>CANJKZ010000146.1:1312343-2624686 GCA_947471745.1 Closterium sp. Naga37s-1
ACGGAGTGGCGTCGAGACAATGCCACGCATCGGAAGCAGCATATGCAACGCATGAGCAGCAGCGGTCTGACCTGCGTACGCCGCGATGATCCTGACAATAGCGAGCAGCCCTAGCGACAAGGCGACGAAGTGGTACTTGTCCAGCTCGCACACGCAAGTTGGAATTGTCTCACCTTTCGTCCAAACTCCGGCCTCGCTTCTGTGGTTTCTTTCGCGTTGAGGAGAAAGTGACTCCAGTAACATTCCTCATGCGCTTACCTACCATGTGGAAGCTTCACAACGCTTTCCACGTTCATCCACTAAAGCCCTACAAGGACCCCAACCAGCAATTCACGGGACGGAAGCTACCGCCACCACCACCTTTTTTCGTACAAGATGAACCAGAGTACGAGGTGGAACAAGTTCTCACTCATCAACGCCAACGCAGTACCACGTTCGAGTTCATGATACTCTGGAAGGGCTCTGACCCATCGGAGGACAGTTGGGTTGTAGAAGCTGATATGGGCAACGCGCGCCATGCTCTCACGGATTATCTTGTCAAGCAAGGTGTTTCTCACGCCACCCATCTTTGAGGGGGGGGACGTGGAAGAGTACGACGGCCTTTGCTAGGCTTTGAGTACTTGTCTTTACTTTATTATGATTTATCTAGCTTGGGTTTTTTTTATCTTGCATGGTTTGCTTGATCTCCTAGGTTAGGTGCTTTATTATATATATGTTATAGTGCTAGAATTGCGTGCACCGAATTCAGTGCTAATCGGTTTCCACCGAACGGCTTCTACCAAATTCGGAAAGGATGCATTCGGGACGCTTTGCAACCCTCGTAACCTTCACGTAACACCTGGTTACCTTGCCTTGTGTCAAGACTTTATATACCTTCGTGTTGTACCCATGTGATCAATCAATTCATTCTGAACCAGTTCGTCAATCCTCATAGATCTACATAGGGAGGAAATGTCATCCACAGCTTCCTCATCTGAATTGCACCCAGTACGAGTTGTAAAATTAATCGTTCGGTAGCCAAGTCGTACTGACTAGGTTTGGTGTGCATGTAACGGTTTTAGTGGCTTTAACGTGCTCACATTTGGCCTCAGGAAGCTGCCTATACCAATCCGCAGTCAGACTTGCCTGCCTATCGAACAAGGCCCAAGGATATAGAGGGGTTTTCAAACCTAAGTAGATAACCCTGTGTTTGGCATTTTCAAGTTCACGAATCATGAACTTGGAAATAGACATCATGTACTCGGGCTTTAACAAGTTGCTGATGCCTTTGCTCATTGTTATTTTTTTTTTGGTAATTGATATGTACATCGATATATCGAGCATATATAAACAATAACAGTCATGACTGTGCATGAGGGGCGGCCACGTGGCTGCCCCAGGTGCGGAATATAAGGAGATCGGTGGTTCATCCTCGGGGAGAGCCAAACAAATGTGAAGGCATTCGTCCACGTCCGAGACTTGCTCTTCTTGTCCTTGATTCGAAACAGTAACTTGTTCTCTTCCTCCACCATGCAGCAAATTTTCTCCTCCTGCCCCATGCCCTTGCGCTTTCTCCACTCTGCTTCCCTCGTCCTTGTGTAGATCCTTGCATGCAGCCGGAAAGCACTTTTGATCCGCTGGAGCACCCGCCTCGCCCGGAATTCTTACCCCTTAAGAAAGCATCACAACGCTCCAACCAAAGCTGATGAAGTGTGGTGGACGTAATCGTGGCCTCCGGGAATGTTGTGCTCTCCGGAACAACAGGTCCCCCAGAGAGAACATCGCACGCGAAGCATTGAGCATGCGGAGGGTTTTCTTGAGCGCCGAAGTCACCACTTGAACCTTCGGACAACTGTAGAGGCAGTGAGTATTTGAGGGTTTCACAGCCTCCACAATGCAGGCAGACCGGCTTGCTGCTCAGAAACGACATCCGCTCGCCCACTTGCAGGTTTAAGTTGTGTATTTGGAGCGAAACGTCCCTCCGCTTGCTCGGTGTAGGTAAGGAATCGCGAATGGCAATGGTAATCTTCCAGTTGATGTGCCCGTTCCACCTGCATTTCCACTTCAGCTGCTTCGCAGATGGTTTTTGCCCCTCCTTCCACAACAGTTTCAATCGCTTCAGTGGCGCAATCCCCCCGTTCTCAAATATGTGGATGTCTATGAGGTTGCGCCCAGCAGAGCGACATATCCGATGGGAGCCAGCCAAGTTTGATGCCTGCACTCCCACACCACCTAACTCCCTTAGCGTATGTAATAGTTCCCTGCTCCATAGCATGAAGCCCCTGTCTTCCGTTGCCCTGCTCCCAGATACAAAGTGGTGAAAGGTATTGGAAATCGTGCCTCATATTCCTGCCAGGGGTGGGTAAACCTGCGCCTGGAACGACGCTTTTGGCATAGTGTAGATGTTAACCACCGCTGTTCTTGCCGCTATCAAGAGGTATTTATGCTGCCACTTCTTAACCTTCCTCATTATATCGTTCGCAGTTTCTTCCCATGTTGGCCGGCAACTTCTTGAAGGAGTCACCCATACCCCGAGTAGGCTTTCCGCTTCATCTCCTTTTGCCCACCTGAAGTTGTGCGTCCGACCGGTTGTCCTGCCTAGGTTATTCCCTAGTGGAAAGATAACCAACTTGTCTCGGTTCGTCGCCAGCCCGGACGTCAACTCGAATTTTGCAAGCAGATCCGACAATCTGTTTTTTTCCCTCCAGGACCAGAGTGGTGTCTCATTCGTACCCGATATACGCTAGCCGCTCCCCCACCTTGCTGATTCCCATCTTTCGTAACCGTCTACGCCAGCGGCTCGACTGCACATAGAATGAGGTATGGAGTAAGAGGGCAGCCTTGTCTGACCCCGGACACCACCTCCACACCAACTCCCATCCAGCCGTTTACTAAAAGTCTTGTCAGCATCCCCTTGCGTAGGCCTTCCACCGAGCTTACGAATCGGTCCGAGAACCCCATCGACCGTAACGTAAGGAAGAGATATCCGCGCGAGATAAAATCAAAGGCCTTTTTTTAGTGTGTCAACGGGAGTTGTGTGTTGGCCCCATCCTCGCTTAGGGGGAGCCGACTTTGTTGTCGGGTGTGCGGGGAGCGCAACCGACCTACTATACTGGGAGACACCGTCCGGGGCGCCTGGACGCCGGCCTGGGCGTCTGGACGGCGTCCTAGGCACTTGGACGCCGCCCTGGGCGCCTGGACGGCGTTTTGGACGTTTGGACACGGACCTGGGTGTTCTGGACGCTGGCCTGGGCGTCTGGACACCAACCTGGGCGTCTTGGACGCCAGCCTGGGCGCCTGGACGCCGGCTTGGGCGTCTGTACGCCGACATGGGTGTCCTGGTTGCCCGGTTGACCAAGTTACACGGGTAACGGAGTATTGCGAAGGTGCGCGACGGTCGCCCAGGTGTTCTTGGTGAAGCCGACCTCGGTGTGGTATGGCGAGGTTGACGTGGAGGATCAGGTGCAGACGTGGGCACGTGGTCGGCGTGGCGTCTGCGCTGTATCGAATACATGTGTATGTGTATGTGTATGTTATTCTGATAGGCTATAGTGATGCTAGCTATAGGGGGTACAACCCTTCTAGGTTTCCTTCTTGTGCTCCCCTTCCTTGCTAATCTCGACATTCCTGTTTCCACATTCTAACATGGCATTAGAGTAGATACATTCCTTAGGGCCCACCGAACGTTCCGCCCTGCCCGTACTTGAATTTATTTTTTGCCAGTCCTACTGCCTAGCGCCAGCTTGCGCCTTACTGCCCTGCCCACGCGCGTCCATCTGCCCTGCTGCTGCGCGCCCTTGCTGCCCTACCTGCGCGTGCGCCCTGCTGCCCTGCCTGAGCATCGCCCTGCCCGCACGCGTTCTGTCTGCACCTACGCTGCCCTGCCTACCCGCGCGCTCTGCACACGCACCCTGCTGTCCACCCGCGTGCTGCCCGCACGCGCTTTGCCGGCCCCGCCAGTGCGCTTTGCCCACCCACGCGCTGCCCTGCCCAGCAAACGCACTGCTCGCCAGCAGCCTGCGCCCGGCCTGCGCCCTGCCCTCGCGCACCCCACGTGCACCCTGCCTGCTCCCTGCCTGTCCGCGCTGCTGTTGCTGTCACTTCTGCAGCTGCTACTGCTGCATGCACTGCTGCTGCTGCTGCTGCTGCTAAGCTCTGCTGCTGTTGCTAAGTGCTGCTACTGCTGCTCAGCATGTTGCTGCCACTGCTGCTACAGCACGCGCTACTGAGCTGTGCCTTGCCCGAGCCACGCCGCCCTGTCGAGCCGCACCGCTCTGCCCGAGCCGCGCTGCCCTGCCCAAGCCGCGCTGCTCTGCCCTTACTTAGCAGCACTGCCCTGCTGCTGCTGCTGAGCCCTGCTGCCACTGCCACTGCCACTACTGCTGCTATGTCTACTCCTACTTTGCTCACCCTTGACGCCGAGGGGCACTCGATTGATTTTGAGAACTGGCTCGAGGACTTGGAGTGGTACCTTAAGAGCGTCACTAGAGAGGATGTCTCACTGTTTGAGCATACCTCCGGGTCCCTCACTACCCCTACTGAGTCTGCAAACCAGAAAGTTCGTTCTCGGCGGACCGCTCGTGACGCCACTGCGGCCCTTGCTGTCCGTAACCACATTCCGCCCGACCAGCGCACTCATTTTTGCCTGCTTAAGATGGCCAAAGCACTTTACGACGCTGTAGTCAAGCACCATTCCTCCCCGTCTTCTACCACGATAGGCCGCCTTGCGCTGCAGTTCCTCTTTCCTGAGCTCGCCGACTTCACCACTGTAGCCAAACTCATCACGCACCTGCACTCTCTTGACACCCACTATCGTGCTGCTCTAGATGCCGACTTTCTGGCTGAGAACAAGCCCCCCATGTATCTCACCCTCTATTTTCTCACGACTCGCCTCCCTGACACGCTTCGTGCTGTTCGTGATCACTTCCTCTCTCTCGACACCACCAAAGTCACCATAGACTCATTTGAGAAACGCCTCTTAGAGGCTGAGTCTGCTACCCTTGCTGTAGCTGCCTCCAGTGGCACTCCCCTCTCCTCCGTCTTCAAGGGGTGCTCCCCCTCCCTACTCGTGTCCTCTTTTGCCTCTGCTGCTGTTGTCAACTTCCTTGGTGCTGAGGAGGTTGGTGCTGCGTCTGCTCTTGCTGGGAGGCGCAAGAGTGGCAAGGCCAAGGCAGGCAAGGGTGGGGGTGGTGGGGAAGGTGGGGGTGGCGGTGGTAGTGGCGGGGGTGGTCGTGGTGGAGGTGGTGGGGGAGGAGGAGGCGGTGGCGACACTGGAGGTGGAGGGGGTGGTGGGAGCAGTGGGGGTGGTGGAGGGGGCGGGGGTGGCACTCGGGGTGGAATTTTAGGGGGTGGAGCTGGAGGCTCGACTACGTGCACTGCTACGTCTGGTGGTGCAGCCGGTGGTGGAGGCGGCTCTGGGGGTGGACAGTTGCAGCTCTCGCCGCAGCATCTTTGTGAGTGGGAAGTTAGGCGTGGTAGCTCGGGTGGCCCAGCTCGCTGTGGGTACATCCGTCGCACAGGTCAGCCTGGCGCGGCTTGCACCCGCACTGATTACACAAAGTCTCGCTTCTTCTTTCGCCTCGATGACCAGTATCGTGCGGAGCATGGTGAGCAGATGAAAACTCCAGACTGGTTAGCTTTGCTAAAGAAGGACATCGATGTCTTTGCTTGTGATTGGGACGTGATCCATGCTGGCATGTATGCGATGTATGCAGCTTCCGCTAGAGTTGAGGGGGACTGTTACTCGTGTTCGCCCAGATTTGCTAGGGTAGAGGCTGCTAGTCTTGGTGCTTTTGACTCAGGTAGCACAGGTGCAGAGTCTGAGGAGGCCTTGCACACTTTTACTCTCGACTCAGGCGCGTCTCGTTGATTCTTTCGCGACAGCACCACAGTCACACCGCTCACAGCCCCTATCCCTGTCACACTGGCCGACCCCTCTGGGGGCCCAGTAGTCGCGCGTGGCACCACTAATCTCCCTTGTCCGGCGGCCCCTTCCGGCCTCCTCACAGGTCTCCACCTCCCCTTGTTTGCTAGGAACTTGGTGGCTACCTCTGTCCTCCGGGACCAGAGGGTCACTGTCAACCAGCCTGGAGGCGAGCTAGTGGCGATCTGTACGGACTCGCGCACTGGTGAGCACCTTGCCACGTTCACTCAGAGGCCTGGGTCTGGCCTGTACACACTGACCACTGAGTCTGCACTGGTAGCTGAGTCAGGTCAGGTAGCTGCGTCGGTTGAGGTCGCTGCGCCTTGCTCGTGTCGTCTCCTCACGCACCAGACTCTCCTCTGGCACCACCATCTTGGTCACCCCTCCTTGCCACGCCTTCGTGGCATGCACTCCCGGCTCCTTGTCTCTGGGCTTTCCAGGTCCCTAACCCCGCTCCCGAGGTCGCTTGCACCGCCGTGCCTTCCCTGCATCGAGGGGCGGCAGCGCGCCGCTCCTCACTCTTCGTTTCCTCCGACCACAGCTCCTCTGCAGACCTTCCACATGGACGTGTGGGGTCTAGTTCGAGTCCCTGGAAAGGGCAGAGAGTGCTACTTCTTGCTGGTTGTAGACGACTACACGCGCTACACCACAATCTTCCCCTTTGTAGAGCAAGGCGGAGGTCCGCAGTGTCCTGATCCACTGGATCCGTGCTGTCCGCCGCCAGCTCAGTGCTCGGTTTCAGCACGACCTCCCGGTCAATAACACATTGCTGTTTGGTTTTGTCACCCAGGCCGTTAACGTTAAGGCCTACGGAAATGATGAGCCTTTTCTTACTCGTTTAATAACATATTGAGAACCTCTACGCATCCACATCGTAAGAAAAAAGGTGTCACTGACTACTGAGAGGACTACCACTGCTGCTATAGACTGTCTACCTAACTGCTCATGCTTCATATCCCGTACTCCTTCTTCATGACGTCAAGACTCGCCTTCTCGAGAGAGGCACGAGTGGCAGAGCCGAGCTTCTCCAGATGAATGAGATGGTTGGCGGACGTGACATGATCTGCTGCAGTCATGAAGATCTTCCCCTTTGCCTTTCTGCAACCCACTTGTGTGCAGATCCAATCCTTCTGGTTGCCTCCAGTAGAGATCAGCACCATTGCCGGATCCAGCAAGATGGGAGTGATCAATTGCGAAGCAGGAAGAGACGCATCTACGAGGTACAACTGGATGGTTAGCACAAGCACAAATGCAATGGTAAGCATGATCATGGCAGTGAAATCCGTTTCCGTAAATGCGATCGACCCTACCCAAGGTAAGGTTCCACTTTCCTATGTTGTTTTGCTGCTCTGTGATGAAAGAATCATGGTTGATGTCATAATGTTGACCACCACAGAGCAGGCAAGATAGCAAAGGGAAGTGGATCAAGAAACGGCGACCGGACTCCAGCGGATCTTCAAGGACATGACACCAGCGATGCTGTCCCCGGGGTGAGAATCAGCAATCCCTTGATGACGTCGGTGTTAGCTTTAGTGACTAGGTGTGGGACGCGGTGAAAGCAGAAACCATCCTTTAACGCCGAATGCCTCTTATGCTTCAGCTTGTAGACCGCCAGCAGCTCGCGCAGCATCTCTGGGGTCTGCTTTTCCGCAACCCACTTGTGTGCAGATCCACTCCTTTTGATTGCCTCTAGTAGAGATCAGCACCATTGCCGGATCCAACAAGATGGGAATGATCAACGGCAAAGCAGGAAGAGACGCATCTGCAAGGTACAACTGGATGGTTAGCACAAGCACAAATGCAATGGTAAGCATGATCATGATAGTGAAATCCGTTTCCATAAATGCGATGGACCTTCCCCAAGGTAAGGTTCCACTTTCCTATTTTGTTATTCCGCTCTGTGATGAAAGTATCATGGTTGGTGTCATCCTGTTGACCACCGCAGAGCAGGCAAGATAGCGCAAGGAATTGGACCAGGTAACAGCGACTGGACTCCAGCGGGTCTTCAAGGACATGATGCCAGCGATGCCTATCCCCGGGGTGAGGAATCGGCAATTCCTTGATGACGTCGGTGTTAGCTCTAGTGACTGGGTGCGGGACTCGGTGAAAGCAGAAACCATCCTTTAACGCCGACTGCCTCTTATGCTTCAGCTTGTAGACCGCCAGCAGCTCGCGCAGCATCTCCGAGGTCTTCATCGCAGGTACGTTTCAGATCATAACCTCGATCGCATGCAGGTTCCTCGCACATTTGTGTACAAAAGCCAGGTCGTCAGTATGCTGCAAGTAAAGCTAGAAGACCATGTCGTTGGGTCTGGTGTATTCGAATTCCATAGATCTGATGCTCATGATGTCGCCTTCTTGGAGGAGGGAGGCTTGCAGACGTCTATAGCGGGTTTTTGCCAGATACGCCGGCAAGAGCTCTTGGAACTTCGCCGACTCGAATATGCCGTCGGAGAGCGTGGACGACCAGACGTCCATCATTAGTGATGACCGAGGCTACCTCCAGAGCAAGAGCAACTCGTAACGGCAGGATTGCCGTGAAGCGGGCACGATGAAAGGCTTCCGTCTTGACCTCAACTTCAAGCTCCTCGTTGACTCGTCTTCAATGAAGCTACTGTCACGAGCGGCCGTGCGAAGAGACGGCAGCTTCTTTTCCAGCGAGAGGCAAGAGCCACCAGCAGGCGAGTCAGTAAGAGACACGTTGCCTGGATCTTTTGGAGCCTTGCCTTTGACGTCCTTGCTTGCTGGATCAGAAGCAGCAAGTGACAAAGGAGGAAATTCTAGCGATGAGGCCTCTAGCAGAGCCTTGGACTTCCCCTTAGGAGGCATTGTGCGATGATGAGAGGCAAACGGCTTCAGGACTGGGATGAAAACTGCTGGTGTCTGAGTTGATGACGTAACTCTGAGTACTGGCTTGTTATATACTTGAAGTCCGTAGGCACTGGACCATTGCTCTTGTTGCTGGTGATGAGAAACCGAGGTTGAAGCCTTGGGATCGTGAAAGGCAATAGATGTAGTAGAGGTATAGTAACCATGGTTGTTGTTGTTGCCCGTAATAGGTGAGAACCGAAACCTTGGAGTTAGTAGCAAACCAAAAAGAACCTTGGAGTTAGTTGCCTGACAGAAAATCGGATCTCGTTTAGCGATCAATACGATGCCTGGCGTGTAGACACAAAACTAGTATCGATCGCTTTATTTTGTAGTGAGGAGTCCGGATCTGAGATCCTTAAAGTCAACTGACACGGAACCTTCACAAGATCTAGGTTTGAAGCTGTGCGGTAACATCCATGGCAGACTCATGGCATATTAGTTTTTTTTTTTTTTTTCTGTTCGACGTTAATGGCTGCGTTCTGTTTGCGCATAGGTTTGCTTTACCCTAACGATAAAATTTCTAGGATTAGCATGACAAGGCTTGGAGCCGGAGGAAATCGTTATTGTGTCCCGAACCTCCGTTGCGGAAGTTGTGTACGCATTACTTGTGCGTGCACAAAAACGCAGAACTGACTGTGCGCTCAGAACATTCTATGACCTTGGTTTTGTTGGGCTGAGAAAAGCCCTTAGGATCGTTTTCAAGACTAAGACTCAGAATAGTGATGTATTAGCAGAAGCGTATTAATGAACTAGTTGAACCACCTTGCACTGGTATGTGAGAACAAGATAAGTTAATAATAGCTAAGTGTCAGAATAACTGTGCAGGAATGAATAAAGTATGAATGACTTGGGCACAATTACTAACCCTAAAGTGTTGTACCCCTTGTAGGCTAACCCACTATAGCCTAGAGAGAATACAAACACATAGTTTGACACACCCCCATAGGCTAAGTGGCAGAGATTTTACACAATAGAGGGTCACAAGACAAGTCAAGCAAGAGAACAAAGCAAAGCAAAGCTCATAGTGGATCTGAAGGACACCACACAATCTAAGCACAAGCAAGCGGCCACAAGGCCAGTTCACATGCAGAGTTATAATAGCAAGGCAGTACACTTATCACAACCTAGCAAGAGTAAACAAGCAGGTATAAAGATATATATCAGTGTACAACAACAGCAACTCAAGCAACCAGCAGGTCACGTGTTGGTGCAACCCTACGGTTTGCATTCGGCTTGTTGTCCAAGTGCGTGCATGCGTGTGTGCATGGAATGGTATGAGGGCATGAAATAATATATATTTCATTCTTACAATAGTGTGTGAATGATGAGGCATGATTTTGAATGTGTGTGTCGAGTCAATAGCGAGTTATCGCTAGTCGCGTGTGACGTCGTTGTTTGCGTGTCGTGTGCGGTTTTCTATTTTGTCGTGTGTGGAACTTTCAGCGTGTCGCAGGTGTGCGCAGCAGAATTCCAAGAACTAGAGTTTATCTTGAAGAACCAGTGCTTTGGTTTCAAGATTCAAGTGATTTCGAAGCTCTCCAAAATGGTAAACTTTAAGATAGTGAGAATAGTTGCATTACTTTGTGTAGTAAAACATTTCTCTTGGTGAAGGCTCTTGTGGAGGGTAGTTTCGAGACCCTTCGTGATTGGGGACAGTGTGGCACTGTTCCACATCACTGTACCTCGGCTCTTGGTGTTTGTAGGAGCTGGGAGTCATTCCCAACTCGTAACTCTTCCTAATTTGTGTTCTAAGACTATTGTGGCTGCCATAGTACCGTTTGTTCAAACCAACACTGTGTCATCAATTCTTTATGAAATCGTGCAATCTAAATTGCCTATTGTAGGCGACCTGAAGACGCTCCAGATCCAATTTGAATCAAGTCATTTGCAGCTGTGAGAAGAACGGTATCAACGTTTGAAGCCGCTGTGCAGAAATCCGACTGTGCACTCTATCTTTCGTTTTAGGCACATTCAAGCCTATTGTGACTATAACAAGTGGTATCAGAGCCCCTTGGAGCAGTTTCGACAATGGCTGGACCTGAGGAAAGGGGTGGCAGAGGTGCTGGTGGCAGTGGAGAAGCCCAAGCTCAAGGTCAACCCCGTGATTCAGCCATGGCGCCCGTGCAACCAAGTCTTGGCCCACCTAGGGATGAACCTAGGGTGTTTGGGCTTGACAAGTTCAATGGCGACAACTTCGCTGAATGGTCCTTCAGAATGGAGAATGTATTTGACCATTATGACCTGCTGGAGGTGATGGAAGGAACGGAGAAGCGCCCCGAGAACGACCCGGAGAAGAGCCCGTGGGTGCGGAAGAGCGCACAAGGCTATCTCCTACTTGGGCAAGCGTTGGGGAGCAGCCAGATCCGTCACATCAAGCCATTCCAGCGTGAACCAGAGAAGGGACCAAAGGCATGGGCTGCTCTCAAGGGTGTACACGCTCCTGCAACAGCGGCGGTAGCGGTGGTGTTGGAACGGCAAATGGCGGTACTACAAATTGAAGAAGACGAAGCGGTTGAAGAAGGGGTGCAGAAATTCTTCGACTTGTTGACCCGGCTTGAGGGAGCTAATTTGAACTACAGTGAGCTCCAAAAGAAGACCAAGTTGCTGGCATTACTCCCAGAGTCATGGTCCTCGCTCATCATCAACCTCAATCATGACCTGCCCCGCCTCTCACTTGAAGACGTGAAGCGAGCGATCCTTCAAGAGGATTTCCGCCGCCGTGAGTTGGCGAGTGCGGATGGCGCCAGGGCAGCAAGCATCGGCCGAGGGTATGGCCGTGGAAGGGGCAGAGGACGAGGGGGAAGCAGATTTGGCAGCAACAACTTCAATGGAGGCCGCGGGAGTGGTGGATACGGCAGCGACAACAAGAGCTACGGGACGCGGTCGCGGACGGTTCGACGACGAGTGCCACTATTGTCACAAGAGCGGACATATGTGGCGCAATTGCTTCAAGCTCCCTGACGGATGGACCCCTGCTCAAGGCCAAGAGGGTAGAGGAGCAGGAGGAGGGAGAGGAAGAGGCCGTGGAGGCCGTGGCGGTCGCGGAGGTGGTGCTGCAAGTATGAAGAGTGCCGGCAACGAGAGCGAGTCGAGGGACGATCGATTTCCGGGTCAATTCTTCTTCGTGACAACAGGATGAAGGCTTTGAGGAGCTAGCAGCTGTGGGGAAGGTCACCCTACACTCCCTGGACTATTGGGTAATCGATAGCGGCGCTACCTATAGCATGACACCTCGTGTGGACTTGCTCACCGAATTTGAGCCGTCACCGGTGAAGCATGTGACATCGACTTTGGGGCAGCAAGCAGAGGTGAAAGGCATGGGCAAGGCCATGTTCAAGGGTGCTGATGGGAAGATGGTGGGCCTCAAGAACGTGCTTTGGGTGCCCAACCTTGCTGCCAACCTGATTTCCGTGCGGCGGTTGCAAAAGGCCGGCATGGACAAGAGCTCGAAGGGAGCTAAGACCTACACCGCGAGGCTTGGCGAGCGGATTCTTTGGGACCTTCACGAGGATAGGGATGTCTACAACGAGATGTGGCAGATCCCTATGGTCCCCATGCCTAAGGAGAGGCAAGTGGCAGCAAGCATCAGCACCAAGGGTGAAGCGGTTGGTAGCGGCGATGGCGCGAACGGTTGCGCTAAGGAGATTAAGTCCAAGAATTGCAATCTTGGAGGGACCAGCAAGCTCGGTGAACACGAGGAGAGTGGTGCAGCAGCCAAGAAGCAGCACAAGGATGAGGAGAACTCCAAGGCAGCAGCAGGGGAGGAGTACGGGGAGAACATGTGGGGCACTATTGCGAGTGCGGCATTCTCCAATCCGACTTCGGCTACGGGGGAGTGTGATTGGCTCACCTTGCATCGGCGAATGGGGCATGTGGCCCTGCCCATCTTGCAGCAGCTAGTGAATAATGAGATGGTTGCTGGCATACGTGTGAAGGGGGAGCCCGATGAGGTACTTGGCTGCCCGACGTGCATGCAAGCCAAGTTCACCCGTTACCCGTTCTCTAGTTCGGAGGCAACGGCTAAGGCACCACTTGATGAGGTGGTGATGGACATGGTGGGCCCCCTGAAGCTTGGAGCTGCTAGATCTGAGTACTTTCTCACCATTGTGGACGTCTACACTCGCATGACTTGGGTGTACGTGCTGTCCAAGAAGAGTGACGTGGCTGAAACGGTGAAGACCGATTGGTTGCCGATGGTGGAGCGGCAACAAGACCGGTTAGTGAAGGCAATTCGCACCGATCGAGGGGCAGAGTTCCTGAGCAAGGACTTCTCATTGTGGCTGAAGAAGAATGGCATAAGGCACTCCCTTACCATGCCATACTCTCCTGCAATGAACGGCATCGCCGAGCGAGCGAACCGGACAATCACAGAGACGGCGCGTGGGTTGCTCATTGAAGCCGGGCTACCCGACTATTTCTGGCCTGATGCCGTGCGGAGTGCGTGTGTGGCCAAGAACAGAGCTTTGACTCATGTGGGAGCAGACAACTGGGTGCCCTATGTGGAGTGGATTGGAAGGAAGCCAAAGGTGGATATGCTTCGGGTGTTCGGGTGCATGTGCATGGCGCTCGTGCCTAAGCATTTTCGGCACAACAAGCTCGGTGCCAAGGCGATATGGGCTGTGCACTTGGGCATGGCTCAAAACAGCAAGGGGTGGCTTCTTTGGGACCCATTCACCAAGAAATTCTTGGTGAGCAGGGACTGCAAATTCATGGAGAATCTGATGTACAAGGATTGGAAGGCGGAGAATGAGGCGAAGATAGGAATGCGGTTTGGGGAGGTGAAGTGTTCCGGTTTGGAGCATGTGGAGCTTCCTTTGGAGCTGAGCAGCAGCAGCACCACCACAAGGCAATCTTCCCTTGTGAATGGGGGAGAGGAGGCCAAGGATGCAGAGGAAGAAGAGGAGGAGGTGCAGCAAGTGAGCGAGCGTGCACCGACACTTCTTTCTCGCACTACGAGTGCTCCACGGATCCGAGTCACCCCGCAGCAACGCCATGAGAGCCTTCATGTCCCTGCAGCTGAGGAGGAAGGAAGGGGCAAAAGGAGAATCCAAGCCCCAAATAGGCTGACCTATGAGGCACTCGGAAAGCCAGCCAAGTCAGCCTTGGCCGGAGCGGCACTTATGGTTGGAGATGACGAGGAGAGTGACTACGACGAGTGTGCCTTCGCGTTCTTCTCTCCGGTGGAGATGCCGGGGGAACCAGCAACTCTCAAGGAGGCCTTAAAGAGTAGTGATGCTGAGGAGTGGAAGAAGGCAATGGAGAGTGAGTTGAAGAGCATTGAGGAGAACGGCACGTGGGAATTGGTGGAGCTACCGGAGGGGCATAATGCAATTACGTCCAAGTGGCTCTTCAAGATCAAGTCCGACGCCGACGGCAAAATCGAGCGCTACAAGTCTAGGCTTGTGACAAAGGGGTACCAGCAGAAGGAGAAGGTGGACTATAAGGAGTTGTTTGCTCCTGTGGTGAAGCCGACGAGCTGAGAACCCTACTCGCGGGTGCTGCCATCAAAGGATGGGTGGTGAAACAAATGGGCGTGACAACCGCATTCCTCAACGGCATCCTAGAGGAAGAGATTTTCATGGCGCAGCCGGAGGGGTTTGATGATGGTAGTGGCAGAGTGTGGAAGCTGAAGAAGGCCCTTTATGGACTGAAGAAAGCCCCTAGGCAGTGGTACTTGAAGCTGTGAGGAGTTTTGGACGAGATCGGCTTCACTCCCTCAACGGCCGATCACTCATTGTTCATGCTTGGCAAGGGGGAGCAGAGGAGCTTCATGGTGGTGTACGTGGATGACATCCTCATCTTCTCACCCTCCTCTGATCTTGTGAAGGAGGTGATGCTGAAGCTTCAGGACAAGTTCAAGTGTAAGGCCCTTGGTGACGTGAGCTTCTACCTCGGGCTCCACATTGAACGCGCTGTGGGGAAGCGGTGCATGCGGGTGCATCAATGGAAGTACCTGTAGGCATTGGCTGCCAACTTTGGGCAGAGTGAAGGCCATGTGGCTACACCCTTTCCCTCTGGGTTCAAGTGTGTGAAGGGACCAGAGGAGGAGAGCGTTAGTGAAGAGGAGAGGCGCCGTTTTCACTCGTTGGTGGGCAGCCTCATGTACGTGGCGGTAAACACCTGACCGGACCTCGCGTTTGTGTGAATGATGAGGCATGATTTTGAATGTGTGTGTCGAGTCAATAGCGAGTTATCGCTAGTCGCGTGTGACGTCGTTGTTTGCGTGTCGTGTGCAGTTTTCTATTTTGTCGTGTGTGGAACGTTCGGCGTGTCGCAGGTGTGCGCAGCAGAATTCCAAGAACTCAAGGAAGAACCAGGGCTTTGGTTTCAAGATTCAAGTGATTTCGAAGCTCTCCAAAAATGGTAAACTTTAAGATAGTCAGAATAGTTGCATTACTTTGTGTAGTGTAACATTTTTCTTGGTGTAGGCCCTTGTGGAGGGTAGTTTCGAGACTCTTCGTGATTGGGGACAGTGTGGCACTGTTCCACATCACTGTATCTTGGCTTTTGGGGTTTGTAGGAGCTGGGAGTCATTCCCAACTCGTAACTCTTCCTAATTTGTGTTCTAAGACTATTGTGGCTACCATTCGTTCAAACCAACACTGTGTCGTCAAATCTTTATGAAATCGTGCATTCTAAATTGCCTATTGTAGGCGACGTAAAGACGCTCCAGATCCAATTAGAATGAAGTCATTTGCATTTGTGAGCAGAACGGTATCAACGTTTGAAGCCGCTGTGCAGAAATCCGTCTGTGCACTCTACCTTTCGTTTTAGGCACATTCAAGCCTATTGTGACTATAACAACACGGAGAGTGGGCACAAGCCCAAAAGCAGTGCATAAACGCTGATGATCACCACACCCAAGGGCCTTGGTGAACACATCAGCAGTGTTGGCCCGCGAGGCCACGTATGAAAGGCAGAGCTGGCGACGCTGCTGCAGCTCACGCGCAAGGAAGTAGCGAAGAGCAATGTGCTTCGTTCTATGCTCGAGTCTCTGCTCGTGACACAAGGCAAGCATTGCCTTGTTGTCGACGTACAGAACCAGAGGAGAACGAAGCCGCTCCCCCAAGTCGCTCAGCAGGTAGGTTAGCCAGCGTAGCTCCTCTGCAGCCATGGCCCCAGCATAAATCTCGGCCTCACAATAGGTACTAAGCACAGAAGAAGAACGAGTGGACCTCTACGAGACAGAATTGTCAAACGTAAGAACGAGAATGAATGAACTAGCAAACAGTTGGGTACAAGTACTAACCCTACTTGGGTTGTACCCCTTATGGGCTACCCCGCTACAGTCTATACAAATGTATAAGCTATAATGTTCTGACACACCCCCATAGGCAAAGTGGGGGAGAACAAATGGTCACAAGACCAGTCAAGAAAAGCAATGCAAGCTCAGGGTGGATCACAAAGTCACCACACAGTCCGAGCACAAGCAAAGGGCCACAAGGCCTGTTCACATGCAAAGTTATATAAAGAGAACAAACAATACAGTGATCATACCCTAGCAAGTGCAAGCATAAAGGTATATATATAGATCACAGTACAAGCAGAGTCAAGCAGTAAGCAAGTGTGACAAAGTAGGCACAAGGCCTAACACAGTAGCAAAGCGCTGATGATCAGCATGCGGAAGTGCCTTGGTGAAGACATCAGCAGTGTTGGCCCGAGTGGCCTCGTACGCAAGACAAACCTGGCCATGCTGCTGCAACTCCCGAGCAAGGAAGTATCGCAGAGCGATGTGCTTCGTTCTGTGCTCCAGTCTGTGCTCCTGACACAAGGCAATCATGGCCTTGTTGTCTACGTACAGAACTAATGGCGAACGAGGCTGCTCTCCCAAGTCGGTCAGCAGGTAGGTGGGCCAGCGTAGCTCCTGAGCAGCCATGGCCCTGGCGTAGATCTCTGCCTCACAACTGGAGCTGAGAACCGAAGACGAGCGGGTAGACCGCCAAGAAACAGAGCCAAAACCAAGGCTGAATGTGTAACCCTGTGACGACCGCTGCGTTGCTGAGTCGTCAACCCAGGAGGCGTCTGCGTGACCAGTGAGAACAACAGGACCCCGTCCTCCAAGAACAAGTCCCATGCCTGACATACTGCACAGGTAACGCACTACCCTCTTTGCAGCATCCGAGTGCACTTTTCGGTGCCTACCGGGAGCCACGTAGCGAACCAGAAGGCTGAGAGGGTACGCGAGGTCAGGTCATGTGCAAGTCATCAGGTACATGAGGCAACCCACAAGCTCTGGGTATGGACCACTCGGCTCTACGGACTCGTCCAAAGGTGGAGCTGAGAGCGAGTGGCTGGTAGACAGAGGAGTGGGCTGTGGCAAGAAGAACTGGAAGCCGAAGCGCTGAAGGACCTGGTGCACCATGTGTGACTGAGTTAGTGTGATGGTGCACCGTGCTCTGTCCCGGGTGATCTGCAGGCCAAGATAGCTGCGCAGTTCACCCAGGTCAGTGCAGGTGTGTCTCTTCTGCAGCTCGGACATCACAAAGGTCAGTGCCTCAGTGTCAGCAGTGGCAAAGACGAAGTCGTCGACGTACACGAGGACGTAGAACGGCGGCAGCGAGGTGTCGGTGCGTAGAAACATCGACGGGTCCGCAGTAGAAGGAGCAAACCCAAGAGCCGCAAGTGTAGTCCTCAATGTGTCGTGCCACTCGTGAGGCGCCTGGCGGAGACCGTAGACTGGCCGGCGGAGGCTCCACTGGGTACCTGCACGAAACGTCCCAGTGAAACCAGGTGGTCGGCGCAGCCAAATCTCCTCGTGCAGGCTGCCCTGCAGGAAAGCAGTGCTGAAGTAAGTGCCTGTGGACTTCATCGATGCCATCTCGGCATCTATAGCTGCCTGCCACTGAGAGGAGTAAGGACCCGTAATCGCCTCTGCGTAAGAGCACGGGGTCGGGATGTCTGGAGCATCCGGATCTCCCTCAGAGGCAAGCAGCATGGAAGCGAAGCAAGGTACAGCACCTGCAAGACACTCAAAGTCCTCCTGCCTGTCCCCAAGAACGTCCGTGCCAAGAGCACACTCACCCCCGAGGACTGGCAGACACAGACTCACCAACTAGAGGAGTGGCGTAGTCGAGACGGAAGGCAGCAGCAAAGTCAAGCAGCTCAACAACGAGAGCAGACGCAGCAGCAGACTCAAAAGAAGGGTCAGTGACAGCAGTGGCGAGGAGACGAGAGACAGTGGGGCTGGAAGCACGAGCTCAGTCAGACTCAGGGTCAGGGACCTCAGGAAGAGAGGACTCAGGAGGAGCAGGCAGAGGAACACGTTGTGGAACAGAGGAAGGACGGAGTGCCATAGCGTGCGTGCCGGGGACAAGAGGAGGACGCGAACGAGGAGCGCGACAAGCAGTGCGAACAGGCGAGACAGGACGAGACGCAGGCTCACGACGCTCCGTAAGACCACCGGACTGCTTAGTGTAAGGAGAGGGAGCAGGCAGTGGGGAGGCTGGCTGTAACGGCGGCTGCGACTGGTCAGGCGGTGGACACAAGAAGGGAGGAGGAAGACCAGTAGAAGACGGGACACCAAGAACTTGCTGAACCAGGGGAAAGAAGTACGGTCGCGGCCGCACTGTGCCTCTAGCACCTCCAGCGCCAGGGTCAACAGCTCCAGCTCCTGCAGCTCCAGCGCCTCCGGCGCCAGTGCCTCCAACTCCAGCTCCTCCCCCTCCAGCACCTCCAGCGCCAGCTGCTCCAGGCTCCGTAGGGTCTCCAGCTCCAGCGCATTCAACACAACCAATCCCGGCAGCTCCAGCACCACTGGTACGAGCACCTCCAGGACTAGTAGCCGCGGTACCTCTAGTACCGCCAGCTCCAGTGTCTCCAGCGCCTCCAGCTCCGGGAGCTCCACTCCGACGGTGTGCGCGCCAAACAAGCCACTCACGCAGCTGCTGCGAGGACAGTCGCGGTGAAGCACCAGCAGGACCTCCAGACAAAGCAGCACCCCGAGGCGCAGCACCCCTTGACTCCGCACCCTCCGACTTAGCACCCCTAGGCTCAACACCCTCAGGCTCAGCACCCCCAAGCTCAGCACCCCCAGACCCAGCACCCTCAGACCCTGCACCCCCCGGCCCCGCACCCCCAGACGCAGCACCCCCAGACGCAGTACCTGGAGCAGCACTAGAGCCGACAGCTACCTGAAAAGGCGCAGTACCAGGGAGAGTGTGTACCTAAGACACACCTGAGGGAGCAGGACCCTGGGGCGGGAGGGGGTCTACCGGAGGTGGACCGGGAGCAAGGAAGAGCGGCGGGGGCGGGGGGAGGGGCAGAGCGATAGGGGAAGAGACGGTAGAAGGGAACCGACTCGTCGAACGTGACGTCCTGAGAAGGAAGGACACAGCGCGAGGTGGGGTGGTAAAACTGCCAGCCAGGCGTGTCAGGGGGAAAGCCAAGGAAGATGCAAGGAATGGCACGGGCGGAGAGCTTGTCCGCGGACGTATCGCGAACAAAGGCACGAGAACCCCAGACCCAGAACACCGAAGCATCGCCAACCTTCCCCGTCCAACGCAGTGTGGGCGAGGTCTCCGGCAAGGAGACACGTGGCCAGAGGTTGAGCTGATGCGCAGCGTACCGGACCGCAAACGGCAACAGAAAATGGGGAGCGGCCGCATGGATCATGGAGGTACGAGCGACCTCCATGACTAAGTCAATGCGGCGCTCAGCAATCCCATTTTGTTGAGGGGAGTCCGGAAGCGTGAACGACTGGAGAATGCCCTCCCCATGACAAAAGTCCCGCAAGAGGTCGGAGGAGAACTCACCACCTCTGTCAGAGTGCAGACGTAGGACAGGAAGGTCCGTACCGAAGCGCTCGCGGAGCTGGAGACGAACTGTGCGGATTCAAGGGATCAAGACATCAACGACCTCACCCTTGCTATGCAAGGGCAAGACCGTGGTGTACCGCGTGTAGTCGTCAACGACCAGCAGAAAGTAGCGCTCGCAGCCCTGTCCACTGACGCGGGCTGGGCCTCACACGTCCATGTGGAGATTCTGCAGGGGAGCAGTCGTCAGGGGAAACGAGGAGGAGTGAGGAGCTGCGCGCTGCCGCCCCTCGACGCAAGGAAGGCAGGGCGGGGCAGGCGAGGGCGGGAGGGGAGGCAGAGACCTGGGTAGACCAGAGACGAGAAACCGGGAGTGCATGCCACGAAGGCGTGGCAGGGGAGGGGTGACCCAGGCGGTGGTGCCACAGAAGAGTCTGGTGCGACAGGAGGCGACACGAGCAAGAGGCGGCTACCTGACCTGACGCGGACACCTGAGCAGACGCAGCGACCTGAGGAGGCTCGGTAGCCAGCGTGTACAGACTCGACCCTGGCCGACGAGTGAACGTAGCCAGGTGACGCCCCGTCCGTGTGCACGTGCAGATCGACACACGCTGACCCCCAGGAGTGGTGGTAGTTACCATCGCATCCTGAAGGGCAGCAGTACTCACAAAATTCGTAGAGAACGAGGGGAGGTGAAGACCTGACAGTGAGCCGGACGGAACCGCCGGACATGGGAGGACAGTGGAGGAACGAGAAAACGACTGGGCCCCCAGAGGGGTCAGCCAGTCTGACCGGGACAGGTGCAGGGAGAGGAGTGAGAGTGGTGCTGTCACGAAAGAAACAGTGCGAGGCGCTTGAGTCCAACATGAAGGTGTGCAAGGCCTGAAAGACAAAGACAAAAATAGATAATAGCATCATAAGTCTAGGTCAAAGATAGCAACTCCCGACCTAAGCAAATCCGTCCAGCGAGGGCGCTCGACGTCGTCACCAAACTCAGCACGCCAGGCGTCGTCAAGGCGGGAGAAGCAAGGGTGCTCAGTGTGAAACTTCCCGCATGTCTGGCCCCCACGGACACTCGTGCGAATGACATACGGGCAGGTCTCACCACCCCCACCCGTCCCACGCTGAACCAACCACTCACGGAGCTGCTGGGGCGACTGGGTCTCGCTCCGACGCTGCTGCTGCTGTCGCTGACCACCACCAGGGCCTCCACGCTGAGGTCCAGACCTGCCACCACCAGTCGCACCGCCTCCACTGCCGCCACTCCCTCCGCTGCCTCCACCGCCACCACCAGAGCCCCCACTGCCGCCACCAGTCCCACCGCCGCCACCACCTCCACTGCCTCCACCACCTCCACCGCTGCCCCCACCACCGCTCCCACTGCCACCTCCGCCACCACCGCTGCCACCTCCACCACCCCGGCCACCCTTGCCCTTGCTGCTGCGGCGCTTCGCACTAGTCGAAGCAGCACCGACGTCCTCAGTAATAGAGACGTCTGCAGCAGCAGAAGAGGCGAAGGATGGGGAAAGGGGGGAGGGGGAGCACCCCTCAAAGAAGGGCGAGCGCGGAGTGCCACAAGCAGCACCTACAGCAACTGCACTAGTCTCAGCTGCGAGGAGATGCTGCTCTAGGAGGTCAACAGTGAGGGAGGTGGGGTCAAGGGAGAGAAAGTGGTCCCTGACAGAGCGAAGAGAGTCAGGGAGGCGAGAGACTATGAAGTAGAGGGTGATGAACATGGGGGGTTGGTTCGTGGCAAGGAACTCAGCAAGGACGGTAGCGCGGTAGCGAGCGTCGCTAGTGCGCAGGTGGGTGACCAGGTCCGCTACGGTGGCAAAAGTCGATAGCTCAGGGAACAGGTAGGGCAGTAGCAGTCTGCCTAGAGCAGCAGTGGCAGGGGAGGAGTAGCGAGCAACGACAGCGTCGTACAGGGCCTGTGCTGTCCTGTGCTGTCCAAAGTGAGTACATTCGGCCACCGGCAGGTGGTTGCGAATGGCTAAGCGGGCAGTAGCGTCACGAGACAGCCACTGGGAACGAGTCCCACCGTCAGCTGTAGCGGGAGGGGCTGGAGTGACACCTGACACGTGGTCAAACAGTGAGACACTGTCCTTAATATCGCTCAGTAGGTACAGTTGCAAATCGTCGTGCCACGTTTCAAATGCAACCGGTCTGCCCTCATGATCAAACGCTAGAACTCTAAGCAAAGCCATAGTGGCGTAGCACTCACGAGCAGCAGTAGCAGCAGTTTCAGCAGCAGCAGTAGCCAAGGGGCCAAGGGGCGGGGCTGAGGGGGCCTAGGGGTCGAGGGGACAAACACGAGGTCGAGGTGCCAAGGGGGCCGTGGGGCCGAGGGGCCAAACACGAGGGTGAGAGCCGAGGGGCCGAACAGGAGAGGCCACAGGGCCGAGGTGCCAAGGGACCGAGGTGCCTGGGGGGCCAAGGGGCCAAGGGGCCAAGGGGCCAAGGGGCCAAGGGGCCGAGGGGCCGAGACTAGAGGCCGAGGGGCCTAGGGGCCGAGGCTCGAAACAAGAGGTTGGCGGGGCCGAGGGGCCAAGGGTACTAGGGGCCGAGGGGACTGGGGCCAAGGGGCCAAGGGGCAGGGCCGAGGGGCCAACACGAGGCCGAGGGGCCGAGGCTAGGGGCCGAGGTGCCGAGGGGCGGGGCCGAGGGGCCAAACGAGGCCGAGGGGGGGGGAGGGGGGGCGAGGTTAGGGGCTGAGGGGCCGAGGTGCCTGGGGGCCAAGGGGCCAAGGGGCCGAGGGGCAGGGCCGAGGGGCCAAACAAGAGGCCTAGGGGCCGAGGCTAGGGGCCGAGGGGCCTTGGAGCCGAGATCGAACGGGCCTAGGCGACGGGGCCTAGGCGACGGGGCCTAGGCGACGGGGTCTAGGCGACGGGGCCTAGGCGACGGGCCAAGGGGCCGGGAGCGACGGGGCCTAGGCGACGGGCCGTGAGCGACGGGCCAAGGGGCCGGGAGCGACGGGGCCTAGGCGAGGGGCCGAGGGCAACGGGGTCTAGGCGACGGGGCGACGGGGCCTAGGCGACGGGCCAAGGGGCCGGGAGCGATGGGGCCTAGGCGACGAGCCGTGAGCGACGGGCCAAGGGGCCGGGAGCGACGGGGCCTAGGCGAGGGGCCGAGGGCGACGGGGTCTAGGCGACGGGGTGACGGGGCCTAGGCGACGGGCCAAGGGGTCGGGAGCGATGGGGCTTTGGCGACGGGCCGTGAGCGACGGGCCAAGGGGCCGGGAGCGACGGGGCCAAGGGACCAGAAACGTAGGGCCGCGGGGCCTAGGGGCGACGGGCGCCAGGCTACGAGGCAGTGGCTAGCAGGGTAGCAGGTGGTGGGCCCAAAGAAAAGTGGTCCTAGGAGGGGACCTGCTATGAAACCATGTCAAACGTAAGAACGAGAATGAATGAACTAGCAAACAGTTGGGTACAAGTACTAACCCTAATTGGGTTGTACCCCTTATGGGCTACCCAACTACAGCCTACACAAATGTATAAGCTATAATGTTCTGACAAGAACCAGAGCCAAAACTGAAGGTGTAACCCTGTGACGAACGCTAAGTCGCCTGGTCAACGGCCCAAGAAGCGTCAGAGTGTCCTGTAAGTACCACTGAACCCTGTCCTCCAAGCACTAGCCCCATGCTCGATGTACTGCACAAGTAACGCAGTACCCTCTTCGCAGCATCCCAGTGCACCTTTCTGTGTCTACTTGGAGCCACGTAGCGAGCCAGGAGGCTGAGAGGGTACGCGAGGTCAGGTCGTGTGCACGTCATTAGGTACATGAGGCAACCCACAAGCTCTGGGTATGGACCACTCGGCTCTACGGACTCGTCCAAAGGTGAAGCTGAGAGCAAGTGGTCGGTAGACAGAGGAGTGGGCTGTGGCGAGGACCACGTGAAGCCGAAGCGCTGAAGGACTTGGTGCACCATGTGTGACTGAGTCAGGGTGATGGTGCGCCGTGCTCTGTCCCGGGTGATCTACAAGCAAAGATAGCTACGCAACTCACCCAGGTCAGTGCAGGTGTGTCTCTCCTGCAGCTCCGCCTTCACTAGGGCCAGCGCCTCAGTGTCAGCACTAGCCAAAACCAAGTCGTTGACGTACACTAGAACGTAGAACGGCGGCAGGGTAGTGTCGGTGCGTAGAAACAGCGACACGTCAGCAGAGGAAGGAGCAAACCCAAGAGCCGCAAGTGTAGTCCTCAGTGTGTCGTGCCACTCACGTGGAGCCTGGTGGAGATCGTAGACTGGCCGCCGCAGGCTCCACTGGGTACCCGCAGGAAACGACCCAGTGAAGCCGGGTGGGCGGCACAGCCAGATCTCCTCGCGAAGGCTGCCCTACAGGAAAGCAATGGAGAAGTCGAGGGAGTGCAGCTCGTAGTCACACTGTGCTGCAATGTGCAGCAGCACCCAAAGAGTAGTCATCTTCGGGGTGGGGGAGAAGTTATGGAAGAAGTCGACCCCCTGTCACTAACAGAAGCCTCGAGCAACGTAACGCACCTTGAAGGCAGGCGGAGAACTCGGCGGCCGCTTCACTCTGAAAATCCACATGCCATCGACTATGTTCGCCCCAAGAGGAGGAACCTCGTCGACGTAAGTGCCTGTGGACTTCCAGGAAGCCATCTCTACGTCCATGGCTGTCTGCCACTGAGAGGAGTACTCACCCGCGATCACCTCAGCGTAAGTGCGAGGGTAGGGATGTCAAGTGCATCCGGGTCTCCCTCAGGGCAAAGCAGCATGGATGCAAAACGAGGTAAAGCGGCCGCAAGACACTCAGGCTCAAACTGTCTATCCTCAAGTACTTCACTGCCAAGGGCAAGCTCACCCCAGGCGAACGGAGGACAAACAGACTCAGACTCAGTGACAAGACTCGCGACTTAGTCGAGACGACTCCTAGCTACAAACTCGACTAGCTTAGTGATTAGGGAAAACATAGCAGTAGACTCAAAGTTAGGGTCAGTGATGACAGCAGCAAGGAGACGAGTGATAGTAGGACTGGCAGCACGAGCAAGCTCTGACTCAGGGTCAAGAATGTGCGGAAGAGAGGACACGGAAGGCTCAGGCAGGACAACACGCTGTGGAACAGAGGAAGGACGAAGTGCCATACCATGAGTGCCTGGGACAGCAGGAGGACGAGGACGGCTACACGACGAGCATGAACAGGTGTGGAAGCACGAGTCTCGGGCTCACGACGCTTAGTCAGGGACTCAGTCACCTCAGTGTGAGGAGCAGGCGCAGGCAGTGGGGAGCCAGGCAGTAGCTGTGGCTGAGACTGGTTTGTCGGTGGACACAGGAGGTGTAGAGGGAGGCCAGTGGAAGATGGGAGACAAAGAACCTGGCGAAGGCTCGAGTCAGGCGGCGGCAAGGACGAATGCGATTGGGGGTAGAAAAACGGTCTGCGCATGGCAGTACCAGCAGCTCCAGCTCCTCCAGCACCAGCAGCACCAGCACCTCCAGCACCAGCAGCACCAGCAGCACCAGCAGCACCACTAGCTCTGGCAGCGCAAGGACCTCTAGCACCAGTAGTACCTCCAGCACCTCCAGTACCAGCAGCACCTCCTGCTCCTCCAGTGCAAGCAGCTCTAGTAGCACCTCCAGCACCTCCATCACCAGCAGTACCTCCAGTACCTCCACTACCAGCAGCTCCGGTAGCACCTTCAGCACGAACAGCACCACCAGCTCCGGCAGCTCCAGCACCTCCAGTACCTCCAGCTCTAGCGCCTCTAGCACCAGCAGCACCTCCACCACCAGCTGTACCTCCAGGACTAGTAGGTCCAGCACCTCCAGCACCAGTAGCACCTCTAGAACTAGTAGCTCTGGCACCTCCAGCACCAGCAACACCTCTAGTACCTCCAGCACCAGCAGCAACTCCAGCACCAGCAGTACCTCCAGTACCTCTAGCACCAGCAGTACCAAAAGGACTAGCAGCTCCAGCACCAGCACGACCGTACCCTCCACCACAAGGACTGCCTCGCCGAACGATCCATGCACGAATCGCCTGCGGCGAGAGCGTCTCAAGTAGGTCAGGCTGCGGTGGCTGTCCAGCTCCAGGACCTCTAGCAGGGTCACCCACAGCTCCACTGCCACTAGGACTCGCATGACCCCAAGAGTCAGCAACCCCAGTCGCAGCACCCGAAGAACCAGCACCCCCTGTCGCAGCACCCCCAGAACCAGCACCCCCAGTCGCAGCACCCCCAATTGCAGCACCCCCAGAACCCTCACCCTCTGTCTCAGCACCCCCAGGCTCAGCACCAGCAGTCTTAGCTCCAGAGTCCACAGCAGCAGGCTGCGGAGGCAGCGAAGACGGCCAAAGGCGGAAACTAGGGGGGGTCTCCAAGCGTGGAGAGCGGCGAGTGGCCGCCGTGTCATCAGCGGCGGGGTCACCCGCCACAGCTGGGCCAGAGGAGTCAGAAGAGACCTCCAAAGGCTCAACCAAGGGGGGTGGGTCTACCTGAGACACACCTGAGGGAGCAAGACCCTGTGGGGGGAGGGGGTCTACCAGGGGGGGGACTGGTACCAAGAAAAGAGGCGCTAGGGGGACCGGGTGGGACGCGTGCGGGTGTAGCCTGTAGTAACAGACAGACTCGTCAAAGGTGACGTCCTGGAAGGAGAAGACTCGACGTGAGCGCGGGTGGTAAAACTGCCACAGCGGGGCGTTGGTGGGGAAGCCAAGGAAGACGCAGCAGGGAGTGCAAGAGGAGAGCTTGCTCGCTTTGGCATCGCGAACAAGGGAGAGCGCGCCCCAGACCTAAAACACCGACGCATCGCCAACCTTCCCTGTCCACCGGAGTGTGGGCGATGTGTCTGGCTCAGAGACACGGGGCCAGAGGTTGAGCTGATGCGCAGCGTATAGGACCGCAAACGGCCACAAAAAATGGGAAGCAGCCGCATGGATCATGGAGGTACGAGCAACCTCCATGATCAAGCCAATGCGACGCTCAGCAATCCCATTTTGCTGAGGAGAGGCCGGAAGCGTGAATGAATGGACGATGCCCTCGTCTCGACAGAACCCCGCAAGGAGGTCAGAAGAGAACTCACCGCCCCTGTCAGAGTGCAGACGCATGACTGGGAAGTCCCGAATGAACCGCTCGCGCAGCTAGCAACAAGTAGCATGGATCCAGGGGATCAAAACACCGCTGACGTCCACCTTGCGCCGCAAGGGGAAGACAGTGGTGTAACGTGTGTAGTTGTCAACAACCAGCAGGAAGTAACGCTCCTGGTCCGTTCCACCGACGGGGGCTGGGCCCCAAACGTCCATGTGGAGAGTTTGCAGAGGAGCAGTGGTCGGAGGAAACTCGGAGGAGTGAGGAGCGGCGCGCTGCCGCCCCTCAATGCAGGGAAGGCACGGTGGGGCAGGCAGGAGGGCAGGGACCTTGGAAGCCCAGAGACAAGGAGACGGGAGTGCATACCGCGGAGACGCGGTAGGGAGGGGTGACCGAGGCGGTGGTGCCAGAGGAGAGCCTGGTGGGAGAGTACCCGACACGAGCAAGACGCTGCAAGCTGACCAGACGCAGACACCTGACTCGACGCAGCCACCTGACCTGCCTCAGCCACCTGTGCAGACCCAGTGGTCAGTGTGTATAGACTAGACCCAGGCCATCGAGTGAACGTAGCCAGGTGACGGCCAGTCCGGTAGCACGTACAGATCGCCACACGCTACCCTCCAGGAATAAAGGTATCAACCCAGACATCCTGAATTGTAGCGTTGCTCACCAAGTTCTACGAGAATGTGGGGAGGTGGAGACCTCACGGAGAACCGGAGGGGACTGCTGGACACTGGAGGACAGTGGAGGCTCGTGCGACTACTGGGCCCCCAGTGGGGTCAGCCGGTGAGACCGGTGCTGGTGCAGCAAGTGGTGTCAGTGTGGTGAAGTCACAAAAGAAGCAACGTGACGCGCTTGAGTCAAGTGTGAGAGTGTGCAAGGCCTCAGCTGAGGAAGGACCTATGGCGGGAGACCCACGAGCACCTAAAGTTGCAGCAGACTCACTAGCACCTAGTGCAGCAGCAGACTCACTAGCACCTAGTGCGGTAGCAGACTCACTAGCATCTAGTGCAGCAGCCTCGATAGAACCAGTGACGCATCGCTGAGGAAACAACTCACTAAGCACCTGAGGGGAGAAGGTCTCCTGCTGACTCTGCTGCCGCCTCTGTGCAGTACATAGAAAAACAAAGCCTCCACCACCTGGACGGGCTCGCTGAAGAACCCACTCGTGAAGCTGCTGAGGGGTGGGGTCGTCCGGGAGAGGCAGTGACCCCCACTGTCCACCCCTAGCCGCTGCAACTGCCGTGATAGTGGCCATGACAGGCAGTGACGGTCAGTAGTAGGTCCAGCACCTCCGGCACCAGCAGCACCTCCAGCACTCCCAGTCGTACGTCCGGCACCAGCAGCACCTCCAGCACCCCCAGCACCAGCAGCACTCCCAGGAGCACCTCCACCAGTAGCAGCAGTAGCACGAGCAGCACCAGCAGCAGTAGTGGCAGCAGGGCGGCTCAGTGGGGCTGGTGATCAAGGTAGGGCAGCGCGGCTCGGGTTGGGCAGGACGGCTCGGGCTGAGCGGCGCGGCTCGGCCGGGCAGGACGCGCCGTGGGCTGCAGGACAGGGCGCGACGTGTGGGGCAGCAGAGTGCGACGCGCTGGCTGCAGTAGGGCGTGACGCGATGGCTGCAGCACGGCGCGAAGCGCAGGGCAGCAGAGCACGACACGCTAGCTGCAGTAGGGCGTGATGCGCTTGCTGCAGCAGGGCACGATGCGCAGGGCAGCGGGGCGCAACGCGCTGGCTGCAATCGGGCGCGACGCGCTGGCTGCAGCAGGGCGCGACGCGCAGGGCAGCAGAGCACGACGCACTGGCTGCAGTAGGGCGCGACGCGCTGGCTGCAGCAGGGCGCGACGCGCAGGGCAGCAGAGCGCGACGCGCGGGCTACAGCAGGGGGCGACGTGCGGGGGGGGGCAGGAAGTGCGAGTAGCTACAGGGCAGCGCGACACTGTGCGAGCAGGGCCGGACAGCGCAAGGGCGCTTCGGGCAGGAACAAGCAAAACTATCGGTGGGCCCTAAAAACTTAACAGGCTTCCTGCTCTGAATACCATGTCAGAATAACTATGCAGGAATGATAAACTATGAATGAGTTAGGTACAAGTACTAACCCTAAAGTGTTGTACCCCTTGTAGGCTAACCCACTATAGCCTATAGAGAACACAAACATATAGTTTGACACAAAGAGACACAAAGCTTTATATGATTACAAAGTGTCAGAGTTCCACTGGTGATCACCGATTGATCCTAGGGAAGGGTTACAGGCTCGTTGTCCTAGGGAGTTAGGGGCGCACTGACCCGCTACTTAACAAGCCCTTTTATTCCAATGGTCTAGTGGCTGGAATTCTGACACAAAGGAATATGAAAGCAAGCTGAGGGTGGATCACGAATTCACCACACATTCCGAGCACAAGCAAATGGCCACAAGGCCAGTTCACATGCAAAGTTATATAAAAGAGAACTAACAGTACAGTGATCATAGCCTATCAAGAGTAAAAATGCAGGTATATATATAGATCACAGTACAAGCAAAGTCACGTAGTGAGCAAGTGAGGCAAAGTAGGCACAAGGCCTAAAACAGTACAGAAACGCTGATGATCACCCGGCTGAAGTGCCTTGGTGAATATATCAGCAGTGTTGGCCCGAATGGCCACGTAAGCAAGATGAAGCTGACCACGCTGCTGCAACTCTTGAGCAAGGAAGTAACGCAGGGCGATGTGCTTTGTTCTGTGCTCCAGTCTGACTCCTTATACAAGGCAATCATGGCCTTGTTGTCTACATACAGAACTGGAGAAGAACAAGGCCGCTCTCCCAAGTTGGTCAGCAGGTAGGTGAGCCAGCGTAACTCCTATGCAGCCATGGCCCCTGCGTAGATCTCAGCCTCACAACTGGAACTGAGAACAGAAGAAGAGCGGGTTGACCGCCAAGAAACAGAGCCAGAGCCAAGGTGTAACCCTGTGACGACCGCTGCGTAGCCAAGTCGTCAACCCAAGACGCGTCTGCGTATCCAGTGAGGACAACAGGACCCCGTCCTCCAAGCACGAGCCCCATGCCCGATGTATTGCACAAGTAGCGCAACACCCTCTTAGCGGCCTCCTAGTGCTCTAGTCAGTGTCTCCCAGGCACAACGTAGCATGCCAGGATGCTAAGAGGGTAGGCAAGGTCAGGTCGAGTGCAGGTCATCAGGTACATGAGGCAGCCCACAAGCTCTGGATACGGGCCACTCGGCTCTACGGACTCATCCAAAGGTGGAGCTGAGAGCGAGTGACCGGTAGGCAGAGGAGTGGACTGTGGCGAGGAGTACCGGAAGTCGAAGCGCTGAAGGACCTGGTGCACCATGTGTGACTGATTCAGGGTGATGGTGCGCCGTGCTCTGTCCCGGGTGATCTGCAAGCCAAGATAGCTGCGCAGCTCACCCATATCAGTGTAGGTGTGTCTCTTCTGCAGCTCCGACTTCACAAAGGCCAGTGCCTCAGTGTCAGCAGTGGCAAAGACCAGGTCATCGACGTACATGAGGATGTAGAATGGCGACAACGCAGTGTCGGTGCGCAGAAGCAGCGACGGGTCAGCAGTCGAAGAAGCAAACCCAAGAGCCGCAAGCGTCGTCCTCAGTGTGTCGTGCCACTCACGGGGTGCCTGTCGGAGACCGTAGACTAGCCGCCGGAGGCTCCACTGGGTACCTGTAGGAAACGACTTAGTGAAGCCACGTGGGCGGCGCAGCCAGATCTCCTCGTGCAGGTTGCCCTGTAAGAAAGTTGTGCTGAAGTCAAGAGAGTGCAGCTTGTAGTCACGCTGAGCGGCGACGTGCGGCATAACCCGAAGAGTGGTCATCTTAGGTGTAGGGGAGAAGGTCTGGAAGAAGTCAATTCCTTGTCGCTGACTGAAGCCTCGTGCAACGTAACGAGCCTTGAAGGCAGGCAGAGAACCCGGCGGCCGCTTCACCATGAAAATCCACATGCCATCGAAAATGTTCGCCCCAAAGGGGGAACTGCGTAGACGTAGGTGCCTGTGGACTTCTAGGATGCCATCTCTGCGTCCATGGCTGTCTGCCACTGAGAGGAGTAGGGACCCTTAATCGCCTCTGCGTAAGAGCGTAGGGTCGGGATGTCCAGTGCATCCGGGTCTCCCTCAGGGGCAAGTAGCATGGCCACGAGATGAGGTACAGCAGCTGCAAGGCACTCAAGGTCCTCCTGCCTCTCCTCAAGGACGTCCGTGCCAAGAGCACACTCACCCCTGACGGACGGAGGACAGTCAGACTCAGACTTAGCAACAAGACTAGAGGCGTGTTTCGAGACGACAGGCAGCAGCAAGGTCAACAAGCTCAGCAACTAGGGCAGACGCAGAAGTGGACTTAAAAGAAGGGTCAGTGACAACAGTGGTGAGAAGACGAGTGACAGAAGGACTAACAGCACGAGCTAGGTCAGACCCAGGGTCAGGAATTGCAGGAAGAGAGTACTCAGGAGGAGGCGGCAGAGGAACGCGCAGTGGAACAGAGGAAGGACGAAGTATCATAACGTGAGTTTCTGGGACAGTAGGCGGACGCGGACGAGGTACACGAAGACCAGTGCGAAGAGCGCGAACAGGTGAGGCAAGATGAGACTCAGGCTCACGACGCTCTGTAAAAGAGTCTAGCTGCTCAGTGTAAGGAGAAGGAGCAGGCAGAGAGGAGTCTGGCTATAACTTTGGCTGCGATTGGCGAGGCGGTGGACTCAGTAAGCAAGGAGGAAGGCCAGTAGAAGACGAGAGACTAAGAACCTGGCGAAGGACCGAGTCAGGTGGCGGCAGAGACGACGGTGGCGGCGCAACAAAAAACGGGCACCGCTGCACAGTGCCTCCAGCACCAGTACCCTCAGACGCAGCACCCCCAGCACCAGCACCTCCAGCTCAAGGGTCAACAGCCCCAGCGCCTCCAGCACCAGGGTCAGCTCTAGCTCCTCCAGCTCCGGCGCCTCTAGCACCACCAGCCTCGGCAGCTCCAGTACCCCGAGCTCCAGGGTCAACAGCTCCAGTGCCTCTAGCTCCAGCGCCACCAGTGCCAGGGTCTCCAGCACCAGCTCCTCTAGGTCCACCAGCCCCGGTAGCTCCAGTACCCCTAGTACGAGCACCTCCAGGACCAGCAGCTCCAGTATCTCCGGAACCTCTAGCTCCAGCAGGAACTCCAGCACCTCCAAGACTAGTAGCTCCAGCACCTCCAGCTCCAGCGCCTCCAGCGGCAGATTCTCCAGCTCCGGCAGCTCCACTCCGAAGGCGTGTGCGCCGAGCAAACCACTCGCGCAGCTGCTGCGGGGAGAGAGGCTCCGGCCAGGGAGACAGTCGTGGCGAGGCACCTGCAGGACCTCCAAAAGAAGTAGTACCCCTAGGCTCAGCACCCCCAGACTCCGCACCCTCAGAATCAGCAACCCCAGGTTCTGCACCCTCAAGCTCACCATCCCCCGGCTCCGCACTCGCAGGCTCAGCACCCTCAAACTCAGTACACCCAGGCTCCGCACCCTCAGGCTCAGCACCCCCAGACCCCGCACCCTCAGACTCAGCACCCCCAGGCTCCGCACCTGCAGGCTCAGCACCCCTAGGCTCCGCACGTGCAAGCTCAGCACACCTAGACGCAGCACCCCCAGACGCAGCACCTCTAGCAGCACCTGAGTCTACAGCGACCTCAACAGGCACAGTACCAGGGAGTGGGTCTACCTGAGACACACCTGAGGGAGCAGGACCCTGAGGGGGGAGGGGGTCTACTGGAGGGGGGCCTGGAGCAAGGAAGAGCGGTGGGGGTGGGAGAGAGGCAGTGCGGTAGGGGAAGAGACGGTAAAAGGGAACCCACTCGTCAAACGAGACATCCTGAGAGGGAAGGACACGGCGCGAGGTGGGGTGGTAAAACTGCCAGCCAGGCACGTCAGGGGGAAAGCAAAAGGAAGACGCAGGGAATAGTGCGAGAGGAGAGCTTATCCTCGGACGTATTGCAAACAACGGTACGAGAGCCCCAGACCCGGAACACCGACGCATCGCCAACCTTCCCCGTCCAACGCAGTGTGGGCGAGGTCTCCGGCAAGGAGACACGGGGCCAGAGGTTGAGCTGATGCGCAGCGTACCGGACCGCAAACGGCCACAGAAAATGGGGAGCAGCCGCATGGATCATGGAGGTACGAGCCACCTCCATGACTAAGCCAATGCGGCGCTCAGCAACCCCATTTTGCTGCGGGGAGTCTGGAAGCATGAACGACTGGAGAATGCCATCCCCACGACAAAAGTCCCGCAAGAGGTCGGAGGAGAACTCACCACCTCTGTCAAAGTACAGACGCAGGACAAGAAGGTCCTCGTGGAACCGCTCACGGAGCTGGAGACGGACTGCGCGGATCCAAGGGATCAAGACATCAGGGACCTCACCCGTGCTGCGCAAGGGGAAGACCGTGGTGTAACGCGTGTAGTCGTCAACAACCAGCAGGAAGTAGCGCTCGCGGTCCTGTCCACTGACGCGGGCTGGGCCCCACACGTCCATGTGGAGAGTCTGTAGGGGAGCAGTCGTCGGGGGAAACGAGGAGTGAGGAGCGGCGCGCTGCCGCACCTCGACGCAAGGAAGGCAGGGCGGGCCAGGCGAGGGCGGGAGGGGAGGCAGGGACCTCGGAAGACCAGAAACACAGAGGCGGGAGTGCATGCCACGAAGGCGTGGCAGGGAGGGGTGACCAAGGCGGTGGTGCCAAAGGAGAGTCTGGTGCGGCAGGAGGCGACACGAGCAAGGGGGTGCGACTTGACCTGACGCGCACACCTGAGCAGACGCAGCTACCTGAGGATTCTCAGAAGTTAGTGTATACAGACTCGACCCAAACCGGCGGGTGAACGTGGCCAGGTGACGGCCCGTCCGTGTACACGTGCACATCGACACACGCTGACCCCCAGGAGTGGTGGTAGTGACCATCGCATCCTGGAGGGCAGCGGTACTCACCAAGTTTTTAGAGAACGAGGGGAGGTGAAGACCTGAGAGTGAGCCGAACGGAACCGCTGGACACGGGAGAACAGTGGAAGAATGGGCAAGAACTGGGGCCCCCGTGGGGTCAGCCAGTCTGACCGGAACAGGGGCAGGGAGTGGAATGAGGGCGGTACTGTCGCGAAAGAAATAGCGGGAAGCACCTGAGTCAAGCGTAAAGGTGTGCAAGGCCTCAGAAGGCGCAGTACCAGGGAGAGAAGACTCACTAGCACCTAGAGCAGCAGCATCTATACCTGGGTCGGGTGGCACACACTGGTAACAGTCACCCTCAGCACTAACAGACAAGGCATACATAGCAGCAAGGATAGCATCATAGTCAAGAGCAAAGATATCAACTCCAGACCTAAGCATCTCTGCCCAGCGGGGGCGCTCATCCTCGTCACCAAACTCTGCGCGCCAAGCGTCGTCGAGGCGGGAGAAGCAGCAGTGCCTTGTCTGAGGCTTCCCGCATGTCTGACCAGCACGGTCACTCGTGCGAATGACATACGGGCATCAAACACTATCCCCAGACGCCCCACGCGGACCAAACCACTCACAAAGCTGCTGGGGCGAAGGGGTCTCGCTCCGACGCTGCTCCTGCTGCCTTTGGCCACCGCCAGAACCTCCCCTCAGAACAGCTCCAACCCGACTGCCACCACTCCCACTGCTGCCACTACCGCCACCCCCACCGCTGCTACCACTGCCGCCACCAAAGCCCCCACTCCCGCCACCACTCCCACCGCTGCCACCACCTCCGCTACCTCCACCACCTCCACTGTCGCCCCCACTACCACCTCTGCTGCCACCGCCACCACCCCTGCCACCCTTGCCCTTGCTGTTGCGGCGCTTCCCACTAAGAGCAGAAGCAGCCCCGACATCCGCAGTACCAAGGATATCAACAGCAGCAGCAAGGGCGTAGGAGGGGGCAAGGGGGGAGGGGGAACACCCCTCAAAGAAGGGCATGCGAGGAGTGCCACGAGCGGCACCTACAACGACTACGCTAGTCTCAGCTGCAAGGAGGTGCTGCTCGAGCAGGTCGACAGTGAAGGCGGTGGGGTCAAGTGCGAGAAAGTGGTCTGTGACAGCGCGAAGAGAGTCAGGGAGGCAGGTGACTATGAAGTAGAGAGTGATGTACATTAGGGGCGGGTTCTTGTCAAGGAACTCTGCTTGAAGGGCAGCGCGGTAGCGAGCGTCGCTAGTGCGAAGGTGGGTAACAATGTCCTCTACCATGGCAAAGGCGGACAGCTCGGGAAACAGGTAGGGCAGTAGAAGACGACCTAGAGCAGCAGTGGCAGGGGAGGAGTAACGGGCGACTACAGCGTTGTACAGTGCTCTAGCAGTCTTATGCTATCCGAAGTGAGCGCGTTCGGCTAACGGCAGGTGGTTGCGAACGGCTAAGCAAACAGCAGCGTCATGGGTAAGCCACTGTGAGCGAGTCGCACTGTCAGCTGTGGCGGGAGGGGCGAGAGAGGCTCCAGACGTGTGGTCAAACAACGAAACGCTGTCTCTAGAATCGCTCAGTAGGTACAGCTGTAAGTCGTCGAGCCACGTATCGAACTGGATCGGACGGCCCTCATGATCTAAAGTGAGTACGCTGAGAGAAGCCATAGCAGAGCAGCATGCAGGCAGAGCAGCGCACGAGCACTAGGGAAGCTTGCAGGGCAGAGCAGGGCGGTGCACAATAGGGCGGGCAGGAGCCGGGCGGCGTAAGCAACAGGGCTGGCAGCAGCCAGGCAGTGCACGGGCTGCAGAGGAGGCAGCAAGCGGGCCGCAAGGGGCGGTGAGCGAGCTGCAAGTGGCTGCGCGCAGGCTGCAAGAGGGGCGGCTCGCGGGCTGAAAGGGGCGGCAGGTGGGCCGCAGGCGGGCGGTGAGCGGGCTGTAGGCTTGCGGCGAGTGAGCTGCAGGGGCGGCGAGCTGGCCGTAGGCAGGCGGCAAGCGGGTTGCAGGGGCGGCGAGCGGGCTGCCGGCACGCGGCGAGCGGGCTGCAGGGGCGGCTAGCGGGCCGCGAGCAAGCGGCGAGCGGGCGGTAGAGGCGGCTAGCGGGCCGTAGGGGGAGCACGCAGGCTGCAGTGGCGGCGAGCGGGCGGCAGGGGCGGCGGGCGAGCCGCAAGCGGGCGGCGAGCGGGCCTTAGGGGCGGCAGGCGGGCCTTAGGGGCGGCGAGCAGGCCGCAAGGTCGGCGAGCGGGCCTTAGGGGCGGCGAGCGGGCCGCAAGGGCGGCGAGCAGGCCGAGGGGCGGCGGGCGGGCCGCAAGTGGGCGGCGCGCGGGCTGTAGGGGCGGCAGGCGGGCCGCAAGTGGGCGACGCGCGGGCTGCAGGGGCGGCGAGCGGGCCGCAAGTAGGCGGCGCGCGAGATGTAGGGGCGGCGGGTAGACCGCAAGCGGGCGGCGCGTGGGCTGCAAGGGAAGCGCGCTGACTGCAGGAGCGGCTCGTGGGCTGCTAGGGGTGGCTCGATGAGCTGCTAGGGGCGGTGCCACAGCCAGCAGGGTGGCGCGTCAGTAGGGTAGGGCGGCAGGGCAGCTAGTGGGGCAGCTCTGTGGTGGGCCCTAAAAAAAATTCGGTCCTAGGGAAGGACTTGCTCTGAAACCATGTCAGAATCCTGAACGAGTATGAATTGCATTGAGCAGAAAGTTGGTACAAGTACTAACTCTAATTGGGTTGTACCCCTTATGGGCTACCCCACTATAGCCTACACAAAGTAAGCACTAGAGCATTCTGACAGTCAGAGGTCCACTGGTGATCCCCGATTGATCCTAGGGAAGGGTTACAAGCTCGTTGTCTTGGGGGGTTATGGGTGCACTGACCCGCTACTTAATATGCCCTTTTATCCCAATGGTCTAGTGGTTGGGATTCTGACGCAAAGGAATACAGAAGGTTTAACTATTTGTAATTGCTGTTGCGGTTCGATACAGCGACGACTCGGGTAACTGCTCAATAGTGAGTCAGTTATGTGTCCTTGCTGTCGCGCTGCTTTTCGGCGAGTCAAAGGTCGCTGACCTTTGACCTTCACTTAACCTCTTGCTGTTGTCTTTTTGTCAACCGCTTTGGTTGACTCACTGTTGCTTCGTTGTAGTTTGCTTTGCTTACGTTGTAGTGTTCGACACATCAGAAGCGCGAACTAAGGGCGTATCTTTGGTTCTGGTCATGAGCATTGTTCATTCAACTGTTTGGGGCATCCGCATTTAGCGCATGACCCAAACTGGACTCTGGAAGCGCCCGCGGTCCGAATTTCGGGTCATCCAGCAAACTGCATGCGACTGGGGTGTTCAATGTGTCCCTACCAATCAGATTGAGCTGCGACCCCAGGTTGGGTCGCCCTCTTTAGACGGACGTTTTCTTTCATCTCACGCCCGTCAATGTCCCATATACACCAATAACGTCCAACACTTCCAAGTACAACTGACGTGACCATGCTCACCAAAACAAGCCCCGACACCACACCACCTCTCGCTCTCCCACACTCCGAACGCCATGTTTACAAGCACAAGGCGGCTCCACAGCAAGGCTCCTTTCTCCCACCGCGGTGCCAACATAGCGGGCGACTTGAGAGCACTTTTCAGCTCAAGATGGCCGCATGCATCTTTCATCATCGCTAATCATGTTGCCATAAAACATGCTCACAACACAGGTGCTCATACTTTGTGTTGCCTTACACCTGTGGCATGAATGCCTTCTCAACTCGTGGCAGCGTGTAGTTTCTCTAGCCGTTGTAGAGTGGATATCCACACTCCTCCCTATGGCACAGACCGTGGATCAGGAGCGCGTGCTCCGTGAAACCGAGCGCCGCGAGAGTCGGAAACGGACTCGCCAGGCACGGGTCGCAGAATGGGCCGAGGAGATCCGCGCGATGTTTGACAAGGAGTTCGAAGATACCTTCCGCATTACGCGCGAAGTCCTCGACATCATTGCTGAAAAAAATGAAATTTCCAATGTCTCGTTTTGTCGAAGTGAATGAAGTTCCATTGTGTCTTTGCTCTCTCATCCCGATTAAATACTTTGCAAGTGCTATGACGTATTACGACATGAGTATCATGTTTGGACTGCCCAGAGGACTCATCCACCGCGTGGTAGTGTTAGAGACTAAGGACGCAGTCTATGAAGATTAGGGGCTGAAATATCTCAAACTCAAGTATGTTGTAGCCCTTGACCGTGGCTATCTTTCCCAATTTGAATAGTATCAAAATATGGAGTATAACTCGAGTTATGAACTTCGGCGCACTAGGGGGTATGCTGCCATAGAAAGACGTAACTCAATCACAATTATCTCACAAGTTCACACAAGAAAGTTAGAGTAGCAGTAGAACCAGGTAGGAGGGGATGAGGAGGACGAGAGGGAAGGTCCCAAGGGAGTCCCCAACCAAGGAAACCCCATACCACACAATTCCCCTCTCTATAGGCACCCCAACTTTGACATTTGTCACTTTCCCAACTCATGCCATCCACCTCACCCAACTTGGCCACACTTGCCAACCTGGTTTGGCTTCTCCCAACCACTTGGCATCATCTACAGTGATGGTGACGAATTTCCCAACCCCCAAAAGTCTGTACCCCATATTGAGTCAACCCGCAAATTCCTATAGTCGCCGCATCTCAATCAAAACTTCGAACGATCATATCTTTCTCGTTCTTGCTTCGATCGCAGCGATTCTCGGTTCGTCGGGAAGCTCTTGAGCAGAGGAGTCACTTCAGATATCTGCTCAAGCCAGATAACATTCACACACACTCAGAAAATCCAAACAACACCAAACACAAATTCTTGCACACGCTCACACCACGCATGCAACACACAGTACAAGCAAAGTCACGCAGTAAGCAAGTGAGGCAAAGTAGGCACAAGGCCTAACACAGTAGAGAAGCGCTGATGATCACCAGGCGGAAGTGCCTTGGTGAATATATCAGCAGTGTTGGCCCTAGTGGCCACGTACGCAAGACGAAGCTGGCCACGGTGCTGCAAATTTCGAGCAAGGAAGTATCGCAGAGCGATGTGCTTTGTTCTGTGCTCCAGTCTGTGCTCCTGACACAAGGCAATTATGGCCTTGTTGTCGACGTACAGCACTGGAGGCGAACGAGGCTGCTCTCCCAAGTCAGTCAGCAGGTAGGTGAGCCAGCGTAGCTCCTGTGCAGCCATGGCCCCTGTGTAGATCTCAGCCTCACAATTGGAGCTGAGAACCAAAGACGAGCGGGTAGACCGCCAGGAAACAGAGCCGGAATCGAGGCTGAAGGTGTAACCCTCTGACGACCGCTGCATAGCTGAGTCGTCAACCCAAGAAGCGTCTGCGTGACCAGTGAGGACAACTAGACCCCGTCCTCCAAGCACGAGCCCCATGCCTGACATACTGCACAAGTAGTACAGTACCCTCTTTGCAGCATCTCAGTGCACCTTTCGGTGCCGACCGGGAGCCATGTAGCGAGCAAGAAGGCTGAGAGGGTAGGCTAGGTCAGGTCGTGTGCACGTCATCAGGTACATGAGGCAACCCACAAGCTCTGGGTATGGACCACTCGACTCTACGGACTCGTCCGAAGGTGGAGCTGAGAGCAAGTGGCTGGTAGACAAAGGAGTGGGCTGTGGAAGCCGAAGCGCTGAAGGACCTGGTGCACCATGTGTGACTGAGTCAGAGTGATGGTGCGCCGTGCTCTGTCCCGGGTGATCTGCAAGCCAAGATAGCTGCGCAGTTCACCCAGGTCTGTGCACGTGTGTCTCTTCTGCAGCTCGGACTTCACGTGGGCGAGTCCAGCAGTGTCAGCAGTAGCAAACACCAAGTTGTCGACGTACACGAGGATGTAGAACGGCGGCAGCAAAGTGTCGGTGCGAAGAAACAGCGACGGGGCAGCATAAGAAGGAGCAAACCCAAGAGCCGCAAGTGTAGTCCTCAGTGTGTCGTGCCACTCGCGAGGCGCCTGGCAGAGACCGTAGAATGGCTGCAGGAGGCTCCACTGGGTACCTGCAGGAAACGAACCAGTGAAGCCAGGTGGGCGGCACAGCCAGATCTCCTTGTGCTGAAGCCCAGAGAGTGCAACTCGTAGTCACGCTGAGCAGCGACGTCCAGCAACACCCAAAGAGTGGTCATCTTCGGGGTGGGGGAGAAGGTCTCGAATTAGTCAACCCCCTGTCGCTGATTGAAGCCTCGAGCAACGTAACGCGCCTTGAAGGCAGGCGGAGAACCCGGCGGCCGCTTCACCCTGAAAATCCACATGCCATCGACTATGTTCGCCCCAGGTGGGGGAAACTCGTCGACGTAGGTGCCTGTGGACTTCCAGGATGCCATCTCGGCATCCATGGCTGCCTGCCTTTGAGAGGAGTAAGGACCCGTAATCGCCTCTGCGTAAGAGCGCAGGGTCGGGATGTCTGGTGCATCCGGGTCTGCCTCAGGGGCAAGTAGCATGGAAGCGAAACGAGGTACAGCAGCTGCAAGACACTCAAAGTACTCCTGCTTGTCCTCAAGGACGTCCGTGCCAAGAGCACACTCACCCCCGACGGACTGAGGATTGGCAGACTCAGACTCAGCAACTAGAGCAGTGGTGTAGTCTAGACGACAGGCAGCAGCAAAGTCAACCAGCTCAGCAACGAGTGCAGACGCAGCAGTGGACTCAAAAGAAGGGTCAGTGACAACAGTGGCGAAGAGACGAGAGACAGTGGGACTGGCAGCACGAGCGCGGTCAGACTCAAGGTCAGTGGAACACGCAGTGGAACAGAGGAAGGACGAAGTGCCATAGCGTGTGTTCTGGGGACAGGAGGGGGACGCGGACGAGGAGCGCGACGACCAGTGTGAACAGGGGAGGCACGACGAGATGCAGGCTACCGGCGCTCTGTAAGACCACCAGTCTGCTCGGTGTAAGGAGAAGGAGCAGGCAGTGGGGAGGCTGGCTGTAACGGCGGCTGCGACTGGTCAGGTGGTGGACATAGGAGGGGAGGAGTAAGGCCAGTAGAAGACCGGACACCAAGAACCTACTGAAGCAGGGGAACGAAGTACGGTCGCGGCCGCACAGCGCCGCCAGGGTCAACAGCTCCAGCTCCTCCAGCTCAAGCGCCTCCCGCGCTAGCGCCGCCAACTCCAGTGCCGCCAACTTCAGCTCCTCCATCTCTATCGCCACCAGTGCCAGAGCCTCCAGCTCTAGAAACTCCAGACTCCGTAGGGTCTCCAGCTCCAACGCCCCCAACACCACCAGTCCTGGTAGCTCCAGTACCCCGGGTACGAGCACCTCCAGGACCAGTAGCCGCAGTACCTCCAGTAACACCAGCTCCGGCAGAGACTCCAGCACCTCCAGCTCCAGAGGCTCCAGCACCTCCAGCTCCGGAAGCTCCACTCCGAAGGTGCGCGCGCCGAACAAGCCACTCATGTAGCTGATGCGGAGACAGTCCCGGCGAAGTACCAGCAGAAACTCCAGTAAAAGCAGCACCCTGAGGCTCAGCACCCCCAGACTCCGCACCGTCCGACTCAGCACCCCCAGGCTCAACACCCTCACGCTCAGCACCCCCAGTCTCAGCACCCCCAGGCTCAACACCCCCAGTCTCAGCACCCCCAGGCTCAGCACCCCCAGGCTCAGCACCCCCAGACGCAGTACCTCTAGCAGCACCTGAGACTACAGCTACCTCACCAGGCACAGCACCAGGGGATGGGTCTACCTGAGAGACACCTGAGGGAGCAGGACCCTGGGGGGGGAGGGGGTCTACCGAAGGGGGACATGGAGCAAGGAAGAGCGGTGGGGGAGGGATAGGGGCAGAGCGGTAGGGGAAGAGACGGTAAAAGGGAACCGACTCGTGAAGTCTTGAGAGAGGAGGACACGGCATGAGGTAGGGTGGCAAAACTGCCAACCAGACGCGTAAGGGACAAAGCCAAGGAAGACGCACGGAATGGCGCGGGCGGAGAGCTTGTCCGCGGACGTATCGCGGACAAAGGCACGAGAACCCCTGACCCGGAACACCGACGCATCGCCAACCTTCCCTGTCCAACGCAGTGTGGGCGAGGTCTATAGCAAGGAGACACGGAGCCACAGGTTGAGCTGATGCGCAGTGTACTGGACCGCAAACAGCCACTGAAAATGGGGAGCAGCCACATGGATCATGGAGGTACGAGCGACCTCCATGACTAAGCCAATGCAGCGCTCAGCAATCCCATTTTGTTGAGGGGAGTCCGGAAGCGTGAACGACTGGAGAATGCCCTCCCCACGACAAAAGTCCCTCAAGAGGTTGGAGGAGAACTCACCACCTCTGTCAGAGTGCAGACGTAGGTCCGTACTAAACCGCTCGCGGAGCTGGAGACGGACTGTGCGGATCCAGGTGATCAAGACATCAACGACCTGACCCTTGCTGCGCAAGGGGAAGACCGTGCTGTACCGCGTGTAGTCGTCAACTACCAGCAGAAAGTAGCGCTCGCGGCCCTGTCCAGTGACGCGGGCTGGGCCCAACACATCCATGTGGAGAGTCTGCGGGGGAGCAGTCGTCGGGGGAAACGAGGAGGAGTGAGGAGCGGCGCGCTGCCGCCCCTTGACGCAAGGAAGGCAGGGCAGAGCAGGCGAGGGAGGGAGGGGAGGCAGAGACCTGGGAAGACCAGAGACTAGGAGACGGGAGTGCATGCCACGAAGGCGTGGCAGGGAGGGGTGACCCAGGCGGTGGTGCCACAGAAGGGTCTGGTGCGACATGAGGCGACACGAGCAAGGGGATGGAACCTGACCTGACGCGGACACCTGGGCAGACGAAAGTACCTGAGGAGGCTCAGTAGCCAGTATGTACAGACTCGACCCTGGCCGACGAGTGAACGTGGCCAGGTGACGACCCGTCCGTGTACACGTGCAGATCGACACACGCTGACCCCCAGGAGTGGTGGTAGTGACCATCGCATCCTGAAGGGCAGCTGTACTCACCAAGTTCGTAGAGAACGAGGGGAGGTGAAGACCTGATAGTGAACCGGACGGAACCGCCGGATACGGGAGGGCAGTGGAGGAACGGGCAACGACCGGGCCCCCGGAGGGGTCAGCCAGTCGGACCGGGACAGGTGCAGGGAGAGGAGTGAGAGTGGTGCTGTCACGAAAGAAACAGCGTGAGGCACCTGAGTCCTGCGGGAAGGTGTGCAGGGCCTCAGCAGGCACTGTACCAAGGAGAACAGACTCACTAGCACCTAGAGCAGTAGCGGCTATACCTGGGTCAGGCGGCACACACCGGTAACAGTCACTCTCAGCACTAACAGAGCAGACATAGCAGAAAGAATAACATCAAAGTCTAGGTCAAAGATAGCAACTCCAGACCTAAGTAGATCTGCCCAGCGAGGGAGCTCGACCTCGTCACCAAACTCAGTACGCCAAGCGTCGTCGAGGCAAGAGAAGCAGCGGTGCTGAGTGTGAAGACTCCCGCATGTCTGACCAGCACGGTCACCTGTGCGAATGACATACAGGCAGCTAACACTACCCCCAGACGGCCCACGTTGAAACAACCACTCACAAAGCTGCTGGGGCGACTGGGTCTCGCTCTGACGCTGCTGCTGCTGCCGCTGGCCACCTCCAGAACCTCCACGCCGAGCGCCAGTCCTACCGCCACCAGTCCCACCGCCGCCACTACCGCCACTCCCACCGCTGCCTCCACCGCCGCCACCAACGCCCCCACTCCCTCCACCACTCCCACCGCTGCCACCACCTCCACTGCCTCCACTACCTCCAATGCTGCCCCCACCACCACTCCCGCTGCCCCCTCCACCACCCCTGCTTCCTTTTCCCTTGCCGCTGTGGCGCTTCGCACTAGCAGAAGCAGCTCCGACGTCCTCAGCACCAGGGGCGTCTGCAGCAGCGGCAGAGGCGTAGGAGGGGGCAAGGGGGGAGGGGGAGCACCCCTCAAAGAAGGGCGGGCACGGAGTGCCACGAGCAGCACCTACAGCAACTGCACTAGTCTCAGCTGCGAGGAGGTGCTGCTCAAGTAGGTCAACAGTGAGGGAGGTGGGGTCAAGTGAGAGAAAGTGGTCCCTAACAGAGCGAAGAGAGTCAGGGAGGCGAGTGACTATGAAGTAGAGGGTGATGAACATCGGGTGTTGGTTCCTGTCAAGGAACTCAGCAGAAATGGGAGCGCGGTAGCGAGCATCACTAGTGCGCAAGTGGGAAACAAGGTCCTCTACCGTGGCAAAGGCTGACAGCTCTTGGAACAGGTAGGGCAGAAGCAGGCGGCCTAGAGCAGCAGTGGCAGGCGAGGAGTAGCGAGCGACGACAGCGTCGTACAGTGCCTGCGCTATCCTGTGCTGTCCGAAGTGAGCGCATTGGGCTAACGGCAGGTGGTTGCGAATGGTCAAGCGGGCAGCAGCGTTGCGAGTAAGCCACAGTGAGCGAGTCGCACTGTCAGCTGTGGCGGGAGGGGCAGGAGCGGTGCCTGACACTATGTCAAACAGTGAAACACTGTCCTTAGAATCGCTCAGTAGGTACAGCTGCAGGTCGTCGAGCCACGTGTCAGCGGTGGAGGAGGCGGAGGAGGAGGCGGAGGGGGTGACGGTGGAGGTGGAGGTGGTGGCGGGAGTGGGGGCTTTGGTGGCAGCGGTGGGGGTGGTGGAGGCAGCGGCAGCGGCGGTGGAGGCTGCGGCAGCGGTGGTGGAGGTGGCGGCGGCGGTGGAGCTGGTCGAGGTGGAGCCGCGCAGCGTGGAGGCTTTGGTGGTAGCCAGCGCCAGCAGCACCCGCGTTCCCATGAGACCCCGTCGGCCCAGCAGCTTCGTGAGTGGTACGCTGGGCGTGGGAGGTCTGGGGGTGTTGGTCCCTGCACTTACGTTCTTCGCACCGGCGGGTGCCGTGGGGAGACGTTCGGGCTGCCATACACTGCGCAGCGCTGCTTCGGTCGCCTGACTGACGCCTGGCGCGCCCAGTTTCCTGATGCTGTTGAGCTCCCGCGCTAGGGTGATCTGCTTAAGCAGATAATTGCTATCTTTGATCTTGATTTCGATGCTATCCTTGCTGCCATGTATGCTGCGACTAATAGTGCTGAGGGTGACTGTTACCTGTGTGTTCCGCCCGACCCGCGCATTGAGGCTGCTGCTCTAGGTGCTAGTGAGTCTGCTGCTCTAGGTGCTAGTGAGTCTGCTGCTCTAGGTACTAGTGAGTCTGCTGCTCCAGGTACTAGTGAGTCTGCTGCTCCAGGTGCTGGTGAGTCTACTCTCTCTGGTACTGCACCTACTGAGGCCTTGCACACTTTCACACTTGACTCTGGTGCTTCGCGCTCCTTCATTCGCGACAGCACCACACTCACGCCGCTCAGTCGGCCTGTCGCAGTCTCCCTGGCTGACCCCTCTGGGGGCCCAGTCCTTGTGCACTCTTCCACGGTTCTACCGTGTCCCGCGGCCCCATCGGGCTTGCTGTCGGGACTTCACCTCCCCTCGTTCTCTACGAACTTGGTGAGTGGAGCTGACCTTCAGGACGTGTGGGTTGACCAGTTCACCCCTGGAGGTCAGCCTTTGACCCACTGCACTTGCTCTTGGACGGGCCGCCACCTGGCCACGTTCACCCGTCGGCCTGGGACGAGTCTGTACACACTGACTACAGCGTCTCCTCCGGTTACTGCGTCTGGTCAGGTAGCCGCGTCTGGTTCGGTGTTTTCTGCCGCATCCAGGTCTAGTCCAGCGTCAGCCCCCTGCTCGTGTCGTCCTCTGTCACACGAGACTCTCCTTTGGCACCACCGCCTTGGTCACCCCTCCCTGCCTCGTCTTCGAGGTATGGCCTCCCGTACCCTTGTCTCTGGTCTCCCCAGGTCCCTCCCTCCCCTTCCTCCGGGGCTCGCCCCTACCTGTATTCCTTGTGTCGAGGGCCGGCAGCGCGCCGCTCCTCACTCCTCCGAGATCCCTCCGACAGAGGCTCCCCTGCAGACTCTCCACATGGACGTGTGGGGCCCAGTCCGCGTCAATGGACAGGGTCACGAGCGTTACTTCCTGCTGGTCGTTGTCGACTACTCGCGTTACACCACAGTCTTCCCCTTGTGCCGCAAGGGTGAGGTCACTGAGGTGTTGATCGACTGGATGCGCGGTGCCCGTCGCCAGCTCAACGAGAGTTTCGGCTCGTACCTTCCTGTTCTGCGTCTGCACTCAGACAGAGGTGGTGAGTTTTCCTCTGACCTTCTGAGGGCTTTCTGTCGTGCGGAGGGCATCCGCCAGACGTTCACACTTCCGGCCTCCCCACAGCAAAATGGGATTGCTGAGCGCCGCATTCGCATGGTCATGGACGTTGCTCGTACGTCCATGATCCATGCGGCTGCTCCCCATTTTCTGTGGCCGTTCGCGGTTCGGTACGCTGCGCATCAGATCAACCTTCAGCCTCGTGTCTCCTTGCCGGAGACCACACCTACTCTGCGGTGGACGGGGAAGGTTGGCGATGCGTCCGCGTTCCGTGTCTGGGGATCTCGAGCTTTTGTCCGCGATGCTTCCGCGGACAAGCTGTCGTCCCGTGCCGTTCCCTGCGTCTTCCTTGGCTTCCCCCCTCACGCACCTGGGTGGCAGTTTTACCACCCCACCTCGCGTCGTGTTCTGTCCTCTCAGGACGTCACGTTTGACGAGTCGGTCTCCTACTACCGTCTCTTTCCCTACCGCACTGCCTCTCTCCCCCCCCCCGCCCCTCTTCCTAGCACCAGGTGCTCCTCCTGTAGACCCCCTCCCCCCTCAGGGTCCTGCCCCCTCAGGTGTGTCCCAGGTAGACCCTGTCGAGACTGTCGAGGTAGCTGTCGACTCTGGTGCTGCTACGGGAGCTGAGCCTGCGGGTGCGGGGCCTAGGGGTACTGTGCCTGGGGTTGCTGAGTCTGAGGGTACGGAGCCTGGGGGTGCTGAGCCTGAGCCTGTGGAGCCTGGGGGTGTTGAGCCTGGGGGTGTTGAGCCTGGGGGTGCTGAGCCTGAGGGTGCTGAGCCTGAGCGTGTGGAGCCTTGGGGTGCTGAGACTAGGGGTGCTGAGCCTGGGGGAGCTGAGTCTGGGGTGCTGAGCCTGGGGGTGCTGAGCCTGAGCGTGCTGAGTCAAGAGGTCCTCCGGGTGTCCCGTCACGGCGGGAGCCCCTCTCTCTGCAGCAGCTTCGTGAGTGGTACGCTCGACGCTGTTGCCGTGCTGCTAGAGCTACTGGGCCTACTGCTGGAAGTGCTTCTGGAGCTGGAGGTGCTGCTGGTGCTGCAGCTGCTGGAGGTGCTTGTAGAGCTGCTAGAGGTGCTACTTCTGCTGCAGAATTTGGAGCTGTAGGTGCTGGAGCTGTTCCTAATGGAGGTGCTGCTGGAGCTGGAGCTGTTGAAGGTCCTGGAGCTGGTGGTGCTGTGGGAGTTGTAGCTGGAGACCCTGGAGCTGAGGGTACTAGTGCTGTCTCTGCTGTTTCTGGAGGCGCTGCGCGGCCGCGGCCGTATTACGTTCCGCTCCTTCAGCAGGTTCTTGGTCTTCCGCCTTCTACTGGTCCTACTCCTCCTTTACTGAGTCCTCCGCATGTCCAGTCACCGTCGCAGTTACAGCCAGCCTCTCCACTGCCTGTTCCTACTCCTTACTCTGGACCGGCTAGAGGACTTCAGAGCGTCGTGAGCCTGAGTCTCGTCCTGTGTCGCATGAGTCTCGTCCTGCGTCGCCTGAGTCTCGTCCTGAGTCGCCTGTTCGCCCTGTTCGCACTGGTCGTCGTGTTCCGCGTCAGCGTCCTCCTCCTGTCCTCGGCACTCACACTATGACTCTGCATCCTTCCACTGCTCCGCAGTGTGTCCCTCTGCCGTCTCCTCCTGCGTCCTCTCTTCCTGCACTTGCTGACCCGGAGTCTGACTCCCTTCGTACTGCTAGTCCTACTGTCCTGGCCACTATTGTCACAGACCCTTCCTTTGAGTCCACTGCTGCGTCTGCCTTAGTTGCTGAGGTTGTCGACTTTGCTGCTCACTGTCGTCTAGGCTACGCCGCTAGTCTGGTTGCTGAGTCTGAGTCTGCGTCTGTCTGTCCTCCGTCCGTCGGGGGTGAGTGTGCTCTTGGCACGGACGTCCTTGAGGACAGACAGGAGGAGTTTGAGTGCTTTGCTGCTGCTGTACCTCATCTCGTGTCCATGCTGCTTGCCCCTGAGGGAGACCCGGATGCACCAGACATCCCAACCCTGCGCTCCTACGCAGAGGCGATAGAGGGTCCCTACTCCTCTCAGTGGCAGGCAGCCATGGACACAGAGATGGCTTCCTGGAAGTCCACAGGCACTTACGGCGACGAGGTTCCCCCGCCTGGGGCGAACATCGTAAGTGGCATGTGGATTTTCAGGGTGAAGCGGCTGCCGGGTTCTCCGCCTGTCTTCAAGGCGCGTTACGTTGCACGTGGCTTCAGTCAGGGACAGGGAGTTGACTTCTTCCAGACCTTCTCCCCTACCCTGAAGATGACCACTCTTCGGGTGCTGCTGCACGTCGCCGCTTAGTGTGACTACGAGCTACACTCTCTTGACTTCAGCACAGCCTTCCTACAGGGCAGCCTGCACGAGGAGATCTGGCTGCGCCGCCCACCTGGCTTCACTGGGTCGTTTCCTGCTGATACCCAGTGGAGCCTCCGGCGGCCAGTCTACGGTCTCCGCCAGGCACCCCGTGAGTGGCACGAAACACTGAGGACGACTCTTGCTACTCTTGGTTTTGCTCCTTCCACTGCTGACCCGTCGCTGTTTCTACGCACCGACGCCACTCTGCCGCCGTTCTACGTTGTTGTGTATGTAGACGACCTTGTCTTTGCTACTGCTGACACTGAGGCACTCACCCACGTGAGGTCGGAGCTGCAGAAGGGACACACGTGCACAGACCTGGGTGAGCTGACAAGCTATCTTGGCTTGCGGATCACCCGGGACAGAGCACAGCGCACCATTACCTTGACTCAGTCACACATGGTGCAGCAGGTCCTTTAGCGCTTCGGCTTCACGTACTCCTCGCCACAGTCCACTCACTCTGCCTACCAGTCACTCGCTCTCAGCTCCACCTTCGGACGAGTCCGTAGAGCCGAGTGGCCCGTATCCAGAGCTTGTGGGATGCCTCATGTACCTGATGACTCGCACACGACCTGACCTCGCGTACCCTCTCAGCCTTCTGGCTCGCTACGTGGCTCCCGCCAGGCACCGAAAGGTGCACTGGGATGCTGCGAAGAGGGTGTTGCGCTACTTGTGCAGTACGTCGAGCATGGGGCTCGTGCTTGGAGGACGGGCTCGAGTTGTCCTCACTGGTCACGCAGACGCTTCCTGGGTTGACGACTTGGCTACGCAGCGGTCGTCACAGGGTTACACCTTCAGCCTTGGCTCCGGTTCTGTCTCTTGGCGGTCCACCCGCTCGTCTTCTGTTCTCAGCTCCAGTTGTGAGGCTGAGATCTACGCTGGGGCCATGGCTGCACAGGAGTTACGCTGGCTCACCTACCTGCTGACCAACTTGGGAGAGGCGCCTCATTCTCCTCCAGTTCTGTACGTCGACATTAAGGCAATGCTTGCCTTGTGTCAGGAGCACAGACTGGAACATAGAACGAAGCACATTGCTCTGCGCTACTTCCTTGCTCGAGAGTTACAGCAGCGTGGTCAGCTTCGTCTTGCTTACGTGGCCTCTCGGGCCAACACTGCTGATGTTTTCACCAAGGCACTTCAGCCTTGTGATCATCAGTGTTTCTGTTCTGTTCTAGGTCTTGTACCTACTGTGCCTCACTTGCTTACTTCTTGACTCTGCTTGTACTGTGATCTCTATACATATACCTGCATGCTTACACTTGCTAGGTTGTGATCACTGTATTGCTTGTTCTCCTTTATAGAACTCTGCATGTGAACTGGCCTTGTGGCCATTTTCTTGTGCTCAGAATGCGTGGTGTGTTTGTGATCCACCCTGAGCTTGCTTTGCCTTTCTTGACCGGTCTTGTGACCTCTTGTTCTCCCCCACTTTGCCTATGGGGGTGTGTCAAACTTATATGCTATATTCTGTTTAGGCTGTAGTGGGGTAGTTCATATAGGGTACAACACTTTTAGGTTTCCTACTTGTACCCACCTGCTTGCTAGTTCAGTCATTCATTCCTTCACTATTCTTACATTGTGCTCTGACGTCGCGAATCTGCCCTGTCATGGCGAATTTTCTCTGATTGAGTGAATATTTTGTGCTCTAACGGGGAGAATCTGCTGTGCCAGGGCAAATTTGCTGAGACCCGTAAATTCCAAATCACAGTGTGTGTGTGCACTTCGAATGAATGTGACAGGTCAAGAAAAGTCATACTCGTTTTTTTATCCCACATGTATCTACGCACTAGAAACTCCATTTTGATTGGTCAGACATCTTTTTTTTTAATTTCTGATTCATCAGACACGCAAAAGGCAAAATATCTGATGCATTAGGGGGGTTCAAATCCTAGCAAGGACCCTGCTTCAAAGACACTCGTATGGTAGATGGGACGCCTCTCCACATATGACCAGTCATTCGCAAGTTGTGCAACCGATCACGGTTAGGCGTGACTTCAACTCTGCGATGCTGGACGGTTACGATTTCATCTTTAGGAGGGATTGGCTACGAACGGTTAGTACTCAGTTCGATTGGGCTCAGGGAAGCTGCAGCGTCAAGGTAGACGGGGAGTTCCGGGAGCTGCCACAGTGGAGCGATGAGGCCACATCATCCACAGCTATCATCAATGCTGTTCGTGTGCGGCAGCAGGTGAAGCGTGCGGCACGGATCTTCGCAGTTTTTCTTGAGGAGGTGGAAGCTGAGGAGGGGAAAAGAGGGAGTGCAGCAGTTGGCGAGAAGGCGACTCTTCCTGCTGAAGTGGGTGCACTGTTAGCAGAGTGACGTCTTCCCCGACGAGTTGTCCCCAGGGTTACCTCCCAGCCGAGCAATAGACCATCGGATAGAGTTGGAGCCGGGAAGCAGGCCTGTACTGAAGCCACAGTAGAGGTTGAGTCCAGCAGAGACAGAGGAGATGACGCATGTTAGGCACTTCCTAGCACAGGGTTTCACACAGCCATCTAGATCGCATTGGTCAGCACCGATCCTTTTTTCTCCTAAGAAAGACGGAGGGTTACGGATGTCCATCGATTACCGCGCACTAAACGTTGCCACCGTCAAAAATAGATTCCCAGTGCCAAGAGTAGAGGATCTTCTATATGCAGTGCAGGGCGCTAGAGTCTTCTCAAAGATCGATCTTCATTTGGGTTACCACTAGAATCGCGTTCTCCAGAGGACCAGCACAAGACGGCCTTTTGTACGAAGCAGGGGTTGTACGAGTTCAAGGTTCTACCGTTCGGTTTGACCCAATGCTCCAGCAATGTTTTAGACGCTTATGAACACCGTCCTCTCCGAGTTCCTAGGTTTGTTCGTTGTAGTTTACCTGGACGGCATCCTCATCTTCTCCAATACGAAAGAGGAGCACGTGCAGCACTTGCAGAAGGTTTTTTAGGTCTTGCTAAGGGAGTAGTTGTACACTAAACAGTCAAAGTGCGAGTTCTTTCTCCCTGAGGTTGAGTTCCTAGGACACGTCGTATCTGCTAGTGGCATTAGGACCGACCCGAAGAAGATCGCAGTGTCAAACATTAATCACATAGCCTGTCTAGGCTGTAGTGGGGTAGACACTATGGGGTACAATTTTCTAGGGTTTCATATTTGTACCCAACTCATTTTCTTAGTCAATCATTCATTCCTATTACTTCACATGGTATAGAGCAGGTTCCCTAGAGGAACCGTTCCTTCCTATGGGCCCACCTTAAATTTTTTTTTTCCTGCCGAAGCGCGCTTCGCGCCCTGCCCTGGTCTTTCGCGGCCCCTTAGCGGCCTGTCCTGCCCTTTGCGGCCCCTTACGCGGCCCCTTACGCGGCCCCTTACGCGGCCCCTTACGCGCCCCCCCCCCCCCCCCCCTACGCGGCCCCTTAGTCGCCTGTGCGACCCCATCGCGGCCCCGCCCTGGCCCTGCCCCGTCGCCCGACGCCGCCCCTTCGCGGCCCTGTCGCAGCGCTGTCCCGGCCCTGCCCCGTCGCCAGTTATGGCCCTGTCGCGACTCCGCCCCGGCCCTGCCTCGCCGCCCTGCTGCGGCCCTGTCCCGGCCCTACCCCGGCCCTGCTTCGTCCCTGCCCCGGACCTGCCCCGACCCTGTCTCGGCCCTGCCCCGGACCTGCCCCGGCCCTGTCGCGGCCCGGCCTCGGCCCTGCTTCGTCCCTGCCCCGGACCTGCCCCGGCCCTGTCGCGGACCTGTCGCGGACCTACTCCGGCCCTGCCCCGGACCTGTCGCAGCCCTGCCCCGGCCCAGCCCCGGATCTTTCGCGGCCCGGCCCCGGCCCTGCCCCGGCCCTGCCCTGGCCCGGTCCAAGCCCTGCCCCGGTCCTCCCCAGGCCCAGCCCCGGCCCTGCCCCTGGTAAGCGCACCGCTGAGCCGAGCCGCGCGGCCGAGCCGCGCCGCCCTGCCGAGCCACGCCGCCCTGCCTAGCCGCTTTGCTTCGCTGAGTTACACTGCTGCTGCTGCCAGCCTGCTGCTGCTCCTGTCATGGCTAGTCCCTGTGTCCTTACCTTTGATGCTGAGGGTCGAGCGATTGACTTCGATGTCTGGCTAGATGATCTGCAGCTTTTCCTACAGTGCGATAGCAATGATGGCCTCTCACTGTTCGATCTCACGTCTGGCGCCTCTACTGCCCCTGCTGCTGATACTGACAGTGCTGTTCGCTCGCAGTGGCTCACGCGCGATGCTGCTGCCCGCCTTGCTGTGCGTAGTCACCTACCGTCTACTGAGCGCGCGCACTTTAGTCAGTACAAGAGTGCTAAGACTCTGTACGACGCAGTTGTTGCACGCTACTCTTCCCCTGCCACTGCTGCGCTTAGTCGCCTCATGCTACCGTACCTGTTCCCTGACCTTGCCGCTTTTGCCACAGTTACTGACCTCATTACGCACCTCCGCACTAGTGACACCCACTACCGCACTGCGCTTCCTGCTGAGTTCTGCGCCGCGAACCCCCCTCCCATGTACATCACCCTCTACTACCTAGTCACCCGACTCCCTGACACCCTTCGCTCGGTCAGGGACCACTTTCTCTCTCTTTGCCCTACCACACTCACCGTAAACCTCCTCGAGGAGCGTCTCCTTGCAGCAGAGACTAGTATTACCGCTGTAGGAGCCTCTCGTGGTGACCCCCGTACCCCTTTCTTTGAGGGGTGCTCCCCCGTTGCTCTTTTGCCCTCCGTTGCCTCTGCTGGTGCTGTCGACCTTGTTGGCACCGAGTCGGTCAGCGCTGCGTCTGCTCCTAGCGAGCGGCGCCGCAACGGCAAGGGCAAGCGGGGCAAGGGCGCTGGAGGAGGTGGCGGGGGAGGAGGTAGTGGCGGTGGAGGCGGAGGAGTGGGTGGGGGTGGGGGTGGTGGCAGAGGTGGGGGCTTCGGTGGCAGCGGTGGAGGCGGAGGCAGCGGTGGCGGTGGCGATTGGGGCGGAGGCGGCGGCGGCGGAGGTGGAGCTGGTTGAGGCCGTACTGTGCAGTGGGGACCCCAGCAGCAGCAGCGCTCTCGTGAGACCCCGTCGCCCCAGCAGCTTCGTGAGTGGTACCCAGGGCGCCAGGGGTCTGGGGGTGCTGGTCCCTGTACTTACGTCCTGTGCACCGGCGACCGCACTGGAGAGCAGTGTGGCGGCCTGCACGCCACCCAGCGCTGCTTCGGTCGCCTTACTGACGCTTGGCGTACCCAGTTCCCTGACGCCACTGAGATCCCTCGCTGGGGTGATCTGCTCAGGTCGGGTGTAGCTATCTTTGATCTTGACTTTGATGCTATTCTTGCTGCCATGTATGCTGTGTCTATTAGTGCTGAGGGTGACTGCTACGTGTGTGTTCCGCCTGACCCGGGCATTGAGGCTGCTGCTCTAGGTGCTAGTGAGTCTGCTGCTCTAGGTGCTAGTGAGTCTGCTGCTCCAGGTGCTCGTGAGTCTGCTGCTCCAGATACTGCGTCGGCTCAGGTTTTGCACACCTTCACCCTCGACTCGTGTGCTTCCCGTTCCTTCTTTCGAGACCGCACCACCCTTACGCCGCTCAGTCGGCCGGTTGCGGTCTCCTTGGCAGACCCCTCTGGGGGTCCTGTCCTTGCTCGCTACTCCACTGTCCTCCCGTGTCCGGCGGCCCCGTCAGGCTCCCTGTCCGGTCTCTACCTCCCCTCGTTCTCTACGAACTTGGTGAGTGGTGCTGACCTTCAGGATGGCGGGGTTGACCAGTTCACTCCTGCGAGTCAGCGAGTGACCCACTGCATGTGTGCTCGGTCGGGCCGCCACTTGGCCACGTTTACCCGCCGACCGGGGTCCAGTCTGTACACACTGACCACAGAATCTCCACCGGTTGCTGCGTCTGGTCAGGTAGCTGCGTCGAGTCAGGTGTTTGCTGCAGCGTCTCGGTCAGGTCCTGAGTCTGCCCCCTGCTCGTGTCGCCTCCTGTCCCACCAGACCCTCCTCTGGCACCACCGCCTTGGTCACCCCTCCTTGCCTCGCCTCAGAGGCATGGCCTCCCGTGTCCTTGTCTCTGGTCTCCCCCGGTCTCTCCCTCCCCTTCCCCCCGGGCCTGCCCCTACCTGCGTTCCCTGCGTCGAGGGGCGGCAGCGCGCCGCTCCTCACTCCTCCGAGTTTCCCCCTACAGAGGCTCCACTGCAGACTCTTCACATGGACGTGTGGGGCCCAGCCCGCGTCCGTGGAGAGGGTCACGAGCGTTACTTCCTCCTGGTCGTTGACGACTACTCGCGTTACACCACAGTCTTCCCCTTGTGTCGCAAGGATGAGGTCACTGAGGTGTTGATCGACTGGATCCGCGTTGCTCGTCTCCAGCTCAGAGAGCGTTTCGGCTCGGACTTTCCTGTTGTGCGTCTGCACTCCGACAGAGGTGGAGAGTTTTCCTCCGACCTTCTGCGAGCCTTCTGTCGTGCGGAGGGCATCCGCCAGACGTTCACGCTTCCGGCCTCTCCACAGCAAAATGGGATTGCTGAGCGCCGCATTGGCATGGTCATGGACGTCGCTCGTACGTCCATGATCCATGCGGCTGCTCCCCATTTTCTGTGGCCGTTCGCGGTTCAGTACGCGGCGCATCAGATCAACCTTCAGCCCCGGGTCTCTATTCCGGAGACCTCCCCTACTCTGCGGTGGACGGGGAAGGTTGGCGATGCGTCTGCGTTCCGTGTCTGGGGATCTCGAGCTTTCGTCCGTGACTTGTCTGCGGACAAGCTAACCTCCCGTGCTGTTCCTTGCGTCTTCCTCAGCTTCCCCCCTGACACGCCTGGTTGGCAGTTTTACCACCCCACCTCGCGCCGTGTTCTGTCCTCCCAGGACGTCACGTTTGACGAGTCGGTTCCGTACTACCGTCTCTTTCCCTACCGCGCTGCCCCCCTCCCCCCCCCGCCGCTCTTCCTCACGCCCGTTCCCCCCCCGGTAGACCCCCTCCCCCCTCAGGGTCCTGCCCCCTCAGGTGTGTCCCAGGTAGATGCAGTCGAGCCTGTCGAGGTAGCTGTTGACTCTGGTACTTCTGGGGGTGATGAGCCTGAGTGTGCGGAGCCTGGGGGTGCTGGGGCTGGGGGTGCTGAGCCTGAGCGTGCGGAGCCTGGGGGTGCTGGGTCTGGGGGTCCTGAGCCTGAGCGTGCGGAGCCTTTGGGTGCTGGGTCTGGGGGTGCTGAGCCTGGGGTTGCTGAGAGTGGGGGTGCGGAGCCTGCCGGTGCTGGACCTGGAGGTCTTTCGCGTGCGTTGTCCCGGCGGGAGCTACCCTCTCCACAGGAGCTGCGCGAGTGGTTTGCTCGGCGCTGGAGCCGTGCTGCTGGAGCTGGTGGTGCTGCCGGTGCTGGAGGTTCTACTGCTGCCAGGGGTGCTGGAGCCACGGGTCCCGGAGGTGCTCGTACTGGAGGTACTGGAGCTGCTGGGAGTGGTCGTGCTACTGGAGCTGGAGCTGCTGAGTCTTCCGGTGGTCCTGCTGGAGCTGGAGCTGCTGGAGGTACTAGAGCTGGAGGTGCTGCTGGAGCCGGTGCTCCTGTGGGTGCTGGAGTTGGCTCTACTGGAGCTGCTTGGGGTGCTCCTGGTGCTGGTGGTGCTACTGGAGTTGGAGCTGCTGCTGGGGGTGCTGGTGCTGTCCCTGCTGGTTCTGGAGGCGCTGCGCGGCCGCGGCCGTACTTCGTTCCGCTCCTTGAGCAGGTTCTTGGTCTTCCGCCTTCTCCTAGTCCTGCTCCTTCCTTAGAGTGTCCACCGCCTGTCCATTCCGAGACACAGTTACAGCTGACCTCCCCTCTTCCTGCTCCTTCTCCCTACGCTGGTCCTACTGGAGGTCTTGCTGAGCGTCGTGAGCCTGAGTCGCGTCCAGCGTCGCCTGTTCGTACTGCTCGCACTAGTCGTCGTGTTCCACGTCAGCGTCCTCCTGCGGTCCCGGGCACGCATCAGATGGCACTGCGTCCTTCCACTGCGTCACAGCGTGTCCCTTTGCCGTCTCCTCCAGCGTCCTCTCTTCCTGCTCTTGCTGACCCGGAGTCTGACTCCCTTCGTGCTGCCAGTCCTACTGTCACGCGTTTCCTAGCCACTGCTGTCACTGACCCTTCCTTTGAGTCCACTGCTGCGTCTGCCTTAGTTGCCGAGCTTGTCGACTTTGCTGCTCACTGTCGTCTAGACTACGCCACTAGTCTTGTTGCTGAGTCTGCGTCTGTCTGTCCTCCGTCCGTCGGGGGTGAGTGTGATCTTAGCACGGACGTCCTTGAGGACAGACAGGAGGAGTTCCAGTGTTTTGCTGCTGCTTTACCTCATCTCGTGTCCACGCTGCTTGCCCCTGAGGGAGACCCGGATGCACCAGACATCCCGACCCCGCGCTCTTACGCAGAGGCGATAGAGGGTCCCTACTCCTCTCAGTGGCAGGCAGCCATGGATGCAGAGATGGCTTCCTGGAAGTCCACAGGCACCTACGTCGACGAGGTTCCCCCACCTGGGGCGAACATCGTCAGTGGCATGTGGATTTTCAGGGTGAAGCGGCCGCCGGGTTCTCCGCCTGTCTTCAAGGCGCGTTACGTGGCTCGAGGCTTCAGTCAACGTCAGGGAGTTGACTACTTTCAGACCTTCTCCCCGACCCCGAAGATGACCACTCTTCGGGTTCTGCTCCACGTCGCTGCTCAGCGTGACTACGAGCTTCACTCCCTTGACTTCAGCACTGCCTTCCTACAGGGCAGCCTGCACGAGGAGATCTGGCTGCGCCGCCCACCTGGCTTCACTGGGTTGTTTCCTCCTGGTACCTAGTGGAGCCTCCGGCGGCCAGTCTACGGTCTCCGCCAGGCACCCCGTGAGTGGCACGACACACTGAGGACTACGCTTGCGGCTCTTGGGTTTGCTCCTTCCACTGCTGATCCGTCGCTGTTTCTTCGCACTGACACTTTCCTTTTGCTGCCGCCGTTCTACATCCTCGTGTACGTTGACGACTTGGTGTTTGCTACGGCTGACACTGCTGGACTCGCCCACGTGAAGTCCGAGCTGCAGAAGAGACACACGTGCACAGACCTGGGTGAACTGCGCAGCTATCTTGGCTTGCAGATCACTCGGGACAGAGCACGGCGCACCATTACCCTGACTCAGTCACACATGGTGCAGCAGGTCCTTCAGCGCTTCGACTTCACGTACTCCTCGCCTCAGGCCACTCCTCTGTCTACTCGCCACTCGCTCTCAGCTCTGCCTTCGGATGAGTTCGTAGAGCCAAGTGGCCCGTACCCAGAGCTTGTTGGCTGCCTCATGTACCTGATGACCTGCACTCGACCTGACCTGGCATACCCTCTTAGCATCTTGGCACGCTATGTTGCTCCTGGGAGACACCGACCAGAGCACATGGCTGCAGCGAAGAGGGTGTTGCGCTACTTGTGCAGTACTTCGGGCATGGGGCTAGTGCTTGGAGGGCGGAGTCCAGTGGTCCTCACTGGTCACGCAGACGCGTCTTGGGTTGACGACCTGGCTACGCAGCAGTCGTCACAGGGTTACACCTTCAGCCTTGGTTCCGGCTCTGTTTCGTGGCGGTCTACTCGCTCGTCTTCTGTTCTCAGCTCCAGCTGTGAGGCTGAGATCTACGCAGGGGCCATGGCTGCACATGAGTTACGCTGACTCACCTACCTGCTGACTGACCTTGGTGAGCAGCCTCGTTCTCCTCCGGTTCTGTACGTAGACAACAAGGCCATGCTGGCCTTGTGTCGGGAGCACAGACTGGAGCACAGAACGAAGCACATTGCTCTTCGCTACTTCCTTGCTCGTGAGCTGCAGCAGCGTGGTCAGCTGCGTCTTGCTTACGTGGCCTCCCAGGCCAACACTGCTGATATCTTCACCAAGGCACTTCCGCCTTGTGATCATCAGCGCTTTTGTACTATGCTAGGTCTTGTGCCTACTTTGCCTCACTTGCTTACCTCTTGACTTTACCTGTACTGTGATCTATATATACCTGCACTTGCTTGTTTACCTTTTATATATAATCTTGCATGTGAACTGGCCTTGTGGCCTTTGAACCTGTGCTCGGAATGTGTGGTGACGTTGTGATCCACCCTGAGCTTGCTTTGCTTTGCTTTGCTTGACTGGTCTTGTGACCCCTTGTTCTCCCCCACTTTGCCTATGGGGGTGTGTCAAACATTAATCACATAGCCTGTCTAGGATGTAGTGGGGTAGACACTATGGGGTACAGTTTTCTAGGGTTTCATATTTGTACCCAACTCATTTTCTTAGTCAATCATTCATTCCTATTACTTCACACGCAGCAGTACAGGATTGGGTAGCTCCGAACTCAGTCAAGGAACTGCAGAGCTTTCTCGGATTCGCAAACTACTACCGTCGTTTCGTTCAGGGTTACGCATCGATCGCTAGTCCACTCACCGACCTACTTCAGAAGGGCGTAGAGTTTCTTTGGGGTCCAGCGCAGCAGCAGGCGTTCGAGCAGATGAAGCAGTTGCTCACGTCTTCACCGACACTGTCGTACCCCGATCCCACTCGCTCGTACGTTGTAGTGACCGACGCTTCAGACCATGCCATAGGAGTAGTACTTCTTCAGGACCAGGGCCGCGGGTTGCAGCCGATCGCGTACGAGTCGCATAAGCTGAGGGGAGCCTAGATGAATTATCCCATTTACGACAAGGAGGCGCTCGCTATCATCCATGCGTATAAGGTGTGGAGGTGCTACTTTGAGGGGGCAGATAGTGTTATACGCATGGACCATTGCTGGCTTCGCTTTCTCAAGTCGTAGCCGCAGCTGAGTCGCCGCCAGGCTAGATGGATGGAATTCATGGAGGGGAGCTTTCACTATAGGTTAGAGTACAAGCCAAGCGTGCGCAACCCAGCAGATCCGCTCACTCGCCCTAGTTGCCTGCTCGCTAGCCTTACAGTCACTACTGGCCATTCACTTCTCACAGCACTCTTCAAGCACGGATACATCTTGACTTCACACCACAGCCGCCGGCAGGAGCAGAGGTGCAGGGTAGTGTCTACATTCGGAAGGGTACCACACGGATTTGGGTTCCCGCCTACCGCCCTCTTCGACAGCTCCTTCTTTGCGAGGCACACGACGTAGGTAGTGCAGGTCACTTTGGAGCGGATAAGACGGCTAAGACGCTTAGTCGCACGTACTTTTGGCCAGTGCTTGTAGAAGACGTAGAGGATTACATTCGCTCGTGCGACACGTGTCAGCGTACGAAGTCCTCTCACCAGCGCAAAGCTGGACTTCAGCAGCCGATTCCACCACCTGGTTGTCCTTGGCAGGTAGTTGCCATGGAATTCATCATGGCTTTATCACGCACAGTTTGGGGTCACGACGCCATCTTCGTGGTAGTGGATAAGTTTTCTCGAGCAGCGCACTTCATCCCCACGCACGGCAAGGTTACAGCAGAGGAAGCCGCGACAGTGTTCGTAGATAACGTAGTCGGACCACACGGAGTTCCAAATTCCATCATCTCAGACCGCGACCCTTGTTTCACTTCGAAGTTATGGAAGCATCTTTTCGCACTGTTTGGGACTCACTTAGCTATGTCGTCTGCGTACCATCCAGAGACAAACGGACAGGCCGAGCGTGTGAACCAGACCTTGGAGCAGATCCTTCGCAGCATCACAAACGACGCAGCCGCATGGGACAAGAAGCTGAGCATGGCCGAGTTCGCCCGCAACAACTCGCATCACTCGTCCACAGGCAGGTTACCGTTTTTCGCACTGTACGGTCAGCACCCCAATGTCCCCACTCGTGTCGATCTCACACCCACAATCCCTCGTGCGGACAACTTTCATCAGCATCTCACTTTCATTCATGATCACGTGAGGAAGCACCTTGAGCTCGCAAATGCACGCATGGCACGCACCACCAACTGCAGTCGTCGTGAGGTGACTGTGTCCTTTTGGATAGCCGCAACCTCCGAGTGCCACATGACAGCACGCCTCGCCCTCGTTTCATTGGTCCATTCGTCATTGAGCGCGCACTAGGTCCTGTCGCATACCGTCTCCGCCTTCCCGCTCATTTCCGCATGCACCCATCACTTCACGTGTCGCTTCTCCGCCCATACACCGATCCCAATGCCACCTTCTCGGGCCGTAATAGCAATCCATTGCCGGTAGCTGTTGATACCGACGAGCTCGACTACCAGATCCAGCGCATCCTCAGGCACCGTCGACGTCTCCAAGGGGGTGTCTCTTTCATCGACTTCTTGGTTCGTTGGCGTGGTTACGATGTAGCTGACGACGGCTGGGTTCTTTTGTCTTCGTTATCTCCCAACCAGGGCTGATTTTATCAGGGTAATTACCCTGATTTCAGGGTGATTTCAGACTTGTCACTTTCTGGACCCTGAGAAATCAGGTTTTTCACATTTTGGTCCCTGATCCATTCAGAGTATTGCTTTAGCGGACCCTGAAATTTTGTGTACACTCTCAGTGTAGGGTTTTCACGGACCCTGTCAATACAGAGTACGAGGCCTGTGGACCCTGAATGCGATGTTATCAGGGCGAAGTTTCTCGGAAAATTCCTCCTGATAACCCCTTCGCATTGATTTCAGTGCCCCCCACGTGCGTAACCTCCCCCCCCCCCCCCTCGCTTTATCGAGACGAAGTTTCTTCGAAGTTTTGTTCCCATACACCCACCATCTAGATCGGGCGAATCTGTAATGTCAGATTTTAGGTTGCTGTTATTGGTCGAAATAGATGTGCTCTAACACAGCGCCGGTGACCAGTCACATCGCCACAGTGCCAGTCACATTGCCAGAATGTGACTTCTGATTGAGTGAGACTTCTGTCCTCGGTAAAGAAAGAGCGCGTTACTACGACCCTGATTTTCAATTCTCGACCCTGAACATTCAGAGTTCACTACTTCTCAACCCTGAGCAATCAGGGTGCTGTTTTTCTGGAAAATGTGCCTTCAGGGTAATTTTTTTTTTTTTAGGTTGAACTCAGGGTACCTGAATTTGAAACGTCAGCCCTGCTCCCAACAACGCTTGCCTCCAAGCGTACCTTCAGTCTGCAGGCGCCGCGGACGTCGCCTCTTTGGGAGGGGGGTAGTGTTAGAGGGGGTTTTACTGTTCAGTGTTAGAGGGGGTTTTACTGTTCAGTATTAGAGGGGGTTTTACTATTCACCTTTAAAGTACTTCCCAACCCATCCTCATCGTATCTTCTCGGATTTCCTTGTGCCACGTGGCACTCTTCTTTTCTTGCCTTCAATTCCTAGTCCCACAAACTAGTTTCCGACATTTGACATTCCTTGCTATATCAACCTTGCTTGTATTCTCCAATATCAACCAATTCTCATTCAATCTTAACTCAGTTATGGTACTTCTTCTCATATTTCGCTAATACATTCTTCGCCAAAGTCTTCCGCCGTGTTTCATCCTAGACTTAGTCGACCCCGCTAATCTTTAGCGGATTTAGGCCAAGGGGCCTAACAATTAAATCCTGCTCACTGTTTTCATAACAACTCATAACAGTGACTGTTCGGCCGAACTGAACAGCTCGCTGGAGTTGTGCTGAGGAGGTAGGACAGGCGCGAAGTAGAGTTTGGCTCAACCATCTTCCTCCGATTAGTCCAGTTTATTTTCTTATCTTTCCGCAAACCCCGGTCCGCAGTATACGTCGCTGCGCACTCCAGCAGCGCATCGTCTCCCTCGCGGCGGCTGTGATCGTCTGTGTGGCGCGCATGGCGACCTTCGAGGCGTACGAGCGGCAGTTCAACGACATCGTCGACGCTCTGTCAGACGGTAGGCGAATCGCACGTAAGCATAGGCCGCGAACGCTCGTCTCTCATTTGCGCTCCTCCGCCCTGCATGGTTCCCTTCACCCTGGGTTTCGCTCGTCGCCCCTCATCGGTTTCATCGCGTCCCCCGTCCCACTCATCGCGTCCCTCGTCTCACTCATCGCGTCCCTCGTCCCACTCATCGCGTCGCGCGTCTCACTCGTCGCGTCGTGGCCGTGCAGGTGCGTCCAGCGGGCGGCTGCACGAGTCGCAGCGGCGCATCGACGACGCGGAATCACTCGTACGTCGCCTCCGCTCCCCCCTGCACCCTCTTCGGGTCTCACCCACGCTCTCTCTTCTCTCCGCCACCTCGTTCGTCGCTCCGCTCTGCAGTCCCCGCCGCGTTGCTCTCCTCCCCGCCGCGTTGCTCTCCTCCCCGCAGCGTTGCTCTCCCCCCCGCCGCACATATTCCTTCTTCGCCCCCCCGGCTCCCCTCGCCTCGCTCGCCCCTCCCCCAGATTCGCCAGATGGATCTCGAGGCGCGGTCGCTCCCCCCCGCTGACCGCGCGCATCTGCTGGCGCGCCTGCGCGCGCACAAGCTAGCGCTACTCGCCGCCAAGAAGCGCGCCGCGGACTCGGCGGGGGAGGGGGGAGTCGTGACGGGCGGTCAAGGAGGGGGGCAAGGAGGCAGGCAAGCGGGGGCCCGAGAGGTGGGGAGAGCGGAGGAGGAGAGAGCAGCGCTGCTGGAAGATGGAAGGGAATATGTGCCTTTATCGGTGCGTGCCTCTATCTATCGGTGCGTGCCTCTATCTATCGGTGCGTGCCTCTATCTATCGGTGCGTGCCTCTATCTATCGGTGCGTGCCTCTGTCGGTGCGTGGCTCTGCCGGTGCGTGCCTCTGTCGGTGCGTGCCTCTGTCGGTGCGTGCCTCTATAGGTGTGTGCCCCCTTCTTTTCAGGCAGACGCACACGTCCATCCATCTTGCGGCCCTCCCCTCCACCTCCACCCCTCCCCCCCTCTCCCCAGGGTGCGGCGGACCAGCGGGCGCGGCTGCTGCAGGTGACGGCGCGGGTGGAGGAGTCGTCTCAGCGCGTGGCGGAGAGCCGGCGCAGCATGGCGCAGACAGAGCAGCTGGGCGTGGCCATCCTGGCCGACCTGCACCAGCAGCGCCAGTCCCTGCTGCGCGCCGGCGACACGGTGAGGGGGGCGAGGGAGGGGGGATGGGGAGAGGAGAGACTTTGGTGAGTTTGAAGAGGAGGGCGCTTGCATTGTGCATGATGATGATGACATGTAAGTGAGTGAAGACTTCACTTCACGCACCACACTCACTCACTGCACACACCTCTCTCACTGCACACACCTCTCTCACTGCACACACCTCTCTCACTGCACACACCTCTCTCACTGCACGCACCTCTCTCACTGCTTGCACCTCTCTCACTGCTCGCACCTCTCTCACTGCTCGCACCTCTCTCACTGCTCGCACCTCTGTCACTGCTCGCACCTCTCTCACTGCTCGCACCTCTCTCGCTGCTCGCACCTCTGTCACTGCTCGCACCTCTCTCACTGCTCGCACCTCTCTCACTGCACCTCGCTGTGCCGGCAAGAGCATTCCCCTGTGCCGTGCCTGTGGTGCCCAGCTGGAGGACGTGGACCACCAGATGAGTCGAGCGCGGAGGGTGCTGGCGGGCATGGCGCACAAGCTGCACCGCAACAAGTGGATCACCGCGCTCATCCTCTCCATCCTGCTGCTCGCCATCGCTGCCGTCATCTACCTCCGCTTGCGCCACTAGCAGCGCATGCCAGCCCCGCCCCTCCTTGTACAGCTCTGCTCTTGTTATGCTTTTTCTGTATGTGTGGACTCAATGCAATACCGGTACTAAGGAACCCATTGTATGTGCTTATCGCTTGTAGTGCGTCCGCGTTGATTTCTCTCGTGAGTCTTCGGGCACTGAGCTGCACCGCAGCTGATGAAAGGCCATGCGGCATAACGAGGCTTATGGCAACTCAAAAGGCCTGATCACATGCAAGTACTAGGCTACGCCATACTCTGTTACATCGTATCTTCGACAGACTCATTACTCTTCTCTCCCTCCCCACTCTCCACACTCTCCGTTTTAGCCACCCTTGCCCCTCCACCCCCACCAGCACGATGCCCCCTGCCGTCGTCCTCCCCCTGCCACGGCAGGATGCAGAAGGGCCAGCACTCGAGGGGCGTGGAGCGGCGGCAGGGCAGCGCGCGGCACTTGAGGGCGCGCGGGGTGACCCAGGTGAGGCCGCGGTCCAGCACGGGCTTGACCCAGGAGCGGCAGGGGTGCTGCGCCAGGTCGATGGCCATGGCTGTGAAGTGGTTGAGGTGCAGCACGTCCCTCGGGGCCGTTGCCACCGACTCCGGGGGCGCCGTGGTGGTGTGGATCGCCACTGAGCTGATGGCGGGGCGAGTGGAAGGGGGGAGGGGTGGCGGGAACGCGGGGGAGGACGTGTTGAAGGAAAATGTGGAGGGAGAAGAAATGGGAGGAGAGTGACGAGAGAAGGATGCAAGGGAACATAGGATGTGGTGCAGTGAAGAGTGGTGGATCAGGCTGGCACCTTGCTTGGGTGTGCATCCTGGTTGAGATTATCACTGGCTGAGATGAGTGAGATGGTCAAGATGAAAGAAACGATTAGACTTGCACCATAGGGTTGACGGCAGAGAGGAGTCGTGGGAAAGGCAACGCTCACTGCAGCAACACTCAACTCGGGCGGCACTCAACTTGGGCGGCACTCAACTTGGGCGGCACTCAACTTGGGCGGCACTCACTAGGGCAGGATGGTTTGTGGGTTGACGGCCAGCTTGTCATGCCAGCCCGCCCACCCCTCCGTGTGCCACATGGGCTGTGCACATCGCCATGTGAGGCGGTCCAACACGGGCTCGCGGCGCGACTCCGCCTCCACACCCCAGAAGTTGAAGCGGCGCAGCTGAATCACCTGCGGGTGCATGGGGGGTTGGGGAGGGAGGAGACGAGTGAGCCGAGTAATGCACTCCCAGGCAACACAGCACGGTCCTTCAAGGCAATACAGCACATTGAACGCAGGGGTTTGATTTGAGTGGAGAGAGGAAGATGGCCTTAAGACGGTGCCACGCTGCTGGGCTCACCCTGAGGGGCTCTTTACTTCCGCGAGGACGAGAGCGCGTGTGGTTGAGCTCAAGGCGGGCGAGCAGCGGCTTGAGGAAGCCCCCCGTGCGCGGCTCGTACCACACGAACTCGTCACTGTCTATGTGCAGCTGCCACCTGTCTCCCAGCCGCCGGCCCTGCATGAGGCAGTGCTCGTATGAGATGATCTGATCGTAGATCTCCGGGAACTGGCCGCGCAGGGGGGGAAGGGAGGGGCGAGAAGGAGAGGCGTGCAACAGAGGGAAAAGGGTGAGCGTCAGGGGGCATGGGAGAGAGAGAGGCATGGGGGCGAGAGAGGCATGGCTAAGCAAGAGGCAAGGGAGAATATCGAAGCCTGGCATTGGTACCAGTTGGTGTGGGAGGCAGATTTGGCAGGCGGGACAGAGTGCTGTGAGGTTAGCAATGAGTTGAGAGAAAGCCTCACCAGGTACAGCACTCACCAGGTACGGCACTCACCAGGTACGGCACTCGCCAGGTACAGCACTCACCAGGTACGGCACTCACCAGGTACGGCACTCGCCAGGTACGGCACTTACCAGGTACGGCACGCGGGCCTTGCCAGAATAGAGTGCGTGGCGGTAGAAGACCTCGCTCCAGGGGGGGAAGGGCACGTGCTGCACCTGCCCGCGCTGGCTGTAGGGCGCCAGCAGGGCAGCCATGGCGGTGGCGTGGCGGTCGTACACGTAGATGCGCTCCACGCCCATCAGCAGTGCCGCATCGATCCACTCCAGCAGGCGCGCGTGTGAGATGGCAACGTCCAGAGAGAAGAGCTGCCGCGTGTGGAAGGGGCGCAGGCAGATCGCCACCGCTCCCATGGGCCTCCTCCTGCCAACCCCACTGCTGCCGCTGCTGGCCTTTGCGGCGCCGCTGCCCCTCTGCTCGTGCGTGGCGGCCTCCTCCCCATAGTCCACCAGCATCTCCTCCGCGCTGCCCCTCTCCCCTCCTCCCGCCCCCACGCCCTCCCCTCGCCCCGCTCCTTTCATCCTCCCTTTCCCGCCCACTCCTCCTCCCCCATCTCCCCCCATCAGCCTCGCCAGTTCCGAGCCTCCTCCCGAGCCTGCATTAGCCACGGCGGTCACCTCCTTCTCCACGGCAGCGAAGGGGAACGGCGGGGCGCGGCTGCCCGGGTGGATGAGGCTGTCACTGCCACCACCGTCGCCGCTGCTACTGTCAGTGTCGTCGCTGTCAGCGCGGCAGAGCAGCAGCGGGGGCATGCGCAGGTCGGAGCCGTTGAGGGCCGCCACCAGCTGCACCTGCAGGCGCTGCCCGTACTGCACGTAGTGCCGCCTCGCCTCCCTCCTGCTCACCCTCACTCGCACCGGCACTGCATCGTCCGCCGAGGGGTCCGCCGAGGGGTCCGAGGGGGACGAGGAGGAGGGGGAGGGGGAGGGGGAGGGGAAGGGCGGGAGGGGGCATTCGAGGGCGATGTGCCAGGGGTGGCGGTGGCGCACGATGGCGTCCACCACGAGGGCGGGCGCCACGCTGTGCAGGGCGGGGTCGTGCCCCGGCCACACCAGGCACTTCACGGCCAGCGCGCCCCGCCAGTACACGTCGCTCAGCTCCGCCGCGCCCCACCCCTCCCACTGCGTCTTGCGGATCGACTCCGAGTCCTCCAGAAACGCCAGCAGCCGCACCCACGTCGTCACCGCCGCCGCTCCCCGCTGCCCCTGCCGCCCCGCCTTCCCGCCGCCTCCGCGCGCCTCCCCCGCGCCCTCCGCCGCCTCGTGCAGCGCCTCCGCCTCGAACACCGTCAGCTGCGCGAACCGGCTGCCGAAGCTCGCCCCGTCGCGCGCCTCCTCGGGGCTCACGAATGTGCCCTGCGCGAACGGCGCGGCGGCGCTGCCCATGCAGAGGCGCACCTTGGCGCCGCGCGCGGACAGCGGGCGCACCAACGGCGGCAGCTTGACCTCGCCGCGGCCGCACACCGGGCAGCCTCGTAGCGCTTCATGTGAGCGGTGGGGGACGGCCCTCCCATTGGGGTCACGGCGGTCGGGCAGGGGGGGCGCGTCGGGCTGAAAGGCGATCCACACGACGAGAAAGAGGGCCGCGGCGACGGTGAGCGCGGCGTAGTGGCAGAGCGCGCGCGCCTTGGGGGACACGGCGCGCGCGGGGAAGCGGAAGGGCAGACGGCGGGCTTTGCTGTGCGGCTGCGACGATGACAGGGAGCGCGTGGGATGAGCGGAAGCCAGCGGCTTATCTGCGGCGGGATGGTGGGGAGCGCGCGGGGCGAGAGGGACCTGCGGCGGTACTGGGCGCAAGGAGGCGATCGGAGGAGTGGCGGAAGAGGGCAGATCGAAGGGGGGCGCAGCGGCGACAGCAGGCGCGCTGCCAGGCGCCCGACGACCAGGTTTGCCTGTCGCTACCGCCGATTGCCACCTGCTGACGTCACTCATCACCACCAAGGGCGGCTGGTCATGGAGATGGCGGTGTGATCACGTCTGCGGAAATCGTCATCGCAGTGTTAGCTATGAGAACGGAATGACAAATAACGAAACGCGTACAATAAAGGCGTTCCTTGTGCTAGTGGTAATTGTCAACCACTACAAATATAAATTACTATAGGCGTTTGTATGATACAAGTATGTGCTACAAGTTGTTACAATCCCATGAGGGACTTAGTCGGAACTTTTTACAACACCACGAGGGCCTTCGCAAACAGTTGCGATAGCGGCGATGAATTCTGCTTCGGCTGACGACAGGGCAACCAGCTCCTGCTTAGAAATTCCAAGTGATTGGTCACGTCTGTCAAATGTTATGTTTGTTGATAGGCTGAAGTGAGGCATGCTCTAGAGGATACAACCCACTTATGGTTTCCCATATGTACCCAACCCTTTGCTACCGTCATCGCCCGGATATAAGACATATATGTCTTATCTTATACACTAGGAAAAATGCTTGGGTTATCTTGTAATTGGGGTGGTTTAGGGTGTCTTATAGTGTCAGAATCCCAACCACTAGACCATTGGGATAAAAAGGCTTGTTAAGTAGCGGGTCAGTGCGCCCATAACCCCCCAGGACAACGAGCCTGTAACCCTTCCCTAGGATCAATCGGGGATCACCAATGGACCTCTGACACCCCCCCGCACTGGGATGCCCGAAGTGCACACACTGGGATTCGAACCCGAGACCTTCGCTCTGACACCATGTCAGAATCCCAACCACTAGACCATTAGGATAAAAGGGCTTGTTAAGTAGCGGGTCAGTGCGCCCATAACCCCCCAGGACAACGAGCCTGTAACCCTTCCCTAGGATCAATCGGGGATCACCAGTGGACCTCTGACATATAGTTCTTATAAATGGACAAAGAACCGTTTAGAAGATAACCCCTAACCCCTACACTGGCTTAACTCGTATACACCGACATGTGTCTTATAATCAGGAACACCCATTTATAATATATACCCGTTTTAAAGACACCCCCTGTCTTCAATTCCCTCACTCCGTTCATTCATTCCGCTGTTCCACACTTTAACATGGTATCTGAGTAGGTTCGATCTGACTGCGCTGCTGCCTCTGCGCGCGCACTGCCCTACTGTCATGCTACTGCCACTGCTGTACCGCTGCTGTCGCGCTGCCCCCCACTGCCGCTCTGCCCCGCGCGTGCTGCACTGCGCTGCCTCCCGCATGCTGCCCTGCACTGGCCCGCACACGCTGCCCCGCGCTCCTCCCCTCCCTCCCCCCCCCCCCCCCCCCCCCCCCGCCCCCCCCCCCCCCCCCCCCCCCCCCCCCCCCACCCCCCCCCCCCCCCCCTCCCCCGCGCTGCCCCACGCGCGCTGCTCTGCACTGCCGCACTGCCCTGCACGCACTACCCCACGCTACCCCGAGCGCTGCCGCCTGCTCCGCTGCCCGCACTGGCCCGCTGCTGGCCCGCTGCCGCCCGTGCGCCACCCCGTGCTGCCGCTCGCCGCCACCCCTCTGCAGCCAGCTGGCCGCCCACTGCTGTGCCGCCTGCAGCCGCGCTGCCCGCCGCAGCGCCGCCCTGCCTCCTGCCACACCGCGCCGCCCTGCCGAGCTGCCGTGCCTCGCTGCTGCGGAGCCGCATCGCACTACGGTGTCGCTCTGCCTGCTGCTGAGCCGCTCACCTACTGCCGTGCTGACTGTTCTCCCTCTGCACCCCGAGCCGCCGCTCGTGCCTAGATATGCGGCTAGTTCCTAGTGCTGCAGCCTGATATGATTTCGGCCATGGCGACTATCAATGTCCTAACGTTCGATGCAGAGGGGCGCCCAATCGAGTTCGAGTCCCGGCTAGAGGACCTGCACCTGTACCTGCAGAGCGTCCCCAAGGACGATGTCTCGCTGTTTGAGCACACATCGAGGTCCCTCAAGGCACCCAAACCGCTAGTAGAGCCTGTTTCTACCTTTGGAGGATGTGGAGAAGAAGTGCCGTGCTGACCGCCTTGTCGAAATGAGCAGTAGGAATGATCAACTATGAAACAAGTGTGAAACAAGTCCTAACCCTAAAAGGGTTGTACCCCATATGGCTACCCCACTACAGCCTACAACTAATAATTGTATCTTATTTGACACATCCCCATAGGCGAACAACAAATGGTCACAAGACCAGTCGAGAAGAAATAAAGCAAAGCTTAGGGTGGATCTCAGATCACCACACAGTCCGAGCGCAAGCAAGCAGCAACAAGGCCAGTTCACATGCAGAGTTATTACAGCACAAGCAGTACAGTGATCACAACCTAGCAAGCGTAAGCAAGCAGGTACATATATAGATCACAGTACAAGGTAAAATCAAGAGATAAGCAAGTGAGACAGAGAAGGCACAAGGCCTAGAGCAGTGCAGAAACGCTGATGATCACCAGAAGCTAGGGCCTTGGTGAAGATATCAGCAGTGTAGGCCTGTGAGGCCACGTAAGCAAGGCAAAGCTAACCACGCTGTTGGAGTAAGAAAGGAATCGACTTTAGCATTCCGGTAGGTGCATCTGTATCGCACCCGTCACTATTGAAGCAGCACCAGCAGCGGTATCGGATCAGCCCATAACAAGGGCAGGAAGGTCAAAAGTCGCCTAAGGTCAACTGTCGTGACTGTTGACCATTTGGACCGAATGACTCACCAGCAAGGAATGGCAACAGGCATAACCATCCATACGGTTACACGCAGCGACTCGATAACAAGAAGAAGAGCAATGGTCAGAGTCACTATAGAAGTGCCTGTTAAATGGTTAGAATAAGGGAATGTACCCCTCAGAGTACATGGCTAGTTAGATCTACTTATTGTGTGTAATTTTATCCTTTAATAAATCTTATCATTTACATTCACTATGCACAAGGTTCCTACCACAAGACTTCCACTACCAAATCTCTCTAAGGCAATCCTATCGTATCCAAGATCCTTACTCTAACATGGTATGAGAGCTAGTTTGGATTATAGGAACAGCTAAGTCTTCATTCAAGACAATCTTTATTATAAATTATTCTTACATCAAGGGCAAGCATCATGCTAGGCGCAGATTGCGGTGAGACCTGAGAAAACGCAGTACTCCCTTCCACCAATGTCGCCTTCGGAACGACAACTGCGGATTCGGCGCTCCTCGAGCAACTCATTTCCCGCATCAGCGCTCTGGAGAGCCATCAACCAATGAGCATCAACGGCTCTAGCTACGCCCGGAGACCTCCCGATCCACAAGGAGCCTAGTCCGAGCGATCCTTCACCTTCGACAATCACGGAGCTCAAGGATCTGCACAAGCACAACAGACGCATTACGAAACAATGGCGTCAATGCAGAACAAGTTCCTCTCAACATCAAAGCTAAGGACAAACAAGCCCTTCGAGGGAAGGATTTCTACACCTGGAGTTTCGAATTTGAACTCCTGGCTCAAGGCGCACAGATCTGGATGTATTACGACGGATCATGTGCATTCCCGATCAACGGCTCACCTCAAGAGAAGACAAAATACTACAAAGAGTCGCTGTTGGCCTTCACGGTCTTGATCCGGAACCTGTCGCCCGAAGAACAACTAAGCATTCGCCCCTTAAAAAACGAGTGGGCGCCCGCGCAGCAATCCTGGGAGCACCTACACACCTGCCACATGGCAACGGATTTGGTGACACTTAGTCGCCTTCTCAACCAGCTGAACAACGTAAAGATGTTCCCCGGAGAGAAGGCTGGGCGATACATCAACCACTGCAGGAACCTGCGAGACCAATTCAAGAAAAGCGGCGGCAACTTCCCTGACGACATGTTCGTCACCATCATCCTTGCCGGATTAAGTCCGGAATGGCGCCACTGCAGGTTGATCCTTCGCACTCAAGGAACGCTCAGCAAAACTTTGCTCTGCGCCTCGCTCCTCGCCGAGAAGAAGGAGATTGACATGTATAACGAGAGAGGCAACAAGAAAGAGAAGATTGCGTTCTACGCACAAGCGCCACCTGACAAAAAGCGGCTCTTCTGCAAGTACTGCAAGAAGACTGGACACACAATCCAGGAATGCTAAAAGCTGAATGGCAACAACAACAATCATGGTCAAAAACAACAAAGAGGAGGAGCTCACCAGCAGCCCACAGGAGCCCAAGTGCGCAATCAGACCATCTCTCCACCTGCCGTCGCCAGCACCTCTCAGGCTAGCGCTCACATCTCTGCAAACGACAAAGGAAAGAGCACGTTGTTAACCTGCATGGTGCAACATGGACCACCGCGACCAAATCGTCACTACCGGTTCTTCCGCAGCTGGGAAGACATGTTCGCAGACCCACCTCCAGAAAGACCCGAAGGTTCGGTCGAAGAAGAAGAGGAGAACGACCCCACTTACGACGAGCTGACAGTCGGCCGCATGCAGTACGATTGGCAAGCACGACCGTGGATTCAAGAATCGCCACCTGCACGCATCGCATACAACGACGAAGGTTATGACTATGAGAATGATCACGACATGGATCATCACTTAACTTCGAAACTCGCAAATCTCGCCAAAGCCAAGAAAGATGTCAACAAATGGTACCTGAACAGTTGCTGTGGTCAGCACATGGTGTCGTCGAGTGTCGTCATCCTCAACAGTGAAGAACTCTTCAATGAGGTGGAAATCACTGTCGCCAACAACCAGACAATCTATGCGAGAAGTCGAGGGCAGATCCAGTTGGAGTCAAACGACACCGGGTATTGCGTCCACATCAGCGACGTCCTGGTCATGCCGGAGCTTCAGTTCAACCTCCTGTCGGCCGCTTAGCCGAGTGTGGCATCGACCTGCAGTCATCCGAGAACGAGTTTCACTTAATGTACAACGGGAACCTTTTCGGAAAGGCGAAGAATGAGAATGGAGTGTTCGTACTTGATTTCGAATCACCCAATACTTCTGGCGACAATCAACACATCATAGTCCTTCATCCACCCAGCCACCCATCACTGCCAACTTGGAGTCACCCAGAAGAAACGGATTATCAACGCCCAGGCATTGACGGAACCTTCCGCGCTCTCGCCGTACCCGTCGCCTCAACCACGAATCTTGCGGATACAGGACCACAGGCAGTGGAGGAAGGTGAAGAAATTAATTCGGGAACAGAAAACACGGACGTCGGAGGATGGGCACGAGTAATCTGGCCCCGCGTTCAACAACCTACCGGCTGGAACACGACTGAAGGCTTGGACGCGGTGGATGTCCACCGGGTCATGGACAACACCGAGCTGGGAGAAGCCGTTGCAGCCAAAACCGGATGAGGAAACGTTGCCGAAGGACCTGCAGAAGAAGAAGAACCAGAAGTTACTGAAGCGGCACCGGAAGCAGAAGAGGAAGAATCACTAACGGAGTACGGACCTCACCTCATCCCCATCACGACAGATGGAAGGGACTATCTCTGCGTCAAGATAAGGGGAGCAGTGATTGGCGACACTGACTTCAAAGAAGGAGAAGTCACGCAACCGGAGGATCCTCGTCAACGAGTTACACCGACATGTCTTGAAGGACCCCTGGAGCTTCCCGTGACGATCGACACATCCACCGACGGTGACACCAGAGCCGAGTACCACGGAGCACGAATCGAGACGCTCCATGCGGCAGCAGTTCAAGTCATTGTGCCGGAAGAACCTGCGGACGAAGCGGGAAAAGAAACCGCAGAGAAGATATTAACACAAGAGAAGGAGCTCTACGCGCGCACAAAGGGTACTGCACTGACCCCGACATCTAGCATCAACGATTCGGGCACCCATCAATCGAAGTGCTCAACAACTGCATCAATGCAAAGGTTTTTGCGAAAGACGCACTATTGCTGCCTTATGGAAAACTACTGAAACCAAGGACTGACCCAACTGCACCGTCTGCCCAACAGCTGCGCTGCGTCACACACCCCCTTCGCCGAGAAGATACCTGGAGCCGAGCGATACAAACCACTCGATAAAGTCTACAGCGAATTCCTAGTCCTCATGGCAAAAGGGGTTGGAGGAGAACAATACACCCTCATCTTCATCGATGCTGGTACGCGCTTCGTCTGGGCCGTGAACGTCAGCAACCGCTACCTCGCCTACCACTGCTTCTATCTGTGGCTCAACATGGCAGACACTCGGAGCGAGGGGAATAAGCCGAAAGCCTTCCAAACCGATGGAGCACTGGAGTACCAGACAGAGGAGTTCAAAACCCTCTGTGGAGAAACGGGGATTCAGAGGATGATCTCCCTCCCCTACGCTCACGAGCAACAGGGACTGGCGGAGCGAACCAACAGGAGCCTCGCAACAAAATGCGAGCCCTCATAAAGTAGTCAGATGTGCCAACCAAGTATTGGTCATTCGCGATGGCGCATGCAATTCGCCTGCACAACATGCTTTCTTCAAAAGCACTGCCCAACAACACCTCGCCGTTCAAGGAATGGACCGGTAAAAACCCCGACACACGCATGCAGCAGGTTTTCGCGTGCATGGTATGTCAGAATAGTGAAGGAAGGAATGACTGAACTAGCAAGCAGGTGGGTACAAGTAGGAAACCTAAAAGTGTTGTACCCTATATGAACTACCCCACTACAGCCTAAACAGACTATAGCATATATGTTTGACACACCCCCATACGCAAAGTGGGGGAGAACAAGAGGTCACAAGACCGGTCAAGAAAGGCAAAGCAAGCTCAGGGTGGATCACGACGTCACCACACATTCTGAGCACAAGCAAATGCCACAAGGCCAGTTCACATGCAGAGTTATATAAAGGAAAACAAGCAATACAGTGAACACAACCTAGCAAGTGTAAGCATGCAGGTATATGTATAGAGATCACAGTACAAGCAGAGTCAAGAAGTGAGCAAGTGAGGCCAAGTAGGCACAAGACCTAGCATAGTACAAAAACGCTGATGATCACAAGGCTGAAGTGCCTTGGTAAAGATATCAGCAGTGTTGGCCCGAGTGGCCACGTAAGCAAGATGGAGCTGACCACGCTGCTGCAACTCTCGAGCAAGGAAGTAGCGCAGAGCAATGTGATTCGTTCTGTGCTCCAGTCTGTGCTCCTGACACAAGGCAAGCATGGCCTTGTTGTCAACGTACAGAAATGGAGGAGAACGAGGTGCCTCTCCCAAGTCGGCCAGCAGGTAGGTGAGCCAGCGTAACTCCTGTGCACCCATGGCCCCAGCGTAGATCTCAGCCTTACAACTGGAGCTGAGAACAGAAGACGAGCGGGTAGACCGCCAAGAGACAGAGCCGGAGCCAAGGCTGAAGGTGTAACCCTGTGACGACCGCTGCGTAGCCAAGTCGTCAACCAAGGAAGCGTCTGCGTGACTAGTGAGGACAACTCAAGCCCGTCCTCCAAGCACGAGCCCCATGCCCGACGTACTGCACAAGTAGTGCAACACCCTCTTAGCGGCATCCATCTGCTCCTTCCTGTGTCTACCAGGAGCGACATAGCATGCTAGAATGCTAAGAGGGTAGGCAAGGTCAGGTCGAGTGCAGGTCATCAAGTACATGAGGCAGCCCACAAGCTCTGGATACGGGCCACTCGGCTCTACGGACTCGTCCGAAGGTGGAGCTGAGAGCGAGTGACCGGTAGGCAGAGGAGTGGACTGTGGCGAGGAGTACGTGAAGCCGAAGCGCTGAAGGACCTGCTGCACCATGTGTGACTGAGTCAAGGTAATGGTGCGCTGTGCTCTGTCCCGGGTGATCCGCAAGCCAAGATAGCTTGTCAGTTCACCCAGGTCTGTGCACGTGTGTCTCTTCTGCAGCTCGGACTTTACGTGGGCAAGTGCCTCAGTGTCAGCAGTAGCAAAGACAAGGTCGTCTACGTACACGAGAACGTAGAACGTCGGCAGAGTAGTGTCAGTGCGTAAGAACAGAGAAGGGTCAGAAGTGGAAGGAGCAAAACCAAGAGCAGCAAGAGTCGTCCTGAGTGTGTCGTGCCACTCACGAGGTGCCTGGCGGAGACCGTAGACTGGCCGCCGGAGGCTCCACTGGGTACCAGCTGGAAACGACCCAGTGAAGCCAGGTGGGCGGCGCAGCCAGATCTCCTTGTGCAGGCTGCCCTGTAGAAAGGCTGTGCTGAAGTCAAGCGAGTGGAGCTCGTAGTCACGCTGAGCAGCTACGTGCAGCAGTACCCGAAGAGTGGTCATCTTCGGGGTAGGGGAGAAGGTCTGAAAGAAGTCAACTCCCTGTCGCTGACTGAAGCCATGAGCAACGTAACGCGCCTTGAAGACAGGCGGAGAACCCGGCGGCCGCTTCACCCTAAAGATCCACATGCCATTGACGATGTTCGCCCCAGGCGGGGGAACCTCGTCGACGTAGGTGCCTGTGGACTTCCAGGAAGCCATCTCGACGTCCATGGCTGCCTGCCACTGAGAGGAGTAGGGACCCTCTATCGCCTCTGCGTAAGAGCGCGGGGTCGGGATGTCTGGTGCATCCGGGTCTCCCTCAGGGGCAAGCAGCATGGACACGAGATGAGGTGAAACAGCAGCAAAGCACTCAAGGTCCTCCTGTCTGTCCTCAAGAACGTCCGTGCCAAGAGCACACTCACCCCCGACGGACGGAGGACAGACAGACACAGACGCAGACTCAGTAACAAGACGAGCGGCGTAGTCTAGGCGACAGGCTGCAGCAAATTCAACAAGCTCAGCAACACGAGCAGACGCAGCAGTGGACTCAAACAAAGGGTCAGTGACAGCAGTGGCCAGAAAACGCGTGACAGTTGGACTAGCAGCACGTAGGGAGTCAGACGCAGGGTCCGGACCGGCAGGAAGAGAGGACGCAGGAGGAGACGGCAGAGGGACACGCTGTGGAGCAGTGGTAGGACGCAGAGTCATAGAGTGAGTGCCAGGGACAGGAGGTGGACGCGGACGCGAAACACGACCAGCGTGAACAAGACGGACAGGCGACGCAGGACGAGACTCAGGCTCACGACGCTCCGTAAGACCACTAGTCGGTTCAGAGTAAGGAGAAAGACCAGGCAGTGGAGAGGCTGGCTGAAACCGCGACTGGGACTGGACAAGCGGTGGACTCAGTAAAGGAGGAGGAGGTGGTTGTGGGGGTGGTACCGGGAGTGGAGGAACTACCCCACTACAGCCTAAACAGACTATAGCATATATGAGTTTGACAGTGCCTACTTTGCCTCACTTGCTTATTGCCTGACTCTGCTTGTACTGTGATCTATATATATACCTGCATGCTTTCACTTGCTAGGGTATGATCACTGTCTTGTTTGTTCTCTTTATATAACTCTGCATGTGAACTGGCCTTGTGGCCGTTTGCTTGTGCTCGGACTGTGTGGTGACTTTGTGATCCACCCTGAGCTTGCTTTGCTTTTCTTGACTGGTCTTGTGACCACTTGTTCTCCCCCACTTTGCCTATGGGGGTGTGTCAGAACATTATAGCTTATACATTTGTGTAGGCTGTAGTGGGGTAGCCCATAAGGGGTACAACCCAATTAGGGCTAGTACTTGTACCCAACTGTTTGCTAGTTCACTCATTCTCGTTCATTACTTTGATAGTGCCGGCGCTGGAGCTTCAATATACTCATTTGGGGGCTTGTTAGTTCCGGGTTTCGATAGGAACTTATCAAACACCGATGGCAGCAGGAGAGTAAGGATGGGCCGATTGTCCATGTATGCAGGAGTAGGCGGATTCGGAGGAGCTGGAGGAGCGGAAGGGACCGGAGGGCCAGGAGGAGCACAAGGTGCAGCTCGCAAAGGAGGCTGTGGTGGCTGAGGTGATTCAGGTGGGACACTGCTATCCGAGCCGTCTTCAGTCACTCGCCATGCGGGTCTAGGACGCTTCTTGAATAGGAAGTGTGTGCCAGTAAATTCTGCCATGGCTTCATCGGCTTGGCGGGAGAGGGAGAGAGACTTAATGAAAAATTGCAAGAATGGGTGCACAAATGGGCAATGGAGGGGACCCTGTTGGGTTGGCAGCTCGGGGTCCTCGTAAATGAATGATGGGAAACCCCCGCTTGAGCCTCCAGAGGACCTTGCGTGGCACGATATCCGTAGCGCTGGTAGGTATTATTCCACCCTCTTCGAGAGGGTTTAGCTCGATTACACCAGCCTGGCAGCGCATGACTCTGTGATTGGGCTGCAAGGCCATTTTTTAGTCAGCACTGCATATTAGATGGTTCTGGACTCATTTGTGCGGTGGTAATCACGGTAATTTTCCTGCGGTTTTTCATGCACAAACCCATGTGTACAACATTCGGGTGTGTTTGCCTTGTTGAGAGATTTAATTTGTTTGTTTGTTTGCTTGTTTGTTTGTTTGTTTGTTTGTTTGTTTTTTTTTTTAACCTTTGACAAGCACATGCGCTTATATTTTTTACTCGATTGAAAGCGCACCCCCTAAAAATACCTATTTTATTATAAGCGCAACTTTGCTTAAATCCGGTGCCATCAAGTGTTACGGTTCCAATTGAACAAGTTAAGATTGCACTATTGAATCAAACCAGTACAAATTTGAGCGAAGATATGAGTGAACATTTTTAGTGAAACAGCAAACGATAACGTGGTGCGTGCGAGCTAGCTAGTGCAATGCTAGTGGCGAGGCTCGGGCTCAGGGCCTCATATTCATTTTTAGGGACCTTGAGCCCTCAGGGCATGGCTAAAAAAAGGTTGTCATCTGTGAACGGGGGTATTGTTTGGCCCCGTCCTCGCTTGGGCGGAGCCGACTTCGTGGACGGGTGTGCGGGGAGTGCAGCCGACCTGCAGTAGTGGGCGAGCTGGTCGACAAGGCTGGTCGACCTGCACGGAGGCTACTGCAAGGGCGCCGACTTCGGGTGGTCGACCTGGCGAGGTCGACATCGGAGGCGTCGACTTGGTGACGCCGACCTGGGGAAGCCAATTTGGGTGGTCGGCTGACAGGTGTACTGGTCGACCTGGAGTTGGCCGACCAGGAGTGTTGTCGACCTGGAGCTGGTCGACCAAGGGTGTGGTCGACCTGATGAGGTCGACTAGAGGTGGTCGTCGACTTGGGTGGTCGACGGGCACGCGAAGGAGCAGCTGGTCGATGCAGTTGCCCGGTCGATCAGGTTACCCGGGCGACGGGTTTCTGCGAAAGCATGTGAGAGTTGCCCAGGTGTTAGTGGCGAGGCCGACCTCGGTGTGGTATCCCGAGGTTGACGTGGCTGATCAGGAGCAGTCGTCAGCACGAGGACAATTTGGTGTGTGCGCTGTGCACGTGACAAGACACGGCCCGCCAATCACCTGCGAGCACCTGCGAAGTGGGTGCACTGCTGTCCTGCGGGTGCAATGCTGTGCAGCCGACTTGCTGCAGCGTTGGCATGCCGTCGACTTGCATTGTTGGCGGGCCGCGACTTTGCACTGCTGGAGCACGGTCGACCAAGTCGTGCTGGAACGCGGTCGACCGTGCTGCGCAGGCATTCGTCTTGCTTGCATGCTAGTTCTGATGTAGCCAGTCTTGCCAACTTTGTTGCAATCATTCTGTACCATAATTGTCAACTTTTCCTAGTGAAACCCTTGCCAATTCTCCCCATGAACTAGCAAGTAGGTGAGCACTTGGAAACGACTAAGGAACAAACGTAGAGATCACTCAAGCCCCGTGCCTAGCGCGTAGTCTAGCTCCCGTTGAAGTAGTTATCTCCGCATCATCCTCAGGGCTGAGCCCTCAGGCACACCCTGATTTCTCAAGGCATGACATAACTTCACCCTGAGCCATTAGGGCATATTTTTTGCTAACACTGAATTTGACTTGGTAATTCTTCTAGTGCAAGTTTTTCACTATGGGAATTCTTCTATCTAGTTTATCCTACCTTGCTAGATCAACAGAGAAGTACTTCTAAGGCAAAAAAAAAAATGCACTATGTATCAAACTATTAGTTCTCTGCACATTTTGACTGCATTGGGGTATTAGAAAAATCACCCTGCGGCATCAGGGCAAGGGGGTGCTGAACACGTTGGAATCTCATGGTGCTATAAAACAAATATCTTGAAACCACTGGGCTTTATATGCAAACATCCTAAAATTTCAGGAAAGGTGAGGTAACTGGACCCTGAAATCAGGGTAATCAATATATTTTACCTTTGATGGAAGTAAAATAAAAGATATATACAATTCAGAAGTTTGATCACTACAATAGTATCGCAGTATTATTATATATCTATGTGACTGTAGCAGGTGTTCCTTCGCATTAGTTACGGGTAGTAGCGCAAACAGTCTCGTGACTGTTCGCGTGATACATGAAAGTGCCGCTTTAGTAGTTGATTCGATAAAATAGCACAATTAGTGAATAGGTACATTACCGAAATGGTACTTTGCTAGACTATAAATCTCTTCTAGTTTTCTTTTATTGTAAATTCTTGTTCTCACACTCAACTTATGATTGAACTTGTAGAATACTGAACTACTGAATTACGATACAATGAAAGCGACGAGACCTAAATAGGGGAAATCCTAGCTAGTTGGAGAGGTCGGGCGAGGCTGGCTTGCGAAAGGTCCGGATTGGTGCAGAGGCGACTAGGTGAGGTATGGGTGCAGAAATGTAGGCCGAACGTGAGGCTCGCTGTTGGTGCAACTCTACGGTTTGCATTCGGCTTGTTGTCTGTGTGCGTGCATGCGTGTGTGCATGGAATGGTATAAGGGCATGAGATAATATATATTTCATGCTTACAATAGTGTGTGAATGATGAGGCATGATTTTTTTGAATGTGTGTGTCGAGTCAATAGCGAGTTATCGCTAGTCGCGTGTCACGTTGTCGTTTGTGTGTCATGTGCGGCTTTCTATTTTGTCGTGTGTGGAACGTTCGGCGTGTCGCAGGTGTGCGCAGCAGACTTCCAAGAACTCAAGGAAGAATTTATCTTGAAGAACCAGAGCCATGGTTTCAATATTCAAATGATTTCAAAGCTCTCCAAAAGGGTAAACTTCAAGATAGTGAGAATAGTTACATTACAATATGTAGTGTAACATTTCTCTTCGTGAAGGCCCTTGTGGAGGGTAGTTTCGAGACCCGTCATGGTTGGGGACAGTGTGGCACTGTTCCACATCACTGGACCTCGGCTCTTGGGGTTTGTAGAGGCTGGGACTCATTCCCAACTCGTAGCTCTTCCTAATTTGTGTTCTAAGTCTATAGTGGCTGCCATAGTTCCTTTTGTTCAAATCGACATTGCGTCATCAATTCTTGATGAAATCGTGTGATGTAAATTGCCTATTGTAGGCGATATCAAGATGCTCCATATCCAATTTATTGCAAGTCATTTGAAGCTGTGAACAAAACGCTATCAACGTTTGAAGCAGCTGTGCAGAAATCTGAGATTGCACTCTATCTTTCGTTTTAGGCACATTCAAGCCTATTGTGACTATAACAAGTGGTATCAGAGCCCCTTGAAGCAGTTTAGACAATGACTGGACCTGAGGAAAGGGGTGGCAGAGGTGCTGGTGGTAGTGGAGAAGCCCAAACTCAAGGCCAGCCCCGTGATCCCACCATGTCTCCCATGCAACCAAGTCTTGGCCCACCTAGGGATGCGCCTAGGGTGTTTGGGTTTTGACCACTATGACCTGTTGGAGGTAATGGAAGGAATGGAAAAGCACCCCAAGAATGACCCGGAGAAGAGCCCGTGGGTGTGGAAGAGCGCACAAGGCTATCTCCTACTTGGGCAAGTGTTGGGGAGCAGCCAAATCCGTCACATCAAGCCATTCCAGCGTGAACCAGAGAAGGGACCAAAGGCATGGGCTTCTCTCAAGGGTGTACACGCTCCTGCAACAGCGGCGGTAGCGGTGTTGTTGGAACAGCAAATGGCGGCACTACGAATTGAAGAAGATGAAGCGGTTGAAGAAGGGGTGCAGAAACTCTTCGACTTGTTGACGCGGCTTGAGGGAGCTGATTTGAACTACAGTGAGCTCCAAAAGAAGACCAAGTTGCTGGCCTTACTCCCAGAGTCATGGTCCTCGCTCATCATCAACCTCAATCGTGACTTGCCCCGCCTCTCGCTTGAAGACGTGAAGCGAGCGATCCTTCAAGAGGATTTCCGCCGCCGTGAGTTGGCGGGTTCGGATGGCGCCGGGGCAGCAAGCATCGGCCGAGGATATGGTCGTGGAAGGGGCAGAGGACGAGGAGGAGGAAGGTTTGGAGGCAGCAAGTACAATGGAGGCCACGGAAGTGGCAGCTATGGCAATGACAACAAGAACTATGGACGCGGTCGCGGACGGTTCGACGGCGAGTGTCATTTTTGCCACAAGAGCGGACACATGTGGCGCAATTGCCACAAACTCCCAAATGGATGGACTCCTGCTCAAGGCCAAGAGGGTAGAGGAGCAGGAGGAGGGAGAGGAAGAGGCCGTGAAGGCTGTGGCGGTCGCGGAGGTGGTGCTGCAAATTTGAAGAACGGTGACAACGAGAGCGAGTCGAGGGACGATCGCTTTCCGGGTCAATTCTTCTTCGTGTCGATGCAAGCACCGGCTGCACCAGAGAAGGATGAAAGCTTTGAGGAGCCTGCTGCTGTGGGGAAGGTGACCCTACATTCCCTGGACTATTGGGTGATCGATAGCGGCGCTACCTATAGCATGACACCTCGTGCGGACTTGCTCACCGAACTTGAACCGTCACCGGTGAAGCATGTGACATCGGCTTTAGGGCAGCGAGCGAGGTGAAAGGCATGGGCAAGGCCATGTTCAAGGGTGCTGATGGGAAGATGGTGGGCCTCAAGAACGTGCTTTGGGTGCCCAACCTTGCAGCCAACCTGATTTCCGTGCGGCGGTTGCAAAAGGTCGGCATGGACACGAGCTCGAAGGGAGCTAAGACCTATACCGCGAGGCTTGGCGAGCGGATTCTTTGGGACCTTCACGAGGATAGAGATGTCTACAACGAGATGTGGCAGATCCCTGTGGTCCCCATGCCTAAGAAGAGACAAGTGGCAGCAAGCATCAGCAGCACCAAGGGTGAAGCCGTTGGTAGCGGCGATGGCGAAAATGGTCGCGCTAAGGAGATTGAGTCCAAGAAGTGCAATCTTGGAGGGACCAGCAAGCTCGGTGAACACGAGGAGAGTGGTGCAGCAGCTCAGAAGTAGCACAAGGGTGAGGAGAACCCCAAGGCAGCAGCGGAGGAGGAGTATGGAGAGAGCATGTGGGGCACTATTGCGAGTGCGGAATTCTCCAATCCGACTTCGGCTACGGGGGAGTGTGATTGGCTCACCTTGCATCGGCGAATGGGGCATGTGGCCCTGCCCATCTTGCAGCAGCTAGTGAAGAATGTGATGGTTGCTGGCATACGTGTGAAGGGGGAGCCAGATGAGGTACTTGGCTGCCCTACGTGCATGCAAGCCAAGTTCACCCGTTTCCCGTTCTCTAGTTCGGAGGCAACAGCTAAGGCACCACTTGATGAGGTGGTGATGGACGTGGTGGGCCCCCTTAAGCTTGGAGCTGCTGGGGCTGAGTGTTTCCTCACCACAGTTGACGTCTACACCCGCATGACTTGGGTGTACGTACTGTCCAACAAGAAGGACGTGGCTGAAACGGTGAAGACCGAATGGTTGCCGATGGTGGAGTGGCAACAAGACCGGCTAGTGAAGGTGATTCGCACCGATTGAGTGGGAGAGTTCATGAGCAAGGAGTTCTCATTGTGGCTGAAGAAGAATGGCATAAGGCACTCCCTTACCATGCCATACTCCCCTGCAATGAACGGCATCGCCGAGCGAGCGAACCGGACAATCACAGAGACGGCGTGCGAGTTGCTCATTGAAGCCGGGCTACCCGACTATTTCTGGCCTGATGCAGTGTGGTGCACGTGTGTGGCCAAGAACATAGCCTTGACTCATGTGGATGCAGACAAATGGGTGCCCTATGTGGAGTGGATTGGAAGGAAGCGAAAGGTGGATATGCTTCGGGTGTTCGGGTGCATGTGCATGGCGCTTGTGCTTAAGCATCTTCGGCACAACAAGCTCGGTGCCAAGGCGATATGGGCTGTGCATTTGGGCATGGCTAAACAGCAAGGGGTGGCTTCTTTGGGACCCATTCACCAAGAAATTCTTGGTGAGCAGGGACTGCAAATTCATGGAGAACCTGATGTATAAGGTTTGGAAGGCGGAGAATGAGGCGAAGATAGGCGTGCGGTTTGGGGAGGTGAAGAGTTCCGGTTTGGAGCATGTGGAGCTGCCTTTGGAGTTGAGCAGCAGCAGCACCACCAGAAGGGAATCTTCCCTTGTGAATGGGGGAGAGGAGGCCAAGGATGCAGAGGAAGAAGAGGAGGAGGTGCAGCAAGTGAGCGAGCGAACACCGACACTTCCTTCTCGCATTACGAGTGCTCCACGGATCCGAGTCAATCCGCAGCAACGCTATGAGAGCCTTCATGTCCCTACAGCTGAGGAGGAAGGAAGGGGCAAGAGGAGAATTCAAGCCCCAAATAGGCTGACCTATGATGCGCTGGGAAAACCAGCCAAGTCAGCCTTGGCCGGAGCGGCAATGATGGTTGGAGATGACGAGGAAAGTGGGTACGAGGAGTTTGCTTTCGCGTTCTTCTCTCCGGTGGAGATGCCGGGGGAACCAGCAACTCACAAGGAGGCCTTTGAAAGTAGTGATGCTGAGGACTGGAAGAAGGCAATGGAGAGTGAGCTGAAGAGCATTGAGGAGAACGGCACGTGGGAATTGGTGGAGCTACCGGAGTGGTGTAAGGCGATTATGTCCAAGTGGCTCTTCAAGACCAGGTCCGACGCCGACGGCAAAATCGAGCGTTACAAGTCTAGGCTTGTGGCCAAGGGGTACCAGCAGAAGGAGAAGGTGGACTATAACGAGTTGTTTGCTCCTGTGTCGAAGCCAATGACGCTGCGAACCCTACTTGCGGGAGCTACAATCAAAGGATGGGTGGTGAAACAAATGGATGTGACAACGGCATTCCTCAACGGCGTCCTAGAGGAGGAGATTTTCATGGCGCAGCCAGAGGGGTTTGATGATGGTAGTGGCAGAGTGTGGAAGCTGAAGAAGGCACTCTATGGGCTCAAGCAAGCCCCTAGGCAATGGTACTTGAAGCTTCGTGAAGTCTTCGAGGAGATCGGGTTCACTCCCTCATCCGCCGATCATTCCTTGTTCATGCTTGGTGAGGGGGGGCAGTGGAGTTTTATGGTGGTTTATGTAGATGAAATCCTCATTTTCTCACCCTCCTCTGACCTTGTGAAGGAGGTGATGCTGAAGATCCAAGACAAGTTCAAGTGCAAGGCCCTTGGTGACGTGAGCTTCTACCTCGGGCTCCACATCGAACGAGATGTGGAGAAACGGTGTATGCGTGTGCACCAACGGAAGTACCTGGAGGCCTTGGCTGCCAACTTTGGGCAAATTGAAGGCCATGTGGCTAATCCATTCCCTTTTGGTTTTAAGTGTGTGAAAAGATCAGAGGAGGAGAGCGTTGGAGAAGAGGAGAGGCTCCATTTTCACTCGTTGGTGGGCAGCCTCATGTACGCGGTGGTAAACACCCGACCGGACGTCGCCTTTGCTACCGGGCAGCTGGCTAAGGTTGTTCAATGCCCTAATGAGGAGCAGGTATCTGGTGGAATGATTGTGGCCAAGTATCTTGGCCAAACAGCGACGGTTGGGCTGCAATACTCGGCAGTGGCACAAAGGCGCCAAAAGGGCGCGGATGGTGTTGAACCCGGGCGTTTGTTCCTCACAGCCTTCTCCAATGCCTCTTATGCATCAGAACAGGAGGACATGACAAGTATGGGAGGCTTCATTTGCTGTGTGGGTAGAGGCCCAACTTCTTGGAAGAGCAAGAAGCAGGTGGACCAAGGATTGAGCACGGTGGAGTCCGAGTACATGGCACTCTTCCGTGCCGTACGGGAGATTGTGTGGCAGCGGCGTTTGTTGGCTGAATTGGGGGAGGAGCAGCAAAGACCTACCCCACTATACTGTGACAGCCAAGGTGCCATTGCTCTTGCTAAGAACCCTGTGTTGCATGGCCACACGAAGCACATGAGGGTGAAATGACATTGGAGGAGGAGCATGGTGGCCGCGGGTGAAGTTGAGTTGCACTACGTGAAGACGACAAGGCAGCCAGCTGACATGATGACCAAGAGGCTGGTGGAGCAGCAGCATTGGAAGTGTTGCAAGCTGGCTGGGATGGCTCTGAACTGAGAGAACCAGATCCTAAGGCCAACAATCCGAGGGGGAGTTTGCTGGTGCAACCCTACGGTTTGCATTCGGCTTGTTGTCTGTGTGCGTGCATGCGTGTGTGCATGGAATGGTATGAGGGCATGAAATAATATATATTTCATGCTTACAATAGTGTGTGAATGAGGCATGATTTGGAATGTGTGTGTCGAGTCAATAGCGAGTTATCGCTAATCGCGTGTCACGTCGTCGTTTGCGTGTCGTGTGCGGTTTTCTATTTTGTCGTGTGTGGAATGTTCGGCGTGTCGGAGGTGTGCGCAGGAGTCTTCCAAGAACTCAAGGAAGAATTTATCTTGAAGAACCAGAGCCATGTTTTCAAGATTCAAGTGATTTCGAAGCTCTCCAAAAGGGTAAACGTCAAGATAGTGAGAATAGTTACATTACAATGTGTAGTGTAACATTTCTCTTGGTGCAGGCCCTTGTGGAGGGTAGTTTCGAGATCCTTCATGGTTGGGGACAGTGTGGTACTGTTCCAAATCACTGTACCTCGGCTCTTGGGGTTTGTAGAGGCTGGGAGTCATTCCCAACTCATAACTCTTCCTAATTTGTGTTCTTAGTCTATAGTGGCTGCCATAGTGCTGTTCTTTCAAACCGACGTTACGTCATCATTGCTTGATGAAATCGTGTTATGTAAACTTCCTAGTTTAGACGATATCAAGACGCTCCAGATCCAATTTATAGCAAGTCATTTGAAGGTGTGAACCGAACGCTATTATCGTTTGAAGCCGCTGTGCAGAAATCTGTCTGTGCACTCTATCTTTCGTTTTAGGCACATTCAAGCCTATTGTGAATATAACAGTCGCGTGACCCTCGGGATGGACTTGCTAATGGGTGCTGCAGTAAGGATTTGTAAATCCTTACACAACTAGTAGAGGAATTCAGTCTTCCGCTGAAATACTCTTATGGAGTAATCTCTAAAAGATCCCAAGCGCTTTTTCTCAGCCCAACATAGGATCGAAGCAAGAGAGATTATGATTTCCCAAACTACAGCTTCAACAATCCTCAGTAACGGAATCTTCTTATAATTAGGGCTAGCTTACAGACATGGCAAGTGGCAACAACGATAAATCCCACTTATAAAGTGGATGTGGTGATATGCTGCAGCATTGTTCCAACAGCTGAATCTGCGACTGGTTTAGGAGGTGCTGAATGAACTTCCTCGTCCTTCACGTTTAATGATGCCGATGGAGATGACAATGTAGCTGTCGATCTTGCAATTCAACAAATCATGTAGTATATGTCAATATACATGGCAATAGTACAACAGCAACAACAAGTACCACAAGCTTCAACATCAGTGAATATGGGGACGGAACCTATAAGTGTCGATGGCATATCTTATGCATAACAACAACAACATCCATCCTATTTCTTATCGTGTTCCGCCTCGACTTCAGCCGCGGACCACTTTCGTGTTCGTACTCTTGGGTGTACATGCGCAACAGCAACATCAATAACAACCTACCAGGAGATGGTATGGGAGTTAGAGATATGACAAACTACCAGACACAGATGCTCAGCATCTTGAAGTTTCAAACTTCAAATTCTTACGACGGGAAGGATTTCTTCGCTTGGAGTTTTGAATCCTAAGCGGCACAAATTTGGGAATATTTCATAGTAGAGGCACAATTTCCCGTTCACGGCACACCTGAACAGCAGCGTGGTTTTGGTTTTCAATCAATGATGGCGTTTATGATTCTCCTTTGTAACTTGTTATTCACAGGACAGCAAGGCATCCGATCATACAAGGAGTTAGGAAACTCAGCAGAGTTAGCTTGGCAACACTTGAAGCAGCTCTATCAGTCAACAGACAACGTTACACAGAGCAGACTCAACTCGCAGCTAAACAACATGGAAATGAAACCAGTAGAAAAGGCATTACAATAAATAAACACGTGCACAGAGTTGCGAGATTAGCTCAGGCAAAGTGGGGGCGACTTCCCTGACTCTATGTTTGTGACAGTTGTGATTGCTGGACTTGGACCGCAGGGGCACTAGACGCTCTCGCTTTTTCGAACCCAAGGCAATGTTTTGGAGATGCAAGTCTATTCCACTCTTCTGGCTGAACAACATGATATGGACCTGAACAAACAATACAGTGATCATACCCTAGCAAGTGCAAGCATGCAGGTATATATATAGATCACAGTACAAGCAGAGTCAGGCAGTAAGTAAGTGAGGCAAAGTAGGCACAAGGCCTAACACAGTAACAAAGCGCTGATGATCACCAGGCGGAAGTTCCTTGGTGAAGACATCAGCAGTGTTGGCCCGAGTGGCCACGTACGCAAGACGAAGCTGACCACACTGCTGCAACTCTTGAGCAAGGAAGTATCGCAGAGCGATGTGCTTCGTTCTGTGCTCCAGTCTGTGCTCCTGACACAAGGCTATCATGGCCTTGTTGTCTACGTACAGGACTGGAGGCGAATGAGGCTGCTCTCCCAAGTCGGTCAGCAAGTAAGTGAGCCAGCGTAGCTCCTGAGCAGCCATGGCTCCAGCGTAGATCTCAGCCTCACAACTGGAGCTGAGAACTGAAGACGAGCGGGTAGACCGCCAAGAAAACGAGCCGGACCCAAGGCTGAAGGTGTAACCCTGTGACGACCTACACGTAGCTGAGTCGTCAACCCAGGAGGCGTCTGCGTGACCAGTGAGGACAATTGGCCCCCGTCCTCCAAGTACAAGCCCCATGCCAGACGTACTGCACAGGTAACACAGTACCCTCTTCGCAGCATCCCAGTGCACCTTTCGGTGCCTACCGGGAGCCACGTAGCGAGCCAGAAGGCTGAGAGGGTACGCGAGGTCAGGTCGTGTGCAAGTCATCAGGTACATGAGGCAACCCACAAGCTCTGGGTAGGAACCACTCGGCTCTACGGACTCGTCCGAAGGTGGAGCTGAGAGCGAGTGGCTGGTAGACAGAGGAGTGAGCTGTGGCGAGGAGTACTGGAAGCCGAAGCGCTGAAGGACCTGGTGCACCATGTGTGACTGAGTCAGTGTGATGGTGCGCCGTGCTCTGTCCCGGGTGATTTGCAGGCCAAGATAGCTGCGCCGTGCTCTACCCAGGTCAGTGCAGGTATGTCTCTTCTGCAGTTCGGACTTCACAAGGGTCAGTGCCTCAGTGTCAGCCGTGGCAAAGACGAGGTCGTCGACGTACACTAGGACGTAGAACGGCTGCAGCGAGGTGTCGGAGCGTAGAAACAGCGACGGGTCTGCTGCAGAAGGAGCAAACCCAAGAGCCGCAAGTGTAGTCCTGAGTGTGTCGTGCCACTCTCGAGGCGCCTGGTGGAGACGGTAGACTGGCCGGCGGAGGCTCCACTGAGTACCTGCAGGAAACGTCCCAGTGAAACCAGGTGGTCGGCGCAGCCAGATCTCCTCGTGCAGGCTACCCTGCAGGAAGGCTGTACTGAAGTCCAGGGAGTGTAACTCGTAGTCACGCTGAGCAGCTACGTGCAACAACACCCAAAGAGTAGTCATCTTCGGGGTGGGGGAGAAGGTCTGGAAGTAGTCAACTCCCTGTCTCTGGCTGAAGCCTCGAGCAACGTAACGCGCATTGAAGGCAGGTGGAGAACCCGGCGGCCGCTTCACCCTGAAAATCCACATGCCGTCGACTATGTTTGCCCTAGGTGGGGGAACCTCATCGACGTAGGTGCCTGTGGACTTCCAGGATGCCATCTCGGCATCCATAGCTGCCTGCCATTGAGAGGAGTAAGGACCAGTAATCGCCTCTGCGTAAGAGCGCGGGGTCGGGATGTCTGGAGCATCCGGGTCTCCCTCAGGGGCAAGCAGCAAGGAGCTCAGCAACGAGAGCAGAAGCAGCAGTAGACTCAAAGGACGGGTTAGTGACAGCAATGGCAAGGAGACGAGCGACAGTGGGACTGGCAGCACGCGCTCGGTCAGACTCAGGGTCAGGGACCTCAGGAAGAGAGGACTCAGGAGGAGCAGGCAGAGGAACACGCAGTGGAACAGATGAAGGACGGAGTGCCATAGTGTGCGTGCCTGGGACAGGAGGAGGACGCGAACGAGGAGCGCGACGAGCAGTGCGAACAGGCAAGACAGGACGAGACGCAGGCTCACGACGCTCTGTAAGACCTCCGGACTGCTCAGTGTAAGGAGAGGGAACAGGCAGTGGGGAGGCTGGCTGTATCGGCGGCTACGACTGGTCAGGCGGTGGACACAGGAAGGGAGGAGGAAGACCAGTAGAAGACGGGACACCAAGAACCTGCTGAAGCAGGGGAACGAAGTATGGGCGCGGCCGCACAGTGCCTCCAGCACCTCCAGCTCCAGGGTCAACAGCTCCAGCTCCAACAGCCCGAGCGCCTCCGGCGCTAGTGCCTCCAACTCCGGCTACACCAGCTCCAGCGCCCCCGGCGTCAGCTGCTCTAGGCTCCGTAGGGTCCCCAGCTCCAGTAGTAACAGCAGCACCTCCAGCTCTAGTGTCTCCAGACTCACCAGCTCCGGGAGCTCCACCCCGACGGTGAGCGCGCTGAACAAGCCACTCACGCAACTGCTGCGAGGATAGTGGCAGTGAAGCACCAGCAGGACCTCAAGACGAAGCAGCACCCCGAGGCTCAGCACCCCCAGACTCCGCACGCTCCGACTCAGCACCCCCAGGCTCCGCACCCTCCGACTCAACACCCCCAGGCTCAACACCCTCAGGCTCAGCACCCCCAGACCTAGCACCCTCAGACCCCGCACCACCCGGCTCCGCACTCCCAGACGCAGCACCCCCAGACGCAGCACCCCCAGACGCAGCACCTGGAGCAGCACCTGAGACGACAGCTACGTGAACAGGCGCAGTACCAGGGAGAGGGTCTACCTGAGACACTCCCGAGGGAGCAGGACCCTGGGGCAGGAGGGGGTCTACCGGAGGTGGACCGGGAGCAAGGAAGAGCAGCGGGGGCGGGGGAGGGGCAGAGCGGTAAGGGAAGAGACGGTAGAAGGGAACCGACTCGTCGAACGTGACGTCCTGAGACGGGAGGACACGGCGCGAGGTGGGGTGGTAAAACTGCCAGCCAGGCGCGTCAGGGACAAAGCCAAGGAAGACGCAGGGAATGGCTCGGGCGGAGAGCTTGTCCGCGGACGTATCGCGAACAAAGGCACGAGAACCCCAGACCCGGAACACCGATGCATCGCCAACCTTCCCCGTCCAACGCAGTGTGGGCGAGGTCTCCGGCAAGGAGACACGGGGCCAGAGGTTGAGCTGGTGCGCAGCGTACCGGACCGCAAACGGCCACAGAAAATGGGGAGCGGCCGCATGGATCATGGAGGTACGAGCGACCTCCATGACTAAGCCAATGCGGCGCTCAGCAATCCCATTTTGCTGAGGGGAGTCCGGAAGCGTGAACGTCTGGGTGATGCCCTCCCCACGACAAAAGTCCCGCAAGAGGTCGGAGGAGAACTCACCACCTCTGTTAGAGTGCAGACGCAGGACAGGAAGGTCCTGGCCGAACCGCTCGCTCAGCTGGAGATGGACTGTGCGGATCCAAGGGATTCAAGAGAGCAGAGACCTCACCCTTACTGCGCAAGGGGAAGACTGTGGTGTACCGCGTGTAGTCGTCAACTGCCAGCAGAAAGTAGCGCTCACGGCCCTGTCCACTGACGCGGGCTTGGCCCCACACGTCCATGTGGAGGGTCTGCAGGGGAGCAGTCATCGGGGGGAACGAGGAGGAGTGAGGAGCGGCGCGCTGCCCCCCCTCGACGCAAGGAAGACAGGGCGGGGCAGGCAAGGGCGGTAAGGGAGGCAGAGACCTTGGGAGACCAGAGACAAGGAGACGGGAGTGCATGCCACGAAGGCGTGGCAAGGAGGGGTGACCCAGGCGGTGGTGTCAAAGAAGAGTCTGGTGCGACAGGAGGCGACATGAGCAAGAGGCGGCTACCTGACCTGACGCGGACACCTGAGCAGACGCAGCGACCTGAGGAGGCTCGGTAGCCAGCGTGTACAGGCTCGACCCTGGCCGACGAGTGAACGTAGCCAGGTGACGCCCCGTCCGTGTGCACGTGCAGATCGACATACGCTGACCCCCAGGAGTGGTGGTAGTGACCATCGCATCCTGAAGGGCAGCGGTACTCACCAAGTTCGTAGAGAACGAGGGGAGGTGAAGACCGGACAGTGAGCCGGACGGAACCGCCGGACACGGGAGGACAGTGGAGGAACGGGCAACGACCGAGCCCCCAGAGGGGTCAGCCAGTCTGACCGGGACAGGTGCAGGGAGAGGAGTGAGAGTGGTGCTGTCACGAACGAAACAGCGCGAGGCGCCGGAGTCCAACGTGAAGGTGTGCAAGGCCTCAGCAGGCGGAGTACCAGACGCACTAGCACCTAGAGCAGCAACCGCTACACCTGGGTCAGGTGGCACACACCGGGAACAGTCACCCTCCGCACTAGCAGACAAAGCATACATAGCAGTGAGAATAGCATCATAGTCGAGAGCAAAGATATCCAACGCTGCCTAACCAGCTCGAGCCAGCGGGGAAGCTCAGTCGCGTCGCCAAACTCTGCACGCCAGGTGTCGCTCAGACAGGAGAAGCAGCGAGACTGTGTGTGACCAACTGTCCCGCAAGTCTGGCCAGCCCGTTCACCTGTGCGAATGACGTACGGGCAGCGAGTACTACTCGGAGACGCCCCACGCTGTACGTACCATTCACGAAGTTGCTGAGGCGTCAGTGTCTCGCGCGGATGCCGCTGCAGGTGCGTCAGGCCACCGCCAGGAACTCCCAACTGAACAGCTGCAGAGTGAGTGCCACTACTGCCGCCGCCACCACCCCTACTAGTGCACCACTCATGTACTGTAGCTGCTGGGGTGTAAGGGACTCGCGCTGACGCTGCTGGCCACCGCCAGAAGCTCCCCACCGAACAGCTCCACAGCGACTGCTGGGACGGCCGCCACCACCCCCACTGCCGCCACCACCGCCGTCACCACTCCCACCGCTACGACGAAGAAAAGTCATAGTGGGCAATCTAGGCGGTGCGCGGGGCGGCAGGGGCTGTGAGAGGGGTGGCAGTAGGAGCAGCAGGAGCAGCAGTAGCAGTAGGGGCCTAGGGGCCGAGGGTCCTAGGGGCCGAGGGGCCAAACATAAGGGTGGCGGGGCCGAGGGGCCGAGGGGCCGAGGGGCCAAGGTTCCGAGGGGCCGAGGGGCCAAGGAGACTAGGGGCCAAGGGGTCTAGGGGCCGAGGGCCCAAACAAGAGGGCCGAGGGGCCAAACACGAGAGCCGAGGAGTCCAAGCCTAGTAGCCGAGGATAGGGGCCGAGGGGCCAAACAAGGGGCCGGGGGGGGCCTAGGGGGCCGAGGGGCCAAACACACGGGGCCGAAGAGGCCTAGCCTAGGGGCCGAGGCTAGGGGCCAAGGGGCCGAGGGGCGGGGCCGAGGGGCCAAACAAGGGGCCGGGCGCAGAGCTAGGTACGGGGCCGGGCGCGGGCTAGGTACGGGGCCGGGCGCTGGGCAGGTACGGGGCCGGGCGCTGGGCTCTGAATTGGGGGCGAGGGGCCTAGGGGGCCGAGGGGCCAAACACACGGGGCCGGGGGGGGCCTAGGGGGGCCGAGGGGCCAAACACACTGGGCCGAGGGGTGGGGCCGAGGGGCCAAACAAGGGGCCGGGCGCAGGGCTCTGAATTGGGGCCGAGGGGCCAAACAAGGGGCCGGGGGGGCCTAGGGGGCCGAGGGGCCAAACACACGGGGCCGAGGGGCGGGGCCGAGGGGCGGGGCCGAGGGGCCAAACAAGGGGCCGGGCGCTGGGCAGGTACGGGGCCGGGCGCTGGGCTCTGTATTGGGGCCGAGGGGCCTAGGGGCCGAGGGGCCAAACAAGGGGCCGGGGGGCCTAGGGGGGGGCCAAGGGGCCAAACACACGGGGCCGGGCGCTGGGCCTGAATTTGGGCCGAGGGGCCTAGGGGGCCGAGGGGCCAAACAAGGGGCCGGGCGTGGGTGTTGACGGGCCGGGGGTAGGTACGGGGCCGGGCGCTGCGCAAGGTACGGGGCCTAGCGCGGGCTAGGTATGGGGCCGGGCGCGGGTGTCGACGGGGTGCTGGCTAGGAACGGGGCCGGGCACGGGTGTCGACAGGGCGCGGGCTAGGTAAGGGGCCGGGGCGCGGGCTAGGTACGGGCTGGTCGCGGGCGTCGACGGGGCGCGGGCTAGGTACGGTGCCGGGCGCGGGTGTCGACGGGGTGATCGCGAGCTAGGTACGGGGCCGGGTCGCGGGCTAGGTACAGGCCGGTCGTGGGCGTCGACGGGGCGCGGGCTAGGTACGGGACCGGGCGCGGGTGTCGACGGGGCGATCGCGGGCTAGGTACTGGCCGGGCACGGGCGTGAGAAAGGGCCGAGCGCGGGCTAGGTACGGGCCTATCGCGGGCTAGGTACGGGCCAGGCGCGAGGCTAGGTACGGGCCAGGTGCGGGCGAGGTACGGGCCGGGCGCGGGGCTAGGAACGGCGCCGAGCGCGGGCTAAGTACGGGCCGGGCGCGGGGCGACGGAGTCGACGGGGCCAAGGGGCCGAGGCGACGGGGCCAAGGGGCCGAGCCTAGGGGCTAGGGGCGACGCCAAGGGGTGACGGGCCGAGGCCTAGGCTAGCAGGGCAGTAGGTGGTGGGCCCATTAAGATTAGGTCCTAGGAAAGTTATGCTCTTAATACCATGTTAGAATGAGTGACGAGAATGGATGATTAGGAGAAAGGGGGGGGTACAAGTAGAATGTCGAGAAGGTTTGTGTACCCCCTAAAGCTAGCCCCCATACAGCCTAGATGCAACTAAGCTTAGATACAAATAAGCATACATGTTTGAAAAATAACGGTTTTTTCATCAAGCACGAAACTCGACTTAAACAAGAAGTTACTGTCAAAGTTGCAAACAGCCTGTCGTTACGTACCCGATGTCAAGGTACTATTATTCTTCAGTCACTAGAGACAAACGCAATCATACAACTCTCCCAAGTCATCGTCGAATCTGGACTCGGTTACAATCTTCTTAGTGTAAGCCAACTCATGGGTCGCGGAGTGCACATAGAGTGTGATAGTGAACAATAGAGAGATAAAATTATATTCTTCAAAAGGTGGTTTTTACGTGACAAAGCAGTACAACAAGGGGGTGTGTTCGTACTCAATATTAAGCTTGACGTGAGTTCCGTTGATAGCGATTGTATACTCACCTTCGGTTCCTGGATTAACTGTCATCCAAAGGATCTGAACACCGAACCAGATCATCTCGGGTTCCTGCATGAAAACGTTACACTAATAGTGTGAGAGTACGCCGACGTTCGACATATTTCTCATTTCCATATTTTTACTCCATCTTATTCTCCTTATTTTCCTCTTTCATTTGCACTTTATTTCACCTCAATCGGACTACTATTCTATTTTCTAGAGCTTTCCGATTATTTCACTTATTTGGTATTTTCGGCACCGACATTTACATTATTCGGCACCGACATTTACATTATACGGCACCGACAGCACCGACAGTGGTGTACAAGGCGTAATCTCGCCATAATCCGAAGTGCCAATGGGCTTGCGTGCTTATGCGCACTTGTGATTATCTATTCTAGAAGAGCGCGTTCCCGAAGGTTCGGATTATCTATTGTTTCTATGTATTTCTGAGTATAAATACGCCTTGTACTCACCTTTAGTGCAACATTCTCGAGTGGAAATTCGATCCTGTGACACTTGGTAATCAGAGCCGTTTTCACTCGCGGATTTTGAGCTAAGCAGCGCGCTCAAGAAATTCCTGCTTCGAAAAACCGCCGGGGGCGACGAATTCGGCGCCGACGCTGGTAAGCACCGGATTCCGCGTTTTTTGAATAACCCCCCTCGCGCGTTTTTTGAACAGGATCGTGAGTTCGATTGTTGGCGAAAACGTTTGCGATACAGGGACGACAATTGCGAATTGTCGGGACCTATATCGTGCGGCGCAGAAGTAGCGAGACCGACGCGCGATGGATCGAACGACTTCGGATGAAAGCGCGCATCATGGCGAAAATTGCGACAGAAGCAGAATCGATCGTGACTTCGCAGCAGTCGCGAAATTTTCCCAAGGCCCAAGAAATTCGAGCCCCCAACACCTTTGATGGGGAAATCGACGCTAGGCGCTGGCTTTTGGCGATCGAAATTTATTTCGCTGCCATTGGATGGACAGCACCAGCACTCGACAGAAATAGAATTAATTTTGCAGCAACACTACTGCGAGGACCAGCAATTGAATGGATAAGCGGAAGCGGTTTATTAAACCAAGGTGAAGCAACGTGGCAGCAGTTCCGAGAACGATTACTACAACGTTTTGAGCCGATTAATGCAGCAAATATCGCCCGCGACAAAATACATCGTCATCGACAAATCGGGAGCGTCGCGAACTACATGCAACAAATGGAGGAGTTGTTCAACCGCATCCCCGACGTCACCGAAGGCGAAAAAATTAGAGCATTCATCGCGGGGCTGAAAAAAGAAACACGACAACATGTTGCGGCCGCAAATTGGAGCAGCTACAACGACGTCGTTTCGGCAGCGGAACGTTTCGACGTAACCACGATCGGAACACGACGACTTCATGGACGAGCTAGACGACATGGAGGACGCTTGGCTAACCCCACGTACGCTGACCCGATGGAAATCGATCGAATCGACGCGAAGGCAAGACCAAAGAAGAACAAATCTAAGTGTTCTTTCTGCGGCAAGCCCGGACACCGACTCATCGATTGTGACGAAATGAAAACTGCACGTTCAGCGCTTAGGGACCGCAGCAGTGGAGCAGATTTAATGCGAATATTGGAGGATCGTGGAGTGGATTTTTCAAACCACGAACGGACTCTACCAGGGAAAATCGCCGAGGGAAATAAAGTCTCCGTGACACAAGACCCTGCTGGACCCGGACAACTCCAAAAAGGCCCTGTAAAAAGTAAGCACCCCTTCAAAATATCATACAAGGATGCTTTACTTGGAAGAAATTCCCTTGGGTCTACGGCCTTTGTGAAATCACGAGAGAGGCTCCAGAAGAAAAAGAATGTACCGGTACGACAACTACTGCAGCTGCGCATGGGGAACCAACAACGGAGCGTGGAAGATCGACCTTCCAACGACGACATCGTCCTCTCTCTGAAAAACCAGCCCACGTCGACCAACCGGTCCCCACGGAAGAAGTCGGTGGCGCTGAAGCAGCTCAAGAGGGAGCTGGAGGTCAACATGAAGCTGCGACGACCTCAAACCTCCTCTACAGATGCATCTGCAACATCTGAAACATCTACAATATCTACCCCATCTATGAATTCTACTACGAGCTCGAGAACCACGTCGTCGACGACAACAAAAAATCATGGCAATAGGGAACGGCAGGACCGGCCATCTGCCACCCCAGGAGAAAACACAGAGCTATGGGAAATGCCCTATGATCCAATCAACGAGACGGTCAACGGGTACAACGAGCAACGCCAACCACTTTTGCTCGAGGTGATCTGCAATGGACGACGCCTCCAAGCACTCGTGGACAGCGGAGCATCCCATTCAGTATGCGACGAAGCAACCCTCGAATGCATCAACGAGAAGTACACGCCTTCAAACTTCACAACTACGATGGTTGACGGAAGCAAATTACAAGTCTACGGCGAAGCAGCGTTACACCTGCAGATGGGTCCTCTTCGTTGGAAACCGACCCTACCCGTCACCAACATCAAAGGGCTTGACTTGATTCTTGGGAGAGATTTTCTGAAGAAGTTCAACCCCGAGATCAACTGGGTCACCCGCACGGCGAGTATTTACAATCAAGACAGAAGAGTTCCTGATCCGAATTGGAGCAACACGGGAGATATTCCGGAGGAGACTCTCGCACGCTTCGAGAAGGACGTGAAGCAAACCATGACAGGGTTTGTTGCACTGGTTACCAACGAGGACGAAGGAGAGAGAAAAACGCTCGAGCTTCCACCAGCAATCCAGAAACTTCTAGAAGAGTTCGAAGACGTTCTCCCTGACGACCTTCCAGACCAGTTGCCGCTATACCGAACCCACCAGCACGAGATCATCGAAGAACCTGGTTCAAAACCGACCTTCCGAGCACCATATCGACTCAGCCCTACCGAGTTGGCCGACATGAAGAAGCAGATCGAGTACCTTCTGGACAAAGGACTCATTCGACCATCAACATCACCATACGGTGCACCAGTGCTTTTCACACCAAAACCTGACGGAAGCTTACGCATGTGCATCGACCACCGAGCCCTCAACAAGCAGACGATCAAGAACAAGTATCCGATTCCACGGATCGACGATCTACTTGACCAGCTTCGTGGAGCCACAGTATTCTCAAAACTCGATTTGAGATCGGGATATTGGCAGATCCGGATGGCGGATAACTCCATCCATAAGACAGCGTTTCGGATACGATACGGATCCTACGAGTACCTCGTCATGCCGTTCGGACTCACCAACGTACCCGCTACATTCCAGGCCGAAATGAACCATATTCTTAGGCCTCTACTCGACGAATGCGTGGTGGTGTACCTGGACGACATCCTGATCTACTCGAGGGACATGAAACAGCACATCGAACACCTACGACGTGTCTTCGAGATACTTCGACGGGAGAAGTTCTACGTCAAGCTATCCAAGAGCGAGTTTGCCTTGAAGAAAGTTCAGTTCCTTGGACACATGGTGAGCGCTCAAGGAGTCCATGTCGACCCAAAGAAGATCGAAGCCGTACGTACGTGGAAGACACCGGAGAACGTGAAGGAACTTCAGCAATTCCTTGGCTTTGCGAACTACTATAATCGGTTCGTGCCACAGTATGCGAAGATTGCAACACCTCTCACCAATCTACTAAAGAAGAATACACCGTTCAAGTGGGAGGATGTGCACCAGCAAGCCATGGAGCAGTTGAAGACCGCACTCACGTCCGCACTCGTCCTGATCCTGCCAGATCCAGAAAAAGACTACGTCATCGAATCTGACGCTAGCGACCAAGCAGTTGGAGCAGTCTTGATGCAAGACCAAGGGAAAGCACTACAACCAATCGCTTACCTCAGCAAGAAATTGCACGGGGCAGAACTCAACTACCCGATTCACGACAAAGAGGCCTTAGCGATCATCACCGCATTCAAGACATGACGATGCTACCTCGAAGGGAGAAAGACCACGGTCTACACTAACCATTGCAGCCTGAAGTACCTAAAGACGCAGCCGACCCTCTCTAGAAGACAAGTCAGGTGGATTGACTTCCTCGAGACGCACTTCGACTACGACATCGTGTACAAGCCGGGACACAAGAAATTGTTGCAGTGGGACCACGACGTCGCACTACGCAAAGGACCAACAAAGATATGGGTACCCAACTACCCGCCTCTTCGGCAGTTGCTTCTCGAAGAATTCCATGACGTGCTCTACGTTGGATACTTCGGGAGTAACAAGACTCTTGCCGAGATTGCAAAAGTCTACTACTGGCCTCACATGGCAAACGACGTGCAAAAGTTTGTCACTTCGTGCGACACGTGCCAGCGGATGAAAAGCAGTAAGCAGAAGAAAGCAGGACTTCTTCAGCCTTTACCCGTCCCGGAACAGCCTTGGCAAGTGGTCAGCTTGGATTTCATCACCGGTTTACCACCTACCAACGCGGGGCATGACGCCATCCTGGTCGTCATCGACAAATTCTCAAAGATGGGACACTTCATTCCGACACATACAACTGCACGCACGGACGAAACGGCACAGCTATTCCTCAAACACATCATCTCACAGCACGGGATCCCAACAACCCTCATATCCGACAGGGACCCCAAGTTTACTAGCAAGTTCTGGAAAGAGCTCATGTCGCTCATGGGGACACGACTAGCAATGTCATCTGCATATCATCCCCAGACCGATGGGCAGACAGAGCGCTTGAACCAAATTGTGGAACAACTCTTGCGCGCAGCGTGCAAGGATGACATTAACAAGTGGGACTTGCACTTGCCGGTGTTGGAGTTCGCCTACAATAATGCGAAGCATGCCGCAACAGGAGAGACCCCATTTTTCCTCTGTTATGGACGACATCCACTAACTCCACAACAGCCGACAGTACCTGCAACTTTCCAACCCGCGCACGACTTCGTTACCACAATGCAGCAGCTTTGGGATCGGACACACAAGCGTCTACAGGACATACAGTCTTCACAGAAACGCTTGGCCGATCACCATCTACGTGATCATACCATTGCGGTTGGTGACCATGTGCTTCTCAACACATGCAACCTCAACCTCGGTCACCTTCCATCCAAGTTACGACCTCGCTTCTGCGGACCTTTCCTCGTAGAAGAGCAGGTCACTCCAGTCACATTCCGCTTGCGCTTACCAGCTTCTTGGAAGATTCATAACGCCTTCCACGTGCAGCTTCTTAAACCCTATCAAGATCCAAATAAGCTGTACACGGGACGCCAACCTCCGCCGCCGCCTCCAGTCCTCGTGAATAATGAACTTGAGTACGAGGTTGAATCTGTGCTTGCACATCGTCGTTGTCGGCATGGCGCCCTGGAGTTTCTCGTAGGCTGGAAAGGCTATGATCCTTCTGAGGACAGCTGGGTCTCTGAAGAAGACATGAGTAACGCCCGACGTTCTCTCCGCGACTATCTTGTCAAGCAGGGTGTTACATCTACCACCCAACTTTGAGGGGGGGAAGTGTGAGAGTACGCCGACGTTTGACATATTTCTCATTTCCATATTTTTACTCCATCTTATTCTCCTTATTTTCCTCTTTCATTTGCACTTTATTTCACCTCAATCGGACTACTATTCTATTTTCTAGAGCTTTCCGATTATTTCACTTATTTGGTATTTTCGGCACCGACATTTACATTATACGGCACCGACAGCACCGACAGTGGTGTACAAGGCGTAATCTCGCCATAATCCGAAGTGCCAATGGGCTTGCGTGCTTATGCGCACTTGTGATTATCTATTCTAGAAGAGCGCGTTCCCGAAGGTTCGGATTATCTGTTGTTTCTATGTATTTCTGAGTATAAATACGCCTTGTACTCACCTTTAGTGCAACATTCTCGAGTGGAAATTCGATCCTGTGACAAATAGCATCAGAAGCAGGAACACCTAGAACTTCACGAGCAGTAGCAGAATTCATGAGCAGATACAGCATCCATCCTTACCCTCAACTTCTTCTCACTCTACTCATCCTTTTGTCGCCAATTCTTCAACCACACGACGCGGTACGGTTAAAGCAGAATCACACTGGAGTCCTGCGGTCTTCAGCGACTTCTATGCGAACTCCGATCTTTATCGTCGAAGTGCAGAACACGCAACTCTGATCTTTATCGGCTCAACGACGTATAACACGATTCGAGCGGGGGTTCTCAATAAGGATGCGTTACTACTCACCGGTGGACAGGAGCTCTGTCGACCTCGACACATTTGCACATTGTGTCATGAAGCAGATCTTCCTCGGCAGCCGTTCCCATCTCATCACAATCCCAGCGCACCTGCACACAAGCCACTCGAAAAAAATTACAGCGACATACTGGTGATACCACGGCAACAAGGACGAGCGGATTTAAACTACGTAATTACTTTCAGCAATGCATCGACACGTTACGTCTGGCACACGCTCATACACATCATAGAGTGATCTAAAACTCAAGAGTTTTCAGACAGACGGAGCTCTTGAGTACCTCTCACAACGCTTCAGGGACTACATAGCTGAAGAGGGAATCAAGAAGCTGCAGTCGTTACCTTTCCATCATCAACAGCAGGGTGTAGCTGAAAGGATGAACAGGATGCTGCAGACCACCATGCGCAAACTTCTCATGGAAACACGCCTGCTAGCAAGGCAATGGCCGTTTTTTATGGACCACGCTGTGCTGCTCCACAACCTCATGTCGTCCACGTTCCTGCCAAACAAATCATCACAACACAAGGAGTGGAAGGGAAAATTGGGCAGTACAAAAATGTTACAGGTCTTCGGGTGTATGGTACAGTGCCGGCCGCTGAATACACCTGCAGGAAGATTTTCACAACAGGCAAGGAGGGGCATTCATCTCGGAACTGAAAAACACTTCACCGAGTGGAAATTCTCAAATGTCGAAGATCGAACAACTGTACCGGCATGTGATGTCCTTTTCAACGAAAGGCTCATGTACAACACCTAGCAGACTCAGCGCGCCAACAGTGAAGACTTGACAGCTGGATTTACAGGTGCTCGCACCTTCGCCACAGAAGCCGACAAAGCAGACGTGTTGGAGGACGCTGTCCCGGGTGCGCAAGCAGCAGCCGGTGCTGCCCCTTACTGCTCAGTCCCGATCGAGATTGTCGAGGAGGATCCCCACAATGACGTCAATGCCGAAGTGTACTATCATTTCGCTGATAACGGTGCAACTACACCCATCCCCGTTGCTTCTAATAAGAGCGAACGCCTAGGTCCTGGATTCAACTTCGAACCTGAAGCTGGCAACGAAGCTGCTACTATCGAAACAGAAGAACAGACTCAATATTGTCAGACTGGTTTACATATACTGGGACTAGCCGTTGCTATACAAAATTCTGCAGCCCCTACCAAAACGAAAGCACTAGAATAAGCTCTCAAGGGGCCTCATCGTGAAAAATGGTGCGAAGCCATGGACAAGGAGCTGAAGGCGCTGCACAACAACAACATGTGGGATTGAAATCTGGCTTTGATTGTTCCTAACTAGAACATTCTCTCTTGGGAGTGGTTTTTCTGTATTAAGACTAATACGGACGGTACGATCGTGCGATTTAAAGCGCAATGGGTGGTGCGCGGTTTTGACCAAAAGCAGGGAGTTGACTACGGTGAGACATTTGCTCCTGTTAGCCGTTACACATCTCTCCACATTCTACTCGCCTTCGCAGCTGCATTGGGTCTCAAGCTTCGACAAATAGACATCTCTACCACTTTTGTCTACGCGCTCGTCGATACCCTCATTCTCGTCGAGCAAGCGCACGGTTCCGTCAAGGATCCTACACTCATATGACATGTCAACAAATCGCTTTAGGAGATCAAGCAAGCCCCTCACCTCTGGCAACACCTTCTTCGCGATCGTCTCATTCGTATTGGATTTCGCAAGCAAGTGCATGATCACGGAATGTATTGCCTTGATCGCGACGGTGCCTTCATGCTTCTCGTTGTCTACGTGGACGACTTGCTTTACATCAATAGCACCGCTGCTATCCTTGGTTACTTTGAAGGGGAGTTGCAAAAGGATCTGACGGTTACTATTTTGACTACGGTGATGTAGTACCTTGGTCTTAACATTACTGAGACCTCGACTTCTATTCATCTATCGACTGAAAAAACATGCGGAGAAACTTTATACGCGCTTTCCTCTATCGACAATTACAGCCTCTGTCTTATTCTACTATCCAGGTTGCTCAATATCTTAAGCGATTTAAAAGGGAAAATCTATGGGAGCTCGAAGCAGCAGTTTCCTACTTCGTGTCTACACCTACGATCAGTCTAACCTACCACAAGTCGCCGCTTTCACTACTGGGGTACGTAGATGCAGATCGTGCAGGTGATACTGCAAACAGGTGCTCACGAACAGGATTTGTTTTTCGTCAGAGCCTGTTGCCACAATCTCCTGGCATACGTACAAGCAGGAGCTAATTGCACTTTCTTCTGCTGAGGCAGAGTTCATCGTTGCGTGCACCACAACGAAGGAAGGACTCTACCTTCACGGGTTACTAAATGAAGCAAAGTTGCTGGATGTGTTGCAGTTCTTGCTCTTCTGCGATAATTAGTCTGCACCGCATTGCAAACAAGTTAGGTTTCACTAACCGAACCAAACATATCTCGGTACTCTACTCATTCCTCAAGGATGAAATCGAGCAAGGCAAGTTACAACTCGCTTACTGCCTTACTAGCAAAATGGCTGCGAATTACTTGACCAAGCGAGTGCCTCGATCGAAGTTCCAGTATAGCATGCTGCTGACTAGACTCGGCCACATCAGCGACAACACCGACAACATTGAACTCCATAATTGAAGGGGAGTGTTGGAAGTAAAATAAAAGAACAATTCAGTAGTTCGATCACTTCGGTAGTATCAAGGTACTATTATATGTGTATGTTACTGTAGTAGGTGTTCCTTAGCATTGGTTAGCGCGAACAGTCTCGTGTTTGATCGCGTGACACAAGAAAGTATGGCTCAGTAGTCGACTCGATAAAACAGCTAAGTTCTTGATTAGGTAAATTACCGAATAGGTACTTTGCTATACTATATATCTCTTCTACTTTTCTTTCATTATAAATTTTGTTCTCACACTCAACTAGTAAAGGAATTCAGTCTTCCACTGCAATACTCTTAAGGAATAATCTCTAAAGATCCCAAGGGCTTTTTCTCAGCCCAATAACCTTGAAATCATATGCCTTGTTCGCGCTAGTCCCGAAGCGTAGGCCGACCCAGCCAAGTCTAGCATTGCAAGGCTTGGCAAAAGTGACGCGCGAATGTGGCAAACACTATTAGTGGTAACGAACAAGGAACGGTTGGTCTTGTGTGCGTTGCTGAGGTGCGCAATAAGGAATGTCGGAAAATTCCTAAAACTAGATGAAATTGAATTTCATCAACCCCAAACTGCCTTTGAAGAGCTTTGTTTAGTATTGTTGTGAGTTGTTATAAGAGTGCGCGGAATAACGAGAATGTGACTCAATGAACTGACAATACAATGAAGGCACCCGCTAATATAGTGACTACCCTATATAGCAGGGAACCTCGGGAAAACGAGGTTCGATGCAGGTTTGGCGCACGAAAAGCCGAAGGCGACGCGGGGGAGCCTCGGCATCGTGGATGTCGGCCGATGTGCAAAGTCCGAAATGTCAGGGTTGTACGCATAGCAGTCAACCCGAGTAAGGAAAAGGAAAATTCCTTACACTACCCCCCCCCCCCCCCCCCCCTCCCGTGGTCAATATCTGCAACTCGTTTGCGGGCGAAGTAATCACCAAGAAGTGGGGACGCTTCAAGGAAGGCGGATGGCAACCAAGTGTCGTCCTCACTGGTGGAGTCAATCCAACGATTGAGGAAATCCACGTGGCAATTGGAGGCGTCAAGCCGAACACGATGCACCAAAATCTACGACGCGTCGAGTGTCGGTTTTGGGACAGGGCAAGCTCTCGGGGCGGCGTTTTGACGCGCAATATCTGTCGTGGCTTGCTCGAACATGCGAAGGAGGCTGACATGGAAGGCGTCATTGACACCCCAGTCGTCGGGTAGCAGCAGCTTCACGGTGACAGGTGTCGCCATTTGGATGATACAGAATGGCCCACAAGATTGTGGTTGTAATTTGGACGAGGAGTTTAGGGTTGGAACGTGTATAATGACAAGCATCTCCTTGTCATGTATCAGGTAGTTGTGCTCAACTGACTGCAGCTTGCGTGATTCGTAGGCGATCAGCTGCAGCCTGTTCCCAAAATCTTGGAGAAGTACAGCACCGATGGCGAAATCTGAGGCGTTGGTGACGACTTTGAATGGCTTCGATGGGTTGGCGATGTGCAAAACCGGAGGGGAAACGAGAAAATTGTTCAGTTCCTGAAAAGCCGCCTCAGCCTCCTCCCCCCACAGAAAATATATGTCCTTGTGGAGTAGGTCGTTCAGCAGGCCGGTTATCCCGGCCATATTCAGGATAAACTGCCTGACGTAGTTCACGAACCCCATAAGACTGCCACTCCTATATGGTGTTGATTTTTTCCAGGTCGGTTTTAATGCCGTCGCGGGAAATAACGTGCCCCAGAAACTCCAACTCCTGCTTATAGAACTCACACTTAGAGCCCTTGGTGATGAGACGATTCTCCTGCAACCGCTTAAATACTGCGTCGATGTCGCGGAGGTGTTGCTCTCGTTTCCTGCTAAAAATCAGGATATCGTTTAAGTAGATGATAACCGATTTGTCAAGCAGATCACGGAATACCCTGTTCATGGTTAGCTGAAATGTCGAAGGCGCGTTTGTGCGGACGAATGGCATCACTGTAAATTAGAATCTCCCGTAGCGGGTCCAAAACACGGTCTTGTGGCAATATTTTGCGAAGACCCAAATCTGATGGTAACCACCACGTAAGTCGATTTTGGAGAAGTAGCGAGCGCCGCAAAGTTGATCGGGAAGGTTTTCGGTGCGTGGGATGGGATACCGAGACTTTATGGTAACCCTGTTAAGGGCGCGATAATCGATGCACATGCGAAGGCCGTCATCTTTCTTCGGCATGAACAGGATCGGGGCTACGAAGGGGGAAGTACTTGGTCTGATGAACCCCTTCTCCAACAGTGCCTTGATTTGGCTTCGCAGCTCCTCGAATTCTGGCAGAGTCAGTCGCCACTGTGTACGAACAGTTGGTTGCGCGCTGAGCTCCAGCTGGATCTTGTGGTCCTCTGGGCGTTTGGGTGGCAGTCCAGATCGTCGGGGAAGATGTCGGGGTACTGTCGAATCAGCTCCACTAAATCAGGCGGTACATTTGCACACAGCTTCTCAATGTCCTTTCCGTCGGTGTCGGTTGCCAACTCGCGCAAATACACAGTGGACAGTTCCAAGCCTTGGTTCAAATGGTGGCCTATAGTGATGGCTTTGATGCACGGGGCTTGGATGTAGTCCGAAGTCCATGCAGGTAAATTTACAAGCCCCTCATGCTTGCTGATGCCGCATGATCCCGTCGTCCAATCAATGATGGGGTTGTCCCAGCAGCACATCGCAGCCGGCCAATGTTGTGCGAGAAACTTCATGCTGAAGCTGAAATCTTCGCCGCATTCGATCCGCACCATCCGTGTTTCTTCCAGTATCGCCAGAGGCGTCCCATCCACGAGACGAGTGTCAATTTCGGGCAGACAACTGTCAAGTTGCAGCTTGCAGTTTTTTTTTGTCGCCAAGTTGAAGAGGCTATGGCTAGCCCCGCCATCGATGAACATTTTCAAGTTATTTTTTAACACTGAACCAACGACCAGCACATGGTGATCCACATGGTTATCCCCGTTATTCGGCCGAATGCGATCGATTGCATGAATCAGACCCACAACTCGGTGGGGATGTTGGTGTTTGGGCGACGGAGCACAGTCATTAAGTGGCTCGTTAATTATTGACTCTTCCCACTTCCCTGCTCCTTCCCGTCCTTCTTCTTCACCGGCGTTTTCTCGGGGCGGTCTCTCTTAATGGGACCCAGCTTCCGGCACTTATAGCACAACCCCGTCAAGGGGCGGTCAGGTGCATGGACTCCGTTGATTCTGGCCCGTTGGATCTTGCCGCAAAAACGGTTTCCCTCCCGGGATCTTGCCCTCGCCTACTGCATCAGCGCGTCCGTAGATTCTGCCAACCGTACAGCCTCCAAGAACGAACTCGGGCAGCATCGGCGCACCCTGTATCTCGTATTTAAGGCCGACAATGTACGCTCGGCTCCGCCATGTTGTCCACTTCGTCAGCAAGTGCTATGAACAACGCCATGTAGTCCTCAATAGATGCCAACTACGACTAGTCACTCAACTTCATGCGAGCTTGCTCCGAGGCGGATACGTGTTCAAAATGATCTCATAAGGCTGCACCCCACTCCTTCCACGTACATATCTTGGTCACACCGAAGATCGATGTTGCCCCTCTCAAGAGAATGAACGAGAATGAATGAACTATGAAACAGTTGGGTACAAGTACTAACCCTAATTGGGTTGTACCCCTTATGGGCAGCAATATAACATTCTGACACACCCCCATAGGCAAAGTGGGGGAGAACAAGCGATCACAAGACCAGTCAAGAAAAGCAAAGCAAGCTTAGGGTGGATCACAAAGTCACCACACAGTCCGAGCACAAGCAAAGGGCCACAAGGCCAGTTCACATGCAGAGTTATATATAAGAGAACAAACAATACAGTGATCATACCCTAGCAAGTGTAAGCATGCAGGTATATATATAGATAACAGTACAAGCAAAGTCACGCAGTGAGCAAGTGAGGCAAAGTAGGCACAAGGCCTAACACAATAGAGAAGCGCTGATGATCACCAGGCGGAAGTGCCTTGGTGAATATATCAGCAGTGTTGGCCATAGTGGCCATGTACGCAAGACGAAGCTGGCCACGCTGCTGCAACTCTCGAGCAAGGAAGTATCGCAGAGCGATGTGCTTCGTTCTGTGCTCCAGTCTGTGCTCCTGGCACAAGGCAATCATGGCCTTGTTGTCTACGTACAGAACTGGAGGCGAACGAGGCTGCTCTCCCAAGTCAGTCAGTAGGTAGGTGAGCTAGCGTAGCTCCTATGCAGCCATGGCTCCTGCGTAGATCTCAGCCTCACAACTAGAGCTGAGAACCGAAGACGAGCGGGTAGAGCGCCAGAAAACAGAGCCGGAACCGAGGCTGAAGGTGTAACCCTGTGACGACCGCTGCGTAGCCAAGTCGTCAACCCAAGAAGCGTCTGCGTGACTAGTGAGGACAACTAGACCCCGTCCTCCAAGCACGAGCCCCATGCCCGACGTACTGCACAAGTAACGCAGTACCCTCTTCGCAGCATCCCAGTGCACCTTTCAGTGCCTATCGGGAGCCACGTAGCGAGCCACAAGGCTGAGAGGGTACGCGAGGTCAGCTCGTGTGCACGTCATCAGGTATATGAGGCAACCAACAAGCTCTGGGTACGGACCATTTGGCTCTACGGACTCGTCCGAAGGTGGAGCTGAGAGCGAGTGATCAGTAGACAAAGGAGTGGGCTGTGGCGAGGAGAACTGGAAACCGAAGCGCTGAAGGACCTGGTGCACCATGTGTGACTGAGTTAGGGTGATGGTGCGCCGTGCTCTGTCTTGGGTGATCTGCAAGCCAAGATTGCTGCGCAAGTCACCCAGGTCAGTGCAGGTGTGTCTCTTCTGCAGCTCCGACTTCACAAGGGTCAATGCCTCAGTATCAGCAGTGGCAAAGACGAGAGACAGTGGGACTGGCAGCACGAGCGCGGTCAGACTCAGGGTCAGGGACGGCAGGAAGAGAGGACGCAGGAGGAGGCGGCAAAGGAACACGCAGTGGAACAGAGGAAGGACGAAGTGCCAAAGTGTGCGTGCCGGGGACAGTAGGAGGACGCGTGCGAGGAACGCGACGAGCAGTGCGAACAGGCGAGATAGGACGAGACGCAAGCTCACGACGCTATGTAAGATCGCCGGACTTCTCAGTGTAAGGAGAACGAGCAGGCAGTCGGGAGGCTGGCTGTAACGGCGGCTGCGACTGGTCACGCGGTGGACACAGTAGGGGAGGAGTAAGGCTAGCAAAAGACGGGACACCAAGAACCTGCTGAAGCAGGGGAATGAAGTACGGTCGCTTCCGCACAGTGCCTCCAGGGTCAACAGCTCCAGCTCCTCAAGCGCCAGCGCCTCCCCCGCCAGTGCCTCCAACTCCAGTGCCTCCAGCGGCAGTGCCACCAGCTCCAGCGCCTCCCACGCCAGTGCCTCCAGCTCCAGCTCCAGCAGCTCCAGGCTCCGTAGGGTCTCCAGCTCCAGCGCCACCAACACCACCAGTCCCGACAGCTCCAATACCCCTGGTACGAGCACCTCCAGCACTAGTAGCCGCAGTACCTCCAGCACCACCAGCTCTAGTAGTAACTCCAGCACCTCCAGCTCCAGCGGCTCCAGCGCCTCCAGCTCCGGTAGCTCCAGTCCGAAGGCATGTGCGCCTAACAAGCCACTCATGCAGGTGCTGCGGAGATAGCCTCGGCGAAGCACCAGCAGGACCTCCAGAAGAAGCAGCACCCTGAGGCTCAGCACCCCCAGGCTCCACATCCGCAGGCCCAGCACCCCCACGCTCCTCACCCCTAGGCTCAGCACCCCCAGACCCAGCACTCGCAGACTCCGCAACCCCCAGCTCCGCACCCCCAAACGCAGCACCCCCAAACACAGCACCTCAAGCAGCACCTGAGCCGACAGCTACCTCAACAGGCGCAGTACCAGGGAGAGGGTCTACCTGAGACACACCCGAGGGAGCAGGACCCTGGGGCGGGAGGGGGTGTATTGGAGGGGGACCAGGAGCAAGGAAGAGCGGCGCGGGCGGGGGAGGGGCAGAGGGGTAGGAGAAAAGCAGTAAAAGGGAACAGACTCATCAAACGTGACATCCTGAGAGGGGAAGACACGGCGCAAGGTGGGGTGGTAAATCTGCCAGCCAGGTGCGTCAGGGGGAAAGCCAAGGAACACGGAATAGCACGGGCGGAGAGCTTGTCCGTGGAAGTACCGCGAAAGAAGACACGAGAGCCCCAGACCCGGAACAGCGACGCATCGCCAACCTTCCCCGTCCAATGTAGTATAGGCGAGGTCTCCGGGAAGGAGACACGGGGCCAAAGGTTGAGCTGATGCGCATCGTACCGGACCGCAAACGGCCACAGAAAATGGTGAGCAGCCGCATGGATCATGGAGGTACGAGCAACCTCCATGACTAAGCCAATGCGACGCTCAGCAATCCCATTTTGCTGAGGGGAGTCCAGAAGCGTGAACGACTGGAGAATGCCCTCCCCACAACAAAAGTACTGCAAGAGGTCGGAGGAGAACTCACCACCTCTGTCAGAGTACAGACGCAGGACAGGAAGGTCCGCACGGAACCGCTCGCGGAGTTGGAGACGGACTGCGCAGATCCAAGGGATCAAGACATCAACGACCTGACCCTTGCTGCACAAGGGGAATACCGTAGTGTACCGCGTGTAGTCGTCAACAACAAGCAGAAAGTAGCGCTCACGGCCCTGTCCACTGACGCGGGCTTGGCCCCACATGTCCATGTGGAGAGTCTGCAGGGGAGCAGTCGTCGGGGGAAACGAGGAGGAGTGAGGAGCGGCGCGCTGCCTCCCCTCGACGCAAGGAAGGCAGGGCGGGGCAGGCGAGGAAGGGAGGGGAGGCAGAGACCTGGGAAGACCAGAGACAAGGAGACGGGAGTGCATGCCACGAAGGCGTGGCAGGGAGGGGTGACCCAGGTGGTGGCACAGAAGAGTCTCGTGCGACAGGAGGCGACACGAGCAGGGGGGTGCTACCTAACCTGACGCGGACACCTGAGCAGACGCAGCTACCTGAGGAGGCTCGATAGCCAGTGTGTACAGACTCGACCCTGGCCGATGAGTGAACGTGGCCAGGTGACGACCCGTTCGTGTACACGTGCAGATCGACAACACGCTGACCCCCAGGAGTGGTGGTAGTGACCATCGCATCCTGGAGAGCAGCAGTACTCACCAAGTTTGTAGAGAACGAGGGGAGGTCAAGACCTGACAGTGAGCCGGACGGAACCGCCGGACACGGGAGGACAGTGGAGGAACGGGCCACGACCGGGCCCCCGGAGGGGTCAGCCAGTCGGACCGGGACAGGTGCAGGGAGAGGAGTGAGAGTGGTGCTGTCACGAAAGAAACAGCGTGAGGCACCTGAGTCCAGCGTGAAGGTGTGCAAGGCCTCAGCAGGTGCAGTACCAGGGAGAACGGACTCACTAGCACCTAGAGGTACAGCGTCTATATCTGGGTCAGGCGGCACACACCGGTAACAGTCACCCTCAGCACTAGCAGACAAAGCATACATAGCAGACAGAATAGCATCATAGTCCAGGTCAAAGATCGCAACTCTAGACCTAAGCAGCTCTGCCCAGTGGAGACAGCAGGGGAACTCGCAGTGGAACAGAGGAAGGACGAAGTGTCATAATGTGAGTGCCGGGGACAGGAGGAGGACGCGGACGAGGAACACGACGACAAGTGCGAACAGCGCGAACAGGCGAGGCAGGACGAGACTCAGGCTCACTACGCTCTGTCTGCTCAGCGTAAGGAGAAGGAGCAGGTAGTGGGGAGTCTGGCTGTAACTGTGGCTGCGATTGGTGAGGTGGTAGACACAGTAAGCGAGGAGTAAGACCAGTAGAAGACGGGAGACTAAGAACCTTGCAAAGGACCGAGCCACGTGACGGCAGAGATGACGGCGGCGGCGGAATGAAGAATGGTCGCTGCTGCACAGTGCCTCCAGCACCAGTACCGCCAGATCCAGCACCCCTAGTGCCAGCACCTCCAGCTCCAGGGTCTCCAGCTCCAGCGCCTCCATCTCCTGTGCCTCCAGCTCTAGCTCCTCTAGCTCCAGCACCTCCAGCTCCAGCGCCTCCAGCTCCAGCGCCTCCAGCTCCAGCGCCTCCAGCTCCAGTGTCTCCAGCTCCAGCGCCTCCAGCGCCAGCGCCTCCAGCTCCAGTGCCTCCAGCTCCAGGGTTGCAGCTCCAGTGCCTCCAGCTCCAGCACCTCCAGCTCCAGCGCCTCCAGCTCCAGGGTCTCCAGCTCGAGCTCCTCCAGCTCCAACGCATCCAGCGTCAGCGCCTCCAGCTCCTGGGTCTCCAGCTCTAGTGCCTCCAGCTCCACGGTCTCCAGCTCCAGTGCCTCCAGCTCCAGCGCCTCCAGCTCCAGTGCCTTCAGCTCAAGGGTCTCCAGCTCCAGCGCTTCCAACACCACCAGCTCCGGTTACTCCAGTACCACTAGTACAAGCACCTCCAGGACTAGTAGCTCCAGCACCTCCAGCTCCAGTGCCTCCAGCGGCAGGGCCTCTAGCTCCTGCAGCGCCACTCCAAAGGCGTGTGCGCCGAGCAAACCACTCGCGCAGCTGCCGCGGTGAGAGAGGCTCCTGCCAGCGAGACTGTCGTGGCGAGGCACCTGCAGGACCTCCGGAAGACGCAGTACCCCTAGGCTCAGCACCCCGAGACTCTGCACCCTCAGACATAGCACCCCCAGGCTCCGCACCCTCAGTCTCAGCACCCCCAGGCTCCGCACCCTCAGGCTCAGCACCCCCAAGCTCCGCACTCGCATGCTCGGCACCCCCAGGCTCCGCACCCACAGGCTCAGCAACCCCAGATGCAGCACCCCTAGCAGCACCATCCTTAGCAGCACCAGAATCTATAGTGACCTCGACAGGCTCAGCCAGGGGGAGTGGGTCTACCTAAGACACATCTGAGGGAGCAGGACCCTGAGGGCGGAGGGGGTCTATCTGGAGCGAGGAAGAGCGTCGGGGGGGGGAGAGGGGCAGTTCGGTAGGGGAAGAGACGGTAAAAGGGAACCGACTCATCAAACATGATGTCCAGAGAGGGCAGGACACAGCATGAGGTGGGGTGGTAAAACTGCCAGCCAGGCGTGTCAGGGGGAAAGCCAAGGAAGACGTAGGGAATGGCACGGAAGGAGAGCTTGTCCGCGGAAGTATCGCGGACAAAGGCACGAGAGCCCCAGACCCGGAACACCGATGCATCGCCAACCTTCCCTGTCCAACGCAATGTAGGCAAGGTTTCCAGCAAGGAGACACGGGGCCAGAGGTTGAGCTGATGCGCAGCGTACCAGACCGCAAATGGCCACAGAAAATGGGGAGCAGCCGCATGGATCATGGAGGTACGAGCCACCTCCATGACTAAGCCAATGCGGTGCTCAGCAACCCCATTTTGCTGCGGGGAGGCCGGAAACGTGAACAACTGGAGGATGCCCTCCCCACGACAAAAGTCCCGCAAGAGGTCGGAGGAGAACTCAGAGTGCAGACGCAGGACAGGAAGGTCCTGGCGGAACCGCTCGCGGAGCTGGAGACGGACTGCGCGGATCCAGGGGATCAAGACATAAGGGACCTCAGCCTTGCTGCGCAAGGGGAAGACCGTAGTGTAACGTGTGTAGTCGTCAACAACCAGCAGAAATTATCAATCGCGGCCCTGTCCACTGACGCGGGCTGGGCCCCACACGTCCATGTGGAGAGTCTGCAGGGGAGCAGTCGTCGGGGGAAACGAGGAGGAGTGAGGAGCGGCACGCTGCCGCCCTTCGACGCAAGGAAGGCAAGGCGGGGCAGGCGAGGGCGGGAGGGGAGGCAGAGACCTGGGAAGACCAGAAACAAGGAGGCGGGAGTGCATGCCACGAAGGCGTGGCAGGAAGGGGTGACCAAGGCGGTGGTGCCAAAGGAGAGTTTGGTGCGACAGGAGGCGACACGAACAGGGGGCGGCTACCTGACTTGACGCGGACACCTGACCAGAAGCAGCTACCTGAGCAGGCTCAGTAGTCAGTATGTACAGACTCGACCCAAGCCGATGGGTGAACGTGGCCAGGTGACGGCCCGTCCGTGTACACGTGCAGATCGACACACGCTGACCCCCAGGAGTGGTGGTAGTGACCATCACATCATGGAGGGCAGCAGTACTCACCAAGTTTGTAGAGAACGAGGGGAGGTGAAGATCTGACAGTGAGCCGGACGGAACCGCTGGACACGGGAGAACAGTAGAAGAACGGGCAAGAACTGGGCCCCCTGGGGGGTCAACCAGTCTTGTTGGAACAGGTGCATGGAGTGGAGTGAGTGTGGTACTGTCGCGAAAGAAACAGCGGGAAGCACCTGAGTCAAGCGTGAAGGTGTGCAAGGCCTCAGTAGCCACAATACCAGGGAGAGCATACTCACTAGCACCTAGAGCAGCAGCCTCTATACCTGGGCCAGGAGGCACACACAGGTAACAGTCACCCTCTGCACTTTCAGTCAAGGCATACATGGCAGCAAGGATAGCATTATAGTGAAGAGCAAAGATATCAACACCAGACCTAAGCAGCTCTACCCAGCGGGGGCGCTCAGCCTCGTCGCCAAACTCTGCGCGTCAAGCGTCGTCAAGGCGGGAGAAGCAGCGGTGCCGTGTGTGAAACTTCCCGCATGTCTGACCTGCGCGGTCACCTGTGCGAATGACATACGGGCAGCGAACACTACCCCCAGACGCCCCACGCTGAGCAAACCACTCACGAAGCTACTCGGGCGTAGGGGTCTCGCTCGGACGCTGCTGCTGCTGCCTGTGGTCACCGCCAGAACCTCCCCTCTGAACAGCTCTACCCCGACCGCCACCAGTGCCGCTGCCACCACTCCCACTGCCGCCACAACCGCCACCACCACTCCCTCCGCTGCCACTACCGCTGCCACCAAAGCCCCCACTCCCGCCACCACTCCCACCGCCACTTCCACCACCTCCACTACCTCCACCGCCTCCACCACCACCACCCTCGCTGCCACCTCCACCACTCTTGCCTCCCTTGCCCTTGCCGCTACGGCGCTTCCCAGTAGGAGCAGAAGCAGTCACGACCTCCTCAGTACCAAGGATGTCAACAGCAGCAGCAGAAGCGTAGGAGGAGGCAAGGGGGGAGGGGGAACACCCCTCGAAGAAGGTTGTGCGAGGAGTGCCACGAGCAGCACCTACAGTTACTATGCTAGTCTCAACTGCAAGGAGGTGTTTCTCGAGCACGTCGACAGTGAGGTCTATGGGATCAAGTGCGAGAAAGTGGTCCCTGACTAAGCGAAGAGAGTCAGGGAGGCGGGTGACTATGAAGTAGAGAGTGATGTACATCGGGGGCGGGTTCTTGTCTAGGAACTCGGCTGTGAGGGCAGCGCGGTAGCGAGTGTCGCTAGTGCGAAGGTGGGTGATGAGGTCCTCAACTGTGGCGAAGGCTGACAGCTCGGAAAAAAGGTAGGGCAGTATAAGGTGGCCGAGAGCAGCAGTGGCAGGGGAAGAGTAACGAGCGACTATAGCGTCGTACTGGGCTTTTGCAGTCTTGTGCTGGCCAAAGTGAGCGCGTTTGGCTAACGGCAGGTGATTGCAAATGGCTAAGCCAGCAGCAGCGTCACGGGTAGGCCACTGTGAGCGAGTCGCACTGTCAGCTGTGTCGGGAGGGGCGAGAGAGGCTCCAGATGTGTGGTCAAACAACAAAACTCTGTCTCTATAATCGCTGAGTAGGCACTTCTGTAAGTAATCAAGCCACGTATCAAACTGGATTGGACGGCCCTCATGATCGAAGGTGAGAATGCTGAAAGAAGCCATAGCGGGCAGAGCAAGGTGGCGCGCGACCAGCAGGGCAACACGCAGGCAAGGACGGCGCGATGGGCAGGGCATCGCGCGAGCACTAGGGAAGCGCGTAGGGCAGGGCGGGGCGGCGCACGGCTAGGGAAGAGCGGCGTGCAAGCAGGGCAGGGCGGTGCGGCGGCCAGCAGGGCGTCGCGCGGGCAGGGCAGGGCGGCGCAGCGGCCAGCAGGGTGGCGTGCGGGCAGGGCAGAGCGGCGCGCGGGCAGGGCAGGGCGCCGCGGCGGCCAGCACGGCGGCGCGCGGGCAGGGAAGGGTGGCGCGGCGGCCAGCAGGGCGGCGCGCGGGCAGGGCAGGGCGACGCGGCGGCCAGCAGGGCGATGCGAAGGGCAGGGTAGGGCGGCGCGCTACCAGCAGGGCAGCGCGACGGGCAGGGCAGGGCAACGCGCAGCCAGCAGGGCGGCGCGACTGGCAGGGCAGGGTGGCGCGAGGCAGGCAGGGCAGGGCTGCGTGCGGCTGGCAGGGCGGCGCGACGGGCAGGGCAGGGCAGCGCTCGGCCAGCAGGGCGGCGCGACGGGCAGGGCAGGGCAGCGCAACTAGTGGGGCAGCGCTACGGGCAGGGAACTATGCGGTGGGCCCTAAAAAAACAGTCCTGGAACAGGACCTGCTCTGAAACCATGTTAAGAAACTGAACGAGAATTATTGAATTGAGACAGAACTGAGTACAAGTGCTAACCCTAATTGGGTTGTACCCCTTATGGGCTACCCCACTACAGCCTACACAATATAAGCATTATAATATTTTGACAGTCCACATAGCCAATGAGGCTAAAAGCACGGGTCGTGAGAGTTGAGTAGGTAAGACCGATGTGCAGTGTGGAAATGAAGTACTGTAGAGTGCGCTGCAGATCCAGCATACTCTCCCCTTCAAGCCGCTTGGCGTTCTGAGCGATTTGGCTCGAGATGTAGGTCAAGTCAGGGCTGCATGTGACCACAGCAAAGAGGAGGCAGCCGAGCTGCTACTGGTACAGTTGGTGGCCGGATGGGTTGAACAGGGGTGGTGTTGAGGGTGTGCGTGGTTGGTGGATAGCGGTAGGGGGTGGAGAGGTTTGCCGGCTTGATGTTGAATTTAGCAGACAAAGTTTCTGCGTACTCGGCGGCTGAGAGGTGAATGGTGTCTACTACGTAGGAGATGTTGAGGCCCAGAAATTGGGTGTCGTGGTCGGTGCTGGTGATTTCGACGCAGCTGCTGAGATTCTTCTTGAACTGTGCGAGGAGCTCATTGCTGGTGCCGGTGTAGAGAAGATCGTCCACGTATGCCGTGAGAAGAACGTAATCCCCATGGTAGTGAAGGCGATACATGCCGGGATCATGGGGTAGCTGGGTGAAGCCGATGTCGAGAAGGATTTGGTGGAGGTGCTGCTGCCAGAGGTGTGGTGCCTGCTTGATGCCGTAAAGAGACTTCTTCAGTTGACACATGCAGTCGTCGCTGTCGCCGTAGGTGTGGTGCTGTTCAACAAAAATGAGTGCGTCAATGGGCGCGTAAAGGAAGGCGTTCTTGGCGTCGACCTGGTGAAGCAGGAGGTGTTTTGCGGCTGCGATGGCAAGAAGGATGCGGACGGAGGTATGGCGGCTGACGGGAGCGAAAGTTTGATCGAAATCAATGCCGTGGTGTTGGTCGAAACCACGCATGACCCAGCAGGCTTTGAAGTGCTCGATTGTTCCGTTAGCGGCGGTTTTGACGCGGAAGTCCCACTTGCCTGAGATGACGCGCCTCCCCTTGAGCGCAGCGCAGTCGGCGAGAACCCATATCTCACAAGCTTTGAGCACGAGGCTGTGCTGCTGCTTGCTGGTAACTTCCACCACGTCGTCATCAGAGTCGTGAGCAGAGGAGGGGGTGGGGATGAGCAGGGAGTCGTGAGAGGAGTTCAGGGGTGCGCTATCCTCGTCCTCATCTTCATCGTCCCATGGGCGTGGTCCTGGGAGGGAGTCTGTTGGATCCTGGTTGGCGAGCGCGGCTTCGGCTTCATCAGCAGGGGCTGCGTAGCTGCGAGGAGGATGGACGTAGCTCACCAAATGATCCGTTCGCCTGCCGACTCTGAGTCTGTCAGTGTAGTGGTCCTGCTGAAACTCGTGAATGGTAAGGTCTTCGTAAAAGATGACGTCGCGCGCCGTGACCATCCGAGAGGTATAGTGGTCGAGGATGTTCCAGGCGTGATGCTCGAAGCTGATGCCGAGGTGCACTCCCCAGCGAGCGCGACGTTCGAACTTCCTTGTGTTTGCCTTGGCGGGCCGATACTGCACCATGCAGCCCTAGATGTGAAGCATGGAGATGTCCCCTTTTTCCCCAGTGAACTTGACGTGCAGCGACAGATGATCAGTATGTGTGGTGGTGCTGAGCAGGTTGTGAAGACCGACAACGAGATCTATGGCAAAGGGCTAGTACTTCGCGTCAACGTCGCTTTGCTGCAAGAGTTCGCGAACCTTGGTCATCAGGGTGCAGTTTGTATGCTCAGCTACGCCTTGCTGCGGGTGCGCGTAAGGGAGAAAGAGCTTGTGAACAATCCTTTTTTCCTGAATATATGCTGCCAGCTTGTCGCTCTTGAACTCAGCCGCACAGTCGGTTTGCCAAAGCTTCAGCTTGTAGCCGGATTGAGTCTCGGCGTTGCTGTGCCAAACTTTGAAGATGTCATATGCCTTGCTCATGTGAGAGACATTGGCCACCTAGACGAAGCGAGAGTGGGCGACAACGAAGGTAAGGGTGTATTCTTCGCCGTTGATGCCTGTCTGGGTAAGAACGAGAAAGTCACTATTAACTTTCTGGACCTTGGCGTAGCGGTTGGTGCTCGGCTCGAGGAGCTTGAAGAGCTTGTGGTTTAGTGCGGCTTCAGGGCAGATTGTGCAGTCGGTGCGGCAATTGGTGTCAACAGTGAGGGGAGTACTGTCGAGGCGGAGCAGTGTGTCAGGAATAATGACGTCGGCTCGGATGCAGTTGTTGATGACTTCCTGTGAGGGGTGACCGAGACGCTTGTGCCAAAGGTTTGGTGGTGCGCGAAGTGCGGGTGAGCGTGCGAAGGCGAGCAGTTCGGCGGTGTTGCTTGGTGGAGGCTGTGGGAGTGGTTGTGGTGAGATGGACAGGCAGAGAGCAAGGATGAGATCGCGAGCAGTGAGCTGAGGAACTGGGGTTACTGTGGTGAGGGCAGCAAGAGGAGCTGCGGTGTCATCTGTGTCAGCTGTGCCTTCAATGCGATTGGGGTGTGGGACGTGGTGTGGTGGTAGTCCGTGAATGGTGGAAGGGCCAGCGTCAGTTGGGTCACTTGAGCGGATGGGGGTGGACTTAGAGGGCCGTGGGCTGTGAGGGTAGTTGTTGTAAGGTAGGATGGTGTCGTGGTCAAAGGGTGGTCTTGAGGATTTGGAGAAGGCACATGAGTCACTGGAGGGTGAGCTTCCAGAGGGAGGGATGCCGATTGGTTTGGCGGGCCCATAGGGCCCGCTTCTTTTGCTACTTCTTTCTCTACGCTGGCTATGGTGTCTTCTATTGGTTCCTCCTCTTCAGCTGTGGTAGTTCCCCTTGGTCTAGCTGCTGTGCTGCTTCCTGCTCCCCAGCTAGTGTTGTGTGCAGGTGCTGCAGTCTATCCCCATGCTTTTGTGCCAGTGCCTGGACCCCATCCGTGGTTGGCGGTTTTTGCTGCGGCTGCTGCTTCTGCATCTGCACGACGGTGGTCCTCTTCCTCCTCCCGTCGTTGTAATTCTTCATACGCCATGGTGCGGCAGGACCAGGGGTGATTGACATGATAAGTTTTCCAGTCCAGAGGGAGGGGGTTGTTGTTGGCGTCTAAGGTCCCATGTCCCGTGTAGCGAGTCAAGAGGTGGAGGCGGTCAAGCACGGTGGGATCTGTGAGGTGTTTGCGTGGCTGATGAATGGTGAGAGCTGCAGCAAGCTCAGCGTGGTGTCGCATGCTTGTGGGATGTAGAGTCTGCCATTCTGCCTCCTCAACCATGTCCAGAGGCACAGGTGGTTCTCCTTCTGATTCTACTTTCTCATATGTCTCTGCCTTTGCCTCCTTATCTTCATTGATTTTTGCTTTCCCTTTTTCTTTGGCCGTTGCTCTGCTTCTCTCTCTTGCGGCTGGCGTCTCGCCTCCATCAGCTGGCGCCTTGCCTTTTCCGTCCGCCGGTGCTTTCCCCTTGTCTGCTTTCTCCTCTGTGGTGGAGGTTGTTGGTGTGTGGCAGTTGCGGCAGAGGCCATCAGGTCCAGGTGCGTGCAGATTGATCTCCCTGGGGTGAGCATGATGTTTGACCCAGGGGCGCCCATCAAGATGGGCGAGGTCATGTGGTCAAACGGCGCACTGGGTTTGGAGGTCAATGAGGTCTCCATAGTCGGCGCGGCAGTCTGGGATGTCAAAGTCTAGGATGTAGACCCCATTGTCAGGGCACGCCTTGCCGATGTAGCGCGGCTTGCTGTCTCTGATGCTGTAGTCCTTCCAGTGCATTAGAATGCACCGGCTCTCTGGGTCTGTACTCATGAGAACGCCGCTGTGGACGAGCTGTTCGAAGGAGAGCAGATTGTACTTCAGGTCCTGTACGATGAGTACGTCGTTGAGGGTGATGTGAATGTCGCTGTCGTGTGCCTCGAGGACAACGATGCCGCACGCGTGGTTGCTGGTTGTTGGCCACCGTGATGACGGTGGGCTGGGGGATGGGACGTGCGTTGGAGATGAAGTGCTTGGATCCTACCATGTGCTGTCCGCAGCAGCTGTCAAGGTACCATGTGTTGTGTGCGTCAACTCGATTTTGTGCCGAGAACGCGAGACTTGGTGTGTTGCGGAAGGGAAGCGCTTGTCGTCGGCCCAGCGGTAGTTATCAACAGGCTGAGTGTCAATGTAATGACTGTAGAAATAGTTGTGGATAGATGGTGAGTTCAGGAAATCCTCATCGTCTGGCGGTGACTCGAGTAGTGGAATAGGCAGGTCCCAGTCCTGCTCGTGTTCGTCAGAAACGAACTCCCCATCCTGCGTGAACGGATTGTTGTAGCTGTAGTATCCGACTTCGCGTCAATGCCGGGGAGGAGAGACATGGCGCAGATGGCTTTGGTTGGTTCGCCGTGTACGGCGGTGAACGCGCATCGTCATGTTGCCAATGTCGTGGCGAACGTTGCTTGAGTATGGAGGTGTGTGCGTAACAGAATGAGGTGGCTGGCGCGGGGCATGCCGATGGTCCGAAGACGGTCGGTTTGCCTGGTGCGGGCTGTCTAGGCCTAGAGTTGTGTTGTTACACGGCGTGGAATCGTGCCGCAGCCCGGATCGGCTGCGTTTAGTTGAATGATCGAATATTTTGCAGTTCTTGCAAAAATATTGGCGCAGTCAAGAGTCACGAGAGTCTCAGGGCTGACGTTGATCGCGGCCAGAATAGAAGGCAATTTTCTCGCGTCGAGCCCCCTTGTCTTTGTTGAAATCCATGTCTTGCTGTTTGTGCAGGAGTGTGGCGCAGAGATGCACTTCGGAGACGGTGCCTTGTTGACGGAGTAAGGCCTTGCACGGGTTCCAGTGGGGCCCTAGTCCTTGAGCGATTGTGATGAACATGTCCTCATGTATCGTGTTTCCTAACTTCTGCAGCTGGTTGCGGATATTGTGGCATCGATTGATGTAGACATTTGCCTTTTTTTTTTTGTCGTTTTGACTTCTAGGAGCTGCTACAGAAGGCAACTCGAAGATACGAAATCCTCAGGTTGATAGGATTTGACGAGGTAGCTCCAGGCGGTCATCGCGGTGTTGAGATAGTAACTTAGTAGGAGATAGGAGCCATACTAGGGTAGGCTAGACATGAGTGTCGAGAGTAAAAGTGATAGAGGAAAAGATGTTTCACTAAGAGAAGAAGGTACAAGATATAGGAGCGAGAGATGGCAAAGGGTGCACCACCTACAGGGACTATAACAGTAACTACACTACAGCTATAACTATATGCAGTTCTACAGAAATATATATAAAATATATTCTGACACAGCCCCTAACTGCATGCAGGAATAGCCATGTGCAGAACACCCCCTGAAGGGGTACAACCTGCGCAGCGGAAGAAGGAGAGAGCAAGTGAGGAGGAGGAGGGACCATGAGAGGAGAGGAGGTGGGGGGAGGTGGCTAATGCTGCAGCTGGACTCACACCACCCCCTCAACCTCCCCCCCACAGCAGCAACAGCGGCAGTGAGGAGAGAGAGGAGGAGGCGTGGCGACATTTGCTGCAGTTGTGTCACCCACCACCCACATCCCCTGAGCCTCCCCACCACTTCACACTCCCCCCCACAGCAGCAGGTGCGGCTGGGAGAGAGAGGAGGCAGGCTGGCGCTGTAGGTGCAACCTCCCCCTCACACCCTCCCCTCCCCTCCCCGCCCACCCAAACTGCTGCACGTGCAGCAGGGAGAGGGAGGAGAAGGGGGGGGGGGGCGGGGTAGGGGCTGTGCATGGGGCTGCAGATGCGCATGCAGAGGGCAGCAGGGCGCACAGGGCAGCAGGGCAGCAGGGCGCGCGGGGCGCGCAGGACAGCAGGGCGCGCGTGGCGCGCAGTGCTGCGGGGCGCGGGGGGCGCGCAGGGCAGCAGGACAGCAGGGCACGCGGGGCGCGCAGGACAGAAGGGCGTGCGGGGCGCGCAGGGCTGCAGGGCGCGCGGGGCGCACAGGACAGCAGGGCAGCAGGGCGCGCGTGGCGCGCAGGGCTGCAGGGCACGCGGGGCGCGCAGGGCAGCAGGACAGCAGGGCGCGCGGGGCGCGCAGGACAGCATGGCGCGCGGGGCGCGCAGGGCTGCATGGCGCGCGGGGCGCACAGGGCAGCAGGGCAGCAGGGCGCGCGGGGCGCACAGGGCTGCAGGGCGCGCGGGGCGCGCAGGACAGTAGGGTGCGCGTGGCGCGCAGGGCTGCAGGGCACGCAGGGCAGCAGGACAGTAGGGCGCGCGGGGCGCGCAGGGCAGCAGGACAGTAGGGCGCGCGGGGCGCGCAGGGCTGCAGGGCACGCGAGGCGCACAGGGCAGCAAGGCAGTAGGGCGCGCGGGGCGCGCAGGGCTGGAGGGCAGTAGGGCGCGCGGGGCGCACAGGGCTGCAGGGCGCGCGGGGCGCACAGGGCAGCAGGGCAGAAGGGCGCGCGGGGCATACAGGGCTGCAGGGCAGCAGGGCGCGCGGGGCGAACAGGGCAGCAGGGCAGTAGGGCGCGCAGGGCGCACAGGGCTGCAGGGCGCGCGGGGCGCACAGGGCAGCAGGGCAGCAGGGCGCTGCAGATCCCCTCCCCCCAACTGCTGCACCCGCAGCAGGGGGATGGAGGAGAAGGGGGGGGCTGGGGGGGGAGGACTGGTGCTGCAGATCCCCTCCCCCTCCCTGCTGCAACTGCAGCAGGGGGATGGGGGAGAAGGGGGGGGGTGGGGCGGGGGGGGGCTGATGCTGCAGATCCCCTCCCCCCACTGCTGCTCCACTATCCGTCACCCCCCAGGGATGGAGGAGAAGGGGGGGGGCGGGGGGGCTGGTGCTGCAGATCCCCTCCCCCCCACTGCTGCACCCGCAGCAGGGGGATGGAGGAGAAGGGGGGGCGGGGGGGGGGGGGGGGCTGGTGCTGCAGATCCCCTCCCCCAAACTGCCGCATCCGCAGCAGGGGGAGGGAGGAGAAGGGGGGGGGCGGGGGGGGGCTGGTGCTGCAGATCCCCTCCCCCCCACTGCTGCACCCGTAGCAGGGGGATGGAGGAGAAAGGGGGGCGGGGGGGGGGGGGGGGGGGGGGGGTGCAGGAGCCGCTCAGGCGACAGCAGGGCGCGCGACGGGCATGAACCCGTCGTGCGCCACACCCGCCACTGCTGCACGAGCAGCAGGGAGATGGAGGATAAAGGGGGGGGCTGGCGGGGGGGGGGGGGTGTAGGAGCCGCATGGGCGACAGCAGGACCGTCGTTCGCCACCCCCGCCACCCCCATACCCTCCCCCCCTTGCTGCACGATCAGCAGGGGGACGGAGGAGAAGGGGGGGCGGGGGGGCGGTGCAGGGGCTGCGTGGGCGACCGCAGGTCGCACGAAAAACAGCCGCCACCCCCTCACACCCTCTCCCCCACTCCCCCCACAGCAGCAGGCGCAGCCGTGAGAGGGGAGGAGGCGTGGCGGCAGCTGCTGCTGCTGCTGGCTTGGTGACGAAGCAGAGCAGCGGGGCGCTGGAGGTGCAACCACCCCGAACCGCCACTCCTGACTCCCCCCAACACCCTCCCCCTCCCCCCCCCCCCGGCCCAAACTGCTGCACGCGAAGTAGGAGAGGGAGGAGGAAGTTGGCGGCAGGGACGACGAGAAGCAGGGCAGCGGGGCCCCCGTGCGACGGGCAGAACACCGTCGCGTGCTGGGGGCGCGCGACGGGCAGAAAACCGACGCACGCCCGGGGCGTGCGACGGGCAGAAACCGCCACACGCCCGGGGCGTGCGACGAGCAGTAAGCGTGCGACGGGCAGAGAACTGACGCACGCTCGGGGCGTGCGACAGGCAGAGAACCGACGCACGCCCGGGGCGTGCGACGGGCAGAATCCGACGCACGCCCGGGGCGTGCGACGGGCAGAAACCGACGCACGCTCGGGGCGTGTGACGGGCGGAAACCGCCACGCGCTCGGGGCGCGTGACGGGCAGGGGTGCTGCATGACGAGCAGCGCGACTGGTGGGCCCATAATAGTAGGTCCTAAGATCAGAACCACTCTGATAACATGTCAAGAAGCTAGAGTAACTTAGGCTTAGGAGCCATGGCTTGAGTAGCTTGGGGACTTAGGTTTGAGTATCGAGAGAGTTTTGCAAAGAGGAAAGATGGTTTCACTATAACAGAACAAGAACATATATGGGGAAGAGGAGGGGTGCGCCACCAAAACAAGAAGCATATAGCTACTCTAGGATCTACTGTAGGCAGGTATATTGATGTATACAAATACATTTCAACACGCGAGGGCTGTATCGTTTTTTAACGGACATATGCTGAGTTGTTCGGCTGGGGACATGTTGCGCAGCAGGAGACTGTATGCCATGAGCGATTTGTTGTAGTATTGGGCCTTTGCTTCGTCGGTATCGCTTGCGAGGCCACGGTAGCTTCTGTCGAAGAAGTAGAAAATTGAGCGCTTTGGAGGAGCAGTTCGAGCTCGAAAATCCACGTGCAGAAATCCCGACCGTTGAAGGCGGTGCTTGTACGAATCTTTGAGATAGCCAAGAATTTGTTCTGGGCTGTGAGCATGGCTTCGTTGCTTGGACGTGAAGTGGTTGGAGCGGCAGAATTCGACCCAAGGTCGAATGTGGTTGGAGCAGCAGGTTGTTCGGGTTGCTGCGAAGTTCTGGGGTTTCCGTTCTTCATTTGCTGAATTCCGGACTCCAGGGTGGTGATGCGCTGAATGAGTTACTCGAGTAGCACATTACTGACGGTGGTGTTTGCCGCAGAATTCGTAGCTGGGTTGGCAGGGGCTTCGGCTGTGGGAGCCGCCTGCCTACCAGATCCTCCAGCCATGTTTCGGTGGGAGCGCGTACCGGACGCCACCTTGGATTTGAATTTGATTCAGTGGTGGTGATGCGAAGAATTTGAGTGGCTCTCATACCATGTTACTATCTGAAAAGAAGCTTGTAGGATCGTCTCAGGTTGATCGCGAGTCTTGTAGCAGTGAAAGATTGGTAGTGTATGTCGGGTACGGACCCTGTCAGAAGAAGGAAATTTTCAATCTCGGTAGAAGTGACTATAACAGTGCGGTACAAGGGTTTATATAGGAATACAAGGGAATACGAAAGGTCCTAGCTAGCCATGTACGCTGTGGGGGTACATTCCCTTCAGGGCTAACCTACGTCGGGAATGCCAACAGTGCGGTTCGGTAACAATACGCGTTATGGTAAATGTTTGAATGCATTTCCCGCGCTTGCACTTCGAATTCATTCGGATTTCAACAATCTTCGATAACTGTTTGCGTCGCTCGGTCTTCGTCCTCGCTGCAATCATCTTCGCGTTATTCAACAATTCCATATCGTAACAAAGGCACGCGCCAATATAGTGAATGCCTTAGCTAGGAGGGAACATAGGGAAAAATAGGTTGGGTGCAGGTTTGGCGAACGGAAAGCCGAAGGCGACATGGGGGAGCCTCGGCATCGTGGATGTCGGCCGAACGTGCGAAGTCCGAAATGTGGGGGTTGTACGCGTAGCAGTCAACCCCGGTAAGGAAAAGTAAAATTCCTTACAAGTATAGGGGTGTGGTACATGAAAACATGCCTGGTTCGTATGAAGCAGGTCTTGGCACGGATGTCGGGATCTGTAGGTGCAGTGTGCAAACGTGGCAGGTTGGGGGATATGTAGACACGTACTGAAACAATATTCTTCTTTCAGACATAGACGTATGAGGTGCTTCCATGTCAGCTATGAACGAGGCCAGGTACGAAGGACGAATGCAAAGAATGCACTCTTATTTTCTGTTTTAGGCTCACCCTATCGGAATGTGGGCATCGAAGTTCAATTCGCACTGGTAGGTTGACATGTCACAGAGTGAAGCCTCGGTTCCAGGAAGTAGGTCGCAGGGTGATTTTACGCCAAATTCAAAAAACCTCCTGAATTACAGTAAAAGCGGCGCAACCACAGCTCGGAACCCATCCCGTGCTAATCTTAGACATACCCCCCCAGAGTTCAACACATCCACCACTTTGCCCTCCAACCCGTCAGCTAAACCTTACCGGAAAGCAATCGTTCACGTCCCTTCCACTTCCCCGCCCACATGCCTCACAGGCTCAAAACCAGCAGAATCAACCATTCTTCAAGGGTGTCAAGCAACTCACCTCAACACTAACATTCACTCTCCAGATTGTTGCGCCTTCACCTGACTTCGCTGATATCCCGCGCAGTCGTAACTCGGTTCGACGGAATCTCTTGTCCGTCGTTTACTCCCTTCGAGGTGAGGGAATTGCATTGTTAGCGTGAGCATGAGTCACGTGAAGTCATTCCTGCCGACATGCATTCCTCCGAAGCTTGTGAATGTTCCCTTGACACATTTTAAGATTTCGGCTTGCAATGTTATTGTTAGCAGGGTGGCTTGTCCATTCCGCGTCTGCCTCTATTGCTTTATTGACTGCCCTTCTTGAAATACCACGGCGTGTCTACTCTCCTTAGCAGCGTAAATAGAAAAGCATCGAGCACCGTACATGCTAGGAAGCAGGGAAAAGGATGATAAAGAACGTAGAATTCAAAGTGAAACTGCATTACGTTTACATCACCATTTCCTGCCGCATTATCCGCCATCGCTTTTTGCTTTCGGTGCTCCTGCGAATTCTTCCCTACGCTCCCCGATATCCAAACCCCTCCTTTATGGGGTACTAACAAGTTCCCTTTTCCCATTCCTCCCTTCCCAGCCCGTCCATCCCCCTTTCCGCTTATCCGTCTCCTCATCAGAGCCATAGCAGCTTATAACCGGCTTCCCTAAATGTCCCTGGCGTTAGTATGAACCCTTCGTGCCCGTCCCTGCACCACTGATAAATCCCATTCACCCCTTTCCTCGGATCCCTCTAATTCGTCTCGTTTCTCCCCGTCCATCCCGTGTCCCCTCTCATCAGAGCCATGGCCGCGCATAACTCGTCCGACTTCCTTCAAGGGGCCCTCGCCCTCGCCTGCACGCTCCCCCCTCCCTGCAGTGCGCACTACTCCGCCTCCGCGCCCACCCTCTCCGCGGATTCCGCCGTCCTCCCCGCCTCCGCGCTCCCCTTCTCCCCCCTCTCTCACTCCCTCCTCCGCATGAGCGCAACCACCAAGCCGCTTGCTCTCCGCGCCACCTCCCCCTACCCGCTCCGCGACCTCCAGCAAATCACCGAGCGCCACGTGGCACTCGCGCGCCAGTTCGCACTGGGATTCGCGCAGGAGGTGGCGGAAGCCGCGCTGGACCACCTTGCTGACGTGTACTATGCGCTGATGCTGGTGGGGGAGCGGCTCCGCCTCCCCCTGCTTGGTTCCCCCTCCGCCTCCCCCTCCGCGGAACCCCTTCACCTGCTCATGAAGCAATCGAACGCCCCGTTCGCCGCCGTGATTCCCGGCGATACTGTAGCGGAGTTGGTCGTTACACAGGGAATCTACAGCTTCCTTAACCTGTACAACACTGTGCTTATAGTGAGGATTCTCCTTACCTGGTTCCCCAACGCCCCATCCGCCATTGTCAGCCCCCTCAGCACCATCTGCGACCCCTACCTGAACATTTTCCGAGGGTTAATTCCCCCTATCGGGGGAACCCTCGATCTATCCCCGATTCTGGCCTTCGTGGTGCTCAGCGCGTTCACCAACGCGTCTGTCGCCCTGCCCGCGGAAATGCCCGAGGGTGAGGCTCCTGGGGGGCATGTGTCAGGGGCAAGGGGCGGAATGCTGGGCGGCAGGCGCAGGCGGCCTGCGAGGCTCACGCGGGAGCAGAGGGAGAAGATGCGCGTAGCGTCGAGAGCAGCTGAGCAGGGGCAGGAGGCGTAGGTCTAGCGAAGCTGTTTGTGCCTGAGATGGCGGATTGCTTATTGCTGATTGCTGCTGTGGTTGCTGGCTAGCCGGAGAGAAAGAGGGCCTGTCGTTGTGAAGCTGTCTCGGCTGAAGTCAGTGTAATCAGGTTGGAGAGCAGAGGGGTGGGTCTGTGTGGGGCAGACGAACATGGGGGAAAGGAGGGCTTGCTGGTGATGATGGGTGCAGGGCCTCAGATTCAATTTTAGGGTCGTATACCCTTCAGGGTCCCCTTGTGTGTAAACACTGATTGACAGTGTTCCTAAAAAAAAAAGCCTGGAATGACAGTGTTGTGCTAAAAATAGACTGATCCATCAGGGTTCCACTAGTAAAAAAGCTGAAACTATTATAAAGTCTTGATTTAAAATTCAGGAGTATAGTAGCTTCATAGAACAGAGTAGTTGCTCTTATCTAACAGGAGTCATGCATGCATCAACATCGGAATCAGACTCATCATCACTCCCCTGCGCCTTTGGTTCTTCCCACTCCTCAAGTGCCTCCTTTCCCCTGCCACTTCCCTCCCCCTCTCTTGCTGGAGGTGCTGCCACATTGCCAAATGGCCGGCGCTTCTTGTAGCTGCGCCAGATTTTCACCAGTTCGTTGTAGTCGGGCTCGTAGTCGAGGAGCGACATCGTGACGAGATCTTCAAGCCGAGCGTCTTTGAGGCTCCCACGCTGCCACGATTTGATGATACTATGGCGGGAAAACCCGCGCTCACATTCCACTGTGCTCAGCGGCAGCACTGCGACAGCCACCCAGAGACGCACGAGGTTGGGGTAGCTAGTCGTCCAGTCGCTTGTCTTCAGCATCGCTGTTAGCCCGACGTGGAAGCTTCGCTCGTTCTTCGGGGCACCTGCGAGGTTGGGGCAGAAGGCACGCAGTTCTTTGATCGCCTGCTGTTTGTCGATCCCTGCCACACAAAACAAAAGGGAGACTGTCAGTTAGATTGGATGGCTTGGCATGGTATACCCATGTATGCATGGCACTGTTGAAACATAGGAACAAAGAGAATCATGGATAACAAGGGTGCACAAAATGCGAGTACCTGGAAGGATGTGGTCAGTCTCCTATGCCCTCAACAGCGAGACGAGTGACTTGAGCCACTCGACACACTGTTTGTGGCGCTCCTCTCTCCCAGGCGAGTACTCGTCTGGCATGAAGAGCCTCACTCCCACAAGGGAGTCCAAGTCTTCAAACCTCTTGCTGAGGTTACCGACGAGCGTCTCGGCAAATGAGGTGCAGAGATCGACGCAGGCGTCGTGTGTTCCCAGAGTTGGCTAGTCCTCGCTTGGGTTCTCATGCAGTTGGAACTTGTGTGTAGTCGGCCGACCGTCAGAGTCCACACCCTGCATCGTCACCTCGGGCTTGTCACTGTCAGGCCCGCTATGAGAGGGCGACAGAAATAACACAGAGGGACACAAGGAAAGCGAGCCGGGGGGGTGATTTATCAAACAATCAGTGTTGTGCTTAAGCTCCCACAATATAAATGCTTTGACATACACACATAGAAGCCACACATACAAGAACTAGACATCATGAGAAGTGCAGCACACGCTGAAAGGACTTGTTGCTCACCTCTCGCTGCTGGAAGGACTTGTTCAAGATGTTCAGCTGCTCGAGCACGTCTGCAAGGAAGAACAACAAGAAATGGAACCTGTAGCTGGTGGCGAGCTCGTACAGAGTTTCGTCCCACTCAGACAGCATGACGATGAGCGCAGGGAAGACCATCACCGTTCGCAGAACGGCATCACCCCTGGAGAGCCAGCGGACTTGATGAATGCCTTGAAGCTCCAGATTCGTAGCCATGAAGAGTTCCTACAGCTCCAAAAATCGTTGGTGCCAGGGGCTGGAACGGCAGAGATACTTAGCGACTTGACAGATCAGCCCGTCCACCATGTCAAACTCGGGGATTGCCTCCGCTGCAACTTTTGCCGCAAGGGCCTCCCTTCAGGCACATCACAACACAAACATGCAACACGGGGTATCAGCAAGGCCGAGGTACGGATAATCAGGATTGGCGCTAGGACAAAAGCGAACGTACCTGTGGGCTATGCAGTGGCTTGAGACGAGATGCGGTATGCGGAGGCGCAGTCGAGCGGCAAGACCATTCTTGCTTCCCATCATCACACTCGCGCCATCGGTGCTCATACCAGCAATCTTGGCAGGCTCGATGCCGAGGGCCTGCAGGTGGGACACAAACAAGTAGAGGAGAGAGGTGGCGTCACACTTCTCCACGGTCAGAAGGGCAAGGAACTCGGTGACGACGCGATTCTCACGGATGAAGGTCACGAAAATGATCATGTGCTTTATCCGGCACCTGTCCGTGCTCTCGTCACATGTAACTCCGATGTAAGGACTTGTAAGGAGGTGCTAGAGTTGCGTTGTGTGCAACCACGTGGCAATCGCTTGTGCTAGTTGCCCAAAGCCGTACCTGTGGAGCATGTGAGCCAATGTTAGTGCTTACACAAAAGGTAAACAAAAGCAACATCACGAACAATATCTGACACCGGGTACTCACGCTGTGTAATAGGTTCCGTATCCCTTTGCGGGGAGTATCGGAACCTTCTTCGCCGCAAGATAGCGAACAAGATGCACCCATAACTCAATGGGTGCATCTTGCTTGGTTACGAAGAGCAGAGAGTCGCACAGCTCGATGACGCGTTCCTTCTCGGTGTCGCAAGCGAGGTTGTCACCGTTGATCTGTGGCTGCCGGCCAGCTTCAGCAAGAAGCTTTTCCTGGTGCTTGACCACCTCCTTGTGCTTCGTTGTTGCAGGATGCCTCTTGAAAGCCTGCGTCTGTACATCCAAGGCGCCCCTCCCGCCCTTCCCGCACTTTCCAGCGTAACCTGCATGCTCGGTACAGATAGAGCACTTGAAAGCTGGGAGACCGTCAGATTGCCGCAAAAGAATGAGCCATGAAAACCTGTCTAGCCACTCGGTCTTGTCGGAATGTAATTGTATACATTATTCTATAATTGCCTGTAGTATAGACTTAGTGTAGTTCTATGCCTTGTTGTCGTGGTGCACCTTCTTTCTTTGCATGTTCTTTCCTATTTGTACCCTTGCTCAATATTGAATCATCCTCTTTGGCTTGCTCAACTCTCTCAACACTCTCGCTAGTACCCTCAAACCCTAGTAATGGCTCCCTAGCCTATGAGCTTACTTTGATAGGTCTTGTACTTATACAGAGACTCAGCGTAAATCGCGTCGCGTCATGACTGCTTAGAAGGACCAGGAACCGATGGCGACTCCTGCGGGTCGGCAATCACGGGCGACGACCGTTGGTCGGCTGGCGAAGGCGGGGTAGCTCCGTCGTCAGCGCCCTTTGTAAACCATGGCAGCGTTGACTGCATGTATCGGCCGGATTTCTTGGTCACGTGTTCAGGAGCCGGTTTTTCAGCTGGAGGCGTTGAGCTGTCCTGCTCCGTGACTGGCGCTATCAGGGATGCACACCAACCCTCCTCATCGATGTGTTCGAACGGGATTTTGTCGGGCGGCTCGAGATCTGGTGGCTTCTCCTTATCGTTGACTTCCGCTATGCTCGAAAACAATAAATCGAGGCCGGTAACTGCTTCAAAACGGATTACAGGCGGCTGGCGATGCGTCTGACCGCCGTGTTCGCCGTTTGTTTCCGTGCAGTAAAAAAACTGAAATTTCAGTGTGGCCTCACAAAAAAGGCTGAACGATCAGTCCCACAAAAATCTTAACACTGGTTTTTCATGGTAGGTTGAGAAAGGACTGCCAAAATCAGGAATTTCAGGGTTTTTTTCCTGATATCCGAGGCCCTGGATGGGTGGTATGGTTGTGTGCTGATGTACATTTACTGCTGCAGGGAGAGGAGAGGAGAGGAGAGGAGATGCTAGGGGTGGGCAATGGATGGGACATCATGGCTAGTGTGGGAGAGAACTGTGCTTGTGGCAGCAGGTTGTTGGGGATCACAGTCTAGGGTATCAATGCATCCAATTGGTGTTTGATTACCATGACCAGTTTCATTTTTGTTTAAAGCGAGCAGGCAAAATAGTGACCCTGCTTTCTAGTTGGGTCTAGGTCGAAATGGAGAGAGTTGGCGCGAAGTTGTCGGGGTGGATGGCAAGACCTTTGCGCCACAACAAAGGTGCCCGTTGGTTGTGAAGGGGGGGGGGAGCAAAAAGTGATTGCTTCACCACATGATCGCATGGGTTGGGGCGACAGCACTCGTGAGACATGGGCGAAGTGGGAAGCGTTTTGCCCACACATGTTTAGGGTTTGGAGCACCTGATTGGATGGGTGAAGATATAACGGGAAATATTGATGCTCTCGCCACCTGCGACAGAAACAATGCAACTGAAACAAAGACAACACCACAATCATGATAAACGTGCAGGGCCCATCTCGAACACACCCTGCCCCCCCTGACAGATCTGTTCGACTCTGGATTCCCACCCACCTAGCTAGAGCACCTCTTGTGGCGATTTATGTAGCTAAGATGACGGTTCTGAAGTTCGCCCGCCATAAAAGTCTGGACAAGTGTAGACGAAAGTACACGACTGATTGGCTTCCTTGCTCCAATATTTCTGGAAACTTGTGTGGTGACCAATGATCGGGTGTGTTTGCACGTCACTGAGGGACATTTTGGGCCGGATGGCGGGCGGACAAGTCTGGAACCGTGACCTAATCCCCATGCATCTACTCGTTTCGTAACTTCCCCAAAATTTCTGCCGCTATGCCACGTAGACTGCGCAGAAGCGCGCCGAGTCGACCGTCTGCATGCACGTAGAACGCACCCACGTGCAGCTATGGACACTCTTGTCTGCCTCCTTAGCCCGACTCCGCGCATTGCCAACCCTCCGCGCCTTTCCGACCCTCCACGCGTCTCCAAGCCTCCGCGCTTGTTAGACCCGCTCCGCCTGATTGCCGCTCCGCCGTCCGCCGCCTCCGTGTCAAACTATATGTTTGTGTTATCTCTAGGCTATAGTGGGTTAGCCTACAAGGGGTACAACACTTTAGGGTTAGTACTTGTACCCAAATCATTCGTAGTTCATTCATTCATGCACAAGGATTTTGACATGGTATTCAGAGCAGGAAACATGTTAAGTTTTTAGGGCCCACCGATAGTTCCGCTTGTTCCTGCCCGAAGCGCCCTTGCGCTGTCCGGCCCTGCTCGCACAGTGTCGCGCTGCCCTGCAGCTACTCGCACTGCCTGCCCCCTGCACGTCGCGCTCTGCTGCAGCCTGCGAGTCGCGCCCTACTGCCCTGCCCAGCGCGCGCTGCCCTGCCCTGCAGCCCGCGCCCAGCTGCCCTGCAGCCCATCGACGCGCTGCCCTGCCCTTAGGCCCGCGTGCCGCCCTGCCCTGCAGCTCGCGAGCCGCACTGCCCTGCCCTGCAGCCCAGCGCGTCGCACCCTGCTGCCCTGCCCAGCACATCGCGCCCTACTGCCCCGCGTGTCGCACCCTGCTGCAGCCCACGCGCCGCACTCTGCTGCTCCGCACGTCGCGCCCTGCTGCTCCGCACGTCGCGCCTTGCTGCCCTGCGCGTCGCGCCCTGCTGCAGCCTGCGCGTCACGCCCTACTGCAGCCCGCGCGACGCGCCCTGCCTTGCCCTGCCCTGTAGTCCGCGGCGCGCCCTGCCTTGCCTAGCCGCGCCGCCCAGCCCGGCCAAGCCACGCCGTCCAACCCAAGCCGCGCCGCCCTACCTCGATCACCAGCCCCACCGAGCCGCCGTGCTGCTACTACTACTGCTGCTACTGCTCGTGCTACTGTTGCTGCTGGTGGAGGTGCTGCTGGGAGTGCTGGGAGTGCTGCTAGTGCTCGAGGTGCTGGAGGTGCGACTGGGAGTGCTAGAGGTGCTGGAGGTGCTGGACCTACTACTGACCGACACTGCCTGTCATGGCCACTATCACGGCAGTTGCACCGGCTAGAGGTGGACAGCGGCGGTCACTGCCTCTCTCGGACGACCCCACCCCTCAGCAGCTTCGCGAGTGGGTTCTTCAGCGAGCCCGTCCAGGTGGTGGAGGCTTTGGTTTTCTACGTACGGCACAGAGGTGGCGGCAGAGTCAGCAGGAGACCCTCTCCCCGCAGGTGCTTAGTGAGTTGGTTCCTCAGCGATGTGTCACTGGTTCTATCGAGGCTGCTGCACTAGGTGCTAGTGAGTCTGCTGCCGCACTAGGTGCTAGTGAGTCTACTGCAGCACTTGGTCCTAGTGAGTCTGCTGCTGCACTAGGTGCTAGTGAGTCTGCTGCTGCTCCAGATGCTAGAGAGTCTACTGCAGCTTTAGGTGCTCGTGCGTCTCCCGCCACAGGTGCTTCCTCAGCTGAGGGCTTGCACACTTTCACACTTGACTAAGGCGCGTCACGTTGCTTCTTTCATGACTGCACCGCACTCATACCACTTGCTGCACCGGTACCAGTCTCACTGGCTGACCCCACTGGGGTCCAAGTAGTCGAACGAGCCTCCACTGTCCTCCCGTGTCCAGCAGTCCCCTCCGGTTCTCTGTCAGGTATCCACCTCCCCACATTCTCGACGAACTTGGTGAGCAACGCTGCCATTCAGGATGTCTGGGTTGATACCTTTATTCCTGGAGGGCAGCGTGTGGCGATCTGTATGTGCTTCCGGACTGACCGTCACCTTGCTACGTTCACTCGACGGCCTGGGTCTAGTCTGTACACACTGACCACTACGTCTGCACAGGTGGCTGAGGCAGGTTAGGTGGCTGCGTCGAATCAGGTGTCTGCGTCTGGTTAGCTTGCAGCATCTTGCTCGTGTCGGGTACTCTCCCATCGGACTCTTCTCTGGCACCACCGCCTCGGTCACCCCTCGCTGCCGCGTCTCCACAGCATGCACTCCTGTCTCCTTGTCTCTGGCCTTCCCAGGTCCCTGCCCTCCCTCCCGCGCTCGCCTGCCCCGCCGTGCCTTCCCTGCATCGAGGGGTGGCAGCGCGCCGCTCCTCACTCCTCCGAGTTTCCTCCAACCACTGCTCCTCTGCAGACTCTCCACATGGACGTTTGGGGCCCGGCCCCCGTCGGTGGAACGGACCAGGAGTGCTACTGTCAAACATATGTGTTTATGTGTTTACAGTTGTCTAGGCTATAGTGGGTTTAGCCTTAGGGGGTACACAATTTCTCTCGACATTGTACTTGTACCCCTCCTTCCTTCCTAGTAAACCATTCTCTCGTCATTCTCGCTACTATCTAACATGGTATTAGAGTAGGTTACTCTTGGGCCCACCACCTACTACGTCGTTCTTAGCCCCGCGCTCCGCCCGTACCGCGCACGCGATAGGCCCGTACCTAGCCTGCGCCCGGCCCAGTCTCCTGCCCGCGCCTGGCCCAGTCTCCTGCCCGCGCCTGGCCCGTACCTAGCCCGCGATAGGCCCGCACCTAGCCCGCGCTCGGCCCTGTCTCACGCCCGTGCCCCTAGCCCGCGCCCCGTCGACGCCCGTGACCGGCCCGTACCTAGCCCGCGACCCGGCCACGTACCTAGCTCGCGATCGCCCCGTCGACACCCGCGCCCGGCCCTGTACCTAGCCCGCGCCCCGTCGACGTTTGCAACCAGCCCGTACCTAGCCCACGACCCGGCCCCTTACCTAGCCCGCGCCCTGTCGACACCCGTGCCCGGCCCGTACCTAGCCAGCACCCCGTCGACACCCGCGCCCGGCCCCGTACCTCGCCGCGCTAGGCCTCGTTCCTAGCCCAGCGCCCGGCCCCGTACCGAGCCCCGGCCCGTCAACACCCATGCCCGGCCCCCTGTTTGGCCCCTCGGCCCCGCCTCTCGGCCCCGTGTGATTGGCCCCTCGGCTCCCCCTAGGCCCCCCGGCCCCTTGTTTGGCCCCGCGGCCCCTAGGCCCCCCGGCCCCACCTCAGAGCCCTGCGCCCGGCCACCTGTTTGGCCCCTCGGCCCCGCCCCTCGGCCCCGTGTGATTGGCCCCTCGCCCCCCCCCTAGGCCCCCCGGCCCCTTTTTTGGCCCCGCGGCCCCTAGGCCCCTCGGCCCCACCTCAGAGCCCTGCGACCGGCCCCCTGTTTGGCCCCTCGGCCCCGCCCCTCGGCCCCGTGTGATTGGCCCCTCAGCCCCCCCTAGGCCCCCCGGCCCCTTGTTTGGCCCCGCGGCCCCTAGGACCCTCGGCCCCACCTCAGAGCACTGCGCCCGGCCTCCTGTTTGGCCCCTCGGCCCCGCCCCTCGGCCCCGTGTGATTAGCCCCTCGGCCCCCCCCTAGGCCCCCCGGCCCCTTGTTTGGCCCCGCGGCCCCTAGGCCCCTCGGCCCCACCTTAGAGCCCTGCGTCCAGCCCCCTGTTTGGCCCCTCTGCCCCGCCCCTCGGCCTCGTGTGATTGGCCCCTCGCCCCCCCCTAGGCCCCCCGGCCCCTTGTTTGGCCCCGCGGCCCCTAGGCCCCTCGGCCCCACCTCAAAGCCCTGCGCCCGGCACCCTGTTTGGCCCCTCGGCCCCGCCCCTCGGCCCCGCGTGTTTGGCCCCTCGGCCCCCTAGGCCTCTCGGCCCCCCCCTAGGCTACTAGGCCCCTCGGCCCTCTTGTTTGGCCCCTCGGCCCCTAGGCCCCTCGGCTCCGCTCCTTAGCCACTGCTACTGCTGCTCCTGAGTCCTGTGCCACTATGGCGTCGCTTCGCGTTCTCCCGTTCGACCCGGAGGGGAGACCTATAGCATTTGACACGTGGCACGACGATCTGCAACTGTACCTACTGAGCGACAGTCGGGACAGTGTCTCACTGTTTGACCACGTGTCCGGTGCCGCTCCAGCCCCTCCCGCCACAGCTAACATTTCGACTCGTTCCCAGTGGCTGTCTCGTGACGCTACTGCCCGCTTGGCCATTCGCAACCACCTGCCCGCGACCGAGTGTGCTCACTTTGGCGAGCACAGGACAGCACAGGCCTTGTACGACGCTGTCGTTGCTCGCTACTCCTCCCCTGCCACTGCTGCTATTGGCAGGCTGCTACTGCCCTACCTATTCCCTGACCTGTCGGCTTTTGCCACAGTAGCCGACCTGGTTACCCACCTGTGCACTAGCGACGCTCGCTACCGCGCTGCCGTCCCTGCTGAGTTCCTTCCCACAAACCAGCCCCCCATGTTCATCACCCTCTACTTCATAGTCACTCGCCTCCCTGACTCCCTTCGCTCTGTCAGGGACCACTTCCTCACCCTCGACCCCACCTCCCTCACTGTTGACCTCCTCGAGCAGCATCTCCTCGCAGCTGAGACTAGTGCAGTTGCTGTAGGTGCTGCTCGTGGCACTCCGCGCTCACCCTTCTTTGAGGGGTGCTCCCCCTCCCCCCTTTCCTCCTCCTTCGCCTCTTCTGCTGCTGCAGACGTCTCTGTTCCTGAGGACGTCGGTGCTGCTTCGACTAGTACGAAGCGCCGCAACAGCAAGGGCAAGGGTGGCCGGGGTAGTGGAGGAGGCAGCGGTGGTGGTGGAGGTGGCAGTGGGAGTGGTAGTGGGGGCAGCGGTAGAGGAGGCGGAGGCGGTGGAGGTGGTGGCGGCGGTGGGACCGGTGGCGGCGGTGGAGGCTCTGGTGGCGGCGGTGGAGGCAGCAGAGGGAGTGGCGGCAGCAGCAGCGGTGGTGGGACCAGTGGTGGTCGGTCTAGACCTCAGCGTGGAGGCCCTGGTGGTGGTCGGGGCCAGCAGCAGCAGCGTCGGAGCGAGACTCAGACGCCCCAGCAGCTTCGTGAGTGGTTGGTTCAGCGTGGGGCGGGTGAGGGTAGTGAGACCTGCCCGTATGTCATTCGCACGGGTGCCCGTGCGGGCCGGACATGCAGGAGGTTTCACACTGAGCGCCGCTGCTTTGCCCGCCTTGACGACGCCTGGCGTGCTGAGTTTGGTGATGATGTCGAGCGCCCTCGCTGGGCGCAGCTGCTTCAGTCAGGAGTTGCTATTTTTGACCTAGACTTTGATGTTATTATCTCTGCCATGTATGCCTTGTATTGTAGTGCTGAGGGTGACTGTTACCGGTGTTTGCTGCCTGACCCAGGTATAGCCGCTGCTGCTCTAGGTGCTAGTGCGTCTTGTACTCTCCCTGGTACTGCGCCTGCTCAGGCCTTGCACAGTTTCACGTTGGACTCCGGCGCCTCGCGCTGTTTCTTTCGTGACAGCACCACTCTCACTCCTCTTCCTGCACCTGTTCCGGTCAGACTGGCTGACCCCTCTGGGGGCCCAGTCGTTGCCAGTTCCTCCACTGTCCTCCCGTGTCCGGCGGTTCCGTCCGGCTCACTGTCAGGTCTTCACCTCCCCTCGTTCTATACGAACTTGGTGAGTACCGCTGCCCTTCAGGATGCGATGGTCACTACCACCACTCCTGGGGGTCAGCGTGTGTCGATCTGGACGTGCACACGGACGGGGCATCACCTGGCTACGTTCACTCGTCGGCCAGGGTCGAGTCTGTACACACTGTCTACTGAGGCTCCTCAGGTCGCTGCGTCTGCTCAGGTGTCCGCGTCAGGTCAGGTAGCCGCCTCTTGCTCGTGTCGCCTTCTGTCGCACCAGACTCTTCTTTGGCACCACCGTCTGGGTCACCCCTCCCTGCCATGCCTTCGTGGCATGCACTCCCGTCTCCTTGTCTCTGGTCTCCCCAGGTCTCTGCCTCCCTTACCGCCCTCGCCTGCCCCGCCCTGTCTTCCTTGCGTCGAGGGGCGGCAGCGCGCCGCTCCTCACTCCTCCTCGTTTCCCCCGACGACTGCTCCCCTGCAGACCCTCCACATGGACGTGTGAGGCCCAGCCCGCGTCGGTGGACAGGGTCGCGAGCGCTACTTTCTGCTGGTAGTTGACGACTACATGCGGTACACCACAGTCTTCCCCTTACACAGCAAGGGTGAGGTCTCTGCTGTCTTGATCCCTTGGATCCGCACAGTCCGTCTCCAGCTGCGCGAGCGGTTCGGTCAGGACCTTCCTGACCTGCGTCTGCACTCTGACAGAGGTGGTGAGTTCTCCTCCGACCTCTTGAGGGACTTTTGTCGTGGGGAGGGCATTCGCCAGTCGTTCACGCTTCCGGACTCCCCTCAGCAAAATGGGATTGCTGAGCGCCGCATTGGCGTAGTCATGGAGGTCGCTCGTACCTCCATGATCCATGCGGCTGCTCCCAATTTTCTGTGGCCGTTTGCGGTCCGGTACGCTGCGCATCAGCTCAACCTTTGGCCCCGTGTCTCCTTGCCGGAGACCTCGCCCACACTACGTTGGACGGGGAAGGTTGGCGATGCGTCGGTGTTCCGGGTCCAGGGTTCTTGTGCCTTTGTTCGCGATACGTCCGCGGACAAGCTCTCCGCCCGCGCCATTCCCTGCGTCTTCCTTGGCTTTGTCCCTGACGCGCCTGGCTGGCAGTTTTACCACCCCACCTCGCGCCGTGTCCTCCCTTCTCAGGACGTCATGTTCGATGAGTCGCTTCCCTTCTACCGTCTCTTCCCCTACTGCTCTGCCCCTTCCCCGCCCCCGCCGCTCTTCCTTACTCCCGGTCCACCTCCGGTAGACCCCCTCCCGCTCCAGGGTCCTGCTCCCTCGCGAGTGTCTCAGGTAGACCCTCTCCGTGGTACTGCGCCTATTCAGGTAGCTGTCGTCTCAGGTGCTGCTCCAGGTGCTGCGTCTGGGGGTGCAGCGTCTGGGGGTGAGGAGCCGGGGGGTGCGGGGTCTGAGGGTGCTGGGTCGGGGGGTGCTGAGCCTGAGGGTGTTGAGCCTGGAGGTGCTGAGTCGCAGGGTGCGGAGCCTGGGGGTGCTGAGTCGGAGGGTGCGGAGTCTGGGGGTGCTGAGCCTCGGGGTGCTGCTTCGTCTGGAGGTCCTGCTGGTGCTTCACCGCGACTGTCCTCGCAGCAGCTACATGAGTGGCTTGTTCAGCGCGCACACCGTCGGAGTGGAGCTCCTGGGGCTGGCAAGCCTGGAGACGCTGGAGCTGGAGGTGCTGCTGTTACTACTGGAGCTGGAGACCCTACGGATCCTGGAGCAGCTGGCGCCGGAGGCGCTGGAGCTGGTGTACCTGGAGTTGGAGGCCCTTGCGCAGGAGGCATTGGAGCTGCAGGAGCTGGAGCTGTTGACCCTGGAGCTGGAGGTGCTGGAGGCACAGTGCGGCCGCGACCGTACTTCGTTCCCCTGCTTTAGCAGGTTCTTGGTGTCCCGTCTTCTACTGGTCTTCCTCCTCCCTTCCTGTGTCCACCGCCTGACCAGTCGCAACCGCCGTTACAGCCAGCCTCCCCACTGCCTGTTCCCTCTCCTTACACTGAGCAGTCTGGAGGTCTTACAGAGCGTCGTGAGCCTGCGTCTCGTCCTGTCTCGCCTGTTCGCACTGCTCGTCGCGCTCCTCGTTTGCGTCCTCCTCCTGTCCCAGGCACGCACACCATGGCACTCCGTCCTTCCTCTGTTCCACTGCGTGTTCCTCTGCCTACTCCTCCTGAGTCCTCTCTTCCTGAGGTCCCTGACCCTGAGTCTGACCGAGCGCGTGCTGCCAGTCCCACTGTCGCTCGTCTCCTTGCCACTGCTGTCACTGACCCGTCCTTTGAGTCTTCTGCTGCTTCTGCTCTCGTTGCTGAGCTACTTGACTTTGCTGCTCCCTGCCGTCTCGACTACGCCTCTGCTCTAGTCACTGAGTCTGTGCCTGCCGGTCCTCTGTCCGTCGGGGGTGAGTGTGCTCTTGGCACGGACGTCCTTGAGGACAGGCAGGAGGACTTTGAGTGTCTTGCAGCTGCTGTACCTCGTTTCGCTTCCTTGCTGCTTGCCCCTGAGGGAGACCCGGATGCTCCAGACATCCCGACCCCGCGCTCTTACGCAGAGGCGATTACGGGTCCTTACTCCTCTAAGTGGCAGGCAGCTATGGATGCCGAGATGGCATCCTGGAAGTCCACAGGCACTTACGTTGACGAGGTTCCCCCACCTGGGGTGAACATAGTCGATGGCATGTGGATCTTCAGGGTGAAGCGGCCGCCGGGTTCTCCGCCTGCCTTCAAGGCACGCTACGTTGCTCGAGGTTTCAGTCAGCGACAGGGAGTTGACTACTTCCAGACCTTCTCCCCCACCCGAAGATGACTACTCTTTGGGTGTCGCAGCACGTAGCTGCTCAGCGTGACTACGAGTTACACTCCCTAGACTTCAGTACAGCCTTCCTGCAGGGCAGCCTGCACGAGGAGATCTGGTTGCGTCGACCACCTGGTTTCACTGGGTTGTTTCCTGCAGGTACCCAGTGGAGCCTTTGCCGGCCAGTCTACAGTCTCCGCCAGGCGTCTCGCGAGTGGCACGACACACTCAGGACTACACTTGCGGCTCTTGGGTTTGTTCCTTCTACAGCAGACCCGTCGCTGTTTCTACGCACCGACACCTCGCTGCCGTCCTTCTATGTCCTAGTGTACGTCGACGACCTTGTCTTTGCCATGGCTGACACTGAGGCACTGACCCTTGTGAAGTCCGAGCTGCAGAAGAGACATACCTGCACTGACCCGGGTAGAGCACGGCGCAGCTATCTTGGCCTGCAAATCACCCGGGACAGAGCATGGCGCACCATCATACTGACTCAGTCACACATGGTGCACCAGGTCCTTCAGCGCTTCGGCTTCCAGTACTCCTCGCCACAGCTCACTCCTCTGTCTACCAGCCACTCGCTCTCAGCTCCACCTTCGGATGAGTCCGTAGAGGCGAATGGTTCATACCCAGAGTTTGTGGGTTGCCTCATGTACCTGATGACTTGCACACGACCTGACCTCGCGTACCCTCTCAGCCTTCTGGCTCGCTACGTGGCTCCCGGTAGGCACCGAAAGGTGCACTGGGATGCTGCGAAGAGGGTACTGCGTTACCTGTGCAGTACGTCAGGCATGGGGCTTGTGCTTGGAGGACGGGGTCCAGTTGTCCTCACTGGTCACGCAGACGCTTCCTGGGTTGACGACTCAGCTACGCAGCGGTCGTCGCAGGGTTACACCTTCAGCCTTGGGTCCGGCTCGGTTTCTTGGCGGTCTACCCGCTCGTCCTCAGTTCTCAGCTCCAGCTGTGAGGCTGAGATCTACGCCGGAGCCATGGTTGCTCAGGAGCTACGCTGGCTCACCTACTTGCTGACCGACTTGGGAGAGCAGCCTCGTTCGCCTCCAGTCCTGTACGTAGACAACAAGGCCATGATGGCCTTGTGTCAGGAGCACAGACTGGAGCACAGAATGAAGCACATCGCTGTGCGATACTTCCTTGCTCGAGAGTTGAAGCAGCGTGGCCAGCTTTGTCTTGCGTACGTGGCCACTAGGGCCAATTCTTCCCATACATTCACCAAGTCACTTCCGCCTGGTGATCATCAGCGCTTCTCTACTGTGTTAGGCCTTGTGCCTACTTTGCCTCACTTACTTACTGCCTGACTCTGCCTGTACTGTGATCTATCTATATACCTGCATGCTTGCACTTGCTAGGGTATGATCACTGTATTGTTTGTTCTCTTTATATAACTCTGCATGTGAACTGGCCTTGTGGCCCTTTGCTTGTGCTCGTACTGTGTGGTGACTTTGTGATCCACCCTGAGCTTTGCTTTGCTTTGCTTCTTCTCTTGACTGGTCTTGTGACCATTGCTTGCTCTGGCTATCCCCCACTTTGCCTATGGGGGTGTGTCAAACATATGTGCTTATGTGTTTACAATTGTCTAGGCTATAGTGGGTTTAGCCTTAGGGTGTACACAATTTTTCTCGACATTGTAGTTGTACCCCTCCTTCCTTCCTAGTAAACCATTCTCTCGTCATTCTCGCTACTATCTAATAGCGACTTCCTGCTGGTTGTTGACGAATACACACGTTACACCACTGTCTCCCCCTTGCGGCGAAAGGCAGACGTCAGCGGTGTTTTGATCCCCTGGATCCGTGCTACTCGTTTCCAGCTGCGCTAGCGGTTTAGTCGGGACTTTCCAGTCCTGCGTCTGCACTGTGACAGGGGCGGTGAGTTCTCTTCCGACCTCCCTGCGGAGTTCTGTCGAGACGAGGGCATTTGCCAGTCGTTCAGGCTTCCGGCCTCTCCTCAGAAATATGGGATTGCTGAGCGTCGCATTGGCTTGATCATGGAGGTTGCTCGTACCTCCATGATCCATGCGGCTGCTCCCCATTTTCTATGGCCGTTTGCGGTCCGATACGCAGCGCATCAGCTCAACCTCTGGCCCCGTGTCTCTGAGCCAGAGACCTCGCCCATACTCCGGTGGACGGGGAAGGTTGACGATGCGTCGGTGTTTCGGGTCTGGGGCGCACTCTCCCTTGTTTGCAATGCCAAAGCGAGCAAGCTCTCCTCTCGCACTCTCCGCTGCGTCTTCCTTGGCTTCCCCTCCCACGCCCCGCAGTGGCAGTTCTACTACCCGCGCGAGTGTCGAGTCTTCTCCTCCCAGGACGTTACCTTTGACGAGTCTTTTTGTTTCTACAGGCTACACCCACACGCATCCCACCCAATCCCCCTAGCGCCTCTTTTCTTGGTACCAGTCCCCCCTCCGGTAGACCCCCTCCCCCCAAAGGGTCTTGCTCCCTCAGGTGAGTCTCATGTAGACCAACCCCCCTTGGTTGAGCCTTTGGAGTTGTCTTCTGACTCCTCTGGCCTAGCTGTGGGGGGTGACCCCGCCGCTGACGACACGACGGCCACTCGCCGCTCTCCTTGCTTGGAGACCCCCCCTGGTTTTCCGCCTCGGCCATCTTCGCCGCCTCCGCAGCGTGCTGCTGAGATAGAGGGTGCGGGTTCTGGGGGTGCTGCGACTGGGGGTGCTGGTTCTTGGGGTGCTGCGACTGGGGGTGCTGACTCTGCAGGTACTGCTGGTGCTGGAGGTACTTGAGGTACTACTAGAGGTGCTGGAGGTACTAGAGGTGCTGCTGGTGCTGGAGGTGCTGGACCTACTAGTCGTGGAGGTACAGCTAGTGCTGGAGGTGCTGGAGGTGTTACTAGTGCTGGAGGCGCTGGAGCTGGAGGTACTGGAGGTGGTGGAGCTGCTGGTCCTTGAGGTGCTCGTACTGGAGGTGCTGGAGCTGCCGGAGCTGGTGGTGCTGTTAGTGATGGAGGTGCTACTGGAGCTGCTGCCAGTGGAGGTGCTGGAGGTACTGCTGGTGCTGGAGGCGCTGCAGCTGGAGGTACTGGAGGTGCTGGAGCTGCTGGAGCAGGTCGTGCTGCTGGTGCTGGAGGTGCTACTAGAGCTGCTGGCTCATGAGGTGCTGGAGGTACTGCTGGTGCTGGAGGCGCTGGAGCTGGAGGTACTGGAGGCACTGAAGGTGCTGGAGTTGCTGTTCCTGGAGGAGCTCGTACTAGAGGTGCTGGAGCTGCCGGAGCAGGTGGTACTACTGGTGCTGGAGGCGCCAGAGCTGGAGGTACTGGAGGTACTAGAGGTGCTGGAGCTGCTGGTCCTGGAGGTGCTCGTACTAGAGGTGCTGGAGCTGCCGGAGCAGGTGGTGCTGCTGGTGCTGGAGGTGCTGGAGGTGCTACTGGAGCTGCTGGTACTGGAGGTGCTGGAGGTACTGCTAGTGCTGGAGGCGCTGGAGCTGGAGGTACTGGAGGTACTGGAGGTGCTGGAGGTGCTGATGCTTGAGACTTGTGCTTCCACACCTGTTCGTGCTCGTCGTGTTGCCCGTCCTCGTCCTCCTGCTGTCCCGGGCACTCATGGTATGGCACTTCGTCCTTCCTCTGTTCCACAGCGTGTTGTCCTGCCTGAGCCTCCCGCGTCCTCTCTTCCGCACGTTCCTGACCCAGAGTCCGACCTTGCTCGTGTTGCTAGTCCTACTTTCACTCATCTCCTTGCTACTGTCGTCACTGACCCTGACCTTGAGTCTACTGCAGCGTTTTCCCTAGTCACTGAGCTAGTCGACTTTGCAGCTAGGAGTCGACTCGACTACGTCGCAAGTCTTTTTACTGAGTCTGAGTCTGTTTGTCCTCCGTCCGTCGAGGGTGAGCCTGCCCTTAGCACTTGACATCCCTACCCTGCGCTCTTACGCTGAGGCGATCGCGGGTGAGTACTCCTCTTAGTGGCAAACAACCATGGATGCAGAGATGGCTTCCTGGAAGTCCACAGGCACCTACGTCGACGAGGTTCCTCCTCCTGAGGCGGACATAGTCGATGGCATGTGGATTTTCATGGTGAAGCGGCCGCCGGGTTCTCCGCCTGCCTTCAAGGCGCGTTACGTTGCTCGAGGCTTCAGTCAGCGACAGGGGGTCGACTTCTTCCACACCTTCTCCCCCACCCCGAAGATGACTACTCTTCAGGTGCTGCTGGACGTTGCAACACAGCGTGACTACGAGTTGCACTCCCTCGGCTTCTCCACAGCTTTCTTGTAGGGCATCCTTCACGAGGAGATCTGGCTGCGCCGCCCACCTGGCTTCAATGTGTCGTTTCCTGCGGTACCTAGTGGAGCCTCCGGCGGCCACTCTACGGTCTCCGCCAGGCGCCCCGCGAGTGGAACGACACACCGAGGACTACACTTGCGGCTCTTAGGTTTGCTCCTTCCTCTGCTGACCCGTCGCTGTTTCTACGCACCGACACTACCCTGCCGTCGTTCTACGTTCTCGTGTACGTCGACGACTTGGTTTTTGCTACTGCTGACACTGAGGCGCTGGCCCTAGTGAAGGCGGAGCTGCAGGAGAGACACACCTGCACTGACATGGGTGAGCTGCGTAGCTATCTTGGCTTGCAGATAACCCGGGACAGAGCACGGCGCACCATCACTTTGACTCAGTCACACATGGTTCACCAGGTCCTTTAGCGCTTCGGCTTCCAGTTCTCCTCGCCACAGCCCACTCCTCTGTCTACCGGCCACTCGCTCTGAGCTCCACCTTCGGACGAGTCCGTAGAGCCGAGTGGTCCGTACCCAGAGCTTGTGGGTTGCCTCATGTACCTGATGACGTGCACAGGACCTGACCTTGCGTACCCTCTCAGCCTCCTGGCTCGCTATGTGGCTCTCGGCAGACACTGAAAGGTGCACTGGGATGTTGCGAAGAGGGTACTGCGTTACTTGTGCAGTACATCGGGCATAGGGCTCGTGCTTGGAGGACAGGGTTCAATGGTACTCACAGGACACTCCGACGCTTCTTGGGCCGATGACCAGGCGACTCAGCGTTCGTCACAGGGTTACACCTTCAGTCTTGGCTCTGGTTCTGTCTCGTGGAGGTCCACTCCTTCTTTTGTGCTTGGTTCCAGCTGTGAGGCCGAGATCTACGCTGGGGCCATGGCTGCACAGGAGCTACGCTGGCTGACCTACCTGCTGACCGACTTGGGGGAGCGGCCTCGTTCTCCTCCAGTTCTGTACGTCGACAACAAGGCAATGCTTGCCTTGTGTCACGAGCAAAGACTGGAGCACAGAACGAAGCACATTGCTCTTTGCTACATTCTTGCGCGTGAGCTGCAGCAGCGTCGTCAGCTCCGCTTTTCCTACGTGGCCTCGCGGGTCAACACTGCTGATGTGTTCACCAAGGCCCTTGGGTCTGGTGATCATCAGCGTTTCTGCACTACTCTTGGGCTTGTGCCCACTCTGCCTCACCTGCTGGTTGCTTGACTTGCTCTTGTTGTACACTGATATATATCTTTATACCTGCTTGTTTACTCTTTCTAGGTTGTGATCAGTGTACTGCCTTGCTATTATAACCCTGCATGTGAGCTGGCCTTGTGGCCGCTTGCTTGTGCTCATATTGTGTGGTGTCCTTGAGATCCACCCTGAGCTTTGCTTTGCTTTGTTCTCGTGCTTGACTGGTCTTGTGACTGTCTGTTGTGTTTGCTATCTCCCACTTAGCCTATGGGGGTGTGTCAAACTGTATGTTTGTGTTCTCTCTAGGCTATAGTGGGTTAGCCTACAAGGGGTACAACACTTTAGGGTTAGTACTTGTACCCAACTCATTCATAGTTCATTCATTCTTGCACAGGGATTCTGATACTCCACGCCATCTGGTTTTCCAGGGTTCACCCGCGCCAGCCCCGTATCCCCTTGCGACGGAGAGGGGAATGTGGGCGGTGTACGAGGCGCTGTCGGCGCGCGAGCAGCGCAAGTTGCGCTCCGGGGTGTTCCCCCTGTGAGCGCACGCGGCGGAGTCGGCAAGCGCGGTGTGTCAGGCGAGCTGGGGGGTGGTGGCACGCCTGGTACATGCGGATTTGGTGAGCGCAGCCTCACGCGCCTCCCCGCACCTCGTCCCCCCTTTGCACCCCCCACTTGTACCCCCACATGTTGGCCCTCACGTCTTCCCCCCCAATTCTTCCACAGCTCTACTAGTCCCGCTTCTTTCTCTCGCACCTCTCTCCGTCTCTCCCCGCACCTCTCTCCCCGCACCTCTCTCCTCGCACCTCTCTCTCCGCACCTCTCTCCCCACACCTCTCTTCCCGCACCTCTCTCCACATGTCTACCCTCACCTCTCTTTCTCCCCCTCTCCTTCTCCCCACCCCACATTACTCGCCACCTCCGCACCACACCACCCGCCTGCTGCCCCATCATCTCCCCTTGTTCAGCAACTCCCGCACCCCACACCCTCCTCCCCTTCCTCTCGTCCCCTCCCCCCCTCCCCGCCCCCGTCCCCATTACCCTCTCCGCCTCACTCTTTCCAGTGTGAACCAGACACATGGGAGGGAGAGGGGGGGAGAGGGGCGGGGGGGTGCAAAGGAGGGGGCTGATGTGGAAACACAAAAGAAGGGAGAGGCAAGAGGGCCGCGAGTGGAAGAGCAGGGGCAGGTGTTATGTCTGGTGGAGGTGTTATCTGATGGGGTGGTGAGGGCGGGGAGAGGCGCAGTGGGGGTGGGGGAGGTGGAGGAGCTGGTGTGGGCGTCCTTCGTGAAGACCCACTAGGCTATGCTCACCCCAGAGAACTGGAGCCACTTCGACCCTCTGCTGCTCAAACTGGTACAAGTCACACTCTGGTGATGGATCGAGTCACACACTGGTACAAAATTGAGTCACACACTGGTACAGAATGGAGTCACACACTGGTACAGAATTGAGTCACACACTGGTACATGATCGAGTCACACACTGGTACAGAATTGAGTCACACACTGGTACAGGGCCGAGTCACACACTTGCCTGCCTATTGACCTTCCTTGGCAAGTTCTCCCTCTCTCTCTCCGTCTCCCTCAGCGATCACATAGCAGCGTCATTCTCCCCTTGATCCCCTTTCTATCGCTCTGCTGCCGCCGCTGCTGCTGCTGCTGGCACTGGCACTGCCCCTCCTCCTCCAAAGGAGCCTCTCTTTGCGCCCTCAGACGCCCCCAAGCTTGCACCCATCTCAGTTGCCACCTCCTCCACCACCACCCCTTCCACCACCACTCACTCTCTCCAGCATTTAGTCGCCACCTCCCCCAGGCGCCGACTCTCGGCTCTACTCGCTTCGCTACAGGTCAAGTCGCCGGCTGTGCGGGGGGCGGGGCGGGGTCTGCTCGCAGTCCTGGAACTGGCACACTCAGAGCGTGTGTGCTGCACTGCTAGGGAATAAGGAGAGGGCAGTGAGAGCAAGGGGGAAGGACAGAGGAGGAGGAAGATAGTGAGGTACAGGGGGGAGTGGAAGGAGAGATGGGATGATGGGATGGGAGCGGTGCTGTGGGTGGTGGTTTGGGATGGGGGTGGGGGGGAGAATGGGCAGCACAGGGAGTGCCCTCGAGACGGCCCTGCAGGTGCGGTGGGTGGGATGCTGGTGCTGGGGTTCATAATAGCAGCGCCAGTTGAGGAGCTTGGGTTCGGCGAGAAACATTAGGAGAGCCTCATGGTGAGTGGGGCAGGGTGGTGCAGAGTGGTAAAGGGTGTTGTAGAGTGGTTCGGGGAAATACAGTGGGAAAATCAATATCTCTAAGAGGGTGACGGGCTTGAGTTCAGTGTGCGATTGCCCCATTCATCTCACCCCATTCATCTCGCCCCATTCATCTCACCCCATTCATCTCACCCCATTCATCTCACCCCATTCATCTCACCCCATTCATCTCACATCCAACCTCCCCTGTTCTTCCACCTTCCCCCCTCCCCCTTCCCCTTCATCCCATATCCCCGCTCCCCCCTCCCGCCCTATACCCTCATGTCACCCCAACGCTAAAAGAGATAGTGATTATGATAGGCGGGGGATGACGTGTAATACTATTTTTATCTCCCACTATCGTCTCTTTTTTTCTCCTTTTAGGACGCAGGTAGCAGGATGCGGGCAGCAGTATACAGAGATGGGATGCGCATGCAAGGCATTATGATGGGAAAAGGCTGAGCCTAAAACTCATGAGGATGGGCAGCGAAAAACATGGTAGAATCAGATAAATACCTGCAGCAGAGGCTGCGTCAAGTAAGTAGTCAACAAGAGCGGGGGCAGCTTCGATGAACAACAATACCATATCACTATCCCGTGGCACCAAGCCACCTCCCATGAGGCTTGCCAATCCACAGCGTAGGATGGCCCATGGTGTAGTCAAGTGACAGCCGAGAGTGAGATTTCTTTTAACCAACGTTTTGTGCAACGCCTCGGACGTCTCTGTCACCATGGCTTCAACAGCCTGCACCGTGGCAACACCTCCAGTACCCTCGTCACCATCCTCTCTCTCTATGCCAGACATGTTGGCCCCCGCCTGGCAAAAGTGTGAGAAGGGGGACTGTGAAACAGGGTGGAGTGCTATGCTGGTGGTGAGTGCGAGGCACGACAGAGTTGTGTTGGTTGAGTCAATGAGAGAAGGGCGGGAGAGATGGCCTTTCAGCAGGGTTTGAAGCAGCTGAGGGGAAGGGGGGGGACGGAGGAGGGCGGGTGGGTAGTTGGGGAATGGAAATGGGAAGAGGAAATTCGGTTGGTTCTTTGGGAGGGTGAAATGAAGAGAGACAGAGGGAAGGGGGAATGGGGAGTGACAGACAGGGAAAAGGGGAAATGGGGAGGGACAGGGGGTAGGGGAAATGGGGAGTCACAAGTACAAGGGGACTTGGGCTGGTACGGGAAGGGGAAATGGGGAAGGTCAGAGAAAAGGGGAAATGCAGAGTTCAGCTCCAGCAGCACCTCCAGCACCTCCAGCACCAGCTGTACCTGCAGTACTAGAAGGTCCAGCACCTCCAGCACCAGTAGCACCTCTAGGACTAGTAGCTCCGACACCTCCAGCACCTCTAGTACCTCCAGCACTGGCAGCACCTCCAGCACCTCCGGTAGTACCTCCAGTACCTCCAGCACCAGCAGTACCTCCAGGACTAGCAGCTCCAGCACCAGCAGAACCGTACCCTCCACCAACAGGACTGCCTCGCCGAACGATCCACGCACGAATCGCCTGCAGCGAGAGCGTCTCCAGTAGATCAAGGCTGCGGTGGCTGTCCAGCTCCAGGACCTCCAGCAGGGTCACCCACAGCTCCACCGCCACTAGGATTCGCAACACCCCCAGAGTCAGCACCCCCAGTCGCAGCACCCCAAGAACCAGCACCCCCAGTCGCAGCACCCCCAGAACCCTCACCCTCTGTCTCAGCACCCCAAGGCTCAGCACCAACAGTCTCAGCTCCAGAGTCCACAACAGCAGGCTGCGGAGGTGACGAAGACGGCCGAGGCGGAAAACCAGGGGGGGTCTCTAAGCGTGGAGAGCAGCGAGTGGCCGCCGTGTCGTCAACGGCGGGGTCACCCCCCTCAGCTAGGCCAGAGGAGTCAGAAGAGATCTCCAAAGGCTCAACTAAGGGGGGTGGGTCTACCTAAGACGCACCTGAGGGAGCAGGGCCCTGTGGGGGGAGGGGGTCTACCAGGGGTGGGACTGGTACCAAGAAAAGAGGCGCTAGGGGGATTGGGTGGGACGCGTGCGGGTGTAGCCTGTAGAAACAGACAGACTCGCTAAAGGTGACGTCCTGGGAGGAGAAGACTCGACGCTCGCACGGGTGGTAGAACTGCCACGGCGGGGCGTCGGTTGGGAAGGCAAGGAAGACGCAGCGGAGAATGCAAGATGAGAGCTTGCTCACTTTGGCATCGCGAACAAGGGAGAGCGCGCCCCAGACCCGAAACGCCGACGCATCGCCAACCTTCCCCGTCCACCGGAGTGTGGGCGAGGTCTCTGGCTCAGAGACACGAGGCCAGAGGTTGAGCTGATGCGCTGCGTTTCGGACCGCAAACGGCCATAAAAAATGGGGAGCAGCCGCATAGATCATGGAGGTACGAGCAACCTCCATGATCAAGCCAATGTGATGCTCAGCAATCCCATTTTTCTGAGGAGAGGCCAGAAGCGTGAACGACTGGCAAGATGCCCTCGTCTCGACAGAACTCCGCAAGGAGGTCAGAAGAGAACTCACCGCCCCTATCAGACTGCAGACGCAGGACTGGGAATCCCGACGAAACTGCTCGCGCAGCTGGCGATGAGTAGCACGCATCCAGGGGATCAAAACACCGCTGATGTCCACCTTGCGCTGCAAGGGGAAGACAGTGGTGTAGCGTGTGTAGTCGTCAACAACCAGCAGGTAGTAGCGCTCCTGGTCCGTCCCACCGATGGAGGCCAGGCCCCAAACGTCCATGTGGAGAGTCTGCAGAGGAGCGGTGGTCGGAGGAAACTCGGAGGAGTGAGGAGCGGCGCGCTGCCACCCCTCGATGCAAGGAAGGCACGGCGGGGAAGACGAGCGCGGGAGGGAGGGCAGGGACCTGGGAAGGCCAGAGACAAGGAGATGGGAGTGCATGTTGCGGAGACGCGGCAGCGAAGGGTGACCTAGGCGGTGGTGCCAGAGGAGAGTCTGGTGAGAGAGTACCCGACACGAGCAAGACGCTGCAAGCTGACCAGACGCAGACACCCGACTCGATGCAGCCACCTTACCTGACTCAGCCATCTGTGCAGACGCAGTGGTCAGGGTGTACAGACCGGACCCAGGCTGACGAGTGAACGTAGCAAGGTGACGGCCAGCGTGTAAGCACTTACAGATCGCCACACGCTGTCCTCCAGGAATGAAGGTGTCAACCCATTTATCCTGGAGAACTGCGTTGCTCAACAAGTTCGTCGAGAACGCGGGGAGGTGGAGACCTGAGAGAGACCTGGAGGGGACTGCCGGACATGGGAGGACAGTGGAGGCTTGCGCAACTACTGGGCCCCCAGTGGGGTCAGCTAGTGACACTGGGACAGGTGCTGCGAGTGGTGTGACTATGGTGCAATCACGAAAGAAGCGACGTGACGCGCCTAAGTCAAGCGTGAAAGTGTGCAAGGCCTCAGTTGAGGCAGGACCAGTGGCAGTAGACGCACTAGCACCTATATCATCGGCGGACTCACGAGCACCTAGAGCTGCAGCAGACTCACCAGCACCTGGAGCGACAGCAGACTCACTAGAACCGAGAGCAGCAGCCTCTACACGACCAGGGATACATTGCTGAGAAGCACAGTCCCAAGGTCGCTGAGGCCACATAAAACCAAAACCTCCACCATCAGGACTACCTCGTTGAATAACCCACTCACGAAGCTGCTGAGGGGTGGGGTCGCCCGGGAGAGGCAGTGACCGCTACTGTCCACCCCTAGCCGCTGTAACTGCCGTGATAGTGGCCATGACAGGCAGTGAAGGTCAGTAGTAGGTCCAGCACCTCCAGCACCAGTAGCACCTCCAGTACTCCTAGCCGCACCTCCACCAGCAGCGGCAGTAGCACGAGCAGTAGCAGCAGGGCGGCTCGGTGGGGCTAGGCGGCGGCTCCTCCAGCACTCCCAGCAGCACCTCCACCAGCAGCAGCAGTAGCACGAGCAGCAACAGCAGCAGCTTTATTAGCAGGAGGGCGGCTCGGGCTGGGCGGCGCAGCTCGGCCTGGGCAGCGCTGCTCAGCAGGGCACAGCGCAGCATTAGCAGCGTGTGCAGCAGCAGCACGCTGGGCAGCAGGGCGCGCTGGGTTTTTTGGGTGGCGAAGCAACTCTTTACGATCGATTTGACTAAATTATATTTTCATATTTTTTTAAATAAAACATGAAAATAAAATCGTAAGCTACAGTAATGCCCTTCCAATACTATAAGCAGGTTAACCAATTCTGAATACTGTTCGCAATCTGACTTTTTTTTGTTTTAGTTTTGTGCATATATGATGTACTGTTTGCGTTATATCTCTTACTGTTAGATGTTGTGGAAATCGCATGTAATACATCTTACACATTCGAATTATGAATTACATACCACACATGCTTAGATGAATGTAATGAACCAAGTTATATAGATGCATTATATATGCATAATAATGTTTTAATATGCATATGATATGCTTAAATGCGCACATACCAGTATTTAAAAAAAATGCGTGATAGTTAACGACCCGAAAACTAAGCTACCGCATCCTCTGTCTAGCATGGGGAGGAAGTCAATAGCTGAATTTTAGAATAATCAACTAGGACATGAAACAATACAATCTGTGAATTATAAAAAAAGGATAAAATCTATCAAATCCAGTTTGAAGTTGCAAAAACACGAGTCACTGAGTGCGCTAATGAACCTTTTGTGAAATAATAGATCTGAGGCCCCTTTTTAAGACCCATAGACGTGCATTGTTATTGCAATGTACATGCACACGTAAACACTCTGTCAAGAGAATGAACGAGAATGAATGAACTAGCAAAGTGTTGGGTACAAGTACTAACCCTAATTGGGTTGTACCCCTTATGGGCTACCCCACTATAGCCTACACAAATGTAAAAGCTATAATGTTATGACACACCCCCAATAGACAAAGTGGGGGAGAACAAGTGGTCACAAGACCAGTCAAGAAAAGCAAAGCAAGCTCAGGGTGGATCACAAAGTCACCACATAGTCCGAGCACAAACAAAGGGCCAAAAGGCCAGTTCACATGCACCCTCAACACCACCAGTCCCGGCAGCTCCAGCACCCCGGGTACGAGCACCTCCAGGACCAGTGGCCGCAGCACCTCCAACACCGCTAGCTCCAGCAGCAACTCCAGCACCTCCAGCTCCAGCAGCTCCAGCAGCAACTCCAGCACCTCCAACTCCAGCAGCTCCAGCACCTCCAGCCCCGATGGCTCCACTCTGAAGGCGTGCGCGTCGAACAAACCACTCACGCAGCTACTGCGGAGACAGTCTCGGGGAAGCACCAGCAGAACCTCCAGACAAAGCAGCACCCTGAGGCTCAGCACCCCCAGACTCCGCACCCTCTGACGCAGCACCCCTAGGCTCAACACCCTCAGGCTCAGCACCATCAGTCCCAACACCACCAGGCTCAGCACCCCCAGTCTCAGCACCCTCAGACCCCGCACCCCCAGGCTCCGCACCCCCAGACGCAGCACCTCGAGCAGCACCTGAGCCGACAGCTACCTGAACAGGCGCAGGACCAGGGAGAGGGTCTACCTGAGACACACCCGAGGGAGTAGGACCCTGGGGCGGGAGGGGGTCTACCGGAGGTGGACCGGGAGCAAGAAAGTGCGGCGGGGGCGGGGGAGGGGCAGAGCGGTAGGGGAAGAGACGGTAGAAGGGAACCGACTCGTCGAACATGACGTCCTGAGACGGGAGGATACGGCGCGAGGTGGGGTGGTAAAACTGCCAGCCAGGCGCGTCAGGGACAAAGCCAAGGAAGACGCAGGGAATAGCACGGGGGGAGAGCTTGTCCGCGGACGTATCGCGAACAAAGGCACGAGATCCCCAGACCCGGAACACCGACACATCGCCAACCTCCCCCGTCCAACGCAGTGTGGGCGAGGTCTTCGGCAAGGAGACACGGGGCCAGAGGTTGAGCTGATGCGCAGCATACTGGACCGCAAACGGCCACAGAAAATGGGGAGCAGCCGCATGGATCATGGAGGTACGAGTGACCTCCATGACTAAGCCAATGTGGCGCTCAGCAATCCCATTTTGGTGAGGGGAGTCCGGAAGCGTGAATGACTGGAGAATGCCCTCCCCACGACAAAACTCCCTCAAGAGGTTGGAGGAGAACTCACCACCTCTGTCAGAGTGCAGACGTAGGACAAGAAGGTCCTGGCCGAAGCGCTCGCAGAGCTGAAGACGGACAGTGCGGATCCAAGGGATCAAGACATCAACGATCTGACCCTTGCTACGCAAGGGGAAGACCGTGGTGTACCGCGTGTAGTCGTTAACAACCAGCAGAAAGTAGCTCTCGCGGCTCTGACCACTGACGCGGGCTGGGCCCCACACGTCCATGTGGAGAGTCTGCAGGGGAGCAGTCGTCGGGGGAAACGAGGAAAAGTGAGGAGCGGCGCAATGCCGCCCGTCGACGCAAGGGAGGCAAGGCGCGGCAGGCGAGGGCGGCAGGGGAGGCAGATACCCGGGAAGACCAGAGACAAGAAGACGAGAGTGCATGCCACGAAGACGTGGCAGGGAGGGGTGACCCAGGCGGTGGTGCCACAGAAGAGTCTGGTGCGACAAGAGGCGACATGAGCAAGAGGCGGCTACCTGACCTGACGCGGACACCTGAGCAGACGCAGCAACCTGAGGAGGCTCGGTAGCCAGCGTGTACAGACTCGACCCTGGCCGACGAGTGAACGTAGCCAGGTGACGCCCTGTCCGTGTGCACGTGCAGATCGACACGCGCTGACCCCCAGGAGTGGTGGTAGTGACCATCGCATCCTGGAGGGCAGCGGTACTCACCAAGTTCGTAGAGAACGAGGGGAGGTGAATACGTGACAGTGAGCCGGACGGAACCGCCGGACACGGGAGGACAGTGGAGGAACGGGCCACGACCGGTCCCCCGGAGGGGTCAGCCAGCCTGACCGGGACAGGTGCAGGAAGAGGAGTGAGGGTGGTGCTGTCACGAAAGAAACAGCGCGAGGCGCCTGAGTCCAACGTGAAGGTGTGGAAGGCCTTTGCGGGCGCAGTACCAGGGAGATTACCAGACTCACTAGCACCTAGAGCAGCAGCGGCTATACATGGGTCAGGCGGCACACACCGGTAACAGTCACCCTCAGCACTAACAGAGAGAATAGCATCAAAGTCTAGGTCAAAGATCGCAATCCTAGACTTAAGCAGATCTGCCCAGCGAGGGAGCTCGACGTCGTCACCAAACTCAGCACGCCAAGCGTTGTCGAGGCGGGAGAAGCAGCGGTGCTGAGTGTGGAGCCGCCCGCAAGTCTGACCAGCACGGTCACCCGTGCGAATGACATACGGGCAACTACCCCCAGACGGCCCACGCAGAAACCACAAGCTGCTGGGGAGACAGGGTCTCGCTCCGACGCTGCTGCTGCTGACGCTGGCCACCCCCAGAACTGACACGCCGAGCGCCAGTCCCACCGCCACCAGTCCCACCGCCTCCGCTGCCGCCACTCCCACTGCTGCCTCCACCACCGCCACCAGAGCCCCCATTCCCGCCACCACTCCCACCGCTGCCACCACCTCCACTGCTGCCCCCTCCACCACTCCCGCTGCCACCTCCACCACCGCCGCTACCACCACCACCACCCCGGCCACCCTTGCCCTTGCTGCTGCGGCGCTTCGCACTAGCAGAAGCAGCCCCGACGTCCTCAGGAACAGAGACGTCTGCAGCAGCAGCAGAGGCGTAGGAGGGGGCAAGGTGGGAGGGGGAATACCCCTCAAAGAAGGGCGGGCGCGGAGTGCCACGAGCAGCACCCACAGCAACTGCACTAGTCTCAGCTGCGAGGAGATGCTTCTCGAGGAGGTCAACAGTGAGGGAGGTGGGGTCAAGAGAGAGGAAGTGGTCCCTGACAGAGCGAAAAGAGTCAGGGAGGCGGGTGAATATAAAGTAGAGAGTGATGTACATCGGGGGCGGGTTCCTGTCAAGGAACTCAGCAGGAACGGCAGCGCGGTAGCGAGCGTCACTAGCGCGAAGGTGGGAAACCAGGTCCTCGATAGTGGCAAAGGCGGACAGCTCGGGGAACAGGTAGGGCAGAAGGAGGCGGCATAGAGTGTTGGAATAGTAGCTAGACTTAGGAGCCATGGCTATTGAGTGTCGAGAGACTTGAGTGTCGAGAGAGAATGATGAGTGAGGAAAGTCGAGAAGCAAAAATGAGTGGTTTCACTATAGAAAGTTGGGATACAAATAGCAAACCCTAAATTGGGTTGTACTCACTACAGAGTACCCCACTGCTGGCTAAACAACAAATACATTCTGACACACCCCCATAGTCAAAGTGGGGTATAATCAGCAGAGAAAGCAGTCATAGAGCAGATTCACAAGTACAAGCAAAGCTAGAGGCATTCACAAAGGGAAAGTGAGGAGGAGGAGGCTGGACTGTGAGAGGAGAGGAGATAGGAGGCGACGGCTGATGCTGCAGACACACGGGCAACAGGAGCAGCGCGCACTGTGGCTACCGGGGCCGTATCCTCGGACTACAGGAGTAACTGGCTTGCGGCTAACTCTGAGCGGCAGGAGCAACGGACCCACAGGCGACCGGCGCAGCAGGCTCTCTGAGCTACCAGAAGCAGAGCCCCGGACTACAGGTGCTGCGGACTACAAGACGGCAGCCTCCGCTCAACCTCCCCCAACTGTCCCACCCCCCTTACACACACCCCTTGCTGCACCCCTAGCTCCACTCCCACGTCACCCCCCTAGCACCACTCCCTCGGCTCCCACACACCCACCCCCCTCAGCGGCAGCTGCAGCAGTGGGAGACGAAGGTGGAGGAGTAGGAGGGGACGGTTCACACACCCGCCACCCCCATACCCGCCACCCCGCAGTTGCACCCACACCCGCCACCCCCATACCCTCCCCCTTCTCCTCCATCCCCTGCAGCAGGGGGTGGAGGAGGAGGGGGGGGGGGGGGGGGGGGTGGGGTCGGTGCTGCAGATCCCCTCCCCCCCACTGCTGCACCCGCAGCAGGGGGAGGTAGGAGAAGGGTGGGGGGGGCCTGGTGCTGCAGATCCCCTCCTGCCTCCCCCTGAACCTCCAAGCTCCCCTCCCTCTCCCAACACAAGGTGCGGGAGGGAGAGAGAGAGGAGGAGGCGTGGCGGCAGCTGCTGCTGCTGAGGCACATCCGCCACCCCCTCACACCCTCTCCCCGCCATCCCCATGGAGGGGGGGGGAGGGGGGGGAGGGGGGCGAGGGCGGGGGCGGAGCTGCGCGTGCGACTGTAGGGCACGCGGGCAGGAGGAACCCCCTCTTGCCACCCCTTCACCCACCATGTTGCAACAGGGCACAGGGGCCGCGGTTAGGGGCGGCAGGTCGTGAGGGGCCATGGCTAGGGGCGACGGGGCCATGGCTAGGGACGGGGCCGGGCGCTGGGCAGGTACGGGGCCGGGTGCTGGGCTAGGGACGGGGCCGGGTGCTGGGCAGGTACGGGGCCGGGCGTTGGGCAGGTACGGGGCCGGGCTCTGGGCAGGTACGGGGCCGGGCGCTGGGCAGGTACGGGGCCGGGCGCTGGGCAGGTACGGGGCCGGGCGCTGGGCAGGTACGGGGCCGGGCACTAGGCAGGAACGGGGCCGGGAGCTGGGCAGGTACGGGGCCGGGCGCTGGGCAGGTACAGGGCCGGGCATTGGGCAGGTACGGGGCCGGGCGCTGGGCAGGTATGGGGCCGGGCGCTGGCAGGTACAGGGCCGGGCGCTGGGCAGGTTTGGGGCCGGGCGCTGGGCAGGTTCGGGACCGGGCGCTGGGCAGGTACGGGGCCTGGCGCTGGGCAGGTAAGGGGCCGGGCAATGGGCAGGAACGGGGCCGGGCGCTGGGCAGGTACGGGGCTGGGCGCTGGGCAGGTACGGGGCCGGGCGCTGGCTAGGGTCGGGGCCGTGCGCTGGGCTAGGTACAGGCCGGGCGCGAGGCTAGGTACGGGCCGAGCGCGGGCGAGAGACGGGGCCGGGCGCGGGCAGGGTACGTGGCCGGGCGCGGGCGAGGTACAAGGCCAGGCGCTGGCTAGGTACGGGGCCGGGCGCTGGCTAGGGTCGGGGCCGTGCGCTGGGCTAGGTACGGGCCGGGCGCGGGGCTAGGTACGAGCTGAGCGTGGGCGAGAGACGGGGCCGGGCGTGGGCAGGGTACGGGCCGGTCGCGAGGCTAGGTACGGGCCGGGCGCGGGGCTAGGAACGGGGCCGAGCACGGGCAGGGTACGGGCCGGTCGCGAGGCTAGGTACGGGCCGGGCGTTGGGCGCAGAACGGAGGCCGGGCGCGAGGCTAGGTACGGGCCGATCGCGGGCTAGGTACGGGGCCATGCGCGGGCTAGGTACGGGGCCAGGCGCGAGGCTAGGTACGGGCCGGGCGCGGGGCGACGGAGTCGACGGGGCCAGCGGGGCCGAGGGGAGCGGCTAGGGGTGACGGGGCCAACGGGGCCGAGTGTCACAGCTAGGGGCTAGGGGCCAAGGGGCCGAGCCTAGGGGCTAGGGGCTACGCCAAGGGGCAACGGGCCAGGGCCTAGGCTAGCAGGGCATTAGGTGGTGGGCCCATTGATGTTAGGTCCTAGGAACGACCTGTTAGAATGAGAAGGAATGAATGAACTAGAAAGCAGTTGGGTACAAGTAGGAAACCAAGAAGTGTTGTACCCTATATGAACTACCCCACTACAGCCTAAACAGACTATAGCAGATATAAGTTTGACACACCCCCATAGGCAAAGTGGGGGAGAACAAGTGGTCACAAGACCAGTCAAGAAAGGCAAAGCAAGCTCAGGGTGGATCACAAAGTCACCACGCAGTCTGAGCACAAGCAAATGGCCACAAGGCCAGTTCACATGCAGAGTTATATAAAGGAGAACAAACAATAAACAGAACAAAACCTAGCAAGAGTAAGCATGCAGGTATATGTATAAAGAGTACAGTACAGGCAGAGTCAAGAAAAAAGCAAGTGAGGCACAGTAGGTACAAGGCCTAACACATTACAGAAACGCTGATGATCACAAGGCTGAAGTGCCTTGGTGAAAACATCAGCAGTGTTGGCCTGAGAGGCCACGTAAGCAAGACGAAGCTGGCCACGCTGCTGCAACTCTCGAGCAAGGAAATAGCGCAGAGCAATATGCTTCATTCTGTGCTCCAGTCTGTGCTCCTCACACAAGGCCAGCATGGCCTTGTTGTCGACGTACAGAACTGGAGGAGAACAAGGCGCCTCTCCCAAGTCGGTCAGCAGGTAGGTGAGCCAGCGTAGCTCCTGTGCAGCCATGGCCCCAGCGTAGATCTTAGCCTCACAACTGGAGCTGAGAACAGAAGAAGAGCGGGTAGACCGCCAAGAGACAGAACAAGAGCCAAGACTGAAGGTGTAACCCTGTGACGACCGCTGCGTAGCCAAGTCGTCAACCCAGGAGGCGTCAGCGTGACCAGTGAGGACAACTCGAGCCCGTCCTCCAAGCACGAGCCCCATGCCCGATGTACTACACAAGTATCGCAACACCCTCTTCGCAGCATCCCAGTGCACCTTTCGGTGCCTGCCGGGAGCCACGTAGCGAGCCAGAAGGCTGAGAGGGTATGCGAGGTCAGGTCGTGTGCAAGTCATCAGGTACATGAGGCAGCCCATAAGCTCTGGATACGGGCCACTCGGCTCTACGGACTCGTCCGAAGGTGGAGCTGAGAGGGAGTGACCGGTAGGCAGAGGAGTGGACTGTGGCGAGGAGTACGTGAAGCCGAAGCGCTGAAGGACCTGCTGCACCATGTGTGACTGAGTCAAGGTAATGGTGCGCTGTGCTCTGTCCCGGGTGATCCGCAAGCCAAGATAGCTTGTCAGTTCACCCAGGTCTGTGCACGTGTGTCTCTTCTGCAGCTCGGACTTCACGTGGGCGAGTGCCTCAGTGTCAGCAGTAGCAAAGACGAGGTTTTCTACGTACACGAGAACGTAGAACGGCGGCAGAGTAGTGTCAGTGCGTAGAAACAGAGAAGGGTCAGCAGTGGAAGGAGCAAAACCAAGAGAAGCAAGAGTCGTCCTGAGTGTGTCGTGCCACTCATGGGGTGCCTGGCGGAGACCGTAGACTGGCCGCCGGAGGCTCCACTGGGTACCAGCAGGAAACGACCCAGTGAAGCCAGGTGGGCGGCGCAGCCATATCTCCTCGTGCAGGCTGCCCTGTAGGAAGGCTGTGCTGAAGTCAAGCGAGTGGAGCTCGTAGTCACGCTGAGCAGCAACGTGCAGCAGTACCCGAAGAGTGGTCATCTTCGGGGTAGGGGAGAAGGTCTGAAAGAAGTCAACTCCCTGTCGCTGACTGAAGCCACATGCAACGTAACGCGCCTTGAAGGCAGGTGGAGAACCCGGCGGCCGTTTCACCCTGAAGATCCACATGCCACTGACGATGTTCGCCCCAGGTGGGGGAACCTCGTCTACGTAGGTGCCTGTGGACTTCCAGGAAGCCATCTCTGCGTCCATGGCTGCCTGCCACTGAGAGGAGTAGGGACCCGTAATCGCCTCTGCGTAAGAGCGCAGGGTCGGGATGTCTAGTGCATCCAGGTCTCCCTCAGGGGCCAGCAGCATGGACACGAGATGAGGTACAGAAGCAGCAAAGCACTCAAACTCCTCCTGTCTGTCCTCAAGAACGTCCGTGCCAAGAGCACACTCACCCCCGACAGACGGAGGATAGACAGACACAGACGCAGACTCAGCAACAAGACTAGTGGCGTAGTCTAGGCGACAGGCTGCAGCAAAGTCAACAAGCTCAGCAACAAGAGCAGACGCAGCAGAGGACTCAAACAGAGGGTCAGTGACAGCAGTGGCCAGAAAGCGCGTGACAGTAGGACTAGCAGCACGAAGGGAGTCAGACTCTGGGTCCGGACCATCAGGAAGAGAGGACGCAGGAGGAGACGGCAGAGGGACACGCTGTGGAGCAGTAGAAGGACGCAGTGTCATAGATTGAGTGCCTGGGACAGGAGGGAGACGCGGACGCGAAACACGACCAGCGCGAACAGTACGGACAGGCGACGCAGAACGAGACGCAGGCGACACAGGACGAGACTCAGACTCACGACGCTCCGTAAGACCTCTAGTTGGTCCAGAGTAAGGAGAAGGACCGGGCAGTGGAGAGGCCGGCTGCAACTGCGACTGAGACTGGACAGGCGGCGGACTCAGGAAAGGAGGAGGAGGACCAGGAGAAGGCGGGGAGCCAAGAACCTGCTGAAGGAGTGGAACGTAGTACGGCCGCGGCCGCGCAGCGCCTCCAGAAACAGCAGAGACAAAACCGGTACCCTCAGCCCCAGGGTCTCCGGTCCCAGCAGCACCTCCAACAGCTCCAGCAGCTCCAGCAGCTCCAGCACCAGCAGCACCAGCACCAGCAGCACCTCCAGCAGCTCCAGCACCAGCAGCACCTCCAGCAGTGCCAGCACCTCCAGTAGCTCCAGTAGCACCTCCAGCACCAGCAGCACCTCCAGCAGCTCCAGCAGCACCTCCAGCACCAGCAGCACCTCCAGTAGCTCCAGCAGCACCTCCAGCACCAGCAGCACCTCCAGTAGCTCCAGTAGCACCAGCAACTCCAGCACCAGCAGCACCTCCAGTAGCTCTAGCAGCACCTCCAGCACCAGCAGCAACTCGACAGCGCCGAGAGTACCACTCACGAAGCCGCTGTGGAGAGAGGGGCTCACGCCGCGACGGGACACGTAGAGCACCTCCAGACTCAGCACGCGCAGGCTCAGCACCTCCAGACACAGTACCCTCAGGCTCCACACCCCCAGGCTCAGCACGCCCAGACTCAGCACCCCCAGACTCAGCACCCCCGGTCTCAGCACCCCCAATCCCTGCACCCGCATGCTCAGCACCCCTAGCAGCACCTGAGTCGATAGCTACCTCGACCGGCTCGGCAGGGTCAACCTTGGACACACCTGAGGGGGCAGGACCCTGGGGGGGGAGGGGGTCTACCGGGAGAGTACCTGGTGCGAGGAAGAGCGGTGGGGGGGGGAGAGAGGCAGTGCGGTAGGGAAAGAGACGGTAGTACGACACCGACTCGTCAAACGTGACGTCCTGAGAGGACAGAACACGACGCGAGGTGGGGTGATAGAACTGCCACCCGGGTGCGTCAGGAGGGAAGCCAAGGAAGACACAGGGAATGGCACGGGAGGACAGCTTGTCCGCTGTAGTATCGCAGACAAAAGCTCGAGATCTCCAGACACGGAACGCGGACGCATCGCCAACCTTCCCCGTCCACCGCAGAGTAGATGTAGTCTCCGGCAAGGAGACACGAGGCTGAAGGTTGATCTGATGCGCAGCGTACTGAACCGCGAACGGCCACAGAAAAAAGGGAGCAGCCGCATGGATCATAGACGTACGAGCGACGTCCATGACCATGCCAATGCGGCGCTCAGCAATCCCATTTTGCTGCGGGGAGGCCGGAAGCGTGAACATCTGGCGGATGCCCTCCGAACGACAGAAGGCCCTCAGGAGGTCGGAGGAAAACTCCCCACCTCTGTCCGAGTGCAGACGCAGAACAGGAAGGTCTGAACCGAAACTCTCACTGAGCTGGCGACGAGCACCGCGGATCCAGTCGATCAACACCTCAGGGACCTCACCCTTGCTGCGCAAGGGGAACACTGTGGTGTAACGCGAGTAGTCGTCAACGACCAGCAGGAAGTAACGCTCGCGACCCTGTCCACGGACGCGGGCTGGGCCCCACACGTCCATCTGAAGAGTCTGCAGAGGAGCCTCAGTCGGAGGGAACGAGGAGGAGTGAGGGGCGGCGCGCTGCCTGCCCTCGACACAAGGAACACAGGTGGGGGCAGGCCCCGGAGGAAGGGGAGGGAGGGACCTGGGAAGACCCGAGACAAGGGCACGGGAGGCCATACCTCGAAGACGAGGTAGGGAGGGGTGACAGAGGAGAGTCTCGTGCGACAGAGGACGACACGAGCAGGGGGCAGACGCAGGACTAGACCTGGACGCGACAGCAAACACCTGACTAGATGCAGCTACCTGACCAGACGCAAAGACCGGAGGAGGCGCAGTAGTCAGTGTGTACAGACTCGACCCTGGCCGACGGGTGAACGTGGCCAGGTGGCGGCCCGTCAGAGAGCAAGTGCAGTGGGTCACACGCTGACCTCCAGGAGTGAACTGGTCAACCCATGCGTCCTGGAGGTCAGCTCCACTCACCAAGTTCGTAGAGAACGAGGGGAGGTGGAGTCCCGACAGCAAGCCCGACGGGGCAGCAGGACACGGTAGAACCGTGGAGGAGTGTGCAAGGACTGGGCCCCCGGAGGGGTCAGCAAGGGAGACCGCAACAGGTCGACTGAGCGGCGTGAGCGTGGTGCTGTCTCTAAAGAAAGAGCGCGAAGCACTAGAGTCAAGTGTAAAAGTGTGCAAGGACTCAGTAGGTGCAGTACCAGAGCTAGAAAACGCACCAGCACCTGGAGCTGCAGACGCACCAGCACCTGGAGCAGCAGACGCACTAGCACCTAGAGCAGCAGCCGCAATGCCCGGGTCGGGCGGGACACTCAGGTAACAGTCACCCTCAGCACTATCAGCAAGAGCATACATGGCAGCAAGGATAGCATCAAAGTCTAGATCAAAGATAGGCACATTCTGCAGAAGCAGATCATACCAGCGAGGGAGCTCAACGGCGTCAGGAAACTGGGCACGCCAAGCATCAGTCAAGCGACCGAAGCAGCGCTGCGTAGTGTGTGGGAGCCCACACACCTCCCCACTACGAGTGCCAGAGCGAAGAACGTAAGTGCAGGGACCTGCAGCCCCATACCTCCCACGCCCAGCGTACCACTCACGAAGCTGCTGGACCGACGGGGTCTAACGAGAGCGCAGCTGCTGCTGGCGCTGGCTGCCACCAAAGCCTCCACGCTGCGCGGCTGCACCTCGACCAGCACCACCGCCACCTCCACCTCCACCACCGCCGCCGCTGCCTCCACCACCGCCGCCGCTGCCTCCACCACCTCCGCCACTGCCGCCAGCACCTCCACCGCCGCCACTACCTCCGCCTCCTCCACCTCCTCCACTGCTTCCCCCGCCGCCCCCTCCACCACCCTTGCTCCCCTTGCCCCTGCTGGTGCGGCGTCTCCCAGTAGGGGCAGACGCAGCTCTGACCTCCGCAGTGCCAACGAGGTCGACAGCAGCAGCAGAAGCAACAGAGGGGAGAAGGGGGACAGGGGAACACCCCTCAAAGAAAGGGGTGCGACGGTCGCCGCGAGAAGCACCTACAGCTAAGATACTCTTCTCAGCTGCAGTAAGGCGCTCCTCTAGCAGGTTGACAGTCAGCTCGGTGGGGCAAAGGGAGAGAAAGTGGTCCCTGACTGAAGAGAGGGAGCCAGGGAGGCGGGTGACTAGGTAGTAAAGGGTGATGTACATGGGGGGGGGGTTCTTGGCACAGAACTCAGTGGGAAGGGCAGCGCGGTAGCGGGCGTCACTAGTGCAAAGGTGAGCAACTAGGTCAGCGACTGTGACAAAGGCAGCAAGGTCAGGGAAAAGGTACGGCAGCATGAGGTGGCTGAGGGCAGCAGTGGCAGGGGAGGAGTAGCGTGCAACTACAGCATCGTACAAAGACTGAGCAGTCTTGTACTGGCCAAAATGCGCACGCTCAGCTGGCGGCAGGTGACTACGAACAGCAAGACGAGCAACAGCGTCACCAGTGGTCCACTGCGAGCGAACAGTACTGTCAGCAGTGGCAGTAGGAGCAGTAGAGGCACCGGACGTGTGATCGAAGAGGGATACTCCATCCCTAGAGTCACACTGAAGAAAAAGCTGCAGGTCGTCAACCCACACGTCAAAGTCAAATGCACGTCCCTCAGCGTCAAAGGTGAGAACCGTGGGGCTAGCCATAGTGGCAGTAGGGGCAGTAGCGGCAGCAGAAGCAGTAGTAGTAACAGGAGCAGTGCAGGTAGGGCAGTGCAGCTCAGTAGGGCGGGGCGGCTTGGCTGGGTGGTGCGGCTCAGTTAGGCGGCACGGCTCAGCTGGGCGGCGCGGCTCGGCCAAGCAGCGCGGCTCGGCTCCTGGCGGCGCAGCGCAGCAGGGGGGGGGGCGCGGGTGCTTACCAGGGGCGGTTGCAGGCAGGGCCGCTACTGGGGCGGCAGCAGGGAAGGGCCGCTACGGGCGGCGCAGGCAGGGCCGCTACTGGACGTTTGCAGGGCCGGGCCGACGGGCGGCGGGTCAGCGACGGGCGGCAGGTCGGCGACGGGCGGCGGGTCGGCGACGGGCGGCGGGCCAGCGACGGGCGACGGCTGGCCGGCGAAGGGCGACGGGCCGGCGACGGGCGGCAACGGGCCAGCTACGGGCGGCAACGGGCGGCAACGAGCGGCAATGGGCGGCAACGGGCAGCAACGGGCGGCAACGGGCCGGCGACGGACCGGCAACGGGCGGCAACGGGCCGGCGACGGGCGGCAATGGGCCAGCGACGGGCCAGCAAAGGGCGGCAACGGGCCGGCGACGGGCGGCAATGGGCCAGCGACGGGCCAGCCACGGGCGGCAACGGGCCGGCGACGGGCGACGGGTGGCCGGCGACGGGCGACGGGCCGGCGACGGGCGGCAACGGGCCAGCTACGGGCCAGCGACGGGCGGCAGTAGGGTAGGGCCACGAGGGGCCTCGTAGGAAAGGGCCACGATGGGCCAGCAAGGCAAGGCCACGACGGGCGGCACAAGGGCAGGGCGCGCGACGGCGCAGGTGAAACAGGCGCGAGGCGCGCTTCGGGTAGGAAGAAAAATCGTGGTGGGCCCTAAAAAAACGTTCCCACTAGGGAACCTGCTCAGAATACCATGTTAGAATGAGAAGGAATGAATGAACTAGAAAGCAGTTGGGTACAAGTAGGAAACCTAGAAGTGTTGTACCCTATATGAACTACCCCACTACAGCCTAAACAGACTATAGCATATAAGTTTGACACGACCTACTCTGATAGCATGTTGGAATAGTAGCTAGACTTAGGAGCCATGGCTAGTGAGTGTCGAGAGACTTGAGTGTCGAGAGAGAATGATGAGTGAGGAAAGTCGAGAAGCAAGAATGAGTGGTTTCACTATAGAAAGTTGGGATACAAATAGCAAATCCTAAATTGGGTTGTACTCACTACAGAGTACCCCACTGCAAGCTAAACAGCAAATACATTCTGACATAGAGCAGCAGTGGCAGGGGAGGAGTAGCCGGCGACTACAGCGTCGTACAATGCCTGTGCTGTCCTGTGCTGTCCAAAGTGAGCGCACTCAGCTAATGGCAGGTGGTTGCGGATGGCTAAGCGGGTAGCAGCATCTCGAGTAAGCCACCGTGAGTGAGTCGAACTGTCGGCTGTGGCGGGAGGGGCAGTAGCAGCTCCTGACGCTAGGTCAAAAAGCGAGACACTGTCCTTAGAATCGCTCAGTAGGTACAGCTGCAGGTCGTCTAGCCACGTGTCAAATTGAACTGGTCTGCCCTCATGACCAAACGCGAGAACCTGAAGCGAAGCCATAGCTGTGCAGCACGCAGGATAGCTGTAGTAGTAGCAATAGCAGCTGTAGTAGTAGCAACAGTGACAGTACCGGGCCGTAGCAATAGTTGTAGCAGTATCTAGGTACCGGGCCGGGCGTTGGGCTAGGTACGGGGGGCCGGGCGTGGCTAGGGACCGGGCCAGGCGTCGGGCTAGGTACGGGGCCGGGCGCTGGGCTAGGTACGGGGCCGGGCGCTGGGCGAGGGGCGGGGCCAGGCGCTGGCTAGGGTCGGGGCCGGGCGCTGGGCTAGGTACGGGGCCAGGCGGGGCTAGGGACCAAGCCGGGCGCGGGCTAGGTACGGGCCGGGCGCGGGCATGAGACGGGGCCGGGCGCGGGGTGGGTACGGGCCGGGCGCGGGCTAGGCACGGGCCGGTCGCGGGCTAGGTACGGGCCAGGCGTGGGCGAGAGACGGGGCCGCGCGCGGGCTAGGTACGGGCGGGTCGCGGGCTAGGTACGGGCCGATCGCGGGCTAGGTACGGGCCGGGCGCGGGCGTGAGACGAGGCCAGGCACGGGCTAGGTACGGGCCGGTTGCGGGCTAGGTACGGGCCCGTCGCGGGCTAGGTACGGGCCGGGCGCGGGCGAAAGACGGGCCGGGCGCGGGGCTAGGAACGGGCCGATCGTGGGCAGGGTACGGGCCAGGCGCGGGCGAGAGACGGGGCCGGGCGCGGGCTAGGTACGGGCGGGTCGCGGGCTAGGTACGGGCGGGTCGCGGGCTAGGTACGGGCCGATCGCGGGCTAGGTACAGGTCGGGCGCGAAATGGGGCCGGGCGCGATACGGGGCTGGGCGCAGGCTAGGAATGGGGCCGGGCGTTGGGCGCGATACGGGGCCGGGCGCGAGACAGGGCCAGGCGCTAGGCTAGATATGAGGTCGGGCGCGGGGCTAAGGGCCGACGGGGCCGGGCACGGGCTAGGAACGGGGCCGGGCGCAGTCTAGGAGTTGACAGGCCTAGGGGCGGTTACTAGCAGCGTGGCAGGTGGTGGGCCCAAGGAACCTGCTCAAAGTAACGAATGAGAATGAATGAACTATGAAACATTTGGGTACAAGTACTAACCCTAATTGGGTTGTACCCCTTATGGGCTACCCCACTATAGCCTACACAAATGTAAAAGCTATAATGTTCTGATAATAAAGAGAACAAACAATACAATGATCATATCCTAGCAAGTGCAAGCATGCAGGTATATATATAGATCACAGTACAAGCAAGTCAAGCAGTAAGCAAGTGAGGCAAAGTAGGCACTGTTAAAACTGAGAGTGTGGTAGCCATGGCTAGGAAGAGAGAAGGTAGCGAGAGAAAAAAATGTATTAGGAAAGAAGTGTCGAGATACAAGTCTAGAAAGGAATTGGAAACCCTAATTAAACTTAGGGTGTGTTCAGTTTGTACTATAGCTACGAAATGAACCTAAATTGAACCTGGAAGCATAACTCGCTCTAAGCATGGTAGAATGATAAGAGAACACCAAAATAAAGGCCAGAGCGAGCTCTAGCCTACTCCAACACACCCCCAGGCTAGGTGAAGCTCTGGAACAAAACACCTAGCGAACGGGAACACCCCCAGAAGTGGCAAGTCGCGTGAGCCCAAGCTCGCGCACGTAGAAACGGTGTGGTGCACGCAGAAGGGCCTTGGTGAAAATGTCAGCAAGGTTGGCAGTAGCGGCCACCTTGCGAAGGCGTAAGAAGCCAGACTGCACCAGCTCGCGCACGAAGAAGTAGCGGACCTCTATGTGTTTGCTGCGGGCGTGATAGACAAGATTTTCAGTGAGATGAATCATGCTCGCACTGTCACAGGAGAGCGTCACAGAGGGCTGAGAGTGACCGAGCTCAGCAAGGAGAAAGGAGAGCCAGCGAGCCTCCTGAGCTGCCAATGTGCCTGCGTACAACTCAGCTTCGCAGGTAGAAAGGCAGGCAGAGGATGAGCGAGTGGAGCGCCAGCTGATGAGACCACTGCCAAGAGTAAAACCATAACCCTGAGAGGAGCGGCGATCAGGGCGAGAATCAGCATAGGAGGAATCACTGGAACCGCAAAGAACAGGGGGAGAAGAGCCACCAAGAGTGAGAGCAAGATCAGAGGTAGCGCGGAGATAGCGGAGAACGCGCTTGGCAGCCGCCCAGTGCATGTCTGTGTGGCGACCAAGGCCAACAAAGCGAGAGAGGACACTGAGGGGGTAAGCAAGATCGGGGCGCGTGCACATCATAGCATACATGAGTGACCCAACGAGCTCAGGATAGGGTCGCAGTTCTGAGGAGGGAGCGGGAACGGCAGGGGCAGTAAGCTGATGGTTAGCGGGAAGAGGAGTGGAAACTGGCTTAGCCTGTGACATTTCAAAGCGTTCAAGGATGGAGTGGATTTAGAAAGATTGAGAGAGAGAGATGGTGCGCGCAGTACGATCGCGACGAATCTCCATGCCAAGGTAGTGGCGAAGCTCGCCAAGATCCTTGCACAGGAGACGTGCCTGGAGGGCTAGCTTGACAGCGGCAAGGTCGGCAGAATCTTCAGCGAGGAGCACCAAGTCATCGACGTAGGCAAGAATGTAAACCCTGTGGGGGGAAGTGCGAATGAAGAGACTGGGGTCGGAAGAGGAGGTGGAGAAGCCAAGAGAGTGAAGAGTGGAGGCAAGCTTAGCATGCCACTCGCGTGGGGCCTGCTTAAGACCATACACTGGGCGCTTCAGCTCCCAGACAGTGCCTGGAGGGAAGGGGCGAGGAAAGCCAGCGGGGCGCTCAAGGAAAATGCGTTCATGAAGCTCGCCTTGGAGAAAGGCATTGGAGACATCCATAGAGTGAATCTCCCAATTCCAGCGGGCGCCTAGATCAAGAAGGAGGCGAAGAGTGGGGAGACGGGCAGTGGGGGAGTAAGTGGCAAAGTAGTCAATGCCTTCACGTTGGGTGAAGCCTTTGGCGCAGTAACGGGCTTTGAAGACAGGGAGCTCCCCAGGTAGCTGTTTGACACGAAAGACCCATTTGCCCTTCACAATGGTGGCGCCAGGGGGGGGGACAGAGTCAACGTAAGAGTGAGTCCTAGTGAATGCCTCACACTCGGCAATAATGGCAGCCATCCACTCAGTTGCATGAAAGCCAGACACTGCCTCGGAATAGGTCTGAGGGGTGGGAATAGCGGCAGTGTCAACGGAGAGAAGAGTCGGAGAATTGGAGAAGTCACCAATGGTGACACAGAGGAGGGGTGAAACAGGATGAACAGAGAAAAGCTCCTCAAAGCGATCTTCGAGAAGATCAACGTTCTGAGAGGGAGAGAGACGAGTAAAGAGAGCAGAGTGTTGAAAATTGGACATTGCACGGGTCATGGAGCGGGTGAGACGGGGAGAGGGTGGGGGGGCAGGTGCAGAAGGGAGGGTAGCAGAAGGAGGTGATGAGGGAGGGGCCATGGGAGCAGAAGATGAAGAGGCAGGAGGAGAGATGCCAGAGATGACAGCGGAGGGGGGGGTGGAGGAGGCAGGCAGGGGAGGTGGAGCAGGGGCAAGAGGAAGGGGAGGAGGAGAGGGAGCAGCAGAGGGCAGCGGATCAAGGAGACACGGGGCCAGAGGTTGAGCTGATGCGCAGCATACTGGACCGCAAACGGCCACAGAAAATGGGGAGCAGCCGCATGGATCATGGAGGTACGAGTGACCTCCATGACTAAGCCAATGTGGCGCTCAGCAATCCCATTTTGGTGAGGGGAGTCCGGAAGCGTGAATGACTGGAGAATGCCCTCCCCACGACAAAACTCCCTCAAGAGGTTGGAGGAGAACTCACCACCTCTGTCAGAGTGCAGACGTAGGACAAGAAGGTCCTGGCCGAAGCGCTCGCAGAGCTGAAGACGGACAGTGCGGATCCAAGGGATCAAGACATCAACGATCTGACCCTTGCTACGCAAGGGGAAGACCGTGGTGTACCGCGTGTAGTCGTTAACAACCAGCAGAAAGTAGCTCTCGCGGCTCTGACCACTGACGCGGGCTGGGCCCCACACGTCCATGTGGAGAGTCTGCAGGGGAGCAGTCGTCGGGGGAAACGAGGAAAAGTGAGGAGCGGCGCAATGCCGCCCGTCGACGCAAGGGAGGCAAGGCGCGGCAGGCGAGGGCGGCAGGGGAGGCAGATACCCGGGAAGACCAGAGACAAGAAGACGAGAGTGCATGCCACGAAGACGTGGCAGGGAGGGGTGACCCAGGCGGTGGTGCCACAGAAGAGTCTGGTGCGACAAGAGGCGACATGAGCAAGAGGCGGCTACCTGACCTGACGCGGACACCTGAGCAGACGCAGCAACCTGAGGAGGCTCGGTAGCCAGCGTGTACAGACTCGACCCTGGCCGACGAGTGAACGTAGCCAGGTGACGCCCTGTCCGTGTGCACGTGCAGATCGACACGCGCTGACCCCCAGGAGTGGTGGTAGTGACCATCGCATCCTGGAGGGCAGCGGTACTCACCAAGTTCGTAGAGAACGAGGGGAGGTGAATACGTGACAGTGAGCCGGACGGAACCGCCGGACACGGGAGGACAGTGGAGGAACGGGCCACGACCGGTCCCCCGGAGGGGTCAGCCAGCCTGACCGGGACAGGTGCAGGAAGAGGAGTGAGGGTGGTGCTGTCACGAAAGAAACAGCGCGAGGCGCCTGAGTCCAACGTGAAGGTGTGGAAGGCCTTTGCGGGCGCAGTACCAGGGAGATTACCAGACTCACTAGCACCTAGAGCAGCAGCGGCTATACATGGGTCAGGCGGCACACACCGGTAACAGTCACCCTCAGCACTAACAGAGAGAATAGCATCAAAGTCTAGGTCAAAGATCGCAATCCTAGACTTAAGCAGATCTGCCCAGCGAGGGAGCTCGACGTCGTCACCAAACTCAGCACGCCAAGCGTTGTCGAGGCGGGAGAAGCAGCGGTGCTGAGTGTGGAGCCGCCCGCAAGTCTGACCAGCACGGTCACCCGTGCGAATGACATACGGGCAACTACCCCCAGACGGCCCACGCAGAAACCACAAGCTGCTGGGGAGACAGGGTCTCGCTCCGACGCTGCTGCTGCTGACGCTGGCCACCCCCAGAACTGACACGCCGAGCGCCAGTCCCACCGCCACCAGTCCCACCGCCTCCGCTGCCGCCACTCCCACTGCTGCCTCCACCACCGCCACCAGAGCCCCCATTCCCGCCACCACTCCCACCGCTGCCACCACCTCCACTGCTGCCCCCTCCACCACTCCCGCTGCCACCTCCACCACCGCCGCTACCACCACCACCACCCCGGCCACCCTTGCCCTTGCTGCTGCGGCGCTTCGCACTAGCAGAAGCAGCCCCGACGTCCTCAGGAACAGAGACGTCTGCAGCAGCAGCAGAGGCGTAGGAGGGGGCAAGGTGGGAGGGGGAATACCCCTCAAAGAAGGGCGGGCGCGGAGTGCCACGAGCAGCACCCACAGCAACTGCACTAGTCTCAGCTGCGAGGAGATGCTTCTCGAGGAGGTCAACAGTGAGGGAGGTGGGGTCAAGAGAGAGGAAGTGGTCCCTGACAGAGCGAAAAGAGTCAGGGAGGCGGGTGAATATAAAGTAGAGAGTGATGTACATCGGGGGCGGGTTCCTGTCAAGGAACTCAGCAGGAACGGCAGCGCGGTAGCGAGCGTCACTAGCGCGAAGGTGGGAAACCAGGTCCTCGATAGTGGCAAAGGCGGACAGCTCGGGGAACAGGTAGGGCAGAAGGAGGCGGCATAGAGTGTTGGAATAGTAGCTAGACTTAGGAGCCATGGCTATTGAGTGTCGAGAGACTTGAGTGTCGAGAGAGAATGATGAGTGAGGAAAGTCGAGAAGCAAAAATGAGTGGTTTCACTATAGAAAGTTGGGATACAAATAGCAAACCCTAAATTGGGTTGTACTCACTACAGAGTACCCCACTGCTGGCTAAACAACAAATACATTCTGACACACCCCCATAGTCAAAGTGGGGTATAATCAGCAGAGAAAGCAGTCATAGAGCAGATTCACAAGTACAAGCAAAGCTAGAGGCATTCACAAAGGGAAAGTGAGGAGGAGGAGGCTGGACTGTGAGAGGAGAGGAGATAGGAGGCGACGGCTGATGCTGCAGACACACGGGCAACAGGAGCAGCGCGCACTGTGGCTACCGGGGCCGTATCCTCGGACTACAGGAGTAACTGGCTTGCGGCTAACTCTGAGCGGCAGGAGCAACGGACCCACAGGCGACCGGCGCAGCAGGCTCTCTGAGCTACCAGAAGCAGAGCCCCGGACTACAGGTGCTGCGGACTACAAGACGGCAGCCTCCGCTCAACCTCCCCCAACTGTCCCACCCCCCTTACACACACCCCTTGCTGCACCCCTAGCTCCACTCCCACGTCACCCCCCTAGCACCACTCCCTCGGCTCCCACACACCCACCCCCCTCAGCGGCAGCTGCAGCAGTGGGAGACGAAGGTGGAGGAGTAGGAGGGGACGGTTCACACACCCGCCACCCCCATACCCGCCACCCCGCAGTTGCACCCACACCCGCCACCCCCATACCCTCCCCCTTCTCCTCCATCCCCTGCAGCAGGGGGTGGAGGAGGAGGGGGGGGGGGGGGGGGGGGTGGGGTCGGTGCTGCAGATCCCCTCCCCCCCACTGCTGCACCCGCAGCAGGGGGAGGTAGGAGAAGGGTGGGGGGGGCCTGGTGCTGCAGATCCCCTCCTGCCTCCCCCTGAACCTCCAAGCTCCCCTCCCTCTCCCAACACAAGGTGCGGGAGGGAGAGAGAGAGGAGGAGGCGTGGCGGCAGCTGCTGCTGCTGAGGCACATCCGCCACCCCCTCACACCCTCTCCCCGCCATCCCCATGGAGGGGGGGGGGAGGGGGGGGAGGGGGGCGAGGGCGGGGGCGGAGCTGCGCGTGCGACTGTAGGGCACGCGGGCAGGAGGAACCCCCTCTTGCCACCCCTTCACCCACCATGTTGCAACAGGGCACAGGGGCCGCGGTTAGGGGCGGCAGGTCGTGAGGGGCCATGGCTAGGGGCGACGGGGCCATGGCTAGGGACGGGGCCGGGCGCTGGGCAGGTACGGGGCCGGGTGCTGGGCTAGGGACGGGGCCGGGTGCTGGGCAGGTACGGGGCCGGGCGTTGGGCAGGTACGGGGCCGGGCTCTGGGCAGGTACGGGGCCGGGCGCTGGGCAGGTACGGGGCCGGGCGCTGGGCAGGTACGGGGCCGGGCGCTGGGCAGGTACGGGGCCGGGCACTAGGCAGGAACGGGGCCGGGAGCTGGGCAGGTACGGGGCCGGGCGCTGGGCAGGTACAGGGCCGGGCATTGGGCAGGTACGGGGCCGGGCGCTGGGCAGGTATGGGGCCGGGCGCTGGCAGGTACAGGGCCGGGCGCTGGGCAGGTTTGGGGCCGGGCGCTGGGCAGGTTCGGGACCGGGCGCTGGGCAGGTACGGGGCCTGGCGCTGGGCAGGTAAGGGGCCGGGCAATGGGCAGGAACGGGGCCGGGCGCTGGGCAGGTACGGGGCTGGGCGCTGGGCAGGTACGGGGCCGGGCGCTGGCTAGGGTCGGGGCCGTGCGCTGGGCTAGGTACAGGCCGGGCGCGAGGCTAGGTACGGGCCGAGCGCGGGCGAGAGACGGGGCCGGGCGCGGGCAGGGTACGTGGCCGGGCGCGGGCGAGGTACAAGGCCAGGCGCTGGCTAGGTACGGGGCCGGGCGCTGGCTAGGGTCGGGGCCGTGCGCTGGGCTAGGTACGGGCCGGGCGCGGGGCTAGGTACGAGCTGAGCGTGGGCGAGAGACGGGGCCGGGCGTGGGCAGGGTACGGGCCGGTCGCGAGGCTAGGTACGGGCCGGGCGCGGGGCTAGGAACGGGGCCGAGCACGGGCAGGGTACGGGCCGGTCGCGAGGCTAGGTACGGGCCGGGCGTTGGGCGCAGAACGGAGGCCGGGCGCGAGGCTAGGTACGGGCCGATCGCGGGCTAGGTACGGGGCCATGCGCGGGCTAGGTACGGGGCCAGGCGCGAGGCTAGGTACGGGCCGGGCGCGGGGCGACGGAGTCGACGGGGCCAGCGGGGCCGAGGGGAGCGGCTAGGGGTGACGGGGCCAACGGGGCCGAGTGTCACAGCTAGGGGCTAGGGGCCAAGGGGCCGAGCCTAGGGGCTAGGGGCTACGCCAAGGGGCAACGGGCCAGGGCCTAGGCTAGCAGGGCATTAGGTGGTGGGCCCATTGATGTTAGGTCCTAGGAACGACCTGTTAGAATGAGAAGGAATGAATGAACTAGAAAGCAGTTGGGTACAAGTAGGAAACCAAGAAGTGTTGTACCCTATATGAACTACCCCACTACAGCCTAAACAGACTATAGCAGATATAAGTTTGACACACCCCCATAGGCAAAGTGGGGGAGAACAAGTGGTCACAAGACCAGTCAAGAAAGGCAAAGCAAGCTCAGGGTGGATCACAAAGTCACCACGCAGTCTGAGCACAAGCAAATGGCCACAAGGCCAGTTCACATGCAGAGTTATATAAAGGAGAACAAACAATAAACAGAACAAAACCTAGCAAGAGTAAGCATGCAGGTATATGTATAAAGAGTACAGTACAGGCAGAGTCAAGAAAAAAGCAAGTGAGGCACAGTAGGTACAAGGCCTAACACATTACAGAAACGCTGATGATCACAAGGCTGAAGTGCCTTGGTGAAAACATCAGCAGTGTTGGCCTGAGAGGCCACGTAAGCAAGACGAAGCTGGCCACGCTGCTGCAACTCTCGAGCAAGGAAATAGCGCAGAGCAATATGCTTCATTCTGTGCTCCAGTCTGTGCTCCTCACACAAGGCCAGCATGGCCTTGTTGTCGACGTACAGAACTGGAGGAGAACAAGGCGCCTCTCCCAAGTCGGTCAGCAGGTAGGTGAGCCAGCGTAGCTCCTGTGCAGCCATGGCCCCAGCGTAGATCTTAGCCTCACAACTGGAGCTGAGAACAGAAGAAGAGCGGGTAGACCGCCAAGAGACAGAACAAGAGCCAAGACTGAAGGTGTAACCCTGTGACGACCGCTGCGTAGCCAAGTCGTCAACCCAGGAGGCGTCAGCGTGACCAGTGAGGACAACTCGAGCCCGTCCTCCAAGCACGAGCCCCATGCCCGATGTACTACACAAGTATCGCAACACCCTCTTCGCAGCATCCCAGTGCACCTTTCGGTGCCTGCCGGGAGCCACGTAGCGAGCCAGAAGGCTGAGAGGGTATGCGAGGTCAGGTCGTGTGCAAGTCATCAGGTACATGAGGCAGCCCATAAGCTCTGGATACGGGCCACTCGGCTCTACGGACTCGTCCGAAGGTGGAGCTGAGAGGGAGTGACCGGTAGGCAGAGGAGTGGACTGTGGCGAGGAGTACGTGAAGCCGAAGCGCTGAAGGACCTGCTGCACCATGTGTGACTGAGTCAAGGTAATGGTGCGCTGTGCTCTGTCCCGGGTGATCCGCAAGCCAAGATAGCTTGTCAGTTCACCCAGGTCTGTGCACGTGTGTCTCTTCTGCAGCTCGGACTTCACGTGGGCGAGTGCCTCAGTGTCAGCAGTAGCAAAGACGAGGTTTTCTACGTACACGAGAACGTAGAACGGCGGCAGAGTAGTGTCAGTGCGTAGAAACAGAGAAGGGTCAGCAGTGGAAGGAGCAAAACCAAGAGAAGCAAGAGTCGTCCTGAGTGTGTCGTGCCACTCATGGGGTGCCTGGCGGAGACCGTAGACTGGCCGCCGGAGGCTCCACTGGGTACCAGCAGGAAACGACCCAGTGAAGCCAGGTGGGCGGCGCAGCCATATCTCCTCGTGCAGGCTGCCCTGTAGGAAGGCTGTGCTGAAGTCAAGCGAGTGGAGCTCGTAGTCACGCTGAGCAGCAACGTGCAGCAGTACCCGAAGAGTGGTCATCTTCGGGGTAGGGGAGAAGGTCTGAAAGAAGTCAACTCCCTGTCGCTGACTGAAGCCACATGCAACGTAACGCGCCTTGAAGGCAGGTGGAGAACCCGGCGGCCGTTTCACCCTGAAGATCCACATGCCACTGACGATGTTCGCCCCAGGTGGGGGAACCTCGTCTACGTAGGTGCCTGTGGACTTCCAGGAAGCCATCTCTGCGTCCATGGCTGCCTGCCACTGAGAGGAGTAGGGACCCGTAATCGCCTCTGCGTAAGAGCGCAGGGTCGGGATGTCTAGTGCATCCAGGTCTCCCTCAGGGGCCAGCAGCATGGACACGAGATGAGGTACAGAAGCAGCAAAGCACTCAAACTCCTCCTGTCTGTCCTCAAGAACGTCCGTGCCAAGAGCACACTCACCCCCGACAGACGGAGGATAGACAGACACAGACGCAGACTCAGCAACAAGACTAGTGGCGTAGTCTAGGCGACAGGCTGCAGCAAAGTCAACAAGCTCAGCAACAAGAGCAGACGCAGCAGAGGACTCAAACAGAGGGTCAGTGACAGCAGTGGCCAGAAAGCGCGTGACAGTAGGACTAGCAGCACGAAGGGAGTCAGACTCTGGGTCCGGACCATCAGGAAGAGAGGACGCAGGAGGAGACGGCAGAGGGACACGCTGTGGAGCAGTAGAAGGACGCAGTGTCATAGATTGAGTGCCTGGGACAGGAGGGAGACGCGGACGCGAAACACGACCAGCGCGAACAGTACGGACAGGCGACGCAGAACGAGACGCAGGCGACACAGGACGAGACTCAGACTCACGACGCTCCGTAAGACCTCTAGTTGGTCCAGAGTAAGGAGAAGGACCGGGCAGTGGAGAGGCCGGCTGCAACTGCGACTGAGACTGGACAGGCGGCGGACTCAGGAAAGGAGGAGGAGGACCAGGAGAAGGCGGGGAGCCAAGAACCTGCTGAAGGAGTGGAACGTAGTACGGCCGCGGCCGCGCAGCGCCTCCAGAAACAGCAGAGACAAAACCGGTACCCTCAGCCCCAGGGTCTCCAGTCCCAGCAGCACCTCCAACAGCTCCAGCAGCTCCAGCAGCTCCAGCACCAGCAGCACCAGCACCAGCAGCACCTCCAGCAGCTCCAGCACCAGCAGCACCTCCAGAAGCGCAAGCACCTCCAGTAGCTCCAGCACAACCTCCAGCACCAGCAGCACCTTCAGCAGCTCCAGCAGCTCTAGCAGCAGCAGCACCAGCACCAGCAGCACCTCCAGCAGCTCCAGCACCAGCAGCACCTCCAGCAGTGCCAGCACCTCCAGTAGCTCCAGTAGCACCTCCAGCACCAGCAGCACCTCCAGCAGCTCCAGCAGCACCTCCAGCACCAGCAGCACCTCCAGTAGCTCCAGCAGCACCTCCAGCACCAGCAGCACCTCCAGTAGCTCCAGTAGCACCAGCAACTCCAGCACCAGCAGCACCTCCAGTAGCTCTAGCAGCACCTCCAGCACCAGCAGCAACTCGACAGCGCCGAGAGTACCACTCACGAAGCCGCTGTGGAGAGAGGGGCTCACGCCGCGACGGGACACGTAGAGCACCTCCAGACTCAGCACGCGCAGGCTCAGCACCTCCAGACACAGTACCCTCAGGCTCCACACCCCCAGGCTCAGCACGCCCAGACTCAGCACCCCCAGACTCAGCACCCCCGGTCTCAGCACCCCCAATCCCTGCACCCGCATGCTCAGCACCCCTAGCAGCACCTGAGTCGATAGCTACCTCGACCGGCTCGGCAGGGTCAACCTTGGACACACCTGAGGGGGCAGGACCCTGGGGGGGGAGGGGGTCTACCGGGAGAGTACCTGGTGCGAGGAAGAGCGGTGGGGGGGGGAGAGAGGCAGTGCGGTAGGGAAAGAGACGGTAGTACGACACCGACTCGTCAAACGTGACGTCCTGAGAGGACAGAACACGACGCGAGGTGGGGTGATAGAACTGCCACCCGGGTGCGTCAGGAGGGAAGCCAAGGAAGACACAGGGAATGGCACGGGAGGACAGCTTGTCCGCTGTAGTATCGCAGACAAAAGCTCGAGATCTCCAGACACGGAACGCGGACGCATCGCCAACCTTCCCCGTCCACCGCAGAGTAGATGTAGTCTCCGGCAAGGAGACACGAGGCTGAAGGTTGATCTGATGCGCAGCGTACTGAACCGCGAACGGCCACAGAAAAAAGGGAGCAGCCGCATGGATCATAGACGTACGAGCGACGTCCATGACCATGCCAATGCGGCGCTCAGCAATCCCATTTTGCTGCGGGGAGGCCGGAAGCGTGAACATCTGGCGGATGCCCTCCGAACGACAGAAGGCCCTCAGGAGGTCGGAGGAAAACTCCCCACCTCTGTCCGAGTGCAGACGCAGAACAGGAAGGTCTGAACCGAAACTCTCACTGAGCTGGCGACGAGCACCGCGGATCCAGTCGATCAACACCTCAGGGACCTCACCCTTGCTGCGCAAGGGGAACACTGTGGTGTAACGCGAGTAGTCGTCAACGACCAGCAGGAAGTAACGCTCGCGACCCTGTCCACGGACGCGGGCTGGGCCCCACACGTCCATCTGAAGAGTCTGCAGAGGAGCCTCAGTCGGAGGGAACGAGGAGGAGTGAGGGGCGGCGCGCTGCCTGCCCTCGACACAAGGAACACAGGTGGGGGCAGGCCCCGGAGGAAGGGGAGGGAGGGACCTGGGAAGACCCGAGACAAGGGCACGGGAGGCCATACCTCGAAGACGAGGTAGGGAGGGGTGACAGAGGAGAGTCTCGTGCGACAGAGGACGACACGAGCAGGGGGCAGACGCAGGACTAGACCTGGACGCGACAGCAAACACCTGACTAGATGCAGCTACCTGACCAGACGCAAAGACCGGAGGAGGCGCAGTAGTCAGTGTGTACAGACTCGACCCTGGCCGACGGGTGAACGTGGCCAGGTGGCGGCCCGTCAGAGAGCAAGTGCAGTGGGTCACACGCTGACCTCCAGGAGTGAACTGGTCAACCCATGCGTCCTGGAGGTCAGCTCCACTCACCAAGTTCGTAGAGAACGAGGGGAGGTGGAGTCCCGACAGCAAGCCCGACGGGGCAGCAGGACACGGTAGAACCGTGGAGGAGTGTGCAAGGACTGGGCCCCCGGAGGGGTCAGCAAGGGAGACCGCAACAGGTCGACTGAGCGGCGTGAGCGTGGTGCTGTCTCTAAAGAAAGAGCGCGAAGCACTAGAGTCAAGTGTAAAAGTGTGCAAGGACTCAGTAGGTGCAGTACCAGAGCTAGAAAACGCACCAGCACCTGGAGCTGCAGACGCACCAGCACCTGGAGCAGCAGACGCACTAGCACCTAGAGCAGCAGCCGCAATGCCCGGGTCGGGCGGGACACTCAGGTAACAGTCACCCTCAGCACTATCAGCAAGAGCATACATGGCAGCAAGGATAGCATCAAAGTCTAGATCAAAGATAGGCACATTCTGCAGAAGCAGATCATACCAGCGAGGGAGCTCAACGGCGTCAGGAAACTGGGCACGCCAAGCATCAGTCAAGCGACCGAAGCAGCGCTGCGTAGTGTGTGGGAGCCCACACACCTCCCCACTACGAGTGCCAGAGCGAAGAACGTAAGTGCAGGGACCTGCAGCCCCATACCTCCCACGCCCAGCGTACCACTCACGAAGCTGCTGGACCGACGGGGTCTAACGAGAGCGCAGCTGCTGCTGGCGCTGGCTGCCACCAAAGCCTCCACGCTGCGCGGCTGCACCTCGACCAGCACCACCGCCACCTCCACCTCCACCACCGCCGCCGCTGCCTCCACCACCGCCGCCGCTGCCTCCACCACCTCCGCCACTGCCGCCAGCACCTCCACCGCCGCCACTACCTCCGCCTCCTCCACCTCCTCCACTGCTTCCCCCGCCGCCCCCTCCACCACCCTTGCTCCCCTTGCCCCTGCTGGTGCGGCGTCTCCCAGTAGGGGCAGACGCAGCTCTGACCTCCGCAGTGCCAACGAGGTCGACAGCAGCAGCAGAAGCAACAGAGGGGAGAAGGGGGACAGGGGAACACCCCTCAAAGAAAGGGGTGCGACGGTCGCCGCGAGAAGCACCTACAGCTAAGATACTCTTCTCAGCTGCAGTAAGGCGCTCCTCTAGCAGGTTGACAGTCAGCTCGGTGGGGCAAAGGGAGAGAAAGTGGTCCCTGACTGAAGAGAGGGAGCCAGGGAGGCGGGTGACTAGGTAGTAAAGGGTGATGTACATGGGGGGGGGGTTCTTGGCACAGAACTCAGTGGGAAGGGCAGCGCGGTAGCGGGCGTCACTAGTGCAAAGGTGAGCAACTAGGTCAGCGACTGTGACAAAGGCAGCAAGGTCAGGGAAAAGGTACGGCAGCATGAGGTGGCTGAGGGCAGCAGTGGCAGGGGAGGAGTAGCGTGCAACTACAGCATCGTACAAAGACTGAGCAGTCTTGTACTGGCCAAAATGCGCACGCTCAGCTGGCGGCAGGTGACTACGAACAGCAAGACGAGCAACAGCGTCACCAGTGGTCCACTGCGAGCGAACAGTACTGTCAGCAGTGGCAGTAGGAGCAGTAGAGGCACCGGACGTGTGATCGAAGAGGGATACTCCATCCCTAGAGTCACACTGAAGAAAAAGCTGCAGGTCGTCAACCCACACGTCAAAGTCAAATGCACGTCCCTCAGCGTCAAAGGTGAGAACCGTGGGGCTAGCCATAGTGGCAGTAGGGGCAGTAGCGGCAGCAGAAGCAGTAGTAGTAACAGGAGCAGTGCAGGTAGGGCAGTGCAGCTCAGTAGGGCGGGGCGGCTTGGCTGGGTGGTGCGGCTCAGTTAGGCGGCACGGCTCAGCTGGGCGGCGCGGCTCGGCCAAGCAGCGCGGCTCGGCTCCTGGCGGCGCAGCGCAGCAGGGGGGGGGGCGCGGGTGCTTACCAGGGGCGGTTGCAGGCAGGGCCGCTACTGGGGCGGCAGCAGGGAAGGGCCGCTACGGGCGGCGCAGGCAGGGCCGCTACTGGACGTTTGCAGGGCCGGGCCGACGGGCGGCGGGTCAGCGACGGGCGGCAGGTCGGCGACGGGCGGCGGGTCGGCGACGGGCGGCGGGCCAGCGACGGGCGACGGCTGGCCGGCGAAGGGCGACGGGCCGGCGACGGGCGGCAACGGGCCAGCTACGGGCGGCAACGGGCCGGTGACGGGCCGGCGACGGGCGGCAACGAGCGGCAATGGGCGGCAACGGGCAGCAACGGGCGGCAACGGGCCGGCGACGGACCGGCAACGGGCGGCAACGGGCCGGCGACGGGCGGCAATGGGCCAGCGACGGGCCAGCAAAGGGCGGCAACGGGCCGGCGACGGGCGGCAATGGGCCAGCGACGGGCCAGCCACGGGCGGCAACGGGCCGGCGACGGGCGACGGGTGGCCGGCGACGGGCGACGGGCCGGCGACGGGCGGCAACGGGCCAGCTACGGGCCAGCGACGGGCGGCAGTAGGGTAGGGCCACGAGGGGCCTCGTAGGAAAGGGCCACGATGGGCCAGCAAGGCAAGGCCACGACGGGCGGCACAAGGGCAGGGCGCGCGACGGCGCAGGTGAAACAGGCGCGAGGCGCGCTTCGGGTAGGAAGAAAAATCGTGGTGGGCCCTAAAAAAACGTTCCCACTAGGGAACCTGCTCAGAATACCATGTTAGAATGAGAAGGAATGAATGAACTAGAAAGCAGTTGGGTACAAGTAGGAAACCTAGAAGTGTTGTACCCTATATGAACTACCCCACTACAGCCTAAACAGACTATAGCATATAAGTTTGACACGACCTACTCTGATAGCATGTTGGAATAGTAGCTAGACTTAGGAGCCATGGCTAGTGAGTGTCGAGAGACTTGAGTGTCGAGAGAGAATGATGAGTGAGGAAAGTCGAGAAGCAAGAATGAGTGGTTTCACTATAGAAAGTTGGGATACAAATAGCAAATCCTAAATTGGGTTGTACTCACTACAGAGTACCCCACTGCAAGCTAAACAGCAAATACATTCTGACATAGAGCAGCAGTGGCAGGGGAGGAGTAGCCGGCGACTACAGCGTCGTACAATGCCTGTGCTGTCCTGTGCTGTCCAAAGTGAGCGCACTCAGCTAATGGCAGGTGGTTGCGGATGGCTAAGCGGGTAGCAGCATCTCGAGTAAGCCACCGTGAGTGAGTCGAACTGTCGGCTGTGGCGGGAGGGGCAGTAGCAGCTCCTGACGCTAGGTCAAAAAGCGAGACACTGTCCTTAGAATCGCTCAGTAGGTACAGCTGCAGGTCGTCTAGCCACGTGTCAAATTGAACTGGTCTGCCCTCATGACCAAACGCGAGAACCTGAAGCGAAGCCATAGCTGTGCAGCACGCAGGATAGCTGTAGTAGTAGCAATAGCAGCTGTAGTAGTAGCAACAGTGACAGTACCGGGCCGTAGCAATAGTTGTAGCAGTATCTAGGTACCGGGCCGGGCGTTGGGCTAGGTACGGGGGGCCGGGCGTGGCTAGGGACCGGGCCAGGCGTCGGGCTAGGTACGGGGCCGGGCGCTGGGCTAGGTACGGGGCCGGGCGCTGGGCGAGGGGCGGGGCCAGGCGCTGGCTAGGGTCGGGGCCGGGCGCTGGGCTAGGTACGGGGCCAGGCGGGGCTAGGGACCAAGCCGGGCGCGGGCTAGGTACGGGCCGGGCGCGGGCATGAGACGGGGCCGGGCGCGGGGTGGGTACGGGCCGGGCGCGGGCTAGGCACGGGCCGGTCGCGGGCTAGGTACGGGCCAGGCGTGGGCGAGAGACGGGGCCGCGCGCGGGCTAGGTACGGGCGGGTCGCGGGCTAGGTACGGGCCGATCGCGGGCTAGGTACGGGCCGGGCGCGGGCGTGAGACGAGGCCAGGCACGGGCTAGGTACGGGCCGGTTGCGGGCTAGGTACGGGCCCGTCGCGGGCTAGGTACGGGCCGGGCGCGGGCGAAAGACGGGCCGGGCGCGGGGCTAGGAACGGGCCGATCGTGGGCAGGGTACGGGCCAGGCGCGGGCGAGAGACGGGGCCGGGCGCGGGCTAGGTACGGGCGGGTCGCGGGCTAGGTACGGGCGGGTCGCGGGCTAGGTACGGGCCGATCGCGGGCTAGGTACAGGTCGGGCGCGAAATGGGGCCGGGCGCGATACGGGGCTGGGCGCAGGCTAGGAATGGGGCCGGGCGTTGGGCGCGATACGGGGCCGGGCGCGAGACAGGGCCAGGCGCTAGGCTAGATATGAGGTCGGGCGCGGGGCTAAGGGCCGACGGGGCCGGGCACGGGCTAGGAACGGGGCCGGGCGCAGTCTAGGAGTTGACAGGCCTAGGGGCGGTTACTAGCAGCGTGGCAGGTGGTGGGCCCAAGGAACCTGCTCAAAGTAACGAATGAGAATGAATGAACTATGAAACATTTGGGTACAAGTACTAACCCTAATTGGGTTGTACCCCTTATGGGCTACCCCACTATAGCCTACACAAATGTAAAAGCTATAATGTTCTGATAATAAAGAGAACAAACAATACAATGATCATATCCTAGCAAGTGCAAGCATGCAGGTATATATATAGATCACAGTACAAGCAAGTCAAGCAGTAAGCAAGTGAGGCAAAGTAGGCACTGTTAAAACTGAGAGTGTGGTAGCCATGGCTAGGAAGAGAGAAGGTAGCGAGAGAAAAAAATGTATTAGGAAAGAAGTGTCGAGATACAAGTCTAGAAAGGAATTGGAAACCCTAATTAAACTTAGGGTGTGTTCAGTTTGTACTATAGCTACGAAATGAACCTAAATTGAACCTGGAAGCATAACTCGCTCTAAGCATGGTGGAATGATAAGAGAACACCAAAATAAAGGCCAGAGCGAGCTCTAGCCTACTCCAACACACCCCCAGGCTAGGTGAAGCTCTGGAACAAAACACCTAGCGAACGGGAACACCCCCAGAAGTGGCAAGTCGCGTGAGCCCAAGCTCGCGCACGTAGAAACGGTGTGGTGCACGCAGAAGGGCCTTGGTGAAAATGTCAGCAAGGTTGGCAGTAGCGGCCACCTTGCGAAGGCGTAAGAAGCCAGACTGCACCAGCTCGCGCACGAAGAAGTAGCGGACCTCTATGTGTTTGCTGCGGGCGTGATAGACAAGATTTTCAGTGAGATGAATCATGCTCGCACTGTCACAGGAGAGCGTCACAGAGGGCTGAGAGTGACCGAGCTCAGCAAGGAGAAAGGAGAGCCAGCGAGCCTCCTGAGCTGCCAATGTGCCTGCGTACAACTCAGCTTCGCAGGTAGAAAGGCAGGCAGAGGATGAGCGAGTGGAGCGCCAGCTGATGAGACCACTGCCAAGAGTAAAACCATAACCCTGAGAGGAGCGGCGATCAGGGCGAGAATCAGCATAGGAGGAATCACTGGAACCGCAAAGAACAGGGGGAGAAGAGCCACCAAGAGTGAGAGCAAGATCAGAGGTAGCGCGGAGATAGCGGAGAACGCGCTTGGCAGCCGCCCAGTGCATGTCTGTGTGGCGACCAAGGCCAACAAAGCGAGAGAGGACACTGAGGGGGTAAGCAAGATCGGGGCGCGTGCACATCATAGCATACATGAGTGACCCAACGAGCTCAGGATAGGGTCGCAGTTCTGAGGAGGGAGCGGGAACGGCAGGGGCAGTAAGCTGATGGTTAGCGGGAAGAGGAGTGGAAACTGGCTTAGCCTGTGACATTTCAAAGCGTTCAAGGATGGAGTGGATTTAGAAAGATTGAGAGAGAGAGATGGTGCGCGCAGTACGATCGCGACGAATCTCCATGCCAAGGTAGTGGCGAAGCTCGCCAAGATCCTTGCACAGGAGACGTGCCTGGAGGGCTAGCTTGACAGCGGCAAGGTCGGCAGAATCTTCAGCGAGGAGCACCAAGTCATCGACGTAGGCAAGAATGTAAACCCTGTGGGGGGAAGTGCGAATGAAGAGACTGGGGTCGGAAGAGGAGGTGGAGAAGCCAAGAGAGTGAAGAGTGGAGGCAAGCTTAGCATGCCACTCGCGTGGGGCCTGCTTAAGACCATACACTGGGCGCTTCAGCTCCCAGACAGTGCCTGGAGGGAAGGGGCGAGGAAAGCCAGCGGGGCGCTCAAGGAAAATGCGTTCATGAAGCTCGCCTTGGAGAAAGGCATTGGAGACATCCATAGAGTGAATCTCCCAATTCCAGCGGGCGCCTAGATCAAGAAGGAGGCGAAGAGTGGGGAGACGGGCAGTGGGGGAGTAAGTGGCAAAGTAGTCAATGCCTTCACGTTGGGTGAAGCCTTTGGCGCAGTAACGGGCTTTGAAGACAGGGAGCTCCCCAGGTAGCTGTTTGACACGAAAGACCCATTTGCCCTTCACAATGGTGGCGCCAGGGGGGGGGACAGAGTCAACGTAAGAGTGAGTCCTAGTGAATGCCTCACACTCGGCAATAATGGCAGCCATCCACTCAGTTGCATGAAAGCCAGACACTGCCTCGGAATAGGTCTGAGGGGTGGGAATAGCGGCAGTGTCAACGGAGAGAAGAGTCGGAGAATTGGAGAAGTCACCAATGGTGACACAGAGGAGGGGTGAAACAGGATGAACAGAGAAAAGCTCCTCAAAGCGATCTTCGAGAAGATCAACGTTCTGAGAGGGAGAGAGACGAGTAAAGAGAGCAGAGTGTTGAAAATTGGACATTGCACGGGTCATGGAGCGGGTGAGACGGGGAGAGGGTGGGGGGGCAGGTGCAGAAGGGAGGGTAGCAGAAGGAGGTGATGAGGGAGGGGCCATGGGAGCAGAAGATGAAGAGGCAGGAGGAGAGATGCCAGAGATGACAGCGGAGGGGGGGGTGGAGGAGGCAGGCAGGGGAGGTGGAGCAGGGGCAAGAGGAAGGGGAGGAGGAGAGGGAGCAGCAGAGGGCAGCGGATCAAAGTCAGACCAATGGAGAGAGGGAGCAGGTGGGGTGGGAGGGGGAGTGAGGAATGGAGATTGAGTCTCATCAAAGATGACATCCTGGCTGCGAATGAGCTGCTGAGAGGAGGGAGCATAGAAAAGGTAGCCAGGACAGTCAGAGTTGATACCAATAAACGCACAAAGCTGCGTCTTGGGAGCGAGCTTCCCACCCTGACGCGCCCGATCAGCGGGATTGATGAGGACATGAGCGACACAGCCCCACACCCGAAGAGGGCGGGCAGAAGGCTGGCGGCCAGTCCAGAGCTGAAAGGGTGTAATGGAAGAGCGAAGGGGATGAGGGCGAAGGTTAGAAAGAAGAGTGGCGTGAACAAGAGCGTAGCTCCAAAGAGAGTGGGGAGCAGAAGCATGCGTAAGGAGACAGCGGGTGATCTCCGTGAGAGTGCGAATACGACGCTCGGCAACACCATTTTTTTCAGGAGAATGCGGAAGGGTGGAGGTTTGGCGAATGCCATGAGAGGAGCAGTAAGAAGAAAGAGAGTGGTTAAAGAACTCGCCACCACCATCAGAGTGGAGGCGCGCGACAGGGCGGCCAAAGCGAAGACGCGCCTGCTCAGCCCAGCGAATGATGAGGGAGGGGGCGTCAGATTTGGCACGGAGGGGATAGACAGTGGCAAAGCGAGAATGGTCATCGACGAGAAGAAGAAAATAGCGATGACCCTGACGGGAGGCAATGGGAGAGGGACCCCAGAGGTCCATATGCACAAGATCAAGGGGTTTGGGGGAGGCAGAAGGGGAAGAAGGATGGGGAGATTGGGAGAGCTTAGCTTGAACACAAGGGGTGCATGGAGGAGCGGGAGAGGGGGGAAGGGGCGGGAGAGAGGAAGGGAGATCATGAAGCAGCTTCGAGTTGATGGAGAAGAAGGGTAGGTTGGGTGAGAGAGCGACAGTCGCAAGAGGAGACGGGAGGGACAGAAGAAGAGGAAGTGTGGTGGACAGATGAGGGGAGGGGAACACGAAGGGTGTAGAGGCGAGTAGTAGGAGAAAGGGTGAAACGAGCGAGGTGCCGGTCGTGGTAATGAAGATCACAATAGAGTGCACCTGCGGGGAAGAGCACTCGTACACCGAGGCGTTGAAGGGCAGGAAGGGATAGGAGGTTATGACGGCAAGAGGGAACATAAAGGCCAGTAACAGCGCCAGAGGGAGAGGCAGGACAGGGAAGAGAGGAAGTGCCTGTGCAGATCATGGTCATGGTCTCCCCAGCCCCATCAATAGAGAGGGGACGAGGAAAATTGCGAAGAACACCAACATCACGAAAGACAGAGTCAGTAGCAGCACTGTCAAGGACAAAATCCAAGGTGCGAGGAAGTGAGAGAGCGGCAGCCGTAGGGCTGGGAGAGTGAGAAGCAGTGCTTTGAACGGGTGGAGAAAATGGAACGAGAAAGCGAGGGTCCATAAGAGGAGAAGCACCAAGGATGCTATCCTGAGATGGCATGGTCACACTGAAAACAGAGGCCAGAGAGCCAAAACCAGAGGTTACAGCGGCAGAAGAGCGGCGACGCTGATGGGATAGCGGAATCCAAGAAGAGGGGTGGAGAAGAGGGGAGGTACAATGGCAAGTAGGAAGGGCGGAAGGGGAGGAAGGGGCAGCGAAGGGGGCGGAGAGTAGGGAAGGCAATGGTAGGAGAGGAGGTACGGCGGGAGAAGGGTGAGGATGGAAGCGCAGAGGAAGAGAGGTAAGAGCGAGAAGAGGCCCCATATGGGGGAGGGGATAGCAGTAAAGCATTGTTGGAGAGAGAAAAGAGGAGGAGGAATAGGGGCGATGTAGTCAGCTGCTGAGCCGTTGAGGGGAGAAATAAGAGGAGGAGGGATAACGACGAAGTAGTCTGCTGCTGCGCCGCTGAGGGGAGACATAAGAGGAGGAGGGAAAACGGCGGGGTAGTCTGCTGCTGCGCCGCTGAGGGGAGAAATACGAGGAGGAGGGATAGGGGCGAAGAAGTCTGCTGCTGCGCCGCTGAGGGGAGAAATACGAGGAGGAGGGATAGCGGCGAAGTAGTCTGCTGCTGCGCCGCTGAGGGGAGAAATACGAGGAGGAGGGATAGCGGCGAAGTAGTCTGCTGCTGCGCCGCTGAGGGGAGAAATACGAGGAGGAGGAAAGGTGTGGAAGGCGACGAAACACGGACAGCTACCAGCTGCAGCAGATAGGGAGAGAAGAGAGGCGGAGGAAGAGGTGAGAGGGTGGGGGAAATAGAGGGAGAGAGAAGAGGAGGAGGAGGGTGAAGGAGCGGAGTGTGGGGAGGAAGTAGGGTCACGATCACCAAGTGGCAATCAGTAACACGCAGCCAGGTGGCAGATGCGGAGGGGAAGGAAGTGGAGGAAGGGAGGAAAGGCACGGAAGGGAGGAAGGAATGAGGAGAGGAGGAGGAGGGTGAAGAGGCGGATGGGGTGAGGGGAGAAGGAGGAGGTGGTGCAGAAACGGCAGAAGAAGGCGCACCACGGGGGGGAGGGGAAGGCGCCTGCAGGGAGGTGTGGCAGGCCGCCCACGAGAGGGTAAAAAAGGGTGGCTGGGAGGAGGGAAGGGTGGCCAAGGAGATGGAGGGCGGTGGGAAAGACGCGCGCGCGCATCGACGGCGGGGAGGCCGCGCACGTCGCCGTCGACGACGGGCAGGGCGCGCGACGCGGCGGTGAGTAGGACGCGCGACGAGGTGGGGGGGGGGGGGGGGGGGGGGAGGACGGCGCGACGACGAGACAGGGCGCGCGACTAGGGGACGGGGCGCGTGACTAGGCAGGGAGACCTCGGGTGATGGATGGAAGGTTCCGTGATTGAAAAAAAAAGAAGAACTTTAAGGGTCGAAATACTAGGGAAGATAATTTTCGACTAGGTAAAAAGTGGCGCGCCGGATGCCTAAGGCCTAAACCGTACTAAGAGATATAGATTGGGACAAAACGCCAAGGATTTGGCTCTAGATACCATGTTAAAACTGAGAGTGTGGTAGCCATGGCTAGGAAGAGAGAAGGTAGCGAGAGAAAAAATTGTATTAGGAAAGAAGTGTCGAGATACAAGTCTAGAAAGGAATTGGAAACCCTAATTAAACTTAGGGTGTGTTCAGTTTGTACTATAGCTACGAAATGAACCTAAATTGAACCTGGAAGCATAACTCGCTCTAAGCATGGTGGAATGATAAGAGAACACCAAAATAAAGGCCAGAGCGAGCTCTAGCCTACTCCAACAGGCACAAGGCCTAACACAGTAGAGAAGCGCTGATGATCACCAGGCGAAAGTGCCTTGGTGAATATATCAGCAGTGTTGGCCCTAGTGGCCACGTACGCAAGACGAAGCTGGCCACGTTGCTGCAAATCTCGAGCAAGGAAGTAACGCAGAGCGATGTTCTTCGTTCTGTGCTCCAGTCTGTGCTCCTGACACAAGGCAATCATGGCCTTGATGTCTACGTACAGAACAAGAGGCGAACGAGGCTGCTCTCCCAAGTCAGTCAGCAGGTAGGTGAGCCAACGTAGCTCCTGTGCAGCTATGGCCTCGGCGTAGATCTCAGCCTCACAGCTGGAGCTGAGAACCGAAGACGAGCGGGTAGACCGCCAGGAAACAAAGCCAGAGCCAAGGCTGAAGGTGTAACCTTGTGACGACCGCTGCGTAGCTGAGTCGTCAACCCAGGAAGCGTCTGCGGGACCGGTAAGGACAACTGGACCCCGTCCTCCAAGCACGAGCCCCATGCCCGACGTACTGCATAGGTAACGCAGTACCCTCTTCCCATCATCCTAGTGCACCTTTCGGTGCCTGCCGGGAGCCACGTAGCGAGCCAGGAGGCTGAGAGGGTACGCGAGGTCAGGTCGAGTGCACGTCATCAGGTACATGAGGCAACCCACAAGCTGTGGGTACGGACCACTTGGCTCTAGGGACTCGTCCGAAGGTGGAGCTGAGAGCAAGTGGCTGGTAGACAGAGGAGTGGGCTGTGGCGAGGAGAACTGGAAGCCGAAGCGCTGAAGGACCTGGTGCACCATGTGTGACTGAGTCAGGGTAATGGTGCGCCGAGCTCTATCCCGGGTGATCTACAAGCCAAGATTGCTGCGCAGTTCACCCAGGTCAGTGCAGGTGTGTCTCTTCTGTAGCTCCAACTTCACAAGGGTCCGTGCCTTAGTGTCAGCAGTGGCAAAGACGAGGTCGTCGACGTAGACGAGGACGTAGAACGGCGGCAGCGAGGTGTCAGTGCGTAGAAACAGCGACGGGTCAGCAGTAGTAGAAGCAAACCCAAGAGCCGCAAGTGTAGTCCTCAGCGTGTCGTGCCACTCGCGAGGCGCCTGGCGGAGACCGTAGACTGGCCGCCGAAGACTCCACTGAGTACCTGCAGGAAAAGACTCAGTGAAGCCAGGTGGGCGGCGCCGCCAGATCTCCTCGTGCAGGCTGCCCTGCAGGAAAGCTGTGCTGAAGTCCAGAGAGTGCAACTCGTAGTCACGCTACGCAGTGACGTGCAGCAAAACCTGAAGAGTAGTCATCTTCAAGGTGAGGGAGAAGGTATGGAAGCAGTCAACTCCCTGTCGCTGACTGAAGCCTCGAGCAACGTAACGCGCCGTGAAGGCAGGCGGAGAACCCGGCGGCTGCTTCACCCTGAAAATCCACATGCCATCGACTATGTTCGCCCCAGGTGGGGGAACCTCGCCGACGTAGGTGCCTGTGGACTTCCAGGATGCCATCTCGACATCCATAGCTGCCTGCCACTGAGAGGAGTAAGGACCCGTAATCGCCTCTGCGTAAGAGCGCGGGGTCGGGATGTCTGGTGCATCCGGGTCTCCCTCAGGGGCAAACAGCATGGAAGCGAAACGAGGTACAGCAGCTGCAAGACACTCAAAGTCCTCCTGCCTGTCCTCAAGGACGTCCGTGCTAAGAGCACACTCACCCCCGACGGACGGAGGACTGGCAGACGCAGACTCAGCAACAAGAGCAGTGGCGTATTCTAGACGACAGGCAGCAGCAAAGTCAAACAGCTCAGCAACGAGAGCAGACGCAGAAGCAGAGTCAAACGAAGGGTCTATGATAGCAGTGGCAAGGAGACGAGAGATAGTGGGACTGGCAGCACGAGCGCGGTCAGACTCAGGGTCAGGGACCTCAGAGAGAGAGGACTCAGGAGGAGCAGGCAGAGGAACACGCAGGGGAACAGAGGAAGGACGAAGAGTCATAGCGTGCGTGCCAGGGACAGGAGGAAGACGCGAACGAGGAGCACGACGAGCAGTGTGAACAGGCGAGACAGGACGAGACGCAGGCTCACGACGCTCTGTAAGATCGCCGAACTGCTCAGTGTAAGGAGAGGGAGCAGGCAGTGGAGAGGCCGGATGTAACGGCGGCTGCAACTAGTTAGGCGGGGGACACAGGAGGGGAGTAGTAAGGCCAGTAGAAGACGGGGTACCATGAACCTGCTGAACCAGGGGAACGAAGTACGGTCGCTGCCGTACAGCACCACCAGGGTCAACAGCTCCAGCTCCTCCAGCTCCAGCACCTCCAACACCAGGGCCTCCAACTCTAGCGCCTACTGCGCCAGTGCCTCCAACTCCAGCTCCTCCAGCTCCAGCGCCACCAGCGCCATTAGCGCCAGACTCCGTAAGGTCTCCAGCTCCAGCACCCTCAACACCACCAGTCCCGGCAGCTCCAGTACCCCGTGTACGAGCACCTCCAGGACCAGTGGTCGCAGTACCTCCAGTAACACCAGCTCCAGCCGCGCCAGCACCTCCATCGTCAGAAGCTCCACTCCGAAGGCGCGCACACCGAACAAACCACTCACGCAACTGCTGCGGAGACAGTCTCGGCGAAGCACCAGCAGAACCTCCAGACGAAGCAGCACCCTGAGGCTCCGCACCTCCAGACTCTGCACCCTCCGACGCAGCACCCTCAGGCTCAGTACCCCCAGGCTCACCACCCCCAGTCGCAACACCCCCAGGCTCAGCACCCCCAGTCTCAGCACCCTCAGACTCCGCACCCCCAGGCTCCGCACCCCTAGACGCAGCACCCCCAGACGCAGCACCTCGAGCAGCACCTTAGCCGACAGCTACCTGAACAGGCGCAGGACCAGGGAGAGGGTCTACCTGAGACACTCCCGAGGGAGCAGGACCCTGGGGTGGGAGGGAGTCTATCGGAGGGGGACCGGGAGCAAGGAAGAGCGGCGGGGGCGGGGGAGGAGCAGAGCGGTAGGGGAAGAGACGGTAAAAGGGAACCGACTCGTCAAACGTGACGTCCTGAGAAGGGAAGACACTGCGTGAGGTGGGGTGGTAAAACTGCCAGCCAGGCGCGTCAAGGACAAAGCCAAGGAAGACGCAGGGGATAGCACGGGGGGAGAGCTTGTCCGCGGACGTATCGCGAACAAAGGCACGAGATCCCCAGACCCGTAACAGCGACACATCGCCAACCTCCCCCGTCCAACGCAGTGTGGGCGAGGTCTCCGGCAAGGAGACACGGGCCCAGAGGTTGAGCTGATGCGCAGCGTACTGGACCGCAAACGGCCACAGAAAATGGGGAGCAGCCGCATGGATCATGGAGGTACGAGCGACCTCCATGACTAAGCCAATGCGGTGCTCAGCAATCCCATTTTGGTGAGGGGAGTCCGGAAGCGTGAACGACTGGAGAATGCCCTCCCCACGACAAAAGTCCCGTAAGAGGTTGGAGGAGAACTCACCACCTCTGTCAGAGTGCAGACGCAGGACAGGAAGGTCCTGGCCGAACCGTTCGCGGAGCTGGAGACGGACTGTGCGGGTCCAAGGGATCAAGACATCAACGACCTGACCCTTGCTGCACAAGGGGAGGACCGTGGTGTACCGCGTGTAGTCGTCAACGACCAGCAGAAAGTAGCGCTCACGGCTCTGTCCACTGACGCGGGCTGGGCCCCAGATGTCCATGTGGAGAGTCTGCAGGGGAGCAGTCGTCGGGGGAAACGAGGAGGAGTGAGGAGCGGCGCGCTGTCGCCCCTCGACGCAAGGAAGGCAGGGCGGGGCAGGCGAGGGCGGTAGGGGAGGCAGAGACCTGGGTAGACCAGAGACAAGAAGACGAGAGTGCATGCCACGAAGGCGTGGCAGGGAGGGGTGACCCAGGCGGTGGTGCCACAGAAGAGTCTGATGCGACAGGAGGCGACACGAGCAAGAGGCGGCGACCTGACCTGACGCGGACACCTGAAGTGACGTAGCTACCTGAGAAGGCTCGGTAGCGAGTGTGTACAGACTCGACCCTGGCCGACGAGTGAACGTGGCCAGGTGACGGCCCGTCCGTGTACACGTGCAGATCGACACACGCTGACCCCCAGGAGTGGTGGTAGTGACCATCGCATCCTGGAGGGCAGCGGTACTCACCAAGTTCGTAGAGAACGAGGGGAGGTGATGACCTGACACAAGCCGGATGGAACCACCGGACATGGGAGGACAGTGGAGGAACGGGCAACGACCGGGCCTCCAGAGGGGTCAGCCAGTCTGACCGGGACAGGTGCAGGGAGAGGAGTGAGAGTGGTGCTGTCACGAAAGAAACAGCGCGAGGCGCCTGAGTCCAGCGTGAAGGTGTGCAAGGCCTGAGCAGGCGCAGTACCAGGGAGAGTACTAGACTCACTAGCACCTAGAGCAGCAGCGGCTATACCTGGGTCAGGCGGCTCACACCGGTAACAGTCACCCTCAGCACTAATAGACAAAACATACATAACAGAAAGAATAGCATCAAAGTCTAGGTCAAAGATTGCAATCCTAGACTTAAGCAAATCTGCCCAGCGAGGGAGCTCGATGTCGTCACCAAACTCAGCACGCTAAGCGTCGTCGAGGCAAGAGAATCAGCGGTGCTGAGTGTGGGACCGCCCGCAAGTCTGACCAGCACGATCACCCGTGCGAATGACATACGGGCAACTACCCCCAGACTCCCCACGCAGAAACCACTCACGAAGCTGCTGGGGCGACGGGGTCTCGCTCAGACGCTGCTGCTACTGACGCTGGCCTCCTCCAGAACCAACACGCCGAGCGCCAGTCCCACCTCCACCAGTCCCACTGCCGCCACTGCCGCCACTCCCACCGCTGCCTCCACCGCCGCCACCAGAGCCCCCACTCCCTCCACCAGTCCCACCGCCGCCACCACCTCCACTGCTGCCTCCACCACTACTCCCGCTGCCACCTCCACCACCGTCGCTGACACCTCCACCACCCTTGCCACCCTTGCTGTTGCTGCTGCGGCGCTTTGCACTAGCAGAAGCAGCCCCAACGTCCTCAGCAACAGAGACGTCTGCAGCAGTAACAGAGGCGTAGGAGGGGGCAAGGGGGGAGGGGGAGCACCCTTCAAAGAAGGGCGGGCGCGGAGTGCCACGAGCAGCACCTACAGCAACTGCACTAGTCTCAGCTGCAAGGAGATGCTGCTCGAGGAGGTCAACAGTGAGGGAGGTGAGTGACTATGAAGTAGAGGGTGATGAACATCGGGGGCTGGTTCTTGTCAAGGAACTTAGCAGGGACGTCGGCACGGTAGCGAGCGCCGCTAGCGCGAAGGTGGGAAACTAGGTCCTCAACTGTGGCAAAGGCGGACAGGTCGGGGAACAGGTAGGGCAGAAGCAGGCGGCCTAGAGCAGCAGTGGCAAGGGAGGAGTTGCGAGCGACTACATCGTCGTACAGTGCCTGTGCGGTCCTGTGCTGCCCGAAGTGAGCACATTCGGCTAACGGCAGGTGGTTGCGAATGGCTAAGCGGGCAGCAGCGTCGCGAGAAAGCCACTGTGAGCGAGTCGCACCGTTAGTTGTGGTGGTAGGGGCAGCAGCTGCACCAGACACGTGGTCAAACAGGGAAACACCGTCCTTAATTTCGCTCAGGAGGTATAGCTGTAGGTCGTCGAGCCACGTGTCAAACTGAACCGGTCTACCGTCATGATCGAATGCGAGAACCCGAAGCGAGGCCATAGCTGTGCAGTCGGCAGGAGCAGCAGAAGCAGCACTAGCAGCAGCAGTAGTAGCTGTAGCAGTAGCAGCAGTAGTGACAGTAAGGATAAGGGGCCGAGGGGCCTGGGGCCTACGGGCCGAGGGGCCGAGGTGCCTAGGGGCCAACGGGGCCGGGCGCGGGGCTAGGGGTCGACGGGGGGGGGGGCTGGGCGCGGGGCGAGGGGTCGACGGGGGCCGTGCGCGGGGCTAGGGGTCGACGGGGGTCCGAGCGCGGGCTAGGAGTCGACGGGGCCTGCGCGCGGGCTAGGGGCGACGGGGCCGTACGCGGGGCTAGGGGTCGACGGGGGCCGAGCGCGGGCTAGGGGCGACTGGGCCGGGCGCGGGGCGAGGGTTCAACGGGGGGCCGAGCGCGGGCTAGGGGCGACGGGGCCGGGTGCAGGGCTAGGGGTCGACGGGGGGCCGAGCGCGGGCTAGGGGTCGATAGGGGGGCCGAGCGCGGGCTAGGGGTCGACGGGCCGGGTGCGGGGCTACGGGTCGACGGAGCCAGGCGCGGGACTAGGGGTCGACGTGGGCCAGGCGCGGGGCTAAGGGTCGACGGGGCCGGGCGCGGGGCTAGGGGTCGACGGGGGGCCGAGCGCGGGCTAGGGGCGACGGGGCCGGGCGCGGGGCTAGGGGTCGACGGGGGGGCCGAGCGCGGGCTAGGGGTCGATGGGGGGCCGAGCGCGGGCTAGGGGTCGACGGGGCCGGGCGCGGGGCTAGGGGTCGACGGGGGCCAGGCGCGGGGCTAGGGGTCGACGGGGCCGTGGTGCGGGCTAGGGGTCGACTGGGCCGGGCGCGGGGCTAGGGGTCGACGGGGGGGGCCGAGCGCGAGGGCTAGGGGCGACGGGGCCGGGGCGCGCGGGCTAGGGCCTACGGGCCAAGGGGGCGACGGGCAGGGGGGCGACACGAGGGTCGCTAGGGGCTACTAGTGGGGCAGCGAAGTGGTGTGCCCAAGGAAAACCGGTCCTAGCGGAGGACCTGCTCTGAAACCATGTCAAGAGAATGAACGAGAATGAATGAACTAGCAAAGAGTTGGGTACAAGTACTAACCCTAATTGGGTTGTACCCCTTATGGGCTACCCCACTATAGCCTACACAAATATAAAGCTATAATGTTCTGACACACTCATACACAACATACACACATACGCACACACATACATACAAACATACGCACAAGATCATACACATTTACAACACAAAAAATCAGTGCACGAACTATAAAAACAAAAACGACACATAAAAACGAAAATCTCCAATACAAAATAAAGACTCGACGTCACTAGTCTGTTTCCACATACTTGGCCGCTTTAATAAAACATTAAATCACCTGAGAAGTACAAAAGAGAGAAAAGTGTCAAACTTATATATGTTATAGTCTGTTTGTGTTTTCTACTTGTACCCACCTCCTTTCTAGTTCATTCATTCCTCTCGTTATTCTCACATGGTATCAGAGCAGGTTCCCTAGTGGAACCGTTTTTTTTTTTTTTTTTTTTTTTTTTTTTTTTTAGGCAAGGGCAGATGTATTTCATGATTGAATTTCTACCACAAACTGGATAACATTAAAAGAAAAGGACATCCCAAAACCCAGACTGCTTCCCAACTACTCCTGAAAGCACCAGTCTCTTCTAACGAAATATCTGACTCAATATACAATAAACCAAAATATGGAGCAGTCTGCATGAAGCACCATTAACTGGACCAATGCAGTATGGATATTGTGATGTGGGAACGACAAGCTTCATGCCAACGGCCTCCTCTGGCGACTATCGCATCTCCAGTGCTGCTTCACACCAACCTCCCCCAAATGAACAGACGATCTAATGCTAATGCATGTGCACATGAGATCAGTCACCTGATCAAGGTTCCACCTCTCCAATATTAGAGCCGAGCAATCCCTGCTGCTAAAACTTGCTAGACGTTTAAACGGCCTGAGATGTGGCCATGGGCTTGCTAGGGTGAATGAACATGTTGCACAGCTAAGCACAACAGTTGGAAGCAGCAGGTGCAGGAGCGGAAGTGTCTCGGATGTTGAGATTACTTGGTTTCTCCGTGTTGACTGCGTGTGTAGCTTTGTAACGCTTTTTGCTCTCTCTGGCAATACACACGAAGGCCTCTTCGACATTGATATCAGCCTTAGCAGAAGTTTCAAAGAAGTTGATTTTAAACTCGTTCGCAAGTTGCTGCCCCTGGTCCTTGGTCACCACCCGCCGATCCTCCATATCAGCCTTGTTGCCAACCAAGATCTTGCAAACGCTCTCAGAAGCATGCTCCTCAATGTTTCGGATCCAACCACGAATGTTGTTGAAAGACGACTCGCTGGTGATGTCGTAGACAAGAACGATACCGTTAGCTCCGCGATAATAAGCTGCAGTGATAGTACGGAAACGCTCCTGTCCTGCTGTATCCCAGATCGACAGCTTCACTTGTTCCCCATCGATATCAATAGTGCGAGTCTTGAAATCGACACCAATGGTTGATATGAAAGTGTGGCTAAAGGAATCTTCAGCGAACCATAGCAGCAAACTAGACTTTCCGACAGCACTATCTCCGATCAGGAGAAGCTTGAGTCTGGTTTCTCCGTGCTTGCGTCCAGTTGACATGATTCGAGCCGGAATAAAAACAAAAACGTGGACGTTAGCAGCAGATTAAGCTACTAAGCAAGCAGATCACAGCCTGAAAAGGTAGCTTTCAGGAAGCTATGACGAATGTTGATGTCCTAGGCAGGAGGCAGGTAAGATGTGCAGGTAAGACGAACAGATTTTTTTTTTTAGGGCCCACCACTAACCTTTTTTTTTCTGCCCTGCCCGAATCGCATTGTCGTGCCTGCCTGCCCTGTCACGTGCCTTGAGCCTGACTACCCGCGCCCTCGAGCGCCTGCCTACCCGCGCCCTCGCGCGCCTGCCTACCCGCGCCCTTGAGCGCCGGCCTACCCGCGCCCTCGAGCGCCACCCTGCCGCCCTGCCCTGCAGGCCGCGCGCGGGCCTGCCCTGCACCCGCGCAGACGCCCTTGGACCCCGCGGCGCGGCCCCTGGACCCCGCGACGCGTCGCCCCTGCCTCGACGCGACGCCCCTGCGGGACCCACGCGTCGCCCCTGCCTCGTCGTGACGCCTCTGCGGGACCCGTGAGGCGCGGCTCCTGTGCATCGCGCCGCCCCAACGGGACCCGGGCGTTGCCCCCGCACGTCGCGACGCCCTTGCGGGACCCGCGCGGCGTCGACCCTGCCCGCCGCGGCGCCCTGCCCTACCCCGCGCCCGCCCTTTGGACGGCCGCCCCTGCCCCGCCCTGCAGCAGCTGCCGTCGCGGACTGCCCCGCCCTGCAGCAGCTGCCGTCGCGACCCTGCCCCGCCCTGCAGCAGCTGCCGTTGCGGACTGCCCCGCCCTGCAGCAGCTGCCGTCGCGGCCCTGCCCCGCCCTACAGCAGCCGCCGTCGCGGACTGCCCCGCCCTGCAGCAGCTACCGTCGCGGCCCTGCCCCGCCCTGCAGCAGCTGCCGTCGCGGACTGCCCCGCCCTGCAGCAGCTGCCGTCACGGCCCTGTCCCCGCCCTGCTCCAGCTGCTGTCGCGGCCCTGCCCCGCCCTGCAGCAGCTGCCGCGGAGATCCCTGCCGCGGTCGCGGCCCCGCCCTGCCGCTGTAGCGACCCCGCCATCGCTGCCAACATGCGCCTGCCCTTCCCACCACTGGTGAGCACTGCCCTGCCCTCGCTGCTACCGCTGTTACTGCTGCTACTACTGCTACTGCTGCTCCTGCTGCTACTGCTGCTACTGCTGCTCCTGGCATGGCCAGATGCAGCTCCAGGGCCGTCCTCGTGAGTCCCTCACGTCCCAGCAGCTTCGTGAGTGGTACGCTAGTTGGGGTTGTCGGGGTGGCCGTTGTGGGAGTGCCCTGGAGTGGGTAGTTTGGGAGCTTCTGGTAGTGGCCAGGTACAGCTGCAGCGTCGTCCGCGCGAGGCTCTTTCGCCCCAGCAGCTTCGTGAGTGGTACGCTCAGAGTAGAGGGTCGCTGAGTACTGCTCGCTGCCCGTACGTCATTCGCACGGGTGTCCGGACTGGTCAGCCTTGCGGGACGGTTGGTCACACAGGGTCCCGCTGCTTAGCCCGTCTGAGCGACGCTTGGCGTACAGAGTTTGGCGACGACGCTGAGCTCTCCGACTGGGTGGAGCTGCTTAGGCAGAGGGTAGATATATTTGCTCTTGACTATGATGCTATCCTCACTGCCATGTATGCATTGTCTACTAGTGCTGAGGGTGCCTGTCACGTGTGTCTGCCGTCTGACCCCGGTATCCAGTCTGCTGCTCTAGGTGCTGGTGAGGCTGCTGCTCTAGGTGCTTGTACGTCTCCTGCTCCAGGTGCTGGTGAGGCTGCTGCTCTAGGCGCTGGTGAGTCTGCTGCTCTAGGTGCTGGTGAGTCTGCTCTCTCTGGTGCTGCACCTGCTGCGGTCTTGCACACTTTCACACTTGACTCTGGTGCTTCGCGCTCTTTCTTTAGAGACAGCACCACGCTCACGCCGCTCAGTCGGCCTATTGCGGTCTCCCTGGCTGACCCCTCAGGGGGCCCAGTCCTTGCACACTCCTCCACGGTTCTACCGTGTCCTGCGGCCCCGTCGGGCTTGCTGTCGGGACTCCACCTCCCCTCGTTCTCTACGAACTTGGTGAGTGGAGCTGACCTCCAGGACGCGTGGGTTGACCAGTTCACTCCTGGAGGTCAGCGTGTGACCCACTGCACTTGCTCTCGGACAGACCGCCACCTGGCCACGTTCACCCGTCGGCCAGGGTCGAGTCTGTACACACTGACTACTGCGCCTCCTCCGGTCTCTGCGTCTGGTCAGGTAGCTGCGTCTAGTCAGGTGTTTGCTGCCGCGTCCAGGTCTAGTCCTGCGTCTGCCCCCTGCTCGTGTCGTCCTCTGTCGCACGAGACTCTCCTTTGGCACCACCGCCTTGGTCACCCCTCCCTGCCTCTGTCAAACTTATATCTGCTATAGTCTGTTTAGGCTGTAGTGGGGTAGTTCTTAGAGGGTACAACACTTTTGTGTTGTCTACTTGTACCCATCTTGTTTCTAGTTCATCCAATTCATTCTCAATTCTCACATGGTATAGAGCTGGTTCGAGTTTTTTTTTAGGGCCCACCACTCGAAATATTTTTTTTTTTCCTTACCTTCCCGAGTCGCGTTTGACCTAGCCGCGCCCTCGCGCTGCCCCTTCGCGGCCCTTAGTGGCCCCTCTTAAGGCCCATCGCGGCCCCTGTTAAGGCCCGTCGCGGCCCCTCTTAAGGCCCGTCGCGGCCCCTCGTAAGGCCCGTCGCGGCCCCTCTTTAGGCCCGTCGCGGCCCCTCTTCAGGCCCGTCACGGCCCCTCTTACGGCCCTTCGCGGCCCCTCCTAAGGCCCTTCGCGGCCCCTCTGTTGGCCCTTCGCGGCCCCTCTCACGGCCCTTCGCGGCCCCGTCAAGGCCCTTCGCGGCCCTTTTCGCGACCCGTCGCCGCCCCTCGCGGCCCTTCGCGGCCCCTCTGACGGCCCATCGCAGCCCCGTCACGGCCCTTCACGGCCCCTCTTACGGCCCATCGCGGCCCCTCTGCCGGCCCTTCGCGGCCCCCCCTTTAACGGCAATTCGCGGCCCCTCTACCGGCCCGTCGCGGCCCCTCTGCCGGCTCGTCGCGGACCCCCCCCCTTCTCGGCCCCAGCTGGCGCGCCCCCGGCCTGCTCCTGCTGCCGAGCCCCTGCCGGCCCCAACTGGCGCGGCCCCTCTTGACGAGCCCCTGCCGACCCCTGCCGGCGCCTGCACCTGTCTCTGGTAAGCCGAACCGCGCCACCTAGCCGAGCCGCGCCGCTGCTGCTACTGCTGCACTGCTGCTACTGCTGCTACTGCTGCTCCTGCTGCACTACTGCTACTACTGCTACTGCTGCTCCTCTTCCTACTGCTTCCACTGCTGCTATGGCTAGTCCTACAGTTCTCACCTTTGACTCTGAGGGACGTGCAGTTGACTTTGATGTATGGGTTGATGACCTACAGCTCTTTCTTCAGTGTGATTCTAGGGATGGGGTATCCCTTTTCGATCACACGTCCGGTGTTTCCACTGCTCCTACTGCCACTGCTGACAGTACTGTTCGCTCGCAGTGGACCACTCATGACGCTGTTGCTCGTCTTGCTGTTCGTAGTCACTTGCCGCCTGCTGAGCGCGCACACTTTGGTCAGTACAAGACTGCTCAGTCTTTGTACGACGCTGTAGTTGCACGCTACTCCTCCCCTGCCACTGCTGCCCTCAGTCGCCTCATGCTGCCGTACCTTTTCCCTGACCTTGCCGCCTTTGCCACAGTCGCTGACCTAGTTGCTCACCTTCGCACTAGTGACGCCCGCTACCGCGCTGCCCTTCTCACTGAGTTCTGTGCCAAGAACCCCCCCCCCATGTACATCACCCTTTACTACCTAGTCACCCGCCTCCCTGACTCTCTCTCTTCAGTCAGGGACCACTTTCTCTCCCTTTGCCCCACCGAGCTGACTGTCGACCTGCTAGAGGAGCGCCTTGCTGCAGCTGAGAAGAATATCTTAGCTGTAGGTGCTTCTCGCGGCGACCGTCGCACCCCCTTCTTTGAGGGGTGTTCCCTGTCCCCCTTCTCCCCTCTGTTGCTTCTGCTGCTGCTGTCGACCTCGTTGGGACTGAGGAGGTCGGAGCTGCGTCTGCCCCTAGTGGGAGATGCCGCAACAGCAAGGGCAAGGGGACCAGGGGTGGTGGAGGGGGTGGCGGGGGGGGTGGTGGAGGAGGCGGAGGGGGTGGCGGTGGAGGTGGGGGTGGTACCGGGAGTGGGGGCTTCAGTGGTGGCAGTGGAGGTGGTGGAGGCAGCGGCGGAGGTGGTGGAGGCACCGGCGGAGGTGGTGGAGGCAGCGGCAGCGGTGGTGGAGGCGGAGGCGGCGGTGGTGCTGGTCGAGGTGCAGCCGCGCAGCATGGAGGCTTTGGTGGCAGCCAGCGCCAGCAGCAGCTGCGCACTCTTGAGACCCCGTCGGTTCAGCAGCTTCGTGAGTGGTACGCTGGGCGTGGGAGGTCTGGGGGTGCAGGTCCCTGCGCTTACGTTCTTCGCACCGGCACTCGTAGTGGGGAGGTGTGTGGGCTCCCACACACCATGAAGCGCTGCTTCGGTCGCTTGACTGACGCTTGGCGTACCCAGTTTCCTGACGCTGTTGATCTCCCTCGCTGGCATGATCTGCTTTTGATCTAGATTTTGATGCTATCCTTGCTGCCATGTATGCTCTTGCTGATATTACTGAGGGTGACTGTTACCTGAGTGTCCCGCCAGACCCGGGCACTGCGGCTGCTGCTCTAGGTGCTAGTGCGGCTGCTGCCCTAGGTGCTAGTGCGTCTGCTGCTCCAGGTGCTGGTACGTCTACTCTCTCTGGTACTGCACCTACTGAGGCCTTGCTCACTTTCACACTTGACTATGGTGCTTCACGCTCTTTCTTTAGAGACAGCACCACAGTCACGCTGCTCAGCCGGCCTGTTGCGGTCTCCCTTGCTGACCCCTCCGGGGGCCCAGTCCTTGCACACTCCTCCACGGTTCTACCGTGTCCTGCGGCCCCGTCGGGCTTGCTGTCGGGACTCCACCTCCCCTCGTTCTCTACGAACTTGGTGAGTGGAGCTGACCTCCAGGACGCGTGGGTTGACCAGTTCACCCCTGGAGGTCAGCGGGTGACCCACTGCACTTGCTCCCGGACGGGCCGCCACCTGGCCACGTTCACCCGTCGGCCAGGGTCGAGTCTGTACACACTGACTATCTGCGCCTCCTCCTGTCCCTGCGTCTGGTCAGGTAGCTGCGTCCAGTCAGGTGTTTGCTGCCGCGTCCAGGTCTAGTCCTGCGTCTGCCCCCTGCTCGTGTCGTCCTCTGGCGCACGAGACTCTCCTTTGGCACCACCGCCTTGGTCACCCCTCCCTACCTCGTCTTCAAGGTATGGCCTCCCGTGCTCGTCTCTGGACTCCCCAGGTCCCTCCCTCCCCTTCCTCCGGGGCCTGCCCCCACCTGTGTTCCTTGTGTCGAGTGCCGGCAGCGCGCCGCTCCTCACTCCTCCTCGTTTCCTCCGACTGAGGCCCCTCTGCAGACTCTTCACATGGACGTGTGGGGCCCAGCCCGCGTCCGTGGACAGGGTCACGAGAGTTACTTCCTACTGGTCGTTGACGACTACTCGCGTTACACCACACTCTTCCCCTTGCGCAGCAAGGGTGAGGTCCCTGAGGTGTTGATCGACTGGATCCGCGGTGCTCGTCGCCAGCTTAGTGAGAGTTTCGGATCTGACCTTCCTGTTCTGCGTCTGCACTCAGACAGAGGCGGGGAGTTTTCCTCCGACCTCCTGAGAGCCTTCTGTCGTTCTGAGGGCATCCGCCAGACGTTCACGCTTCCGGCCTCCCCGCAGCAAAATGGGATTGCTGAGCGCCGCATTGGCATGGTCATGGATGTCGCTCGTACGCCCATGATCCATGCGGCTGCTCCCCATTTTCTGTGGCCGTTCGCGGTTCAGTACGCTGCGCATCAGATCAACCTTCAGCCTCATGTCTCCTTGCCGGAGACCACACCTACTCTGAGGTGGACGGGGAAGGTTGGCGATGCGTCCGCGTTCCGTGTCTGGGGATCTCGAGCTTTTGTCCGCGATACTATAGCGGACAAGCTGTCCTCCCGTGCCGTTCCTTGTGTCTTCCTTGGCTTCCCTCCTGACGCACCAGGGTGGCAGTTCTACCACCCCACCTCGCGTCGTGTTCTGTCATCTCAGGACGTCACGTTTGACGAGTCGGTATCTTACTACCGTCTCTTTCCCTACCGCACTGCCTCTCCCCCCCCCCCGCCGCTCTTCCTGGCACCAGGTACTCCCCCGGTAGACCCCCTCCCCCCCCAGGGTCCTGCCCCCTCAGGTGTGTCCCAGGTAGACCCTGCCGAGCCGGTCGAGGTAGCTGTCGACTCAGCTGCTGAGTCTGGGGGTGCTGAGCCTGCGGGTGCGGGGACTGGGGGTGCTGAGTCTGGGGGTGCTGAGTCTGGGCGTGCTGAGCCTGGGGGTGCTGAGCCTGGGCGTGTTGAGTCTGGAGGTGCTCTAGGTGTCCCGTCGCGGCGGGAGCCCCTCTCTCCACAGCGGCTTCGTGAGTGGTACTCTCGACGCTGTCGAGGTGCTGCTGGTGCTGGAGGTGCTACTGGAGCTACTGGAGGTGCTGCTGGAGCTACTGGTGCTGGAGGTGCTACTGGAGCTACTGGAGGTGCTGCTGGAGCTGCTGGAGTTGCTGCTGGTGCTGGAGGTGCTGGTGCTACTGGAGCTCCTGGAGGTGCTGCTGCTGCTGGAGGTGCTAATGCTGCTGGAGCTGCTGGAGCTACTGGAGGTGCTGGCGCTGCTGGAGGTGCTGCTGGTGCTGGTGCTGCTGGTGCTGGAGGTGCTGCTGCTGCTGGAGCTGCTGGAGGTGCTGCTGGCGCTGCTGGAGGTGCAGCTGGTGCTGGTGCTACTGCTGCTGGAGGTGCTGGAGGTGCTGCTGGGACTGGAGACCCTGGGGCTGAGGGTACCGGTTCTGTCTCTGCTGTCTCTGGAGGCGCTGCGCGGCCGCGGCCGTATTACGTTCCGCTCCTTCAGCAGGTTCTTAGCTCCCCGCCTTCTCCTGGTCCTCCTCCTTTCCTGAGTCCGCCGCCTTTCCAGTCCCAGTCGCAGTTGCAGCCGGCCTCTCCACTGCCCGGTCCTTACTGTGGACCGACTGGAGGTCTTACGGAGCGTCGTGAGCCTGAGTCTCGTCCTGTGTCGCCTGCGTCTCGTTCTGCGTCGCCTGTCCGTGCTGTTCGCGCTGGTCGTGTTTCGCGTCTGCGTCTCCCTCCTGTCCCAGGCACTCACTCTATGACACTGCGTCCTTCTACTGCTCCACAGCGTGTCCCTGTGCCGTCTCCTCCTGCGTCCTCTCTTCTTGCCTGTCCGGACCCGGAGTCTGACTCCCTTCGTGCTGCTAGTCCTACTGTTGCGCGCTTTCTAGCCACTGCTGTCACTGACCCTCTGTTTGAGTCCTCTGCTGCGTCTGCTCTTGTTGCTGAGCTCGCTGACTTTGCTGCCACCTGTCGCCTCGACTACGCCGCTAGTCTTGTTGCTGTGTCGGCGTCTGTGTCTGTCTGTCTTCCGTCCGTCGGGGGTGAGTGTGCTCTTGGCACGGACGTTCTTGAGGACAGACAGGAGGAGTTTGAGTGCTTTGCTGCTTCTGTACCTCATCTCGTGTCCATGCTGCTGGCCCCTGAGGGAGACCCGGATGCACTAGACATCCCGACCCCGCGCTCTTACGCAGAGGCGATTACGGGTCCCTACTCCTCTCAGTGGCAGGCAGCCATGGACGCAGAGATGGCTTCCTGGAAGTCCACAGGCACCTACGTAGACGAGGTTCCCCCACCTGGGGCGAACATCGTCAGTGGCATGTGGATCTTCAGGGTGAAGCGGCCACCGGGTTCTCCGCCTGCCTTCAAGGCGCGTTACGTTGCACGTGGCTTCAGTCAGCGACAGGGAGTTGACTTCTTTCAGACCTTCTCCCCTACCCCGAAGGTGACCACTCTTCGGGTACTGCTGCACGTTACTGCTCAGCGTGACTACGAGCTCCACTTGCTTGACTTCAGCACAGCCTTCCTACAGGGCAGCCTGCACGAGGAGATCTGGCTGCGCCGCCCACCTGGCTTCACTGGGTTGTTTCCTGCTAGTACCCAGTGGAGCCTCCGGCGGCCAGTCTATGTTCTCCGCCAGGCACCCCGTAAGTGGCACGACATACTCAGGACGACTCTTGCTTCTCTTGGTTTTGCTCCTTCTACTGCTGACCCTTCTCTGTTCTTACGCACTGACACTACTCTGCCGCCGTTCTACGTTCTCGTGTACGTAGACGACCTCGTCTTTGCTACTGCTGACACTGAGGCACTCGCCCACGTTAAGTCCGAGCTGCAGAAGAGACACACGTGCAAAGACCTGGGTGAGCTGACAAGCTATCTTGGCTTGTGGATCACCCGGGACAGAGCACAGCGCACCATTACCTTGACTCAGTCACACATGGTGCAGCAGGTCCTTCAGCGCTTCGGATTCACGTACTCCTCGCCACAGTCCACTCCTCTGCCTACCGGTCACTCGCTCTCAGCTTCACCTTCGGACGAGTCCGTAGAGCCGAGTGGCCCGTATCCAGAGCTTGTGGGCTGCCTCATGTACCTGATGACTTGCACACGACCTGACCTCGCATACCCTCTCAGCCTTCTGGCTCGCTACGTGGCTCCCGGCAGGCACCGAAAGGTGCACTGGGATGCTGCGAAGAGGGTGTTGCGATACTTGTGCAGTACATCGGGCATGGGGCTCGTGCTTGGAGGACGGGCTCGAGTTGTCCTCACTGGTCACGCTGACGCCTCCTGGGTTGACGACTTGGCTACGCAGCGGTCGTCACAGGGTTACACCTTCAGTCTTGGCTCCGGTTCTGTCTCTTGGCGGTCTACCCGCTCTTCTTCTGTTCTCAGCTCCAGTTGTGAGGCTGAGATCTACGCTGGGGCCATGGCTGCACAGGAGCTACGCTGGCTTACCTACCTGCTGACTGACTTGGGAGAGGCGCCTCGTTCTCCTCCAGTTCTGTACGTCGACAACAAGGCCATGCTGGAGCACAGAACGAAGCACATTGCTCTGCGCTACTTCCTTGCTCGAGAGCTGCAGCAGCGTGGCCAGCTTCGTCTTGCGTACGTGGCCTCTCAGGCCAACACTGCTGATGTTTTCACCAAGGCACTTCAGCCTTGCGATCATCAGCGTTTCTGCACTGTGTTAGGCCTTGTACCTATTGTGCCTCACTTGCTTTCTTCTTGACTCTGCCTGTACTGTACTCTTTATACATATACCTGCATGCTTACACTTGCTAGGTTGTATTCACTGTATTGTTTGTTCTCCTTTATATAACTCTGCATGTGAACTGGCCTTGTGGCCATTTGTTTGTGCTCAGACTGCGTGGTGATTTTGTGATCCACCCTGAGCTTGCTTTGTCTTTCTTGACTGGTCTTGTGACCTCTTGTTCTCCCCCACTTTGCCTATGGGGGTGTGTCAAACTTATATCTGCTATAGTCTGTTTAGGCTGTAATGGGGTAGTTCTTAGAGGGTACAACACTTTTGTGTTGTCTACTTGTACCCATCTCGTTTCTAGTTCATCCAATTCATTCTCAATTCTCACAGCCTCGTCTTCGAGGTATGGCCTCCCGTGCCCTTGTCTCGGGTCTACCCAGGTCCCTCCCTCCCCTTCCTCCGGGGCCTGCCCCCACCTGTGTTCCTTGTGTCGAGGCCAGACAGCGCGCCGCCCCTCACTCCTCCTCGTTCCCTCCGACTGAGGTGTTGGTGCAACCCTACGGTTTGCATTCGGCTTGTTGTCCGTGTGCGTGCATGCGTGTGTGCATGGAATGGTATGAGGGCATGAAATAATATATATTTCATGCTTACAATAGTGTGTGAATGATGAGGCATGATTTTGAATGTGTGTGTCGAGTCAATAGCGAGTTATCGTTAGTCGCGTGTCACGTCGTCGTTTGCGTGTCGTGTGCGGTTTTCTATTTTGTCGTGTGTGGAACGTTCGGCGTGGCGCAGGTGTGCGCATCAGACTTCCAAGAACTCAAGGAAGAATTTACCTTGAAGAACCAGAGCCTTGGTTTCAAGAATCAAGTGATTTCGAAGCTCTCAAAAAGGGTAACATTAGTGAGAATAGTTGCATTACTTTGTGTAGTGTAACATTTCTCTTGGTGTAGGCCCTTGTGGAGGGTAGTTTCGAGACCCTTCGTGGTTGGGGACAGTGTGGCACTGTTCCACATCACTGTACCTCAACTCTTGGGGTTTGTAGGAGCTGGGAGTCATTCCCAACTCGTAACTCTTCCTATCTTGTGTCGTCAATTCTTTATCAAATCGTGCAATCTAAATTGCTTGTAGACGACGTGAAGACGCTCCAGATCTAATTTCAATCAAGTCATTTGCAGCTGTGAGCAGAACGCTATCAACGTTTGAAGCCGCTGTGCAGAAATCCGTCTGTGCTCTCTATCTTTCGTTTTAGGCACATTCAAGCCTATTGTGACTATAACATGAGGCTCCTCTGCAGACTCTTCACATGGACGTGTGGGGCCCAGCCCGCGTCCGTGGACAGGGTCACGAGCGTTACTTCCTGCTGGTCGTTGACGACTACTCGCGTTACACCACAGTCTTCCCCTTGCGCAGCAAGGGTGAAGTCCCTGAGGTGTTGATCGACTGGATCCGCGGTGCTCGTCGCCAGCTCAGTGAGAGTTTCGGTTCAGACCTTCCTGTTCTGCGTCTGCACTCGGACAGAGGTGGGGAGTTTTCCTCCGACCTCCTGAGGGCCTTCTGTCGTTCGGAGGGCATCCGCCAGACGTTCACGCTTCCGGCCTCCCCGCAGCAAAATGGGATTGCTGAGCGCCGCATTGGCATGGTCATGGACGTCGCTCGTACGTCTATGATCCATGCGGCTGCTCCCCATTTTCTGTGGCCGTTCGCGGTTTAGTACGCTGCGCATCAGATCAACCTTCAGCCTCGTGTCTCCCTGCTGGAGACTACACCTACTCTGCGGTGGACGGGGAAGGTTGGCGATGCGTCCGCATTCCATGTCTGGGGATCTTGAGCTTTTGTCCGCGATACTACAGCGGACAAGCTGTCCTCCCGTGCCGTTCCCTGTGTCTTCCTTGGCTTCCCTCCTGACGCACCCGGGTGGCGGTTCTACCACCCCACCTCGCGTCGTGTTCTGTCCTCTCAGGACGTCACGTTTGACGAGTCGGTGTCGTACTACCGTCTCTTTCCCTACGGCACTGCCTCTCCCCCTCCCCCGCCGCTCTTCCTTGCCCCAAGTACTCCTCCGGTAGACCCCCTCCCCCCCCAGGGTCCTGCCCCCTCAGGTGTGTCCCAGGTAGACCCTGCCGAGCCGGTCGAGGTAGCTGTCGACTCAGGTGCTGCTAGGGGTGCTGAGCCTGCGGGTGCAGGGACTGGGGGTGCTGAGACTTGGGGTGCTGAGTCTGGGGGTGCTGAGTCTGGGCGTGCTGAGCCTGGGGGTGTGGAGCCTGAGGGTACTGTGTCTGGAGGTGCTGAGCCTGCGCGTGCTGAGTCTAGAGGTGCTCTAGGTGTCCCGTCGCGGCGGGAGCCCCTCTCTCCACAGCGGCTTCGTGAGTGGTACTCTCGGCGCTGTCGAGTTGCTGCTAGTGCTGGAGGTGCTACTGCTGCTGGAGATGCTGGAGGTGCTGCTGGTGCTGGAGGTGCTGCTGGAGCTACTGGAGGTGCTGCTGGTGCTGGAGGTGCTGGTGCTACTGGCGCTACTAGAGGTGCTGCTGCTGCTGGAGCTGCTGGAGGTGCTGCTGATGCTGGCGGTGCTGCTGGAGCTACTGGAGGTGCTGGCGCTGCTAGAGGTGCTGCTGGTGCTGGAGCTGCTGGAGGTGCTGCTGGTGCTGGTGCTGCTGGTGCTGGAGCTGCTGGAGCTGCTGGAGCTGCTGGAGGTGCTGCTGGGACTGGAGACCCTGGGGCTGAGGGTACCGGTTCTGTCTCTGCTGTTTCTGGAGGCGCTGCGCGGCCGCGGCCGTACTACGTTCCGCTCCTTCAGCAGGTTCTTGGCTCCCCGCCTTCTCCTGGTCCTCCTCCTCCTTTCCTGAGTCCACCGCCTGTCCAGTCCCAGTCGCAGTTGCAGCCGGCCTCTCCACTGCCCGGTCCTTCTCCTTACTCTGGACCGACTAGAGGTCTTACGGAGCGTCGTGAGCTTGAGTCTCGTCCTGTGTCGCCTGCGTCACGTTCTGCGTCGCCTGTCCGTACTGTTCGCGCTGGTCGTGTTTCGCGTCCGCGTCTCCATCCTGTCCCAGGCACTCACTCTATGACACTGCGTCCTTCTACTGCTCCACAGCGTGTCCCTCTGCCGTCTCCTCCTGCGTCCTCTCTTCCTGATGGTCCGGACCCGGAGTCTGACTCCCTTCGGGCTGCTAGTCCTACTGTGACGCGCTTTCTGGCCACTGCTGTCACTGACCCTCTGTTTGAGTCCTCTACTGCGTCTGCTCTTATTACTGAGCTTGTTGACTTTGCTGCAGCCTGTCGCCTAGACTACGCCACTAGTCTTGTTGCTGAGTCTGCGTCTGTGTCTGTCTGTCCTCCGTCCGTCGGGGGTGAGTGTGCTCTTGGCATGGACGTTCTTGAGGACAGACAGGAGGAGTTTGAGTGCTTTGCTGCTTCTGTACCTCATCTCGTGTCCATGCTGCTGACCCCTGAGGGAGACCCGGATGCACTAGACATCCCTATCAGAAAAGGAGTAACCCTGTGACGACCGCTGAGTAGCCTGGTCGTCAACCCAAGAAGCGTCTGAGTGCCCAGTGAGAACAACTGAGCGCCTCCCTCCAAGCACGAGCCCCATGCCCGATGTACTGCACAAGTAGCGCAATACCCTCTTTGCAGCATCCCAGTGCACCTTTCGGTGTCAGCCAGGAGCCACATAGCGGGCCAGAAGGCCAAGAGGGTATGCTAGGTCAGGACGAGTGCAAGTCATCAGGTACATGAGGCAACCAACTAGCTCTGGGTAAGGACCACTCAGCTCTACGGACTCATCCGAAGGCAGAGCTGAGAGCGAGTGACCTATAGCCAGAGGAGTGGCCTGTGCTGAGGACCAGGTGAAGCCGAAGCACTGAAGGACCTGCTGCACCATGTGTGACTGAGTCAGTGTGATGGTGCGGCGTGCTCTGTCCCGGGTGATCCGCAAGCCAAGATAGCTTGTCAGCTCACCCAGGTCTGCGCACGTGTGTCTCTTCTGCAGCTCCGACTTCACGTGGGCGAGAGCCTCAGTGTCAGCAGTGGCAAAGACCAAGTTGTCGACGTACACGAGGATGTAGAACGGCAGCAGTGAAGTGTCGGTGCGCAGAAACAGCGACGGGTCGGCAGTAGAAGACGAGAACCCAAGAGCTGCAAGTGTAGTCCTCAGTGTGTCGTGCCACTCACGTGGAGCCTGGCGGAGACCGTAGACCGGCCGCCGGAGGCTCCACTGGGTACCAGGAGGAAACGACCCAGTGAAGCCAGGAGGGCGGCGCAGCCAGATCTCCTCGTGCAGGCTGCCCTGCAAGAAAGCTGTGCTGAAGTCAAGAGAGTGAAGCTCGTAGTCACGCTGAGCGGCAACGTGCAGGAGCACCCGAAGAGTGGTCATCTTCGGGGTGGGGGAGAAGGTCTGAAAGAAGTCTACTCCCTCTCGCTGACTGAAGCCTCGAGCAACGTACCGAGCCTTGAAGACAGGCGGAGAACCTGGCGGCCGCTTCACCCTGAAAATCCACATGCCACTGACGATGTTCGCCCCAGGAGGGGGATCCTCGTCGACGTAAGTGCCAGTGGACTTCCAGGATGCCATCTCTGCATCCATGGCTGTCTGCCACTGAGAGGAGTACTCACCCGCGATCGCCTCAGTGTAAGAGCGCGGGGTCGGGATGTCTGGAGCATCCGGGTCTCCCTCAGGTGCAATCAGCATGGACACGAGATGAGGTACAGCGGCGGCAAAGCACTCAAACTCCTCCTGCCTGTCCTCAAGGACGTCCGTGCCAAGAGCACACTCACCCCCGACGGACGGAGGACAGACAGACTCAGACTCAGCAACAAGACTGGCAGCGTAGTCTAGTCTACAGTGAGCAGCAAAATCAACAAGCTCAGTAACCAAGACAGACGCAGCAGCTGACTCAAAGGAAGGGTCAGTGACAACTGTGGCCAGGAGACGCGTGACAGTAGGACTAGCAGCACGAAGAGAGTCAGACTCTGGGTCAGGAAGGGCAGGAAGGGAGGACGCAGGAGGAGAAGGCAGAGGGACACGCTGTGGAGCAGTGGAAAGACGAAGCAACATCTGGTGAGTGCCGGGGACAGCAGGAGGACGCTGACGCGGGACACGACGACCAGGGCGAGCAGCATGAACAGGTGACGCAGAACGAGACTCAGGCGACACAGGACGAGACTCAGGCGACACAGGACGAGACTCAGGCTCACGACGCTCCGTAAGACCTCCTGTCGGACCAGTGTAGGGAGAAGGACCAGGAAGAGGCGAGGTGGGCTGTAACTGTGACTGCAACTGGACAGGCGAACGACACTCTAAGGAGGGAGCTGGACAAGGAGGAGGCGGCTGACCAAGAACCTGCTGAAGGAGCGGAACGAAGTACGGCCGCGGCCGTGACGTGCCCCCAGAACCAGCAGAGACAGCACCAGAACCCCCAGCAGCAGCTCCAACTCCCGTAGCACCAGGAGCACCTCCAGGAGTGTCAACTCCAGTACCTCCAGTAGCACCAGCTCCAGCAGCACCACCAGTCCCAGGACCAGAAGCACCACGAGGAGCTCCAGCAGCTCCAGTACCTCCAGCAGCACCGGCAGCCACTCCAGGAACTCCAGTAGCACCAGCCGCACCTCCAGTAGGACCAGTACTAGCAGAACCTCCAGCAGCTCCAGTACCTCCAGCAGCACCAGCAGTACCGCCAGCAACTCCAGTACCTGCAGCAGCACCAGCAGCACCGCCAGCAACTCCAGGACCTCCAGCAGCACCAGCAGCACCTCCAGTAGCAGCCGGGCCTCCAGCAGGCTGCAACTCAAAACTAGGAGCTCCACTCCGGAGGCTGCAGCGCCGAGAGTACCACTCACGCAACTGCTGCGAAGAGGGAGCACCACCAGGGTCAACACCCCCAGGCTTAGTACCCCAAGGCTCAGCACCCCCAGACGCAGCACCCCCAGGCTCAGCACCCCCAGACTCAGCACCCCCAGTCGCAGCACCCCCAGGCTCAGCACCCCCAGTCGCAGCACCCCCAGGCTCAGTACCCCCAGTCTCAGTACCCCCAGTCTCAGTACCCCCAGGCTCAGTACCCCGCTTAGGACCAGAGTCAACAGCTACCTCGACAGGCTCGACTGCGTCTACCTGGGAAACACCTGAGGGAGCAGGACCCTGGGGAGGGAGGGGGTCTACCGGAGGGGCACCCGGGGTGAGGAAGAGATGCGGGGGAGGGAGCGGAGCAGTGCGGTAGGGGAACAGACGGTAGAAGGGTACCGACTCGTCCAAAGTGACGTCCTGAGAGGGGAAGTCACGGCGCGAGGTTGGGTGGTGAAACCGCCAACCAGGCGCGTCGGGGACAAAGCCAAGGAAGACACAAGGCACAGCGCGGGCAGAGCTTGTCCGCAGTGGTATCGCGGACAAAGGCACGAGCATCCCAGACCCAGAAACGTGACGCATCGCCAACCTGCCCCGTCCACAGCAGTGTGGGCGAGGTCTCCGGAGCGGAGACACGGGGCCAGAGGTTGAGCTGATGCGCAGCGTACTGGACTGCAAACGGCCACAGGAAATGGGGGGTAGCCGCATGGATCAAGGAGGTACGAGCGATCTCCATGACCAAGCCAGTGCGGCGCTCAGCAACCCCATTCTGCTGTGGAGAGGCCGGAAGCGTGAACGTCTGGCGGATGCCATGCTCCGCACAGTAGGCTGCCAAGAGGTCGGAGGAAAACTCACCACCTCGGTCAGAGTGCAGACGCAGGACGGGAAAGTCCGACTGGAACCGGTCGCGGAGCTGGAGGCGAGCAGCACGGATCCAAGGGATCAAAACATCAGGGACCTCACCCTTGGTGCACAAGGGGAAGACCGTGGTGTAGCGTGTGTAGTCGTCGACAACCAGCAGGAAGTACCGCTCGTGGTCCTGTCCACGGACGCGGGCTGGGCCCCACACGTCCAGGTGGAGAGTCTGCAGAGGAGCCTCTGTGGGAGGGAACGAGGAGGAGTGAGGAGCGGCGCGCTACCGCCCCTCGACGCAGGGAAGAGAGGGAGGAGCAGGCGAGGGCGGGAGGGGAGGGAGAACCCTAGGTGCGACAGGGAGCGACACGAGCAGGGGGCCGACAGCGGACCTGACGCAGACGCAGACGCAGCTACCTGAGGGGACTCAGTGGTCAGTGTGTACAGGTCCGACCCCGGCTGCCGAGTGAAGGTAGCTAGGTGGCGTCCTGTCCTAGCACACGTACAGTGGGTCACACGCTCATAGGCAGGGGTGAACTGGTGAACACCCCCATCCTGAAGAGCAGAGCCCGCCACCAAGTTCGTAGAGAACGAGGGGAGGTAAAGACCCGACAGGGTGCCGGACGGGACCGCAGGACAAGGGAGGACAGTGGAGGAGGTCGCAAGGACCGGGCCCCCAGAGGGGTCAGTGAGGGAGACAGCAACCGGCCGAACTAGCTGCTCAAGGGCAGTGCGGTCACGGAAGAAGCAGCGGGAAGTACCCGAGTCGAGTGTGAAGGTGTGCAGTGCCTCAGTAGACGCAGTACCAGCAAGCGTAGACGCACTAGCACCGCCCGCGCCCCAGCCCGTCGCCCCAGCCCGCGCCCCAGCCCGTTGCCCTAGCCAGCGCCCTAGCTACGTCGCCCCAGCCCGCGACCTAACCCGTCGCCCTTGCCCGCAACCTAACCCGCGCCCTCGCCCTAGCCCTAGCCCGCGCCCTAGGCCGCGCCCTCGCCCTAGGTCGCAACCTCGCCCTTAGCAGCGCCCTAGCCCTAGGCCGCGCCCTGACCTGAGCCGCGCTCTGCCCTAGGCCGCGCCCTGCCCTACCCGGGCCCTCGCCCTTAGCCCGCGCCCCTGCTCTAACCCTAACCCTAGCCCGAATTGATCAGGTGCCCTCACCCTCGCTACCCGAGTGCGCCCCACTCTGCCCAACCGTTGGCCCCTCCTCTTAACCTGTTCCCTGGCCCCACGCCATTCGTACTCCGGCTGGCTTCCGTTTCAGCGGCTGGCAGCCACTCTTCCCACCCGTATCGCAACCTAGGACCGGTTAGTGGTATGTGATGCTATCATTTGCATTCACGTCTGTCAGCCTCCCATCATATGTTCGTGCGTTGCATGCGTGGTGTGTACGTGCGTAAGAATTTGTGTTTGGCATGGTTTGGATTTTCTGAGTGTGTGTGAATTTTATTTGCCTTGGGCAGATATCTGAAGTGACTTCTCTGCTCAAGAGCTTTCCGACGAACCAAGAATCACCGCGATCGAAGCTAGAACAAGAAAGATATGATCGTTCGAAGTTTTTGATTCTGATGCAGCGACTATGGGAATTTGCGGGTTGACTCAATATGGGGTGCAGACTTTTGGGGTTGGGGAAATTCGTCACTCTACTGTAGATTGATGCCAAGTGGTTGGGAGAAGCCAATACAGGTTGGCAAGTGTGGCCAAGTTGGGTGAGGTGGATGGCATGAGTTGGGAAAGTGACAAATGTCAAAGTTGGGGTGCCTATAGAGGGGGGAATTGTGTGGTATGGGGTTTCCTTGGTTGGGGAATCCCTTGGGACCTTCCCTCTCGTCCTCCTCATCCCCTCCTACCTGGTTCAATTGCTACTCTACCTTTCTTGTGTGAACTTGTGAGACAACTTTGTGATTGAGTTAAGTTTCTATGCGAGCATACCCCCTAGTGCGCCGAAATTCATAACTCAAGCTATACTCCATATTTTGATATGGTTCAAACTGGGAACGATAGCCACGGTTAACGGCTACATTATAACCAAGTTTGACAACATTATAACAATGGACCGTTCGTCGACGACGTTTCTTGTGACGACGACATTTCTGTCCAGAATTATAGTTGACGATTTTGAGATATTTCGGCCCTCAATCTTCATAGACTCCGTCCTTAGTCTCTAACAAGTGGTATCAGAGCTGTTTAAGGACTTTGTGGAGAGTCTAATGAAGTGTGAAGACCCTCCTAGACCCACCATGGCCTGTGGGCGTGCCTAAGTGGAGTTCTGGAGGTTGCATGTGACTTCCGCTAAGGGGAAACTCTGTTGAAATTTTGTTGGCGCCGACACTTGTGGAAATTGAGTGGGACTTCGGTGTGGACAGCAAAGGGGGAGCTGGAACCTGTGTTTGGGAGCAGAGGAAATGAGTCAAGGGAGTGGAGATGCAGCTGAGAAGATAAATGAGCCGCCACCATCCAAGATCGAGGCATTGGATGGCTCAAACTATGAGGAATGGAGCGGGCGGATGCGGAGTGCATTCAAGCGCTACAAGCTGCTGAAACTTGCAACGGGTGAAAAGAAGATGCCGGAGGAAGGAGATGCCCGCGATCGGTGGATTGAGAAGAGTGCGGTGCTGTACGACCTAATCCTTCAATCGGTCAACAACAATATGTTCCAACACATCAAGGATTTGGTGGAGTTGGATGATTCCGGACCAAAGGCGTGGAAGCTACTGCGCAACGTGATTCAGCCCAACACGCTGCCGATGGTGATTGTGTTGGAGAAGGAGCTGGCTGCCCTCTCCATGCGACCGGGCGATGATGTGAAGCCGTCCTTGACAAGATCAAGGACACCTATGCGAGGATGGCAGCGGCGGGCAGCAATGTGTCGCAGATGCAGCAGTGCACCAAGATCATCTCGGTGCTCGACAACTCGTGGGACAACCTCATCCCCACCCTCAACACTCAGCACGACCAGTGGACACCTGAGTGGCTACGGCAGCAGATTCTGCAGGAGGACTTCCGCAGGCGTCACACGGGTGGTGGTGCTGCCAACAAAACTGCTGAGGGGTATGGAGCTGCAGGAGGCAGCAGAGGAAGAGGGGGAGGGAGAGGCCGAGGCCGTGGGAGAGGCTTTGGCAGAGGGAGAGGCCGAGGCCGTGGGAGAGGCTTTGGCAGAGGGAGAGGCCGAGGTGACTATAACGAGGGGCATGGGAGCTCTGGTGGCAAGGGGAGTACCCGAATGGAGGGAGCGTGCTAGTACTGCAAGAAGTCTGGACACCCGTGGTTCAAGTGTTTCAGCCGGCCTGAGGGATGGGCACCCCCAGGCATGAAGCCGCCAAGTGGTGAACGTGCACGAGGTGGCGATGTGCAAGGTTCAGGTGCACAAGGTGATGGTGCACACGGTAAAGCCGACCTTGGGTTGTTCCTCATGGTTGAGGATGTGAAAGGGAGTGAGAGTGATGTGGGCTCAGTTGGGAAGGTTGTGATCCACCCCCTCACTCACTGGGTGATTGATTCAGGTTGCACAAGTCACATGACCCCATGGGCAGATTTGCTTGACAAGGTAAAGCCCCCCATAAAGATGAAGTTTGTGGCTGCCGCTTCAGGTGCTTTGCTCCCTGTGATTGGTGTTGGGAATGCCATGGTAATGGGAGCCAATAGGGGCCTTGTGGGGCTGGGGAATGTGCTGTTGGTTGAAGGCTTGTCTGCTAACCTTCTTTCTGTGCGCCGGCTGCAGAAGAGCAAGGCTAAAGTTACCTTCGGTCCAACCAGCTGCCGTGCAAAGCTTGGAAAATTGCTGCTGTGGGATTTGGAGAAGAGCAGCTGCATCAAGGACCTATGGCAGCTGCCCATTATCCCTTGGAACGGGAAACTACCAGCAACGGCAGCGGCAGCAGCAACGGCAAAGGCAACTGCAGGAGCAGAGGAGACTGCACCATTTGATGGGGCTCTGGATGCAGTCAAGAAGGTGCAGCAGCCACATCAGCCACATGGTGAGGTGCTTGCTAGTGTGGATGCGACAGCTGCATGGGCAAAGGCTTCATCTGGGAGTGGTGAGGCTGATTGGGAGACGTGGCACGAGAGGTTGTGTCATGTGAATTTTCCTATGCTGCAGAAGTTGGTGAAGGATGGGAGCTTGAAGGGGTTGGAGGTGAAAGGGGCAGTGAAGGAGATTGGGAGCTGCCCTACATGCCTTGAGACCAAGTTCACAAAGTTTCCTTTCAGCAGCGGCACGGGACCAGCCAAGGCCCCGCTCGCGCTTGTGCACATGGATGTGGTGGGCCCTACGAGGGCCGCTTCTCTCTCGGGCAGCCGCTGCTTCTTAACCATTGTGGACGACCACACGCATGCTGCTCTCAAGACTAAGGGGGAAGTGGCAGCGGCTGTTCTTAAGGAGTGGATGCCGAGAGCTCAAAGGGGGAGCGGACACAAGGTGAAGGTAATTCGCACTGACAGCGGGGGAGAATTCATTGGCGCTGATTTTGAGGTGGTGCTGAAGAAGAAGGGGATCCAGCATCAGCTCATGGTGCCCTACAACCCTCAGCAGAACGGCTAGGCTGAGCGCTTCAACCGGACCCTGCAGGAAGGTGCTCGCACTCTCCTTGTGCGTGAAGGGTGCCGGATCCATTTTGGGTGACAGCACTGTGGCAGGTCGCCCTTGTGAAGAACAGGGTGTTGGCGACTGTGGGGGACAAGCAGTGGGTCCCCTACACCAAGTGGTATGGGAGTGCACCAGCAGTCAGCATGCTGAGAGCCTACGGCTGCATGGTGGTGTTTCATGTGCCTAAGGAGAAGAGGGGAAAGTTGGAGGCTTCTAGGAGATTGGGAGTACACTTGGGGCTTGCTAAGGATCATAAGGGCTGGTTGATATGGGACTTGACCAGCCAGCAGCTAACTGTGTCAAGGGATGTGAAGTTCCTTGAGTCCTTTTACTACAAGGAGTGGAAGCAGCAGCAGCAAAAGCTTCCTACTACACCACTAATCATTGAAGCCGATGAGGTGCAGCGGCCTTCGAGGAAAGTGCAGGTCACTGTCTCAGATGAGGAGATCTCTGGGGTTACAGAGGATGGGGGAGAACCTGAGGTGGAGGAGCAGCAGTAGCAGCAGCAGCAAGATGCTCCACCACGTACCCAACGTCCGCCAGACCGTCCTAGGAGGGATGTGCGCCCTCCTAACAGGCTGACCTATCCTAGTTTTGGAAAGCCAAAGGTGGTACGGGCTGGGAGTGTGGCTGAGCAGTGTGATGAGGATGAGATAGCACACTGCTACTGGGCAGCCGTCCCTGAGCCCAAGACGCTAGCTGAGGCCTTGAGTGGGCCCGATGCTGAGAAGTGGAAGCAGAGTGTGAAGGAGGAGTATGACTCTCTGCTGAAGAATGAAACGTGGGAGTTGTGTGAGCTGCCTCCTGGGAAGAAGGCAATCTCTTCAAAGCTGATCTTCAGGCACAAGTATGGACCTGATGGGGAGCTGACCCGCTACAAGTCAAGGCTTGTGGCTAAGGGGTTCCAGCAGACAAAGGGGAAGGACTTTGACGAGATCTTTGCTCCTGTGGGGAAAGGGACTACACTAAGGGTGATGTTGGGAATGGCTGCAAACCGTGGATGGAGGATCAAGCAGATGGACATCACAACTGCTTTCCTCAATGGGATCATCCTACAGGAGCTATACATGCTGCAGCCCGAGGGGTTCGATGATGGGAGCGGCAGGGTGTGCAGGCTCAAGAAGGCCATCTATGGCCTGAAGCAGGCTCCTCGCGCATGGTACCACAAGCTGGAGGAGACACTGCTGGCTGGGGGTTTCAAGAAGAGCGATTGTGATCACAGCTTGTTCCTGCTGCAAGAGAAGGAGCAGTTCCTCATGTTCCTGGTGTATGTGGATGACATCCTTCTCTTCTCTGAGTCGTCTGCAATGATTGAGCGTGTGGAGGAGATGCTGGAGATGCAGTTCAAGTGCTCGAAGATGGGAGATGTCAAGTATTACCTTGAAATGCATGTGGAGAGAGACCTTGATAAGGGAGTGTTGAGGTTGCACCAGAGGAAGTACTGTGAGGGGCTGGCTAAGAAGTATTGGCTGCAAGATGGAGGAAAGCCAGTCACCCCACTACCTTCGGGTTTCACTGTGGAGCCCTGTGCTGATGAGGAGGTGGTGGGTGAAAGTGACAGGAAGCTGTTTCATTCCATGGTTGGGGCACTCAACTATGCGGCTAACCACACGCGACTTGACATTGCCTTTGCTACATCCAGGCTTGCCAGTGTGGTCTCACGCCCCAGTCATGAGCAGCTAGAAGCAGCCAAGAGGTTGGTCCGCTATGTGAGTGCTACAGCATCTGTGGGTTTGGAGTACAGTGCTGTGAGGCAAAGGCAGCAACGGGGTGCTGCTGATTTGGGCAAGGGGGAGATGCTCTTGACTTGCTACACCGACTCTAGCTTCAACTCTGTGAAGGCGGATGGCACCAGCATTGGAGGCTATGTGTGCATGATTGGAGGTGGTGCAGTAAGCTGGCGCAGCAAGAAGCAGAATGAGGTAGGGCTGTGCTCGTCTGAGACAGAGTACATGGCCCTGCATCATGGGGCTAAGGAGGTGGTGTGGCTGAGGCGTTTGTTGGAGGAGATCGGAGTGTTCCATAAGGAGCCAATTGTGAATCTTTGTGACAATGAGTCGGCTGTGAAGCTTGCAAAGAATGATTGTCTTCACGGCCTGACAAAGCACATCAGGCCAAAGTGGCACTGGGTGAGGAGGCTCCTAGACAAGGAGGAGCGGCTGGAGATTCTGAAGACCCATCAGCAGGCGGCAGACATTCTCACCAAGCGCCTAGCTGAAAATGAACATTGGAAGGGGATGAAGCTTGCTGGAATGAGTGCGCATTGAGGGTGCATGCTTGAGCTATGGCATGTGGGATGATGGTAGGCAGCCAGAGGGGGAGTTTGTTATTTGATGCTATCATTTGCATTCACGTCTGTCTGCCTCCCATCATATGTTCATGCGTTGCATGCGTGGTGTGTACGTGTGTAAGAATTTTTGTTTGGCATGGTTTGGACTTTCTGAGTGTGTGTGAATTTTATTTGGCTTGGGCAGATATCTGAAGTGACTTCTCTGCTCAAGAGCTTTCCGACGAACCAAGAATCATCGCGATCGAAGCAATAACAAGAAAGATATGATCGTTCGAAGTTTTTTTTTGTGACGCAGCGACTATGGGAATTTGCGGGTTGACTCAATATGGGGTACAGACTATTGGGGTTGGGGAAATTCGTCACTCTACTGTAGATTGATGCCAAGTGGTTGGGAGAAGCCAAGACAGGTTGGCAAGTGTGGCCAAGTTGGGTGAGGTGGATGGCATGAATTGGGAAAGTGACAAATGTCAAAGTTGGGGTGCCTATAGAGGGGGGAATTGTGTGGTATGGGGTTTCCTTGGTTGGGGAATCCCTTGGGACCTTCCCTCTCGTCCTCCTCATCACCTCCTACCTGGTTCAATTGCTACTCTACCTTTCTTGTGTGAACTTGTGAGACAACTTTGTGATTGAGTTAAGTTTCTATGACAGCATACCCCCTAGTGCGCCGAAATTCATAACTCAAGCTATGCTCCATATTTTGATATGGTTTAAACTGGGAAAGATAGCCACAGTTAAGGGCTACACTATCATCAAGTTTGAGAACATTCTAACAGTGGACCGTTCGTCGACGACGTTTCTTGTGACGACGACATTACTGTCCAGAATTATAGTTGACGATTTTGAGATATTTCGGCCCTTAGTCTCTAACAGTCACATCCCCACTCCTAGTCTAGCTTTCTCCGGCTGCCTCTAGTCTATTTCCAGCTGGCGTCTCTAGCTGTCTCTAGTCTCCCCTCTTGCTCCTAGCTCTGCCCGCTCCGTGCTCCAGCCGCCTCTAGCCTAGCCTCCAGTATCGACTCCCGCCACCTTCGTTTCAATGCGGAGGGACGCCCGATCGAATTCCGCACCTGGCTCTGCCAGACTCAGTGCTACCTCACCAGTCAGCGCCAAGACGGTGCCACCTTGTACGCCCATGCGTCGCGCGCCCCCCAGGCACCCCCGCATCCCGAGCCCCTCCCTGCCGTGCCCCCACAGACTCCGGAGGCGCAGGCGGACTACACTCGTCTCGTCTTGGCGTAGGACGTTTGGGACTCCCGTGACGCTGCCGCAGCACACGAGCTGACCGAGCTCCTTCTGTTATAGTCTAGAGTCTACTTCGATGGTCGCGGATGCCCATGAAACCGCCTAAGCAGAATTTGATGACTTCGAACCACCTCTGTTAAAAACGCCGTCACAATCAGCTCCAATATTATACGAGGCTGAAACTTGCACAGAAGTTAGCTTCAGATGTCTGCTTTCCAACGGTATATTGGTTGTTTTCATCAGAGGTGTATGCGCTATGCAGTGAACAAAAACGTAAGCTCGGCTGAAAACATGTAGTTTCATTGATGCAAGGAATAGGTGAGTACAACATTGCCTAGGGGAATCTTAAGGGGTTGGGACCATCCTGGGAACTCAGAGAAGGTTTATTCCTAGGGGAGAAAGGCTAGAGAAGGATGGGAAACGTCATAGCTAGGTCAGCAAAGCCAACCACACTTCGATGTTCAGAGCTGTACTCAAGGCTACCAATAGTGAGTCAAGCCAACCATGAGTCAGCTTGTCTTCCCACTTGCACCCTCTCGAAAGCTGCTTCCAGGAAGACCACACTTCTCAAAAGGAGGGTGGTAGAGTTCCACTTGACCACCTGTACTTCTTGTTTCATTCTCTGTCCCTGCACCATTGGCATGACAACAATGAAAGGGTGGCAAGGGAAATGCTGCCAACAGTGCACCATGACTACGGAACAGTAACTTTCGACAGCTGTCACGTGCTGCTCTAATGCTGGGTTGTCCTGAAACTCGATGACCACCTGCAAAACACGGCAAAGGACTGCCACACCGATTTTCAGACCAATCAGAGCTCGGTAGATGTGTCAGCAGCCGAGATGGTGAACTCGGGTGTTACCAAAAAGTAACACACACTTTCGGAATGCCATAAGTCTTGAAACTAAAAATGTTGCCATGCCTTGTAAACTGCTTAAAAAAACCTGAAACTTTGAGGGTGTGAAGAACAAATGATGAAGCACCTCCGCACAAAATTCCAGAAGCTGAGCATGCTTGTAGGCTGAATGGGAGTGCAATGACCGTGCAACTATATTGCTTTGGCACAACAAACTCCCCATCATCGTGCTCTCATTCATCCCTTAGCTGCTCCCAGAAGTTGCCTCCCTTAGTTGAAGGACATGCCACATAAGGTGGCACAGCTCCAATGCTGATGCTCTGCAAGCCGCTTAGTCAAGAAATCTGCAGGTTGCTTGGTCGTGTTGATGTAGTGCAAGGAGATGGTGCCCTTCTTCACCTCCTTCCTCACCCAATGCCACTTGATATGCATGTGCTTGTTCAGCCCATGGAGAAAAGCATTTCGTGCCATTGCAATTGCTCCTTGGCTGTCACAAAACACAGGTGTAGGACCCTCTTGCTTCTGCCCCAACTCCTCAAGCAACCTCCTCATCCAAACCACCTCCTTCACTCCATGAAACAACGCGATGTACTAGCTCTCTGTTGATGAGTGAGCTATCTCTCCTTGCTTCTTAGACTTCCACCTCACTGGAATCCCTCCAACACAGCATATATAGCCACCATGGGATGTAGCATCACTGATGTCACTTGCCCAGGTAGCATCGGTGAAGCACGAGAGGTACAAGTGCCCACGCATTGCAGGTGCACCAGTCTTTGTGGTCACCTCCTCCACTCCCTTTTGCTTCAGCTGCCCATGCACTGAATATTGAAGCCCCACCCTTGAGGTTGCCATGCAGTACCTTGCCAGCCTTTTTGCTGCATCAAGGTGTTCTTGAAGGGGCCTAGACACCACACAAGCGAGCTTTGAAACAGAAAACGCAATGTCGGGGCGAGTGTTGACCGAAGCGTACATCAAGCTCCCCACCATTGTCTGGAACCGACGCTGCAACTCGTACTCCAACACCTCACCCTCCTCTTCATCAAGGTGCAGCTAAAACCCTGAGGGTAGAGGAGTCATCACACTCCTCCCTTCCTCCATCCCATACTTCTCCCCTATGGCTGCAAGGTACTTGTGTTGCTGAAGCCTCAACCATCCCTTCACCTCGTCCCGCTCCACGTGAAGACCAAGGTAATACCCCACTGGTCCAAGGGCCTTGCATTGAAAGGTCTCCTTCAGCTTCCCTTGCACCTCCTTGATCCTCTCCAGGGATGGAGAGAAGAGGAGGATATCATCGTCATAGACAAGGAGAAATACATTCTCCTCCTCCCCCTCGGTCATGGAGAGACTCTCGTCGCACCCGCTAACTTTGAAGCCAAGAGCCTCCAACGCCTCCACCAGCCTTGCATACCAGCACCTTGGAGCTTGTTTGAGGCCATAGATGGCCTTGTTGAGCCTGCAAACACGTCCGCTCCCATCATCATACCCCTCTGGCTGCTTCATGTAGATCTCCTCATCTACCACGCCATAGAGGAACGCCATCTTCACATCCATTTGCTCCACCTTCCAGCCACAAATAGCAGCGGCAGCTAGTAACATCCGGAGCATAGTAGCGTTGGCAACAGGAGCAAACACCTCTTGAAAGTCAATCCCCTCTCTCTGCTGAAAGCCCTTGATCACAAGCCTTGTCTTGCACCTCTCCAACTTCCCCTCTGCATCGGTGTTTATATGTAACACCCACGTGCAGTCCAACGCCTTCCTTCCTGGGGGAAGATTGGTAAGGGTCCACGTTTCATTCTCCATATGGCTCTCGAACTCATCCTCCCTTGAAGCCAGCCATGCCTCTCGATCATCTCTAGCAAGAGCTTCCTCCATTGACGCCGGCTCATGAGGTAAGTTGACACCAAAGCAACAATGTTTTCTCCATTTCCCCCTCGGCTCCCTTCTCCTCCTCATCTTCCTCCTCCTGGACCAGCAATGCCTTGGGAACCCCAAGCCTTTCATACTTGAAGAAGTCCGTTGGGTGGGCAGCTCTCTTGGGCCTCTCCTTGGCTGCTCCTTCCTTGGCTCCACCACGGACAGCATCATGCTTCCCTTGGGTTGTGCGCCTTGGTGGAAGCTTAAGAGATGGTGTAGGCTGTTGCACCTCCTCCTCGGTATCACCTCTTTCAGCTACAGGGGCCTCCCTTTGCTGCAATACTCCTTCCACATCTGCTGCCTCCCCTTCAGCACCTCTCAAGTCATCTGACACCTCTGTCAACTCTGAAGATGAGGACAACTCAATGGGAATGAGAAGTGGGTCATTCGTTCCCACCTCTATTCCAAGCGGAATGGTGACCTTGCTCCTCCCCCGCTCCGACCACTCCTTGAACATGAGCCCCTCCATGAACTTGGCATCTCTGGTGGTGAAGATGGTGTTGGATTTTGGGTCCCACATGAGCCAGCCCTTGCTCCCCCGTGCAAGACCCAAATGAACAGCCCACACCGTCGCCGCTTGAAGCTTGTCACGCTTCTCTTTAGGGACATGCACGAGCCCCATGCACCCGAAGACACGAAGCATATCCACCAAGGGCTTCTTGCCACTCCACTTTTCCATAGGGACCCAATGCTGACCTCCCACATGAGTCAACACCCAGTTCTTGAGGATGGTAGCATGACGAATAACGAGGGGCCAGAACCGCAAGGGTAGACCCGAGTCCACCAATATCGTTCTCCTGCCCTCTATGATGGTCCAGTTCGCTCTTTGTGCCACTCTGTTGGACCAAGGGGTGTAGGCCGTGGTGAGCTGCTGCTTGATGCCGTGCCGCTTCAACCAGCCCCGGAACTCCGCTCCCAAAAACTCCCCACCACGGTCGCTACGAATCGCCTTCACCCGCTTGTCGCTCTCTCGCTCCACCGTGGGCAGCCACTCTTCAATGATGATCCTTGCAGCATCACTCTTCTTTGCAAGTGGAAACAACCAGGTGAGCCTTGTGTAATCATCCACCATAGTCATGGAATACAGGGCCCCACCATCTCCCTTCACCTTCATGGGCCCCACAAGATCCACATGCGCGAGCTCCACCGGGTCACTTGACTGCCCCACCACCGAATGGAAGGGAAACCGTGAGAACTTGCTGGTCAAGCAAGTCTCACAAGAGCCCACCTCCTTGGGCTCCCCTTTTATCCTCAGACCCTTGACTCTTTCCTCCTTATACAGCTGCTGTAACTGAGGTAACGCCACGTGGCCAAAGCGACGGTGTGCGGTGAGCCAATCCGTCTCACCCGTGCTAGGAGTTACACTTGGTAGCGCACCCCCCCCATGCACAAGCAGCCCACCATCACTGCCATCACCACCTCCTCCACTGGTTACGTGGCTTGCATGCCCTCCTCTTATAGCTTCAGCAGCCAAGCGCGCAGCCACCTCCTTCCATGGCAGCACCGGTATCTCCCGCATGGACCGGTGCATGTCCTTGCCGCCTCGGAGGTCCCACAACACGCGCCCATCCAGAGTTGCCTTGAACACCTTTGTGCCCAACATCTCCATCTTCATCCCTGCCTCACTCAATGCCTTGGTATAAAGAAGGTTGGCACATAGTCCAAGGACAAGAAGAACACGCTTCAGCCCCACAAGCCTCCCATCTGCACCCATAAACATGGCTCTCCCCTCGTCACGCATGGGTACAACTTGGCCGGTGGCTGAAACGACGGTGGCTGCCTTTGATAGCCTTCATCCAGCAGATCCTCTCAGTTGGTCATGGTCATGAAGGCTCCTGTGTTGATGACCCTATGGGAGGAACGGTCATGAGCAACCTTGCTGGCCAGTACAACCATGTTCTCGGAGCATGCCACTCCTACATGGTAGAACATGCCGCCATGTCCGCCAGCACCTCCATCGCCCTTCTTACTATCCATGCCTTCTCCCATAGCTCCATGAACACCCTTAGAGCCTTCAATTGATAGCTGACCAGGCCTCCAAGCGTCAGGTAGCTTGCGAAAATTAAACCACGGGTGACCTTCCACATGGCAATACCAACACTTGCCGCCACACCGCTTGCCTCCCTTGTTGCTACGCTTCCCTCCCGAATACTGCTCCCCTTCAGAGCCTTCCTTGGCCTTGCAATTCTTGCTGCCACGTCCCTTGAAGCCTTTCATGCCATAGGCAGAGCCTCCACCTTCACCGGTAGCAGCAGTCAGCTCCTTCCTCCAAAACTCCTCTTGAAGGACTTGAGCACGGATCCACTCAAGGGACCATGAGTCCTTCCTGCCATTGAGGTTGACCACCAAGGGGCCCCACGACTCCGGCAGCAGGGAGAGAGCCTTGTAGCACTTGATCTTCTCAGGGTAGTCCACACCAGCAGCAGAGAGCTTCACATAGAGGTCCCGGAGTTGATCGAATGCTCCTTGCACAGCATCACCCTCGTTGATCTTCACCGCATGGAGTTGTCGTTCGAGCACCACCACCATCGCTTCGCTGCTGGGGGCATGGACATCCTTCAATATTTTCCATGCCTTGGGACCACACTGGATATCCTTGATAAGATGCTTGATATGGTGCAGCTGGTTGGATGAGAGGCGTTGAGAGAGAAGGAAGAATCCATCCTTGGATCGGCGATCCCATTCCTTGGTCGCTCCTTCGCTCGCAGGCCTCCTCAAATCTCCATCCATCACTTCAAGCAGCCCATAATGGTTAAATAGGAGCTCCATCTTGAAGCTCCATGATGCCCAATCCTCCTCAGAGAACTTCTCTAGGTTGAATGCCTTCACATCATCCTTGGCTGGTGTTGAAACGGATGCTATTGGTGCAAATCTGCCAGCAACCCCTCTTCCTGCTTCCCCAGCGCCTATCACGCCACCACAGCCACTAGGACCAGCTGGAACAGAACCTTCAGCCTCCATATTGACCCAGAACCAGAGAAGAACCGCTCTGATACCACTTGTTATAGTCTAGATTCCACTTAGGGGTCGCGGATGCCCTTGAAACCGCCTAAGCAGAATCTGATGGCTTCGAACCACCTCTGTTCAAAACGCCGTCACGATCAGCTCCAATATTATACGAGGCTGAAACTTCGACAAACGTTAGCTTCAGATGTATGCTTTCTAGCGGTATATTGCTTGCTTTCATCTGAGGTGTATGCGCTACGTAGTGAACAAAAACGTAAGCTCGGCTGAAACGTGTACTTTCATTGATGCAAGGAATAGGTGAGTACAACATTGCCTAGGGGACTCTTAAGTGGTTGGGACCATCCTGGAAACTCAGAGAAGGTTGATTCCTAGAGGAGAAAGGCTAGAAAAGGATGGGAAACGTCCTAACTAGGTCAGCAAAGCCAACCACACTCTGATGTTCAGAGCTGTACTCAAGGCTACCAATAGTGAGTCAAGCCAACCATGAGTCAGCTTGTCTTCCCACTTGCACCCTCTTGCAAGCTGCTTCCAAGAAGACCACACTTCTCAAAAGGAGGGTGGTAGAGTCCCACTTGACCACCTGTACTTCTTGTCTCATTTTCTGTCCTTGCACCATTGGCATTACAACAATGAAAGGGTGGCAAGGGAAATGCTGCCAACAGTGCACCATGACTACAAAACAATAACTTTCGACAGCTGTCACGTGCTGCTGCGAAGATGGGTTGTCCTGAAACTCGGTGACCACCTGAAAAACACGGGAAAGGACTGCCACACCGATTTTCAGACCAATCAGAGCTTGGTAGATGAGTCACCAGCCGCGATGGTGAACTCGGGTGTTACCAAAAAATAGTAACACACACTTCCGGGATGCCATAAGTCTTGAAACTAAAAATGTTGCCATGCCTTGTAAACTGCTTCAAAATTTTTGAAACTTTGAGGGTGTGAAGAACAAATGTTGAAGCACCTCCCCACAAAATTCCAAAAGCTGAGCAGGCTTGTAGGCTGAATGGGAGTGCGATGACTGTGCCACTATATTGCTTTGGCACAACACCTTCCACCGACTGAGGCCTGGTAGAGACTGCAAAGGAGGTGTATGATGCTATTTCTGCATGCTATTCCACTCCTTCTTCTGCCTCCCGCAGCCGCATCCTCATGCCGTTGGTGTTTCCCGACCTAGGCTCGTTTGCGAGTGTTTTCGACCTAGCCACACACTTGCGCTCCCTTGTAGCTAGCTACCGAGCAGCTTGCACTGAGGCTCAGCTTCTTGTTGCCCCTCCTCCTATCTGGCTCACCGTCCACTGGGTAGTCACTCGTCTCCCTGACTGCCTCTCCACTGTCTGTGACGCACTTCTCCAGCAACACCCCAGTGAGCTTACGATTGATTTTCTCGAGACCACTCTTGGGAAGATTGAGAGTAGCCTACTCTTTGTTGCCTCAGCCATTAACGCAGTTGCTCCTTGTCTATTTGAGGGGTGTGCTGTCCCCTAGCTTCCCAGCTTCACTGCTACTCATGCCTCTGTTGCTGTGTCGGTCTCTGAGGACACTGCAGTTGTTTCTGCCGCTGACAGGCAGAAACGGGGCAAGGGAGGCAAGAAAAGGGGGAAGGGGGGTGGCGGCGATGGAGGAGGTGGCGGTGGTGGAGGCGGCTCTGGGGGCGGCAGTGGTGGCGGTGGCGGTGGTGCACCAGGCTGAGGGAGCTCTGGAGGAGGTGCTTACCCGCCTGCTGGAGGAGGTTCGACCAGCGGTGGTGCGGGGCCCTAGCAGCAGCAGCCATAGCAGCAGCAGCCACAGCAGAGACAGCAGCAGCAGCAACAAGGACAGCAGCAGTGGCAGGCACCACAGCATTTTCATTCGTTGGGACCCCCACTACAGTGGGGTCCGCAGCAGCACTGGGGCCCTCCGCCACAGTGGGGACCTGGAGGACCCGGGAGCACTGGCCGCAGCAGCAGCACTACCGGGTGGGCCCCTCGCCCCCCGCTGCACGACACCGACCCCTACGACCACTGGTGCGTCACCGGACCGGGCAGTCCCTGTGTCTGCAGCCGCGACGACCACTCTGCAGCGTGGTGCTTCCGCCGTCTCGAAGACCTCTACCGTGCGCGCTGGGGTCCTGAGGCGATCACCCTGCGCTGGGCTCTCCTGCTAGCCCGTAAAGATTCCTGTATTTGAACTGTCTATGGACGATGCTCGTCAGTATGCTTTGTATGCTAATGTTGACTATAGTCCTGATGGATATGTGTGCTCGTGTCTTCGTAGTCTAGGATGCTTGCCTCCTGTTAGTGTAGACCTATGCCTCTCTAGTCTAGGTGCTTGTGTTTCTGCTCTAGGTGCTTGTGTAGCCTCCGAACCCGACATGCCTCCGGCTGAGGCGTCTCTGTCGTTCACGCTGGACTCTGGCGCGTCGCAGTGATTCTTCCACGACCACACAACCCTCACACCACTCCTTGCTCCGGTTCTGGTAGCTCTGGCTGATCCTTCTTTAGGACCAGCCGTTGCGCACAACTCCACCACCCTCCTGTGCCCTATGGTCCCCTATGGTGTCCTGCGCGGCCTCCACATCCCCTTGTTCACTCAGAACTTGGTGGGTGTTGGATACCTCTAGGATAGGGGGATCATCGTTACCTTTGTGGGGGGTGAGAGGACTGTGGTCTGTACAGACGGTGCTACAGGTGCTGTTCTGGCCACGTTCACCAGGGAGTCCCGCTCTGGTCTCTACGTTCTCCACACCGAGCGCTCCCTGGTTGCTTCCTCTGCTTAGGTCGCTGTGTCCCCTCAGGTTCGAGTGTCTAGTCCGGTTGCTGTGTCTGGTTAGGTAGAGGTGTCTGGTCAGGTTGCTGCGTCTTGCTCCTGTCGGTCCCCAGCCCACCCGACCGTCTAGTAGCACCACCGCCTTGGCCACCTATCGCTCCCCCGCATCCGCAGCATGGCCAGTCACAGTCTTGTCTCAGGTCTCCCGTGCGTCTTTCCATCGCTCCCTCCCTCGCTTGCCCCACCCTGCACTCCTTGCGTCGCCGGCCGCCTACGCGCCACTCCGCACTCCTCCTCCCTTCGTCTGGCCACTGCTCCCTTCCAGACTCTCCACCTGGACGTCTGGGGCCCTGCCCCTACACTGGGACCTGAGAGGGTGCGCTACTTTCTAGTGGTCGTTGACGACTACTCCAGGTACACCACGGTGTTTCCTCTCGTGAAGAAGTCTGAAGTGACTTCTACACTGATCCGGTGGCTTCTGGCCACTGAGGGCACTCGTGGTAGTCGTGCTCATTGTCTCCACTCCGACCGTGGAGGTGAGTTTTTCTCTGGCGTCCTTGCCGGGTTCTACGACGAGTAAGGCATCAGACGGTCCTGGACGCTGCCGGAGTCCCCACAGCAGAATGGGGTTGCTGAGCGCCGCATTGGCTTGGTCATGGACATCACCCGCACGTCCATGATCCATGCCCGTGCGCCCCATTTTCTGTGGCCCTACGCACTGCACTACGCCACACACCAGCTGAACCTCCGCCGCATGTCTCGCGGCCTGAGGTTTCACTGACCATTCTTTGGACTGGATCCCCTGGTGTTGGGTCGGCCTTTCACGTCTGGGGTTGCCTTGCGCTTGTCCGCGACACCTCTGCAGACAAGCTCTCGGCTCACTCCATCCCCTATGTCTTCCTTGGTTTCCCAGTTTGCTCTCCCGAATACTCCTTTTACCACCTGCCCCTCCACCAGTTTCTAGACTCTCTCGTGTTTTTCGGTTTGACGAGTCAGTGTCCTACTACACCCGGTACCCCTGTCAAGGTCTCCCGGTTCCCCCTCCCCCCCTCTTCCTCGCACCCTCTCCTCCCCCTACTTCCGCTCCTTCGGTACCCCCGCCCCCCCCTGGTCCTGCCCCGTCAAGTGTGTCTCACGCTACCCCTCTACCCTCGATCGCGCGTCAGGTAGCGTCTCCCTCCCTGCAGTCCTCCTCACAGTCCCTTCAGCAGCCTTTGGCACTTCCGCGACACGTTATTGTATACTCGGTTGGTGTTGGAGCTGGAGGTGCAACCACTGGCGGTACTCGGTCTGGGGGTGCTTGTTCGAGGGGTGCTGGAGCTAGAGGTGCTGGCACAGGTGGCGCTAGCTCTGGGGGTGCTGGATCTGGAGGTGCTGGCACTGGAGGTGCTAGTTCGGGGGGTGCTGGTTCTGGAGGTACTGGCACTGGAGGTGCTAGTTCTGGGGTTGCTGGAGCTGGAGGTGCTGGTACTGAGGAGAAGGGAGCTGGAGGCTCGCCTACTGCGTCGCCCACTGCGTGTCCCCACCGCCACAACACCCGTCTCCAGTCCTTTCACCGGATCAAACGTGAGGAGCAGGAGCGGGTGGAGCAGGAGAGGCAGGAGCTGCAGCAGTTGGACCAGCGGCAGCAATAGTAGCAGCAGCAGCAATAGTAGCAGCAGCAGTAGCAGACGCCGTAGCCGCCACCGTTGCAGCAGCTGCTCCCTCTAGTGAGTGGCCTTTGGGCCCTTGGTCTTCCTTCCTCTCCTCCTGTCCACTCCCAGTCACCTACTGCGTATGGTCCTACGTTTCCTCCTCCGGCTTGACTCCGGCTGTTTTTTCTCCTCCTTAGTCACGATCGTCTCCTTCTGTTGTCCCGCACGACTAGACCGGTCGTTGTCCTCCGCGTGCTCGGCCCTCGTCTCCTCTTGCCGACCTCCACACCATCTTGTTTCGTTCTCCTCCCCGTCGTTCTCCGCCTGTGTCTGTTCTCCCCTCACCTCCTGAGTCGTCTCTCACCGTTTCCTCTCACCCTATCACTGACTACTACCGTGCTGCTCGCCCTGTTGTCTCTCGTGTTCTCGCCTCTCTTGTCACCGACCCTCGTGCCTCTCCGTCGCCTGTCTCGGCTCTTACTGTTGCTGTCGCTGACTTTGCCTCCACCCGCCGTCTTGACTACGCCATGCGTGTGGTGGCTGCTCCACCTCCCTGTCCTCTGTCCGTCGGGGGTGAGTCTGCCCTTGGCTATGACATCCTACTGGACAGGCAGTTTGAGCTGGAGTTCTTAGCAGCCACTTCCTGTCAAACATATATGCTTAGTTATATCTAGGCTTAGTTTATGTGTTTATAGTTGTCTAGGCTATAGTGGGTTTAGCCTTAGGGGGTACAGATTTCTCTCGACATTCTACTTGTACCCCTTCCCTTTTCCTAGTCAATCATTCTCGCCTACTATTCTCACATGGTATTAAGAGCATTACCTTCCTAGGATCCTAACTTTAATGGGCCCACCACCTAAGTAACTGCTAGCCTAGGCCCCGTGGCGTCGCCCCTTGGCCCGTCGCCCCTAGGCTCGGCCCCTTGGCCCGTCGCCCCTAGCTCGGCCCCTCGGCCCCGTCGCCCCGTCGATTCCGTCGCCCGCGCCCGGCCCGTTCCTAGCCCCGCGATCGGCCAGTACCTAGCCTCGCGCACAGCCCCGTTCCTAGCCCCGCGATCGGCCCGTACCCGCCCCGCGATCGGACCGTACCCGTCCCGCGCTCGGCCCCGTTCCTAGCCCCGCGCTCGGCCCGTACCTAGCCTCGCGACCGGCCCGTACCCTGCCCGCGCACGGCCCCGTCTTTCGTCCGCGCTCGGCTCGTACCTAGCCCCGCGCCCGGCCCGTACCTAGCCCAGCGCACGGCCCCGACCCTAGCCAGCGCCCGGCCCCGTACCTAGCCCACGCCCGGCCCCTTTTGTCGCCAGCGCCTGGCTCCGTACCTAGCCTCGCGCCCGGCCCCCCGTCCTTCGCTCAGCGCCCGACCCCGTCTCTTGCCCGCGCTCAGCCCCGTACCTAGCCCCGCGCCCGGCCCCATTCCGCGCCCAGCGCCAGGCCCCGTACCTGCCCAGCGCCCGGCCCCGTACCTGCCCAGCGCCCGGCCCCGTACCTGCCCAGCGCCCGGCCCCGTACCTGCCCAGCGCCTGGCCCCGTACCTGCCCAGCGCCCGGTCACGTACCTACCCAACGCCCGGCCCTGTAGCTGCCCAGCGCCCGGCCCTGTACCTGCCCAGCGCCCGGCCCCGTACCTGCCCAGCGCCCGGCCCCGTATCTGACCTGCACCCGGCCCCTTGTTTGGCCCCTCAGCCCCCCCCTAGGCCCCTCGGCCTCCCTAGGCCGCCCCGGCCCCTTGTTTGGCCCCGCGGCCCCAAGGCCCCTCGGCCCTCCTAGGCCCCCCCGGCCCCTTCTTTGGCCCCGTGGCCCCTAGGCCCCTTGGCCCCACCTCTCAGCCCGGTGCCCGGCCCCCCGGCCCCTTGTTTGGCCCCTCGGCCCCCTAGGCCCCTCGGCCCCCCTAGCCCCCCCGGCCCCTTGTTTGGCCCCGCGACCCCTAGGCTCCTCGGCCCCACCTCAGAGACCGGCGCCCGGCCCCCCCCCCGGCCCCTTGTTTGGCCCCTCGGCCCCCTAGGCCCCTCGGCCCCCCTAGGCCCCCCCGGCCCCTTGTTTGGCCCCGCGGCCCCTAGGCCCCTCGGCCCCACCTCAGAGACCGGCGCCCGCCCCCCCCCCCCCGGCCCCTTGTTTGGCCCTTCGGCCCCCCTCGGCCCCTCGGCCCCCCTAGGCCCCCCCGGCCCCTTGTTTGGCCCCGCGGCCCCTAGGCCCCTCGGCCCCACCTCATAGCCCGGCGCCCGGCCCCCCCGGCCCCTTGTTTGGCCCCTCGGCCCCTCCTCGGCCCCTCGGCCCCCCTAGGCCCCCCCGGCCCCTTGTTTGGCCCCTCGGCCCCCTAGGCCCCTCGGCCCCCCTAGGCCCCCCGGACCCTTGTTTGGCCCCGCGGCCCCTAGGCCCCTCGGCCCCACCTCATAGCCCGGCGCCCGCCCCCTCCCCCTGGCCCCTTGTTTGGGCCCTCAGCCCCCTAGGCCCCTCGGCCCCCCTAGGCCCCCCCGGCCCCTTGTTTGGCCCCTCGCCCCCCTAGGCCCCTCGGCCCCCCCAGGCCCCCCCCGGCACCTTGTTAGGCCCCTCGGCCCCCTAGGCCCCTCGGCCCCCCCTAGGCCCCCCGGCCCCTTGTTTGGCCCCACCTCATAGCCCGGACCCCGGCCCCCCCCCGGCCCCTTGTTTGGCCCCTCGGCCCCCTAAGCCCCTCGGCCCCCCTCGCCCCCCCCCCCGGCCCCTTGGCCCCCCTCGCCCCCCCCCCCCGGCCCCACCTCATAGCCCGGCGCCCGCCCCCTCCCCCTGGCCCCTTGTTTGGCCCCTCGGCCCCCTAGGCCCCTCGGCCCCCCTAGGCCCCCCCGGCCCCTTGTTTGGCCCCTCGGCCCCCTAGGCCCCTCGGCCCCCCCAGGCCCCCCCCAGCACCTTGTTTGGCCCCTCGGCCCCCTAGGCCCCTCGGCCCCCCCTAGGCCCCCCGGCCCCTTGCTCGGCCCCACCTCATAGCCCGGACCCCGGCCCCCCCCCGGCCCCTTGTTTGGCCCCTCGGCCCCCTAGGCCCCTCGGCCCCCCTCGGCCCCCCCCCCCGGCCCCTTGTTTGGCCCCGCGGCCCCTAGGCCCCTAGGCCCCTATGGCGTCGCTTCGAGTTCTCCCGTTCGATCCGGAAGGCAGACCTGTAGCATTTGAAACGTGGCACGACGATCTGCAACTGTACCTACTGAGCGATAGTCGGGACAGTGTCTCACTGTTTGACCACGTGTCCGGTGCCGCTCCAGCCCCTCCTGCCACAGCTGACGTTTCGACTCGTTCCCAGTGGCTGTCTCGTGACGCTACTGCCCGCTTGGCCATTCGCAACCACCTGCCCGCAACCGAATGCTCTCACTTTGGCGAGCACAGGACAGCACAGGCCTTGTACGACGCTGTCGTTGCTCGCTACTCCTCCCCTGCCACTGCTGCTATTGGCAGGCTGCTACTGCCCTACCTGTTCCCTGAGCTGTCGGCTTTTGCCACAGTAGCCGACCTGGTTACCCACCTGCGCACTAGCGACGCTCGCTACCGCGCTACCGTCCCTGCTGAGTTCCTTCTCATGAACCAGCCCCCCATGTTCATCACCCTCTACTTCATAGTCACTCGCCTCCCTGAATCCCTTCGCTCTGTCAGGGACCACTTCCTCACCCTCGACCCCACTTCCCTCACTGTTGACCTCCTCGAGCAGCATCTCCTCTCAGCTGAGACTAGTGCAGTTGCTATAGGTGCTGCTCGTGGCACTCCGCGCTCACCCTTCTTTGAGGGGTGCTCCCCCTCCCCCCTTTCCTCCTCCTTCGCCTCTGCTGCTGCTGCAGACGTCTCTGTTCCTGAGGACGTCGGTGCTGCTTCGACTAGTACGAAGCACCGCAACAGCAAAGGCAAGGGTGGCCGGGGTAGTGGAGGAGGCAGCGGTGGTGGTGGAGGTGGCAGTGGGAGTGGTAGTGGGGGCAGCGGTAGAGGAGGCGGAGGCGGTGGAGGTGGTGGCGGCGGTGGGACCGGTGGCGGAGGTGGAGGCTGTGGTGGCGGCGGTGGAGGCAGCGGAGGGAGTGGAGGCAGTAGAGGCAGTGGGACCAGTGGTGCTCGGTCTGGACTTCAGCGTGGAGGCTCTGGTGGTGGTCGGGGCCAGCAGCAGCAGCGTCGGAGCGAGACTCAGACGCCCCAGCAGATCCGTGAGTGGTTGGTTCAGCGTGGGTCGGGTGAGAGTAGTGAGACCTGCCCATATGTCATTGCCCGTGCGGGCCGGACATGCGGGAGGTTTCACACTGAGCGCCGCTGCTTTGCCCGCCTTGACGACGCCTGGCGTACTGAGTTTGGTGATGACGTCGAGCGCCCTCGCTGGGCGGAGTTGCTTAGGTCGGGAGTTGCTATCTTTGACCTAGACTTTGATGTTATTATCTCTGCCATGTATGCTTTGTCTTTTAGTGCTGAGGGTGACTGTTAGTGGTGTGTGCCGCCTGACCCTGGTATAGCCGCTGCTGCTCTAGGTGCTAGTGCGTTTGGTACTCCCCCTGGTACTGCGCCTGCTGAGGCCCTGCACACCTTCACGTTGGACTCCGGCGCCTCGCGCTGTTTCTTTCGTGACAGCACCACTCTCACTCCTCTTCCTGCACCTGTTCCGGTCAGACTGGCTGACCCCTCTGGGGACACGGTCGTTGCAAGTTCCTCCACTGTCCTCCCGTGTCCGGCGGTTCCGTCCGGCTCACTGTCAGATCTTCACCTCCCCTCGTTCTCTACGAACTTGGTGAGTACCGCTGCCCTTCAGAATGCGATGGTCACTACCGCCACTCCTGGGGGTCAGCCTGTGTCGATCTGCACGTGCACACGGACGGGGCGTCACCTGGCTGCGTTCACTCGTCGGCCAGGGTCGAGTCCGTACACACTGGCTACCGAGCCTCCTCAGGTCGCTGCGTCTGCTCAGGTGTCCGCGTCAGGTCAGGTAGCCGCCTCTTGCTCTTGTCGCCTCCTGTCGCACCAGACTCTTCTTTTGGCACCCCCGCCTTGGTCACCCCTCCCTGCCACGCCTTCGTGGCATGCACTCCCGTCTCCTTGTCTCTGGTCTCCCCAGGTCTCTGCCTCCCCTGCCGCCCTCACCTGCCCCGCCCTGTCTTCCTTACGTCGAGGGACGGCAGCGCGCCGCTCCTCACTCCTCCTCGTTTTCCCCGACGACTGCTCCCCTGCAGACCCTCCACATGGACGTGTGGGGCCCAGCCCGCGTCAGTGGACAGGGCCGCGAGCGCTACTTTCTGCTGGTAGTTGACGACTACACGCGGTACACCACAGTCTTCCCCTTGCGCAGCAAGGGTGAAGTCTCTGCTGTCTTGATCCCTTGGATCCGCACAGTCCGTCTCTAGCTGCGCGAGCGGTTCGGCCAGGACCTTCCTGTCTTGAGTCTGCACTCTGAGAGAGGTGGTGAGTTCTTCTCCGACCTCTTGCGGGACTTTTGTCGTGGGGAGGGCATTCTCCAGTTGTTCAAGCTTCCGGACTCCCCTCAGCAAAATGAGATAGCTGAGCGCCGCATTAGCTTAGTCATGGAGGTCGCTCGTACCTCCATGATTCATGCGGCAGCTCCCCATTTTCTGTGGCCGTTTGCGGTCCGGTACGCTGCGCATCAGCTCAACCTTTGGCCCCATGTCTCCTTGCCGGAGACCTCGCCCACACTGCGTTGGACGGGGACAGTTGGCGATGCGTCGGTGTTCTGGGTCTGGGGTTCTCGTGCCTTTGTTCGCGATACGTCCGCGGACAAGCTCTCCGCCCGCGCCATTCCCTGCGTCTTCCTGGGCTTTGTCCCTGACGCGCCTGGCTGGCAGTTTTACCACCCCACCTCGCGACGTGTCCTCCCTTCTCAAAACGTCACGTTCGACGAGTCGGTTCCCTTCTACCGGCTCTTCCCCTACCGCCCTGCCCCTTCCCCGCCCCCGCCGCTCCTCCTTGCTCCCGGTCCACCTCCGGTAGACCCCCTTCAGCCCCAGATCCTGCTCCCTCGGGAGTGTCTCAGGTAGACCCTCTCCCTGGTACTGCGCCTGTTCGGGTAGCTGTCGTCTCAGGTGCTGCTCCAGGTGCTGCATCTGGGGGTGTGGAGCCGGAGGGTGCGGGGTCTGAGGGTGCTAGGTCTTGGGGTGCTTAGCCTGAGGGTGTTGAGCCTGGGGGTGCTGAGTCGGAGGGTGCGGAGCCTGGGGGTGCTGAGTCAGAGGGTGCGGAGTCTGGGGGTGCTGAGCCTCGGGGTGCTGCTTCGTCTGGAGGTCCGGCTGGTGCTTCACCACGACTGTCCTCGCGGCAGCTGCGTGAGTGGCTTGTTCAGCACCCACACCGTCGGAGTGGACCTCCTGGGGCTGGCGAGCCTGGAGACGCTGGAGCTGGAGGTGCTGCTGTTACTACTGGAGCTGGAGACCCTACGAAGCCTGGAGCAGCTGGCGCCGGAGGCGCTGGAGCTGGTGTAGCTGGAGTTGGAGGCCCTGGCGCAGGAGGCGCTGGAGGTGCAGGAGCTGGAACTGTTGACCCTGGAGCTCGAGGTGCTGGAGGCACAGTGCGGCCGCGCCCGTACTTCGTTCCCCTGCTTCAGCAGGTTCTTGGTGTCCCGTCTTCTACTGGTCTTCCTCCTCCCTTCCTGTGTCCACCGCTTGACCAGTCGCAGCCGCCATTTCAGCCAGCCTCCCCCCTGCCTGTTCCCTCTCCTTACACTGAGCAGTCCGGAGGTCTTATAGAGCGTCGTGAGCCTGCGTCTCGTCCTGTCTCGCATGTTCGCACTGCTCGTCGCGCTCCTCGTTTGCGTCCTCCTCTTTTCCCCGGCACGCACGCTATGGCACTCCGTCCTTCCTCTGTTCCACAACGTGTTCCTCTGCCTGCTCCTCCTGAGTCCTCTCTTCCTGAGGTCCCTAACCCTGAGTCTGACCGAGCGCGTGCTGCCAGTCCCACTGTCGCTCGTCTCCTTGCCACTGCTGTCACTGACCCGTCCTTTGAGTCTGCTGCTGCTTCTGCTCTCGTTGCTGAGCTACTTGACTTTGCTGCTGCCTGCCGTCTGGACTACGCCTCTGCTCTAGTTGCTGAGTCTGTGCCTGCCAGTCCTCTGTCCGTCGGGGGTGAGTGTGCTCTTGGCACGGACGTCCTTGAGGACATTCAGGAGGACTTTGAGTGTCTTGCAGCTGCTGTACCTCGTTTCGCTTCCTTGCTGCTTGCCCCTGAGGGAGACCCGGAAGCTCCAGACATCCCGACCCCACGCTCTTACGCAGAGGCGATTACGGGTCCTTACTCCTCTCACTGGCACGCAGCTATGGATGCCGAGATGGCATCCTGGAAGTCCACAGGCACTTACGTCGACAAGGTTCCCCCACCTGGGGTGAACATAGTCGATGGCATGTGGATCTTCAGGGTGAAGCGGCCGCCGGGTTCTCCGCCTGCCTTCAAGGCACGTTACGTTGCTCGAGGTTTCAGTCAGCGACAGGAAGTTGACTACTTCCAGACCTTCACCCCCACCCCGAAGATGACTACTCTTCGGGTGTTGCTGCATGTAGCTGCTCAGCGTGACTACGAGTTACACTCCCTGGACTTCAGTATAGCCTTCCTGCAGGGCAGCCTGCACGAGGAGATCTGGCTGCGCCGACCACCTGGTTTCACCTGGTACCCAGTGGAGCCTCCGCCGGCCAGTCTACGGTCTCCGCCAGGCGCCTCGCGAGTGGCACGATACACTCAGGACTACACTTGCGGCTCTTGGGTTTGTTCCTTCTACAGCAGACGCGTCGATGTTTCTACGCACCGACACCTCGCTGCCGCCCTTCTACGTCCTAGTGTACATCGACGACCTCGTCTTTGCCACGGCTGACACTGAGGCACTGACACTAGTGAAGTCCAAGCTGCATAAGAGACATACCTACACTGACCTGGGTGAACTGCGCAGCTATCTTGGCCTGCAGATCACCCGGGACAGAGCACGGCGCACCATCGCACTGACTCAGTCACACATGGTGCACCAGGTCCTTCAGCGCTTCGGCTTCCAGTACTCCTCGCCACAGCTCACTCCTCTGTTTACCAGCCACTCGCTCTCAGCTCCACCTTCGGACGAGTCCGTAGAGCCGAGTGGTCCGTACCCAGAGCTTGTGGGTTGCCACATGTACCTGATGACTTGCACACGACCTGACCTCGCGTAACCTCTCAGCCTTCTGGCTCGCTACGTGGCTCCCGGTAGGCACCGAAAGGTGCACTGGGATGCTGCGAAGAGGGTACTGCGTTACCTGTGCAGTACGTCGGGCATGGGGCTTGTGCTTGGAGGACGGGGTCCTGTTGTCCTCACTGGTCACGCAGACGCCTCCTGGGTTGACGACTCAGCTACGCAGTGGTCGTCGCAGGGTTACACCTTCAGCCTTGGGTCCGGCTCGGTTTCTTGGCGGTCTACCCGCTCTTCTTCTGTTCTCAGCTCCAGTTGTGAGGCTGAGATCTACGCCGGAGCCATGGCTTCTCAAGAGCTATGCTGGCTCACCTACTTGCTGACTGACCTGGGAGAGCAGCCTCGTTCGCCTCCAGTCCTGTACGTAGACAATAAGGCTATGATAGCCTTGTGTCAGGAGCACAGACTGGAGCACAGAACAAAGCACATCGCTCTGCGATACTTCCTTGCTCGAGAGTTGCAGCAGCGTGGTCAGCTTCGTCTAGCGTACGTGGCCACTCGGGCCAACACTGCTGATGTATTCACCAAGGCACTTCCGCCTGGTGACCATCAGCGCTTTGTTACTGTGTTAGGCCTTGTGCCTACTTTGCCTCACTTACTTACTGCCTGACTCTGCCTGTACTGTGATCTATCTATGTACCTGCATGCTTGCACTTGTTAGGGTATGATCACTGTATTGTTTGTTCTCTTTATATAACTCTGCATGTGAACTGGCCTTGTGGCCTTTTGCTTGTGCTCGGACAGTGTGGTGACTTTGTGATCCACCCTGAGCTTGCTTTGCTTTGCTTCTTCTCTTGACTTGTCTTGTGACCATTGCTTGTTCTGGCTATCCCCCACTTCGCCTATGGGGGTGTGTCAAACATATATGCTTCGTTATATCTAGGCTTAGTTTATGTGTTTATAGTTGTCTAGGCTATAGTGGGTTTAGCCTTAGGGGGTACAGATTTCTCTCGACATTCTACTTGAACCCCTTCCCTTTTCCTAGTCAATCATTCTCGCCTACTATTCTCACACTTCCCCCTCTCTTTGCGCCATGCTGCTTTCCCTTGAGGGAGACCCCGACGCCCTTGACATACGGACACCTCGCACATACCGTGAGGCAGTGTCAGGGGAGCGGGCCTCTCATTGGAAAGCGGCTATGGATGCAGAGCTTGTGTCTTGGAGATCCACAGGCACGTACATCGACGCACTTCCCCCTCTCAGGGCGAACATTGTCGATGGCATGTGGCTCTTCAAGGTGAAGCGGCCGCCTGGATCACCGCCCGTGTTCAAGGCGTACTACGTGGCTAAGGTTTTCAGTCAGCGTGAGGGAGTTGACTTCTTCCAGACCTTCGCTCCGACCCTGAAGATGACTACTCTTTGAGTGTTACTGCTCATAGCAGCACTGCGAGACTACGAGCTGCACTCCCTTGACTTCTCCACTGTGTTTCTCCAGAGCCGTCTACACGAGGAGATCTGGCTACGCCGTCCTCCTGGCTTCACTGACACCTTCCCACCTGGGACCCAGTGGAGCCGAGGCGGCCAGTCTACGGTCTCCGCTAGTCGCCCCGTGAGTGGCACGACATTATTCGCTCCACGCTTCATGACCTTGGGTTTCGTCCTTCCTTTGCCGACCCGTCGCTGTTTGTTCGCACTGGTTCCACTCCTTTCTATATACTTGTCTACGTCGACGACTTGGTCTTTGCTACAGCAGACAGGGCAGCTCTAACTGAGGTGAAATCCGAACTCCATAAGAGACACAAGTGCACTGACCTTGGCGAACTGCAGTGCTACCTTGGCCTGCAGATCACCAGGGATAGAGCCGCTCGCACCATCACAGTGACTCAGTCACACATGGTGCAGCAGGTCCTTTGGCGGTTCGGGTTTCAGTTCTCCACCACACAGCCCAGTCCTCTTGCCGTTGACCACCGACTCACTGGCCCTTTTCCCCACGAGCCCTTTGAGTCTGGTGGCCCCTGCGCAAAGCTTGTGGGCAGCCTCATGTACCTGATGACTTGTACTCAGCCAGACCTCGCCTTTCCCTTCAGCGTTCTCTCTCGCTTTGTTGCGACTGGGAGACACCGTCCTGTTCACTGGACAGCATCTGTGAGGGTGGCGAAGTACCTAGCGACTACATCAGGCATGGGGCTTGTGCTTGGAGGGAGACAGCCAGTTGTGTTGACCGGTCACTGCGACTCTTCCTACGCTGACGACGTGGAGACTCAGCACTCAACTCAGGGTTACTGATTCAGTCTGGGTGCTGGTGCTGTGTCGTGGAGGTCTACACGGTCGTCGTCTGTGGCTTCGTCTAGTGCAGAGGCAGAGATCTACGCTGGTGCCATGGCGGCACAGAAGCTTCGCTGGTTGACCTTCTTGCTCGCCGACCTTGGTGAGCGGCCTCGCTCTGCATTGACCTTGTACGCTGACAACAAGGCCATGATCCTCCTGTGTCGAGAGCCTCGACTAGAGAGTAGAGTTAAGCATATTGACGTGAGGTACTTCCTCCTGCGAGAGTTGCAGCGACGCGGCCAGGCACGCTTGGACTTTGTGGCCTCAGAGGCCAACACTGCCGACGTCTTCACCAAGGCCTTGGCGCCTGGTGACCACCACGGGTTCTGTGTGCAGTTGGGGCTTGTTGAGGTAGGCCCTTGGTTGCTGTAGATTTTCTGTTTTCTCTACTTGTTGTGCTTTGCTATATATATCCTAGTGAACTCTTGAACTGGCCTTGTGGCCGCTTGCTTGCGCTCGGAATTTGTGTGGTGTCCTTGAGATCCACCCTGAGCTTGCTTTGCTTCTTGGATTGAGTGATCTTGTGACCGTTTTTTCACCCTGTTTGCTTTGATGCCCCTCACTTAGCCTATGGGGGTGTGTCAAATGTTGAACATTGTTATAATAGGTTGTAGTGAGTAGCACTATAGAGAGTACAACACTTTCTAGGTTTGCTATTTGTATCACTCGCTTTCCTAGTTGATGCATTCTGTTGTGTTCCTACTTTGAGAAGAACTAACTATCCTTAGGACTAAGGAGCATGGTGTTACGAGAGGATAATGATGAGAGGGTTTCACCAAAAGAGATTGGATCAATTAAAAACAAGGGTACAATTAGAAGCAAAGGTGAGCACAGTGGTGCACCAGTTACTGTAGCTATACTAGAACACACAACAAGAAGGGTATATATAAAACACAACTTAACACTACACTGATGTGTTTGGGTACATATTTGGAGGATTACTATTATACTTATGTGTTAGTGTACCGCTGTAGTCCACACTGATGCCTTGGGGTAATTTTTCCCTTAGCAAAGATTACACGGAAGAGTGTAAAGGGCCTTTTTTACACTATATGCTCCCCTTTTGGCCCCCCTCCCCGAAATCCGTCGGATCGTGATTTCCGTTAATCACGCAAGAACCGAGGTTCCTTCCTTGCAGTACATGCGTTGGCAGCAGTCTCGTATCCGATTGGTCAGTTATATATGTTTCCCTTGCCAGAACGCCACGAAACCGAATTTTGGCATCAACAAAAGTATCGTTGCCAGAACTAGGTCTAACCCCACGGACCACATTCATACTATCGGTGCGTAGAGATACTAGCCGCGTCCCCCACCGAGGCGGTCAATTCGAACTGTCTAGATGCATTGCCGTGTTGGTTCAAGAACCTCAGCAACCAGTTTCGCCACACACCGCCATTCCTTCTCCGCCCAAATCACCTGTTGTTTTTACCACTCGCTCTAGCAGCTGAGCACTCACCACCCCAAAGCCATGGCAACGGCGAGTGACCAGGACGCTGCCAATGCTGATGATGGCGACCCATCTAGTAGCAACCGTCCTAGAACTGTCCTCGATTTATTGCGAGGCCCTGTCTCAGAACGTGCACCCGTCCTTTGCCAGAGCCCTCGCTCGACAATGAGGGATGGGAATTTCCTGTGTCCAAATCTGCGCCAAAGTCACCACCACTGCAGCATGATGTAGACTCCTCCGATGACGCTGTATGGCAGCGTCCTGAGTGTTCTAGTCTAGAGTCCACTTAGGGGTCACGGATGCCCTTGAAACCGCCTAAGCAGAATCTGATGACTTCGAACCACCTCTGTTCAAAACGCCGTCACGATCAGCTCCAACAACATACGATGCCGAAACTTGGAGGAAATTAAGCTTCCGGTGTTTGCTTTCCAACGGTGTATTTCTTGCTTTCATCTGAGGTGTATGCGCTACGCAGTGAACAAAAACGTAAGCTCGGCTGAAAAAAACGTGTAGTTTCATTGATGCAAGGAAGAGGTGAGTACAACATTGCCTAGGGGACTCTTAAGGGGTTGGGACCATCCTGAGAACTCAGAGAAGGTTGATTCCTAGGGGAGAAAGGCTATGGAAGGATGGGAAACGTCCTAGCTAGGTCAGCAAAGCCAACCACACTTGGATGTTTAGAGCTGTACTCAAGGCTACCAATAGTGAGTCAAGCCAACCATGAGTCAGCTTGTCTTCCCACTTGCACCCTCTTGCAAGCTGCTTCCACGAAGACCACACTTCTCAAAAGGAGGGTGGTAGAGTTCCACTTGACCACCTGTACTTCTTGTCTCATTCTCTGTTCTTCCACCATTGGCATGACAACAATGAAAGGGTGGCAAGGGAAATGCTGCCAACAGTGCACCATGACTACGGAACAGTAACTTTCGACAGCTGTCACGTGCTGCTTCAATGCTGGGTTCTCCTGAAACTCGATGAGCACCTGCACAACACGGCAAAGGACTGCCACATCAATTTTCAGACCAATCAGAGCTTGGTAGATGAGTCAGCAGCCGAAATGGTGAACTCGGGTGTTACCAAAAAAGAGTAACACACACTTCCGGGATGCCATAAGTCTTGAAAGTAAAAAATGTTGCCATGCCTTGTAAACTGCTTCAAAAATTCTGAAACTTCGAGGTTCTAAAGAACAAATGTTGAAGCACCTCCCCACAAAATTCCAGAAGCTGAGCATGCTTGTAGGCTGAATGGGAGGGCGATGACCGTGCCTCTATAGTGCTTTGGCACAACAAACTCCCCCTCATCGTGCTCTCATTCACACCTTAGCTGCTCCCTGAAGCTGCCTCCCTTAGTTGAAGGACATGCCACACACGGTGGCACAGCTCCAATGCTGATGCTCTGCAAGCCGCTTAGTCAAGAAATCCGCAGGTTGCTTGGTAGTGTTGATGTAGTGGAAGGAGATGGTGCCCTTCTTCACCTCCTTCCTCACCCAATGCCACTTGATATGCATGTGCTTGTTCAGCCCATGGAGCACAGCATTCCGCGCCATTGCAATTGCTCCTTGGCTGTCACAAAACACAGGTGTAGGACCCTCTTGCTCCTGCCCCAACTCCTCAAGCAACCTCCTCATCCAAACCACCTCCTTCACTCCATGAAACAACACCATGTACTCGCTCTCTGTTGATGAGTGAGCTATCTCTCCTTGCTTCTTAGACTTCCAGCTCACTGGTCTCCCTCCAACACAGCATATATAGCCACCATGGGATGTAGCATCACTGATGTCACTTGCCCAGGTAGCATCGGTGAAACACGAGAGGTACAAGTGCCCACGCCTAGCAGGTGCACCAGTCTTTGTGCTCACCTCCTCCACTCCCTTTTGCTTCAGCTGCCCATGCACTGAATATTGCAGCCCCGCCCTTGAGGTTGCCATTCAGTACCTCACCAGCCTCTCTGCTGCATCCAGGTGCTCTTGAAGGGGCCTAGACACCACACGAGCGAGCTGTGAAACTGAAAACGCAATGTCGGGGCGAGTGTTGACCAAAGCGTACATCAAGCTCCCCACCATTGACTGGAACCGACGCTGCAACTCGTACTCCAACACCTCACCCTCCTCTTCATCAAGGTGCAGCTGAAACCCTGAGGGTAGAGGAGTCATCACACTCCTCCCTTCCTCCAGCCCATACTTCTCCCCCATCGCTGCAAGGTACTTGTGTTGGTGAAGCCTCAACCATCCCTTCACCTCGTCCCGCTCCACGTGAAGACCAAGGTAATACCCCACTGGTCCAAGGGCCTTGCATTGAAAGGTCTCCTTCAGCTTCCCTTGCACATTCTTGATCCTCTCCAGGGATGGAGAGAAGAGGAGGATGTCATCGACGTAGAGAAGGAGAAATACCTTCTCCTCCTCCCCCTCGGTCATGAAGAGACTCTCGTCGCACCCGGTAACTTTGAAGCCAAGAGCCTCCAACGCCTCCACCAGCCTTGCATACCAGCACCTTGGAGCTTCTTTGAGGCCATAGATGGCCTTGTTGAGCCTGCAAACACGTCCGCTCCCATCATCATACCCCTCTGGCTGCTTCATGTAGATCTCCTCATCTACCACGCCATAGAGGAACGCTGTCTTCACATCCATTTGCTCCACCTTCCAGCCACAAACTGCAGCGGCTGCTAGCAACAACCGGAGTGTACGAGCCGTGGCAACAGGATCAAACACCTCTTGAAAGTCGATCCCCTCCCTCTGCTGAAAGCCCTTGATCACAAGCCTTGTCTTGTGCCTCTCCAACCTCCCCTTCGCATCGGTCTTCACACGTAACAGCCACATGCAGTTCAATGCCTTCCTTCCTGGGGGCAGATTGGTAAGGGTCCACGTTTCATTCTCCATGTGGCTCTGGAACTCATCCTCCCTTGAAGCCAGCCATGCCTCTCGATCACCTCCAGCGAGAGCTTCCTCCATTGACGCCGGCTCATGAGGTAAGTTGACGCCAAAGCAACAAACCTGCTCCATCTCCCCTTCGGCTCCCTTCTCCTCATCTTCCTCCTCCTGGACCAGCAATGCCTTGGGAATCCCAAGCCTTTCATACTTGAGGAAATCCCTTGGGTGGGCAGCTCTCTTGGGCCTCTCCTTGGCTGCTCCTTCCTTGGCTCCACCACGGACGGCATCACGCTTCACTTGGGTTGTGCGCCTTGGTGGAAGCTTAGGGGATGGTGTAGGCTGCTGCACCTCCTCCTCGGTATCACCTCTCTCAGTTATAGGGGCCTCCCCTTGCTGCAGTACTTCTTCCACATCTGCTGCCTCCCCTTCAGCACCTCCCAAGTCATGTGACACCTCTGTCAACTCTGAAGATGAGGAGAACTCGATGGGAATGAGAAGTGGGTCGTTCGTTTTCACCTCTATTCCAAGGAGAATGGTGACCTTGCTCCTCCCCCGCTCCGACCACTCCTTGAACATGAGCCCCTCCATGAACTTGGCATCTCTGGTGGTGAAGATGGTGTTGGATTTTGGGTCCCACATGAGCCAGCCCTTGCTCCCCCGTGCAAGACCCAAATGAACAGCCCACACCGCTGCCACTTGAAGCTTGTCAGGCTTCTCTTTAGGGACATGCACGAGCCCCATCCACCCAAAGACATGAAGCATATCCACCAAGGGCTTCTTGCCACTCCACTTTTCCATAGGGACCCAATGCTGACCTCTCATATGAGTCAACACCGGGTTCTTGATGACGGTAGCATGACGAATAACGAGGGGCCAGAACCGCAAGGGTAGACCCCAGTCCACCAATATCGTTATCCCGCCCTCTATGATGGTCCGGTTCGCTCTCTCTGCCACGCCGTTGGACTGAGGGGTGTAGGCCGTGGTGAGCTGCTGCTTGATGCCGTGCCGCTTCAACTAGCTCCAGAACTCCACTCCAAAAAACTCCCCACCACGGTCGCTACGAATCGCCTTCACCCGCTTGTCGCTCTCTCGCTCCACCATGGGCAGCCACTCTTCAATGATGACCCTTGCAGCATCACTCTTCTTTGCAAGTGGAAACGACCAGGTGAGCCTTGTGTAATCATCCACCATAGTCATGGAATACAGGGCCCCACCATCTCCCTTTACCTTCATGGGCCCCACAAGATCCACATGCACGAGCTCCACCGGGTCACTTGACTGCCCCACCGCCGAATGGAAGGGAAACCGTGAGAACTTGCTGGTCAAGCAAGTCTCACAAGAGCCCACCTCCTTGGGCTCCCCTTTTATCCTCCGCCCCTTGACTCTTTCCTCCTTAAACAGCTGCTGTAACTGAGGTAGCGCCACGTGGCCAAAGCGACGGTGTGCGGTAAGCCAATCCGTCTCACCCATGCTAGGAGTTACACTTGGTAGCGCACCCCCCCCCATGCACAAGCAGCCCACCATCACTGCCATCACCACCTCCTCCACTGGTTACGTGGCTTGCATGCCCTCCTCTTACAGCTTCAGCAGCCAAGCGCGCTGCCGCCTCCTTCCATGGCAGCAGCGGTATCTCCCACATGGACCGGTGCATGTCCTTGCCGCCTCGGAGGTCCCACAACACGCGCCCATCCAGTGTTGCCTTGAACACCTTTGTTCCCATCATCTCCATTTTCATCTCTGCCTCACTCAATGCCTTGGTAGAGAGAAGGTTGGCACATAGTCCAGGAACAAGGAGAACACGCTTCAACCCCACAAGCTTCCCATCCGCACCCATAAACATGGCTCTCCCCTCGCCACGCACAAGTACAACTTGGCCGGTGGCTGAAACGACAGTGGCTGCCTTTGATGGCCTGACTTCATCCAGCAGATCCTCTCAGTTGGTCATGGTCATTAAGGCTCCCGTGTCGATGACCCAATGGGAGGAGCGGTGAAGAGCAACCTTGCTGGCCGGTACAACCATGTCCTTGGAGCATGCCTCTTCTATATGGTAGAACATGCCGCCATGTCCGCCAGCACCTCCATCGCCCTCCTCACTGCCCATGCCTTCTCCCATAGCTCCATGAACACCCTTAGAGCCTTCAATTGATGGCTGACTAGGCCTCCAACCGTCAGGTAGCTTGCGACACTTAGACCATGGGTGACCTTCCACATGGCAACACCAACACTTGCCACCACACCACTTGCCTCCCTTGTTGCTACGCTTCCCTCCCGAATACTGCTCCCCTCCAGAGCCTTCCTTGGCCTTGCCTTTCTTGCTGCCACGTCCCTTTAAGCCTTTCATGCTGTAGGCAGAGCCTCCACCTTCACCGGCAGTGGCAGTCAGCTCCTTCCTCAGAAACTCCTCTTGAAGGACTTGAGCACGAATCCACTCAAGGGACCATGAGTCCTTCATGCCATTGAGGTTGACCACCAAGGGGCCCCACGACTCCGGCAGCAGGGAGAGAGCCTTGTAGCACTTGATCTTTTCTTGGTAGTCCACACCAGCAGCAGAGAGCTTCACATAGAGGTCCCTGAGTTGATCGAACGCTCCTTGCACGGCATCACCCTCGTTGATCTTCACTGCATTGAGTTGTCGTTCGAGCACCACCACCATCGCTTCGCTGCTGGGGGCATGGACATCCTTCAATATTTTCCATGCCTTGGGACCACACTGGATATCCTTGATGAGATGCTTGACATGGTGCAGCTGGTTGGATGAGAGGCATTGAGAGAAAAGGAAGAATCCATCATTGGATCGGTGATCCCATTCCTTGGTCGCTCCTTCGCTCGCAGGCCTCTTCGATTCTCCATCCATCACTTCAAGCAGCCCATAATGGTTAAATAGGACCTCCATCCTGAACCTCCATGATGCCCAATCCTCCCCAGAGAATTTCTCTATGTTGAATGCCTTCACATCATCCTTGGCTGGTGATAAAACGGATGCTATTGGTGCAGATCCGCCAGCAACGCCTCTTCCTGCTTCCCCAGCGCCTCTCACGCCACCACTGCCACTGGGACCAGCTGGAGCAGAACCTTCAGCCTCCATATTGACCCAGGAATAGAGAAGAACCGCCTCCATTTGTAAGTCTAGAGTCCACTTAGGGGTCACGGATGCCCTTGAAACCGCCTAAGCAGAATCTGATGACGTCGAACCGCCTCTGTTCAAAACGCCGTCACGATCAGCTCCAATAACATACGAGACTGAAACTTGGACGAAATGTAGCTTCAGGTGTCTGCTTTCCAACGGTGTATTTCATGCTTTCATCTGAGGTGTATGCCCTACGTAGTGAACGAAAACGTAAGCTCAGCTGAAAAACGTGTAGTTTGATTGATGCAAGGAAGAGGTGAGTACAACATTGCCTAGGGGACTCTTAAGGGGTTGGGACCATCCTGGGAACTCAGAGAACGTTGATTCCTAGGGGAAAAATTTTAGAGAAGGATGGGAAACGTCCTAGCTAGGTCAGCAAAGCCAACCACACTTGGATGTTTAGAGCTGTACTCAAGGCTACCAATAGTGAGTCAAGCCAACCATGAGTCAGCTTGTCTTCCCACTTGCACCCTCTTGCAAGCTGCTTCCAGGAAGACCACACTTCTCAAAAGGAGGGTGGAAGAGTCCCACTTGACCACCTGTACTTCTTGTCTCATTCTCTGTCCTTGAACCATTGGCATGACAACAATGAAAGGGTGGCAAGGGAAATGCTGCCAACAGTGCACCATGACTACGGAACAGTAACTTTCGACAGCTGTCACGTGCTGCTCCGATGCTGGGTTGTCCTGAAACTCGGTGACCACTTGCACAACGCGGCAAAGGACTGCCACATCGATTTTCAGACCAATCAGAGCTTAGTAGATGAGTCAGCAGCCGAAATGGTGAACTCGGGTGTTGCCAAAAAAGAGTAACACACACTTTCGGGATGCCAGAAGTCTTGAAAGTAAAAAATGTTGCCATGCCTTGTAAACTTCTTCAAAAAATTTAAAAACTTTGAGGGTCTGAAGAACAAATGTTGAAGCACCTCCCCACAAAATTCCAGAAGCTGAGCATGCTTGTAGGCTGAATGGGAGTGCGATGACCGTGCCACTATAGTGCTTTGGCACAACACTGAGTGCATGGAGGCAGACAGAATTTGTGGTGGTCAGTAGGCACTAATGCCTCGGTGAAAATGTCTGCAGTGTTGGCATCTGAGGCCACGAATTCCAAGCGTGCTTGGCCGCAACGCTGCAACTCTTGCAAGAGAAAGTACCTCATGTGAATGTGCTTCACTCTGCACTCCAGTCGAGGCTCTCGAAAAAGGAGGATCATGGCCTTGTTGTCAGCAAACAAGGTCGGTGCAGAGCTCGGCCACTCACCAAGGTCGGCGAGCAAGAAGGTCAACCAGCAAAACTCCTGCGCAGCCATGGCACCAGTGTAGATCTCTGCCTCTGCACTGGACGAAGCCACAGACAACGACCGAGTAGACCTCCACGACACAGCTCCAGCGCCAAGCTGAAGCAGTAACCCTTAGAGGACCTCTGTGTCTCCACGTCGTCGGCGTAGGAAGAGGCGCAATGACTGGCCAGAACAACTGGCTGTCTCCCTCCAAGCACAAGCCCCATGCCTGATGTAGTCGCCATGTGCTTCACAACAGCTGTCCACTTAACAGGACGGTGTCTCTCAGTCGCAACAAAGTGGGAGAGGACGCTGAGAGGAAAGGTGAGGTCCGGACGAGTACAAGTCATCAGGTACATGAGGCAGCCCACAAGCTCTGCGTAGGGACCACTAGATTCAAAAGGCTCGTCAGGAAAGGGTTTGGTGAGTCTATGGTCAACGGCAAGAGGAGTGGGCTGTGTGGTGGAGTGCTGTAGCCCGAACCGCTGAAAGACTTGCTGCACCATGTGTGACTGTGAGAGTGTAATGATGCCAGCAACCCTGTCCCTGGCGATCTGCAAGCCAAGGTAGAGGCACAGCTCACCAAGGTCAGTGCACGTGTGTCTCTTCTGCAATTGGACTTCACCTCAGCCAGAGCAACCTTGTCTGGTGTAGCAAAAACCAAGTCATCGACGCAGACAAGAACAAAGAAAGGAGTGGAGCCTCTGCGAGCAACACTCTCTGAGTCCACAGCAACCTGTCGCGGAAGTGCCCAAGGCTACGGAGGGGACTGTGAGGAAGATTGCGGGGAGGGAGACGCTACCTTATGTGCGACCGAGGGTAAAGGGGTAGCGTGAGACACACCTGACGGGGCAGGACCAGGGGGGGGCGGGGGGGCCGGTCGAGCAGGAGCAGGAGGAAGAGAAGGTGCAAGGAAAAGATGAGGGGTGGGGACTAGGAGACCTCGACAAGGGTACCAGGTATAGTAGGACACGGACTCGTCAAACCGGACGTCACAGGAGTCGAGGAAATGGTGGCGGAGCGGGTGGTAAAAAGAAAAGTCAAGAGAGTCCACAGGGAAACCAAGGAAGACATAGGGGATGGTGCGAGCCGAGAGCTTATCCGCAGAGGTGTCACGGACAAGCGCAAGGCACTCCCAGACGTGAAACTCCGACGCAACACCAGGGGACCCGGTGCAAAAATTGGTCGATGAATCCCCTAGTCGTGAGACACGAGGCCAGAGGTTCAGCTGGTGGGCGGCGTAGAGAACCGCGTAGGGCCACAGAAAATGGAGCGCACGAGCATGGATCATGGAGGTGCGGGCGATCTCCATGACCAAGCCAATGCGGCACTCAGCAACCCCATTCTGTTGTGGGGACTTCTTCGCGAGAGGAAAAACCGTGGTGTACCTGGAGTAGTCGTCAACGACCACCAGAAAGTAGCGCTCCCGCTCGGGCCCAAGATGAGGGGCTGGGCCCCAGAAGTCCAAGTGGGGGGTCTGGAAGGGAGTGGTGGCCGGACGAAGGGAGGAGTGAGGAGTGGCGCGCAGCTGACCCTCGACGGAAGGAGTGAATAGCGGCGCAGGCGAACAGGGGAGCGACTAGAAAAGCCGCAGGAGACCGGAGACAAGACACTGGCTGGCCATGCTACGGAGGCGTGGGAGGGTCGGGTGACCAAGATGGTGGTGCCACAAGACTGACGGGTGGGAGAGTGACCGACAGGAGCAGGACGCAGTAACTAGACCGGACACAATAATCTGACTGGACATAGCAACATGTGGGGACGCAATAACCCGATCGGACTCTGCTACTTGGGGGGACGCAGTAACCTGGCCGGACTCTGCCTAGTGGGATGCAGTTTGCAGAACAAAGAGACCTGAGCGGGGCTCCCTGGTGAACGTGGCAAGAAGTGCCCTGGTGGAAGCATCCGTACAGATCGCCGTCCTCCCGTGCGCAGGAAAAGTGACTGTGATCCCACGATCCTTAAGGTATCCAACACCCACCAAGTTTCGAGAGAACGAAGGGATGTAGAGTCTAGTGAGGAAACCAGAAGGGACAGCCGGGCACGGAAGAGTGGTCGAGCTGCGAGCGACTGCTGGTCTGGAATTAGGATCAGCCAGGGCAACTGGGACTAGAGCCGAAAGAGGTGTAACGGTGTGGTCGCGAAAGAAGCACTGAGACGCGCCTGAGTGCAGCGTGATGCGATAGCAGTCAACTTGGCTAAACTTGTGACTACACAAGCACCTACACTAAAAGCACAAGTACCTACACTAGCAACAGGCAAAGATCCTAAGCTAGGTACACGCAATCCAAGAGATCCATACGTGACAGAATAAACAGCATCCATAGATATATCAAACAAAGGGTAACCACTACGAGACAGACCGGGCCAGATCGGTGGCCTCGACTCAGACCCAAAACGCTCATGGTAGAGGTCGTCGAGGTGGCTATAGCAGCGCTGTGCAGAGTGGTCAGGACGTTAGCAGGAAGTGCTAGCACCATAGGCCAGTCAGGATCTGGTACTAGCAGGGGCCGACGTTGCGGATACCGCGATGAGCCTCCCAACTGGCTGGGCTGCTGGTGCACGCAACTCTACCCGAACCACCAGGCCCCCACGGCTGCTGAGGGCGCCACTGCTGCAGAGGGCGCCACTGCTACTGCGGGTGCCACTGCTGCTGAGGGCGCCACTACTGCTGAGGTTCCCACTGTTGAAACTGCCGCTGCTGCTGTCTCTGCTTCTGGAAAACTCTAGTGGACGCCATGGTAAAGGCTAGCAGGGTGCAGGAGCGGCAGGCTAAGAGTGACCAGAGCTAGGAGCGAGGAGTGAGGACAGCTAGAAGCGCCAGGTGGAACTAGGTGAGGAACAGCCGGGGCACGGAGCAAACTAAGCTAGAAGCGACTGGAACGAGGAACGAGTGGAGTGAGGCACGGCCGGAGTGACAAACGTCAGGCTAGAAACAATGGGCTCGAGGAGTGGCTGGAGCGAGGAGTCACAACAGATAGGAGCGCCAGGTGAAACTAGGCGAGGAACGACCGGAGCACGGAGCAAAGTGAGCTGGGAGCGAGGAGCGAGAACAACTAGTAGCGCCAGGTGAAACTAGGCGAGGAACGGTCGGAGCACGGAGAAAACTGAGCTAGAAGCAGTTGGAACGAGGAACGGTTGGAGTGAGGCAAGGCCGGAGCGAGAAACGTCAGGCTAGAAACCACGGGCTTGAAGAGCGGCTGGAGCGAGGAGTGAGAACAGCTAAGAGCACCAGGTGAAACCAGGCGAGGAACGGCCGGAGTTTGGAGCAAAACTGAGATAGGAGCATTAGGAGATGGAAACAGCAAGGAGTGCTCGTCTAGGAACAACGGGCCAAGGACGGCCAGCTCTGACCTAGTGTGAAACCCTAATCGGAGCTAGTGAGTGTGGATGCGGCTGCCATGCTGGAAGGGCCGCCAATGACAGTAACAATGCACGGTGACAAGGACTCGCGGGGAGGCAGGATGGGCGCACAAGAACGGGAGGGAGAGGCACTAGATGGTGGTAGTGCACTGCAATGCGAGCTGCAGTGGGTTGTGCTGGAATGTGGCGCTGGCTGGCCACGCTAGCGTTCTAAGCTGGCGTTCATGCTGGCATGCGCGCTGGCGGTCTGCGCAGGCGTGCGCGCTGGCGGGCTGTGCTGGCCTGTGTGCTGGCGTGCGCGTTGGCATGCGCGCTGGCGGGCTGCGCTGGCGTGTGCGCTGGCGTGCGTGCTGGCGGGCTGCCCTGGGCCAGGGCGGAGTGTGCTGCTGGCTAAGGGGCGCACGCGTTCCGGCTGGGGCGCTCGTTTCTGGCTGGAGCGTGCGCGTTCTGGCTGGGGCGGGCACGTTCTGGCTAGGGTGCTCGCTACGGGCTGGGGCACGCGCGGTCTCGCTAGGGCGCTCGTTACGGGCCGGGGCGCGCACGTCTGGCTGAGGGGTGCGCACTACTGGCTAGGGGCGAGTTAAGACGCCATGGTGGGCATAAGACAGCGTATTGGCTGGAGGGATTAAGGAGAGATCGAGGAGCCTGAGGACTATAGTGCAACTTAGGCCTAGGAAGCTTCCTAGCGGGATACCATCTCCAAATGCTAGCAGGATGTCGAGTAGGTGAAAGCAAGGAGATACAAGTGTGTCTAGAAAGTGTTTTACCCTTTAAAGGGCAACTCACTGTAGCCTAGACTAACTAACAATATATCAATGATATAAAGATTTGACACCTTCTAACATTTCTTGAAACATTCGCACCACACTTCATACAGTGTTCATTTGTACAAGTGCATTCGCTCATGGTGATGCCATGTTTGATCGTACCATCGCGACGATGCTGGGACGGTCGGAACAAATTCATGGTTTCAACATGATACGTAGTTGGTTTCACTTTTAGGATATCTCATTCACGAGTGATTTTTTTTTTTCACGCATTCTCTCTAACACGGTGCCACAAAAGTTCTTCAAGAGGGTGCTCCACAGAGTGCTTAAAAAAACACTCTTGAAATGATATCCTCAAAAAGTGAAACTGATTATATAGGTTTTCTACGTGTTACGGGTGCAATGGAACGAGGTAGCGAGGATTCACTATGTGGGTCAAAAGTACCAAGTATGAGCGAAGGCATGAGCGAATACTTAAATGCAAAAACATGCAATAGTTACGCGGTGCGTGCGAGCTAGCTAGTGCTAGGCTGGCATCAAGGTTCGGGCTAGTCCCGAAGCGTAGGCCGACTCGGCCAGGCCAGCGGTGCATGGTTTGGTAAAATAGTGCGCGCGAAGTTGGAGAAGCCCCGTTAGCAGTAATGGGCGAACAACGGCTGCTGCTGTACGCATTGTGGATGGTCGCAGTAAGGGATGTCGAGAAAATTCCTTACACTACCCCCCCCCCCCCTCAAGAAGCCCCCTCCACTATGCAAGTACGTGTATATTGCGGAAACCCCAGCTCCTTAGGTACACTTGCAAGGCAGGGTGGTTTTCAATGTTGGCCAGGGGCACCCAGCTATCCTAAGTTGGCGTGCGGTCCTTCCAGTGAACGAGGAACTCGATCCTCTTTATGCCGGTGGGGTGTCGAATCTGATGGCTCAGATTTTTTTCGGGCTCAATGATCGGCTCCAATGCAGGGCGAGTCATGGATGGCGGGCGGTGGCGAGGCAGTTGGCTTGTGGTTGGAATGTAAGGGTGAAGCAGGCTGACGTGGAATGATGGGCTGATCTACCAGTCTGTCGGCAACAGTAGATGGGCGGTAACTCGGGTGATCATGTGGCTGATTTGGAATGGTCCACAGTACCGCGGTCGCAATTTTGGTACGACGGGCAGTCTTAAGTTCTGTGTGTCAAGCAGTACGTAATCCCCTAACTGGTACGTGATTGGGCGACGGTGGCGGTCATCGTTTCGTTTTGCGATGACGTTGGCTTTTTTAATTGCTTCTGCTGCTCGCGTTCGTGCAGCTTGCAGGATCTCGGCGAACTGTTGAGCGTGTGGCGTGGGGTTGTCTGGACTCGGCGTCATGGGCACTGTTGGGTTTTGCCCGTAGTTTAGGTAGAACGGGGTCTGCTGCGTCGTCGCTGACGTGGCGTTGTAGGCGAACTCGATCAGCGGCAGCTGCTGCTCCCAAATTGTCAGATCGTCGCACGTGGCACGAATCAACTGTTCCATGGTCTAGTTCGTCCGCTCCGTTTGACCGTCGGTCTCGGGGTGGTACGACGAGCTGAACTGTAGCCTGGTCCCGAACAGCTCCCAAAGATTCTTCCAAAAGTTGCTGGTAAATTTCGTGTCGCGGTCGCAGATTATCGCGGCTGGTATCCCGTGCAGTCGAACGACGGTTGCGATGAACAGTAAAGCGGTTTCTTCGGTTGAGATCGGCTTTTTGCACGCAGCGAACTGGGCCATTTTTGTCAGTATGTCATCGACGACCATAACCACGTTGTTACCCCCAAGGTTCTGTTAGCTTCTGTTAGCTGCAACGAATTTCCGGTTGTGAAGAATGGGTTGGTGCTGTATCCATGGGTGAATAGGCATGTTAACAGTGGGTTGGTTTGGGCGAGTACGATTGCGTGAAGTTGGGCGGTGGGGCGGGTGAGTCTGTCGGCGATATTCGATGCTCCCATTTTGTACGTGACGGTGTAGTGGAAGTTGGACTCCAGATGGTCCAACCAGCAAATCTGTCGCGGATTGAGGTTCGGTTGGGCACAGAGGTACTGTAGTGCACGATGGTCTGTTTGTACTGTCACGTCGGCTCCTATCAGGTAGCACCGCCACACCTTGAACGCGTGCACGATTGCTAGCATCTCGCGGTCGTGTATCGGGTAGTTGCGTTCGGGCGGGTGATGTTTGTGGGACTCATACGCGATTGGTTGGAGGCCATTCCCGAAGTCCTGCAACAGTACTGCTCCTACAACGATGTCACTTGCGTCGGTGACGAGCTCGAACGGACGATGAGGATCTGCGATGTGAAGCACTGGCGGCGAGCACAAAATAATTTTTAGGGTCGAGAAGGCAGCTTGCTCTTTTTCCCCCCACGTCTACTCAACCCCCTTCCTCAGCAAGTCGGTCAACAGGGCAGTCAACTGCGCCATGTCGGGGACGAACCGTCGCACGTAGTTGACGAACCCCTGAAAATCTTCTGTCGGAATATAATTACATGCATTATATTATAACTGCCTGTAGTGTAGACTCAATGTAGTTCTAAACTTGTTTGGTGGTGCACCTCTCTTTCTTTCTCAACTTTTTCCTTGCTTCAACCCTCTCGACATCCAAGCTATGCCTTCTAAGCCTTAACCTAGTTTCCTAGGCGCTTTGTATTCTGACATGTTATCAGAGTGAGGTTCTACATAGGACCTACTTTCATTGGGCCCACCATTTACTTCTGCCAATGCACCACCCTGCTGCCCGTCGCGCACCCCGGGCACCCGATGATTTTCTGCCCGTCGTGCGCCCCGGGCGTGCGTCGATTTTCTGCCCATCGCGCGCCCCGGGCGCTCGTCGGTTTTCTGCCCGTCGTGCGCCCGTGGTGCACGACGGTTTCTTGCTCGTCGTGCGACCTGCTGTCGCCCGCTCAGCCCCTACACTGCCCCCTCCCCCCCGCCCCCCCCTTCTCCTCCATCCCCCTGCTAATCGTGCAGCAGAGGGGGAGGGTATGGGGGTGGCGGGCGGGGCGCACGACGGTTTCCTACTCGTCGCGCGCCCTGCTGTTGCCCGCACAGCTCCTAAACCGCCCCCCCGCCCCAGTGGGGGGAGGGTATGAGGGTGGCGGGTGTGCGTAGTCAGCCGCCCACCACCTCCTCCTCTCTCTCCCTGCCGCACTTGTTGTTGTGTCGGGAGAGGGGGGGGAGCTTGGAGGTTAAGGGGGTGGCAGGAAGGAATCTGCAGCACCAGCCCCCCCACCCCCCCCCTTCTCCTCCATCCCCCTGCTGCAGGTGCAGCAGTGGGGGTGAGGGTATGGGGGTGGCGGGTGTGAGTGAACTGCTGCCGCCTCTCCTCCTCTCTCTCCCACTGCTGCACATGCCGCTGTGGGGGGGGGGAGGGGGAGGGTGTGGGGGAGATGAGGGAGTGGTGGTAGGGATGCTGAGGGGTGTGAAAAGGAGGTTTGGGGAAATGGGGAAAGTTAAAGGGGGTTGGTCGCCGTGAAGCCAGCAGCTCCAGTCGCCCGTGAGACCGTTGCGCCAGTTGCACGTGAGCCCGTTGCTCCTGTTGCCCGTGAGTCAGTTGCTCCAGCCGCTCGCTTAGCCGTGGAGCGAGTTACTCCAGTTGCCCGTGTGCCAGTTGCTCCATTTTTCAGTGTGCCAGTTGCTCTAGTTGCCTGTGTGCCAGCAGCTTCAGCCGCCACCCATCACCTCCTCTCCTCTCATGGTCCCTCCTCCTCACTTGCCCTCTCCTTCTTCCGCTGCACCTGGTGTACCCCTTCAAGGAGTGTTCTGCACATGGTTCTGCACTGCACGCAGTTAGGGGGTGTGTCCGAATGTAGTTCTAAACTTGTTTGGTGGTGCACCTCTCTTTCTTGCATATATGTTTCCAACTTTCTTTAGTGAAACCCCTTCTTTCTCAACTTTTTCCTTGCTTCAACCCTCTCGACATCCAAGCTATGCCTTCTAAGCCTAAACCTAGTTTCCTAGGTGCTTAGTATTCTGACATCTACAACCCAGTCAATTTTGTCAGCACGTGCCATGCTTGAATCGTCTCGATTTTTTTCAGGTTTATATCCACTCTATCAGCTGAAATGATGTGCCCTAAAAACTCTAGTCTGTCCTATAGAAACTCACACTTAGAGGCTTTCGTCAGTAGGCAGTTCTCACTCAGTATTTTGAAAATATCTTCGATGTCCCGAAGGTGCTGTGCTCGGTCTGTGCTGTAGATCAGTATGTCGTCTAAGTACACGATGAGGCACATATCTAAAATCGGGCGGAAGGCTTCGTTCATGGTCATTTGGAATGTGGCGAGGGCGTTGGTCAGTCTGAAGGGCATTATCGTGTAGTCGAATGATCTGTAGCGTGTACGGAATGTGGTTTTCGGGTAGTCGGACGGGTTGACACGGATCTGGTGGTAGCCTCCTCGAAAGTTGATTTTCGAGAAAACCCGGGTTGTGCGCAGTTGGTCGATCGGTTCGTCGGCTCGCAGGATGGGGTAACAGGACTTGATGGTAACTTGGTTCAGTGCGCGGTAATCTATGCACATGCGAAATCCCCAGTCTTTCTTCGGTGTGAACAATATCAATTTTGCGAACGGTGACAAACTCGGGCGAATAAACTCCTTTTCGAGCAGGTAACCCAATTGCTTCCGTAGTTCGTCCAGTTCGGGTTGGGTCAATCGGAACTGTCACTCTACGGTCGGTTGTGCCCCCGGTTCTAGTTCTATCATGTGGTCGTGCGGACGCTGAGGTGGCAGTCCTGTCGGCAAATTGTCCAGAGAAATCCCAGTGTACAGCCTCAGTAGCTCTGCCAAGTCATCCAGTACATCGGCAAGCAGTTTCTGTAAATCCCCCCTTTGTCTGCTGCCTTGGCTTCCCGAATGTCACCACACATTCCGAGCACAAGCAAATGGCCACAAGGCCAGTTCACATGTAGAGTTATATAAAACAGAACAAACAATACGATGATCATAATCTAGCAAGTGTAAGCATGCAGGTATATGTATATAGATCACAGTACAAGCAAAATCACGCAGTGAGCAAGTGAGGCAAGGAAGGCACAAGGCCTAAAACAGTACAGAAATGCTGATGATCACTAGACTAAAGTGCCTTGGTGAATATATCAGCAGTGTTGGCCCTAGTGGCCACGTAAGCAAGACGAAGCTGACAACACTGCTGCAACTCTCGAGCAAGGAAGTAACACGGAGCGATGTGCTTCGTTCTGTACTCCAGTCTGTGCTCCAGACACAAGGCAATCATGGCCTTGTTGTCTATGTACAGAACTGGAGAAGAACGAGGCCGCTCTCCCAAGTCGGTCACCAGGTAGGTGAGCCAGCGTAACTCCTGTGCAGCCATGGCCCCTGCATAGATCTCAGCCTCACAATTGGAACTGAGAACAGAAGACGAGCAGGTAGACCGCCAAGAAACAGAGCCGGAGCCAAGGCTGAAGGTGTAACCCTATGACGACCGCTGCGTAGCCAAGTCTTCAACCCAAGATGCGTCTGCATGTCCAGTGAGGACAACTGGACCCCGTCCTCCAAGCACGAGCCCCATGCCCGACGTACTGCACAAGTGACTGATTCAGGGTGATGGTGCGCCGAGCTCTGTCCCGGGTGATCTGCAAGCCAAGATAGCTGCGCAGCTCACCCAGGTCAGTGCAGGTGTGTCTCTTCTGCAGCTCCGACTTCACAAGGATCAGTGCCTTGGTGTGTCTGCTCCGACTTCACAAGGATCTGTGGTGGGCCCTAAAAAAAATCGGTCCTAGCGAAGGACCTGCTCTGAACCATGTCAGAATAACGAACGAGAATGAATGCATTGAGCAGAAAGTTGGTACAAGTACTAACCCTAATTGGGTTGTACCCCTTATGGGCTGCCCCACTACAGCCTACACAATATAAGCATTATAACATTTTGACAACGTGACCTGTCAGTAGAGGGTCTGGCTGCTACTGACTCCCACCGCTTCCCTGCTACTTGGTCTGTTTCTGCTACTCAGCTTCCCCCTTCCCCTTAGTGTTTACCGGGCATTCGCTTTTGCGGTGTCCCGACTGATTGCATGCGAAGCAGCGCCCTTTGAACGGTGCAGCAGCGGCATTTGCGATGACGGCAAGTATCATGGCGTGCTCATTCGTTCCACAAGACCGATGTCCTCCGTTGATATTATTTTCGTAGGACCCCGGTCTCGGTCGGCGTAAGAAGTCGAGCTTCTCCGCCATAGCAAGAATCTCCTCAAATTCGGTGACGCCGCGGAGCTGAATTTCTTGGGCGATCTCGTGCTTCAGGCCGCCGATGTAGCGGTCGATGCGCTCACCCTCATGCATGTAGCCCACATGCTCACACTGTGCCAGGTACCCACTGGTGTAGTCCTGCACGGAACCGAGCTTGTGCCAAGTGCGGAGCCTCTGACGCGCCGCGATAGAAGCTGCAATCGGCTCGAATTTCGCGCGCAAACCTGCGCACCACGCGTCCCACGTGCAATATTGGGGCACCTCCACGAAATACGATGGCGCCCAGGGTCCGGTTTGTCCTTCCCTTGTTGGTAGAGTCGCGTAGTCCGTCGGCTTTGTGACGATGACGCGCCACCAATCCATGGCGGGTCCTCGCAGCAGCGACACAGCATAACGAATTTTCGCCGTATTCTCCGAGACGTAGTTTGTGTCGAAGAAAACGTTCGTGGTGATCAACCAGGCCTAAACGGTAGGACCACCCCGTTGACTCGGGTCAAAGCAAGGCGGACGCTGAGGCTTCAGCGGCATCGGCGACGGCAGTGCTGACTCGCCTGTTGGCACTGAAATCGTGATGCAAGGTTGGCTTTTGGCCGCATTCGTCGTTCCGGGGTGTGTTGCGCCGTGGTCGTCGTCTCCGTTGTTGCGGGCGACGCCATCACTAGCCGTACTCGAGGGTTGCCCCACACTTCCGTGTTGTGATGCTTGTCGTGCGGGTTGTCCTGGTTGTTAGAATATGGAAACAGGAATGAATGAACTATGCAGGATAGGGATACAAGTAGTAAACCCTAAAAGGGTTGTCCCCTCTACAGTGTGCCCCAGTATAGACTACGGCACTATAACTGCATAATTTGACACACCCCCATAGGCTAAGTGGGGGAAAACAAGCGGTCACAAGACCAGTCAAGCAAGAGAACAAAGAAACGCAAAGCAAGGCACAAGGTGGATCTCAAGATCACCACGCATTCTGAGCACAAGCAAGCGGCCACAAGGTCAATTCACATGCAGAGTTTATAGCAATTGCCGTACATTGATCACAACCTAGCAAGTGTAAACATGCAGGTATAGTCATATATATTAGAGTACAACATGCAAGTGCAAGGCAAGATCATGAGACAAGCATGTGAGGCGGAGTGGGCACAAGCCCAAGAGCAGTGCAGAAACGCTGATGATCACTAAACCCAAGGGCCTTGGTGAAAACATCAGCAGTGTTGGCCTGTGTGACCAGGTAAGCAAGACGAAAATTATCACGCTGCTGCATCTCTCGCGTGAGGAAGTAACGAAGAGCAATGTGCTTCGTTCTGTGCTCCAGTCTCTAGTCCTGACACAAGGCAATCATGGCCTTGTTGTCGACCTACAAAACTGCAGGAGAACAAGCCCGCTCACCCAAGTCGGTCAGCAGGTAGGTCAGCCAGCGGAGCTCCTGTGCAGCCATAGCCCCAGCGTAGATCTCGGCCTCACAGCTAGAACTAAGTACAGAAGAAGAGCGAGTGGACCTCCACGAGACAGAACCAGTGCCAAGGCTGAAACTGTACCCCTGTGTTGACCGGTGAGTCGTCTGGTCGTCAGCCCAAGAAGCATCTGAGTAACTGGTGAGAACAACTGAACCCCGTACTCCAAGCACGAGTCCCATGCCCGATGTGCTGCACAAGTAACGCAATACCCTCTATCGGGAGCCACGAAGCGAGCCAGGAGGCTGAGAGAGTACACGAGGTCAGGTCGTGTGCACGTCATCAGGTACATGAGGCAACCCACAAGCTCTGTGTATGGACCACTCGGCTCTACGGACTCGTTCGAAGGTGGACCTGAGAGCGAGTGGCCGGTAGATAGAGGAGTGGGCTCAAGCGAGGACCACAAGAATTCGACGCGCTGAAGGACCTGGTGCACCATGTGTGACTGAGTGAGGGTGATGGTGCGGCGTGCTCTGTCTCGGGTGATCTACAAGCCAAAATAGCTCCGCATCTCACCCAGGTCAGTGCAGGTGTGTCGCTCCGCCTTCACTAAGGCCAGAGCCTCAGTGTCAGCAGTAGCAAAAACCAAGTCGTCAACGTACACAAGAATGTAGAACGGCGGCAGAGAAGTGTCTGTGCGCAAAAACAGCGAAGGGCCAGCAGTCGAGGGAGCGAAACCAAGAGCCGCAAGTGTAGTCCTCAATGTGTCGTGCCACTCACGGGGCGCCTGATGTAGGCCGTAGACTGGTCACCAAAGACTCCACTAGGTACCCTCTGGAAACGACCCAGAAAAGCCCTGTGGGCAGCGCAACCAGATAGCCTCGCGAAGGCTGCCCTGCAGGAAGGTTGTCGAGAAGTTGAGGGAGTGCAGATCATAGTCGCGCTGTGCTGCAACGTGCAGTAGCACTCGAAGAGTGGTCATCTTTGGGGTGGGGGAGAAGGTCTGGTAGAAATCGACCCCCTCACGCTGACCGAAGCCTCGTGCAACGTAATGCGCCTTGAAGGTAGGCGGAGAACCCGGGTGGGGAACCTCGTCGACATAGGTGCCTGTGGACTTCCAGGAAGCCATCTTTGCATCCATGGCCATCTGTCACTGAGAAGAGTACAGACCCGTGATCGTCTCTGCGTAAGTGCGCGGGGTCGGGATGTCCAGTGCATTGGGGTCTCCTTTAGGGAAAAGTAGCGTGGACGCGAGGTGAGGTGCAGCGGCCGCTAGGCACTCCAGCTCAAACTGCTTGTCCTCAAGAACGTCACAGCCAATGGCAAGCTCACCCCCGACGGACGGAGGACAGGAAGAGTCAAAAACAAGCTCGCTGCATAGTCAAGGCGGCACAAAGCAACAAAGTCAACAAGCTCAGCAACTAAGGCAAACGCAGCAACAGACTCAAAAGAAGGGTCAGTCACAACCGTGGCAAGGAGACGAGTGACAGTCGGAGTGGCAGTACGGACAAGGTCTGACTCAGGGTCAGGAACATGAGGAAGAGAAGACGCAGGAGGAGATGGCAGGACAACACGCTGTGGAACAGAGGAAGGACGAAGTGCCATGATGTGTGTGCTTGGGACAGGTGGAGGACGATGACGCACAGCACGGAGAGAACGGACAAGCGAGACAGGACGCGACGCAGGCTCTCTACGCTTAGTGAAGGACTCTGTCACCGCAATGTTAGGAGCAGGAGCAGGTAGTGGGGAGCCAGGCAGTAGCTGTGGCTGAGATTGGACTGTCGGTGGGAATAGTAACGGAGGAGTAGTACCAGCAACCGGGAACTCAGTAGCAGCAGGCGGGAGACCGAGAAGGTGACGAAGCACAGAGAGCTGCGGCTGGGTAGTCACACCCCCAGACTCACGAGCCCTAGTAGGTACAGCACCCTTGGAACCAGCACCACCAGCTCCACCACCGGGACTGCCCCAACGTACAGCCCACTCCCGAAGCTGCCGCGGCGAGAGCGACTCCTGCCGACGACTACCACCAACTCCAGTACCTCCTGTAGCACCCCCAGTGTCAGCACCGCTAGTACCTCCAACTCCAAGAACAACAGCACTAGCACCTACATGGCCAGCACCTCCAGTACATCCAGTAGCACCTGTGCCTCCAGTACGGCCAACTCCAGGAACACCAGCACTAGCACCTCCAGGGCCAGCACCTCCAGAACCTGCAGCTCCAACACGTCCAGCGCCACCACCAGGACTGCCTCAATGGACAGCCCACTCGCGAAGCCGCTCCGGTGAGAGAGACTCCTGGCAACGTGAGCTAGGACTACCCGCAGCAGCACCCACTACCTCCAGCAGCAACTCCAGTACCTCCAGTAGTACCTATGCCTCCAGCACCAGTACCTCCAGCACGGCCAACTCCAGAAACACCAGTACTAGCACCTCCAGTGCCAGTACCTCATGAACCTGCAGCTCTAGCACGTCCAGCGCCACCACCAGGACTGCTCCAACAAACAGCCCACTCGCGAAGCCGCTCCAGAGAGAGATTCTCCTGCCGACATGCACCAGCACCACCAACACCAGCACCACCAGCACCTCCACCCGCAGAGCCTCCAGCAGCAGCACCTCCAGCACCCCCGGCACCCGTAGGACTCGCAGCACCCCCAGAGTCCGCACCCTTAGTGTCACCACCTCCAGCAGCACCAGAGTCCACAGCGACGGGCCGCAGAGGCGGTGAAGACGGTCGAAGCGGAAAGCCAGGAGGGACCGCCAAGCGCGCGGAGCGGCGAGGGGCCACGGTGTCGGTAGCAGTCTGGTCACCCCCCTTAGCTGGGCCAGAGGTGTATGAGGATACCTCCAAAGGCTCAACCAAGGGGGGTGGGTCTACCTGAGACACACCTGAGGGAGCGGGACCGGGAGGAGGGAGGGGGGCTACCGGAGGGGGGGGGGGGTCGTCCACCAGGGAGAGAGGCGAGAGGGGTACCGGGGAACTGCGGTGGGGGTGAAGACGGTAGAAGCAGACGGACTCGTCAAAGGTGACGTCACGGGAGGACAGCACACGACGAGAGCCCGAGTGGTAAAACTGCCAAGGCGGTGCGTCGGTGGGAAAGCCAAGGAACACGCACCGAAGAGTGCGTGGAGAGAGCTTGCCTGTAGGCAAGTTGCGGACAAGAGAGAGGGAACCCCAGACATGAAACGCCGACGCATCACCAACCTCGCCCGTCCATCGCAAAGTGGGGGAGGTCTCCGGGTGGGAGACACGGGGCAAGAGGTTGAGCTTCTCAGCGGCGTATCGGACCGCAAACAGCCACAGAAAATGGGGAGCAGCCGCATGGATCATGGAGGTGCGAGCAACCTCCATGACTAGACCAATGCAGCGCTCAGCAATCCCATTCTGCTGTGGAGAGGCCGGAAGCGTGTACGACTGGACGATTCCCTCAGCACCACAGAAGTCCTCGAGGAGGCAGGAGCAAAACTCACCACCTCGGTCAGAGTGCAGCCGCAGGGCTCGAAGGTCCTCATGGAACCGAGCGCGAAGCTGGAGACGGACAGCGCGGATCCAGCGGATCAAGACACCGCGGAGATCCGCCTTGCTCTACAAAGGGGAAGCTTGTGGTGTAGCGCGTGTAGTCGTCGACAACCTGCAGAAAGTAGCGCTCGCCACCCTGTCCAGTGACGCGGGCCGGGCCCCACACGTCCATGTGCAGGGTCTGCAGAGGAGCAGTGGTAGGAGGAAATGAGGAGGAGTGAGGAGTGGCGCGCTGCCGCCCCTCGACACAGGGAAGGCAGGGCGGTGCAAGAGACCTTGGAAGTGGGGGCAGGGACCTGGGGAGACCTGAGTGCATGCCACAAAGGCGCGACAAGGAAGGGTGACGAAGACGGTGGTGCCAAAGGAGAGTTTGGTGCCTAAGGAGACGACACGAACAAGAAGCAGCGACCTCAACCGACGCAGCTACCTGACCTGACTCAGCTACCAGTGCAGACTCAGTGGTCAGTGTGTACAGGCTTGACCCAGGCCTCCGAGTGAACGTGGCGAGGTGCTCACCAGTGCGCGAGTTCGTACGGATCGCCACAAGCTCGCCTCCAAGCTTGGTGACAGTGACCCACTGGTCCTGGAGGACAGAGGTAGCCACCAAGTTCTTAGCGAATGAGGGGAGGTGGAAACATGTGAGGAGGCCGGAAGGGGCCGGCCGGACATGGGAGAACAGTAGCGCCACGTGCGACTTCGGGCCCCCGGAGGGGTTGGCCAGTGTGACAGGGACAGGGGCTGTGGTGTGACTGTGGTGCTATCGCGGAAGAAGCTGCGAGACGTGCCTGAGTCTAGGGTAAAATTTTGCAAGGCCTCCTCAGGCTCTGCCCTTGCGCTAGCTGAGTCACACGCACCGAGATTACTAGCCTCTACGCCACCAGGTGCCTCTACACCCCCAATACGAGTACCTCGAAACCCTCCGCCACCGGGGCTGCACCTGCTGCTATTGCTGTCCACCCCCAGAACCTCCTCGTCTACTAGCGACACTACCAGCACAAGTAGACTCACAGGTACCTCCAGTATTAGCACCCCACCGGACAGCCCACTCACGCCGCTGCTGTGGCGAAAGCGGCTTCCGCCGACTAGCATGGCTAGCTCCGCCACCGGGGCTGCCCCACCAAATAGCCCACTCGCGACGCTGCTCCGGCGAGAGAGATTCCTGCACACTCGGTTGCCGCTGACGTATGACAGTGATAGTGGCCATGGTAGGCAGTGTCAGTCAGCAGCAGCGGCGCAAGGTTTAAAGTAGCGATTGGAGTGGCGGTAGCTGGAATGGTAGGTGCAGTGGCAGGAGTGGTAGGAGCAGTAGCGGTAGCATCTGTAGGAGCGTGCGCAGGCGGTAGCGGCAATTGGCGGTACGCTCGGGGCTGGGCAGGAGCGCGCAGGCAGCGCGAGCACACAGGGCAGGTCAGCGCTGGGCAGCGTGCAGGGCAGCTCTGGCGACAGCCAGGCAGGGCAAGGCAGGGCTGGGCAGCGTGCAGGGCAGCCCTGGCGCGGACAGTGCAGGGCGCTGGCACGTGCAGGGCAGGGCGCTAGCGCGCGCAGGGCAGGGCGCTGGCACGTGCAGGGCAGGGCGCTAGCGCGCGCAGGGCAGGGCGCTGGCGCGTGGCGCAAGTAGGGCAGGGCGCGTGGCGCGCTGGCAAGGTAGGGCGCATGGCGCAGGCAGGGCAGGGCGCGTGGCGCAGGCAGGGTAGGGCACGTGGCGCGCTGGTAGAGCAGTAGACGGTGCACGCACGGGTAGGTGCAGGGCGCACTGGCGGGGCAGCGCGAGTGCGGGGCAAGGCAGCGCGTGGGTGGGCAAAGCGCACGGGCGGGGCTAGCAAAGCGCGTGCGGGTGGGCAGCAGGGTGCGTGTGCAGAACGCGCGGGCAGGCAGGGCGGCCCACATGCAGACAAAGCGCGCGCAGACAGGGCGGTGCTCGCGGATAGGGCAGCAATGGCGCACAGCAGCAGGGCAGCTGGGCGCGTGCGAGCAGAGCAGTAAGGCGCGTGTTGGCGCTAGGCAGCAGGGCAGGAAAAAAAAAGTTCACTAGTCCGGGCAGGGCGGAACGTTCGGTGGGCCCTAAGGAACGAACCTGCTCTGATACCATGTGAACTATGCAGGATGGGGATACAAGTAGTAAACCCTAAAAGGGTTGTCCCCTCTACAGTGTGCCCCAGTATAGACTACAGCACTGTAAGTGCATAATTTGACATCAGTGTGCCTGGTGCTTGCGATTGTGCGTGTTATGCTCGTGCGATGTCATTTTGCAGGGACGTTCGTTGTGCCGTCAGCGCCGCGATTTCTTCGGAGCTTTCGTGCAGCTGCTGCAGTAGTTGGTTCAAGCGCTCGTGCGTGAGGCTCGTGACGTTGATATGCTCGGCCATTCCGAAGGGCGTCGGCTCAGCTTAGGTGTAGGCGCAGTCGTGGCTGCACGCGTTTACGAGAGAACGCGAGGACAGCAGCTCCTAGGGGCTAAGGGGCGTGAGTCCCTTTGAGCAAAAATCAGAAGTTCGTTTCGTGGGTGCGGAAATCGCGGTCCGAAAGGAAAGTGGCTCTGATATCAAGTGTTACGGGTGCAATGGAACGAGGTGGCGAGGATTGCACCATGTGGGTCAAAAGTACAAAATATGAGCGAAGGTATGAGCGAATACTATCAAACTTATACGCTATAGTCTGTTTAGGCTGTAGTGGGGTAGTTCTCATAGGGTACAACACTTTTAGGTTTCCTACTTGTACCCACCGGCTTTCTAGTTCAGTCATTCATTCGTTCCAGATTCTGACATGGTATTCTGAGCAGGTTCCCTCGTGGGAACGTTTTTTTTAGGGCCCACCACGAACTTTTTTTTTCCTGCCCTGCCCGAAGCGCGCCTCGCGCCTGCCCTAGCTACGCAGTCGCCCACCCTTCCCTAGCCGGCCCGTCCCGGCCTGTTCCTGGCCCGTCGCGCCCCCCCTTTGTCGCCCGTCGCGGCCCCCCCTTTTCCCGCCCGTCGCGGCCCCGTTGCCGCTCGTCGCAGCCTGTTCCCCGCCCGTCGCGGCCCCTTTGCCGCCCGTCGCAGCCTGTTCGCCGCCCTTCGCGGCCCCTTTGCCGCCCGTCACGGCCTGTTCGCCGCCCGTCGCGGCCTCTGCCCTGTTCGCCGCCCTGTCGCGGCCACTGCCCAGCACTTCGCCGCCCGTCGCGGCCTCTGCCCTGCAGCCGCCCCCTGTCGCGGCCATTGCCCTGCTGCCGCCCCAGTCGCGGCCCTACCTTAGCCGCCCGTCGCGGCCTCTGCCCTGCAGCCGCCCCCTGTCGCGGCCTTGCCCTGCTGCCGCCCCAGTCGCGGCCCTGCCTTCGCCGCTGTCGCGGCCTCTGCCCTGCAGCCGCCCCTGACGCGGCCCTGCCCTGCGGCCGCCCACTGTCGCGGCCCTGCCTTCGCCGCCCATCGCGGCCCCTACCCTGCAGCCGCCCTCTGTCGCGGCCTTGCACTGCAGCTGCCCCTGTCGCGGCCCTGCCCTGCACCCGCCCCCGGTAAGCACCTGCGCTGTCCTGCCGCGCCGCGCCGCCTGCTGCCGCGCCGCACTGCCAGGAACCGAGCCACGCCGCCTTGCCGAGCCGCGTCGCCCAGCCGAGCCGCGCCGCCTTTGCCGAGCCACGCCGCCCAGCCGAGCCGTGCCGCACTGCCAAGCCGCGCTGCCCTCCTGCTTGCCCTGCTTCTGCTGCCACTGCTGCAACTGCTGCTACTGCTGCCACTGCTGCTATGGCTAGCCCTACTGTTCTCACCTTTGATGCTGAGGGGCGTGCAGTTGACTTTGACGTGTGGGTTGACGACCTGCAGCTCTTTCTTCAGTGTGACTCTAGGGATGGGGTATCCCTTTTCGATCACACGTCCGGTGTCTCTACTGCTCCTGCTGCCACTGCTGACAGTACGGTTCGCTCGTAGTGGACCACTCGTGACGCTGTTGCTCGTCTTGCTGTTCGTAGTCACCTGCCGCCTGCTGAGTGCGCGCATTTTGGCCAGTACAAGACTGCTCAGTCTTTGTACGACGCTGTAGTTGCGCGCTACTCCTCCCCTGCCACTGCTGCCCTCAGCCGCCTCATGCTGCCGTACCTTTTCCCTGACCTTGCCGCCTTTGCCACAGTCGCTGACCTCACTGCTCACCTCCGCACTAGTGACGCCCGCTACCGCGCTGCCCTTCCCACTGAGTTCTGTGCCAAGAACCCCCCCCCCATGTACATCACCCTTTACTACCTAGTCACCCGCCTCCTTGACTCCCTTTCTTCAGTCAGGGACCACTTTCTCTCCCTTTGCCCCACCGAGCTCACTGTCGACCTGCTAGAGGAGCGCCTCGCTGCAGCTGAGAAGAGTATCTTAGCTGTAGGTGCTTCTCGCGGCGACCGTCGCACCCCTTTCTTTGAGGGGTGTTCCCGTGTCCCCCTTCTCCCCTCTGTTGCTTCTGCTGCTGCTGTCGACCTCATTGGCACTGAGGAGGTCGGAGCTGCGTCTGCCCCTAGTGGGAGGCGCCGCAACAGCAAGGGCAAGGGGAGCAAGGGTGGTGGAGGGGACGGCGGGGGCGGCGGCGGAGGCGGTGGAGGTGGGGGTGGTGCCGGGAGTGGGGGCTTCAGTGGCGGCGGTGGAGGTGGTGGAGGCAGCGGCGGAGGTGGTGGAGGCAGCGGCAGCGGTGGAGGAGGCAGCCGCAGCGGTGGTGCTGGTCGAGGTGCAGCCGCGCAGCGTGGAGGCTTTGGTGGTAGCCAGCGCCAGCAGCAGCCGCGTTCCCGTGAGACCCCGTTGGCCCAGCAGCTTCGTGAGTGGTACGCTGGGCGTGGGAGGTCTGGGGGTGCTGGTCCTTGCACTTACGTTCTTCGCACCGGCAGTCATCGTGGGGAGACGTGCGGGCTGCCACACACTGCGCAGCGCTGCTTCGGTCGCCTAATTGACGCATGGCGTGCCCAGTTTCCTGACGCTGCTGAGCTCCCTCGCTGGGGTGATCTGCTTAGGCAGAATGTGGCTATCTTTGATCTTGATTTCGATGCTATCCTTGCTGCCATGTATGCTTTGACTGATAGTGCTGAGGGTGACTGTTACCTGAGTGTCCCGCCCGACCCGGGCATTGAGGCTGCTGCTCTAGGTGCTAGTGCGTTTGCTGCTCCAGGTACTGGTGAGTCTGCTGCTCCAGGTGCTGGTGAGTTTGCTCTCTCTGGTACTGCACCTACTGAGGCCTTGCACACTTTCACACTTGACTCTGGTGCTTCGCGCTCTTTCTTTAGAGACAGCACCACACTCACGCCGCTCAGTCGGCCTGTCGCAGTCTCCCTGGCTGACCCCTCTGGGGGCCCGGTCCTTGCGCACTCTTCCACGGTTCTATTGTGTCCTGCGGCCCCGTCGGGATTGCTGTCGGGACTCCACCTCCCCTCGTTCTCTACGAACCTGGTGAGTGGAGCTGACCTCCAGGACGCGTGGGTTGACCAGTTCGCCCCTGGAGGTCAGCATGTGACCCACTGCACTTGCTCTCGGACGGGCCGCCACCTGGCCACGTTCACCCGTCGGCCAGGGTTGAGTCTGTACACACTGACTACTGCGTCTCCTCCCGTCTCTGTGTCTTGTCAAGTAGCTGCGTCTAGTCAAGTGTTTGCTGCCGCATCCAGGTCTAGTCCTGCGTCTGCCCCCAGCTCGTGTCGTCCTCTGTCGCACAAGACTCTCCTTTGGCACCACCGCCTTGGTCACCCCTCCCTGCCTCGTCTTCGAGGTATGGCCTCCCGTACCCTTGTCTCGGGTCTACCCCAGTCCCTCCCTCCCCTTCCTCTGGGGCCTGCCCCTACCTGTGTTCCTTGTGTCGAGGGCCGGCAGCGCGCCGCTCCTCACTCCTCCACGTTCCCTCCGACAGAGGCTCCCCTGCAGAATCTTCACATGGATGTGTGGGGCCCAGCCCGCGTCCGTGGACAGGGTCACGAGCGTTACTTCCTGCTGGTCGTTGACGACTACTCGCGTTACACCACAGTCTTCCCCTTGCGCAGCAAGGGTGAGGTCCCTGAGGTGTTGATCGACTGGATCCACGGTGCTCGTCGCCAGCTCAGCGAGCGTTTCGGCTCGGACCTTCCTGTTCTGCGTCTCCACTCCGATAGAGGTGGTGAGTTTTCCTCCGACCTCCTGAGGGCCTTCTGTCGTGCAGAGGGCATCCACCAGACGTTCACGCTTCCGGCCTCCCCACAGCAAAATGGGATTGCTGAGCGCCGCATTGGCATGGTCATGGACGTCACTCGTACGTCCATGATCCATGCGGCTGCTCCCCATTTTCTGTGGCCGTTCGCGGTTCAGTACGCTGCGCATCAGATCAACCTTGAGCCTCGTGTCTCCTTGCCGGAGACCACACCTACTCTGCGGTGGACGGGGAAGGTTGGCGATGCGTCTGCATTCTGTGTCTGGGGATCTCGAGCTTTTGTCCACGATACTTCAGCGGACAAGCTGTCCTCCCGTGTCGTTCCCTGCGTCTTCCTTGGCTTCCCCCCTGACGCACCCGGGTGGCAGTTCTACCACCCCACCTCGCGTCGTGTTCTGTCCTCTTAGGACGTCACGTTTGACGAGTCGGTGTTTTACTACCGTCTCTTTCCCTACCACGCTTCCTCTCTCCCCCCCCCGCCACTCTTCCTAGCACCAGGTAATCCTCTGGTAGACCCCTGTTACGATAAGAATGAATTGATAGAAAATGTGAAGTACAACCCTAGATATAGCAAACCCTAATCATGCAAGTAAGTAGAAACGTAACACCTAGACTAACCTAAACAACACATATAAAATATATGTTGACACACCCCCATAGTCTAGGTGACGGAAGTCCTGTAGAAACAACAAGAGCAAGCAACGGTCACAAGACCAGTCTACAAGAACAAGACAAATCTCAGGGTGGAGCTCAAAGTCACCACACACTCCGAGAGCAAGCAAGGGGCCACAAGGCCAGTCCACATGCAGGTATATAGCAAATATAAAGAGATGCAAGAGTACAAGACATGCAGAACAAGGCATCTCTAAGCAAGCAAGTGAGGACGGGCAGGCACAAGGCCAAGCTGGGTGCAGAAACGCTGGTGGTCACAAGGCGGCAACGCCTTGGTGAAGATATCTGCCGTGTTTGCCTCAGAGACCACACGTCGAACGAGTGCCTGTCCACGCTGCTGCAACTCACGCAGAAGGAAGTAACGAAGCTGGATGTGCTTCGCCTTCCCAACCAGTCGGGGCTCCTCACACAACAGGACAGCAGACCTGTTGTCGGCGAACAAGACTGGGGGAGAGCGAGGCCGCTCACCAAGGTCGGTGAGAAGGAAAGACAGCCAGCGAAGCTCGTGAGCGGCCATGGCCGCAGCGCACACCTCTGCCTCACAGCTGGAACCGGCGACAGACGACGCCCGAGACGACCGCCACGAAACAGCACCTGCCCCGAGGCTAAAGGAGTACCCCTGTGTAGACCGACGCGTCTCCGCGTCGTCGGCCCACGACGAGTCCGAGTAACCTGTGAGTGTAACTGGCTGCTTCCCTCCAAGGACAAGTCCCATGCCTGATGTACTCGCCACATACTTCGCCACCCTCTTAGCAGCGTACCAGTGGGAAGGTCGGTGTCTCCCAGGCGCAACAAAGCGCGCAAGGACGCTAAGAGGGTAAGCTAGGTCTGGGCGAGTACAGGTCATCAGGTACATGAGACAACCCACCAGCTCAGGATATGGACCACTGGACTCAAATGACTCGTCCGAAGGTGGAGCCGTGAGCCCATGATCCACACCAAGAGGGGTGAGCTGTACCTTGCAGAACGGGAAGCGAAACCGCGTGAGGATCTGCTCGACCATATGCGACTGAGTCAGCGTAATGGTGCGAGCTGCCCTGTCCCTGGTGATCTGCAGGCCAAGGTAGTGCTGCAGCTCACCAAGGTCAGTGCAAGTGTGTCTCCTCTGCAGTTCCTCCTTCACGGAGGCCAGCGCGCGTCGGTCGGGAGTGGCAAACACTAGGTCGTCGACGTAGACCAGGACAAAGAACGGGGTCGAGCCACGGCGAACGAACAGTGACGGGTCAGCAGACGACGGAAAGAAGTTAAGAGCTGCAAGGGTCGAGCGAAGTGTGTCGTACCACTTACGTGGGGCCTGACGCAGGCCGTAGACTGGTCGACGCAGCTGCCACTGGGTCCCAGGTGGGAAAGAGCCAGTGAAGCCAGGCGGGCGACGCAGCCAGATCTGCTCGTGCAGGCTCCCCTGAAGGAACGCGGTGGAAAAGTCCAAGGAGTGCAACTCGTAGTCGCGCTGGGCTGCAATATGCAGCAACACCCGAAGAGTACTCATCTTCGGGGTGGGAGCGAAGGTCTGGAAGAAGTTCACCCCCTCTCGCTGACTGAAGCCTCTCGCAACATAGCGTGCCTTGAACACAGGTGGTGATCCAGGCGGCCGCTTCACCTTGTAGAGCCATCGGCCACTGACGACATTCGTCCCAAGTGGTGGGACTGCGTCGACGTAAGTGCCTGTGGACCTATAAGATGCCATCTCTGCCTCCTCAGCTGCTATCCAGTACGAAGCCCAGGGTCCCGAGACCGCCTCGGCGTGAGTGCGAGGGATCGGGATGTTAAGGGCGTCTGGATCCCCCTCAGGGGCAAGCAGCATGGCGCAGAGATGAGGAACAGCGGCCGCAAGAAAACCAAGCTCGAACTGCCTGTCCTCTACGACCTCCAGGGGAAAGACAGGAGCACCCCCAGAGGACGGAGAACGTGCAGGGCCACTCACCAAGTGAGCGGCGTAGTCAAGGCGGTGGGAAGAGGCAAAGCCAGAGACAGTGGTAACAAGTGCTGAGACAGACGACAGAGGTGCAGTCGGGTGAGTGACCAACGCGGACAAAACACGGGAGACGACAGGACGGGAGGCACGGAGGTAGTCGGACAACGGGTCGTGAAGCACAGTGAGGGACGACTCAGGGGGCTGTGGAAGGACAGGAGGAGGTGGAACACGAGAGCGGAGAACAAGGTGAAACGGACCGTCTGCACGGTAACGGGACCGACGGGGCTGTGGAGACACAGCACGACTGAGGGGAGGACGACGAGTCCACTGGGAGGAGGAAAGGGACTCAACTGGTGGAACAGGAGGGGACGACAGGGGACCACGAACAAAGCGTGCAGGTGCTGGGTCGGGGAGGTCGCGTAGTCGCAGTCGCTGCTGCTCCGCCTCCTCTGGCGTCTGCTGCGACGGTACCGGCCCCTGCTGCTGCTCCTGTGGCTCCGCCTCTGCCCTCTCCTGCTGCGGCTGAAGCTGTACCCGCTGCTGCGACCGGGACTCCTGCGCTACCCTCTCCTGCTGCTGCCGTGACTCCTCCTCTACTCTCTCCTGCTGCGTCTGGAACTGCACCTGCTGCTGCGGGTGGGACTCCTGCTCTACCCTCTCCTGGTGCGGCCGTGACTGCTCCTCTACTCTCTCCTGCTGTGTCTGTAACTGCACCTGCTGCTGCGGGCGGGACTCCTGCTCTACCCTCTCCTGGTGCGGCCGTGACTCCTCCTCTACCCTCTCCTGCTGCGGCTGCAGCTGCACCCGCTGCTGCGAGCGGGACTCCTGCGCTACCCTCTCGTGCTGCTGCTGTGACTCCTCCTCTACTCTCTCCTGCTGCTGCTGCTGCTGCTGCTGCTGCTGCTGCTGCTGCTGGTGCTGCTGCTGTGCCCTCTCAAATCGCTCACGCTCCTCCCTCTCCAACCGGAGGAGACGCTGCTCACGGGTCAGGAAACGTACAGTGCGCGGTGTAGGCGCCACAGTGCCAGTGCCTCCAGCTCCAGCACCCCCAGAACCAGCACCTCCACCACCGACACCCCCGGGGCCTCCAGTACCTCCCGCAGGAACACCCCCAGGCTCCGCAACAACCGACCGCAGAGAAGAAGGAGGAGGAAACTGCGGGACGGACGGGAAGCCAGGGGGTGAGGCAGGGCGAGGCCGCCGAGTCGAGGCTGCCGTGTCCTCCACAGGAGTGACCTCCACGCCCACAACCCCTGCACCCCCAGAGCCGACACCACCAGCTCCTGCAGCCCCAGTACCCTCACCCTCCGCAACTGCACCTCCCGCACCCCCAGACACGACAGGGACTGGACGCTGCGGGGGGGAAGACTGCGGAGTGACGTGCGACACACCTGACGGGGCAAGAAGCGAAGGGGGGGGGGGGGGCTACCGGGGCGACTGGTGGGGGCTCAAGGGTGAGGAACAGCGGGGGGGAAAAGGCCTGAGTACCTCGGTGGGGGCGACTCCTGTAGTAACAGACAGACTCGTCGAACGTGACGTCCTGCGAAGCGAAGAACTGGTAGGTGACCGGGTCGTAGAACACCCAGCCGGAGGCGTCCAAAGGGAAGCCAATAAAGACGCAGGCACGAGTGCGCGGAGACAACTTGTTCGCGCCAGGGGCGCGAACGTGAGCCAGACAACCCCAGACGCGGAAGTCAGCTGCTACGCCCGGAGAACCTGTCCAAAGGGAGACCGGCGTCACCCTTGGCCGTGCGTCACTGGGCCACAGGTTCAGCTGGTGCGCGGCGTAGCGGACTGCCTGGGGCCACAAGAACTGGGGGGCACCGGCATGGCACATGGAGGTCCGGGCAACCTCCATGACCAGGCCGATGCGTCGCTCGGCTACCCCGTTCTGCTGCGGTGATGCTGGTAGCGTGTAAGACTGGATGATCCCCCGACCCTGACAGAACGTCTCCAGGCGAGTGGAAGAAAACTCACCACCACGGTCCGAGTGTAGGCGAAGCCCACACAGGCCCTGGGCGCCACCCCACGCTAGTAGCCACGGCTCGAGGACGGTAGGCACGTCGGCCTTCCGTCGCAAGGGGAAAACCGTGGTGTAGCGGGAGTAGTCGTCCACCACAATCAGGAAGTAGCGCTCCTGACGTGGGCCAAGGACCGGAGAGGGGCCCCAGACGTCCAAGTGCAGGGTCTCGAAGGGAGCCGTGGTGGGGGGGAACGAGGAGGAGTGAGGGGCAGCGCGCTGCCGACCCTCGACGCAAGGAGTGCACAGCGGCGCAGGCGAGCGGGGAAGCGGTGCAAGCGACCCTGGGAGACCTGAGACCAGACGGTAACGTGCCATCCTACTGAGACGCGGGAACGACGGGTGACCTAGACGGTGGTGCCAGAGGACCGACGGGTGGGTGAGGGACCGACAGTCACACGACACAGCAGCTACCTGACCTGACCTGACCTGACCCGACTCAGTGTGGTGGGACCCAGTGTGTAGTGAGTACAGACCAGATCCCGGCTCTCTGTGGAATGTGGCCAGGGGCGCCCCAGTGGCACCGACAGTGCAGGAGGCAACAGGCTCGTCCAGTGGGAAAGTAGTGACTACGCCTAGGTCGTGAAGGTGACTGACACCCACCAAGTTCCTAGAGAACGAGGGGGTGTAGTAACCTGTAAGAAAACCTGAGGGAGCCGTCGGACACGGAAGAGTGGTGGTGCTGCTAGCAACTACACGTCCCACAGAGGGGTCAGCCAAGGCGACAGTGACTGGAGTGCGCAGTGGTGTGAGGTCGGTACAGTCGCGAAAGAAACAGCTGGACGCTCCAGAATCTAGGGTGAAGGAAAGCTGTGCAGTCTGTGGGGTCGCACCCGAACCAGCTACAAAGGCTAGTGCTAGACTAGTGGTAGCTGCAGCTTCTACACAAAGACCCTCAGAGGCGCCGGGACTGGAAACAACACACGCACCAAGACTGGAAACACAGGTCTCTACTCGTGCAGCCGGAAAGGGTCCTAGACCAGGCAGGTGAGACTCAACTGGTGCAGTAGTGCGCTGGCGAAGGCGCGAAGGCCAGTGCGGTGTAATAGCGTGAGGACCAAAACGCTCACGGTGGAGGTCGTCGAGTCGACGGTAACAGCTGGACGCAGTGTGGTCAGGACTCCAACAGGTAGTGCCAGCACCAGGGCCTGTCAGGGCCCGGTACCCGCAGGGGCCGACGTCTCGCCCACTGCTAGCTGAGCCACTGCTGGGGGCGCCACACTTTGGACCCGCAGGCCCCAACTGACGGGAGTGCTGCGGCTGGCCCTGCTGCTGTAGAACCCTAGTACATGCCATGTGAGCCTATGCTGCTACTGGTTCTGCTGAGGGCAGCCTAAGCTGCTGCTGGTGCGCTGGGGGCAGCCTGTGCTGCTTCTGGTTCTGCTGAGAGGCAGCCTAGGCTGCTACTGGTTCTCCAGGGGGCAGCCAATGCTGCTGCTAGTGCGCAGGCAGTTGCCTAAGCTGCTGCTGGTGCGCTGGCGGTAGCCTAAGCTGCTGCTGGTGCGCTGGGGGCAGCCTATGCTGCTGCTGGTTCTGCTGGTTCTGCTGGTTCTGCTGGTTCTGCTGGTTCTGCTGGTTTTGCTGGTTCTGCTGGTTCTGCTGGTTCTGCTGGTTCTGCTGGTTCTGCTGGTTCTGCTGGTTCTGCTGGTTCTGCTGGGGGCAGCCTACGTTGCTGCTGGTGCGCTGGGGGCAGCCTATGCTGCTGCTGGTGTAGCTGGCGGCAGTGTAATCGGCTGGGGCTACTGACGGCGGGCGTGGTAGGTCGTGGGGAGGCAGGTTTCAGGTGGGGAAGCTGTTAAGGCAGCGGGCTACGGGTGAGGCGGCGGTTCTGTGCAGTTCTGTGCGGTTATGTGCAGTACTGTGCGGTTCTGTGAGGTTCAATGCGGTGGAGAGGACTGGGTGGGGCAGCTGATTCCGGGTGAGGTGCCTGGAACGGGTGGGGCAGCAGGTTTCCAGGTGGGGCGGCGGTTGTCAGGTCTGGGGCGGTGGTTTTCAGGTGGGGAAGCTGTTAAGGCGGCGGTTCTGTGCGGTTCTGTGCAGTTATGTGCAGTTCTGTGCGGTTCAATGCGGTGGAGAGGACTGGGTGGGGCAGCTGATTCCGGGTGAGGTGCCTGGAACGGGTGGGGCAGCAGGTTTCCAGGTGGGGCGGCGGTTGTCAGGTCTGGGGCGGCGGTTTTCAGGTCTGGGGCGGCGGGTTTCCAAGTTCGGCGGCGGTTTTCAGGTCTGTAATGGCGGGTTTTCAGGTCTGGGGGGCGGTTAAGACGGTGGGCTGCACGTCCGCGCGGCCGCGACGTACTAGCGCGAAGCTGCGGGTGCGACTAAGGCTGCGCGCGCAGCTACGCGCGTTCGTCTGCTGCGCGCTAGAGGGCTGGGGGGAAACGCGCGGGGTAAAACGAGTGGGGCGCGGGGCAGAAAACGAGTGACGCACGGCAAAAACGGGTGGGGCGCAGGGCAGAAACGGGTGACGCGCGATGTCGACGGGGGGGCGCGACCTACTCGGGCTCTACGGGGCAGGGCGCTTCGGGCTATGGGTCGCTACGAGGCACGCGGGTGGTGGGCCCATAGACTATCGAGAGAAATTTCGCCTAAGGGAAAAAATCGCCTAGGGGAAAAATCGCCTAAGGGAAACCTAGCTCTATACCATGTTACGATAAGAATGAATTTATAGAAAATGTGAAGTACAACCCTAGATATAGCAAACCCTAATCATGCAAGTAAGTAGAAACGTAACACCTAGACTAACCTAAACAACACATATAAAATATATGTTGACAACCCCCTCCCCCCTCGAGGTCCTGCCCCCTCAGGTGTGTCTCAGGTAGACCCTGCCAAGCCGGTCGAGGTAGGTGTCGACTCAGGTGCTGCTAGAGGTGCTGAGCCTGCGGGTGCGGGGACTGGGGGTGCGGGGACAGGGGGTGCGGAGCCTATGGGTGCTGAGCCTGAGCGTGTGGAGTCTGGGGGTGCTGAGCCTGCGGGTGCGGAGCCTGGGGGTGCTGAGCCTAAGCGTGTGGAGTCTGGGGGTGCTGAGCCTGAGCATGTGGAGCCTGGGGGTGCTGAGCCTAGGGGTACTGCGTCTTGGGGTGCTGAGCCTGCGTGTGCTGAGTCTGGAGGTTCTCCGGGTGTCCCGTTGCAGCGGGAGCCCCTCTTTCCGCAGCGGCTTCGTGAGTGGTACACTCGACTCTGTCGCCGTGCTACTAGTGCTGCTGGTGCTGGAGCTGCTGGAGGTGCTGTTGGTGCTGGAGCTGCTGGAGGTGCTACTGGTGCTGCAGGCGTTGGCGCTGCAGGTACTCGTGCTGCTGGTGCTGGAGCTACTAAAGGTGCTGCTGGTGTTGGAGCTACTGGAGGTGCTGCTGGTGCTGGAGCTGCTGGAGGTGCTGCTAGTGCTGGTGCTGCTGGAGGTGCTGCTGGTGCTGGAGCTTCTGGAGCTGCTGGTCCTGGAGGTGCTCGTCCTGGAGGTACTGGAGCTGCGGGAGCTGGTGGTGTTGCAGGTGGTGGCGCTACAGGTACTGGAGCTGGTGGTGCTGCGGGAGCTGTTACTCGAGACCCTGGAGCTGAGGGTACTGGTGCTGTCTCTGCTGTTTCTGGGGGCGCTGCGCGGCCGCGGCCGTACTACGTTCCGCTCCTTCAGCAGGTTCTTGGTCCTACTCCTCCCTTACTGAGTCCACCGCCTGTCCAGTCACAGTCGCAGTTCCAGCCGGCCTCTCCACTGCCTGGTCCTTCTCCTTACTCTGGACCGACTAGAGGTCTTACGGAGCGTCGCGAGCCTGAGTCTCGTCCTGCGTCGCCTGAGTCTCGTCCTGCGTCACCTGAGTCTCGTTCTGAGTCGCCTGTCCGCACTATTCGCGCTGGTCGTCGTGTTTCGTGTCCGCATCCTCCTCTTGTCCCTGGCACTCACTCTATGACTATGCGTCCTTCCACTGCTCCACAGCGTGTCCCTCTGCCGTCTCCTCCTGCGTCCTCTCTTCCTGACGGTTCGGACCCGGAGTCAGACTCCCTTCGTGCTGCTAGTCCTACTGTCACGCGCTTTCTGGCCACTGCTGACACTTACCCTTTGTTTGAGTCCACTGCTACGTCTGCTCTCATTGCTGAGCTTGTTGTCTTCGCTGCAGCGTGTCGCCTAGACTACGCCACTAGTCTTGTTGCTGAGTCTGCGTCTGCGTCTGTCTGTCCTCCGTCCATCGGGGGTGAGTGTGCTCTTGGCACGGACGTTCTTGAGGACAGACAGGAGGTGTTTGAGTGCTTTGCCGCTGCTGTACCTCATCTCGTGTCCATGCTGCTTGCCCGTGAGGGAGACCCGGATGCACCAGACATCCCGACCCCACGCTCTTACGCAGAGGCGATAGAGGGTCCCTACTCCTCTCAGTGGCAGGCAGCCATGGACGCCGAGATGGCTTCCTGGAAGTCCACAGGCACCTACATCGACGAGGTTCCCCCGCCTGGGGCGAACATCGTCAGTGGCATGTGGATCTTCAGGGTGACGCGGCCGCCGGGTTCTCCGCCTGTCTTCAAGGCGCGTTACGTTGCTCGTGGCTTCAGTCAGCGACAGGGAGTTGACTTCTTCCAGACCTTCTTCCCTACCCCGAAGATGACCACTCTTCGGGTACTGCTGCACGTTGCCGCTCAGCATGACTACGAGTTCCACTCGCTTGACTTCAGCACAGCCTTCCTACAGGGCAGCCTGCACGAGGAGATCTGGCTGCGCCGCCCACCTGGCTTCACTGGGTCGTTTCCTCCTAGTACTTAGTGGAGCCTCCGGCGGCCAGTCTAGTGTCTCCGCCAGGCACCCCGTGAGTGGCACGACACACTCAAGACGACTCTTGCTGCTCTTGGTTTTGCTCCTTCCACTACTGACCCTTCTCTGTTTTTACGCACTGACACCACTCTGCCGCCGTTCTATGTTCTCATGTACGTAGACGACCTCGTCTTTGCTACTGCTGACACTGAGGCACTCACCCACGTGAAGTCCGAGCTGCAGAAGAGACACACGTGCACAGACCTGGGTGAGCTGACAAGCTATCTTGGCTTGCGGATCACCCAGGACAGATCACAGCGCACCATTACCTTGACTCAGTCACACATGGTGCACCAGGTCCTTCAGCGCTTCGGCTTCACGTACTCCTCGCCACAGTCCACTCCTCTGCCTACCGGTCACTCGCTCTCAGCTCCACCTTCGGACGAGTCCGTAGAGCCGAGTGGCCCGTATCCAGAGCTTGTGGGCTGCCTCATGTACCTGATGACTTGCACACGACCTGACCTCGCATACCCTCTCAGCCTTCTGGCTCGCTACGTGGCTCCCGGCAGGCACCGAAAGGTGCACTGGGATGCTGCGAAGAGGGTGTTGCGCTACTTGTGCAGTACATCGGGCATGGGGCTCGTGCTTGGAGGACGGGGTCTAGTTGTCCTCACTGGTCACGCTGACGCCTCCTGGGTTGACGACTTGGCTACGCAGCGGTCGTCACAGGGTTACACCTTCAGTCTTGGCTCCGGTTCTGTCTCTTGGCGGTCTACCCGCTCTTCTTCTGTTCTCAGCTCCAGTTGTGAGGCTGAGATCTACGCTGGGGCCATGGCTGCACAGGAGCTACGCTGGCTCACCTACCTGCTGACCGACTTGGGAGAGGCGCCTCGTTCTCCTCCAGTTCTGTACGTCGACAACAAGGCCATGCTGGCCTTGTGTCAGGAGCACAGACTGGAGCACAGAACGAAGCATATTGCTCTGCGCTACTTCCTTGCTCGAGAGTTGCAGCAGCGTGGCCAGCTTCATCTTGCTTACGTGGCCTCTCAGGCCAACACTACTGATGTTTTCACCAAGGCACTTCAGCCTTGTGATCATCAGCGTTTCTGTACTGTGTTAGGCCTTGTACCTACTGTGCCTCACTTGCTTACTTCTTGACTCTACTTGTGTTGTAATCTTTATACATATACCTGCATGCTTACACTTGCTAGGTTGTGTTCACTGTATTGTTTGTTCTCCTTTATATAACTCTGCATGTGAACTGGCCTTGTGGCCATTTGCTTGTGCTCAGACTGCGTGGTGACTTTGTGATCCACCCTGAGCTTGCTTTGCCTTTCTTGACTGGTCTTGTGACCTCTTGTTCTCCCCCACTTTGCCTATGGGGGTGTGTCAAACTTATATGCTATAGTCTGTTTAGGCTGTAGTGGGGTAGTTCTCATAGGGTACAACACTTTACGGTTTCCTACTTGTACCCACCTGCTTTCTAGTTCAGTCATTCATTCGTTTCAACTTCTGACAAATACTTGTGTGCGAAAAATGCAACGGTTATGCGGTGCGTGCGAGCTAGCTAGTGCTAGGCTGGCATTGAGGTTCGGGCTACCGTAATCTCCCGGATAGTAGACCCTAGGGTCTTATGTAAAACATAAAAATAAAGGGGGGGGTCTTGTCGACGGCACAAGATTGTATAGTAACCGGGTCTTATTAAAATGATATTATTTTTAAAGCTGTAATCGAATGCCTCATTGATGAGGATGCTTGACATTTTTTTCCCCTGTTGTTTGGGCTGCACATGTGTGGCTTATGCGATGTAGCTACATCACACGGGGAAATCAGATTGTGGCCTTCTCATTGGCCAAAATTGCACGTTACCACATTCCAGCCTTGCAATATGAGTTTCGTGGCTCGTCATCGTTCATCCCACCTTGACAGTCTGACACATGCACGGCTCGAGAACAGGGGCTGCACGATGGCCCCTAGAGCAACTGTCAATCCCACACACATCACAATCTTCCTCCGCCTGTTTCTTCATCGTCGCAGAGTGGTGCGCTTAGGGCACTAGCTAGAGGTGTAAGGTATCGTTCACGATGGTGACGTCTCCATATTCAGGGATGTCACACGCAAGGCGCCCTCGTCGCACTAATGCACATCGAGCATCACAAGGTAGAGTTTCACCCCGGCCCGTTTTGCCAACGACATCACCCTCCTCCAGCGATCCTAGTGACAGTTCCCATGGCGTCCGCCGACCGCCGCTTCCTAGAGTCGTGATCCCTACTTTTCCAGAGTCTAGTCGGCCACAAGGCATGAAATGAAGAATTCTAGATGCCACACCTGTTAGAATAGTATGAGCCATAGCTAGGGTGTGAGCTAGGCAAGTGTCGAGAGTAAAAAGTGAGAGAGGAAAAAGATGTTTCACAAAGAGAAGAAGGTACAAGATATAGGAGCGAGACATGGCAAAGGGTGCACCACATACAGGGACTATAATAGTAACTACACTACAGCTATAACTACATGCGGTTATACAACAATATATATAAAATATATTCTGACACACCCCCTAACTGCATGCAGGAATAGCCATGTGCAAAACACCCCCTGAAGGGGTACACCCTGCGCAGCGGAAGAAGGAGAGGGCAAATGAGGAGGAGGCGGCTGATGCTGCAGCTGGACTCACAGCACCCCCTCAACCTCCCCCCGCACAGCAGCAGCAGCAGCAGCAGTGAGGAGAGAGAGGAGGAGGCGTGGCGACATTTGCAGCAGTTGTGTCACCCACCACCCACATCCCCTGAGCCTCCCCACCACTTCACACTCCCCCCCACAGCAGCAGGTGCGGCTGGGAGAGAGAGGAGGCAGGCTGGTGCTGTAGGTGCAACCTCCCCCTCACACCCTCCCCTCCCCTCCCCTCCCCTCCCACCCAAACTGCTGCACGTGCAGCAGGGAGAGGGAGGAGAAGGGGGGGGGGGCGGGGTAGGGGCTGTGCATGGGACCGCAGATGCGCGTGCAGAGGGCAGCAGGGCGCACGGGGCGCACAGGGCAGCAGGGCAGAAGGGAGCACGGTGCGCGCAGGACAACAGGGTGCGCGTGGCATGCAGTGCTGCAGGGCGCGCGGGGCGCACAGGGCAGCAGGGCAGCAGGGCGCGCGGGGCGCGCATGACAGCAGGGCGCGCGTGGCGCGCAGGGCTGCAGGGCACGCGGGGCGCGCAGGGCAGCAGGACAGCAGGGCGCGCGGGGCGCGCAGGTAAGCAGGGCGCGCGGGGCGCGCAGGGCTGCAGGGCTCGCGGGGTGCACAGGGCAGCAGGGCAGCAGGGCGCACGGGGCGCACAGGGCTGCAGGACAGCAGGGCGCGCGGGGCGCACAGGGCTGCAGGGCGCGCAGGGCGCACAGGGCAGCAGGGCAGCAGGGCACGCGGGGCGCACAGGGCTGCAGGGAAGCAGGGCACGCGGGGCGAACAGGGCTGCAGGGCAGCAGGGCGCGCGGGGCGCACAGGTCTGCAGGGCGCGCGGGGCGCGCAGGGCTGCAGGGCGCGCGGGGCGCGCAGGGCTGCAGGGCAGCAGGACAGCAGGGCGCGCGGGGCGCGCAGGGCTGCAGGGCGCACGGGGCGCACAGGGCAGCAGGGCAGCAGGACACGCGGGGCGCGCAGGGCTGCAGGGCGCACGGGGCGCACAGGGCAGCAGGGCAGCAGGACACGCGGGGCGCACAGGGCTGGAGGGCAGCAGGGCGCGCGGGGCGAACAGGGCTGCAGGGCAGCAGGGCGCGCGGGGCGCACAGGGCTGCAGGGCGCGCAGGACAGCAGGGCGCGCGTAGCGCACAGGGCTGCAGGGCGCGCAGGGCAGCAGGACAGCAGGGCGCGCGGGGCGCACAGGGCTGCAGGGCGCGCGGGGCGCACAGGGCAGCAGGGCAGCAGGGCAGCAGGGCGCGCGGGGCGCACAGGGCTCCAGATCCCCTCCCCCCACTGCTGCACCCGCAGCAGAGGGACGGAGGAGAGGGGGGGGGGGGGGGGGGGGGGGGGGGGGGGGGGGGGGGGGGGGGGGGGGGGGGGGGGGGGGGGGGGCTAGTGCTGCAGATCCCTTCCTGCCACCCCTTGAACCTCCAAGATCCCGCCACCCCCATACCCCCCCCCCCCCACTGCTGCACCCGCAGCAGGGGGATGGAGGAGAAAGGGGGGGGGGGGGGGGCGGGGGGGGGGCTGGTGCTGCAGATCCCCTCCCCCCCACTGCTGCACCCACAGCAGGGGAATGGAGGAGAAGAGGGGGCGGGGGGGGCTGGTGCTGCAGATCCCCTCCCTCCCACTGCTGCACCCGCAGCAGGGGGATGGAAGAGAAGGGGGGGGGGCGGGGCGGGGGAGGCTGGTGCTGCAGATCCCCTCCTCGCCACCCCCTTAACCTCCAAGCTCCCCCCCCCCTCCCAACACAAGGTGCGGCAGGGAGAGAGAGAGGAGGTGGTGGGTGGCTGCTGTTGCAGAAACACTCTGCCACCCCCTAGGTCAGCCACCCCCCGGAACCGCACCCCTCTTGCCACCCCCTCACCCTCCATGATCCGCGCCCCCAACTCCCTTCCCCCTCCCCCCCCACCTCCTTTTCTGCTGCACACGCAGCAGGGAGAGGGAGAACGAAGTTGGGGGGGGGCGGGTCCTCGGGCGACGAGGCAAGGGGCAACGAGGCCGCGGGCGACAGGTCCTCGGGCGACGTGGCCGCGGGAGACAGAGCCGCAGGCGACGGCGCCTTGGGCGTCGAGGCCGGGGCCTAGGGGCGACGGTGCCGACGGGCCTAGGGGCGGCGGGCGCGACGGGGCCGACGGGCATAGGGGCGTTGCGCGACGAGCGACGGGCCGGAACCGGGGCCTAGGGGCGTTGGGCGCGAGCGACGGGGCCGAGGGGCCTTGGTCAACGGGGGGGGGGGGCGCGGGGCGTAGGGCCGTGCCTAGGGGAGCGACGGGCGACGGAGCCGAGGGGCCTTGGTCAACGGGGGGGCCGCGGGGCGTAGGGCCGTGCCTAGGGGAGCGACGGGCGACGGGGCCTAGGGGTGTTGGGCCTAGGGGCTACGCGCGACGGGCTACGGGCCGGGACCGAGGCCTAGGGCCGACGGGGCCGAGGGGCGACGGGGCCGGGGCCTAGGGGCGACGGGCACAAGCGACGGGCCGGGGCCTAATGTCGAGAGAAGGGCCACACAAGGGTGGCGCGTAGGGCAGCAGGTGGTGGGCCCAAAGAGAGTAGGTCCTCAGGTTAGAACCATCTCTTAATACCATGTTAGAATAGTATGAGCCATAGCTAGGGTGTGAGCTAGGCAAGTGTCGAGAGTAAAAAGTGAGAGAGGAAAAAAATGTTTCACAAAGAGAAGAAGGTACAAGATAAGGGAGCGAGAGATGGCAAAAGGTGCACCACCTACAGGGACTATAACAGTAACTACACTACAGCTATAACTATATGCAGTTATACAGCAATATATATAAAATATATTCTGACAACACCCCTTTCGCCTCGTCATAGGATGACGAAATGGTCCCGTTATGCTTTTACCGCTAAGGAGAAACTGCACTGGCTGGCCATGTTGGAGTCACAGCCAGACCTCAGCATCCGAGGCTTGGCGAAGCTCGCCAACGTGCAGCCTAAGCAAATCCGCGAGCGGAGGCGACTCAAGGAGCGTCTCGAGGTCGCCGCTAGTTGTCGCGGACGTCTTAACGGTGGAGGGCGTAGGGCGAAGTGGCCCCTGATGAAGAGGGCGGTTTACCGCCAATTCTTGGCGCACCGTGCCAAAGGATTGGCGGTGTCGGTGAGCCTCTTGTGCAAATGGGCATCTCAGTACATGAAGCACCGTCAGCCTACCGCCAATTTTCGAGCATCGGCACGTTGGACCTTTCGCTACCGCGTGCGGTGGTCCTTGGTGCAGTGCGTGAAGACAAAGATGGTGCAGAAACTAGCCCCCGGTAAGCAATCTGCATGTCATCCCCCCCTGCCGTAACAGTGTAGGTAAAATATGTATCTAACGCATGTGTCGTATTGTGTGTTTAACAGATTGCAAGGGGAAGGTGGAGTCCTTCTGGGAGTTCATCCGCTAGATGCGCATGGTTCATCGGTTTCCCCTAAACCTCATCGTGAACGCTGACCAGACCCTGCTCTGGTTGGAGATGCTAGCGGAACGCACCCTCGAAATGAAAGGCGCCCGCACGGTACATGTCAGGACGGCGGGCTACGAGAAGGAGTGCGTCACTGCCATGTTGGCAGTGACGGCTGACTGCATGAAGCTTCCCCCGTACGTCATCTTCAAGCGGAAGACGGTGCCACGTATCGTGGTGCCACCAGGTGAGCCGGATGTCTTGCTGTCGTTGATTCCGTGTGTTGATGATGTTTTTCCGTTACTGCTTTACGGATGTGGCGTGTGCAGGTATTGTCATCCGCGCCCAAGAGAAGGGCTGGATGGACGAGCGCCTTGTCCAGGATTGGACAACACAGGTGCTCATCCCCTTCTTGAATCCGCTGCGGGACGAGGGCGGACGGCGCAAGCAAGCGCTCCTTGTCTTCGACTCGTACAAGGGGCACCTGACGGAATCCGTGGGGCAAACACTGAAGATGTTTAAGGTGACACGTGCCGTCATCCCGGGCGGTTGCACCCCCCTGGTGCAACCGCTTGACGTCTCCATCAACCGCAGTTTCAAGTGCGGTGTGCGCCACCGCTATAGCACGTGGTTTGAGGAGGTCGAGACTGGCCAAATGACACGTGCAGGTGAGTCCTTGCCGCTTTGTGTGCTTTCAGCTGACAAGGCAGCATTAAATCCACTGCCGTAACATCTCTACCGTTCATTCTTCTCGTGAACTGCAGGGAACTTGAAGAAGCCCCCCCCTGAAGTGATCCTGAAATGGATCGTCGAGTCATGGGCTGATGTGCCAGAGGAGCTGGTGAAGAAATCATTCCTCACCTGCGGCATCTCTAGTGCAGAAGACGGGAGCGAGGATCATCCGATCCTCGCTCACCTGCGGGACAAGGCGGAAGTGGAGGTGCTGGAGGATGTGCTGGAGGAGGAGGAGGACGGTGCGCACCCCAACCCGTTCTACGAAGACCCCTCGCACGCCCCTGAGCCCCCCGCCACCAAGGACGACGAGGCAGGGGACGAGGAGGAAGGGCTTGCAGGGGAGGAGGACGTGGTGGATGCCACTGCCGAGGAAGGGGATGGGATGGCTCCGGACGAGGAGGGGGGTGAGGCAGATGCAGAGATGGGAGGTGTGGATGAGTGGAGTGAGGATGGAGATGACTAGTGGGCAGTAGGCCGCTATGAGGGAGAGGAAGTGGATGAGTGGGTTGCGGGCGAGGATGACTGACTATTTTGATGTGTTTCTCAACCCATGTTGCCCTTGGTGTCAAACTTGCTAACAGTGAATACATTGCATTGGTGTCATGTTTGTCTTGCTAGTGAACCACTTGAAAAGGCATCTTATTTCCATTAAAAACACGTGTCAACCACAGAGGGGGGGGGTCTAGTAATGTTTACCCCTCCAAGGGGGGGTATAGTGAAAACCTGCCAAAATATAAGACCCACCCCCGTAATACAGACCCGGGGGTCTTGTATTCCGGGGGGTCTACTATCTTGGAGCTTACGGTAGTCCCGAAGCGTAGGCCGACTTGGCCAGGCCAGCGGTGCATGGTTAGGTAAAACAGTGCGCGCGAAGTTGGCGAAGCCCCGTTAGCAGTAGCGGGCGAACAACGGCTGCTGCTGTACGCATTGTGGATGGTCGCGGTAAGGAATGTCGAGAAAATTCCTAACACTAAGCAACCCTAGAACTACCGTTCATTTAAACGGGACCCGCCCTAAGTGTGACCGGCAAGGACAGACGCCCTTAGTGAGTCTATTTTTGAGTCGACTCAAAAATAGACTCACAACGTAAGGCGATAAGGCACATCACACCACATCACTCGCCTGACCAGGAAGCCATGACTTCCGCTCTCCGCTCATCCGCGCGTCACCTGCGCTCCGCCCTCACCACCACCGCCTCCGCATTCGCCGCCGGCCCCGCACTCCCCCGCGCGCCGTGCATCGCCGGCTCTCTCGAGTCTGCCGCGTCGCTGCCGCGCGTTCCCCAAAACCCCGCACGGTCCTTCTCCCTTGCGCCCCCTTCTCACGCGTCGCCGCCTCTGCCAGCATCGCCAGCAGCATCAGACCTCCCCGCTCGCTTTCAACTCGCGTCATGCGCGCCGCGCTTGTCGATATCGGCGCAAGGCGCGCCGACCGTTGATCGGATCGCAGGCGCAGGCAGATCAGCTCCGCAGGTCTCCCAGCCGTCGATCTCCCGATCATCCCTGCCACGAAGCTTCGGCACGTTTTCGGCCCAGAGGCAGCGACTCAGCACCCTCGCCGCGTTCCCGCGTGCGCTTGCCGCCGGTCCCGTGCCCTCCCCCGCCTCCGCTGCGCCGTCGCTGCGCGCGCACGACGCAGTGGTTGCGGCGCGGGCGGCGGGCGCGGGGCAGGCGAGGGGCGTGTTCGTTGAGGTGAAGAAGGGCGACGTGGATCGCGCAATCAAGAAGTGAGTGGCGGGGAAGGAGGGACGGGCAAGGGTAGGCATGAAGAATCGAGTTAGTGAGGCATGGGGAAGTGAGAGATGCATTCAGAAGTGAGAGAGGCGTTTAAAAGCGAGACACGCATGAAGGAGTGAGTGATTCAGCAAGATGTGTGAGTCAGCAAGAATGAAACCACCGCGCACGCTTGGGAACAGCCTTGGGAACGTCTTTTCATTCAAACACACATCGTGCTAGACTGCACCCAACCGCACTCGACCTCACCGTACTGCGCTAGACCGCACCCACCCTTCACCCGTACCTGCGGTCTCTCACATGCCTCCTGCCATAGGTGTTCCTCGCAGCGGCTGGCAGCCGCAGTTGCCTCTCCTTCCTGACCACAACCTAGGTTTCACCTCTAGTTGTTCCTACCTAGTGTCCCTAGGCTACTCCTTCTGGCCCCGTTCGTTACTCGCTTCGCTGGTTTCTAGCTTGCTGGTTCAAGGTCATGGTGAGGGCGGTCAACGCCATACGTGTGGCATGGCAAGGGCAACACTCTCATCTCATCCCCTTGTCGCCCTCCCCGTTTTTCCTCCCCTTCCCTCTCTGCCCGTTTCTCAACCCCTCCCCTTGGCAGGTTCAAGATAAAGCTGAGGGCAAGGGCAAACCTTTTTCCCCTTGTCCTTTTCCCCCCTCCTCTCCCCCTTCTTTACAGATTCTAGATCAAGCTCCGGAGGGGCGGAGCTGAGCTGAAGCGCCTGCCCGCCCGCCAAGGAGGCGGAAATTACTCTCATTTTCTGGTCGCTTCACTCCCCTCTTCCCTTTTAACAGGTTCAATATCAATCTCAGGACGGACGATGCGAGAAGGGTGGCTCGGGCGAGGTCGCATTTCTGGAAGGGCGCAGAGCTGAAGCGCCTGCCCCCCCCCCCTCTCCCCCGCCGCGGCCACCCCCTCTTTGCAGGTTCAAGATAAAGTTACGAGCGGACAATGCTATTCGTGTGGCTCGCGCGCGATCGCACCACTGGAAGGGCGCGGAGCTGAAGCGGCTGCGCGCCAAGGAGGCGGAGATCAGGCGGCAGCAGCAAGACTTCCGCCAGAAGCTCGCCTGGATCATGGCCAAACGCGCCAGGTGCGTGGCATGTGATGCTAGGTGCGTGGCATGTGATGCTAGGTGGGTGGGATGTGATGCTAGGTGGGTGGGATGTGATGCTAGGTGGGTGGGATCTTGGCCAGGCGTTCAAGGTACGGTGGGATGAGGAGGGATGTGGCCAAGCTTCCAGGTGGGGTAGGGTGGTAAAGAGAGAGTGCAGCAGTGAGCATGGATGCATGGGGAAGGAGGGTCATGGCTCTTTGCGGGTGGGATCATGGGCTCATGCTTGGAGTGGTATGGGCAGTCCCTCCAGGTATGGGCAGTCCCTCCAGGTATGGGCAGTCCCTCCAGGTATGGGCAGTCCCTCCAGGTATGGGCAGTCCCTCCAGGTATGGGCAATCTCTGCAGGTATGGGCAATCATTGCAGGCATGGGCAAGCGAGTGGGATGATGGGATGTGGGGTGATGCATGGGATGGGTGAGCTGTGCACGTGGGATGTGGGGCAATGGGGAGAGAATGTACCTCTGACGTTATACAAAGACGAACGCTTTTTGCCATCTGAATGAGTGATTTTTATCAGGAGTATCGTGTCTTTGACTGAAGCACACAACTTTTTTCGCATCAGCTTGTTCTGTTGTTTGGTCTCACTTAACCTCCATATGTGACCCATCCTTCGTTCTGTGTGTGCCCAACGGCTGCCTTTTACAAAATCTCTTTCCATGTTTTCACCGCGACCGAAACCAGTACTTTCATACAATACACAATTTGCCTTGCATTCCCCAACCTTTTTTATGTTGTGCCCTGAACCTTCTTTTGACGTTGTGCAGGGGATTCTGATGCAAAGGTTACAAAATGTTTCGCACTGCCCTTAACTACTGGCCACAGTATCTGGCCAAAGGCACAAAAAGTCTAGGATTGTCGAAAATTGTTCCCAAGTGGTCAACGATACTTCTCCCGTCGATGTGAGGAAGTCTCGAAGATCACATTCACATGGCAACCCGGTTTTGGTTTTGGGCCTGGGCTCTAAGAGATCTACTTAGCGACGCAAAGGTGTGCCACTCTCGTGTGCCTTTCACATTGAAATGTCTGGAGTTAAGCACCCATAAATGTCTGATTGCATGTCATCACTTCATTTCGGGGTGATTGACCAACAGCATGACCTGATTACTCTGAAATTACAGGGTTCCCATCACAAACTTCCTGAATCTCAGGGAAGGGGAGGTAGCATAGAGTCACCCTGATATCAGGGTGATGCTATGCAACCCTGAAATTACAGGCCCCATCACAAACATCCTGACTTGGAGCGCAGACTGGTATCCTCAATCAGCAGGTGCATGAATCTCCTCCGGCGATTCACAATCCTCACGGCATCTGTGGCGGTCGCAATCCCCATCTCGTCATTTGTGAATGCCGGCACGGGACCAATTAGGCAGTAGGCCAGGATGGCAGCTGAAAGCAATTCAAGACCAGCCCAACCCAGCAAACAGGGAAACGCTGAAACACAAGACAGTGGAAAGAGGCTCCAGTAGATGAAACATGAACACCCTCCTGTTGGAAGCTACGCAACATGTTGAGTGAAATACCAACATGAACAGAAGGAAACAGGATATGAGCAGCACCATTGTACACTTCGAACTGTACATCATACGGTACCCAGTTCATGAATGGCGAGTCGATTTGCAATGCGGTTCCGCAGCAGCGCCTGGATGAGCGCCAGCAGCGAGTCCACCACACCCAGCTGCACCGCACCCAACCGCTCTGCCAGCAACGTAGCCGTGGCTCCCCGTGCCCACCCTCCCTACACGCCACCTCCTCTCCCACACTCGGAGGAATAATAGGTTCAGGGAGGGCTAAGAGGAAGGAGACAAGCGCACCCGCCATGGTGAGGGGGGAGGTTTCGGTTGGGAAGAGTGTGCCGGTGTCGAGTGCGAGACGGATGGGTGTGATCTGGAGCTCTTGATTTACTGCCCCCAGTGCTGCTGGCCACTAGGAACTGAGTCGACCCCAGCCCGTCCCCTTCCCCTGCTCCTCCTGCCCCTGCTCCTCCTCCTCCTCCTCCGCCTCCTGCTGTTGTGGCTCCTCCTGCTGTGAGGTCTGCTGCGGCTGCTCTCACCGCCCCTGCTGCAGCATCTGTGAAGATTCACTCTACAAGGTAGTGAGCTAGACTACCGAGGGGGGGGGGGGGGGGGGGGGGGGGGTTGGCACGAACTACTAGGAGTGATAATAACTTTGCTTAGTTCCTTAGCGCTTGTGCATTCACGGGAGAGATCGGCAAGAGTTTCACTAGGCAAAGATTGCATTGCAGAATGATTGAACAAGCAATGACAGAAATGACTACATCAGGCACCTAGCAACTCTGCAGCTAGCCTGGACGACCGCCAGCACTGCATGGTCGACTGCCTGCCAGCATTGCGTAGAGGAGCCACACCAGCACTGTAGAAAGGCGACCTGCCATCGCAGCAGGTCGACGGCGTGCCAACGCTGCAGCAAAGCAGCTGTCCAGCGTTGCCCCGCAGAAGACAGCAGTGCGCACGCTCGCAGGTGCGCGCAGATGATTGGCCCGACTTGCATCGTTGTGCATCCATCGACTGTTGTCTGCGCCTGACAAGCCACATCGACTTCGGGATACCAGTCCGAAGTCGCCTTCATCACCGCGACCTCGACGATGTTCGCGTGCCTCCGCAGAACTTGCTGAGCGGGTTACCTGGTCGACCTGGTCGACCTCTAAGTGCTCTGGTCGGCCACCAAGTGCCTCTGGTCGACCACCAAGTGCCTCTGGCCGACCACAGCTCTCGTCGAGAAACACCCTGGTCGACGGACACCTCTGTCGACCAGCACTGTCAGCTGCTGTCGCCGAGCCCCCCTTGTCGACTGCAGCTCACATGTCAGATCGACGGACTGCTCCGTCGGCCTCTCTGTCGAACTGCTCCTCCTGGTCGACGGCCCACCCGTCGACGAGCCCAGTCAGCTGCAGCTGCCGAGCTCCCTGGTCGACGGCTCTAGCCCCGTGACAGGTCTGTGCAGGTCGACGACCACTTCGACGTCCTGCCTCGCAGAAGAAGGCCGCCAAACTCCCTGGTCGACGGCAACACCACAGTGATTCCCCGCAGCTCGACGAAGCCTGTCGAGCAGCTCCCTCACTGTGAACAGTCGGCTGCTTCTCCCGTACATCCAGCCAAGTCGTCGGCGTTGGCCAAGCGAGGGCGGGGCCAACATTACATTCTCGTTAAGACTCCCCTGTCGCACTCACGCTTGGGCCCCCTGCCCACACGGCAGTACTCCACGGAGAAAACTCGTCCTCGACGTGGACCCCACACACACCACGCCGTCACCGCACCAGCCGTGCAGAAGGGCACGGCACCTACTGCTGCACCTCGTCGTCACTGTCGCTGACGTCGGCCAGGCGCACTTGGCCGATGGCGACAGAGCACCAGTTGAAAGCTGGAAAATGCAGTGCCTTCGTCAAGAAATCGGCCAGCTGCTCGGTGGTCAGGATGTACTTCAGCACGAACTTCCCGCGCCTCACCTTGTGCTGCAGCCAGGCATAACGTTGCTCCATGTGCTTGAGGTTGCCCGTCAGCCCCAAGCCCTCAGCGACCGTGATGGCCGACTTGTTGTCCACGCGGAGGGTGGTCGGCTTCCTAGCGTCGAGCAGCTTGAATTTTGCAAGAAGGAAGCGAAGTCGACGCCCTTCCTTGCCTGCGTCCGTGACTGCGACGTACTCTGACTCGGTCGAGGAGAGCGTCGCGCACTTGATGCGCTGACTCGACCAGGAGACCACCGCCTCTCCGAAGACGAACACGGAGCCGCCCGTGCTCGTCCGGTTCTGCTTGTCGCCCGCGTCGTTGGTGTCCACGTAGCCGACCAGCTCCAGGGACTGTGGTGGTGTCGCGGGTGTCGGCAAGGTAGACGAGGCAGCAGTCGACCTCGCGCCAGTGCTGGTCGCTCCTCACCGTGAGGCCGCTCCCCAACTTGCTGCAGGCGAAGGCGATGTCCGGCCTCGTCGTCGTCGCTGCAAACTGCAGCGAGCCAACCTTCTGCCGGTACTCCTCCTCCTCCTCGCGCTCCTGCGCCTCCTCGTCGTCGAATGTCAGCTCGGCGTAGGCGTCGACCGAGACCAGCGTCTTCAGGATGCGCCCGGTCTGCTCCTCGTCGATGAAGTGTCAAAATATATTTCTGTATAACTGCATGTAGTTCTAGCTGTAGTGTAGCATATATTGCTGTTCTGCTTGTGGTGCACCCCTCCTTACTTGTCTCTTGTATAACTTGGGCCTTTGGCCCTTTAGTGAAGCATTCTTTCTCGACAATTTTCTCCTTGTCCAACCCTCTCGACACTCAACCCTAGCATGGTTCCTAAGGATACTCATACACCCTCCTAGCTACTATTCGAACATGGTATCAGAGCGGTTACGACCCAATGGGCCCACCATATTTTAGTCCTCGCATGGCGTCCGCCTTGCTGGCGCCCGACGTTTTCTTTCTGCCTGTCGCACGCCCCGGGTGTGCGTCGGTTTCTGCCCGTCGCACGCCCCGGGCGTGTGGCGGTTTCTGCCCGTCCCACGCCCCGGGCGTGCGTCGGTTTCTGCCCGTTGCACGCCCCGGGCGTGTGGCGGTTTCTGCCCGTTGCACGCCCCGGGCGTGCGTCGGTTTCTGCCCGTCGCGCGCCCCCAGCACGCGACGGTGTTCTGCCCATCGCTCGCCCCCAGCGTGCGACGGTTTTCTGCCCGTCGCGCGGGGGCCCCGCTGCCCTACTTCCTGTCGTCCCTGCCGCCCACTTCCTTCTCCCTCTCCTACTTCGCGTGCAGCAGTTTGGGCAGGGGGAGGCGGGGGGAAGGGTGTTGGGGGGACGCAGGAGTGGTGTTGGGGGGGAATTGCACCTCCAGCGCCCCGCTGCTCTGCTTCGTCACCAAGCCAGCAGCCCCCCCCCCCCCCCCCCCCCCCATTCTTCTCCATCCCCCTGCTGCCCGTGCAGCAGTGGGGGGAGGGTATGGGGGTGGTGGGTGTGGCGTACGAATTCCCCTGCTGCGGGTGCACGGGTGTGGCGGGTGGGGGTGTGTCAGAATTCCCCTGCTGCGGGTGCAGCAGTTGGGGGGAGGGTATCTGCAGCACCAGCCCCCCCCCCGCCCCCCCCTTCTCCTCCATCCCCCTGCTGCGGGTGCAGCAGTGGGGGGGAGGAGATCTGCAGCAACGCCCCACCCGCCCCCCCCTTCTCCTCCATCCCCCTGCTGCGGGTGCAGCAGTGGGGGGGGGGGGGGGGGGGTATGGGGGTGGTGGGATCTTGGAGGTTAAGGGGGTGGCAGGAAGGGATCTGCAGCACCAGCCCCCCCCCCCCCCCCCCCCCCCCCCCCCCCCCCCCGTTCTCCTCCATCCCCCTGGGGAGGGGATCTGCAGCACCAGCCCCCCCACCCCCCCTTCTCCTCCATCCCCCTGCTGCGGGTGCAGCAGTGGGGGGAGGGTATGGGGGTGGCGGGTGTGAGTGAACTGCTGCCGCCTCTCCTCCTCTCTCTCCCACTACTGCACATGCTGCTGGGGGAGGGGGGGTGAGGGTGTGGGGGAGATGAGGGAGTGGCGGTAGGGATGCGGAGGGTGTGAAAGGGAAGTTGTAGGGGGGTGGACGCCGTGAAGCCAGCAACTCCAGTCGCCCGTGAGACCGTTGCGCCAGATGCTCGTGAGCCCGTTGCTCCTGTCGCCCGTGAGTCAGTTGCTCCTGCCGCTCGCTTAGCCGCGGAGCCAGTTACTCCAATTGCCTTGCCCGTGTGCCAGTTGCTCCATTTGCCAGTGTGCCAGTTGCTCCAGTTGCCCGTGTGCCAGCAGCTTCAGCCGCCACCCACCACCTACTCTCCTCTCATGGTCCCTCCTCCTCTTCACCTGCCCTCTCCTTCCTCTGCTGCGCAGGGTGTACCCCTTCAGGGGGTGTTATGCACATGGCTATTCCTGCGTGCAGTTAGGGGGTGTGTCAGAATATATTTCTGTATAACTGCATGTAGTTCTAGCTGTAGTGTAGCATATATCGCAGTTCTGCTTGTGGTGCACCCCCTCCTTACTTGTCTCTTGTATAACTTGGGCCTTTGGCCCTTTAGTGAAGCATTCTTTCTCGACACTTTTCTCCTTGTCCAACCCTCTCGACACTCAACCCTAGCATGGTTCCTAAGGATACTCATACACCCTCCTAGCTACTATTCTAACATGAAGCACCTGCGCAACTTGTCGGCGTAGATCTGCTGGTGCAACGACAGCTTCCTGGTTGGCCTAACCACAGCTTCCTCGCTGGCCTGTCGCGTGTTAGAATTTATATATTATAGCATGCGAACACTTGTGACTGTACACCAAGAGTGGTGTACAGATGGGTTGGTTCAGGCTCTATTTTTGGGTGTATTGCGGGTAGACACCCTAATTGGGGTCAACCCAATTATCCTAGCCTAGACTTGGCTCCAACCTTGTTGGCCAAATGGGGCAACCAACTTTGGTTGGTTGGTCACCACCCCACTAGGGTTGGTTGGATGGTCCTTCCTCCCACTAGCCTACTTGGTCTTGGTGTCTTATGTGCTAGGTTTGGTGTGCTTCTCCAACCTTCTCTCCCTTGCATAATCTTGTGCTCTCTTGAGCTAATTTCACAAATTCTTTCTCAAGTTTCTATAGCTCCTAGTTTCTTTCATGGTATTCAGAGCCTAAGGCAAACGCCCCAGATCCTAGGCCTACTCAACCAAGTAACATTTCTGAACGTGAACTTATTACACCTTTGCTAGAAGCAGCTTCTAGTGCGCCCTCCCACCTTCTCGTCGCGAAATCCGTGCCTGAAATCGCACGGCTCCTTTTACCCGTCACGTAATCTCCTCCTCCAGTGATTAGGAACGTTTTCACCGTCGCGAAGTCCCTGCCAGCAGTCGCGCGGGTCCATTTCACCGTTGCGAAGTCCCTGCCAGTAGTCGCGCAGGTCAATTTCACCGTCGCGAAGTCCCTGCCAACAGTCGCGCGGGTCAATTTCACCGTCGCGAAGTCCCTGCCAGCAGTCGCGCGGGTCAATTTCACTGTCGCGAAGTCCCTGCCAGCAATCGCGCGGGTCAATTTCACCATCGCGAAGTCCCTGCCAACAGTCGCGCGGATCGTTTTAACCGTTGCGAATCCTCTGCTAGCGGTCGCATTGCTTCATTTGACCGTCACGGCACCTCTACCAGCAGCTGCGGAGGCCCTTCTGCCCGCCGCGTCACCCCTCCTCCCAGTCGCACGGGCCCCTCTAAGCATCACGCCACCCCTGCCGCCAGCCACGCGAGCCTCCCTGCCCATCGTGCTACCTCTTCCAGCACACACCTGAGCCCTGCAGAGCAACTGCGCGGCCCTCCCCGCATTTCACGCGGATCCCTACACAGCAGCAGCAGTAGCAGCGGGACTCAACATCAGCAGCAGCGTGACTGGACAGCAGCAGCAGCGTGACTGGACAGCAGCAGCAACGTGACACGTGGCTGGACAGCAGCAGCAGCAGGTCTGGACAGCAGCAGCAGCGTGACTGGACAGCAGCAGCAGCGTGACTGGACAGCAGCAGTAGCGTGACTGGGCAGCAGCAGCAGCAGGTCTGGACAGCAGCAGCAGCAGGAATGGACAGCAGCAGCAGGAATGGACAGCAGCAGCAGCAGCAGCACTGGACAGCAGCAGCAGCAGCGTGACTGGACAGCAGCAGCAGCAGGACTGGACAGTAGCAGCAGCGTGCCTGGACAGCAGCAGCAGCGTGACTGGGCAGCAGCAGCAGCAGCGTGACTGGGTAGCAGCAGCAGTGTGACTGGGCACCAACAGTAGCGTGACTGGGCAGCAGCAGCAGCGTGACTGGGCAGCAGCAGCAGCAGAGCTGAACGGTGGCAGCAGCACTCATGGCGACTAACTCCGTGCCTATTGATACTGGCTCCATTATTCGCCTGGAAGTCCAGGATGGTACTACTGCACTAAATTGGCACCGTTTCTCACAGAGCCTCACCGGTGTCCTCCACTCCACCATTATTGGCAGTGTCAACCTCCATTCCATTGTCTTTGCCGAACCGAATGGCCTTGAGCCCAAGCCACCTCGCCTCCTTGGTCTTGAACCTCCTCCTCCACCACCCCATCCTGGCGAAGCACCTCACCCGCCCGATCTCCCTCGCCTCGTTTCTGACAACACCACCAGTGCCTCACGCCTCACCACCTACGCGGAGGAGGTAGTGACACACACGCTACTGGTGGATACCCACAAGACAGCCCTTGCCGCTCACACCTCGACTGCTGCCCTTCATGCGAAGTACGCTGCTGATAAGACATCGTGCACCTTCGAACTGACTGATTTCAATACTCGCCATGCCGCCTGGTGCATTGCCGACACTCGGGCTATTGGCCTCATCAACACCTGCATCCCGACCTCGCTCCAGAGCGAGCTTGACGCCACTTCCTCTGCAGTTCTCTGGCGCGCCCTCTGTGATCTGTATGACCGTCGGGACATGGCATCTCTTCATGCCCTCTACCGTGACTTCAACGCTATCACCCTTGACAACTGCACCGGCGCAACTGACTATACCCGTCGCCTCAACAACACAGCTCGGCGTCTTCAGGAGCGTGGGGCCACTATTGACGACCCCCTCCTCATTTGGCGCATCCTCGAGGGACTCACCCCGGCTTATGAGATGCACCGCATCGCCTATGATATTGTTCTCTCTCCCCACGCCACAGCTGCCAAAGTCACCACATGGGTCCTTGATAGAGAAGCCAAACTTACCCGCCAGTCCCCCTCCACCCTCAACTTCACACAAGGATGCGGAGGGCGTGGGGGGCGTGGTGGCAAGGGTCGTGGTGGAGGGAGTGGCAGGGGCGGTGGTGGTCGAGGTGGAGGGGCTGGCAGTGGCGCTACGGGTGGGACGTCAAGAAGTGACGGGGGTGCTGGTCGTGGTGGACACTCAGGGGGTTTCCCTCCTTGCTCCTATGTCATTCGACAGGGCCCCAACAAGAGCCACCGCTGCAACCAAACCACCCATCCTGCTGAAACCTGCTTCAAGGCCCTCAGTGATGAGTGGTTTGCTCGGGGCAATACAGGTACCCCTCCTCGCTGGGCCACTGATACCTCTGGTAGCTCCACCACTCCCTCATGTCGTTCTCCTCAATGCCCTTCAGCTCACTCTCCATGGCCTTCTTCCACTCCTCAGCATCACTACTCTCCAAGGCCTCCTTGAGAGTTGCTGGTTCTCCCGGCATCTCCACCGGAGAGAAGAACACGAACGCACATTCCTCGTACTCACTTTCCTCATCATCTCCGACCGTCATTGCCGCTCCAGCCAGTGCATCATGTGTCAGCCTATTAGGGGGTTGGACTCTCCTCTTGCTCCTTCCTTCCTCCTCAGCTGCAGGGACTTGAAGGCCTTGGCGTTGCTGCGGGGTGACTCGGATCCGTGGAGCACTCGTAGCGCGTGAAGGAAGTGTCGGTGCACGCTCGCTCACTTGCTGCACCTCTTCCTCTTCTTCCTCTGCATCCTTGGCCTCCTCTCCCCCATTCACAAGGGAATATTTCCTTGTGGTGGTGCTGCCGCTGCTCAGCTCCAAAGGCAGCTCCACATGCTCCAAGCCAGAACTCTTCACCTCCCCAAACCGCACGCCTATCTTCGCCTCATTTCCCGCCTTCCCATCCTTGTACATCAGGTTCTCCATGAACTTGCAGTCCCTGCTCACCAAGAATTTCTTGGTGAATGGGTCCCAAAGAAGCCACCCCTTGCTGTTTTGAGCCATGCCCAAGTGCACAGCCCATATCGCCTTGGCACCAAGCTTGTTGTGCCGAAGATGCTTAGGCACGAGCGCCATGCACATGCACCCGAACATCCGAAGCATATCTACCTTTGGCTTCCTTCCAATCCACTCCACATAGGGCACCCATTTGTCTGCTCCCACATGAGTCAAGGCTCTGTTCTTGGCCACACGCGCTCCGCACTGCATCAGGCCAGAAATAGTCAGGTAGCCCGGCCTCAATAAGCAACCCGCGCCCCGTCTCCGTGATTGTCCGGTTCGCTCGCTTGGCGATGCCGTTCATTGCAGGGGAGTATGGCATGGTTAGGGAGTGCCTTATGCCATTCTTATTCAGCCACAATGAGAAATCCTTGCTCAGGAACTCTCCCCCTCGATCAATGCGAATTGCCTTCACTAGCCAGTCTTGTTGCCGCTCCACCATCGACAACCAATCGGTCTTCACCGTTTCAGCCATGTCTCTCTTCTTGGACAGCACGTACACCTAGGTCATGTGCATGTAGACATTCACAATGGTGAGGAAATACTCACGGCCTCTTCCTGTCCCTCCATCTGCTCCTCTACCCTCTTGGCCTTGAGCAGGGGTCCATCCATCAGGGACCTTATAGCAATCGCGCCACATGTGTCCGCTCTTGTGGCAATAGTGGCACTCACCGTCAAATCGGCCGCGACCGCGTCCGTAGCTCTTGTCGTCACTGCCAAATCCGCTACTCCCGAGGCCTCCATTGAAGTTTGTTGCTGCCAAATCTGCCTCCCCCTCATCCTCTGCCCCTTCCTCGGCCGTACCCCCGGCCGATGCTTGCTGCTTTGGCGCCATCCGCACCCGCCAACTCACGGCGGCGGAAATCATCTTGAAGGATTGCGCGCTTCACGTCTTCAAGCGAGAGACGGGGCAAGTCGCGATTCAAGTTGATGATGAGCGAGGACCATGACTCAGGGTTTAGAGCCAACAACTTTGTCTTCTTTTGGAGTTCACTATAATTGAGATCCGCTCCTTCAAGCCGCGTCAACAAGTCGAAGAATTTTCGCACCCCTTCTTCCACTGGTTCATCTTCTTCAATTCTGTTACAATCCCAAGTGGGACTTAGCGAAAGATCGCTCAGGGTTGATCGCTAGGTGATATTGCAGCGGAAGTGTTTGTTATAGTCACAATAGGCTTGAATGTGCCTAAAACGAAAGATAGAGAGCACAGACGGATTTCAGCGGCTTCAAACGTTGATAGCGTTCTGCTCACAGCTGCAAATGACTTGATTCAAATTGGATCTGGAGCGTCTTCACGTCATCTACAATTATCAATTTAGATTGCACGATTTGATAAAGAATTGACGACACAGCGTCAGTTTGAACGAACGGTACTATGGCAGCCACTATTGTCTTAGAACACAAGATAGGAAGAGTTACGAGTTGGGAATGACTCCCAGCTCCTACAAACCCCAAGAGCCGAGGTACAGTGATGTGGAACAGTGCCACACTGTCCCCAACCACGAAGGGTCTCGAAACTACCCTTCACTAGGGCCTACACCAAGTGAAATGTTACACTACACAAAGTAATGTAACTATCTTCAATATCTTGAGGTGTACCCTTTTGGCGAGCTTCGAAATCACTTGAGGCTTGACACCAAGGCTCGGGCTCTTCATCACAAACTCATCCTTGAGTTCTTGATGGGTCTGCTGCACACACCTGCGACACGCCGAACGTTCGACACAGGACAAAATAGAAACCGCGCACGACAAAATAGAAACCGCGCGCGAGACACAAACGACCGCGTAACACGCGTCTAGCGATAACTCGCTATTGACTCGACACACACACTCGACATCATGACTCAACATTCACACACAATTATAAGCATGAAATATATATTATCCCATGCCCTCATACCATTCCATACACACACACATTCACGCACACGGACAACAAGCCGAGTGCAAACCGTAGGGTTGCACCAACAAACCTCCCCTCGGATTGTTGGCCTTAGGATATGTTGCTCTCTCAGTTCAGAGCCATCCCAGCCAGCTTGCAACACTTCCGATGCTGCTGCTCCACTAGCCTCTTGGTCATCATGTCAGCCGGCTGCCCCGTGGTCTTCACGTAGCGCAACTCAACTTCACCCGCGGTTACCATGCTCCTCGTCCAATGCCACTTCACCCTCATGTGCTTCGTGAGTCCATGCAACACAGGGTTCTTAGCAAGAGCAATGGCACCCTGGCTGTCATAGTACAGTGGGGTAGGTCCTTGCTGCTCCTCCCCCAATTCAGCCAACAAACGCCGCTGCCACACAATCTCCCGTACGGCACGGAAGAGTGCCATGTACTCGGACTCCACCGAGCTCAAAGCTTGGTCAACCTGCTTCTTGCTCTCCCAAGCAGTTGGGCCTCCACCAACACAGCATATGAAGCCTCCTACACTTGTCATGTCCTCTGGTTCTGATGCATATGAAGCATCCGAGTAGGCGGTGAGGAACAAACGCCCGGGTTCAACACCATCCGCGCCCTTTTGACGCCTTTGTGCCGCCGCCGAGTATTGCAGCCCAACGGTCGGTGTTTGGCCAAGATACTTGGCCACCCTCATTCCAGCTGCTACCTGCTCCTCATTATTGCATTGCACAACCCTAGCCAGCTGCCCGGTAGCAAACGCGACGTCCGGTCGGGTGTTTACCGCCGCATACATGAGGCTGCCCACCAACGAGTGAAATCGGCGCCTCTCCTCTTCACCAACGCTCTCCTCCTCTGGTCCCTTCACACACTTGAACCCAGAGGGAAAGGGTGTAGCCACATGGCCTTCACTCTGCCCAAAGTTGGCAGCCAATGCCTCCAGGTACTTTCGTTGATGCACCCGCATGCACCGCTTCTCCACATCTCGTTCGATGTGGAGCCCAAGGTAGAAGCTCACGTCACCAAGGGCCTTGCACTTGAACTTGTCTTGAAGCTTCAGCATCACCTCCTTCACAAGGTCAGAAGAGGGTGAGAAAATGAGGATGTCATCCACATAAACCACCATGAAACTCCTCTGCTCCCCCTTGCCAAGCATGAACAAGGAGTGATCGGCCGTTGAGGGAGTGAAGCCGATCCCCTCCAACACTTCGCGCAGCTTCATGTACCATTGCCTAGGGGCCTGCTTCAGCCCATAGAGGGCCTTCTTCAGCTTCCACACTCTGCCACTACCATCATCAAACCTCTCTGGCTGCGCCATAAAAATCTCCTCCTCAAGGATGCCGTTAAGGAATGCCGTTACGATGTCCATTTGCTTTACTACCCATCCTTTGATGGCGGCTCCCGCGAATAGGGTTCGCAGCGTCGTCGGCTTCACCACAGGGGCAAACAGCTCCTTGAAGTCCACCTTCTCCTTCTGCTGGTACCCCTTGGCTACAAGCCTAGACTTGTAGCGCTCGATCTTGCCGTCGGCATCCGACTTGATTTTGAAGAGCCACTTGGACGTTATCGCCGTACGCCCCTCCGGTAGCTCCACCAATTCAAACGTGTCATTCTCCTCGATGCTCTTCAGCTCACTCTCCATGGCCTTCTTCCACTCCTCAGCATCACTACTCTCCAAAGCCTCCTTGAGAGTTGCTGGTTCTCCCGGCATCTCTACCGGAGAGAAGAACGCGAAGGCACACTCCTCGTAGTCACTCTCCTCGTCGTCTCCGACCATCATTGCCGCTCCGGCCAGGGCTGTCTTGCCCTGCCTTCCCGGCGCATCATAGGTCAGCCTATTAGGGGGTTGAACTCTCCTCTTCCCCCTTCCTTCCTCCTCAGCTGCAGGGACTTGAAGGCCTTGGCGTTGCTGCGGTGTGGCTCGAATCCGTGGAGCACTCGTAGTACGGGAAGGAAGTGACGGTGCACGCTCGCTCACTTGCTGCACCTCCTCCTCTTCTTCCTCTGCATCATTGGCCTCCTCTCCCCCATTCACAAGGGAGGATTGCCTTGTGGTTGTGCTGCCCCTGCTCAGTTCCAAAGGCAGCTCCACATGCTCCAAACCGGAACTCTTCACCTCCCCAAACCGCACGCCTATCTTCGCCTCATTCTCCGCCTTCCAATCCTTGTACATCAGGTTCTCCATGAACTTGCAGTCCCTGCTCACCAAGAACTTCTTGGTGAATGGGTCCCAAAGAAGCCATCCCTTGCTGTTTTGAGCCATGCCCAAGTGCACGGCCCACACCGCCTTGGCACCAAGCTTGTTGTGCCGAAGATGCTTAGGCACGAGCGCCATGCACATGCACCCGAACACCCGAAGCATATCCACCTTTGGCTTCCTTCCTAGCCACTCCACATAGGGCACCCATTTGTCTGCTCCCACATGAGTCAAGGCTCTGTTCTTGGCCACACACGCGCTCCGCACCGCATCAGGCCAGAAATAGTCGGGTAGCCCGGCTTCAATGAGCAACCCGCGTGCCGCCTCCGTGATTGTGCGGTTCGCTCGCTCGGCGATGCCGTTCATTGCAGGGGAGTATGGCATGGTGAGGGAGTGCCGAATACCATTCTTCTTCAGCCACAACCCAAACTCCTTGCTCAGGAACTCTCCCCCTCGATCGGTGCGGATTGACTTGACTAGACGGTCTTGTTGCCGCTCCACCATCGGGAACCAATCCGTCTTCAACGTTTCAGCCACGTCGCTCTTCTTGGCCAGCACGTACACCCAAGTCATGCGGGTGTAGACGTCGACAATGGTGAGAAAATACTCAGCTCCAGCAGCTCCAAGCTTCATGGGGCCCACCACGTCCATCACCACCTCATCAAGCGGTGCCTTTGCCGTTGCCTCCGAACTAGGGAACGGAAACCGGGTGAACTTGGCTTGAATGCACGTCGGGCAGCCAAGCACCTCATCGGGCTCCCCCTTCACACGTATGCCAGCAACCATCTCATTCTTCACTAGCTGCTGCAAGATGGGCAGGGCCACATGCCCCATGCGCCGATGCAAGGTGAGCCAATCACACTCCCCCGTAGCCGAAGTTGGATTGGAGAATGCCGCGCTCGCAATAGCGCCCCACATACTCTCTCCGTAGTCCTCCTCCGCTGCTGCCTCTGGGTTCTCCTCACCCTTTTGCTGCTCCTTGGTTGCTGCACCACTCTCCTTAGGTTCACTGAACTTGCTGGTCCCTCCAGGTTTGCTCTTCTTGAGCTCATTCTCCTTAGCGCGACCGTTCGCGCCATCGTCGCTACCGACCGCTCCATCCTTGGTGCTGATGCTTGCTGCCACTTGCCTCTCCTTAGGCATAGGGACCACTGGGATCTGCCACATCTCGTTGTAGACATCCCTGTCCTCATGAAGGTCCCAAAGAATTCGATCGCCGAGCCTTGCGGTGTAGGTCTTGGCTCCCTTCGAGTTCGTGTCCATGCCGGCCTTTGCCAACCGCCGCACGGAAATCAGGTTTGCAGCAAGGCTGGGCACCCAAAGCACGTTCTTGAGGCCCACCATCTTCCCATCAGCACCCTTGAACATGGCCTTGCCCATGCCTTTCACCTCTGCTCGCTGCCCCAAAGCCGATGTGACATGCTTCACCGGTGACGGCTCGAGTTCGGTGAGCAAGTCCGGGCGAGGTGTCATGCTATAGGTAGCGCCACTATCAATCACCCAATAGTCCAGGGGGTGTAGGGTCACCTTCCCCACAGCTGCTGGCTCCTCAAAGCCTTCATCCTTCTCTGGACCAGCCGGTACTTGCGTCGACACGAAGTAGAATAGACCCGGGTATCGATCGTCGCTCGGGTCCTTGTCGTTGTCTCCGCTCTTCATGTTTGCAGCTCCGCCACCGCGACCGCCACGGCCTCCACGGCCTCGTCCTCTCCCTCCTCCTGCTCCTCTACCCTCTTGGCCTTGAGCAGGGGTCCAACCATCAGGGAGTTTGTAGCAGTCGCGCCACATGTGTCCGCTCTTGTGGCAATAGTGACACTCGCCGTCGAATCGGCCGCGACCGCGTCCGTAGCTCTTGTTGTCGCTGCCGTAACCGCCACTCCTGCGGCCTCCGCCGAAGTTGCTGCCACCAAACCTTCCTCCCCATCGTCCTCTGCCTCTTCCTCGACCATATCCACGGCCGATGCTCGCTGCCCCAGCGCCATCCGCACTCGCCAACTCACGGCGGCGGAAATCCTCTTGAAGGATAGCTCGCTTCACGTCTTCAAGCGAGAGGCGGGGCAAGTCGCGATTAAGGTTGATGATGAGCGAGGACCATGACTCTGGGAGTAGGGCCAGCAACTTGGTCTTCTTTTGGAGCTCACTGTAGTTCAAATCAGCTCCCTCAAGCCGCGTCAACAAGTCGAAGAATTTCTGCACCCCTTCTTCAACCGCTTCGTTTTCTTCAATTCGTAGTGCCGCCATTTGCCGTTCCAACACCACCGCTACCACCGCTGTTGCAGGAGCATGTACACCCTTGAGAGCAGCCCATGCCTTTGGTCCTTTCTCTGGTTCACGCTGGAATGGCTTGATGTGACGGATCTGACTGCTCCCCAACGCTTGCCCAAGTAAGAGATAGCCTTGTGCGCTCTTCCGCACCCACGGGCTCTTCTCCGGGTCGTTCTCGGGGCGCTTCTCCGTTCCTTCCATCACCTCCAGCAGGTCATAGTGGTCAAAGATGTTCTCCATCTTGAAGGACCATTCAGCAAAGTTGTCACCGTTGAACTTGTCAAGCCCAAACACCCTAGGCTCATCCCTAGGTGGGCCAAGACTTGGTTGCATGGGCGCCATGGCTGAATCACGGGGTTGGCCTTGAGCTTGAGCTTCTCCACTGCCACCAGCACCTCTGCCACCCCTTTCCTCAGGTCCAGACATTGTCGAAACTGCTCCAAGGGGCTCTGATACCACTTGTTATAGTCACAATAGGCTTGAATGTGCCTAAAACGAAAGATAGAGAGCACAGACGGATTTCTGCACAGCGGCTTCAAACGTTGATAGCGTTCTGATCACAGCTGCAAATGACTTGATTCAAATTGGATCTGGAGCGTCTTCACGTCGTCTACAATTATCAATTTAGATTGCACGATTTGATAAAGAATTGACGACACAGCGTCGGTTTAAACGAACGGTACTATGGCAGCCACTATTGTCTTAGAACACAAGATAGGAAGAGTTACGAGTTGGGAATGACTCCCAGCTCCTACAAACCCCAAGAGCCGAGGTACAGTGATGTGGAACAGTGCCACACTGTCCCCAACCACGAAGGGTCTCGAAACTACCCTTCACTAGGGCCTACACCAAGTGAAATGTTACACTACACAAAGTAATGTAACTATCTTCAATATCTTGAGGTGTACCCTTTTGGCGAGCTTCGAAATCACTTGAGGCTTGACACCAAGGCTCGGGCTCTTCATCACAAACTCATCCTTGAGTTCTTGATGGGTCTGCTGCACACACCTGCGACACGCCGAACGTTTGACACAGGACAAAATAGAAACCGCGAACGACAAAATAGAAACCGCGCGCGAGACACAAACGACCGCGTAACACGCGTCTAGCGATAACTCGCTATTGACTCGACACACACACTCGACATCATGACTCAACATTCACACACAATTATAAGCATGAAATATATATTATCCCATGCCCTCATACCATTCCATACACACACACATTCACGCACACGGACAACAAGCCGAGTGCAAACCGTAGGGTTGCACCAACAGTGTTGAACCTCAGATCAGAGTGAATGTAAATGGTTGAGATTGATAATAGCATGCATACATCGTGTTTTTATAGAAAACACAAAGGAATGCGAAACGACCTAGACTAGCCATTTATTCTAAGGGGTACATTCCCTTATTGTAGTGTATTCAAACCGTGCGGCGCGGGAACCAGTTTGAAACCTGTTCCCGCTCTTTTCATTTCAAATGTTTATGTCTGCATCGGTCTTGGTCAGACGGTTGCTGTGTCGCTTCGACTCTTCTGACTCCTCTACTTCGTACTCGGTAGAGTCGGCTCCTGCAGCATACAGGAATGCCTTCTCATTAAACTTCGTATCGTAACACTCCCCTTCATTCCTGGGCATGCAGAGGGCTGACTCGCTTGAGTACTCCGGTGAGGTCGGAGCAGTGCTTGTACTGCTGCCGTGGCAGTCGCTTGGTGCGAAATTCGGCTGCCATCTCGCTTTTCCCTGGTCAATTTCGTTCTTAAAGAAAAAGTACTGAAGCGCGATATGCTTCGTGCAATTCATGAACCTTGGCTTGTTCGCGATCTTGACGGCGCTCTCGTTGTCGCAGTGAAGGCGAAAGGTGGGCGAAGTTGGAATTTTCGCTTCCTGCAGCAGCTCCTGGAGGTACAGACCTTCGCAAACTGCTGCTGTCGCGGTGATGTATTCTGCTTCGGCCGATGACAGGGCAACCAGCTCCTACTTCTGCGAGTTCCAGGAGATTGGTCATGTTGGTTCCAGGCGAAAAACAAAGCCGGTTCGTGAACGTCGATTCGCAGGATCAGCGGCATGATCTGCGTCCACGTAGCCGTTGAGGTTGAAGGAGGTTGTCATCAGCGTGGAGTAGGAGAGCCCGATGTCAGGTGTGGAGATGAAATACTGCAGGGCGCGCTCTAGGTCCAGCTGGTTCTCAGCTACTGGTTTGCGGGAATACTGCGCCAGTTGGTTGGCGATGTACAAAAGGTCGGGTCGGCAGGTGACAGAGGCGAACAGCAAACAACCCAGTTGCTGTTGGTACAGTTGAAGTCCTGTGGGCGACGGAGGTTTGTTGTCCAGTTTGTAGTCGGCGCTGGGGTTGCGGTAAGGAGTTGAGAGTGGTGCGGGCGAAATTTTGAAGCGTTCCCCCAGCTGCTCCGCGTACTTGGAGGCTGACAGATGAATTTGCTTGTGGCGCATAAGTAATGTTTAGCCCCAGGAACTGCTTGACATTGTGGTTGATGGTGATGTCAACGCGCTGCGCCAGGATCTCCTCGAACTGATTAAGGAGCTTGTTACAGGTGCCGGTGTACAGCAGGTCGTCGACGTAGACAGTCAGAAGGATGTAGTCGCCGTTGAAGTGAAGGCGATACAATCCCGGGTTGTGCGTCAGCTGCCTGAAGCCGATCTACAGGAGAATTTTGTGCAGATGCTGCTGCCAGAGGCGAGGCGCCTGCTTTATCCCGTGGAGGGATTTCTTTAGCTGACAGACCCTGGGGTCTCCTTCCCTGTAGGTGTGTGGCTACTCCACGAAGATGGTTACATCCACCAACGCATACAAGAATGCGTTCTTGACGTCGATCTGCCGCAGTGGTAAATGTTTAGCAGCGGCAATGGCGAGTAGAATCCTGACGGAGGTGTGACGGCTGACGGGAGAAAAAGTTTGGTCGAAATCGATGCCGTGGCGCTGGTCGTATCCGCGTACGATCCATCGTGCCTTGAAGCGCTCGATAGTTCCGTCAGCATTGGTTTTCAGACGAAAAACCCATTTTCCGTTTAGCACCCTCCTCCCCTTCACTGCTGCACGATCGACTAGGACTCATGTGTCGCGTGACTCCAACGCCTTCAGCTTTCCATCCATAGCGGCACGCCACTCCTTGGCGTGGGGACCGGGTAGGGCCTGGCGTGGATTCTTGGGTTCGACGACACGCGTGAGAGTAGTGACTGACGTGTGTAGGCCAAGAAGCTGTAGGCCAGACAAATTGGTGGTGCCTGCGGTGTCTATGGTGGTGACTTCCACCACGTCGTCATCGTCACTCTCGTTGGCAGGTGAAGAAGTGCTGGGCTGAGTGTGGCGACGTGATGGTCCTGGCACGGGAGCATTGTCATCATCATCGTCGTCGTCGTCGTCATCACGCGGGTGAGGCGGTACGCCGGGATGTTCGTCGGCGGGCTCGCGGTCAAGTGCTGCTGATGCTGCCTCATCTTCCGGAGATGTGAAACTACGGCTGGTGTTGGCGTAGGCGCGTGCGACGTTGCGACGTTCGTCCTTGATCCACTTCTGTAAGGTGAGACGCTCGTAGAAGAGGATGCCGTGAGCAGGGACGATCTGATTGGTGTCAACGTCAAGGATTATCCAGCCCTTGTACTCGTGGCTGAGCCCTAGATGGACTCCCCAGTGCGCGCGGTGAGTGAACTTGCCGGTTGTGGCCGAGGTCGGCCGATACTGCACCACACACCCCCAGACCCTCAGCATGGAGGGATCTCCCCTTGAGCCGGTCCATTTCAAGTGCGGGGAGAGGTTGTCCCGGTTGGCCGTGGTGGAGAGGAGGTTGTGCAGTCGCACGGCATGGTTCATGGCGTACGACCAGTACTTCTTGGGTAGGCCGGACTGATTCATGAGGGCACGCACTTTTGTCATGAGGGTGTGATTAACCCTCTCTGCGATGCCTTGCTGCTGGTGAGCGTAGGGGAGCGAGATTTGATGCTTGATCCCCTTCTCTGTGACGACGCTTTCTAGTTCGTTGCACCAGAACTCCTTGGCGCCATCCGTCTGCCTGATTTTGAGCTTCTTCCCTGATTTCCGTTGCGCGTATGCGAGCCAAATGCGGAAGATCTCAGAAGTTTTGGAGTGAGCGTCGACATTGGCAATCCAGACGTAGCGTGAGTAGGCGTCCACGAAGGCGGGTGCGTATTTTTCGCCGTCTATGCCGTCGAAAGTGAGCACGATGAAGTCATTGTACACCTTCTGCAGCTTCTTGTAGCGGTTGGTGCTTGGCTCCAGGGAGGGGTAGGCGTGGTGAGTGATGGCAACAGTGGGAGAGACGGTGCAGGTAGTTGGGTGTGGGGTGTTGTGGGGCTACGTGCCGTCAGGGCGCAGCAGTGCTTCTGAAAAGAAAACTTTAGCGCTGAGTGTCGGAATGTTATAGTGCTTACATTTGTGTAGGCTGTAGTGGGGTAGCTCATAACCCAATTAGGGTTAGTACTTGTACCCAACTCTTTGATAGTTCATTCATTTCTTGTTCGTTAATTCTGACATGGTTTCAGAGTAGGTCCTCTGTTAAGACCGAAGTTTTTTTTGGGCCCACCACTGAGCTGCCCTGCTAGCGACCCTCGTGCCGCCCTACTACTCCGCGCGCCGCCCTCGTGCGGACTGCACGACGACCCCTAGCCCCGGCCCGTCGCCCGTCGCCCCCTAGGCCCGGCTCGTCGCCCGTTGCCCCTAGGACCAGACCATCGCCCCTGGCCCCGTGGCCCGTCGCTCGTCGCCCCCCCCCCCCCTATGCCTGGCCCATAGCCCGTCGCTCCTGGCCCCGCGGCCCGTCGCCCCTAACCTAGGCTTCGGCCCGTCGCTCCTGGCCCCGCGGCCCGTAGCACCTAGGCCCCGCGGCCCGTCGCCCCTAGGCCCTGCGGCCTGTCGCCCGTAGCCCCTAGGCCCCGCGGCCCATCGCCACTAGGCCCCGCGGCCCGTCGCCCCTAGGCCCTCGGCCCGTCGCTCTCGGCCCCGCGGCCCGTCGCTCCTGGCCCCGCGGCCCGTCGCCCCTAGGCCCCGCGGCCCATCGCCCCTAGGCCCCCGGCCCGTCGCTCCCGGCCCCGCGGCCCGTCGCCCATAGGCCCCCGACCCGTCGCTCCTTGCCCCGCGGCCATTCACCCCTAGGCCCCGCGGCCCATCGCCCCTAGGCCCCCGGCTCGTCGCCCCTAGGCCCCGCGGCCCATCGCCCCTAGGCCCCCGGCCCGTCGCTCCCGGCCCCGCGGCCCGTCGCCCCTAGGCCCCCGACCCGTCGCTCCTTGCCCCGCGGCCAGTCACCCCTAGGCCCCGCGGCCCATCGCCCCTAGGCCCCCGGCTCGTCGCTCTCGGCCCCGCGGCCCGTCGCTCCTGGCCCCGCGGTCCGTCGCCCCTAGGCCCCGCGTCCCGACGCCCCTAGGCCCCCGGCCCGTCGCTCCCGGCCCCGCGGCCCGTCGCTCCTGGCATCGCGGCCCGTCGCCCCTAGGCCCCCGGCCCGTCGCCCCTAGGACTCGCGGCCCGTCGCCCCTAGGCCCCTGGCCCATCGCTCCCGGCCCCGTGGCCCGTCGCTCCTGGCCCCGCGGCCCGTCGCCCCTAGCCCTTGGCCCCACGGCCCGTCGCCCCTAGGCCCCGACCTTCGCCCCTAGGCCCCGACCTTCGCCCCTAGGCCCCGGCCCGTCGCCCCTGGCCCCGACATGTCGCCCCGCGGCCGCCCCTAGGCCCTCGAGCCCCCCCTCGTGCAGCCTGCTGCCTGCCCCCCTTTTCCCTGCGCTGCCCAGCCTCTACCTTGTCATAAAATTATAGCTTTTACATTTGTGTAGGCTATAGTAGGGTAGCCCATACGGGGTTCAACCCAATTAGGGTTAGTACTTGTACCCAACTGTTTGCTAGTTCATTCATTCTCGTTCGTTACTTAGACATGGAATCAGAGCAGGTTCCTTGGGCCCACCACCTGCTACGCTGCAAGTACCCCCCTAGGCCCGTCGCCCCTAGGCCCGTCGACCCTAGCCTACGCGCCCGGCCCGTCGACCCTAGCCTATGCGCCCGGCCCGTCACCCCTAGCCTAAGCGCGCCCGGCCCGTCGCCCCTAGTCTACGCGCCCGGCCCGTCGCTCCTAGCCTACGCGGCCCGTCGACCCCTAGCCCGCGGCCCGTCGACCCCTAGCCCAGCGCCCGGCCCCGTCCCTAGCCCGCGCCCAGCCCCGTCGGCCCCTAGCCCCGCGCCCGGCCCCGTTCCTAGCCCGCGCCCGGCCCAGTCGGCCCCTAGCCCCGCGCCCGGCCCCGTCCCTAGCCCAGCGCCCGACCCCGTCTGTGAGAGTACGCCGACGTTCGACATATTTCTCATTTCCATAATTTTACTCCATCTTATTCTCCTTATTTTCCTCTTTCATTTGCACTTTATTTCACCTCAATCGGACTACTATTCTATTTTCTAGAGCTTTCCGATTATTTCACTTATTTGGTATTTTCGGCACCGACATTTACATTATACGGCACCGACAGCACCGACAATGGTGTACAAGGCGTAATCTTGCCATAATCCGAAGTGCCAATGGGCTTGCGTGCTTATGCACACTTGTGATTATCTATTCTAGAAGAGCACGTTCCCGAAGGTTCGGATTATCTGTTGTTTCTATGTATTTCTGAGTATAAATACGCCTTGTACTCACCTTTAGTGCAACATTGTCGAGTGGAAATTCGATCCTGTGACACTTGGTAATCAGAGCCGTTTTCACTCGCGGAGTTTCAGCTAAGCAACGCGCTCAAGAAATTCCTGCTTCGAAAAACCGCCGGGGGCGACGAATTCGGCGCCGACGCTGGTGAGCACCAGATTCCGCGTTTTTTTAATAACCCCCCTCGCGCGTTTTTTGAACAGGATCGTGAGTTCGATTGTTGGCGAAAACGTTTGCGATACAGGGACGACAATTGCGAATTGTCGGGACCTATATCGAGCGCTGCAGAAGTAGCTGTGAGAATAATAGGAATGAATGATTGAACTAGGAAGCAGAAGGGTACAAGTGGAAAACACAAAAGTGTTGTACCCTCTAAGGACTACCCCACTACAGCCTAAACAGACTATAGTAGATATAAGTTTGACACACCCCCATAGGCAAAGTGGGGGAGAACAAGGGGTCACAAGACCAGTCAAGAAAGACAAAGCAAGCTCAGGGTGGATCACAAAGTCACCACACAGTCTGAACACAAGCAAAGGGCCATAAGGCCAGTTCACATGCAGAGTTATATAAAAGGAAAGCAAACAATACAGTGAACACAACCTAGCAAGTGTACGCATGCAGGTATAAGTATATAGAGTACAGTACAAGCAGAGTCAAGAAGTCAACAAGTGAGGCACAGTAGGTACAAGGCCTAGCACTGTACAGAAACGCTGATGATCACAAGGCTGAAGTGCCTTGGTGAAAACATCAGCAGTGTTGGCCTGAGAGGCCACGTAAGCAAGACGAAGCTGGCCACGCTGCTGCAACTCTCGAGCAAGGAAGTAGCGCAGAGCAATGTGCTTCGTTCTGTGCTCCAGTCTGTGCTCCTAACACAAGGCCAGCATGGCCTTGTTGTCGACGTACAGAATTGGAGGAGAACGAGGCGCTTCACCCAAGTCGGTCAGCAGGTAGGTGAGCCAGCGAAGCTCCTGTGCAGCCATGGCTCCAGCGTAGATCTCAGCCTCACAACTGGAGCTGAGAACAGAAGAAGAGCGGGTAGACCGCCAAGAGACAGAGCCGGAGCCAAGACTGAAGGTGTAACCCTGTGACGACCGCTGCGTAGCCAAGTCGTCAACCCAGGAGGCGTCAGCGTGACAACTCGAGCCCGTCCTCCAAGCACGAGCCCCATGCCCGATGTACTGCACAAGTATCGCAACACCCTCTTCGTAGCATCCCAATGCACCTTTCGGTGCCTGCGGGGAGCCACGTAGCGAGCCAGAAGGCTGAGAGGGTATGCGAGGTCAGGTCGTGTGCAAGTCATCAGGTACATGAGGCAGCCCACAAGCTCTGGATACGGGCCACTCGGCTCTACGGACTCGTCTGAAGGTGGAGCTGAGAGCGAGTGACCGATAGGCAGAGGAGTGGACTGTGGCGAGGAGTACGTGAAGCCGAAGCGCTGAAGGACCTGCTGCACCATGTGTGACTGAGTCAAGGTAATGGTGCGCTGTGCTCTGTCCCGGGTGATCCACAAGCCAAGATAGCTTGTCAGCTCACCCAGGTCTGTGCACGTGTGTCTCTTCTGCAGCTCGGACTTCACGTGGGCGAGTGCCTCCGTGTCAGCAGTAGCAAAGACAAGGTCGTCTACGTACACAAGAACGTAGAACGGCGGCAGAGTAGCGTCAGTGCGTAGAAACAGAGAAGGGTCAGCAAGGAGCAAAACCAAGAGCAGCAAGAGTTGTCCTGAGCGTGTCGTGCCACTCACGGGGCGCCTGGCGGAGACCGTAGACTGGCCGCCGGAGGCTCCACTGGGTACCAGGAGGAAACGACCAAGTGAAGCCAGGTGGGCGGCGCAGCCAGATCTCCTCGTGCAGGCTGCCCTGTAGGAAGGCTGTGCTGAAGTCAAGCGAGTGGAGCTCGTAATCACGCTGAGCAGCAACGTGCAGCAGTACCCGAAGAGTGGTCATCTTCGGGGTAGGGGAGAAGGTCTGAAAGAAGTGAACTCCCTGTCGCTGACTGAAGCCACGTGCAACGTAACGCGCCTTGAAGGCAGGCGGAGAACCCAGCGGCCGCTTCACCCTGAAGATCCACATGCCACTGACGATGTTCGCCCCAGGTGGGGGAACCTCGTCTACGTAGGTGCCTGTGGACTTCCAGGAAGCCATCTCTGCGTCCATGGCTGCCTGCCACTGGGAGGAGTAGGGACCCTCTATCGCCTCTGCGTAAGAGCGCGGGGTCGGGATGTCTAGTGCATCCGGGTCTCCCTCAGGGGCAAGCAGCATGGACACGAGATGAGGTGAAGCAGCGGCAAAGCACTCAAGGTCCTCCTGCGTGTCCTCAAGGACGTCCGTGCCAAGAGCACACTCACCCCCGACGGACGGAGGACAGACAGACACAGACGCAGACTCAGCAACAAGACTGGCGGCGTAGTCTAGGCGACAGGCTGCAGCAAAGTCAACAAGCTCAGCAACAAGAGCAGACGCAGCAGAGAACTCAAACAGGGGGTCTGTGACAGCAGTGGCCTGAAAGCGCGTGACAGTAGGACTAGCAGCACGAAGGGAGTCAGACTCTGGGTCCGGACCGTCAGGAAGGGAGGACGTAGGAGGAGAGGGCAGAGGGACACGCTGTGGACCATTGGAAGGACGCAGAGTCATAGAGTGAGTGCCAGGGACAGGAGGATGATGCGGACGCAAAACACGACCAGCGCGAACAGAACGGACAGGCGATGTAGAACGAGACACAGGCGACACAGGACGCGACTCAGGCTCACGACGCTCCGTAATGTTATAGTCTGCAGTCCACTTAGGGGTCGCGGATGCCCATGAAACCGCCTAAGCAGAATCTGACGTCTTCAAACCGCCTCTGTTCAAAACGCCGTGACGATCAGCTCCGAGAACATACGAGGCTGAAACTTGGACAGCGGTTAGCCTTAGGTGTCTGCTTTCCAACGGTATATTACTTGCTATTATCAGAGGTGTGTGCACTACGCAGTGAACGAAAACGTAAGCTCGGCTGAAAAAACGTGTATTCTCATTGATGCAAGGAAGTGGTGAGTACAACATTGCCTAGGGGACTCATAAGGGGTTGGGTCATCCTGGGAACTCAGAGAAGGTTGAGTCCTAGGGGAGAAAGGCTAGAGAAGAATGGGAAACGTCCTAGCTAGGTCAGCAAAGCCAACCACACTTGGATGTTCAGAGCTGTACTCAAGGCTACCAATAGTGAGTCAAGCCAACATGAGTCAGCTTGTCTTCCCACTTGCACCCTCTTGCAAGTTGCTTCCAGGAAGACCACACTTCTCAAAAGGAGGGTTGTAGAGTCCCACTTGACCACCTGTACTTCTTGTCTCATTCTCTGTCCCTGCACCATTGGCATGACAACAATGAAAGGGTGGCAAGGGAAATGCTGCCAACAGTGCACCATGACTACGGAACAGTGAATTTCGGCAGCTGTCACGCAATGCTCAGATGTTGGATCGTTCTGAAACTTGGTGACCACTTGCACAGCGGGGCAAAGGACTTCCAGACCGAATTTCAGACCAATCAGATCTCGGTAGACGAGTCAGCAGCCGAAATGGTGAACTCGGGTGTTACCAAAAAGGAGTAACACACACTTCCGGGATGCCATAAGTCTTGAAACATAAAATGTTGTCATGCCTTGGTAACTGCTTCAAAAACTCTGAAACTTTGAGGGTTTGAAGAACACGTGTTGAACAACCTCCCCACAAAATTCCAGAAGCTGAGCAGGCTTGTAGGCCGAATGGGAGTGCGATGACCGTGCCACTGTAATGTGTTGGCACAACACGTAAGACCTCTAGTCGGTCCAGAGTAAGGAGAAGGACCAGGCAGCGGAGAGGCCGGCTGGAACTGCGACTGAGACGGGACAGGCGATGGACTCTGGAAAGGAGGAGGAGGACCAGGAGAAGGCGGGGAGCCAAGAACCTGCTGAAGAAGCGGAACGTAGTACGGCCGCGGCCGCACAGCGCCTCCAGAAGCAGCAGGGACAGAACCGGTACCCTCCGCCTCAGGGTCTCCAGTCCCAGCAGCACCTCCAGCAGCTCCTGCACCAGCACTGCACCAGCAGCACCTCCAGCAGCGCCAGCACCTCCAGTAGCTCCAGTAGTACCTCCAGCACCTCCAGCAGCTCCAGCACCAGCACCACCTCCAGCAGACCCAGCACCTCCAGCAGCTCCAGCAGCTCCAGCACCAGCACCACCTCCAGCAGCACCAGCACCTCCAGTAGCTCCAGTAGCACCTCCAGCACCAGCAGCACCTCCAGCAGCTCCAGCACCAGCAGCACCCCTAGCAGCTCCAGCACCAGCACCACCTCCAGCAGCGCCAGCACCTCCAGCAGCTCCTGCACCAGCAGCACCTCCAGCAGCAACCCGACAGCGCCGAGAGTACCACTCACGAAGCCGCTGTGGAGAGAGGGGCTCCCGCCGCGACGGGACACCTAGAGCACCTCCAGACTCAGCACGCGCAGGCTCAGCACCTCCAGACACAGTACCCTCAGGCACCACACCCCCAGGCTCAGCACGCCCAGTCTGAGCACCCCCAGACTCGGCACCCCCAGTCCCCACACCCGCAGGCTCAGCTTCCCCAGACGCAGCACCTGAGTCGACAGCTACCTCGACCGGCTCGGCAGGGTCTACGTGGGACACACCTGAGGGGGCAGGACCCTGGGGGGGGAGGGGGTCTACAGGGGGAGTACATGGGGCAAGGAAGAGCGCCGGGGGAGGGGGAGAGGCAGTGCGGTAGGAAAAGAGACGGTAGTACGACACCGACTCGTCAAACGTGACGTCCTGAGAGGACAGAACACGACGCGAGGTGGGGTGGTAGAACTGCCACCCGGGTGCGTCAGGAGGGAAGCCAAGGAACACACAGGGAACGGCACGGGAGGACAGCTTGTCCGCAGTAGTATCGCGGACAAAAGCTCGAGATCCCCAGACACGGAACGCCGACGCATCGCCAACCTTCCCCGTCCACCGCAGAGTAGGTGTGGTCTCCGGCAAGGAGACACGAGGCTGAAGGTTGATCTGATGCGCAGCGTACTGAACCGCGAACGGCCACAGAAAATGGGGAGCAGCCGCATGGATCATGGACGTACGAGCGACGTCCATGACCATGCCAATGCGGCGCTCAGCAATCCCATTTTGCTGCGGGGAGGCCGGAAGCGTGAACGTCTGGCGGATGCCCTCAGAACGACAGATGGCTCTCAGGAGGTCGGATGAAAACTCCCCGCCTCTGTCTGAGTGCAGACGCAGAACAGGAAGGTCTGAGCCGAAACTCTCACTAAGCTGGCGACGAGCACCGCGGATCCAGTCGATCAACACCTCAGGAACCTCACCCTTGCTGCGCAAGGGGAAGACTGTGGTGTAACGCGAGTAGTCGTCAACGACCAGCAGGAAGTAACGCTCGTGACCCTGTCCACGGACGCGGGCTGGGCCCCACATGTCCATGTGAAGAGTCTGCAGAGGAGCCTCAGTCGGAGGGAACGAGGAGGAGTGAGGGGCGGTGCGCTGCCGGCCCTCGACACAAGGAACACAGGTGGGGGCAGGCCCCGGAGGAAGGGGAGGGAGGGACCTGGGGAGACCAGAGACAAGGGCACGGGAGGCCATACCTCGAAGACGAGGCAGGGAGGGGTGACCAAGGCGGTGGTGCCAAAGGAGAGTCTCGTGCTACGGAGGACGACACGAGCAGGGGGCAGACGCAGGACTAGACCTGGACGCGGCAGCAAACACCTGACTAGACGCAGCTACCTGACCAGACGCAGAGACCGGAGGAGGCGCAGTAGTCAGTGTGTACAGACTCGAACCTGGCCGACGGGTGAACGTGGCCAGGTGGCGGCCCGTCCGAGAGCAAGTGCAGTGGGTCACACGCTGACCTCTAGGGGTGAACTGGTCAACCCACGCGTCCTGGAGGTCAGCTCCACTCGCCAAGTTCGTAGAGAACGAGGGGAGGTGGAGTCCCGACAGCAAGCCCGACGGGGCCGCAGGACACGGTAAAACTGTAGAGGAGTGTGCAAGGACTGGGCCCCCTGAGGGGTCAGCAAGGGAGACCGCAACACGCCGGGCGAGTGGCGTGAGCGTGGTGCTGTCTCTAAAGAAAGAGCGCGAAGTACCAGAGTCAAGTGTGAACGTGTGCAAGGCCTCAGTAGGTGCAGTACTAGAGAGAGTAGACGTACCAGCACCTGGAGTAGCAGACGCACTAGCACCTAGGGCAGCAGCCATACCAGCACCTGGAGCAGCAGACGCACTAGCACCTAGGGCAGCAGCCGCACCAGCACCTAGAGCAGAAGCCGCAGTGCCCGGGTCGGGCGGGACACTCAGGTAACAGTCACCCTCAGTAATATCAGCAAGAGCATACATGGCAGCAAGGATAGCATCAAAATCTAGATCAAAGATAGGCACATTCTGCAGAAGCAGATCATGCCAGCGAGGGAGCTCAGAAGAGTCAGGAAACTGGGTACGCCAAGCGTCAGTCAAGCGACCAAAGCAGCGCTGCGTGGTGTGTGGGAGCCCACACACCTCCCCACTACGAGGGCCGGTGCGAAGAACGTAAGCGCAGGGACCTGCACCCCCAGACCTCCCACGCACAGCGTACCACTCACGAAGCTGCTGAACCGACGGGGTCTCACTGGAGCGCGGCTGCTGCTGACGCTGGCTACCACCAGCGCCTCCACGCTGCGCGGCTGCACCTCGACCAGTACCACCGCCGCCGCCACCTCCACCACCGCTGCCGCTGCCTCCACCACCTCTGCCGCTGCCTCCACCACCTCCACTGCCGCCACTGAAGCCCCCACTCCCGGTGCCACCCCCACCTCCACCGCCACCCCCTACTCCTCCGCCACCACCCCCCCCGCCGCCCCCTCCACCACCTCTGCCCCCCTTGCCCTTGCTGATGCGGCGTCTCCCACTCGGAGCAGACGCAGCCCCGACCTCCTCAGTGCCAACGAGGTCGACAGCAGCAGCAGAAGCAACAGAGGGGAGAAGGGGGACACGGGAACACCCCTCAAAGAAAGGGGTGCGACGGTCGCCGCGAGAAGCACCTACAGCTAAGATACTCTTCTCAGCTGCAGTAAGGCGCTCCTCTAGCAGGTCGACAGTCAGCTCGGTGGGGCAAAGGGAGAGGAAGTGATCCCTGACTGAGGAAAGTGAGTCAGGGAGGCGGGTGACTAGGTAGTAAAGGGTGATGTACATGGGGGGAGGGTTCTTGGCACAGAACTCAGTGGGAAGGGCAGCACGGTAGCGGGCGTCACTAGTGCGAAGGTGAGCAACTAGGTCAGCGACTGTGGCAAAGGCGGCAAGGTCAGGGAAAAGGTACGGCAGCATGAGGCGGCTGAGTGCAGCAGTGGAAGGGGAGGAGTAGCGTGCAACTACAGCGTCGTACAAAGACTGAGCAGTCTTGTACTGGCCAAAGTGTGCGCGCTCAGTAGCCGGCAGGTGACTGCGAACAGCAAGACGAGCAACAGCGTCATGAGTGGTCCACTGAGAGCGAACAGTACTGTCAGCAGTGACAGCAGGAGCAGTGGAAACACCAGACGTGTGATCGAAAAGAGATACCCCATCCCTAGAATCACACTGAAGAAACAGCTGGAGATCGTCAACCCACACGTCAAAGCCAACTGCACGTCCCTCAGCATCAAAGGTGAGAACGGTGGGACTAGCCATAGTAGCAGTAGGAGCAGTAGCAGTGCAAAGCAGTGAAAGCAGCAGTAGCAGCAGGAGCAACTCAGCTAGGCAGGGCAGCGCGACTCGGCAGGGCGGCTCGGCAGTGCGGCTCGGCAGGGCGGCTCGGCAGCGCGACTCGGCCCGGTTATGCTCTTACCAGGGGCGAGGCCGGGGCAGGGCCGGGGCAGAGCTGCGACAGGTCCGGGACTGGGCCGCAACGGGGCCAGGGCAGGGTCGGGGCCGAGGTAGGTCTGGGACGGGGCCGCGACGGGGCCGGGGCAGGGTCGGGGCCGGGGCAGGTCCGGGACGGGGCCGCGACAGGGTCGGGGCCGGGGCAGGTCTGGGACAGGGTCGGGGCCGGGGCAGGTCCAGGACGGGGTCGCAACGGGGCCGGGGCAGGACAGGGTCGGGTCCGCTACGGGGCCGCGACGGGGCCGCGCAAGGGGCCGCGTAAGGGGCCGCGACGGGGCCGCGTAAGGGGCCGCGGAAGGGGCCGTGTAAGGGGCCGCGACGGGCCTAGAAGGGGCCGTGACAGGCCTAGAAGGGGCCGTGACGGGCCTGGAAGGGGCCGCGACGGGCCTGGAAGGGGCCGCGACGGGCCTAGAAGGGGCCGCGACGGGCCTAGAAGGGGCCGCGAAGGGCCTAGAAGGGGCCGCGACGAGCCTAGAAGGGGCCGCGACGGGCCTAGAAGGGGCCGCGACGGGCCTAGAAGGGGCCGCTACGGGCCTAGAAGGGGCCGCGAAGGGCCTAGAAGGGGCCGCGATGGGCCTAGAAGGGGCCGCGACGGGCCTAGAAAGGGGCCGTGACGGGCCTAGAAGGGGCCGCGACGGGCCGTGAAAGGGGCCGCGACGGGCCTAGAAAGGGTCGCCACGGGCCGCAAGGGGGGGGCGCTACGGGCCGCGAAGGACAGGCGCGACGCGCGCGTCGGGCAGGTAAAAAAAATTCGTTTTAGTGGTGGGCCCTTAGGAAAAACTAGCTCTATACCATGTGAGAATAATAGGAATGAATGATTGAACTAGGAAGCAGAAGGGTACAAGTGGAAAACACAAAAGTGTTGTACCCTCTAAGGACTACCCCACTACAGCCTAAACAGACTATAGTAGATATAAGTTTGACAGTAGCGAGACCGACGCGCGACGGATCGAACGACTTCGGGTGAAAGCGCGCGTCATGGCGAAAATTGCGACAGAAGCAGAATCGATCGTGACTTCGCAGCAGTCGCGAAATTTTCCCAAGGCCCAAGAAATTCGAGCCCCCAACACCTTTGATGCGGAAATCGATGCTAGGCGCTGGCTTTTGGCGATCGAAATTTATTTCGCCGCCATTGGATGGACAGCACCAGCACTCGACAGAAACAGAATTAAATTTGCAGCAACACTACTGCGCGGACCAGCAATTGAATGGATAAGCAGAAGCGGTTTATTAAACCAAGGTGAAGCGACGTGGCAGCAGTTCCGTGAAGGATTACTACAACGTTTTGAGCCGATTAATGCAGCGTTTATCGCCCGCGACAAAATACATCGTCATCGACAAATCGGGAGCGTCGCGAACTACACGCAACAAATGGAGGAGTTGTTCAACCGCATCCCCAACGTCACGGAAGGCGAAAAAATTAGAGCATTTATCGCGGGGCTGAAAAAAGAAACATGACAACATGTTGCGGCCGCAAATTGGAGCAGCTACAACGACGTCGTTTCGGCAGCGGAACGTTTCGACGTAACCACGATCGGAACACGACGACTTCATGGACGAGCTAGACGACATGGAGGACGCTTGGCTAACCCCACGTACGCCAACCCGATGGAACTCGATCGAATCGACGCGAAGGCAAGACCAAAGAAGAACAAATCTAATTGTTCTTTCTGCGGCAAGCCCGGGCATCGACTCATCGATTGTGACGAAATGAAAACTGCACGTTCAGCGCTTAGGGACCGCAGCAGTGGAGCAGATTTAATGCGAATATTGGAGGATCGTGGAGTGAAATTTTCAAACCACGAACGGACTCTACCAGGGAAAATCGCCGAGGGAAATAAAATCTCCGCGACACAAGACCCTGCTGGACCCGGACAACTCCAAAAAGGCCCTGTAAAAAGTAAGCACCCCTTCAAAATATCATACAAGGATGCTTTACTTGGAAAAAAATCCCTTGGGTCACGAGAGAGGCCCCAGAAGAAAAAGAATGTACTGGTACGACAACTACAGCAGCTGCGCATGGGGAACCAACAACGGAGCATGGAAGATCGACCTTCCAACGACGACATCGTCCTCTCTCTGAAAATCCAGCCCACGTCGACCAACCGGTCCCCACGGAAGAAGTCGGTGGCGCTGAAGCAGCTCAAGAGGGAGCTGGAGGTCAACATGAAGCTGCGACGACCTCAAACCTCCTCTACAGATGCATCTGCAACATCCGAAACATCTACGGTATCTACCCCATCTATGAATTCTACTACGAGCTCGAGAACCACGTCATCGACGACAACAAAAAATCATGGCAATAGGGAACGGCAGGACCGGCCATCTGCCACCCCAGAAGAAAACACAGAGCTATGGGAAATGCCCTATGATCCAATCAACGAGACGATCAACGGGTACAACGAGCAACGCCAACCACTTTTGCTCGAGGTGATCTGCAATGGACGACGCCTCCAAGCACTCGTGGACAGCGGAGCATCCCATTCAATATGCGACGAAGCAACCCTCGAATGCATCAACGAGAAGTACACGCCTTCAAACTTCACAACTACGATGGTTGACGGAAGCAAATTACAAGTCTACGGCAAAGCAGCATTACACCTGCAGATGGGTCCTCTTTGCTGGAAACCGACCCTACCCGTCACCAACATCAAAAGGCTAGACTTGATTCTTGGGAGAGATTTTCTGAAGAAGTTCAACCCCGAGATCAACTGGGTCACCCGCAGGGCGAGTATTTACAATCAAGACAGAAGAATTCCTCTTCCGAATTGGAGCAACACGGGAGATATTCCGGAGGAGACTCTCGCACGCTTCGAGAAGGACGTGAAGCGAACCATGGCAGGGTTTGTTGCACTGGTTACTAACGAGGACGAAGGAGAGAGAAAAACGCTCGAGCTTCCACCAGCAATCCAGAAACGTCTAGAAGAGTTCGAAGACGTTCTCCCTGACGACCTTCCAGACCAGTTGCCGCCATACCGAACCCACCAGCACGAGATCATCGAAGAACCTGGTTCAAAACCGACCTTCCGAGCACCATATCGACTCAGCCCTACCGAGTTGGCCGACATGAAGAAGCAGATCGAGTACCTTCTGGACAAAGGACTCATTCGACCATCAACATCACCATACGGTGCACCAGTGCTTTTCACGCCAAAACCTGACGGAAGCTTACGCATGTGCATCGACTACCGAGCCCTCAACAAGCAGACGATCAAGAACAAGTATCCGATTCCACGGATCGACGATCTACTTGACCAGCTTCGTGGAGCCACGATATTCTCAAAACTCGATTTGAGATCGGGATATTGACAGATCCGGATGGCGGATAACTCCATCCATAAAACAGCGTTTCGGACACGATACGGATCCTACGAGTACCTCGTCATGCCGTTCGGACTCACCAACGCACCCGCTACATTCCAGGCCAAACTGAACCATATTCTTAGGCCTCTATGCGACGAATGCGTGGTGGTGTACCTGGACGACATCCTGATCTACTCGAGGGACATGAAGCAGCACATCGAACACCTACGACGTGTCTTCGAGATACTTCGACGGGAGAAGTTCTACGTCAAGCTATCCAAGAGCGAGTTTGCCTTGAAGAAAGTTCAGTTCCTTGGACACATGGTGAGCGCTCAAGGAGTCCATGTCGACCCAAAGAAGATCGAAGCCGTACGTACGTGGAAGACACCGGAGAACGTGAAGGAACTTCAGCAATTCCTTGGCTTTGCGAACCACTATAATCGGTTTGTGCCACAGTATGCGAAGATTGCAACACCTCTCACCAAATCTACTGAAGAAGAATACACCGTTCAAGTGGGAGGATGTGCACCAGCAAGCCATGGAACAGTTGAAGACCACACTCACGTCCGCACCCGTCCTGATCCTGCCAGATCCAGAAAAAGACTACGTCATCGAATCTGACGCTAGCGACCAAGCAGTTGGAGCAGTCTTGATGCAAGACCAAGGGAAAGGACTACAACCAATTGCTTACCTCAGCAAGAAATTGCACGGGGCAGAACTCAACTACCCGATTCACGACAAAGACGCCTTAGCGATCATCACCGCATTCAAGACATGGCGATGCTACCTCGAAGGGAGAAAGACCACGGTCTACACTGACCATTGCAGCCTAAAATACATGAAAACGCAGCCGACCCTCTCCAGACGACAAGTCAGGTGGATTGACTTCCTCGAGACGCACTTCGACTAGGACATCGTGTACAAGCCGGGACACAAGAATAAGGCAGACCCACTGAGCCGGCCTGGACACGTTGCCGCCATACAGATTGAGGGGATGAATCCGCTACTCAAGGGACTCTTCACGCACGGGTATACCATCGACCCCGAGATTCCCTTAGCAGAGACAAAGAAATTGTTGCAGTGGGACCACGACGTCGCACTACGCAAAGGATCAACAAAGATATGGGTACCCAACTACCCGCCTCTTCGGCAGTTGCTTCTCGAAGAATTCCATGACGTGCTCTACGCTGGACACTTTGGGAGTAACAAGACTCTTGCCGGGATTGCGAAAGTCTACTACTGGCCTCACATGGCAACCGACGTGCAAAAGTTTGTCACTTCGTGCGACACGTGCCAGCGGATGAAAAGCAGTAAGCAGAAGAAAGCAGGACTTCTTCAGCCTTTACCCGTCCCGGAACAGCATTGGCAAGTGGTCAGCTTGGATTTCATCACCGGTTTACCACCTACCAACGCGGGGCATGACGCCATCCTGGTCGTCATCGACAAATTCTCAAAGATGGGACACTTCATTCCGACACATACAACCGCACGCACGGAGGAAACGGCACAGCTATTCCTCAAACACATCATCTCACAGCACGGGATCCCAACAACCCTCATATCCGACAGGGACCCCAAGTTTACTAGCAAGTTCTGGAAAGAGCTCATGTCGCTCATGGGGACACGACTAGCAATGTCATCTGCATATCATCCCCAGACCGATGGGCAGACAGAGCGCTTGAACCAAATTGTGGAACAACTCTTGCGCGCAGCGTGCAAGGACGACATTAACACGTGGGACTTGCACTTGCCGGTGTTGGAGTTCGCCTACAATAATGCGAAGCATGCCGCAACAGGAGAGACCCCATTTTTCCTCTGTTACGGACGACATCCACTAACTCCATAACAGCCGACAGTACCTGCAGCTGTCCAACCTGCGCACGACTTCGTTACCACAATGCAGCAGCTTTGGGATCGGACACACAAGCGTCTACAGGACATACAGTCTTCACAGAAACGCTTGGCCGATCGCCATCGACGTGATCATACCATTGCGGTTGGTGACCATGTGCTTCTTGACACATGCAACCTCAACCTCGGTCACCTTCCATCCAAGTTAAGACCTCGCTTCTGCGGACCTTTCCTCGTAGAAGAGCAGGTCACTCCAGTCACATTCCGCTTGCGCCTACCAGCTTCTTGGAAGATTCATAATGCCTTCCACGTGCAGCTTCTTAAACCCTATCAAGATCCAAATAAGCTGTACACGGGACGCCAACCTCCGCCGCCGCCTCCAGTCCTCGTGAATGATGAACTTGAGTACGAGGTTGAATTTGTGCTTGCACATCGTCGTCGTCGGCATGGCGCCCTGGAGTTTCTCGTACGCTGGAAAGGCTATGATCCTTCTGAGGACAGCTGGGTCTCTGAAGAAGACATGAGTAACGCCCGACGTTCTCTCCGCGACTATCTTGTCAAGCAGGGTGTTACATCTACCACCCAGCTTTGAGGGGGGGAAGTGTGAGAGTACGCCGACGTTCGACATATTTCCCATTTCCATATTTTTACTCCATCTTATTCTCCTTATTTTCCTCTTTCATTTGCACTTTATTTCACCTCAATCGGACTACTATTCCTTTTTTCTAGAGCTTTCCGATTATTTCACTTATTTGGTATTTTCGGCACCGACATTTATATTATACGGCACCGACAGCACCGACAGTGGTGTACAAGGCGTAATCTCGCCATAATCCGAAGTGCCAATGGGCTTGCGTGCTTATGCGCACTTGTGATTATCTATTCTAGAATAGCGCGTTCCCGAAGGTTCGGATTATCTGTTGTTTCTATGTATTTCTGAGTATAAATACGCCTTGTACTCACCTTTAGTGCAACATTCTCGAGTGGAAATTCGATCCTGTGACACCGTCCCTAGCCCGCGCCCGGCCCCGTCGGCCCCTAGCCCCGCGCCCGGCCCCTCACGACGACCCCTAGTCCGCGCCCGGCCCCGTTCCTAGCCCGCGCCCGGCCCCGTCGGAGCCTAGCCCCGCGCCCGGCCCCGTCCCTAGCCCGCGCCCGGCCCCGTCGGCCCTTAGCCCCGCGCCCGGCCTCGTCCCTAGCCCAGCGCCCGGCCCCATCGGCCCCGTCCCTAGCCCAGCGCCCGGCCCCGTCCCTAGCCCGCGCCCGGCACCGTCGGCCCCTAGCCCCACGCCCGGCCCCTCACGACGACCCCTAGCCCGCGCTCGGCCCCGTCCCTAGCCCGCGCCCGGCCCCCCACAACAACTCCTAGCCCGCGCCCGGCCCCCACGTCGACCCCTAACCTCGCGCTCGGCCCCGTCCCTAGCCCGCGCCCGGCCCCCACGACGACTACTAGCCCGCGCCCGGCCCCGTCCCTAGCCTGCGCCCAGCCCATTCCCTAGCCCGCGCCCGGCCACCTGTCGGCCCCTAGCCCCGCGCCCGACCCTGTCCCTAGCCCGCGCCCGGCCCCCTGTTGACCCTTAGCCCCGCGCCCGGCCCCGTCGGTCCCTTGCCCCACTGTCACTGCTGCTACTGCTACAGCAGCTACTACTACTGCTACAGTTGCTACTGCTATCCTGCGTGCTGCACAGCTATGGCTTCGCTTCGGGTTCTCGCGTTTGACCATGAGGGCAGACCGGTTCAGTTTGACACGTGGCTAGACGACCTGCAGCTGTACCTACTGAGCGATTCTAAGGACAGTGTCTCGCTCTTTGACCTAGCGTCAGGAGCTGCTACTGCCCCTCCCTCCACAGCTGACAGTTCGACTCGCTCACAGTGGCTTACTCGTGACGCTGGTGCCCGCTTAGCCATTCGCAACCACCTGCCATTAGCTGAATGCGCTCACTTCGGACAGCACAGGACAGAGCAGGCACTGTACGACGCTGTAGTCGCTCGCTACTCCTCCCCTGCCACTGCTGCTCTAGGCCGCCACCTTCTGCCCTACCTGTTCCCCGAGCTGTCTGCCTTTACCACAATCGAGGACCTGGACTCCCACCTTCGCGCTAGTGATAATCGCTACCGCGCTGCCATATCTGCTGAGTTCTTTGACAGGAACCCGCCCCCGATGTACATCACTCTCTACTTTATAGTCACCCGCCTCCCTGACTCTCTTCGCGCTGTCAGGGACCACTTTCTCGCACTTGACCCCATAGCCCTCACTGTTGACCTACTGAAGCAGCACCTCCTTGCAGCTGAGACTAGTGTAGTCGCTGTAGGTGCCGCTCATGGCACTCCTCGCACGCCCTTCTTTTGAGGGGTGTTCCCCCTCCCCCCTTGCCCCCTCCTACGCCTCTGCTGCTGCTGCAGACGTCTCTGTTCCTGAGTACGTCGAGGCTGCATCTGCTAGTGCGAAGCGCCACAGTAGCGAGGGCAAGGGTGTCCGGGGTGGTGGAGGTGGCAGCGGCGGTGGTGGAGGTGGCAGCGGGAGTGGTGGTGGGGGCAGCAGTAGAGGTGGTGGCGGCAGTGCGACTGTTGGCAGGAGTGGGAGCTCTGGTGGCGCTGCTGGAGGCAGCGGTGAGAGTGGCGGCAGTGGAGGCGGTGGGACTGGTAGCGGTGGGACTGGTGCTCGGTGTGTCGGTTCTGGGGGTGGCCAGCGCCAGCAGCAGCAGCGTCGGAGCGAGACCCCGTCTCCCTAGCAGCTTTGTGAGTGGTTTCTGCGTGGGGCGTCTGGGGGTAGTTGCCCGTATGTCATTCGCACGGGTGACCGTGCTGCTCAGACTTGCGGACGGCTCCACACTCAGCACCGCTGCTTCGCTCGCCTGGACGACGCTTGGCGTGCTGAGTTTGGTGATGACTTCGAGCTCCCTCGCTGGGCAGATCTGCTTAAGTCTAGGATTGCTATCTTTGACCTAGAATTTGATGCTATTCTTTCTGCTATGTATGCTTTGTCGGTTAGTGCTGAGAGTGACTGTTACCGGTGTGTGCCGCCTGACCCAGGTATAGCCGCTGCTGCTCTAGGTGCTAGTGAGTCTGGTACTCTCCCTGGTACTGCGCCTGCTGAGGCCTTGCACACTTTCACGTTGGACTCTGGCGCCTCGCGCTGTTTCTTTCGTGACAGCACCACCCTCACTCCTCTTCCTGCACCTGTCCCAGTCAGACTGGCTGACCCCTCCGGGGGACCGGTCGTTGCCCGTTCCTCCTCTGTCCTCCCGTGTCCGGCGGTTCCGTCCGGCTCACTTTCAGGTCTTCACCTCCCCTCGTTCTCTACGAACTTGGTGAGTACCGCTGCCCTCCAGGATGCGATGGTCACTACCACCACTCCTGGGGGTCAGCGTGTGTCGATCTGCACGTGCACACGGACGGGGCGTCACCTGGCCACGTTCACTCGTCGGCCAGGGTCGAGTCTGTACACCCTCACTACCGAGCCTTCTCAGGTAGCTGCGTCTGCTCAGGTGTCTGCGTCAGATCAGGTAGCCGCCTCTTGCTCGTGTCGCCTCCTGTCGCACCAGAATCTTCTGTGGCACCACCACCTGGGTCACCCCTCTTTGCCTTGCCTTCGTGGCATGCACTCTCGTCTTATTGTCTCTGTCCTTCCCAGGTCTCTGCCTCCTCTCCCGCCCTCGCCAGCCCCGCCCTGCCTCCCTTGCGTCGAGGGGCGCCAGCGCGCCGCTCCTCACTCCTCCTCGTTTCCCCCGACGACTGCTCCCCTGCAGACTCTCCACATGGACGTGTGGGGCCCAGCCCGCGTCAGTGGACAGAGCCGCGAGCGCTACTTTCTGCTGGTTGTTGACGACTACACGCGTTACACCACGGTCTTCCCCTTGCGCAGCAAGGGTGAGGTCCCTGATGTCTTGATCCCTTGGATCCGCGCAGTCCGTCTCCAGCTCCGCGAGCAGTTCCGCTAGGACCTTCCTGTCCAGCGTCTGCACTCTGACAGAGGTGGTGAGTTCTCCTCCGACCTCTTGCGGGACTTTTGTCGCGGGGAGGGCATCCTCCAGTCGTTCACGCTTCCGGCCTCCCGGTAGCAAAATGGGATTGCTGAGCGCCGCATTGGCTTAGTCATGGAGGTCGCTCGTACCTCCATGATCCATGCGGCCGCTCCCCATTTTCTGTGGCCGTTTGCTGTCCGGTACGCTGCGCATAAGCTCAACCTCTGGCCCCGTTTCTCCTTGCTGGAGACCTCGCCCACACTGTGTTGGACGAGGGAGGTTGGCGATGCGTCGGTGTTCCGGGTCTGGGGATCTCGTGCCTTTGTTCGCGATCCGTCAGCGGACAAGCTCTCCCCCCGTGCTATCCCCTGCGTCTTCCTTGGCTTTGTCCCTGACGCGCCTGGCTGGCAGTTTTACCACCCCACCTCGCGCCGTGTCTTCCCCTCTTAGGACATCTCGTTTGATGAGTCGGTTCCCTTTTTCCGTCTCTTCCCCTACCGCTCTGCCTCTCCCCCGCCACTCTTCCTTGCTCCCGGTCCCCCTCCGGTAGACCCCCTTCTGCCCCTGGATCCTGCTCCCTCCGGTGTGTCTCAGGTAGACCCTCTCCCTGGTCCTGTGCCTGTTGAGGTAGCTGTCAGTTCAGGTGGTGGCCAGCGTCAGCAGCAGCAGCGTCGGAGCGAGACCCTGTCTCCCTAGGAGCTTCGTGAGTGGTTTCTGCGTGGGCCGTCTGGGGGTAGTTGCCCGTATGTCATTCGCACGGGTGACCGTGCTGGTCAGAATTGCGGGCGGCTCCACACTCAGCACCGCTGCTTCTCCCGCCTCGACGACGCTTGGCGTGCTGAGTTTGGTGACGACGTCGAGCTCCCTCGCTGGGCAGATCTGCTTAAGTCTAGGATTGCTATCTTTGACCTAGAATTTGATGCTATTCTTTTTGCTATGTATGCTTTGTCGGTTAGTGCTGAGAGTGACTGTTACCGGTGTGTGCCGCCTGACCCAGGTATAGCCGCTGCTGCTCTAGGTGCTAGTGAGTCTGGTACTCTCCCTGGTACTGCGCCTGCTGAGGCCTTGCACACTTTCACGTTGGACTCTGGCGCCTCGCGCTGTTTCTTTCGTGACAGCACCACCCTCACTCCTCTTCCTGCACCTGTCCCGGTGAGACTGGCTGACCCCTCCGGGGGACCGGTCGTGGCCCGTTCCTCCACTGTCCTCCCGTGTCCGGCGGTTCCGTCCGGCTCACTGTCAGGTCTTCACCTCCCCTCGTTCTCTACGAACTTGGTGAGTACCGCTGCCCTCCAGGATGCGATGGTCACTACCACCACTCCTGGGGGTCAGCGTGTGTCGATCTGCACGTGCACACGGACAAGGCGTCACCTGGCCACGTTAACTCGTCGGCCAGGGTCGAGTCTTTACACACTCGCTACCGAGCCTTCTCAGGTAGCTGCGTCTGCTCAGGTGTCTGCGTCAGGTCATGTAGCCGCCTCTTGCTCGTGTCGCCTCCTGTCGCACCAGACTCTTCTGTGGCACCACCGCCTGGGTCACCCCTCCCTGCCTCGCCTTCGTGGCATGCACTCTCGTCTTCTTGTCTCTGGCCTCCCTAGGTCTCTGCCTCCCCTGCCGCCCTCTCCAGCCCCGCCCTGCCTCCCTTGCGTCGAGGGGCGGCAGCGCGCCGCTCCTCACTCCTCCTCGTTCCCCCCGACGACTGCTCCCCTGCAGACTCTCCACATGGACGTGTGCGGCCCAGCCCGCGTCAGTGGACAGAGCCGCGAGCGCTACTTTCTGCTGGTTGTTGACGACTACACGCTGTACACCACGGTCTTCCCCTTGCGCAGCAAGGGTCTGGTCGTTGATGTCTTGATCCCTTGGATCCGCACAGTCCGTCTCCAGCTCCGCAAGTGGTTCGGCCAGGACCTTCCTGTCCTGCGTCTACACTCTGACAGAGGTGGTGAGTTCTCCTCCAACCTCTTGCGGGACTTTTGTCGTGGGGAGGGCATTCTCCAGCCGTTCATGCTTCCGGACTCCCCTCAGCAAACTGGGATTGCTGAGCGCCGCATTGGCTTAGTCATGGAGGTCGCTCGTACCTCCATGATCCATGCGGCTGCTCCCCATTTTCTGTGGCCGTTTGCGGTCCGGTACGCTGCTCATCAGCTTAACCTCTGGCCTCGTGCCTCATTGCCGGAGACCTCGCCCACACTGCGTTGGACGGGGGAGGTTGGGGATGCGTCAGTGTTCCAGGTCTGGGGATCTCATGCCTTTGTTCGCGATACGTCAGCGGACAAGCTCTCCCCCCGTGCTATCCCCTGCGTCTTCCTTGGCTTTGTCCCCGACGCGCCTGGCTGGCAGTTTTACCACCCCACCTCGCGCCGTGTCTTCCCTTCTCAGGACGTCAGGTTTGACAAGTCGGTTCCTTTTACCGCCTCTTCCCCTACCGCTCTGCCCCTCCCCCGCCCCCGCTGCTCTTCCTTGCTTCCCGCCCCCCTCCGGTTGACCCCCTCCCACCCCAGGGTCCTGCTCCCTCAGGTGTGTCTCAGGTAGACCCTCTCCCTGATCCTGCGCCTGTTCAGGTAGCTGTCGACTCAGATGCTGCTCAAGGTGCTGCGTCTGGGGGTGCTGCGTCTGGGGGTGCGGAGTCTGGGGGTGCGGAGTCTGAGGGTGCTGAGACTGGGGTGCTGGGCCTGGGGGTGTTGCGACTGGGGGTGGTGAGCCTGGGGGTGCTGAGCCTGAGGATGTTGAGCCTTGGAGTGCTGCGGCGGAGGGTGCGGAGTCTGGAGGTGCGAAGCCTCAGGGTGCTGCTTCGTCTGGAGGTTCTGCTGGTGCTTCGCCGAGCCTGTCTCCGCAGCAGTTGCGTGAGTGGATGGTTTGGCGTACGCGCCTTCAGAGTGGAGCTTCTTGAGCTGGAGGTGTTGGCCCTGCTGGAGCCGGAGGTCCTGGAGTTGCTGCTGGAGCTGGTGTTACTGGAGGTACTGCGACCACTGGTCCTGGAGGTGCTCGTACCCGGGGTACTGGAGTTGCCGGGACTGGTGGTGTTGAGGGTTCTGGAGCTGGAGACCTTACGGAGTCTGCTACTACTGGCGCTGGTGGCGTTGGAGCTGGAGGAGCTGGAGTTGGTGCCCCTTGCGCAGGAGGCGCTGGAGTTGGAGGCCCTGGTGTTGGAGGTGCTGGAGCTGGAGGAGCTGGAGCTGTTGACCCTGGTGGCGCTATGCGGCCGCGACCGTACTTTGTTTCCCTGCTCCAGCAGGTTCTTGGTACCCCGCCTTCTGCTGCCCTTACTCCTCCCCTCCTGTGTCCCCCGCCTGACCAGTCGCAGCCGCCGTTACAGCCGGCTTCTCCTTTGCCTGCTCCTTCTCCTTACACTGAGCAGTCAGGCGGTCTTACAGAGCGTCGTGACCCTGCGTCTCGTCCTATCTTGCCTGTTCGCACTGCTCGTCGCATTCCTCATTCGTGTCCTCCTCTTGTCCCTAGCACGCACTCTATGACCCTTCGTCCTTCCTCTTTTCCTCTACGTGTTCCTCTGCCTACTCCTCCTGCGTCCTCTCTTCCTAAGGTCCCTGACCCTGAGTCTGACCGCGCTCGTGCTGCCAGTCCCACAGTCTCTCGTCTCCTTGCCACTGCTGACACTGACCCTTCTTTTGGGTCTGCTTCTGCGTCTGCTCTCGTTGCTGAGCTGCTTGATTTTGCTGCTGCCTGTCATCTAGACTACGCCACTGCTCTTGTTGCTAAGTCTGGGTCTGCTAGTCCTCCGTCCGTCGCGGGTGAGTGTGCTCTTGGCACGGACGTCCTTGAGGATAGGCAGGAGGACTTTGAGTGTCTTGCAGCTGCTGTGCCTCGTCTCGCTTCCATGCTGCTTGCCCCTGAGGGATACCCGGATGCTCTAGACATCCCGACCCCGCGCTCTTACGCAGAGGCGATTACGGGTCCTTACTCCTCAAAGTGGCAGGCAGCCATGGATGCCGAGATGGCATCCTGGAAGTCCACAGGCACCTACGTCGACGAGGTTCCCCCACATGGGGCGAACATAGTCGATGGCATGTGGATCTTCAGGGTGAAGCGGCCGCCGGGTTCTCCGCCTGCCTTCAAGGCACGTCACGTTGCTAGAGGCTTCAGTTAGCTGCCCTGGACTTCAGCACAACTTTCCTGCAGGGCAGCCTGCACGAGGAGATCTGGTTGCACCGCCCACCTGGTTTCACTGAGTATTTTCCTGCAGGTACTCAGTGGAGTCTTCGGCGGCCAGTCTACGATCTCCGTCAGGCGCCTCGCGAGTGGCATGACACACTGAGGACTACACTTGCGGCTCTTGGGTTTGCTCCTGCTACTGCTGACCCGTCGCTGTTTCTACGCACCGACACCTCGTTGCCGCCTTTCTACGTCCTTGTCTACGTCGGCGACCTCGTCTTTGCCACTGCTAACACTGAGGCACTGACCCTTGTGAAGTCGGAGCTGCAGAAGAGACACATCTGCACTGACCTGGTTGAACTGCGCAGCTATCTTGGCTTGCAGATCACCCGGGACAGAGCTCGGCGCACCATCACCCTGACTCAGTCACACATGGTGCACCAGGTACTTCAGCGCTTCGCCTTCGAGTTCTCCTCGCCACAGCCCACTCCTCTGTCTACCAGCCACTCGCTCTCAGCTCCACCTTCGGACGAGTCCGTAGAGCCGAGTGGTCTGTACCCAGAGCTTGTGTACCCTCTCAGCCTTTTGGCTCGCTACGTGGCTCCCGGTAGGCACCGAAAGGTGCACTGGGATGCTACAAAGAGGGTACTGCATTACCTGTGCAGTACGTCGAGCATGGGGCTTGTGCTTGGAGGACGGGGTCCGGTTGTCCTCACTGGTCACGCAGACGCCTCCTGGGTTGACGACTCAGCTACGCAGCGCTCGTCACAGGGTTACACCTTCAGCCTTGGGTCCGGCTCTGTTTCTTGGCGGTCTACCTGCTCGTCTTCGGTTCTCAGTTCCAGTTGTGAGAGTGAGATCTACGCCGGAGCCATGGCTGCTCAGGAGCTACGCTGGCTCACCTACCTGCTGACTGACTTGTGAGAGCAGCCTTGTTCGCCTCCAGTCTTGTACGTAGTCAACAAGGCCATGATTGCCTTGTGTCAAGAGCACAGACTGGAGCACAGAACGAAGCACATCGCTCTGCGATACTTCCTTGCTCGAGAGTTGCAGCAGCGTGGCCAGGTTCGTCTTGCGTACGTGGCCACTCGGGCCAACACTGCTGATGTCTTCACCAAGGCACTTCCACCTAGTGATCATCAGCGTTTTGTTACTGTGTTAGGCCTTGTGCCTACTTTGCCTCACTTGCTAACTTCGTGACTTTGCTTGTACTGTGATCTATATATATATCTGCATGCTTGCACTTACTAGGGTATGATCTCTGTATTGTTTTTTTCTCTTTTATATATAACACTGCATATGAACTGGCCTTGTGGCCCTTTGCTTGTGCTCGGACTGTGTGGTGACTTTGTGATCCTCTCTGAGCTTGCCTTGCTTTTCTTGACTGGTCTTGTGACCACTTGTTCTCCCCCACTTTGCCTATGGGGGTGTGTCAGAACATTATAGCTTTTACATTTGTGTAGGCTATAGTGGGGAAGCCCATAAGGGGTACAACCCAATTAGGGTTAGTACTTGTACCCAACTGTTTGCTAGTTCATTCATTCTCGTTCGTTACTTTGACATACCTGCCCTGCGTGCTACGCCACTATGGCTTCTCTTCGCGTTCTTGCGTTCGATCATGAGGGCCGACCGATCTAGTTTGACACGTGGCTCGACGAATTGCAGCTGTACCTATTGAGCGACTCTAGGGACATCGTTTCGTTGTTTGACCACATGTCTGGCGCCGCTCTCGCCCCTCTCGCCACAGCTGACTGTGCGACTCGCTCACAGTGTCTTACTCGTGACGCTGCTGCTCGCTTAGCCATTCGCAACCACCTGCCGTTAGCCGAATGCGCTCACTTCGGACAGCACAAGACTGCACAGGCACTCTATGACGCTGTAGTCGCCCGTCACTCCTCGCCTGCCACTGCTGCTCTAGGCCGTCTTCTACTGCCCTACCTGTTTCCCAAGCTGTCCGCCTTTGCCACAGTAGAGGACCTTGTTTCCCACCTTCGCATTAGCGACGCTCTCTACCATGCTGCCCTCCCAGCAAAGTTCCTTGCCAAGAACCCGCCCTCGATGTACATCACTCTCTACTTTATAGTCACTCGCCTCCCTGACTCTCTTCGCGTTGTCAGGGACCACTTTCTCGCGCTCGACCCCACAGCCCTCACTATTGACCTACTCGAGCAGCACCTCCTTGCAGATGAGACTAGTGTAGTCGCTGTAGGTGCTGCTCGTGGCACTCCTCGCACACCCTCCTTTGAGGGGTGTTCCCCCTCCCCCCTTGCCCCCTCCTACGCCTCTGCTGCTGCTGTTGACGTCCTTGGTGCTGAGGATGTCGGAGCTACTTCCGCTAGTGGGAAGCGCCGCAGCAGCAAGGGGAAGGGTGGCGGGGGTGGTGGAGGTGGCAGTGGGGGTGGTGGTGGGGGCAGCAGTGGAGGTGGTGGAGGCAGTAGAGGTGGTGGCAGCGGTGGGAGTGGTGGCGGGAGTGGGGGCTTTGGTGGCGGTGGTGGAGGCAGCGGTGGGAGTGGCGGTAGTGGCAGCGGTGGGAGCGGTGGCGGTAGGACTGGAGCTCAGCGTGGAGGTTCTGGAGGAGGCCAGAGACAGCGGCAGCAGCGTCAAAGTGAGACTCTGTTGCTCCAGCAGCTTGGTGAGTGGTTGTTTCGGCGTGGGGCATCTGGGGGTAGTGTTAGTTGCCCGTATGTCATTCGCACGGGTGACCGTGCTGGTCATACATGCGGGAAGCCTCACACTCAGCACCGCTGCTTCCCCTACCTCGACGATGCTTGGCGAGCTGAGTTTGGTGATGAGGTCGAGCGCCCCCACTGGGCAGAGCTGCTTAGGTCAGGTGTTGCGATCTTTGACCTAGACTATGGTGCTATCCTTTATGCTATGTATGCTTTGTCTGCTAGTGCTGAGGGTGACTGTTACCGGTGTGTGCCGCCTGACCCAGGTATAGAGGCTGCTGCTCTAGGTGCTGGTGAGTCTTCTCTTCCTAAAACTGCGCATGCTGAGGCCTTGCACACCTTCACGCTGGACTCAGGTGCCTCACGCTATTTCTTTCGTGACGGCACCACCCTCACTCCTCTCCCTACACCTGTCCCGGTAAGACTGGCTGACCCCTCCAAGGGCCCGGTCGTTGCCCGTTCCTCCACTGTCCTCCCGTGTCCGGCGGTTCCGTCCGGCTCACTGTCAGGTCTTCACCTCCCCTCGTTCTCTACAAACTTGATGAGTACCGCTGCCCTCCAGGACGCGATGGTCACTACCACCACTTATGGGGGTCAGCGTGTGTTGATCTGCACGTGTACACGGACGGGTCATCACCTGGCCACGTTCACTCGTCGGCCAGGGTCAAGTTTGTACACGCTAGCTACCGAGTCTCCTCAGGTAGGTGCGTCTGCTCTGGTGTCCGCGTCAGGTCAGGTAGCACCCCCTTGCTCGTGTCGCCTCCTGTCGCACCATACTCTTCTTTGGCACCACCGCCTGGGTCACCCCACCCTGCCACGCCTTCGTGACATGCACTCCCGTCTCCTTGTCTCTGGTCTTCCCAGGTCTCTGCCTCCCCTATCGCCCTCGCCTTCCCCGCCCTCCCTTCCTTGCGTCGAGGGGCGGCAACGCGCCCCTCCTCACTCCTCCTCGTTTCCCCCGACGACTGCTCCCCTGCAGACTCTCCGCATGGACGTGTGGGGCCCAGCCCGCGTCAGTGGACAGGGCCGCGAGCGCTACTTTCTGCTGGTTGTTGACGACTATACGCGGTACACCACGGTCTTCCCCTTGTGAAGCAAGGGTCAAGTTGTTGATGTCTTGATCCCTTGGATCCGCGCCGTCCGTCTCCAACTCCGCGAGCGGTACTGTGCAGACCTTCTTGTCCTGCGTCTGCACTCTGATAGAGGTGGTGAGTTCTCTGTCAGAACATTATAGCTTATACATTTGTGTAGGCTGTAGCGGGGTGGTAGCCCATAAGGGGTACAATCCAATTAGGGTTAGTACTTGTACCCAACTGTTTGCTAGTTCATTCATTTTCGTTTGTTATTCTCACATGGAATCAGAGTAGGTTACTTGGGCCCACCACCTGCTACACTGCGACTACCTCCCTAGGCCAACTGCCCCTAGCCCCGCGCCCGGCCCTTACCTCGCCCGCGACCAGCCCGTACCTAGCCCGCGATAGGCCTGTACCTAGCCCGCGCTCGGCCCTGTCTCACGCCCGCGCCCGGCCCGTACCTAGCCTGCGATCGGCCCGTACCTAGCCCGCGACCCGGCCCCGTACCTAGCCCGCGCCCCGTCGACACCCGTGCCCGGCCTCTTACCTAGCCCGCGACCCGGCTCTGTACCTAGCCCGCGCCCTGTCGACACCCGTGCCCGGCCCCGTACCTAGCCCGCGCCCTGTCGACACCCGCGCCCGGCCCCGTACCTTGCCCGCGCTCGGCCCTGTTCCTAGCCCAGCGCCCGGCCCCGTACCTCGCCCGCACATGGGCCCGTACCTAGCCCGCGCCCGGCCCCGTCCCTAGCCAGCGCCAGGCCCCGTACCTAGCCCCGCGCCCGGCCCCTTCCCTAGCCCGCGCCCGTCGACACCCAGCGCTCGGCCCCATACCTAGCCCGCGCCCGGCCCCGTACCTAGCCCCGGCCCGTCGACACCCGCGCCCGGCCCTGTCCCTCGCCCAGCGCCCGGCCCCGTACCTAGCTCGCGCCCGGCCCCATACCTAGCCCGTGCCCAGCCCCGTACCTAGCCCGCGCCCAGCCCCTTGTTTGGCCCCTCGGCCTTAGTTCAGAGCCCACCGCCCGGCCCCGTACCTGCCCAGCGCCCGGCCCCGTACCTAGCCCGCGCCCGGCCCACCCCCCCCTTGTTTGGCCCCTCGGCCCCGCCCCTCGGCCCCTTGGCCCCTAGCCTCGGCCCCTAGGCTCGGCCTCCTTGGCCCTCGTGTTTGGCCCCTCGGCCTCTTAGGCCCCTCTGCCCCTCGACCCTCTCATTTGGCCCCTTGGCCCCCTAGGCCTCTCGACCCACTAGGCGTCTCGGCCACCTAGGCCCCTCGGCCCCTCGGCCCTCTTGTTTGGCCCCTCGGCCCCCTAGGCCTCTCGCCCCCCTAGGCCCCTCGCCCCCCCCCCCTTGTTTGGCCCCTCGGCCCCTAGGCCCCTCGGCCCCTCGACCCTCTCGTTTGGCCCCTTGGCCCCTTAGGCCTCTCGGCCCCCCCTAGGCCCCTTGGCCCCTCGGCCCTCGTGTTTGGCCCCTCGGCCCCCTAGGCCTCTCGGCCACCTAGGCCCCTCGGCCCCTAGGCCTTCTTGTTTGGCCCCTCGGCCCCCTAGGCCTCTCGGCCCCCTAGGCCCCTCGGCCCCTCGGCCCCCCCTTGTTTGGCCCCTCGGCCCCTAGGCCCCTCGGCCCCGCCCCTTGGCCCCTTAGCTACTGCTGCTGCTCCTGCTACTACTGCTGCTCCTGCGTCCTGCGCCACTATGGCTTCGCTTAGAGTTCTCGCGTTCGACCCGGAGGGCAAACCTGTAGCATTTGAAACGTGGCACGATGATCTGCAACTGTACCTACTGAGCGATCTTAAGGACAGTCTCTCACTGTTTGACCACGTGTCCGGTGCCGCTCCAGCCCCTCCCGCCACAGCTGACGTTTCAACTCATTCCCATTGGCTGTCTCGTGACGCTACTGCCCGCTTGGCCATTCGCAACCACCTGCCCGCTACCGAATGTGCTCACTTTGGAGAGCATAGGACAGCACAGGCCCTGTACGACGCTGTCGTTGCTCGCTACTCCTCCCCTACCACTGCTGCTATTGGCAGGCTGCTACTGCCCTACCTGTTCCCTGAGCTGTCGGCTTTTTCCACGGTAGCGGATCTGGTTACTCACCTGCGCACTAGCGACGCTCGCTACCGCGCTACCGTCCCTGCTGAGTTCCTTCCCACGAACCAGCCCCCCATGTTCATCACCCTCTACTTCATAGTCACTCGCCTCCCTGACTCCCTTTGCTCTGTCAAGGACCACTTCCTCACCCTCGACCCCACCTCCCTCACTGTTGACCTCCTCGAGCAGCATCTCCTCGCAGCTGAGACTAGTGCAGTTGCTGTAGGTGCTGCTCGTGGCACTCCGCACTCACCCTTCTTTGAGGGGTGCTCCCCCTCCCCCCTTTCCCCCTCCTTCGCCTCTGCTGCTGCTGCAGACGTCTCTGTTCCTGAGGACGTTGGTGCTGCTTCGACTAGTGCGAAGCGCCGCAACAGCAAGGGCAAGGGTGGCCGGGGTAGTGGAGGAGGCAGCGGTGGTGGTGGCGGTAGCAGTGGGAGCGGTATTGGGGGCAGCGGTAGAGGAGGTGGAGGCAGTGGAGGTGGTGGCGGCGGTGGGACTGGTGGTGGCGGTGGAGGCTCTGGTGGCGGCGGTGGAGGCAGCGGAGGGAGTGGCGGCAGTAGAGGCGGTGGGACCGGTGGTGGTAGGTCTGGACCTCGGCGTGGAGGCCCTGGTGGTGGTCGGGGCCAGCAGCAGCAGCGTCGGAGCGAGACCCAGACGCCTCAGCAGCTCCGTGAGTGGTTGGTTCAGCGTGGGACGGGTGAGGGTAGTGAGACCTGCCCGTATGTCATTCGGACGGGTGTCCGTGCCGGCCAGACATGCCGGAGGTTTCACACTGAGCACCGCTGCTTTGCCCGCCTTGACGACGCCTGGCGTGCTGAGTTTGGTGACGACGTCGAGCGCCCTCGCTGGGCGCAGTTGCTTCAGTCAGGAGTTGCTATCTTTGACCTAGACTATGATGTTATTATCTCTGCCATGTATGCTTTGTCTTTTAGTGCTGAGGGTGACTGTTACCGGTGTGTGCCACCTGACCCAGGTATAGCGGCTGCTGCTCTAGGTGCTATTTCGTCTGGTACTCTCCCTGGTACTGCGCCTACTGAGGCCTTGCACACTTTCACGTTGGACTCCGGCGCCTCGCGCTGTTTCTTTCGTGACAGCACCACTCTCACTCCTCTCCCTGCACCTTTCCCGGTCAGACAGGCTGACCCCTCTGGGGGCCCGGTCGTTGCCCGTTCCTCCACTGTCCTCCCGTGTCCGATGATTCCGTCCGGCTCACTATCAGGTCTTCACCTCCCCTCATTCTCTACGAACTTGGTGAGTACCGCTGCCCTTCAGGATGATGTTGGTCACTACCACCACTCCTGGGGGTCAGCGTGTGTAGATCTGCACGTGCACACGTACGGGGTGTCACCTGGCTACGTTCACTCGTCGGCCAGGGTCGAGTCTGTACACGCTGGCTACCGAGCCTCCTCAGGTCGTTGCGTCTGCTCAGGTGTCCGCGTCAGGTCAGGTAGCCGCCTCTTGCTCGTGTCGCCTCCTGTCGCACCAGACTCTTCTTTGGCACCACCGCCTGGGTCACCCCTCCCTGCCATGCCTTCGTGGCATGCACTCCCGTCTCCTTGTCTCTGGTCTCCCCAGTTCTCTGCCTCCCTTACCGCTCTCGCCTGCCCCGCCTTGTCTTCCTTGCGTCGAGGGGCGGCAGCGCGCCGCTCCTCACTCCTCCTCGTTTCCCCCGACGACTGCTCCCCTGCAGACTCTCCACATGGACGTGTGGGGCCCGGCCCGCATGAGTGGACAGGGCCGCGAGCGCTACTTTCTGCTGGTAGTTAACGACTACACGCGGTACACCACGGTCTTCCCCTTGCGCAGCAAGGGTGAGGTCTCTGATGTCTTGATCCCTTGGATCCGCACAGTCCGTCTCCAACTACGCGAGCGGTTCGGTCCGGACCTCACTATCCTGCGTCTGCACTCTGACAGAGGTGGTGAGTTCTCCTCCGACCTCTTGCGGGACTTTTGTCGTAGGGAGGGCATCACCCAGTCGTTCATGCTTCCGGACTCCCCTCAGCAAAATGGGATTGCTGAGCGCCGCATTGGCTTAGTCATGGAGGTCGCTCGTACCTCCATGATCCATGCGGCCGCTCCCCATTTTCTGTGGCCGTTTGCGGTCCGGTACGCTGCGCATTAGCTCAACCTCTGGCCCCGTGTCTCCTTGCCGGAGACCTCGCCCACACTGCGTTGGACGGGGAAGGTTGGCGATGCGTCCGTGTTACGGGTCTGGGGTTCTCGTGCCTTTGTTCGCGATACGTCCGCGGACAAGCTCTCCGCCCGCACCATTCTTTGCGTCTTCCTTGGCTTTGACCCTGACGCGCCTGGCTGGCAGTTTTACCACCCCACCTCGCGCCGTGTCCTCCTGTCTCAGGTCGTCACGTTCGATGAGTCGGTTCCCTTCTACCGTCTCTTCCCCTACCGCTCTGCCCCTCCCCTACCCCCGCCGTTTCCTTGCTCCCGGTCCACCTCCGGTAGACCCCCTCCCGCCCCAGGGTTCTGCTCCCTCAGGAGTGTCTCAGGTAGACCCTCTCCCTGGTACTGTGCCTGTTCAGGTAGCTGTCATCTCAGGTGCTGCTCCAGGTGCTGCGTCTGCGGGTGCTGCGTCTGGGGGTACTGCGTCTGGGGGTGCAGAGCCGGGGGGTGCGGGGTCTGAGGGTGCTGGGTCTGGGGGTGCAAAGCCTGAGGGTGTTGAGCCTGGGATTGATAAGTCGGAGGGTGCGGAGTCTGGGGGTGCTGAGCCTCGGGGTGCTGCTTTGTCTGGAGGTCCTGCTGGTGCTTCGCCGCGACTGTCGTCGCAGCAGCTGCGTGAATGGCTTGTTCGGCGCCCGCACCGTCGGAGTGGGGCTCCCGGAGCTGGAGGGGCTGGAGACACTGGAGCTGGAGGTGCTGCTATTCCTACTGGAGCTATCAGGACTGGTGGTGTTGGGTGCACTGGAGCTGGAGACCCTACGGAGCCAGGAGCAGCTGGCGCTGTAGGCGCTGGAGCTCGAGTAGCTGGAGTTGGGGGCCCTGGTGCAGGAGGTGCTGGGGCTGCAGGAGCTGGAGTTGGAGGCACTGGCGCCGGAGACGCTGGAGCTGCAGGAGCTGGAGCTGTTGACCCTGGAGCTGGAGGTGCTGGAGAGACTGTGCGGCCGCGACCGTACTTCGTTCCCCTGCTTCAGCAGGTTCTTGGTGTCCCGTCTACTGGTCTTCCTCCTCCCTTCCTGTGTCCACCGCCTGACTAGTCGCAGCCGCCGTTACAGCCAGCCTCCCCAGTGCCTGCTCCCTCTCCTTACACTGAGCAGTCCGGAGGTCTTACAGAGCTTCGTGAGCCTGTGTCTCGTCCTGTCTCGCCTGTTCGCACTACTCGTCGCGCTCCTCATTTGAGTCCTCCTCCTGTCCCCGGCACGCACGCTATGGCACTCCGTCCTTCCTCTGTTCCCCTGCGTGTTCCTCTGCCTACTCCTCCTGAGTCCTCTCTTCCTAAGGTCCCTGACCCTGAGTCTGACCAAGCGCGTGCTGCCAGTCCCACTGTCGCTCGTCTACTTGCCACTGCTGTCACTGACCCTGAGTCTGCTGTTGCGTCTGCTCTCGTTGCTGAGCTGCTTGACTTTGCTGCCGCCTGCCGTCTCGACTACGCCACTGCTCTCGTCGCTCAGTCTGTGTCTGCCAGTCCTCCGTCCGTCGGGGGTGAGTGTGCTCTTGGCACGGACGTCCTTGAGGATAGGCAGGAGGACTTTGAGTGTCTTGCAGCTGCTGTACCTCGTTTCGCTTCCATGGTGCTTGCACCTGAGGGAGACCCGGATGCTCCAGACATCCCGACCCCGCGCTCTTACGCAGAGGCGATTACGGGTCCTTACTCCTCTCAGTGGCAGGCAGCTATGGATGCCGAGATGGCATCCTGGAAGTCCACAGGCACCTACGTCGACGAGGTTCCCCCACCTGGGGCGAACATAGTCGATGGCATGTGGATTTTCAGGGTGAAGCGGCCGCCGGGTTCTCCGCCTGCCTTCAAGGCGCGTTACGTTGCTCGAGGCTTCAGTCAGCGACAGGGAGTTGACTACTTCCAGACCTTCTCCCCCACCCTGAAGATGACTACTCTTCGGGTGTTGCTGCACATAGCTGCTCAGCGTGACTACGAGTTGCACTCCCTGGACTTCAGTACAGCCTTCCTGCAGGGCAGCCTGCACGAGGAGATCTGGCTGCGCCGACCACCTGGTTTCACTGGGACGTTTCCTGCAGGTACTCAGTGGAGCCTCCGCCGGCTAGTCTACGGTCTCCGCCAGGCGCCTCGCGAGTTGCATGACACATTAAGGACTACACTTGGGGCACTTGGGTTTGCTCCTTCTACAGCAGACCCGTCACTGTTTCTACGCACCGACACCTCGCTCCCGTGTACGTCGACGACCTGGTCTTTGCCAGTGCTGACACTGAGGCAGTGACCCTTGTGAAGTCCGAGCTGCAGAAGAGACACACGTGCACTGACCAGGGTGAACTGCGCAGCTATCTTGGCCTGCAGATCACCCGGGACAGAGCACGTCGCACCATCACACTGACTCAATCACACATGGTGCACCAGGTCCTTCAGCGCTTCGGCTTCCAGTACTCCTCGCCACAGCTCATTCCTCTGTCTACCAGCCACTCGCTCTCAGCTCCACCTTCGGACGAGTCCATAGAGCCGAGTGGTCCGTACCCAGAGCTTGTGGGTTGCCTAGTGTACCAGATGACTTGCACACGACCTGACCTCGCGTACCCTCTCAGCCTTTTGGCTCGCTACGTGGCTCCCGGTAGGCACCGAAAGGTGCACTGGGATGCTGCAAAGAGGGTACTGCATTACCTGTGCAGTACGTCGGGCATGGGGCTTGTGCTTGGAGGACGGGGTCCGGTTGTCCTCACTGGTCACGCAGACGCCTCCTGGGTTGACGACTCAGCTACGCAGCGCTCGTCACAAGGTTACACCTTCAGCCTTGGGTCCGGCACTGTTTCTTGGCGGTCTACCTGCTCGTCTTCGGTTCTCAGTTCCAGTTGTTAGGCTGAGATCTACGCCGGAGCCATGGCTGCTCAGGAGCTACGCTGGCTCACCTACTTGCTGACCGACTTGGGAGAGCAGCCTCGTTCGCCTCCAGTCCTGTACGTAGACAACAAGGCCATGATTGCCTTGTGTCAGGAGCACAGACTGGAGCATAGAACGAAGCATATCGCTCTGCGATACTTCCTTGCTCGAGAGTTGCAGCAGCATGGCCAGCTTCGTCTTGTGTACGTGGCCACTCGGGCCAACACTATAAGTTTGACAGTGTTGGCCTATGAGGCCACATAAGACGAAGCTGGCCACGCTGCTGCAACTCTCGAGCAAGGAAGAAGCGCATAGCAATGTGCTTCGTTCTGTGCTCCAGTCTGTGCTCCTGACACAAGGCCAGCATGGCCTTGTTGTCGATGTACAGAACTGGAGGAGAACAAGGAGCCTCTCCCAAGTCGGTCAACAGGTAGGTGAGCCAGCGATGTCAAACATTCTAAACTGCAGACTAGAAAAAAAAAAAACTGCAGACTCTCCACCTGGACGTGTGGGGCCCAGCCTGCGTCCGTGGACAGGGCCACGAGCGGTACTTCCTGCTGGTTGTCGACGACTACACGCGCTACACCACGGTCTTCCCCTTGCGCACCAAGGGTGAGGTCCCTGATGTTTTGATCCCCTGGATCCGCGCTGCTCGTCTCCAGTTCCACGACCGGTTCCAGTCGGACTTTCCCGTCCTGCGTCTGCACTCTGACCGAGGTGGTGAGTTCTCCTCTGACCTCCTGGCAGCCTACTGTGCGGAGCACGGCATTCGCCAGACTTTCACGCTTCCGGCCTCTCCTCAGCAGAATGGGGTTGCTGAGCGCCGCATTGGCTTGGTCATGGAGATCGCTCGTACCTCCTTGATCCATGCGGCTGCCCCCTATTTTCTGTGGCCGTTTGCGGTCCAGTACGCTGCGCATCAGCTCAACCTCTGGCCCCGTGTCTCCACTCCGGAGACCTCGCCCACACTGCTGTGGACGGGGCAGGTTGGCGATGCGTCGCGTTTCCGTGTCTGGGGTGCTCGTTCCTTTGTCCGTGATACCACTGCGGACAAGCTCTCCGCCCGCGCTATTCCTTGTGTCTTCCTTGGCTTTGTCCTCGACGCACCTGGTTGGCGGCTTTTCCACCCCACCTCGCGCCGTGTCTTTGCGTCTCAGGACGTCACCTTTGACGAGTCGGTACCCTTCTACCGTCTGTTCCCCTACCGCACTGCTCCTCTCCCCCCCCCGCCTCTCTTCCTCACCCCAGGTGCCCCTCCGGTAGACCCCCTCCCTCCCCAGGAGCCTGCTCCCTCAGGTGTTTCCCAGGTAGACGCAGTCGAGCCTGTCGAGGTAGCTGTTGACTCTGGTCCTGAGCGGGGTACTGAGCCTGGGGGCACTGAGACTGGGGGTGCTGCGCCTGGGGGTGCTGCGACTGGGGGTGCTGAGCCTGGGGGTGCTGCGACTGGGGGTGCTGAGCCTGGGGGTGCTGTGACTGGGGGTGCTGCGCCTTGGGGTGCTGCGACTGGGGGTGCTGCGCCTTGGGGTGCTGCGCCTTGGGGTGCTGCGACTGGGGGTGCTGAGCCTGGGGGTGCTGTGACTGGGGGTGCTGCGCCTTGGGGTGCTGCGACTGGGGGTGCTGAGCCTCGGGGTGCTGAGCCTGGGGGTGGTGACCCTGCTGGTGCTCCCTCTCCACAGCGACTACGTGAGTGGTACGCTCGGCGCTGCGGCCTCCAGAGTGGAGCCCCTCGTTTTGAGTTACCCCCTGCTGGAGGTACTGGAGCTACTGGAGGTGCTACTGGTGCTGCCGGTGCTGCTGGAGGTACTGGGGCTGCTGGAGGTGCTGCTGGTGCTGCTGGAGGTACTGGTGCTGCTGGCGGTGCTGCTGGTGCTGGTGGGGGTACTGGAGCTGCTGTAGCTCCTAGTGGTGCTCCTAGTCCTGGGACTGGTGGTGCTGCTGTCGCTGGTACTACTGGAGGTCCTGGGGTTGGCACTCCTGGAGGTGCTACTGGTGCTACGGGAGCTGGAGCTGCAGCTGGAGGTTCTGGTGCTGTCTCTGCTGGTTCTGGGGGCACGTCACAGCCGCGGCCGTACTTCGTTCCGCTTCTTCGGCAGGTTCTTGGTCAGCCGCCTCCTCCTTGTCCTGCTCCCTCCTTAGGGTGTCCTTCGCCTGTCCGACCACAGTCGCAGTTCCAGCCCACCTCACCTCTTCCTGGTCCTTCTCCCTACACTGGTCCGACAGGAGGTCTTACAGAGCGTCGTGAGCCTGAGTCTCGTCCTGTGTCGCCTGAGTCTCGTTCTGCGTCGCCTGTTCGTGCTGCTCGCCCTAGTCGTCGTGTCCCGCGTCAGCGTCCTCCTGCTGTCCCCGGCACTCACCCGATGCTGCTTCGTCTTTCCACTGCTCCACGGCGTGTCCCTCTGCCTTCTCCTCCTGCGTCCTCCCTTCCTGCCCTTGCTGACCCAGAGTCTGACTCTCTTCGTGCTGCTAGTCCTACTGTCGCGCGCCTCCTGTCCACAGTTGTCACTGACCCTTCCTTTGAGTCAGCTGCTGCGTCTGCCTTAGTCACTGAGCTTGTTGACTTTGCTGCTCACTGTAGACTAGACTACGCTGCCGGTCTTGTTGCTGAGTCTGAGTCTGTCTGTCCTCCGTCCGTCGGGGGTGAGTGTGCTCTTGGCACGGACGTTCTTGAGGACAGGCAGGAGGAGTTTGAGTGCTTTGCCGCCGCTGTACCTCATCTCGTGTCCATGCTGATTGCACCTGAGGGAGACCCGGATGCTCCAGACATCCCGACCCCGCGCTCTTACGCTGAGGCGATCGCGGGTGAGTACTCCTCTCAGTGGCAGTCAGCCATGGATGCAGAGATGGCATCCTGGAAGTCCACTGGCACTTACGTCGACGAGGTTCCCCCTCCTGGGGCGAACATCGTCAGTGGCATGTGGATTTTCAGGGTGAAGCGGCCGCCAGGTTCTCCGCCTGTCTTCAAGGCTCGGTACGTCGCTCGAGGCTTCAGTCAGCGAGAGGGAGTAGACTTCTTTCAGACCTTCTCCCCCACCCCGAAGATGACCACTCTTCGGGTGCTGCTGCACGTTGCCGCTCAGCGTGACTACGAGCTTCACTCTCTTGACTTCAGCACAGCTTTCTTGCAGGGCAGTCTGCACCAGGAGATCTGGCTGCGCCGTCCACCTGGCTTCACTGGGTCGTTTCCTCCTGGTACCCAGTGGAGCCTCCGGCGGCTGGTCTACGGTCTCCGCCAGGCTCCACGTGAGTGGCACGACACACTGAGGACTACACTTGCGGCTCTTGGGTTCTCGTCTTCTACTGCTGACCCGTCGTTGTTCCTGCGCACCGACACTTCTCTGCCGCCGTTCTACATCCTCGTGTACGTCGACGACTTGGTCTTTGCCACTGCTGACACTGAGGCTCTCGCCCACGTGAAGTTGGAGCTGCAGAAGAGACACACCTGCACAGACCTGGGTGAACTGACAAGCTATCTTGGCTTGCGGATCACCCGGGACAGAGCACGCCGCACCATCACATTGACTCAGTCACACATGGTGCAGCAGGTCCTTCAGTGCTTCGGCTTCACCTGGTCCTCGGCACAGGCCACTCCTCTGGCTATAGGTCACTCGCTCTCAGCTCTGCCTTCGGATGAGTCCGTAGAGCCGAGTGTTCCTTACCCAGAGCTAGTTGGTTGCCTCATGTACCTGATGACTTGCACTCGTCCTGACATAGCATACCCTCTTGGCCTTCTGGCCCGCTACGTGGCTCCTGGCAGGCACCGAAAGGTGCACTGGGATGCTGCAAAGAGGGTATTGCGCTACTTGTGCAGTACATCGGGCATGGGGCTCGTGCTTGGAGGGAGGCGCTCAGTTGTTCTCACTGGGCACTCAGACGCTTCTTGGGTTGACGACCAGGCTACTCAGCGGTCGTCACAGGGTTACACCTTCAGTCTTGGCTCTGGTTCAGTTTCTTGGCGTTCTACTCGCTCGTCTTTAGTTCTCAGCTCCAGTTGTGAGGCTGAGATCTACGCCACAGCCATGGCTGCACAGGAGTTACGCTGGCTGACCTACCTTCTGACTGACCTGGGAGAGCGGCCTAGTTCTCCTCCAGTGCTGTACGTCGACAACAAGGCTGCCATTGCCTTGTGTCAGGAGCACAGACTGGAGCACAGAACGAAGCACATCGCTCTCCGTTACTTCCTGGCTCGAGAGCTGCAGCAGCGTGGTCAGCTTTGTCTGTGTTACGTGGCCACTCGGGCCAACACTGCTGATATATTCACCAAGGCACTTCAGCCTGGTGATCATCAGCGCTTCTGTACTGTCCTGGGGCTTGTGCCCACTGTTCCTCACTTACTGTAGGCTTTGTCTGTACTGTGATCTCTCTATATATATATATATACCTGCTTGTTTGTTTTGTTAGGTTGAGATCACCTTGCTGTTTGTGTTGTCTATATATGCCTCTGCATTTGAACTGGCCCTGAGGCCCTTTGCTTGTGCTCAGACTGTGTGGTGACGTTGTGATCCACCCTGAGCTTGCTTTGCCCTTCTTGACTGGTCTTGTGACCCCTTGCTCTCCCCCACTTTGCCTATGGGGGTGTGTCAAACATTATCTTATATGTTATTGATGTGTAGGCTATAGTGGGTTAGCCTTTAGGGGGTACACAACTCTAGGGTTTCATATTTGTACTCTCATCTTTCATAGTTCAATCACTTCTTCATTCTGACAAGCGAAGCTCCTGTGCAGCCATGGCCCCAGCGTAGATCTCAGCCTCACAACTGGAGCTGAGAACAGAAGAAGAGCTGGTAGACCGCCAGGAGACAGAGCTGGAGCCAAGACTGAAGGTGTAACCCTGTGACGACCGCTGCGTAGCCAAGTCGTCAACCCAGGAGGCGTCAGCGTGACCAGTGAGGACAACTCGAGCCCGTCCTCCAAGCACGAGCCCCATGCCCGATGTACTGCACAAGTATCGCAACACCCTCTTCGCAGCATCCCAGTGCACCTTTCGGTGCCTGCCGGGAGCCACGTAGCGAGCCAGAAGGCTGAGAGGGTATGCGAGGTCAGGTCGTGTGCAAGTCATCAGGTACATGAGGCAGCCCACAAGCTCTGGATACGGGCCACTCGGCGCTACGGACTCGTCCGAAGGTGGAGCTGAGAGCGAGTGACCGGTAGGCAGAGGAGTGGACTGTGGCGAGGAGTAGGTGAAGCCGAAGCGCTGAAGGACCTGCTGCACCATGTGTGACTGAGTCAAGGTAATGGTGCGCTGTGCTCTGTCCCGGGTGATCCGCAAGCCAAGATAGCTTGTCAGCTCACCCAAGTCTGTGCACATGTGTCTTTTCTACAGCTCGGACTTCACGTGGGCGAGTGCCTCCGTATCAGCAGTAGCAAAGACAAGGTCGTCTACGTACACAAGAACGTAGAACGGCGGCAGAGTAGCGTCATTGCGTAGAAACAGAGAAGGGTCAGCAGTGGAAGGAGCAAAACCAAGAGCAGCAAGAGTCGTCCTGAGCGTGTCGTGCCACTCACGGGGCGCCTGGCGGAGACCGTAGACTGGCCGCCGGAGGCTCCACAGGGTACCAGGAGGAAACGACCCAGTGAAGCCAGGTGGGCGGCGCAGCCAGATCTCCTCGTGCAGGCTGCCCTGTAGGAAGGCTGTGCTGAAGTCAAGCGAGTGGAGCTCGTAGTCACGCTGAGCAGCAACGTGCAGCAGTACCCGAAGAGTGGTCATCTTCGGGGTAGTGGAGAAGGTCTGAAAGAATTTAACTCCCTGTCGCTGACTGAAGCCACGTGCAACGTAACGCGCCTTGAAGGCAGGCGGAGAACCCGGCGGCCGCTTCACCCTGAAGATCCACATGCCACTGACGATGTTCGCCCCAGGTGGGGGAACCTCGTCTACGTAGGTGCCTGTGGACTTCCAGGAAGCCATCTCTGCGTCCATGGCTGCCTGCCACTGAGAGGAGTAGGGACCCTCTATCGCCTCTGCGTAAGAGCGCGGGGTCGGGATGTCTAGTGCATCCGGGTCTCCCTCAAGGGCAAGCAGCATGGACACGAGATGAGGTGAAACAGCAGCAAAACACTCAAGGTCCTCCTGCCTGTCCTCAAGGACGTCCGTGCCAAGAGCACACTCACCCCCGACGGACGGAGGACGGACAGATGCAGACGCAGACTCAGCAACAAGACTAGCGGTGTAGTCTAGGCGACAGGCTGCAGCAAAGTCCACAAGCTCAGCAACAAGAGCAGACGCAGCAGAGGACTCAAACAGAGGGTCAGTGACAGCAGTGGCCAGAAAGCGCGTGACAGTAGGACTAGCAGCACGAAGGGAGTCAGACTCCGGGTCCGGACCGTCAGGAAGAGAGGACGCAGGAGGAGAGGGCAGAGGGACACGCTGTGGAGCAGTGGAAGGACGCAGGGTCATAGAGTGAGTGCCAGGAACAGGAGGAAGACGCGGACGCGAAACACGACCAGCGCGAACAGAACGGACAGGCGACGTAGAACGAGACGCAGGCGACACAGGACGCGACTCAGGTTCACGACGCTCCGTAAGACCTCTAGTCGGACCAGAGTAAGGAGAAGGACCAGGCAGCGGAGAGGCCGGCTGTAACTGCGACTGAGACGGGACAGGCGGTGGACTCAGGGAAGGAGGAGGAGGACCAGGAGAAGGCGGGGAGCCAAGAACCTGCTGAAGAAGCGGAACGTAGTACGGCCGCGGCCGCACAGCGCCTCCAGAAACAGCAGAGACAGAACCGGTACCCTCAGCATCAGGGTCTCCAGTCCCAGAAGCACCTCCAGCAGCTCCAGCACGAGCAGCACCTCCAGCAGCTCCAGCACCAGCACCACCTCCAGCAGCACCAGCACGTCCAGTAGCTCCAGTAGCACCTCCAGCACCAACAGCACCTCCAACAGCTCCAGCACCAGCAGCACCTCCAACAGCTCCAGCACCAGCACCACCTCCAGCATCGCCAGCACCTCCAGCAGCTCCTGCACCAGCAGCACCTCCAGCAGCAACCCGTCAGCGCCGAGAGTACCACTCACGAAGCCGCTGTGGAGAGAGGCGCTCCCGCCGCGACGGGACACCTAGAGCACCTCCTGACTCAACACGCACAGGCTCAGCACCTCCAGACACAGTACCCTCAGGCGCCACACCCCAAGGCTCAGCACGCCCAGTCTCAGCACCCCCAGACTCAGCACCCCCAGTCTCAGCACCCCCAGTCCCCGCACCCGCAGGGTCAGCACCCCTAGCAGCACCTGAGTCGACAGCTACCTCGACCGGCTCGGCAGGGTCTACCTGGGACACACCTGAGGGGGCAGGACCCTGGGGGGGGAGGGGGTCTACCGGAGGAGTACTTGGGGCAAGGAAGAGCGGCGGGGGAGGGGGAGAGGCAGTGCCGTAGGGAAAGAGACGGTAGTACGACACCGACTCGTCAAACGTGACGTCCTGAGAGGACAGAACACGACGCGAGGTGGGGTGGTAGAACTGCCACCCGGGTGCGTCAGGAGGGAAGCCAAGGAAGACACAGGGAACGGCACGGGAGGACAGCTTGTCCGCTGTAGTATCGCGGACAAAGGCTCGAGATCCCCAGACACGGAACGCGGACGCATCGCCAACCTTCCCCGTCCACCGCAGAGTAGGTGTGGTCTCCGGCAAGGAGACACGAGGCTGAAGGTTGATCTGATGCGCAACGTACTGAACCGCGAACGGCCACAGAAAGTGGGGAGCAGCCGCATGGATCATGGACGTACGAGCGACATCCATGACCATGCCAATGCGGCGCTCAGCAATCCCATTTTGCCGCGGGGAGGCCGGAAGCGTGAACGTCTGGCGGATGCCCTCCAAACGACAGAAGGCTCTCAGGAGGTCGGAGGAAAACTCCCCGCCTCTGTCTGAGTGCAGACGCAGAACAGGAAGGTCGGAGCCGAAACTCTCACTAAGCTGGCGACGAGCACCGCGGATCCAGTCGATCAACACCTCAGTGACCTCACCCTTGCTGCGCAAGGGGAAGACTGTGGTGTAACGCGAGTAGTCGTCAACGACCAGCAGGAAGTAACGCTCGTGACCCTGTCCACGAACGCGGGCTGGGCCCCACACGTCCATGTGAAGAGTCTGCAGAGGGGCCTCAGTTAGAGGAAACGAGGAGGAGCGAGGAGCGGCGCGCTGCCGGCCCTCGACACAAGGAACACAGGTGGGGGCAAGCCCCGGAGGAAGGGGAGGGAGGGACCTGGGGAGTCCAGAGACAAGAGCACGGGAGGCCATTCCTCGAAGACGAGGCAGGGAGGGGTGACCAAGGCGGTGGTGCCAGAGGAGAGTCTCGTGCGCTAGAGGACGATACGAGCAGGGGGCAGACGCAGGACCTGGACGCAGCAGCAAACACCTGACTGGACGCGGCAGCAAACACCTGACTGGACGTAGCTACCTGACCAGACGCAGGGACCGGAGGAGGCGCAGTAGTCAGTGTGTACAGACTCGACCCTGGCCGACGGGTGAACGTGGCCAGGTGGCGGCCCGTCCGAGAGCAATTACAGTGGGTCACACGCTGACCTCCAGGGGTGAGCTGGTCAACCCACGTGTCCTGGAGGTCAGCTCCACTCAGCAAGTTCGTAGAGAACGAGGGGAGGTGGAGTCCCGACAGCAAGCCCGACGGGGCCGCAGGACACGGTAGAACCGTGGAGGAGTGTGCAAGGACTGGGCCCCCGGAGGGGTCAGCAAGGGAGACCGCAACAGGCCGACGGAGCGGCGTGAGCGTGGTGCTGTCTCTAAAGAAAGAGCGCGAAGAACCAGAGTCAAGTGTGAAGGTGCGAAAGGACTCAGTAGGTGCAGTACCAGAGGGAGGAGACGTACCAGCACCTGGAGCAGCAGACGCACTAGCACCTAGAGCAGCAGCCGCACTAGCACCTAGAGCAGCAGCCACAGTGCCCGGGTCGGGCGGGACACGCAGGTAACAGTCACCCTCAGTAATATCAGCAAGAGTAATATCAGTCACCCTGGGTACGCCAAGAGTCAGTCAGGCGGCCGAAGCAGCGCTGCGTGGTGTGTGGGAGACCACACACCTCCCCACTACGAGTGCCTGTGCGAAGAACGTACGCGCAGGGACCTGCACCCCCAGACCTCCCACGCCCAGCGTACCACTCACGAAGCTGCTGAACAGACGGGGTCTCACGGGTGCGCAGCTGCTGCTGACGCTGGCCGCCACCAAGGCCTCCACGCTGCGTGGCTGCACCGCGACCAGCACCACCTCCTCCGCTACCTCCACTACCGCTGCCGCCGCCTCCACCGCCTCCGCCACCGCCTCCACGGCCTCCACTGCCGCCACCGACGCCCCCACCCCCGGGACCACCCCCACCACCACCTCCACCTCCTCCACCGCTTCCGCCACCGCCCCCTCCACCACCCTTGCTTCCCTTGCCCTTGCCAGTGCGACGTCGCCCACTAGGGGCAGACGCAGCGCCGACCTCCTCAGTGCCAACGAGGTCGACAGCAGCAGCAGAGGCAACAGAGGGGAGAAGGGGGACAGGGGAACACCCCTCAAAGAAGGGGGTGCGACGGTCGCCGCGAGAAGCCCCAACAGCTAAGATACTCTTCTCAGCTGCAGCTAGGTGCTCCTCTAGCAAGTCGACAGTCAGCTCGGTAGGGCAAAGGGAGAGAAAGTGATCCATGACTGAGGAGAGAGAGTCAGAGAGGCGGGTGACTAGGTAGTAAACGGTGATGTACATGGGGGGGGAGTTCGTGGGAAGAACTCAGTGGGAAGGGCAGCGCAGTAGCGAGCGTCACTAGTGCGGAGGTGAGCAACTAGGTCAGCAACTGTGGCAAAGGCGGCAAGGTCAGGAAAAAGGTACGGCAGCATGAGGCGGCTGAGGGCAGCAGTGGTAGGGGAGGAGTAGCGTGCAACTACAGCGTCGTACAGAGCCCTAGCACTCTTGTACTGACTAAAGTGCGCGCGCTCAGTAGACGGCAGGTGATTGCGCACAGCAAGACGAGCAGCAGCATCGCGCGTGAGCCACTGCGAGCGAACAGTACTGTCAGCATCAGCAGCAGGGGCAGTAGAGGCGCCAGACGTGAGATCGAACAGTGAGAGGCCATCCTTGCTATCGCACTGTAGGAAAAGCTGCAGATCATCTAGCCAGACCTCAAAGACAACAGTTCGACCCTCAGCATCAAAGGTAAGAACATTGAGACTAGCCATGACAGGAGCAGCAGTAGGCTAGCAGCAGCAGCAGTGCAACTCGGCAGGGCAGGCTAGGCAGGGCGGCGCGGCTCGGCAGCGCGGCGCTCTTACCAGTGACAAGGCAGGGGTAGGGCCGGGGCAGGGCCGAGGCAGAGCCAGGGCAGGGCCGGGGCAGGGGGGGGCAGGGCCAGGGCAGGGCCGGGGCAGAGCCGGGGCAGGGCCGGGGCAGGGGGCAGGGCCGGGGCAGGGCCGGGGCAGGGCCGAGGCAGGATGCAGGGCCGAGGCAGAGCCGGGGCAGGGCCAGGGCAGGGGGCAGGGCCGGGGCAGGGCCGAGGCAGGATGCAGGGCCGGGGCAGGGGGCAGGGCCGAGGCAGAGCCGGGGCAGGGCCGGGGCAGGGCAGAGGTAGGATGCAGGGCCGGGGCAGGGCCGGGGCAGGGCCGGTGCAGGGCCGGGGCAGGGCCGGGGCAGGGCCGGGGCAGGATGCAGGGCCGGGGCAGGGCCGGGGCAGGGCCTGGGCAGGGCCGGGGCAGGGCCGGGGCGAGGTCGCGACAGGGCCGGGCCGCGGCAGTGCAGAGACAGGGTCGGGGCGAGGGCCGGGGCAGAGCTGCGACAGAGCCGCAGTAGGGCCGGCTGGGCCTGAAGGGGGCCTTTAACGGGGCTTGACGGGGCCGTGCGGAGCCTCTAACGGGGCCTGACGGGGCCTACGGGGCCTTAAACGGGGCCTGACGGGGCCTCACGGGGCCTGTAACGGGGCCTGACGGGGACGTACGGGGCCTCTAACGGGGCCTGACGGGGCCTTACGGGGCCTCTAACGGGGCCGGAAGGGGCCTTACGGGGCCTTAAACGGGGCCAAACGGGGCCTGACGGGGCCTTACGGGGCCTCTAACGGGGCCTGACGGGGCCGTACGGGGCCTCTAACGGGGCCTGGCGGGGCCTTACGAGGCCTCTAACGGGGCCGAAAGGGGCCTTACGGGGCCTTAAACGGGGCCAAACGGGGCCTGACGGGGCCTTACGGGGCCTCTAACGGGGCCTGACGGGGCCGTACGGGGCTTCTAACGGGGCCTGACGGGGCCGTACGAGGCCTCTAACGGGGCCGAAAGGGGCCTGACGGGGCCTTAAACGGGGCCAAACGGGGCCTGAAGGGGCCTTACGGGGCCTCTAACGGGGCCTGACGGGGCCGTACGGGGCCTCTAACGGGGCCTGACGGGGCCGTACGAGGCCTCTAACGGGGCCAAAAGGGGCCTTACGGGGCCTTAAACGGGGCCAAACGGGGCCTGACGGGGCCTTACGGGGCCTCTAACGGGGCCTGACGGGGCCTTACGGGGCCTTTAACGGGGCCTTACGGGGCCTTACGGGGCATAACGGGGCCTTACGGGGCCTTACGTGGCGGGCGCTAGCTCTGAGGGCAGGCGCAGGGGCCGCGACGGGCCTCGAAGGGAAAGCGCGACGCGCGCGTCAAGTAGGCAGTAAAAATTTTAGTGGTGGGCCCTTTTTTAAAAATTCTCGAAACTAGCTCTATACCATGTGAGAAAGATAAACGAAAGAATGAATGAACTAGAAATGAGATGGGTACAAAAAGGAAACACATAAGTGTTGTACCCTCTAAGAGCTACCCCACTACAGCCTAAATAGACCATAGCAGATATAAGTTTGACACCTTCAGCGCTTCGGCTTCCAGTACTCCTCGCCACAGCTCACTCCTCTGTCTACCAGCCACTCGCTCTCAGCTCCACCTTCGGACGAGTCCATAGAGCCGAGTGGTCCGTACCCAGAGCTTGTGGGTTGCCTAGTGTACCTGATGACTTGCACACGACCTGACCTCGCGTACCCTCTCAGCCTTTTGGCTCGCTACGTGGCTCCCGGTAGGCACCGAAAGGTGCACTGGGATGCTGCAAAGAGGGTACTGCATTACCTGTGCAGTACGTCGAGCATGGGGCTTGTGCTTGGAGGACGGGGTCCGGTTGTCCTCACTGGTCACGCAGACGCCTCCTGGGTTGACGACTCAGCTACGCAGCGCTCGTCACAGGGTTACACCTTCAGCCTTGGGTCCGGCTCTGTTTCTTGGCGGTCTACCTGCTCGTCTTCGGTTCTCAGTTCCAGTTGTGAGGGTGAGATCTACGCCGAAGCCATGGCTGCTCAGGAGCTACGCTGGCTCACCTACTTGCTGACCGACTTGGGAGAGCAGCCTTGTTCGCCTCCAGTCCTGTATGTAGACAACAAGGCCATGATTTCCTTGTGTCAGGAGCACAGACTGGAGCATGGAACGAAGCACATCGCTCTGCGATACTTCCTTGCTCGAGAGTTGCAGCAGCATGGCCAGCTTCGTCTTGTGTACGTGGCCACTCGGGCCAACACTGCTGATGTCTTCACCAAGGCACTTCCGCCTAGTGATCATCAGCGCTTTGCTACTGTGTTAGGCCTTGTGCCCACTTTGCCTCACTTGCTCACTGCTTGATCCTGTTTTTACTGTGATCTCTATAAACACCTGGATGCTTGCATTTGCTAGGGTGTGTGGTGACTTTGTGATCCACCCTGAGCTTGCTTTGCTTTTCTTGACTGGTCTTGTGACCACTTGTTCTCCCCCACTTTGCCTATGGGGGTGTGTCAGAACATTATAGCTTATACATTTGTGTAGGCTGTAGTGGGGTAGCCTATAAGGGGTACAACCCAATTAGGGTTAGTGCTTGTACCCAACTGTTTGCTAGTTCATTCATTCTCGTTTGTTATTCTCACATTCTCCTCCGACCTCTTGCGGGACTTTTGTCGTGGGGAGGGCCTTCTCCAGTCGTTCACGCTTCCGGACTCCCCTGAGCAATATGGGATTGCTGAGCGCCGCATTGGCTTAGTCATGGAGGTCGGTCGTACCTCCATGATCCATGCGGCTGCTCCCCATTTTCTGTGGCCGTTTGCGGTCCGGTACGCTGCGCATCAGCTAAACCTCTGGCCCCGTGTCTCCTTGCCGGAGACCTCCCCTACACTGCGTTGGACGGGGAAGGTTGGCGATGCATCGGTGTTCTGGGTCTGGGGTTCTCGTGCCTTAGTTTGCGATACGTCCGCGGACAAGCTCTCCGCCCGAGCTATTCCCTGCGTCTTCCTTGGCTTTTCCCCTGACGCGCCTGGCTGGCAGTTTCACCACCCCACCTCGCGCCGTGTCTTCCCCTCTCAGGACGTCACATTTGACGAGTCGGTTCCCTTTTACCGTCTCTTCCCCTACCGCTCTGCCCCTCTCTCGCCCCCACTGCTCTTCCTTGCTCCCGGTCCTCCTCCGGTAGATCCCCTTTTGCCCCAGGGTCTTGCTCCCTTAGGTGTGTCTCATGTAGACCCTCTCCCTGGTACTGTGCCTGTTGAGGTAGCTGGCGACTCAGGTGCTGCTCGAGGTACTGCATCTGGGGGTGCGGAGCCTGGGGGCGCTGAGTCTGAGGGTGCTGGGTCTGGGGGTGCTGAGCCTGGGGGTGCAGAGCCTGGGGGTGCTGAGTCTGTCGGTGTGGAGCCTGGGGGTGTTGAGCCTGAGGGTGTTGAGCCTGGGGGTGCTGAGTCAGAGGGTGCGGAGTCTAGGGGTGCAGAGCCTCGGGGTGCTGCTTTGTTTGGAGGTCCTGCTGGTGCTTTGCCGAGCATGTCTCCGCGGCCAGAGACTCTCTCCCCGCAGCAGCTGCATGAGTGGCTTGTTTGGCGCGCCCGCCTTTGCAGTGGATATACCGGAGCTGGAGGCACTGCAATGCTGGAGCTGGAGGTGCTGGAGTTACTGCTAGAGCTGGTGGTACTGGAGGTACTGTGGCTGCTTGACCTGGAGGTGCTCGTACCAGGGGTACTGGAGCTGCCGGGACTGGTGATGTTGGGGGCGCTGGAGCAGGAGACCCTACGGAGCCTAGAGCTGCTGGGGCTGGAGGCGCTAGAGCTGGAGGCACTGGCGCTGGTGGCGCTGGTGCTGGAGGAGTTGGAGCTGTTGGCACTGGAGCTGGAGGCACTGGCGCGGGAGGAGCTGGAGCTGGAGGAGCTGGAGCTGTTGAGCCTGAAGCTGGAGGTGCTGGAGGCACTGTGCGGCCGCGACCGTACTTCGTTCCACTGCTTCAGCAGGTTCTTGGTGTCCCGTCTTCTACTAGCCGCCCTCCTCCCTTAATGTGTCCGCCGCCTGACTAGTCGCAGCCACAGTTACAGCCAGCCTCCCCACTGCCTGCTCCTTCTGCTTACGCTGAGCAGACCGGCAGTCTTACAGAATATCGTGAGCCTGCGTCTCGTCCTGCCTCCCCTGTTTGCACTGGTCGTCGCGTTCCTCGTCCGCGTCCTCCTCCTGTTCCTGGCACACACGCTATGGCACTTCGTCCGTCCTCTGTTCCAGTGCGTGTTCCTCTGCCGTCTCCTCCTGAGTCCTCTCTTCCTGCTGTCCCAGCTCCTGAGTCTTACTGCGCTCGTGCTGCCAGTCCCACTGTCTATCGTCTCCTCGCCACTGTTGTTACTGACCCTTCTTTTGCGTCCACTGCTGCGTCTGCCCTCGTTGCTGAGCTGCTTGACTTTGCTGCTACCTGTCGTCTATACCACGCCAATGCTCTTGTTGCTGAGTCTGAGTCTGCCAGTCCTCCGTCTGTCGGGGGTGAGTGTTCTCTTGGCACGGACATCCTTGAGGACAGGCAGGAGGACTTTGAGTGTCTTGCAGCTGCTGTACCTCGTTTCGCTTCCATGCTGCTTGCCCCTAAGGGAGACCCGGATGCACCAGACATCCCAACCCTGCGCTCTTACGCAAAGGCGATTACGGGTCCTCACTCCTCTCAGTGGCAGGCAGCCATGGATGCCAAGATGGCATCGTGGAAGTCCACAGGCACCTACGTCGACGAGGTTCCCCCACCTGGGGCGAACATAGTCGATGGCATGTGGATTTTCAGGGTGAAGCGGCCGCCGGGTTCTCCGCATGCCTTCAAGGCGCGTTACGTTGCTAGAGGCTTCAGTCAGTGACATGGGGTCGACTACTTTCAGAGCTTCTCTCCCACCCCAAAGATGACTACTCCTCGGGTGTTGTTGCACGTCGCTCCTCAGCGTGACCACGAGTTGCACTCTCTGGACTTCAGTACAGCTTTCTTGCAGGGCAGCCTGCACGAGGAGATCTGGCTGCGCCGCCCACCTGGCTTCACTGGGTCGTTTCCTGCAGGTACCCAGTGGAGCCTCCGGCGGCCAGTCTATGGTCTCCGCTAGGCGCCTCGAGAGTGGCACGACATACTGAGGACTACACTTGTGGCTCTGGGGTTTACTCCTTCTATTGCTGACTCGTCGTTGTTTCTATGCACTGACACGTTGCTGCCGCCGTTCTACGTCCTCATGTATGTCGACGACCTCGTCTTTGCCACTCCTGACACTGAGGCACTGACCCTTGTGAAATGGGAGCTACAGAAGAAGCACACCTGCACTGACCTGGGTGAACTGCACAGCTATCTTGGCTTGCAGATCACCCGGGACAGAGCACGGTGCACCATCACACTGACTCAGTCATACATGGTGCACCAGGTCCTTCAGTGCTTCGGCTTCCAGTTCTCCTCGCCACAGTCCACTCCTCTGTCTACCGGCCACTCGCTCTCAGCTCCACCTTTGAACGAGTCCGTAGAGCCAAGTGGTCCGTACCCAGAGCTTGTGGGTTGCCTGATGTACCTGATGAAGTGCACACAGCCTGACCTCGCGTACCCTCTCAGACTCCTGGCGCGCTACGTGGCTCCTGGTAGGCACCGAAAGGTGCACTGGGATGCTGCGAAGAGGGTACTGCGTTACCTGTGCTTGGGGCATGGGGCTCGTGCTTGGAGGACGGGGACCTGTTTAGCTCACTGGTCACGCAGACGCTTCTTGGGTTGACGACTCAGCTACGCAGCGGTCGTCACAGGGTTACACCTTCAGCCTCGGTTCCGGCTGTGTTTCCTGGCGGTCTACCCGCTCGTCTTTGGTTCTCAGCTCCAATTGTGAGGCTGAGATCTATGCAGGGGCCATGGCTGCACAGGAGCTACGCTGGCTCACCTACCTGCTGACTGACTTGGGAGAGCAGCCTCGTTCGCCTCTAGCTCTGTACGTAGACAACAAGGCCATGATTGCCTTGTGTCAGGAGCACAGACTGGAGCACAAAACGAAGCACATCGCTCTGCGATACTTCCTTGCTCGAGAGTTGCAGCAGCGTGGTCAGGTTCGTCTTGCGTACGTGGCCACTAGGGCCAACACTGCTGATATATTCACCAAGGCACTTCCGCCTGGTGATCATCAGCGCTTCTCTACTGTGTTAGGCCTTGTGCCTACTTTGCCTCACTTGCTCACTACGTGACTTTGCTTGTACTCTGATCTATACATACATATATGTGCATGCTTACACTTGCTAGGGTATGATTACTGTATTGTTTGTTCTCTTTTATATAACTTTGCATGTGAACTGGCCTTGTGGCCCTATGCTTGTGCTCGGACTGTGTGGTGACTTTGTGATCCACCCTGAGCTTGCTTTGCTTTTCTTGACTAGTCTTGTGACCACTTGTTCTCCCCACTTTGCCTATGGGGGTGTGTCAGAATGTTATAGTGCTTACATTTGTGTAGGCTATAGTGGGGTAGCTCATAAGGGGTACAACCCAATTAGGGTTAGTACTTGTACCCAACTTTTTGATAGTTAATTCATTTCTTGTTCATTAATTCTGACAATGAGGCAGTTGTTGAACGTCTGGCGTGAGGGTTGACTGAGTCGCTGATGCCAGAGGTCGTATTCTGCGCGGATTCCGGAAGTGCGCAGGTGACGCGCGTGGTATTCCGCTGCCTCTGCTTCTGTCTCGTGGGGAATTAAGAGCGCTGGTTCTTCTTCTTCTCCTGGTTCTGCTTTGTCGTCCTGCTCCTCTACTTCTGCTTCTGGTGCTGTCTCCCCTTTTGCAGGTGCCGTCGTGAGGTAGAGCGCAAGAAATTCACGATATGGGATGAGTTTGAGCGGGGTACTAGTACCTTCGATGAAGGGGGCGAATGGATCTGGGCGGGAGATTGGTCCAAGTGAGTCGCGTGGCGGAGTTGTGGGTACATTCCCCTCCTCAATCCTCGTCCAGGGATCTTCCCATTGATAAGATGAGCTGGGTCGTGAAGGGAGGTTGCGGGGAGGTCGTCTGACTAGGATAGCAACTCGCGGAGATGATCTCTCAGCTGCCATCTCGTGCTCGACCGCCTCGAGTTCCTCTTGGGTAAGGTTGCCTTCAGTGAGGTTCCGATGTTCGGCGTCGCCCCATCCGCCAGTTCCTCAGCCTTGGACCGTGCCCGAGGCGCCAGTAGCGGAACCCCAAGTTGTTGGGGTGCCATCATCATCTCCCCATCTACCGCATCGTGCTGACTCCTCATCCCATCCAGCCGCGATGCGCTCCTCGTAAAACTTTTCTTTCTTTTCTGCTCTTGCCTTGTCTTCTTCTTCTTTGATGCTTAACTCCTCCTTTGCATCAGGATCTTTCCATGCCTTGTCGATGAAGTTGCAGTAGACATCGCGGGTGTAGGGTCGCGAGCAATTCTCCTCGTTGAAGGTCGTGGTGTTAGCTTCCAGCACGAAGCGGAGTGTTTCTGAGCGCGGCATTGGACGCTCTTTTGGCCGTTGTCCGAGTCTTTTGTTTTCTTCACCGAAGATGCGATGAGTGGTGACAGCGAGCTCCATGTCTGTCATGCCTGTGGGCTCTGCCTCGGCGCTTTCCGCCTCTTCAATCGTCGCGTAGTCTTTTTCAACTTCCTCTATGCGGCTTGCCGTGGGTGTGAAACATGTGGTGCAGAGACCGTCGTGGCTGGGTTGGTGCAGGCTAATCTTACAAGGATGAGGACTACGTGTTAGAATGTGAGCGAATGAATGACTGAACTAGAAAACAGGTGGGTACATATGGGAAACCTAAAAGTGTTGTACCCTGTAAGAACTACCCCACTACAGCCTGAACAGACTATAGCATATAAGTTTGACACACCCCCATAGGCAAATTGGGGGAGAACAAGAGGTCACAAGACCAGTCAAGAAAGGCAAAGCAAGCTCAGGGTGGATAACAAAGTCACCACGCAGTCTGAGCACAAGCAAATGGCCACAAGGCCAGTTCACATGCAGAGTTATATGAAGGAAAGCAAACAATACAATGAACACAACCTAGCAAGTGTAAGCATGCAGGTATATGTATAAAGAGTACAGTACAAGCAGAGTCAAGAAGAAAGCAAGTGAGGCACAGTAGGTACAAGGCCTAACACAGTACAGAAACGCTGATGATCACAAGGCTGAAGTGCCTTGGTGAAAACATCAGCAGTGTTGGCCTGAGAGGCCACGTAAGCAAGACGAAGCTGGCCACGCTGCTGCAACTCTCGAGCAAGGAATTAGTGCAGAGCAATGTGCTTCGTTCTGTGCTCCAGTCTGTGCTCCTGACACAAGGCCAGCATGGCCTTGTTGTCGACGTACAGCACTGGAGGAGAACGAGGCGCCTCTCCCAAGTCGGTCAGCAGGTAGGTGAGCCAGCGTAGCTCCTGTGCAGCCATGGCCCCAGCGTAGATCTCAGCCTCACAACTCGAGCTGAGAACAGAAGAAGAGCGGGTAGACCACCAAGAGACAGAACCGGAACCAAGACTGAAGGTGTAACCCTGTGAGGACCGCTGCGTAGCCAAGTCGTCAACCCAGGAGGCGTCAGCGTGACCAGTGAGGACATCTCGAGCCCGTCCTCCAGTGTCCGATGTACTGCACAAGTATCGCAACACCCTCTTCGCAGCATCCCAGTGCACCTTTCGGTGCCTGCCGGGAGCCACGTAGCAAGCCAGAAGGCTGAGAGGGTATGCGAGGTCAGGTCGTGTGCAAGTCATCAGGTACATGAGGCAGCCCACAAGCTCTGGATACGGGCCACTCGGCTCTACGGACTGGTCCGAAGGTGGAGCTGAGAGCGAGTGACCGGTAGGCAGAGGAGTGGACTGTGGCAAGGAGTACGTGAAGTCGAAGCGCTGAAGGACCTGCTGCACCATGTGTGACTGAGTCAAGGTAATGGTGCGCTGTGCTCTATCCCGGGTGATCCGCAAGCCAAGATAGCTTGTCAGCTCACCCAGGTCTATGCACGGGTGTCTCTTCTGTAGCTCGGACTTCACGTGGGCGAGTGCCTCAGTGACAGCAGTAGCAAAGACGAGGTCGTCTACGTACACGAGAACGTAGAACGGTGGCAGAGTAGTGTCAGTGCTTAAGAACAGAGAAGGGTCAGAAGTGGAAGGAGCAAAACCAAGAGCAGCAAGAGTCGTCCTGAGTGTGTCGTGCCACTCACGGGGTGCCTGGCGGAGACCGTAGACTGGCCGTCGGAGGCTCCACTGGGTACCAGCAGGAAACGACCCAGTGAAGCCAGGTGGGCGGTGCAGCCAGATCTCCTCGTGCAGGCTGCCCTGTAGGAAGGCTGTGCTGAAGTCAAGCGAGTGGAGCTCGTAGTCACGCTGAGCAGCAACGTGCAGCAGTACCCGAAGAGTGGTCATCTTCGGGGTAGGGGAGAAGGTCTGAAACAAGTCAACTCCCTGTCGCTGTCTGAAGCCACGTGCAACGTAACGCACCTTGAAGGCAGGCGGAGAACCCGACGGCCGCTTCACCCTGAAGATCCACATGCCACTAACGATGTTCGCCCCAGGTGGGGGAACCTCGTCTAAGTAGGTGCCTGTGGACTTCCAGGAAGCCATCTCGGCGTCCATGGCTGCCTGCCACTGAGAGGAGTAGGGACCCTCTATCGCCTCTGCGTAAGAGCGCGGGGTCGGGATGTCTGGTGCATCCGGGTCTCCCTCAGGGGCAAGCAGCATGGACACGAGATGAGGTACAGTAGCGGCAAAGCACTCAAACTCCTCCTGTCTGTCCTCAAGAACGTCCGTGCCAAGAGCACAATCACCCCCGACGGACGGAGGAAAGACAGATGCATACGCAGACTCAGCAACAAGACTAGTGGCGTAGTCTAGGCGACAGGCTGCAGCAAAGTCAACAAGCTCAGCAACAAGAGCAGACGCAGCAGTGGACTCAAACAAAGGGTCAGTGACAGCAGTGGCCAGAAAGCGCGTGACAGCTGGACTAGCAGCACGTAGAGAGTCAGACGCAGGGTCCGGACCGGCAGGAAGGGAGGACTCAGGAGGAGAGGGCAGAGGGACACGCTGTGGAGCAGTGGAAGGACGCAGAGTCATAGAGTGAGTGCAAAGGACAGTAGGAGGACGCGGACGCGAAACACGACCAGCGCGAACAGTACGAACAGGCGACGCAGAACAAGACTCAGGCGACTCAGGACACGACTCAGGCTCACGACGCTCCGTAAGACCTCTAGTCGGTCCAGAGTAAGGAGAAGGACCAGGCAGTGGAGAGGCCGGCTGTAACTGCGACTGGGACTGGACAAGCGGTGGACTCAGGAGAGGAGGGGGAGGACAAGGAGAAGGCGGGGAACCAAGAACCTGGTGAAGGAGTGGAACGTAGTACGGCCGCGGCCGCGCAGCGCCTCCAAAAACAGCAGAGACAGAACCGGTACCCTCAGCCCCAGGGTCTCTAGTCCCAGCAGCATCTCCAGTCCCAGCAGCACCTCCAGCAGCTCCAGCACCAGCAGCACCTCCAGCAGCTCGAGTACCAGCAGCACCTCCAACACCAGCAGCATCGCCAGCACCTCCAGCAGCACCTCCAGCAACTCCAGGAGCTCCAGCACCAGCAACACCTCCAGCAGCACCAACAGCTCCAGTACCAGCAGCACCTCCAGCACCACCAGCACCTCCAGCAGCTCCAGCAGCACCTCCAGCCGCTCCAGCAGCACCAGCACCAGCAGCACCTCCAACAGCTCTAGCAGCACCTCCAGAAGCTCCAGCAGCACCAGCACCAGCAGCACCTCGACAGCGCCGAGAGTACCACTCACGAAGCTGCTGTGGAGAGAGAGGCTCCCGCCGCGACGGGACACCTAGAGCACCTCTAGACTCAGCACGCGCAGGCTCAGCACCTCAAGAGGCAGTACCCTCAGGCTCCACACACCCAGGCTCAGCACCCCCAGGCGCAGCACGCCCAGACTCAGCACCCCCAGACTCAGCACCCCCACGCTCCACACGCTCAGGCTCAGCACCCCCAGTCCCCGCACCCCCAGTCCCCGCACCCGCAGGCTCAGCACCCCTAGCAGCACCTGAGTTGACAGCTACCTCGACCGGCCCGGCAGGGTCTACCTGGGACACACCTGAGGGGGCAGGACCCTAGGGGGGGAGGGGGTCTACCAGGGGAGTACCTGGTGCTAGGAAGAGCGGCGGGGGGGGGGGGGAGAGAGGCAGTGCGGTAGGGAAAGAGACGGAAGTAAGACACCGACTCGTCAAACGTGACGTCCTGAGAGGACAGAACACGACGCGAGGTGGGGTGGTAGAACTGCCACCCGGGTGCGTCAGGAGGGAAGCCAAGGAACACACAGGGAACGGCACGGGAGGACAGCTTGTCCGCTCAAGTATCGCGGACAAAAGCTCGAGATCCCCAGACACGGAACGCGGACGCATCGCCAACCTTCCCCGTCCACCTCAGAGTAGGTGTGGTCTCCGGTAAGGAGACACGAGGCTGAAGGTTGATCTGATGCGCAGCGTACTGAACCGCGAACGGCCGCAGAAAATGGGGAGCAGCCGCATGGATCATGGACGTACGAGCGACGTCCATGACCATGCCAATGCGGCACTCAGCAATCCCATTTTGCTGTGGAGAGGCCGTAAGCGTGAACGTCTGGCGGATGCCCTCCGCACGACAGAAGGCCCTCAGGAGGTCGGAGGAAAACTCACCACCTCTGTCGGAGTGCAGACGCAGAACAGGAAGGTCCGAGCCGAAACTCTCGCTGAGCTGGCGACGAGCACCGCGGATCCAGTCGATCAACACCTCAGGGACCTCACCCTTGCTGCGCAAGGGGAAGACTGTCGTGAAACGCGAGTAGTCGTCAACGACCAGCAGGAAGTAACGCTCGTGACCCTGTCCACGGACGCGGGCTGGGCCCCACACGTCCATGTGAAGAGTCTGCAGAGGAGCCTCAGTCGGAGGGAACGTGGAGGAGTGAGGAGCGGCGCGCTGCCGGCCCTCGACACAAGGAACACAGGTAGGGGCAGGCCCCGCAGGAAGGGGAGGGAGGGACTGGGGTAGACCCGAGACAAGGGTACGGGAGGCCATACCTCGAAGACGAGGCAGGGAGGGGTGACCAAGGCGGTGGTGCCAAAGGAGAGTCTCGTGCGACAGAGGACGACACTAGCAGGGGGCAGACGCAGGACTAGACCTGGACGCGGCAGCAAACACTTGACTGGACGCAGCTACCTGACTAGACGCAAAGACCGGAGGAGGCGCAGTAGTCAGTTTATACAGACTCGACCCTGGCCGACGGGTGAACGTGGCCAGGTGGCGGCCCGTCCGAGAGCAAGTGCAGTGGGTCACACGCTGACCTCCAGGGGCGAACTGGTCAACCCACGCATCCTAGAGGTCAGCTCCACTCACCAGGTTCGTAGAGAACGAGGGGAGGTGGAGTCCCGACAGTAAGCCCGACGGGGCCGCAGGACACGGTAGAACCGTGGAAGAGTGCGCAAGGAGTGGGCCCCCAGAGGGATCAGCAAGGGAGACTGCGACAGGCCGACTGAGCGGCGTGAGTGTGGTGCTGTCTCTAAAGAAAGAGCGCGAAGCACCAGAGTCAAGTGTGAAAGTGTGCAAGGCCTCAGTAGGTGCAGTACCAGAGAGAGCAGACTCACCAGCACCAGGAGCAGCAGACACACTAGCACCTAGAGCAGCAGCCGCAATGCCCGGGTCGGGCGGGACACTAAGGTAACAGTCACCCTCAGCACTATCAGTCAAAGCATACATGGCAGCAAGGATAGCATCGAAATCAAGATCAAAGATAGGCACATTCTGCAGAAGCAGATCATGCCAGCGAGGGAGCTCAACAGCGTCAGGAAACTGGGCACGCCAGGCGTCACTCAAGCGACCGAAGCAGCGCTGTGTAGTGTGTGGCAGCCCACACGCCTCCCCACGACGACTGCCGGTGCGAAGAACGTAAGTGCAAGGACCAGCACTCCCAGACCTCCCACGCCCAGCATACCACTCACGAAGCTGCTGGGCCGACGGGGTCTCACGGGAACGCGGCTGCTGCTGGCGCTGGCTACCACCAAAGCCTCCATGCTGCGCGGCTGCACCTCGACCAGCACCACCGCCGCCGCCACCGCCACCACCGCTGCCGCTGCCTCCACCACCCCCACCGCCGCCACTGTAGCCCCCACTCCCGGCACCACCCCCACCTCCACCGCCACCCCTCCCGCCTCCTCCACGGCCTCCGCCGCCGCCCCCGCCGTCCCCTCCACCACCCTTGCTCCCCTTTCCCTTGCTGTTGTGGCGCCTCCCACTAGGGGTTGACGCAGCTCCGACCTCCTCAGTACCAACAAGGTCGACAGCAGCAGCAGAAGCAACAGAGGGGAGAAGGGGGACAGGGGAACACCCCTCAAAGAAAGGGGTACGACAGTCGCCGCGAGAATCACCTACAGCTAAGATACTCTTCTCAGCTCTAGCAAGGCGCTCCTCTAGCAGGTCGACAGTCAGCTCGGTGGGGGAAAGGGAGAGAAAGAGGTCCCTGACTGAAGAAAGGGAGTCAGGGAGGCGGGTGACTAGGTAGTAAAGGGTGATGTACATGGGGGGGGGGGGTTCTTGGCACAGAACTCAGTGGGAAGGGCAGCGCGGTAGCGGGCGTCACTAGTGCGGAGGTGAGCAACGAGGTCAGCGACTGTGGCAAAGGCGGCAAGGTCAGGGAAAAGGTACGGCAGCATGAGGCGGCTGAGGGCAGCAGTGGCAGGGGAGGAGTAGCGTGCAACTACAGCGTCGTACAAAGACTGAGCAGTCTTGTACTGGCCAAAATGCGCGCGCTCAGCAGGCGGCAGGTGACTACGAACAGCAAGACAAGCAACAGCGTCACGAGTGGTCCACTGCGAGCGAACCGTACTATTAGCAGTGGCAGCAGGAGCAGTAGAGACACCGGACGTGTGATGGAAAAGGGATACCCCATCCCTAGAGTCACACTAAAGAAAGAGCTGCAGGTCGTCAACCCACACGTCAAAGTTAACTGCACGCCCCTCAGCATCAAAGGTGAGAACAGTAGGGCTAGCCATAGCAGCAGTAGGAGCAGTAGCCGCAGTAGCAGCAGTAGCAGCGCAGTGCGGCTTAGTAGGGTGGTGTGGCTCGGTAGGGCGGCGCGGCTCGGCAGAGCGGCGCGGCTCAGTGAGCGACGCGGCTCGGCTGGGCGGCGCGGCTCGGCTGGGCGGCACGGCTCGGCTGGGCGGCGCGGCTCGGCAACTGGTGGCGTGGCGCAGCAGGGCGGCGCGGGTGCTTACCAGGGGCAGGTGCAGGGCTGGGCCGTGACAGCAGGGGCCGCGACAGCTGGGGGCGCGACAGCAGGGGCCGCGTCAGCAGGGGCCGCGACAGAAGGGGCCGCGCCAGTAGAGGCGGCGACGGCAGGGGCCGCGACAGCAGGGGGGGGGGGGGGGGGCGCGACAGCAGGGACCGCGTCAGCAGGGGGCCGCGACAGCAGGGGCCGCGTCAGCAGGGACCGCGCCATCAGGGGCCGCGCCAGCAGGGGGCCGCGTCAGCAGGGGCCGCGTCAGCAGGGCCGGGCCGTGACAGCAGGGGCCGTGCCAGTAGGGGTGGCGACGGCAGGGGGCCGCGACAGCAGGGGCCGCGACAGCAAGGGGCCGCGTCAGCAGTGGGGCCGCGTCAGCAGGGGCCGCACCAGCAGGGGCCGCGCCAGCAGGGGGCCGCGTCAGCAGGGGCCGCGTCAGCAGGGGTTGCGCCAGTAGGGGGCCGTGCCAGCAGGGGCCGCGACGGGCTAGGGCCGCGACAGCAGTAGGGGCCGCGTCGGCAGTACGGGCCGCGACGGCAGGTGGGGTCGCGACGACAGTAGGGGCCGCGACAGGCAGTAGGGGTCGCGTCCAGCAGGGGCCGTGACGGGCGACAAAGGGGCCACGACGGGCAGGGCGCAATGCGCGGTACGGGCAGGGCAGGAAAAAAAAAGTTGTGGTGGGCGTTCCCACTAGGGAACCTGCTCAGAATACCATGTTAGAATGTGAGCGAATGAATGACTGAACTAGAAAACAGGTGGGTACATATGGGAAACCTAAAAGTGTTGTACCCTGTAAGAACTACCCCACTACAGCCTAAACAGACTATAGCATATAAGTTTGACACTACGGCGTATCCACGGCCGTCTGTCCGGATGCTGCCATGACTCCTTGTTCATGTACGGGAAGTCTGGGGGGACAAGGTCCACGAGTTCATCAGATGATGCTTGACAGTTGGGAATGTCAATGTCAAGCACGTAGATCCCGTTTATCGAACGAGCTCTTCCAAGGTATTTGTGCGACTCAGGGGGAGTGTCCGGGGGAGCGTAGGTGAGGATGAGGTCGCGTGTGTCTGGATCTGTGGCGAGCATGACTCCGCAGTCTCTGAGTTGTACTGCCGACAGTAAGTTGAAGCGGAGGTCCGGCACGTAGAGCACGCCATTGAACGTGATGTGAGTGTTGTTGTCTCGTGCTTGCAACACCACAATGCCTTGCGCATTTGCGCGCAGTTGCTCATTGTTGGCAACGGTGACGTAAGTAGCGGGGGCGCGGCTGATGTTCGAGATGTACTAGACAGATCCCACCATGTGCTGACCGCAGCAGCTATCCAGGTACCAGGTGTTATGGTTGTCGACGTTGTTGTTGCGCAGAAATAGCGCAAGCCGCGGAGTCACCAAGGTTGATTTATATCTTCTGTGAAATTACGGATCTTCATCCTCCTTCCATCCCATAGGGACGAAGCGCTGATGATCGTGCGGTGGACTTTCCCGCAACTGTATTGGCTGATGCCAGTCTTTCTCTTCCTCGTCGTATGTGTAGTAGTGGTTTTTTGTGAAAGGGTTATTCCATCTTTCTTCAGGTTGAATGAGCTCGCCGCGGGGTTCCTCCTCTTTATCTGGTTCAGCGGCTCGTTGGCGTCGCCTTGTCGCTATGTTGGCGATTACGTTTCTATGAGCTCCTGCTTGAGATCCTTGTGTCTGCTGTTGCTGGTGTTGTGCAGGAGGACGAGAGGTTTGTTGCTAAGGCTGAAAATGACGAGCATCTTGTCGGCCAACCCAATTGTTATGGTGAGTGGAATTTGGGTGGCGACAGTTGAACCGGGACTTGCATCGGTCAGTTAAATGTCCAAAGACTTAGCATATTTTGCAATAATGGCGCCTTGGTTGTCGTCGCTCTTCACGGTTGTCTGTGTAGAAGGCGATGCGCTCTCGGAGCGGCGCGGAGCTTGTTCTGCTCGAATCCATATCCTGCTGTCCAGTTAGGAGGGCGGCGCATAGCGCGGCTTCTGAGATAAATCCTCGTTGTCGGAGTAGCACTTTGCAGGGCTTCCACTCAAGCCCGAGTCCTTGGAGGATGATGTTGACAAAGATCTCCTTCGAAATAGCGCTTCCATGCTACGTGATCTGGTCACGAATGTTCCGACAGCGGTTAATGTATGTTTTTGCTTTCTCCCCGTGCCCCATCTTGGTCTCCATGAGTTGTTGCAGGAGCCTGCTGGAGGTGACTGGATCTTTCGGCTGATATACCTCAACGAGGTGCTTCCAGGCTTCCAAGGCTGGAGCGGCGCTCTCTTTGTAGGAGCGAATGTCGGGTTGTTCCGCATGCGTCATATTGCATAGCAACACACTGTATGCCATGAGGGACTCACTGTAGTACCGAGCCCAGGCGTCTTCGGTATCTTCCACCGGTTTTGAGTAGGAGCCATCGAAGTAGTGGTAGATCTGCGCTGTTTGTAGGAGGAGCTCAAGCTCGAAACTCCATGTGTAAAAATCCTTGCCGTCAAACGCGGCAGCAGTCTTAATTTTTGAAATGCTGAGAAAGCGTGCTTGCGCAGAGTTGATGGCTTCATCACTTGGATGGGGGGCAGTAGTTGTTGATTTCTCTGTGTCAAGGGAGAAGGTGTGTGCGGCGGTATCACAGCCGGTTGTCCAGATTGAGCTGGTTGGGAAGAGGTTCCCGCATCGCCTTTGTGCAGTTCTTGGAGATATTTCTCCATAGTCGATAGTCGTGAAAACAACTGCTCGAGTGCAGCAGTGCTGATCGTAGTTGTCGCCTCATTCGCAGCCGGGTTGGTTTGTCCTTCAGCCGTCAGATTCGCTTGGCCTCTGGATCTTCCGGCCATCTTGGTCTTGGAGCATGTGCCGCTCGCCAGGTCTTGGTTCGGCAAATTTCACGTAAGTAAAGTTGAGAAGAATCCCCGAGTAGCCCTCATACCATGTTACAATCCCAAGTGGGACTTAGCGAAGGATCGTTCAGGGTTGATCGCTAGGTGATATTGCAGCGGAAGTGTTGAACCTCATATCAGAGTGAATTTAAATGACTGAGATTGATAATAGCATGCATACATCGGGTTTATATAGAAAACACAAAAGAATGCGAAACAACCTAGACTAGCCATGTAGCGAATTCAAACCGTATGGCGCGGGAACCCGTTTCAAACCTGTTCCCGCTCTTTTCATTTCAAATGTTTATGCCTGCATCGGTCTTGGTCAGACGGTTGCTGTCTCACTTCGACTCTTCTGACTCCTCGACTTCGTACTCGGTAGAGTCCGCTCCTGCAGCATACAGGAATGCCTTCTCATTAAACTTCATATCGTAACAAATTTGTAGTGTCTGTTATAGTCACAATAGGCTTGAATGTGCCTAAAACGAAAGATAGAGAGCACAGACGGATTTCTGCACAGCGGCTTCAAACGTTGATAGCGTTCTGCTCACAGCTGCAAATGACTTGATTCAAATTGGATCTGGAGCGTCTTCACGTCCTCTACACTAAACAATTTAGATTGCACGATTTGATAACGAATTGACGACACAGCGTTGGTTTGAACGAACGGTACTATGGCAGCCACTATAGTCTTAGAACACAAGATAGGAAGAGTTACGAGTTGGGAATGACTCCCAGCTCCTACAAACCCCAAGAGCCGAGGTACAGTGATGTGGAACAGTGCCACACTGTCCCCAACCACGAAGGGTCTCGAAACTACCCTCCACAAGGGCCTACACCAAGAGAAATGTTACACTACACAAAGTAATGCAACTATTCTCACTATCTTAAAGTTTACCCTTTTTGAGAGCTTCGAAATCACTTGATTCTTGAAACCAAGGCTCTGGTTCTTCAAGGTAAATTCTTCCTTGAGTTCTTGGAAGTCTGCTGCGCACACCTGCGACACGCCGAACGTTCCACACACGACAAAAATAGAAAACCGCACACGACACGCAAACGACGACGTGACACGCGACTAGCGATAACTCGCTATTGACTCGACACACACATTCAAAATCATGCCTCATCATTCACACACTATTGTAAGCATGAAATATATATTATTTCATGCCCTCATACCATTCCATGCACGCACGCATGCACGCACACGGACAACAAGCCGAATGCAAACCGTAGGGTTGCACCAACAAACTCCCCCTCGGATTGTTGGCCTTAGGATCTTGCTCTCTCAGTTCAGAGCCATCCCAGCCAGCTTGCAACACTTCCAATGCTGCTGCTCCACCAGCCTCTTGGTCATCATGTCAGCTGGCTGCCTTGTCGTCTTCACATAGTGCAACTCAACTTCACCCGCGGCCACCATGCTCCTCGTCCAATGCCACTTCACCCTCATGTGCTTGGTGAGGCCATGCAACACAGGGTTCTTAGCAAGAGCAATGGCACCCTGGCTGTCACAGTAGAGTGGGGTATGTCCTTGCTGCTCCTCCCCCAATTCGGCCAACAAACGTCGCTGCCACACAATCTCCCGTACGGCACGGAAGAGTGCCATATACTCGGACTCCACCGAGCTCAATGCTTGATCCACCTGCTTCTTGCTCTCCCAAGCAGTTGGGCCTCCACCAACACAGAAAATAAACCCTCCAACACTTGTCATGTCCTCTGGTTCTGATGCAAAAGAAGCATCCGAGAATGCGGTGAGGAACAAACGCCCGGGTTCAACACCATCCGCGCCCTTTTGGTGCCTTTGTGCTGCCGCCGAGTATTGTAGCCCAACGGTCGGTGTTTGGCCAAGATACTTGGCCATCCTCATTCCAGCTGCTACCTGCTCCTTGTTAGGGCATTGAACAACCCTAGCCAACTGTCCGGTAGCAAACGCGACGTCCGGTCGGGTGTTTACCGCCGCGTACATGAGGCTGCCCACCAACGAGTGAAAACGGCGCCTCTCCTCTTCACCAACGCTCTCCTCCTCTGGTCCCTTCACACACTTGAACCCAGAGGGAAAGGGTGTAGCCACATGGACTTCACTCTGCCCAAAGTTGGCAGCCAAAGCCTCTAGGTACTTCCGTTGATGCACCCGCATGCACCGCTTCTCCACATCTCGTTCGATGTGGAGCCCAAGGTAGAAGCTCACGTCACCAAGGGCCTTGCACTTGAACTTGTCTTGAAGCTTCAGCATCACCTCCTTCACAAGGTCAGAGGAGGGTGAGAAAATGAGGATGTCATCCACATAAACGACCATGAAACTTCTCTGCTCCCCCTCGCCAAGCATGAACAATGAGTGATCGGCCGTTGAGGGAGTGAAGCCGATCTCCTCCAAAACTCCTCGCAGCTTCAAGTACCACTGCCAAGGGGCCTGCTTTAGTCCATAAAGGGCCTTCTTCAGCCTCAGAACTCTGCCACTACCATCATCAAACCCCTCTGGCTGCGCCATAAAAAACTCTTCCTCAAGGACGCCATTGAGGAATGCCGTTGTGACATCTATTTGTTTCACCACCCATCCTTTGATGGCAGCACCCGCGAGTAGGGTTCTCAGCGTCGTCGGCTTCACCACAGGAGCAAAAAACTCCTTATAGTCCACCTTCTCCTTCTGCTGGTACCCCTTGGCCACAAGCCTAGACTTGTAGCGCTCGATTTTAACGTCGGCGTCGGACTTGATCTTGAAGAGCCACTTGGACGTAATTGCATTACGCCCCTCCGGTAGCTCCACCAATTCCCACGTGCCGTTCTCCTCAATGCTTTTCAGCTCACTCTCCATTGCCTTCTTCCACTCCTCAGCATCACTACTCTCCAAGGCCTCCTTGAGAGTTGCTGGTTCTCCCGGCATCTCCACCGGAGAGAAGAACGCGAAGGCACACTCCTCGTAGTCACTCTCCTCGTCATCTCCAACTATAAGTGCCGCTCCGGCCAGAGCTGACTTGGCTGGCTTTCCCAGTGCCTCATAGGTCAGCCTATTTGGGGCTTGGATTCTCCTCTTGCCCCTTCCTTCCTCCTCAGCTGCAGGGACATGAAGGCCTTGGCGTTGCTGCGGGGTGACTCGGATCCGTGGAGCACTCGTAGTGCGAGAAGGAAGTGTCGGTGCACGCTCGCTCACTTGCTGCACCTCCTCCTCTTCTTCCTCTGCATCCTTGGCCTCCTCTCCCCCATTCACAAGGGAAGATTGCCTTGTGGTGGTGCTGCTGCTGCTCAGCTCCAAAGGAAGCTCCACATGCTCCAAACCGGAACACTTCACCTCCCCAAACCGCATTCCTATCTTCGCCTCATTCTCCGCCTTCCAATCCTTGTACATCAGATTCTCCATGAATTTGCAGTCCCTGCTCACCAAGAATTTCTTGGTGAATGGGTCCCAAAGAAGCCACCCCTTGCTGTTTTGAGCCATGCCCAAGTGCACAGCCCATATCGCCTTGGCACCGAGCTTGTTGTGCCAAAAATGCTTAGGCACGAGCGCCATGCACATGCACCCAAACACCCGAAGCATATCCACCTTTGGCTTCCTTCCAATCCACTCCACATAGGGCACCCAGTTGTCTGCTCCCACATGAGTCAAAGCTCTGTTCTTGGCCACACACGCACTCCGCACGGCATCAGGCCTGAAATAGTCGGGTAGCCCGGCTTCAATGAGCAACCCACGCGCCGTCTCTGTGATTGTCCGGTTCGCTCGCTCGGCGATGCCGTTCATTGCAGGGGAGTATGGCATGGTAAGGGAGTGCCTTATGCCATTCTTCTTCAGCCACAATGAGAACTCCTTGCTCAGGAACTCTCCCCCTCGATCGGTGCGAATTGCCTTCACTAACCGGTCTTGTTGCCGCTCCACCATCGGCAACCAATCGGTCTTCACCGTTTCAGCCACATCACTCTTCTTGGACAGCACGTACACCCAAGTCATCCGAGTGTAGACGTCCACAATGGTGATCCAGCAGCTCCAAGCTTCAAGGGGCCCACCACGTCCATCACCACCTCATCAAGTGGTGCCTTAGCCGTTGCCTCCGAACTAGAGAACGGGTAACGGGTGAACTTGGCTTGCATGCACGTCGGGCAGCCAAGTACCTCATCGGGCTCCCCCTTCACATGTATGCCAGCAACCATCTCATTCTTCACTAGCTGCTGCAAGATGGGCAGGGCCACATGCTGCATTCGCCGATGCAATGTGAGCCAATCACACTCCCCCGTAGCCGAAGTCGGATTGGAGAATGCCGCACTCGCAATAGTGCCCCACATGTTCTCTCCGTACTCCTCCTCCGCTGCTGCCTTGGGGTTCTCCTCATCCTTTTGCTGCTACTTGGCTGCTGCACCACTCTCCTCGTGTTCACCGAGCATGCTGGTCCCTCCAAGATTGCACTTCTTGGACTTAATCTCCTTAGCGCGATCGTTCGCGCCATCGCCACTACCAACCGCTTCACCCTTGGTGCTGATGCTTGCTGCCACTTGCCTCTCCTTAGGCATGGGGACCACAGGGATCTGCCACATCTCGTTGTAGGCATCCCTATCCTCGTGAAGGTCCCAAAGAATCCGCTCGTCAAGCCTCGCGGTGTAGGTCTTAGCTCCCTTCGAGCTCGTGTCCATGCCGGCCTTTTGCAACCGCCGCACGGAAATCAGGTTGGCAGCAAGGTTGGGCACCCAAAGCACGTTCTTGAGGCCCACCATCTTCCCATCAGCACCCTTGAACATGGCCTTGCCCATGCCTTTCACCTCTGCTCGCTGCCCCAAAGCCGATGTCACATGCTTCACCGGTGACGGCTCAAGTTCGGTGAGCAAGTCCGCACGAGGTGTCATGCTATAGGTAGCGCCGCTATCGATCACCCAATAGTCCAGGGAGTGTAGGGTGACTTTCCCCACAGCTGCTGGCTCCTCAAAGCTTTCATTCTTCTCTGGACCAGCCGGTGCTTGTGTGGACACGAAGAAGAATTGACCCGGAAAGCGATCGTCCCTCGACTCGCTCTCGTTGCCGGCACTCTTCATACTTGCAGCACCACCTTCGCGACCGCCACGGCCTCCACGGCCTCTTCCTCTCCCTCCTCCTGCTCCTCTACCCCCTTGGCCTTGAGCAGGAGTCCATCCATCAGAGAGCTTGTAGCAATCGCGCCACATATGCTCGCTCTTGTGACAATAGTGGCACTCGCCGTCGAATCGGCCGCGACCGCGTCCGTAGCTCTTGTTGTCGCTGCCGTATCCGCCACTCCCGCGGCCTCCATTGAAGTTGTTGCTGCCAAATCTGCTTCCTCCTCGTCCTCTGCCCCTTCCACGGCCATACCCTCGGTCGATGCTTGCTGCCCCGGCGCCATCCGCACTCGCCAACTCACGGCGGCGGAAGTCCTCTTGAAGGATCGCTCGCTTCACGTCTTCAAGCGAGAGGCGGGGCAAGTCATGATTGAGGTTGATGATGAGCGAGGACCATGACTCTGGGAGTAAGGCCAGCAACTTGGTCTTCTTTTGGAGCTCACTGTAGTTCAAATCAGCTCCCTCAAGCCGCGTCAACAAGTCGAAGAATTTCTGCACCCCTTCTTCAACCGCTTCGACTTCTTCAATTCGTAGTGCCGCCATTTGCCGTTCCAACACCACCGCTACCGCCGCTGTTGCAGGAGCATGTACACCCTTGAGAGCAGCCCATGCCTTTGGTCCCTTCTCTGGTTCACGCTGGAATGGCTTGATGTGACGGATCTGGCTGCTCCCCAACGCTTGCCCAAGTAGGAGATAGCCTTGTGCGCTCTTCCGCACCCACGGGCTCTTCTCCGGGTCGTTCTCGAGGCGCTTCTCCGTTCCTTCCATCACCTCCAGCAGGTCATAGTGGTCAAAGATGTTCTCCATCTTGAAGGACCATTCAGCAAAGTTGTCACCGTTGAACTTGTCAAGCCCAAACACCCTAGGCTCATCCCTAGGTGGGCCAAGACTTGGTTGCATGGGCGCCATGGCTGAATCACGGGGTTGGCCTTGAGCTTGAGCTTCTCCACTGCCACCAGCACCTCTGCCACCCCTTTCTTCAGGTCCAGCCATTGTCGAAACTGCTCCAAGGGGCTCTGATACCACTTGTTATAGTCACAATAGGCTTGAATGTGCCTAAAACGAAAGATAGAGAGCACAGACGGATTTCTACTCAGCGGCTTCAAACGTTGATAGCGTTCTGCTCACAGCTGCAAATAACTTGATTCAAATTGGATCTGGAGCGTCTTCACGTCGTCTACAATAAGCAATTTATATTCCACGATTTGATAAAGAATTGACGACACAGCGTTGGTTTGAACGAACGGTACTATGGCAGCCACTATAGTCTTATAACACAAGATAGGAAGAGTTACGAGTTGGGAATGACTCCCAGCTCCTACAAACCCCAAGAGCCGAGGTACAGTGATGTGGAACAGTGCCACACTGTCCCCAATCACGAAGGGTCTCGAAACTACCCTCCACAAGGGCCTACACCAAGAGAAATGTTACACTACACAAAGTAATGCAACTATTCTCACTATCTTAAAGTTTACCCTTTTTGAGAGCTTCGAAATCACTTGATTCTTGAAACCAAGGCTCTGGTTCTTCAAGGTAAATTCTTCCTTGAGTTCTTGGAAGTCTGCTGCGCACACCTGCGATACGCCGAACGTTCCACACACGACAAAAATAGAAAACCGCACACGACAAGTAAACGACGACGTGACACGCGACTAGCGATAACTCGCTATTGACTCGACACACACATTCAAAATCATGCCTCATCATTCACACACTATTGTAAGCATGAAATATATATTATTTCATGCCCTCATACCATTCCATGCACACACGCATGCACGCACACGGACAACAAGCCGAATGCAAACCGTATGGTTGCACCAACAGTGTCGCCATTTGTCGTTCCAACACCACCGCTACCGCCGCTGTTGCAGGAGCGTGTACACCCTTGAGAGCAGCCCATGCCTTTGGTCCCTTCTCTGGATCACGCTGGAATGGCTTGATGTGACGGATTTGGTTGCTCCCCAACGCTTGCCCAAGTAGGAGATAGCCTTGTGCGCTCTTCCGCACTCACGTGCTCTTCTCCGGGTCGTTCTCGGGACGCTTCTCTGTTCCTTCCATCACCTCCAGCATGTCATAGTGGTCAAATACGTTCTCCATTCTGAAGAACCTTTCAGAAAAGTTGTCGTCGTTGAACCTGTCAAGCCCGAACACTCTTGGTTCATCCCTAGAAGGTCCAAGAGTAGGTTGCACAGGCGCCATGGCTGAATCACGGGGTTGACCTTGTGCTTGGGTTCCTCCACTGCCTCCAGAACCTATGTCACCCCTTTCTTCTGTTCCAGCCATCGTCCAAGCTGCTCCAAGGTGCTCTGATACCACTTGTTATGGTCACAATAGGCTCAAATGTGCCTAAAACGAAAGATAGAGTGCACTGTCCGATTTTTTCATAGCTTCAAATGACCTGATTCAACTTGGATTCGGAGCGTCTTAACATCGCCTATAATACGCAATTTAGATCGCACGATTTCATTAAGAATTGACGACAATGCAATTGTTTGAATGAACGGCACTATGGCAGCCACTATAGTCTTAGAACACAAATTAGGAAGAGTGACGAGTTGGGAATGACTCCCAGCTCCTACAAACCCCAAGAGCCGAGGTATAATGATGTGGAACAGTGCCACACTGTCCCCAACCACGAAGCGTCTCGAAACTACCCTTCACAAGGGTCTACACCAAGTGAAATGTTACATTACACAAAGTAATGTAACCATTCTCAATATCTTGAAGTGTACCCTTTTCGCGGGCTTCGCGATCACTTGAATCTTAAAACCAATGCTCTGGTTCTTCACCATAAACTCATCCTTGAGTTCTTGATGGCATGTGGCATGTGGCTTGAGCTATGGCATGTGGGATGATTGTAGGCAGCCAGAGGGGGAGTTTGTTCTGTGATGCTATCATTTGCATTCACGTCTATCTGCCTCACATCATATGTTCGTGTGTTACATGCGTGGTGTGAGAGTGTGCAAGAATTTGTGTTTGGTGTGGTTTGGATTCTCTGAGTGTGTGTGAAAGATATTTGGCTTGAGCAGATATATGAAATGACTTCTTTGCTCGAGAGCTTTCCGACGAACCAAGAAACGTTGTGATCGGAGCAAGAACGAGAAAGTTTTGATTGTGATGCGGCGACTTGGGGAATTTGTGGAGTGACTGTATATGGGGTATATACTTTTGGGGGTTGGGAAAATTCGTCACTCTACTGTGAATTGATGCCAAGTGGTTGGGAGAAGACAAACCAGGTTGGCAAGTGTGGCCAAGTTGGGTGAGTTGGATGGCATGGGTTGAGAGAATGACGAAGGGTAAAGTTGGGGTGCCTATAGGGAAGGGATTTGGTGTGCTTGTGGGGTTTCCTTGGTTGGGGACTCCTTGTGGACCTTCCCTCTCGTCCTCCTTTTCCCTCCTACCTGGTTTATTGCTACTCCAATTCTCTTGTGTGAATCTTGGGAGAACAATTGTGATTGAGTTAAGTCTCTATGGCAGCATACCCCCTAGTGCGCCGAAATTCATAACTCGATATTTACTTCACCTTTTCATGCGATTAAAATTGGGAATTGCAGGCATAGTCTAGGGCTACAACATATCTGAAAGTAGGGAAATTTAAACAATGAACTTTTTCGTCGACGACGTTTCTTGTGAAGTCGACAATTCTGTCTAGAATTTTAGCCCAACGATTCTGTGATTTTTCGGCTCCTAAGCTTCCTAGACTCTGTCCTTAGTCTCTAACACCCGTCATGCCAACGCCGACTACATCTTCAAGTGACAGGGTGTGAGAGCAGCGGTAGCCCACCCTGTCCGTTGTAGAAGGTCAAGGTTTCAGTATCTCCACAAGCAAGCAGACCCTAGATGCAGAAGAAGCAAGTCCCGGTTGCAGACGCCCCATCGTCTCGACACCAAATGTAAAAAAAGGCATGGCGTGCCTATACCATTAAGGAAAAGCTGTACTGGTTGGCGATGCTAGACGTGCAGCCCGATTTGAGCGTCCAGTAGTTGGCGAGGCTCGCCAAAGTCCAGCCAAAGTTCGCGACAGTCACAGCTTGAATGAGCATCTCGATGTCGTGGTTGGGTGTCGCCGACGCCTAGATTGTGCAGGGCGAAAGCCCAAGTGGTCGATGATGGAGAGGGCAGTCTACCGCAAGTTCCTTTCACATCGCAGGAAAGGGTTTCCAATCTCTATCAGCATGCTGTAGAAGTGGGCAACGAGCGTCATGAAGCATCGCCACCCCTTAGAGAAGTGACGCTCGTCCCAGCGTTGGAAAAAACAGTTCCACAAGTGCTGGTCCTTGGCGAGGAGTGTCAAGACGGGCCCTTTGTCTGATAAATCAGGCAGGTTTAAAACTTAGGAAGAGCCTTGTGTCACAATAGCAGGTAGAACGAGGAGCCATAGCTAGGGTTTAGCTAGCTAGGCAAGAGAAAATAGGCAAAGGAGGGGTTTGCACTAGCAAGCAGGTGGATACATATAGGAAACCCTAAGGGGCCGTACTCACTATAGAGTACCCCACTGCAGGCTAAACAAACTACACATTCTGACACACCCCCATAGTCAAAGTGGGGTATGATCAGCACAACAAGCAGCAGTTTATAGTTCACAAATATAAGCAAAGCTAGAAGCTATCACAGAGGGCAAGTGAGGAGGAGGAGGGACTATGAGAGGAGAGGAGGTAGTGGGCGGCAGCTGAAGCTGCTGGCACACGGCGCAACTGGAGCAACTGGCACACGGGCAACTGGAGCAACTGGCACACTGGCAACTGGAGCAACTAGCACACGGGCAACTGGAGTAACTGGCTCCGCGGCTAGACGAGCGGCAGGAGCAACTGACTCTCGGGCGACTGGAGCAACGGGCTCACGGGCGACTGGAGCGACGGGCTCACGGGCGACTGGCGCAACGGTCTCACGGGCGACTGGAGCTGCTGGCTTCACGGCGGTCACCCCCCTTCAACCTCCCCCTTTGTCCCAAAACTCCCGTTCACACCCCCTGCTGCACCCCTAGCTTCACTCCCATGACACCCCCCTAGCACCACTCCTGCGGCTCCCACACACCCACCCCCCTCAGCGGCAGCTGCAGCAGTGGGAGACGGAGGAGGAGGAGGAGGGGACGGTTCACACACCCGCCACCCCCATACCCGCCACCCCCATACCCCCAACGCAGGGCAGAAACGCGGGCAGCAGCTGGGGCGGCGTGTGAGCGGAAGCGGGGCGGCGCGCGGGCCCCCAGGGCGCCTCGACGAGCGACGGGAGGGGGGCGACGCGCGGCCCCCCCAGGGCGCCGCGACGGGCGACGGGAGGGGGGGGGGCGACGCGCTGGCCCCCAGGGCGCCGCGACGGGCAACGGGCAGGGCGATGCACAGCCCCCCAGGGCTCCGTGACGGGCGACGGGATGGGGGGGCGACGCGCGGGCCCCCAGGGGTCCGCGACGGGCGACGGGCAGGGCGACGCGCGGACCCCTAGGGCGCCGCGACGGGCGACGGGCAGGGCAGCGCGTGGGCCCCCAGGGCGCCGCGTGAGGCAGTAAACCGCCGCGCGCCTCAGGGCGCACGGCGGGCAGAAAACCGCCGCGCGCCCTAAGCGCGTGGCGGGAAGAAAAAAGCGTCGCGCGCCACGGGGCGCGCGACAGACACGAAAGCAGCGGAAGCTTAGGGTGGGCCCACAGGTTAGGATCGAACGAGCTCTTAATACCATGTCACAATAGCAGGCAGAACGAGGAGCCATAGCTAGGGTTTAGCTAGCTAGGCAAGAGAAAATAGGCAAAGGAGGGGTTTGCACTAGCAAGCAGGTGGATACATATAGGAAACCCTAAGGGGCCGTACTCACTATAGAGTACCCCACTGCAGGCTAGACAAACTACACATTCTGACACCTTGCTCTTCTATTTCTCACCATTACTACCTTTTCTCTTTCACTAATCTCGCACTCTTCCTCTATTACCCTTTCCTATCACCCGTTCTGTATTATACTTAATGATAAGAAGTATAGACAGCAGAGTGATGAACTAGCAAGGGTTTGGGATACGAGTATGCAACCCTAACAGGCTTGTGCTCAGTAATGAGTACCCCACTATAGCCTAGAACATAATTGACATATCTGACACACCCCTATAAGCTAATTGGGGGACACCAGTTATCGCAAGGCCAGTCATAATAAGCAACAAAGCAAGCTCGGGACGGTGATAAGAGCATAAGCAGTATAATAATTACAACCTGGCAAGAGTAAACATGCAGGTATATATTGATCAAAGTACAAGACAAAGAAAAGAGACAAGCAAGTGACGCTAAGTGGGCACAAGCCCAAGAAATGTGCAGAAATGCTGATGATCACCAACCAGGACCATGGTGAAGATATCAGAAGTGTTGGCTTATGAGGCCACGTAAACAAGGCAAAGCTGACCACGCTACTGTAACTCTCACGCAAGAAAGTAACGAAGAGAAATGTGCTTCAATCTGTGCTCAAGTCTCTGCTACTAGCACAAGGCAATCATGGCATCGTTGTCGACATACAAAGCCGGGAGAACGAGGTCGCTCACCCAAGTCAGTCAACAAGTAGGTCAGCCAGCGTAACTCCTGTGCAGCCATAGCCCCAGCTGGAACCAAGTACAGAAGAAGAGCGGGTGGACCTTTAAGAGACAGAACTAGCGTCGAGATTGAAAGTGTAACCCTGGGAAACCGCTGAGTTTCCTGGTCGTCGGCCCAAGAAGTGCATAAGTGTCCAGTGAACACAACTTGTGTTTAATCCTCCCAGCACAAGCCCCATGCCTGATGTACAGCACAAGAAGCGCAGTAACATCTTTGGAGCCCGGTAGTGCTCCGAGGGGTGTCTCCCGAGCGCAACGTAGTGCGCCAGGATGCTAAGAGGGTATGCGAGGTCACTTCGATTGCACGTCATCGGGTACACGAGGCAGCCCACGAGCTTTGATACGGACCACTTGGCTCTACAGACTCGTCCGAAGGTGTAGCTGAGAGCGAGTGATTCGTAGGCTAAGGAGTGGGCTGTGCCGAAGAGAACTGAAAGCTGGAGCAATGAAGGACGTGCTACACCATGTGTGACAGAGTCAAAGTGATGGTGCACGCTACTCTGTCCTAGGAGATCTGCAAGCCAAGATAGCTGCGCAGCTCACCCAGGTCATTGCAGGTGTGTCTCTTCTGCAGCTCCGCCTTCACAAGGGCCAGTGCCTCAGTGTCAGCAATAGCAAATACCAAGTCGTCAATGGATACGAGGATGTAGAACGGCGGCAGCGACGGGTCAGAGCGTAGAAACAGCGACAGATCAGTGGTCGAAGGAGCGAAACCAATATCCGCAATTTCCGTGTGTGTCGTGCCACTTACGGGGTGCCTGATAGAGACCATAGACTGGCTGCTAGTGGCTCCACTAAGTACCCTCGAGAAATGACCCGGTAAAACCAAGTAAGCGGCATAGCCAAATCTCCTCGTGGAGGCTGCCCTGCATGAAAGCTGTGGAGAAGTCGAGCGAGTGCATCTTATAGTCACGCTGTACTGCAACGTGCAGTGACACCTAAAGAGTGGTCATCTTCGGGGTGGGGGAAAAGGTCTGGAAGAAGTCGACCCCCTGACGCTGACTGAAGCCTCCTGCAAACGTAATGTGCCTCAAAGACAGTCGGAGAACCCGACGGTCGCTCGACCCTGAAAATCCACATGCCATCGACTATGTTCGCCCCAGGAGGGGGAGCTGCATCGACGTAGGTGCTAGTGGACTTCCAGGATGCCATCTTTGCGTCCGTGCTGTCTACCACTGATAGGAGTACTGACCCGTGATTGCCTCTGCGTAAGAGTGCGGGGTCGGGATGTCTAGTGCGTCCGGGTCTCCCTCGAGATGCGGTAAAGCAGCCACGAAGCACTCGAAGCTCAAATTGCCTGTCCTCAATGACGTCACTGCCAAGGGCAAGCTCACCCTCGACGGACGGAGGACAGTCAGAATCAGCAATAACTCGCGGGCTAGTCAAGACGGTAGGCAACAGCAAGTCAACCAGCTCAGTCACTAAGGCAGACGTAGCAGCAAACTCAAAGGTAGGGTCAGTGACAACTGTAGCCAAGACACGCATGACAGTAGGACAGTAGCATGAGCAAGGTCAGACACAGAGTTAGGAACGTCAGGAAGAGTGGGCGCTTGAAGAGATGGCAGGATAGGATGCCGTACAACAGAGGAAGGACAAAGAGCCATGTTGCGCTTGATGGGGACAAGTGGAGGACGAACATGGGGAGCACGATGAGTACGAACAGGTGTGGTAGGACGAGACGCGGGCTCTCTATGCTCAGTCAAGGAGTTTGCCGACTCAGTGTATGGAGAAGGAGCAAGTAGTGGGGAGTCAGGCTGTAAATGTGTTTTGGACGGGTCAATCGGTGGACATAGTAGAGAGGAGTAACACCAGTGGAAGACAGAAGACTAAGAACCTAGCGAAGCGCCGAGCCAGGTGGTGGCGGTGACGACTGTGGCTGGTCCAAGAAGAACGGTCGTCGCTGTCGTGGTTGCACAGCACTTCCAGCTCCAGTACCTCCAGCACTAGCAGCTCCAGTACCTCCAGCTCCAGTACCTCCAGTACCAGGATCTCCAGCACTGCCAGCTCCAGTACCTCCAGCTCCAGAACCTCCATCACCGCCAGCTCTTGCACCTCCAACTTCAGTACCTCTAGCACCAGAACCTCCAGCACCTCCAGCAACAATGCCTCCAGTACTTGAACCTCCAGCACCACCAGCTCTAGCACCTCCAGCTCCAGCATCTCCATCTCCAATACCTCCAGCTCTAGAACCTCCTGTGCCTCCAGCTCCAATGGCAACACCCCTAGGCTATGCACCTCCAGTCTCAGCACCCCAAGAGTCAGTAAGCCCAACCTCAACACCCCCAGAACCGCCACCTCCAGGCTCAGCGCCACGCCGGACCACCCAGTTACGGAGCTGCTGCGACGAGAGAGTTGCCTGCGGATGCAACTGCTGGTGCTGTCCAAACCCAAGCTCAGTACCCCCAGAACCAACACCCCCAGAGTCCGCACCGCTAGCGTCACCACCCCCAGCAGCACTACAGTCCACAACAACAGGCTGCAGAGGTGGGGAAGGCGGCAGAGGCAAAAAACCAGATAAGGTCTTCAAGCGCGGGGAGCGGCGAGAGGCTGCAGTATCGTCAGCAGCTGGGTCATCCCCCTCAGCCAAGCCTGTGGAGTCTGAGGAGACCTCCAGAGGCGCAACCAAGGGGGAGGTGAGACTTGAGACACACCCGAGGGAGCAGGACGCGAGGGGGGGGAGGGGGGGGGTCAATTGGGGGGTAACCTGGAACCAAGAAGAGAGGTGGCGGGGGGACGAGAGAAGATGCGTGGGGGAAGAGACGGTATTAGCAGACTGATTCATCAATGGTGACGTCACGGGAGGACAGGACGCAGTGTGTGGCAGGGTGAAAAAGCGTGGCATTGGTGGGAAAACCAGGAAGTCGCAGCGAATAGTGCGAGGAGTGAGCTTGTCCGCAGAAGTATCGCGTACAAGGGCAAGCGAACCCCAGACCCGAAGCACCAGCACATTGCCAAACTCCCCTATCCAATACAGTGTAGGCGAGATATTTGGCTCGGAGACACGGGGCCTGAGGTTGAGCTGATGCGCAGCGTATCAGACTGCGAACGGCCATGGAAATTTTGGAGTAGCCGCATGGATCATGAAGGTGCGAGCAACCTTCATGATCAACCAATGCGGCACTCAGCGATCCCATTCTTCTTTGGAGAAGCCAGATGCTTGAACCACTTTGTGATGCCCTCCTCACAACAAAGGTTCTCAAGGAGACCCGAGGAAAACCCACCTCCATGGTCAGAGTGCGAATGGAGCACCAGGAGGTCTTGATAGAACCGTACGCTCAGCTGGCGGCGAACAGCGCAGATACAAGGGATCGAAACAACACGGTCGTCTCCTTTGTGCCGCAAGGGAAACACTGTGGTGTAGTGCGTGTAGTCGTCAACGACCAGCAGAAAGTAGCATTCTCGGCCTAGATCAGGGATGAGGGCGGGGCCCCACACATCCATGTGTAGGGTCTGCAGAGGAGCAATGGTCCGAGGTAACGAGGAGGAGGGAGGAGCGGCGCGCTGCCGCCCCTCGACTCAGGGAGTGTACGCCGGCACAAGCGACGGAGCGAGTGGGGACAGGGACCTCGGGAGGCTTGAGGGAAGGAGACACAAGTGCATGCAATGCAAACGCTGTAGGGAGGGGTGACCAAGACGGTGGTGCTAGAGGAGGGATGGGTGCGTAAGTGTGTACAGCTACCTGACCGGACGCAGCCAACTGTGCAGACTCAGTGTGCAGCGTGTACAGGCCAGACCCAGGGCTCCGAGTGAACGTGGCGAGGTGGTCTCCAGTCACTAAGTCCGTACAGATCGCCGCAAGCTTGCCCTGAGGAGTGGTGGTAGTGACCAAATGATCCTGGAGGACAGAGTTACTCACCAAGTTTGTCGCAAACGAGGGGATGTGGAGACATGTGAGAGAACCAGAGGGGACAGCTGGACAAGGAGAACAGTGGAGCTATATGCAACGACTGGGCCAGAGAAAGGGTCAGCCAGAGTGACAGGGACAAGTGTGGTGAGTGGTGTGACTGTGGTGCAGTCGCGGAAAAATCAACGAGACACGCCTGAGTCCAGTGTGAAGGTGAGCAAAGCCTCTGCAAGAACTGCACTTGTGCTAGTAGACTCACAAGCACTTGGAGTAACAACCTCTACACCACCAGATGCAGCCACCCGGGTCGCTGTACCTGGGCCTCCACCCCCGTCAGCTCCACCTCGACTACCACCAAAGCCCTGTCCTCCACCCTCGGTACTCTCACTGCCTCCACCACCCCCCCCACTCCCACCGTGACCTCTACCTCCACCAACCCCGCCACCTTGGCCGCTACTACCCACCCACCACCTCCACCACCCCATCCCCTCATACGCCAACCCCTGCTGCAACGCCTCTCGCAAGATGCTGGCGCTGTATCAACATAGGGCGTGAGAAGGGAGGGGGGGCACCCCTAAAATAAGAAGAGGTTGGAAGAGCCATGGGAGGCAGCTATAGCACGGGCACTAGTCTCAGCCTCAAAGAGACGAGTATCAAACGAGGCAAGGGTGAGCTCAGTGAGGTCTAGGGAGACGAAATGGTCTCGAACGACGCGAAACGAGTCAGGTAGGTGACTCGTGAGGAGGTAGAGAGTAAGATACATAGGGGGGCTAGAGATCAGGTGTCAAGGGAGCGTAGGTGAGATGTGAGGTCGGCTACAGTGGTGAAGTCAGACAGCTCAGGGAAGAGAAACGGCAGTGCAAGACAGCCTACGGTGGCAGTGTCAGAAGAATGAAGAGAATGGATTGCATTGAGCAGAAAGTTGGTACAAGTACTAACCCTAATTAGGTTGTACCCCTTATGGGCTACCCCACTATAGCCTACACAAAGTAAGCAATATAACATTCTGACACACCCCCATAGGCAAAGTGGGGGAGAACAAGGGGTCACAAGACCAGTCAAGAAAAGCAAAGCAAGCTCAGGGTGGATCACAAAGTCACCACACAGTCTGAGCACAAGCAAATGGCCACAAGGCCAGTTCACATGCAAAGTTATATAAAAGAGAACAAACAATACAGTGATCATACCCTAGCAAGTGTAAGCATGCACATATATATATAGATCACAGTACAAAAAAGTCACGCAGTGAGCAAGTGAGGCAACAGAGCCGGACCCGAGGCTAAAGGTGTAACCTTGTGACGACCGCTGCGTAGCCAAGTCCTCAACACAAGACGCGTCTGCGTGACCAATGAGGACAACTGGACCCCGTCCTCCAAGCACGAGCCCCATGCCCGACGTACTGCACAAGTAACGCAGTACCCTCTTCACAGCATCCCAGTGCACCTTTCGGTGCCTACCGAGAGCCACGTAGCGAGCCAGGAGGCTGAGAGGGTACGCGAGGTCAGGGCGTGTGCACGTCATCAGGTACATGAGGCAACCCACAAGCTCTGGGTACGGACCACTCAGCTCTACAGACTTGTCCGAAAGTGGAGCTGAGAGCGAGTGGCCGGTAGACAGAGGAGTGGGGTGTGGCGAGGAGAATTAGAAGCCGAAGCGCTGAAGGACCTGGTGCACCATGTGTGACTGAGTTAGGGTGATGGTGAGCCGTGCTCTGTCCCGGGTAATCTGCGAGCCAAGATAGCTGCGCAGCTCACCCTGTTCAGTGCAAGTGTGTCTCTTCTGCAGCTCCAACTTCACAAGGGTCAGTGCCTTAGTGTCAGCAGTGGCAAAGACCAGGTCGTCAACGTAGACGAGGACGTAGAGCGGTGGCAGCGACGTTTCGGTACGTAGAAACAGCGACGGGTCAGCAGTAGAAGGAGTAAACCCCAGAGCCGCAAATGTAGTCCCCAGTGTGTCGTGCCACTCGCGAGGCACCTGGCGGAGACCGTAGACTGGCCGCCGGAGGCTCCACTGGGTACCTGCAGGATACAACCCAGTGAAGCCAGGTGGGTGGCATAGCCAGATCTCCTCGTGCAAGTTGCCCTGCAAGAAAGCTGTACTGAAGTCTAGCGACTGCAACTCGTAGTCACGTTGAGCAACGACGTGCAGCAACACCTGAAGAGCAGTCATCTTCAGGGTAGGGGAGAAGTTCTGGAAGGATTCGACCCCCTATCGCTGACAAAAGCCTCTAGCACTGTAACGTGCCTTAAAGGCAGGCGGAGAACCGGGCGGCCGCTTCACCCTAAAAATCCACATGACATCGACTATGTTCGCCCCAGATAGGGGAACTGCGTCAACGTAGGTGCTTGTGGACTTCCAGGATGCCATCTCGGCATCCATGGCTGTCTGCCACTGAGAGGAGTAACGACCCGTAATCACCTCTGCGTAAGAGCGCGGGGTCAGGATGTCTGGTGCATCCGGGTCTCCCTCAGGGGCAAGCAGCATGGAAGCGAAACGAGGTACAGCAGCTGCAAGACACTCAAAGTCCTCCTGCCTGTCCTCAAGGAAGTCCGTGCCAAGAGCACACTCACCCTCAACGGACGGAGGACTAGCAGACTCACAACCAGCAACAAGAGCAGTGGCGTCGTCTAGACGACAGGTAGCAGCAAAGTCAACAAGCTCAGTAACGAGGGCAGACACAGCAGTGGACTCAAAAGAAGGGTCAGTGACAACAGTGGCGAGGAGACAAGAGACAGTGGGACTGGCAGCACGAGCGAGGTTAGACTCAAGGTTTGGGACGGCAGGAAGAGAGGATTCAGGAGGAGCAGGTAGAGGAACACGCTCGTAGAGAACGAGGGGAGGTGAAGACCTGACAGTGAGCCGGACGGAACCGCCGGACACGGGAGAACAGTGGAGGAACGGGCAAGGACTAAGCCCTCTGAGGGGTCAGCCAGTCTGACCGGTACAGGTGCAGAGAGCGGAGTGAGGGTGGTGGTGTCACGAAAGAAACAGCGGGAAGCACCTGAGTCAAGCGTAAAGGTGTGCAAGGCCTCTGCAGGCACAGTACCAGGGAGAGCAGACTCACTAGCACCTAGAGCAGCAGCCTCTATACCTGGGTCACACGGCACACACAGGTATCAGTCACCCTCAGCACTAACAGACAAAGCAAACATAGCAGCAAGGATAGCATCATAGTCTAGGTCAAAGATAGCAACTCAAGTCCTAAGCAGATCTGCCTAGCAGGGGCGCTCGGCGTCGTCACCAAACTCTGCACGCCAAGCGTCGTCAAGGCAGGAGAATTAGCGGTGCTCAGTGTGGGGCTTCCCGCATGTCTGACCAGCACGGTCACCCGTGTGAATGACATACAGGCAGCTACCACGACCCCCAGACGCCCCGCGCTGAGAAAACCACTCACGAAGCTGCTGTGGCAAAGGGGTCTCGCTCCGACACTGCTGCTGCTGCCTCTGGCCACCGCCAGAACCTCCCCGCTGAGTAGCTCCAGCCCGACCGCAACCACTCCCACTGCCGCCACTACCACCATCCCCACCGCCGCCACCATCGCCTCCCAAGCCCCCACTCCCTCCACCACCACCACCGTCACTGCCTCCACCACCTCCACTGCTGCCCCCACCACCACCCCCACTGCCACCGCCACCACCCCTGCCCCCCTTGCCCTTGCTGCTGCGGCGCTTCCCACAAGTAGAAGCAGCCCCGACATCCTCAGCACCAAGGACGTCAGCAGCAGCAGCAGCAGAGGCGTAGGAGGGGGCAAGGGGGGAGGGGGAACACCCCTCAAATAAGGGCGTGCGAGGAGTTCCACGAGCGGCACCTACAGCGACTACACTAGTCTCAGCTGCAAGGAGGTGCTGCTCGAGTAGGTCAATAGTGAGGGCTATGGGGTCGAGTGCGAGAAAGTGGTCCCTGACAGTGCGAAGAGAGTCAGGGAGGCGGGTGACTATAAAGTAGAGAGTGATGTACATCGGGGGCGGGTTCCTGTCAAGGAACTCTGCTGGGAGGGCAGCGCGGTAGCGAGCGTCGCTAGTGCAAAGGTGGGTAATGAGGTCCTCTACTGTGGCAAAGGCGGACAGCTTGGGAAACAGGTAGGGCAGTAGAAGACGGCCTAGAGCAGCCGTGGCAGGCGAGAAGAAACGGACGACTACAGCGTCGTACAGTGCCTATGCAGTCCTGTGCTGTCCGAAGTGAGCGCGTTCAGCTAACGGCTGGTGGTTGCGAATGGCTTAGCTAGCAGCAGCGTCACGAGTAAGCCACTGTGAGCGAGTCGCACTGTCAGCTGTGGCGGGAGGGGCGGGTGAGGTTCCCGACGTGTGGTCAAACAATGAAACGTTGTCTCTAGAGTCACTCATTAGGTACAGCTGCAAGTCGTCGAGCCACGTGTCAAACTGGATCGGACGGCCCTCATGATCGAACGCGAGTACGCGGAGAGAAGCCATAGCAGCGCAGTACGCAAGGCGGGCAGGAGCCGGGCAGCGCAAGGAACAGGGCAGGCAGCAGCAAGGGGAGGCAAGCGGGCTGCACGTGGCGGCGCGCAGGCTGCAAGAGAGGCGGCTCGCGGGCCTAGGGGCGGCCTAGGGGTGGCGAGCAGGGCAGCAGGGAGGACGGGCGGGCCGCGAGAGGCGGCACGCGGGGCTTCAGGGGCGGCTCGCGGGCTGCAGAGGCGAAGGGCGGGCCGCAAGGGGTGGCGCACGGGGCTGCAGGGGCAATGGACAAGGGCAGCAGGGGCGGCGCGCGGGGCCTAGGGTCGATGGGCGGGCCGCAAGGGGCGGCGCGCGGGGCAGCAGGGGCAACAGGCAGGCCGCAAGGGGCGGCGCGCTGGGCCTAGGGTTGACGGGTGGGCCGCAAGGGGCGGCGCGCGGGGCAGCAAGGGCAACGGGCGGGCCTGCAGGGGCGGCGCGCGGGGCCTAGGGTCGACGGGTGGGCCGCAAGGGGCGGTGCGCGGGGCAGCAGGGGCTATAGGCGGGCCTGCAGGGGCGGCGCGCGGAGCCTAGGGTCGACGGGCGGGCCTGCAGGGGCGGCGCGCGGGGCCTAGGGTCGATGGGCGGGCCGCAATGGGCAGCGCGCGAGGCCTAGGGGCTACGGGCGGGCCACAAAGGGGCGGCCCGCGGGGCAGCAGGTGCTGCACGAGGGCTGCAGAGGGCGGCGCGAGAGCCAGCAGGGCGGCGCGCTGGTAGGGCAGGGCAGCTAGTGGGGCAGCTCTGTGGTGGGCCCTAAAAAAAATCGGTCCTAGCGAAGGACCTGCTCTGAAACCATGTTAGATGAATGAACGAGAATGGATTGAATTGAGCAGTAAGTTGGTACAAGTACTAACCCTAATTGGGTTGTACCCCTTATGGGCTACCCCACTATAGCCTACACAAAGTAAGCAATATAACATTCAGACAGGCGGCAGAGGGGGAGGAGTAGCGTCTGGGCCGATATCACCTGCTGAATGTGGGCCCTCTGGTCGAGTGGCAGGTGAGCGCGGACAACAAGCTGAGCGGTGGCGTCGTGTGCAGTCCACCATGTGAGGGCAACACGATTAGCCTGGTACTACTGCTGCACCTCCTCCCAACGCCAATAGCAAGCTCAGCTGGAGTCGCATGGGCTGTAAGGAACTCCGACGTGTGCTCGAACAGTGAGACGTCGTCCCTAGTGACACTCTGCAGGTACAGGTGCAGGTCGTCTAGTCAAGACTCGAACTCTATAAGACGCCCCTTTGTGTCAAACGCTCGTACAGTGACGGTTGCCATAGCAGGCGGCGCGGTTTAGTGGCAGCCGGCTGGCCAGTGGGTGGTGCGCCGACGGCAGCTTAGACGGCGCACACGTGCGACGCCAGGGCAGTAGCTGCACAAGGGCGGCAGCATAAGCGCAAGGGCGGTAGCGGCGGTGGTGCGCAAGCAGCAATGGCGCACGGGCAGCAGCGGCAATGCCAAGGCAGTAGCGGCAGTGCGGGTCACGGGGGCAGCGGTGACGATGCGATCGCGTGCGTGGCAGCGCAGGGTGGCACACGCGGGGCAGTGCAGGGCAGCGCAGGGCGCGCGCATAGGGCAGCGCAGGGCGCTCGCGAAGGGCAGCACGGGGTGGGCGCGCAGGGCAGCTCGGGGTGCGCGCGAAGAGCAGCGCGCGGCACGTATGAAGGGCAGCACAGGGCGCGCGCGTAGGGCAGCTCGGGGGACGTGCGTAGGGCAGCTCGGGGCGCGTGCGTAAAACAGCGCGAGGGTGCGCGCGAACAGCAGCGCGGGGTGTGTGTGAAGGGCAGTGCGAGGCGCGCTTGTAAGGCGCTCGGGGCCGCAGAGCGCAGGGTGCATTGGCGCACGGGGCAGTAGCGCGCTGTGCAGCAAAGCGCGCACAGCGTAGTGCAGGGTCAGCGCACTCGTGGTAGGGCAGGGCAGAGTGCGAAGGGCAGTGTGGTAACGTGGGACAGTAGCAGTGCCAACCAGTAGGAATGGGCAGTAGGCACAGACCTAACCTTCTCAATGATACCATGTTAACTAGTACAGACAACGGAGTGATAAACTAGGAAAGGTTTGAAATACAAGTATGCAACCCTAACAGGGTTGTAATCTCTAGTGAGTACCCCACAGTAGCCTAGAATATAATAAACACATTTGACACTTAGCCATTACAAGAAGCCCCATTCTCTTCTCATAACCGAAATTGAAACAATATATCAAGGCTGCTGCAAAGGTTGGAAAGAGATCACATCACACTCTAAGAGAAGTCGCCATTGGGGGGAAGAGAGAAGGGGGTCATTGATTAGAGCGAAGGGGGCTAGGATGAAGCATGAGCAGATGACACCATAGTCAGTGCAGCCAACTATGTCATCATAACGAGTGCACAATACAGAATGGTCGTAACCATTTGGATTCTAGTCCCTGGTTTATGTTGACAAGGGGAGGAAAAAGAAAAAGGCTCAAGAGCTGACATTTGGTGCAAAATGGGATGTCAAAAAGGGTATGCAATTGTGCAAGTGAAAACAACCATTCACTCATAGTGAATAAGATGCAGAAAACCTCGGAGTGGTTTTCAGGAATTCTTTGTATACAAAGTCTTCGTTACAGTAATTGGTTTGGTAGTGTGTGAAATTGATGCACTTGGGAGCATCGCCGATGTTGTGGACACCATATAATGTCGTGAACTTCCCAACTAGCGCAGGTGGGAACAGAGTGCAGCCATTAATCCAGGCACGAAAAGGTAGAATCCGGGCCGAGATGTGAAATCCTTGGCTGCTCGATTGAGGACGATTGTGATGCTGGTGGAAGAAACGGTGGGAGCTTGACATGGGAAGGGAAGGACAAAGAAAGGACTCTGTGCAATGTTTTTCTGCACCACCATAATTCCCACACTCATACATACCACCATACACTGATATTTGCAATGCCACGTTCCCACAACTTAAAACAGCATGGACCAACTTGGCAGAGCGAGAAAGGTGAAGCAAAGAGTGCGCATAGTGGGAGTGAGGAGAGAGTGGGGAGTATGTGAGGAGAGAATGGGTCGAGTGAGCATGCTTTTCAAAATATCTCACCCTTAACTCATGTCTCATGTGTTATTCCAGAGCCTTTAGGGCAAGAACACTAGGGCAGGCGCCACAGGGTGAGGCTGAGGGGTAACGCCATGCTCACTCACCCCACTGGCAGTAGCGCCATGCTCACTCACCGCACTAGATTGCCCACCCCACTGCTTGGCATGGGATTGACATACGAATGCATGAGTTGAGCTGAAAGGGGAGAGTTAAAACGCCATAATCAGCCCACTTGCAGGAACGCTCTCCGTTCGGACCCACAACACATTTGCCACCAGGCTCACAGCGCAACGCAGCACAGGCAGGATCTGCAGCGGAGGCGAAAAGGAACAGCATCGAACAAAGATATGGTAATCCGTATGGACTGCACAAGGGCTTCGGAATGACGTTGGCAGCGCGTGCATTAAGGCAAGAGGCATGAGGGCGTTGCCTCGGGCACCAGAGCAGTGGCAGCGTCACACCTGCCCTTCGGAATCACACGCTTAGGAATTACTCAGAATCGCACCCTTCGGAAGCACAAACTTCTAGAGGATGTCCACAATGAGGCACACACTTCTAAGGGGTTGGGCAATGAACGCACCATTGGATTCCACTTGTGGTTTACCTTTCTGCTGCGGGACATCGCAGAGGACAGACGACACTGACGCCTACCTGCGAAGCGTCTTCTCCGTGCTGGGGTACCTGAAGGGCAGCGAGGCACGTGGAAGCACGCAGTATCACAATGTGCACACAAACGATAAAATTCCCCCCCCTCCAGTCCCATCCTCCTCCCCTCCCCTCTCCTCCCCTCCCTCTCCTTCCCAGATGATCGTGTCCTCTCGTCGTACCTCACACACAGCCACACCACCACCCACTCACATGGCATCGCTGACACACACCACCCCCCTCCACTCACATGGCCTACCCCACACACAGGATAGCGGAAGGGCCCGGGTTACTAATGCTATCCACCGCCTCGCCCTGGCAGCCGGTGGTCTCGAAGAACAAGACCCGCGAGCACTACAGCCCGTCGTCCATGCCATTCGAGTCGATGTTGCCCGAATACATGTTCCACGACTCCACCACGCGGCTCCTCCGCTTCACCCAAGGGTCAATGCTAATGCAGCGCTGCGTGGCGAAGCTCAGCCGCGCCATGTTCATCACCACCGATGTGATCACCGGCACCTTGGAAACCCCACTGCTGCTGCTGGCTGTGGTGCTGCCAGTGGTGCGGTGAACAGTGGTGGTGCTGCCGCCGTTGGAGGTCTCAAGCGCGATCCTCGCATTGACCTTCCGGCTCGCTGTTCCCACCACCGTCACGGTGTCTTGTGCATCTTCATACGCTCTGCATCTTCATACGCTCTGCATCTTCATACGCTCTGCATCTTCATACGCTCTGCATCTTCATACGCTCTGCATCTTCATACGCTCTGCATCTTCATACGCTCTGCATCTTCATACGCTCTGCATCTTCATACGCTCTGCATCTTCATACGCTCTGCATCTTCATACGCTCTGCATCTTCATACGCTCTGCATCTTCATACGCTCTGCATCTTCATACGCGGCGTCCAGCGTGCTTCGCAGTGCCATGCGCCGAGTCAAGCTTCCCACCGTGTCGTTGCCACATGCTGCCTTTATTAACTGAACCGCTGTAAAGAGGCCGATGGAAAGATTGAGAGAGCAGATTGAGAGAGCAGATTGGGAGAGCAGATTGAGAGAGCAGATTGAGGGAGCAGATTGAGAGAGCAGATTGAGAGAGCAAATTGAGAGAGCAGATTGAGAGAGCAGATTGAGGGAGCAGACTGAGTGAGCAGACTAAGAGAGCAGACTGAGAGAGCAAAATGTGTCGTTAAAAGGAATTAAATCTATATGGAGGTGGGAAACAGACGCGAGCATAAAGGAGGGAATGGGAAGAAAGCCATGAACCCGAGAGCTTCAAAATAATGGCAAGAACTGAACACAACTGAGAGACTTTGCAACATGAGAGTAGCAGACTGACCGCAGATGAGGGCAAGGGTGAGCAGCAGGAGTCCGGCAGGAGTGGCGCGCATCGACCCCCGGCGCGCATCATGGGCCATGATGATAACGGCGGGGGTTCCCGCAGCAGATTCTGCGCGGAGGCGGCAAAAGAGTTGCGAAAGTGGCGGCGAAATTGGTGCGAAAAGTGGCACGGACGAGGCAGCGAAAGCGGCGTGGAAGAGATGGCGGAAAAGGCGCGGAAGAGGCGGCAGAAGAGGCGCAATAGTTGCAGGGATAGCATTCCAGTCCGCTAACCAACTGGAATAAAAGGGCATGTTTCTTTGGTGGGTCAGCGCACCCATACCCCCCAGGACAACACCTGTAGCCCTTAGGGAGACCACTTTGGGCCATTCTAGTGTCCACTTCCAACACTCCCCTCACTGGGAGGGCCCACCACTAGGGCACAGGAAGTTGCCAACAGCAGGAATCGAACCCCGGTCCTCCACGCACACCGCACCATGAAGGAATACTGTGGAGAGCATAGCGATAGCGAGAGAGTTTCTGATATGAGAATGGTGTTGCGCTAGCAACTCAGTAGCGTTTAAGTAGCGTTCGTCTCCAAGGACTTAGTGAGAATTCAAGTAGCAATTGGACTTCACAAGAAAGGTAATATGATCCATGAATACAAAAGCAAAGATACATGCAAATATAGGCAAGCAAGAGTTGCACAAATGTTGTGTGGCGCTTTGGTGTAACCCAACCCCACGAAAGTGGTGTGCGGGTGGGTGAACGCGCCCCGCCAAACTTCCATCCAACTCAGCAGCAAAATATACTCCGTGCACGCCACTCCAGCCAACACTGCAAGGAGTGGCGTGACTCTCAAAGAAGCACACCTAACTCCCAAAGACTCATGCCTCCTCACATTGAATCCACCACTTCTCCAACCATCACGGAGATCGGTGCCGAGGCATTAGGTCGTCAGACGCCGACCTGCCAAGTCAAACGCTTCACGAGGGCCCTTGCTGTCGTAGGGCCCTCTGACACTCCCCTGCCATACTACAGCAAGGCCCTTTATAGTCACAGGGCATGCATACACGCATACATACCAAAAGAAAGGGACGCACATACAAACGAAGCACTCTCTGTCAAACTTATATGCTATAGTCTGTTTAGGCTGTAGTGGGGTAGTTCATATAGGGTACAACACTTTTAGGTTTCCTACTTGTACCCACCTGCTTTCTAGTTCAGCCATTCATTCGTTCACTATTCTGACATGGTATTCTGAGCAGGTTCCCTAGTGGGAACGTTTTTTTTTTTAGGGCCCACCACGATTTTTTTTTCCTGCCCTGCCCGAAGCGCGCCTCGCGCCCTGCCCGAAGCGCGCCTCGCGCCCTGCCCTAGTACGGCCCGTCGCGGCCTTGCCTTAGCTGGCCCGTCGCGGCCCTGCCTTCGCCGCCCGTCGCTGGCCCGTCCCGGCCCGTCCCGGCCCATCGCCGCCCGTCCCTGGCCCGTAGCCGCTCGTCGCGGCCCTGCTTTCGCCGCCCACTGCGGCCCTGCCCTGCATCCGCCCTGTCGCGGCCCTGCCTTTCGCCGCCCTGTCGCGGCCCTGTCTTTCGCCGCCCGTCGCTGGCCCGTCCCGGCCCGTCCCGGCCCGTTGCCGCCCGTCGCCGGTCCGTAGCCGCCCGTCGCTGGCCCGTCGCCGCTCGTCGCGGCCCTGCCTTTGCCGCCCTGTCGCGGCCCTACCCTGCTGCCGCCCCAGTTGCGGCCCTACCTTCGCCGCCCGTCGCGGCCCTGCCCTGCAGCCGCCCTGTCGCGGCCCTACCCTGCTGCCGCCCCAGTCGCGGCCCTGACCTAAACCGCCGGCTGCGGCCCTGCCCTGCACCCGCCCCTGGTAAGCACCCGCGCCGCCCTACCGCGCCGCGCCGCCAGGAGCCAAGCCGCGCCGCCCAGCCGAGCCGCGCCGCCCAGCCGAGCTGCGCTGCCCAGCCAAGCCGCGCCGCCCTACCGAGCCACGCAGCCCTACTGAGCCGCCCTGCCCTGCCTGCGCTGCTCCTGCTGCTACTGCTGCTACTGTTGCCCCTGCTGCTCCTGCCGCTATGGCTAGCCCTACTATTCTTACCTTTGATGCTGAGGGGCGTGCAGTTGACTTTGACGTGTGGGTTGACAACCTGCAGCTCTTTCTTCAGTGTGACTCAAGGGACGGGGTATCCCTTTTCGATCACACGTCCGGTGTCTCTACTGCACCTGCTGCCACTGCTGACAGTACGGTTCGCTCGCAGTGGACCACTCATGACGCTGTTGCTCGCCTTGCTGTTCGTAGTTACCTGCCGTCTGCTGAGCGCGCGCACTTTGGCCAGTACAAGACTGCTCAGTCTTTGTACGACGCTGTAGTAGCGCGCTACTTCTCCCCTTCCACTGCTGCCCTCAGCCGCCTCATGCTACCGTACCTGTTCCCTGACCTTGCCGCTTTTGCCATAGTCGCTGACCTCATTACTCACCTCCGCACTAGTGACGCCCGCTATCGAGCTGCGCTTCCCACTGAGTTCTGTGCCAAGAACCCCCCCCCCCATGTACATCACCCTTTACTACCTAGTCACCCGCCTCCCTGACTCCCTTGCTTCAGTCAGGGACCACTCTCTCTCCCTTTGCCCCACCAAGCTCAGTGTTGACCTGCTAGAGGAGCGCCTCACTGCAGCTGAGAAGAGTATCTTAGCTGTAGGTGCTTCTCGCGGCGACCCTCGCGCCCCTTTCTTTGAGGGGTGTTCCCCTGTCCCCCTTCTCCCCTCTGTTGCTTCTGCTGCTACTGTCGACCTCGTTGGCACTGCGGAGGTCGGGGCTGCGTCTGCTCCTAGTGAGAGGCGCCGCAACAGCAAGGGCAAGGGGGGCAAGGGTGGTGGAGGGGACCGTGGGGGCAGCGGTGGAGGCGGTGGAGGAGGCGGAGGGGGTGGTGGTGGAGGTGGGGGTGGTGGCGGGAGTGGGGGCTTCGGTGGCGGCGGTGGGGGTGGTGGAGGCAGCGGCAGCGGCGGTGGAGGCAGCGGCAGCTGTGGTGGAGGTGGCGGCGGCGGTGGTGCTGGTCGCGGTGGAGCTGCGCAGCATGGAGGCTTTGGTGGTAGCCAGAGCCAGCGGCAGCCGCGTTCCCGTGAGACCCCGTCGGCCCAGCAGCTTCGTGAGTGGTACGCTGGGCGTGGGAGGTCTGGGGGTGTTGGTCCCTGCACTTACGTTCTTCGCACCGGCGGGCGCCGTGGGGAGACGTGCCGGCTGCCACACACTGCGCAGCGCTGCTTCGGTCGCCTCACTGACGCCTGGCGTGCCCAGTTTCCTGACGCTGTTGAGCTCCCGCGCTGGGGTGATCTGCTTAAGCAAAACGTTGCTATCTTTGATCTTGAATTCGATGCTATCCTTGCTGCCATGTATGCTGCGACTGATAGTGCTGAGGGTGACTGTAACCTGTGTGTTTCGCCTAACCCGGGCATTGACGCTGCTGCTCTAGGTGCTAGTGAGTCTACTGCTCCAGGTGCTAGTGAGTCTGCTGCTCCAGGTGCTGGTGAGTCTGCTCTCTCTGGTACTGCCTACTGAGGCCTTGCACACATTCACACTTGACTATGGTGCTTCGCGCTCCTTCTTTCGCGACAGCACCACACTCACGCCGCTCAGTCGGCCTGTCGCAGTCTCCCTGGCTGACCCCTCTGGGGGCCCAGTCCTTGCGCACTCTTCCACGGTTCTACCGTGTCCTGCGGCCCCGTCGGGCTTGCTGTCGGGACTCCACCTCCCCTCGTTCTCTACGAACTTGCTGAGTGGAGCTGACCTCCAGGACGCGTGGGTTGACCAGCTCACCCCTGGAGGTCAGCGTGTGACCCACTGTAATTGCTCTCGGACGGGCCGCCACCTGGCCACGTTCACCCGTCGGCCTAGCTCAAGTCTGTACACACTGACTACTGCGTCTCCTCCGGTCTCTGCGTCTGGTCAGGTAGCCGCGTCTGGTCAGGTGTTTTCTGCTGCGTCCAGGTCTAGTCCAGCGTCGGCCACCTGCTCGTGTCGTCCTCTGTCACACGAGACTCTCCTTTGGCACCACCGCCTTGGTCACCCCTCCCTGCCTCGTCTTCGAGGTATGGCCTCCCGTACCCTTGTCTCGGGTCTACCCCAGTCCCTCCCTCCCCTTCCTGCGGGGCCTGCCCCTACCTGTGTTCCTTGTGTCGAGGGCCGGCAGCGCGCCGCTCCTCACTCCTCCACGTTCCCTCCGACTGAGGCTCCTTTGCAGACTCTTCACATGGACGTGTGGGGCCCAGCCTGCGTCCGTGGACAAGGTCACGAGCGTTACTTCGTCTGAGCGTGTGGAGCCTGGGGGTGCTGCGTCTGGGGGTGCTGAGCCTTGGGGTGCTGAGCTTGAGCGTGCTGAGCCTGGGGGTGCTGAGTCTGGGGGTGCTGAGCCTGAGGGTGCTGAGCCTGAGCGTGCTGAGTCTGGAGGTCCTCCGGGTGTCCCGTCACGGCAGGAGCCCCTCTCTCCGCAGCAGCTTCGTGAGTGGTACGCTTGGCACTGTCGCCTTGCTGCTGGAGCTACTGGGCCTGCTGCTGGAGGTGCTTCTGGAGCTGCTGGAGGTGCTGCTGGAGGTGCTGGCACTGTTGGAGGTCCTGCTGGTGTTGGAGCTGCTGGAGGTGCTGGAGCAGCTGGTCCCGGAGGTGCTCGTGCTGGAGGTACTGGAGCTGCTGGGGCTGGTGGTGCTGCAGGAGTTGGAGCTGTAGGTGCTGGAGCTATTGCTACTGGAGATACTGCTAGAGCTGGAGCTGTTGGAGGTCCTGGAGCGGGTGGTGCTGTGGGAGTTGTAGCTGGAGACCCTGGGGCTGAGGGTACTGGTGCTGTCTCTGCTGTTTCTAGAGGCGCTGCGCGGCCGCGGCCGTACTACGTTCCGCTCCTTCAGATGGTTCTTGGTCTCCCGCCTTCTACTTGTCCTCCTCCTCCCTTACTGAGTCCACTGCATGTCCTGTCACAGTCGAGGTTACACCCAGCCTCTCCTCTGCGTGGTCCTTCTCCTTACTCTGGACCGACTAGAGGTCTTATGGAGCGTCATGAGCCTGAGTCTCGTCCTGGGTCGCCTGAGTCTCGTCCTGCGTCGCATGAGTCTCGCCCTGTTCGCACTGGTCGTCGTGTTCCGCGTCAGCGTCCTCCTCCTGTCCCCGGCACTCACTCTATGATTCTGAGTCCTTCCACTGCCCAGCAGCGTGTCCCTCTGCCGTCTCCTCCTACGTCCTCTCTTCCTGCACTTGCCGACCCGGAGTCTGACTCCCTTCGTACTGCTAGTCGTACTGTCACGCGTCTCTTGGCCATTGTTGTCACTGACCCTTCCTTTGAGTCCACTACTGCGTCTGCCTTAGTTGCTGAGCTTGTCGACTTTGCTGCTCACTGTCGTCTAGACTACGCCGCTCGTCTTGTTGCTGAGTCTGAGTCTGCAACTGTCTGTCCTTTGTCCATCGGGGGTGAGTGTGCTCTTGGCACGGACGTCTTTGAGGACAGACAGGAGGAGTTTGAGTGCATTGACGCTGCTGTACCTCATCTCGTGTCCATGCTGCTTGCCCCTAAGGGAGACCCGGATGCACCAGACATCCCGACCCCGCGCTCTTACGCAGAGGCGATAGAGGGTCCTTACTCCTCTCAGTGGCAGGCAGCCATGGATGCCAAGACGGCATCCTGGAAGTCCACAGGCACCTACGTCGACAAGGTTCCCCCGCGTGGGGCGAACATCGTCAGTGGCATGTGGATTTTCAGGGTGAAGCGGCCGCCGGGTTCTCCGCCTGTCTTCAAGGCGCGTTACGTTGCACGAGGCTTCAGTCAGCGACAGGGAGTTGACTACTTCCAGACCTTCTCCCCCACCCCGAAGATGACTACTCTTCGGGTGTTGGTGCACGTCGCTGCTCAGCGTGACTACGAGTTGCACTCTCTGGACCTCAACACAGCTTTCCTGCAGGGCAGCCTGCACGAGGAGATCTGGCTGCGCCGCCCACCTGGCTTCACTGGGTCGTTTCCTGCTGGTACCCAGTGGAGCCTCCGACGGCCTGTCTAAGGTCTCCGCCAAGCGCCCCGTGAGTGGCACGACACACTGAGGACGACTCTTGCTGCTCTTGGTTTTGCTCCTTCCACTGCTGACCCGTTGCTGTTTCTACACACCGACGCCAATCTGCCGCCGTTCTACGTTCTCGTGTACGTAGACGACTTGGTCTTTGCTACTGCTGACACTGAGGCATTCGCCCACGTGAAGTCGGAGCTGCAGAAGAGACACACGTGCACAGACCTGGGTGAACTGACAGCTTATCTTGGCTTGCGGATCATCCGGGACAGAGCATAGCGCACCATTACCTTGACTCAGTCACACATGGTGCAGCAGGTCCTTCAGCGCTTCGGCCTCACGTACTCCTCGCCACAGTCCACTCCTCTGCCTACCGGTCACTCGCTCTCAGCTCCACCTTCGGACGAGTCCGTAGAGCCGAGTGGCCCGTATCCAGAGCTTGTGGGCTGCCTCATGTACCTGATGACTTGCACACGACCTGACCTCGCGTACCCTCTCAGCCTTTTGGCTCGCTACGTGGCTCCCGGCAGGCACCGAAAGGTGCAATGGGATGCTGCGAAGAGGGTGTTGCGCTACTTGTGCAGTACGTCGGGCATGCGGCTTGTGCCTGGAGGACGGGCTCGAGTTGTCCTCACTGGACACGCAGACGCTTCTTGGGTTGATGACCTGGCTACGCAACGGTCGTTACAGGGTTACACCTTCAGCCTTGGCTCCGGTTCTGTCTCTTGGCGGTCTACCCGCTCGTCTTCTGTTCTCAGCTCCAGTTGTGAGGCTGAGATCTACGCTGGGGCAATGGCTGCACAGGAGTTACGCTGGCTCACCTACCTGCTGACCGACTTGGGAGAGGCGCCTCGTTCTCCTCCAGTTCTGTACGTCGACAACAAGGCAATGCTTGCCTTGTGTCAGGAGCACAGACTGGAGCACCGAACGAAACACATTGCTCTGCGCTACTTCCTTGCTCGAGAGTTGCAGCAGCGTGGTCAGCTTCGTCTTGCTTACGTGACCTCTCGGGCCAACACTGCTGATGTTTTCACCAAGGCACTTCAGCCTTGTGATCATCAGCGTTTCTGTACTGTGTTAGGCCTTGTACCTACTGTGCCTCACTTGCTTACTTCTTGACTCTACTTGTACTGTGATCTCTATACATATACTTGCATGCTTATACTTGCTAGGTTGTGATCAGTGTATTGCTTGTTCTCCTTTATATAACTCTGCATGTGAACTGGCCTTGTGACCGTTTTCTTGTGCTCAGAATGCGTGGTGACGTCGTGATCCACCCTGAGCTTGCTTTGCCTTTCTTGACCGGTCTTGTTTCTCTTGTTCTCCCCCACTTTGCCTATCGGGGTGTGTCAAACTTATATGCTATAGTCTGTTTAAGCTGTAGTGGGGTAGTTCATATAGGGTACAACACTTTTAGGTTTCCTACTTGTACCCACCTGCTTTCTAGTTCAGCCATTCATTCGTTCACTATTCTGACACTCTCAACGTGCAAACACGCACCGCACCAGCCATGGATAGGCCATGGCACCATCCCCATCATGGAGTGTCTAGGTCTCACTCCCCTCGCTCGAGAGCCTCACTTGCCCCACAGCCTCGAAGCAATGGCTGAAGGCGGGGAAATGCAACGCCTTGGTAAGGTAGTCAGCCGGCTGCTCGCTCGTAGGGATGTACTGCAGCTGCAGCTTTCTGCGCTTGACCATGTGCTGCAGCCACATGTGGCGACGCTCCATGTGCTTGAGGCTCCCCTTGAGCCCCAAGCCACCTGCCACTGAAATGGCGGAGGAGTTGTCCACAAAGAGGGTAGTGGGCTTTTCTCTCCTCAGTAGTTGAAACTCTGCCACCAAACTCCAGCGCCACATCCCTGCTCCCCACCAAGTACGCCAAGCACCGGTCCAACTCCTTCCAGTGCTGATCACTCCGCACATTCTGGCCCGACCCCAACTTGCTGCAGGCGAACAAGATGTCGGGACGGGTGGTACAGACCGCGAACTGCATGGATCCCACCTTCTGCCTGTACTCCTCTTCCTGGCGAGATTGCCATCCCACATCCTCGAAGGTTTGCACACTGAAAGGGTCAGAGGAAAGAGGGGTGCGAGGCACTCGCAGCGGATGCTCCCCATCAAAGAAGCGCCTATGGACAACACCCATACCCCCCAGGACAACACTTGTAGCCCTTAGGGATACCACTTTGGGCCATTCCAGTGTCCACTTCCAACACTCCCCTCACTGGGAGGGCCCACCACTAGGGCACAGGAAGTCGCCAACAGCAGGAATCGAACCCCGGTCCTCCACGCTCACCGCACCATGCAGGGATAACATTCCAGTCCGCTAACCAACTGGAATAAATGGGCACCCATACCCCCCAGAACAACACCTGTAGCCCTTAGGGAGAACAATTTGGGCCATTCCAGTGTCCACTTCCAACAATAGTGGCGCAGCAGAGAATCTCTTGCTGTCACGAGCAAGTCACAGGCTCCAAGTTGTAAGGTACTTTTCCAATAACAAGCACTATGGGTCGAAAAAAAGTACTGTTCAGTGCAAGGAAATCTTAGTGCGATGTACTCCGTGAGAAGTGAAAGGCAATGGAAAGAATAGCTTGTGATGAAAACTGTAGTGCGATGAACTGGTGAGATATTGAGCGAGTTATGAGCGCGAGCCAAGCATGGAAGTCGCTGCGCCATCGTAAAGAATGCTAGGAACGTAATATGTGTTTGGCCCCGTGAATCACGACGACAAGGAATGATTTGATCCCGTGGGAGCCTGTTTTGGGTTTGGCTCGAGTGAGTTGCAGAACGGAATGTGTGCGACTGCTTGCAAGGAGCATCCACATCTCTCTCGCCGTGCTTGACTCGTGTGAATCGCAGGGACGGAAATGATCTGAATGAACGCGATGCACTATCGTTCACAAATCACGAATCACTGGCACAACACGGTGCCCTTTGCGAATTGTCAATAGCAAACCATCAAGCACATGAGCTGTTTTTGTACGCGGTATGGAAGGTGACGTTTCCGTTATGAAGCAAGATGTTTCCAATAACTAGCAAGGTTGATTTGTTCTGCTGGGTGCCCAAATGTACAGTGCTTCCGAATGTTCCCGACATTTCGGGCTAGCGTGGTCCCGTTCCCAGGCTTGTCCACCTCAGCAAAGTCCGTCGGTACACGTGGCCTTCTCAGGTGTCCCGTTTTTGGGTTTCCCACGATAATATCGCACACGGAACCTAGTTTTCTATTTCGGGTTATTTGTCTCCTCTGTTGTTGAAACTTTCACGACCCACCTCCAACAGCATGTGAGGACTAGCTCAATTGGCGAACTACAGTAACCAATTTTATGGCCTTTGAGGCGTAGGCGAGGTCGCTGAAGTGTATGAGCCTGAACGGAGCGAAAACCAATCGAGCAGAAGGTCCCCGACTAGCGAACATGAAAGGGTTGTTACACAGAACGCTCTCCAAATTTGGGTGCAAATTTCCAAGTTCGAGGACCACATTTATGCTGGACTCTGATGAACGCTCCCTCTCTTCTGAAGAACAATGGTTTTCTTGCAATTACCACCACTGCTCGCAGACGTCGCGCGGGACTCACGACCGTCGTGACTTATTGTAACAAAAATCGTGAACCTCGTCAGACGACATAGTGGCTCGCGAAAGGTCGAATTTGGGGAGCTGGCAACAGACACAGTTCGAGAAAGCAAATTGATCAAACCATCAAGCTGTTCAGCTTCCCTCGAAATAGTAGGTCCAAGCCAAACCAGCATAGAGCCAGGCATCTGTAGTGTCGGCCATCTAGGGTTTCATCTGTAGTTCAATCGTTCGTTATTCAGGTTCCATCGTCTTCACTCATTAATAATGGCTAAAGCAGTATCGGTCCGAGCGGACAGATCGTCAGATGGCGGCGGAGGGACGGGAGTAAGCCAAGTCGAATTCACGAAGACCTCTGCTGCATTGCCGGCTGTAGCAGCAGCAGCCGCAGTAGTTTGTGTAACGGAGACAGGGGGAACGGTAGATGCGGGCGAAGAATCAGGAGTCGCAAAACGAGGCGCAGGCAGCGAATGGATAGCTGAAGTAGGCAGGGAAGGAACAGTTGTAGCAGGCAGTGAAGGGGCAGATCCAGCCAGCAGTGAAAGGAGAGATGTACGAGGCAGGGAAGGGGCAGCTGTATCAGGCAGTGAAAGGGCAGCTGTAGCTGCAGTAGGGCCATCGACGGGCAGCGACGGCACAGATCCGAGCAGGCACACACCGTGCGACCAGGGTACCCGTCTCACGAGGTGTCGCGACGTAGCGAGGAAGTGGGATTTTCGCAGCAACGACAGCAGCGGTAGAAGCACGTCACAGGGCTTAGAGAGTAAGGCTGGGAGGCAGCCGTGTAAGAGAAAGGGGGGGGAAGGAGGGATGAGGGGAGGCGCAGGGCCAAAGCAGTCTGGGCAGGCGACTAGCACCAAAGCACCGGTTAGCACCAAAGCATCGACTATTAGCTTTAAGGCTCCCACGAGTAGCAACGCAGCGCCTAGCACCGCCAAGGCAGCGCCGCTCCTGGGTCGACCGTCAGGCCCCTCGCGCGTTCCCACCGTCTCCCTGCACGAGTGCCCTGTCTTCCACCCGTCGCCCGAGGAGTTCGCCGACCCCTTGCGATTCATCGCACGCGTTCGCCCGATCGCAGAGCCGTGCGGCATGTGTCGCATAGTCCCCCCGCCCGGCTGGGACCCGCCGTTCGCGCTGGACCGCGCCAAGTTCCGCTTCCGTACCAAGGTGCAGGCGCTCCACCAGCTGCAGCGCCGCCCCGCGCCCGCCGACCCCGCCACCTTTGCGCTCGACTACCTCCGCTTCCTCGCGGATCTCCGCCTTGCGCACCCGCCGGCGCTGCAGCGCGCTCTTGCGCGCGCGGGGATGGGAGCGGGGAAAAAGGGGGTTTCTGCGGAGGAGAGGGCGGTGGTGGCGGCGGAAGCCATGCGCGCGGGCGCGGTGGACATCTGCGCGCTCTTCCACGCCGTGCAGCGGCGGGGGGGGTTTGCGCGCGTGAGTGAGAGCAGGGCATGGGGGGACGTGCTGCGGTCGGTGCTGCAGGGCGGGACGGGCGCGGGGGAAGGGGAAGGGCCGGGGAAGCGGACGAGCATGGACGCGGGGGGGCTGAAGGCGGTGTACCGGCGGTGGCGGCTGGACGACCTGGAGGCGTGGAGAGAGGCGGGCGCGGGCAGGGCGCAGGCGGACGATGGGCGCAACGAGGCGCACGGGGAGACTGGGCCTGCCGCCGATGGGAAACGAAAACGACAGGAAAAGGAGGCGGAGGGGGAAAGAGGCAGCAAGTCACAGAAACGGAGCGATGGCAGCAGCAGCGGTGAGCTGAGTGCGGGTGAGGGTGGCGGGAGATCCAGCAGCCATTGGCGCGCAGCGAAGGCCGTGAGGTACCGGCAAGGCGAGACAGGAGGGGAGGAGGGGGAGGGGGAAGGGGAGGGCGATGGGAAGGGCGAAGGGGGGGAGTCAGAGGGCGCTGATGGCTCCGACTCGGACAGTGAGGACGCGGCAGCGGATGCGGTGTGTGAGAGGTGCAGAGGAGGGGGGCATGAGGACCAGATGCTGCTGTGTGACCGCTGCGACCGCGGCTGGCACCTCTTCTGCCTCTCTCCACCGCTCTCCACCGTGCCGCCCGGCACGTGGTTCTGCCAGGACTGCGTGGCCCGCCCGCACGACACCTTTGGCTTCACGTCGGGCGGCAGCATCTCCATCGCCGCCCTGCAGCGCGCCGACCACACGCTGCGCGAGCGGCTCTTCGGCGCAAAACTGGGCGGCGCGCTGACGCCCGCGCAGCTGGAGGAAGCCTTTTGGCGGGTAGTGGACGGGGCCGCAGGCCCTGTGGAAACCCTCTATGGCAGCGATATCGACACCGGCGCCTGTGGCAGCGGGTTCCCCAGGAGAGGCGAGCCTGTGCTGGCGCATGCGGTGCAGAGCGGTGTGAGTGAGGCGCGGTGGCGGGAGTATGCGGAGGCGCGGTGGAACGTGAACAACATGGCACGCGATGCGGCGTCGGTGCTGCGGTATGTGGAGGACGCGATCCCGGGGGTGATCGTGCCATGGCTGTACATGGGCATGACAATGTCCGCCTTCTGCTGGCACTTCGAAGACCACTGCTTCTACTCCATCAACTACCTCCACTGGTACGCGCCTTCCCTCATGGGCTTCTTATCCTCTTTCACTGGTAGAACCCCGTTCCTCATGCTTCCCTCTCATTGCACATTGTGGCCCAGGGACCAGCCTGTGCCTGCACTGCACAGCTGCGCCTACCTCCATTCTATTCTCTCCCGCATGTTCTTTTTTCTGGCCACCCTTTCTCACCAGTGACCTCCCTTCCCACTCTCCCCTCCTTTTCCCTGCTGTCGCCTTGTGGCTGCTGCGTGGGCTTCTGTGGTGGCGGCAGGGGCGAGCCGAAGCTGTGGTACGGCGTGCCGGGGTATGCAGCAGAGGCCTTCGAGCAGGTGAGCGCTGCGCTCTGTAACCCGTGTGTTGCTGAACTGTGATGCAGGTTGTTAGAGTGGTGTGGTGTGGTGTGAATGCACGTGTGGGCATCCGCACATGCCCATAAACCGCCACCACATCCCTCTTCCCCATTCTTTCTAACGCTCCACTCTCCTTCCCTCATCCCCATCCCCGTCCCCATCCCTTTCACCATTTCCATCCCCATCATCACCTCCCTCACACTCTTCCTCACCTCAATGTCTTCCTCCCTATCTCCTCCTGTCGCCCAACCTGCTACCGCACCACCAGGTGATGCGGTCGGCCTTCCCAGACCTCTTTGAGGCGCAGCCGGACCTGCTGTTCCAGCTGGTTACCATGTTACACCCCATGGCACTGCAGCGAGCGGGAGTGCCCATCTTCCGCACCGTGCAGGCCGCGCGCGAGTTTGTCGTCACCTTCCCGCGCTCCTACCATGCCGGGTTCAACCAAGGTAGGTTCTCCTCCCCCCTTCCTCCCTTCCTCCTCTTCATTCCTCCCCTCCTCTTCATTCCTCCCCTCCTCCGGCCCGCACCGGGTTGTTGAGCACGAGGGGACATCACTATGCATGCATGCACGCTGTCAGTCAACAATGCTGATTCTCTTCCATGCCCTACCAACTTCTCGCACCAGACTGAAAATGTTCAACCTTTCTTTCTCCCTGGGGGCCTGAACGCCCCTCCCCTCTCCCCTGCCACCCACCCACTGCCCTCTCGCGCGCAGGGGTGAACTGCGCGGAGGCGGTGAACTTGGCGCCGTGCGACTGGCTGCCGTGGGGCGCCCTCAGTGTGGAGCGCTACCGGCTGTTCCGCCGCAAGTCCATCATCTCACACGAGGAGATGCTGTGTGTGCTGCTGCTGGTGAGAGCAAGTGCCACGTGTGCTGCTGCTGGTGAGAGCAAGTGCCACGTGTGCTGGGGTGCATGGGGTGGACTGGGTGCATTCTCATTTGCACGCTTGGCCACCCTAAACGTTGCTGGATGGCTTTGTGCTCTCATGCCAATGCATGATCATGCCATCCCGCCATCTACCGTCATGCCATGCTCTCGTGCTATGCTATCATGCCAGCATGCCATCACACCATTTTGCCGTCATGCATGGCATGCCATGTCATTAAGCTGTCTTTCTCCTCTCCTCTCCTCTCCTCTCCTCCTCCCTTCTCGGGTCCCCCCACCCCACCCTCCCATTTCCCTCCCTGTCGGCCACCAGAACCAGCAGCGGGGGCTGCTAGCTGGGGAGAGGCAGGTGGCGGGGGCGGAGGTGCGGAGGGTGGTGGAGGGGGAGAGGCGGGCAAGGGATGCGGTGTGGGCGCAGGGCACAGTGAGGAGCGCACGCATGGCGCCCCATGCGCGCCCAGATGCCATCACAGAGGAGGAGGTACTGTTCATGGCTCCTGAGAGGTACTGTTCATGGCCCCTGAGAGGTACTGTTCATGGCCCCTGAGAGGTACTGTTCATGGCTCCTGAGAGGCACTGTTCATGGCTCCTGAGAGGCACTGTTCATGGCTCCTGAGAGGCACTGTTCATGGTTCCTGAGAGGCACTGTTCATGGCTCCTGAGAGGCACTGTTCATGGCTCCTGAGAGGCAATTCCCTCTGCTTTCGCGCCCCTGTCTACTGCCCCATCCCTCCGCTACACGCTTTCCTCTCCTCTGTGTGCTCCACACTGTGCGTCGCAGCCCACCTTCTCACAGCAGGATCAGGACAGGAGTGCCTCATCTGCTACTACTGCCTCTTCCGAAGACGCACTGTTCGTAGGTTGTGAGAAGCCCTGTTCTCCGTTCGTTCTGCTCTGTCTCTTGCCCCATCCCCTTGCCTCTCGCCCTCCTCCTCTCTGCCCTCTGTGCATGCGCCCCCCCCTCTCAGCAGGACAGGGAGTGCCTCATCTGCCGCTACTACCTCTTCCTCTCCGCGGTTGTCTGCCCCTGCCGTCCGCGCGATGCCGTGTGCCTGCAGGTATGAGACGCCGAGTGCCTGCTTTTTAATTATTGCTCACACTCCAGCAGCACGTATGGGCTGTCCCTGTCTTACCTGTGCCACCTTCCATTGCAGAGGTCGCCCTCCCATTCCGCACGCTTCATTCCCCACTGTGCGCATGCCCTTCGCTTCTCACACGCCCACCTCTTCTCTTCCTCCTTCCCCTCCTCCCCCCCCCCGTGCCAGCACGCGTGTCAGCTGTGCGACTGCCCGCCTGCGCGCCGCACGCTGCTGTACCGCTTCTCCCTCGCGGAGCTGGACGACCTGCTGGCCGGGGGGGACAACGGGACGGGCCACGCACAGGCCGAGGGGCGGCGCAAGGGGCAGGATGATGGGTGGGGCAAGGGGGCCAGTGAGAGTAGTGGAGAGGGGCAAGGGGGGGGGCGAGGGGGGAGTGGGGGAGAGGAGGGTGTGAAGGAGGGGCAGGGGAAAGCAGCAGAGGAGGAGGTGGTGGTGAAGAGCGAGTGCGGCACAGCAATAGCGGGAGGGAGCAACAACAGCTCTGGCAGGCATGCGGGGGAACATGCGAGCAGCAGCGCCCCACGTGCGCCCATCACGTACTCTCGCCGCGCCAGCGCTGCTGCTGTGGGCAGCCCGCCCGTGTGCGGGCTGACCAGCATTGGCGTGAAGGTGCTCGCAGGGGGGTATGGAGGGGGGAGGCCGGCAAGCAAGGAAGGGGAGGGCGGTGGGGAGCGAAGGGGGTGCGAGGGTGAGGGTGAGAGTTGCGCGAGAAGCAAGGAGTGTGCTGCTTGTGAGACGAGTGGCAGTGGTGGTGATGCTGTTAATATTGCTGCAGGGCGTGACAGTGACACTGGTGCTGACCATGCTGCGGAGATGCCATGCCGTGACAGCCGAGCAACTGCTGACGTGGACCAATCAGCACAGCCTTCTTCTGGTGAGGCGGGCATGCGTGAGGGGCGCGCGGAGGGGGGCCTTGAGAGCCATGTTGGTGTGATCGTGAAGCAAGAAGGGGTGGAGGGTGGGAGCTGTAGTGATGGTGCAGTGGAGTCAGCAAGCAAGGGGAGAGTGGGGCATGCGCTGAGCAAGGAAGGCGAAGGGGAATCCGGAGGAAGGGAAGGAAACGGAGGAGAGGGAGACATAGAAGGAGGGCAGTGCGAGAGAGAGAGCAGCGGTGTGAGGAGAAGCAGCCGACGAGCCGCCGCTGCTGCCGCTGCTGCAGCAGAAGCGGCAGCAGCAGCAGAAGCAGAAGAAGGTGGGGAGAGCGTTAAGAAGGAGCAGATCAGCTATGGTGCTGGCATGGGGAGAGTGGGAGGGTGGGAGAAGAGGCAGGCAGGGAAAGGAGCAGCAGAGGGACTTGGGAGTGCAGAGGCGGAGATGGCAGAGTGGATGCGGGGCAGGGCTGTAGGAGGGAGCGGGGGAGGGGGGCACGGGGGCGAGATGGTGCAGGCGGAGGAGTTTCTGGACAGGTGTCGGGCGGGCAGTGGCGGGGGTTGGGTGGCCCAGCAGCGGCGGGTGCGGGGGCGTATGATGACGCACGGCGAGTGGGCGGCGCAGTGGGCGTCACGTGGCAAGGTAGCACTGCGGTCGCCGCCCACAGTGGAGGCAGCGGTGGCTCTGGTGCACCAGGCGCAGGAGTTCCTGTGGGCGGGCCACGAGGTCGATGCTGTGAGTGCCTCTGTGCTGCCGTTTTCCTCACTCACGCACATTCTATCCGCTTCCCCTCTCGCTGCCGCTCCACGCTCTCCTCTTCTCCCCTAAATCCTTCTCATCCAGGTCGCCACCTCAACCCCCAACCCCCCCTCCCCCCCCCCTCCCCCCCTCCCGTTCCCCCTTACCTTACTCCCAGGCGCGGCGAGTGCACGACAAGGCACTGGCAGCGCTCACATGGGCGCACGAGGTGGCAGCGTGCTGCGGCCAAACGCTGCCCACTGCTGCTGCCGCGCCACCCCTTGTTGCCTGCTCCTCCAACCACCCGCTGCTGTCACTGCCGCCCTCCTCTTCACCCCCTGCTGCTGGGCCAAGCCACGCAGCACGAGGGGCGGGCAGCAGCGGCAGTGGTGGGGGCGGGAGGAGGAGAGGGCTGTGTGAGGTGCAGAGACTGCTGGAGGCGGCTGCCACTGACGTGCCCTGCATTGAGCCGCACTATAAGACGCTCAAGGTGTGTGCATGGGTGCTGATTGGTGCAGTTGCTGAGGGGCGTGGCACTCTGAGGTCAGAGCGAGGTTAGGCAATGATGCTTCCCTGCTGCCACGATATCTGCGCTGTTGCTGAACGGTAACCAAAGTTGCTGGTCGACCGTCGACTGAGAATGACTCTACTGAGATGTGTAGTTTTGCATTGCTACCACGTCTCCCCAACCCCCCAAACCTCGCCTGCCTGCCTGTTCCTCTGTCCTACACCCTTTTCTCCCCGCCCTGCCTCATCCCCACCCCAGGTGCTGTACCGCGACGCCCTCGCCCTGGACCAGCGCATTCGCCTCGCGCTGCATGCCAAGCCGCCTCGTGAGGTGCGCCTCGCTGCTGTGCTGTGGAGTGGACTCCATGGGCACAGAAGCCCCGTCCTCTTATGTTTCTCACCTTGCCCACTGCTCCCGCTACTCTTGCTTGCGCCGCTCTGCTGCTCGGCTTACTATGTCTGCTGCTCGGCTTACTATGTCTGCTGCTGGGCTTACTATGTCTGCTGCTCGGCTTACTATGTCTGCTGCTCGGCTTACTATGTCTGCTGCTCGGCTTACTATGTCTGCTGCTCGGCTTACTATGTCTGCTGCTTGGCTTACTATGTCTGCTGCTCGGCTTACTATGTCTGCTGCTCGGCTTACTATGTCTGCTGCTCGGCTTACTATGTCTGCTGCTCGGCTTACTATGTCTGCTGCTCGGCTTACTATGTCTGCTGCTCGGCTTACTATGTCTGCTGCTCGGCTTACTATGTCTGCTGCTCGGCTTACTATGTCTGCTGCTTGGCTTACTATGTCTGCTGCTCGGCTTACTATGTCTGCTGCTTGGCTTACTATGTCTGCTGCTCGGCTTACTATGTCTGCTGCTCGGCTTACTATGTCTGCTGCTTGGCTTACTATGTCTGCTGCTCGGCTTACTATGTCTGCTGCTCGGCTTACTATGTCTGCTGCTCGGCTTACTATGTCTGCTGCTTGGCTTACTATGTCTGCTGCTTGGCTTACTATGTCTGCTGCTCGGCTTACTATGTCTGCTGCTTGGCTTACTATGTCTGCTGCGACATTTGATTGCACAGTCGTCTCAACCCCCATGCACCATCTATGTACAGTGCATGCACCATCTATGTACAGTGCATGCACCATCTAGGTACAGTGCATGCACCATCTAGGTACAGTGCATGCACCATCTAGGTACAGTGCATGCACCATCTATGTACAGTGCATGCACCATCTAGGTACAGTGCATGCACCATCCTCACTGCACCTGACTTTGTGCTCCCACAACCCCATCAGGCGAAGGAGCTGCAGTCGCTGCAAGCAGAGGCGGCAGCAGGCACGATGGACATCCCTGCAGCCGCTAAACTCACAGACGCTCTCCTCGCCGCCCAGGTATACTCCTGGAAACCACGAGTGTGTGTATGTTTCTCACATCTGTACACTACTCGGGTGATGAGGCGCATGTAACAGTGACTCTTCTTATACTGTGTTCTGCAACCTTTCTAACCACACCATAAATGGTCAAGAGGCATTTGGAATCTCTAGTACAACCTTCTGTTGCTTCCGTGGCCTAAAACGCCATCGCAGCACACGTCTTGATTGCCCCCATCGTTTGGCCAATGAGAGACCCACTCACTGGTGGTACTAGTTCCTCTGGCTCTCCTAATTGCTCCTCTCGCGCCCCTCCCTCCCTCTCCTTCCCCTCTGCCGTCCCCCCGTCCCTCTCCCCTCTCCCTCCCCCACTCACCACCCCGCATGCACCCGTCCCACCAGCACTGGGTGGAGGCGGTGCAGAGGGCAGTGCCGCGGGGGAAGCCGCCTCGAGCAGCGGCTCTTGCCGCTCTGCCCAATCTGCACTCCCTCGCCATGCTGCACTCCCAGGTGCTGCCTTGCCCAATCGCTCCTGCTTACCATGCTTCTGTGCCTGTCCTGTCCAGTCTGCTCGAAAATGCCCGTTGCAGTGCGCACAACCCTCATCTCTCCAACCTCCCTCACACATCGCCCCTCTTGCTCCTCTCATCTCTCCCCCCCATGTCCCCTTCTACTCTTCTCCCCTCGTCCTCCTCTCTGTGCGCCTGCCCGACTCCGATGCGTGCCGCCGTGTGCTGTCCTCCCTCACATCACACCCCCCCAGGGCGAGCGCCTGAGGGTGCGCGTGGCGGAGCACGAGGTGCTGGCATCGTTGCTGCTGGCCGCCAGGCACATGGACGCGCGTGCTCATGCACTGCTGCACTCCTCGCCCACCCTTCAGGTGCTGCCGCCCCCGGGTGCTGCCATGCCCATTTTCCACTCTTCCACTCTTCACCTTCCCACCCTGCCATGCCCATCCTGTTCTGCTTTCACTCCTTTCGTGCTGCCACTCACTGCTGCTTCTCCCTGCATCTCTCACTCTGCCTCATTGCCCAAACCCCCTCCCCTTGCGCCTCGCGTCCCTCCCTCTATCTATTTCTCCCGTTCCTGAAAACGAGGCAACCTTTGATTCGACTCAAACGTTCTTTATATATTTCTCCCATTCTCACCCCATCTCCCCTCTCTCTCGCATCTCCCATCCCATTTTCCCCCTCCTCCTCCCCCCACCTCAGGACATGGAAGCGCTGTTGCAGGAGGCGTGGGGGGTGGCGGAGGGGCAGCCAGCAAGTGACTTGACTACTAAGTTTACTCAAATGTCCATGTATCTGTTCTAACTCCGTTCCCTCCCCTGCGTCTCCCATCCCCCTCTCCCCCCCTTATTCCCACCTCAGGACATGGAAGCGCTGTTGCAGGAGGCAAGGGGGGTGGCGGTGCAGACGCCAGCGAGGTGACTTGTGTGTTGTCTCAAAATCCGCTGTGTCTTTCTCCCGTTCTCAACCCCTCCACCCCACCCAACCCCTCCCTCTTCCGCATCTCCCATCCACTGCTCCTTCCCACCTCAGGACATGGAAGCGCTGTTGCAGGAGGCAAGGGGGGTGGCGGTGCAGACGCCAGCGAGGTGACTTGTGTGTTGTCTCAAAATCCGCTGTGTCTTTCTCCCGTTCTCAACCCCTCCACCCCACCCAACCCCTCCCTCTTCCGCATCTCCCATCCACTGCTCCTTCCCCCCTCAGGACATGGAAGCGCTGTTACAGGAGGCGAGGGGCGTGGCGGTGCGCCTGCCAGCGATGGCGCAGCTGCAGGCCCGGCGGGACGAGGCACGGCGCTGGGGGGAGAGGGCTCGCGCGCTGCTGGCTGCGCTGGGGGGCAAGGATGGGGGGAGGGGGAAGGATGGGGGGAGGGGGAAGGATGGGCGGGGAGGCAAGCATGGACTGAAACAGTGGCAAAAGGAGGAGCAGGGTGAAGAGGAGGGGCAGGGGGGGCATGGGTCAGTGCCAAGAGGAGCAAGTGTCGCAAGCAGCAAGCATGAGGCTGACGGCTCTTCCCCGTTCATCCCGTCTCCTGCTGCTGCTGCTCCTGCTACTCTCGCTCCTCCTGCCACCCCCCTGCCTGTTGCCCGCAGCACCACTGCTGCTGCTGCCTCTCCAGCAACCCCTCCCCCCACTGCTGCTGCCTGTTCTCTGGCTTCGGACCGCTCTGCACCCATCCACACTCCTGCCACTGCTGATGCCATTGCCACTGCAGCCGCTGCCCCTCCTGCTGCCCCCTGCACTCCCTCCGTCCAAGCTACTCTGCTTGACACATCACCTCCCGCCACTGTCACACCCGCCACTGTCACACCCATCGCTATCATACCGCCCGCCAAAACACCCGCCAGTGTGACAACAGCGTCGGGCAGGCAGAGTGGGTGGAAGGAGGAGCTGGCAGCACTGGTGGAGGCGGGCACACACATGCACGTCACTCGTGAGTGGCGGGGGGGGGTTGGTGGAGTGTGGGGTGGTCGCGGGGCGCGTGAATGCTGTGAGAGGGACTTTGAGTGTTAACAGCGTGAGCATGAGCATGAGCGTGAGCAGCATCACACGTTCATTGTCAACAGACTGCAACAGCAACAGCAACAGCAACAGCAACAGCAACAGCAACAGCAACAGCAACAGCAACAGCAACAGCAACAGCAACAGCATGATCATCATTGCTTTCTTCTTCACGCTCCTCCCCTCCATACCCGTCCACCCCCCCATGCGTGTCGGCAGTGGGCGAGATGGAGCAGGTGCAGCAGCAGCTGCAGCGAGTGCAGTGGGAGGAGGCGGCAGAGGGGGCGCTCATGCGCCGCGCCTCACTGGACGAGCTGCTGGCACTGCAGACGCAGGGGGAGCGGTGAGCAAGTGGGGGAGGGAGGAGTGCGAGTGGTAGGAGGTAGGCTTGAGCAAAATCTCGAACACCTGTTCGGTTCGCCTCGAACATGTTCGAGGCGAACCGAACTATTTTTTTTTTTCGCCTAATTCGTTCGGGTGGAACATGTTCGGTGTTCGGCCGAACATGTTCGACGTTCGCCACCTCCATTTGGCGAAGGAAAGACGAACACGAACACGTTCGTGTTCGATTTGGGGGGCAGGCGAACACCAAAGTGTTCGCGTCATAATTGGCCGCGACCAAAATTAGGTCGCGGCCGTTTTGAGTTTGAGCTCATTTGTTGAGCTCAAACTCAAAACGACTTTGGCGCTTAGCCCTCCCTCCCACAACCGCCATAGCCTTGCGGTTTTAAGAGCCATCGCACACCGTTCCTTAACTTTTACACGGACATTTCATCTAAGTAGTTAATAGTGTAGGGTAATTTCAGAAACACTAAGGGTTGGTAGCTACGGGATCAAGCTTGTAGAGGTCAATTCTCTAGTTGTAGGGGCGGGTAGAGGTCAATTCTGACCTGTGTGATTATATCGAATATCCCCCTGGGCGAACACGAACATGTTCGCCTCGAACATGTTCGTGTTCGCCTGCTGCAGCAAATCGTTCACCTCCTAGGGCGAACGGCGAACACCAATTTTCGCCCAAGTCGTTTGCCGAACCGAACACTGTTCGGTTCGGCAGAAGTCGATGTTCGAGAGGGGGCGAACTCGAACCCTAGTAGGAGGTTAGGCGAGAGCAGGAGATTGAGGGAGGAAGAGGTGAAAGAGGGAGAGGTTAGAGAGGGAGAGGTGCGTGAAGGGAGGCGTGAAAGGCGGAAAACTCGTGCCACGTGGGGCGTGGGATTGCCGCTTTCAGCCCTCCGGGGTTGCCTGCTAATGGGCTGGGCCTGTCATGGCAGTACATGCATTCAACCAGATGCTTCCACCATGCTTCTTACTCTCCCCCTACCTCTCCCACCTCTTCAACTCCTTGACCTGTCCCACCTGCCCCGCCTCCTGCACTCACATCACACCCGCAGGCTGCCCACTGGCAGTGCAGTGGTGGCGCGCGTGCAAGCGGTGGTGGCGGCAGGCAGCAACTGGCAGGCCAGGGCGCAGAGGGCGCTGCAGGAGGGATGCAGCCTGGAGGAGGGCGAGGCGATGGGCAGGTGAGAGAGGGGAAGGCGATATGAGGGTGATAGTGATGTGTGTGGGGGAGATGATGGGCTGTCGTGATTGCAGTGCAGTTTTGTTTGCGAACCACCTGTCAAATTCCCCTGTCCATGTGTGAAGCCGCCTCATATTCCATGAAAAGGAACACCACACGTGTTCCTTTTCCCGCTGTTTCCCCCCTGCTCCTCCCTTGCTCCCTTTTGTCCCTCCCCCCCTTCCCCCCCACCCTCCCCCCTCCTTTCCTCCCCCTTCCCCCCTCCTTCCCCCCCTCTTCCCCCTTCCCACCCCCGCCCGTCGCCCGCACAGGGAGGCGGAGTCCATGGCAGCATCGCTGGCAGGCCATGCTCACCTGATGTCAGCGCTGGCATCAGCAAGAGCAGCAGCAGCTCGAGCCGACCACCTGCTGCTGGCTGTGCGCCGCTCTGCTGCTGCCACTGGGGGTGGTGCTGCGGGTGCTGGTGCTGGCAATGCTGTTGGTACTCCGGGTGGGGGGAAGGAGAGAGGCAGTGGTGGGAGATGGAAGCGGAGGAGGAGAGGGCGAGGGGAGGGCGAGGGAGTGGGGGTGCAGGAGGGCACGGATGCCCGAGTGACAGTGGGAGAAGTTGAGGTGTGTGGTGCCGCATGGTGGGGCCGCATGGTGGGGCCGCATGGTGGGGCCGCATGGTGGGGCCGCATGGTGGGGGTGGGGAGGTTATGCTGGTGGAACATCCTTCTCAAGAAACTGTTGTGCATGCTGCCCTGTGCACACTGAGCCATGCTGGTATATTTGGCCCCTTCATTATTGCAACATGCACTCACTCTAGTTTACCTGCTCTAACCTTCCCTTATCTCTTCCCCTCCCCACTCTCCCCTCCCCCCGGCACACCAGGCCATGCATGCGGCCCTCACAGCACTGCCTGTGCGTCCACTGCAGGCAGCTCAGCTTGCTGCGCTGCGCTCCTCGCTCGCCTCCTGGCAATCCGCTGCCTCCCGGGCCCTCCACTCCGCCACCTCCTTGCTCTCACCACCCACAGCAGTCACACCACCCACCGCAGCTGCTGCACCATCCCCCCTAGCCAGCCCAGCTGCAGCGCCCATCACCACTGAATCAGTGGCCCCCTCGGTCGACTCAAGCGCCCCTCTGCGTGCATCAGCAGCACCATCGTCTGCAGGCCAGGCTTCCCCGGAGCTGCTAGTGCCAGCAGCAGCAGCGAGCGCCAGTGCGGCTGAGCTGTCGTCGCTGCTCACCCAGGAGGCAGCGCTGGGCGTGGCGGTGCCCGAGCTGCCTGCTGTGCGCGCGCTGCTGCAGCGCCTGCACTGGGAGGTCGCCGCCCATGCCCTGCTGTCTGGCACTGCAGATAATGCGGTGCAGAGTGGTGGTGCCGTGCAGGATGGTGCGGTGCAGAGTGGTGGTGCGGGCACGGATGGGAGGAGACGAGGCAAGGCGAGCATGGAGGAGATGGAAGCACTGGTGGCGGTTTACCCACAGTGCCATGCGCCCATGCTGCCACGCACTCATGCGTCCGCACACCCTCCACCGTCCTCATTGCCAGTCCCATCCTCTCCACCCCTATCCGACGGCCTCGCTGAGCTTGCCGCGTCCACTCGCCCTCAGCCCCCCTCCGCACGCCTCTCCCTGCTGCACTCGGCCCTGGCGGACGCACAGCAGTGGGTGCAGGCGGCGAATGAGATGCTGACACGTGGACCTGCTAGCTGTGAGGTGCAGGAGGTGGAGGCGATGGTGGCACGTGGCATGGTGAGAGAGATGGAGGGAGGGGAGTGAGGCGAGTGGAGACGTGAGGCAAGGGAATGGTGGAGTGGCGCTACGGTGAATGCGATTATGGGAGTTTAAGTTATGTGCATGTACAGTCGAATTGATCCCACCTGTCTGTTGTCATCTGATTAATATGGTAACGCGCCCCTTTAGCTTTGTCATTGTCAACATCTGCTGAGCCTCACTGTGAGGTTCCTCCTCTGCATGCCTTCCCGTTTCTTGCCTCTTGTTGTTGCCCCTTCTTGGTGCATGCCATACCATGCCATCCGTGCCATGCCATTCCATGCCATGCCGTGCCATGCCATGCCGTGCCGTGCCGTGCCATGCCATGCCGCGCCATGCCATGCCATGCCATGCCATGCAGGCCCTGCAGGTGTGTGTTGGGGACAAGTGCCACCAGCTCAATGCTATCACCGCCTCCCACAGGTCAGCGCCTGCGTCTGCGCACTCCCACGCTCTTCTCTTGTCATGCTGCAGTTTTACGGTTCACCTGGTCACCACCACTGTTTCTGCCCGCGCCCGCAGTCATGCACGTCTGCCCCCTGATCGCTCGCAGTTGTGCCTTCCACTCCTCATGCACGCACCCCCTTGTGCCCGCCGACCTTCACGCATGTCCCCTTCCCAGGGAGTGGGTCAGCGAGGTGCAGCAACTGCTCGCTCCACGCCTCCCTGTGCCCACATCACCACGACCTCTCACCACACTTGCGCGCCTCAAGAGCCTCCAGGTATGCTGCACAGAAGCCACTTCCATTCCACCCACCTCCGAAAGTGCATGAGCCTTCAATGGCACAACAGCTGTGTGCTTCTTACCTTACCTCCCTTCCCTCCCTTCATCCAACCCAACGTGTGCCGTCCTCCATCCTTAACCCATCTCTTCTCTCCCTCGTCCATCTAAACCGCTTGTTCTAACCCTCCCAAGCATCATCTGCCATCTCCTTTCCTCAACATCCCCCCAACCATTCCACACCTCCTTGTCTTCCCCTGTGGCCCAACTATTCTCACAACAGGTGCGTGGCAGCAGCAGCGTGGTGGCGAGCAGGGAGGCCCAGCAGGTGCAGCGCGCAGTGGCAGCGCTGGACGACTGGCTCGCTGCCTGCTGTGCCGCGCTGCAGGGAGGCACTGGGGGGGGGGAGGGGCCGGCTGAGGGAGGCGAGGGGATGGAGGGGGAGGGCAAAGTGACACAAGGGGGGAGCAAGGGGCCACAGGGGGAGGGCAAGGGGTGGGTGTGTGAGGAGGAGGTGGTGCAGAAGCTGAAGCACATACACAGCAGCGTGCAGGCTGCCCTGCATCGCATCTCCTCCCTGGCCCGCCGCACCGCTGCCCTCTCACACCTCACGGCGCTGCCAGCACAGGCGTGTGAACCCCCCTCAGCGCCAGCCACTGCTCCTCGTCCACCAGTGCTGGCAGGCACCGCAGAGGGTGCCGCCGTATCACCCGCCGCTACAGCGCCCACCGCCACGGAGGCTGCTTATGCAGCGACAGCCGGTGTGGCGTTGGCAGTAGCAGCAGCAGTGCAAGGGGAACGAGGGTCATGCGGGGTACCAGCGCCTGCTGTTGCTGCTCCTGCTGCTGTCGTTGCTGAAAGTGTCTCTTCGCCCGACGCTGTGTGCTGGTGTGCGCTGCTGCACGGTGCTCAGCCTGCCTCTGCCGCTGCTGCTGCTTGTTCAGCCGGCAGCAATGGGCAGGCGGTGGTGGGCGGGAAGGAGGGACGAGGTGGCGGGGAGGTGCGGGTTCGTGGAAAGCGCAGCGGTGGGAGGAGAGCCGCTGCTGTTGTGTGTGGTGCTGTGGGGCGAGAGAGTGGTGCAGGGGGCGTGGGGATGACAGGGGAGAAGAGGGAAGAGAAAGGAGGAGAAACTAGAGGCGAGAGGGAAGGGGATGCGGGAGCAGTGCGTTTGGAGAAGGGTGAAGAAAAGGAGGAGGAGCAGAGGCTAGTGAATGGATATGGGATGAAAGGCGAATACCTGAAGGATGCACTCACATGCGACGTGTGCAGCATGAGGTATGTGCAGCACGGGGTATGTGGAGCATGGGGTATGTGGAGCATGGGGTATGTGGAGCATGGGGTATGTGGAGCATGGGGTATGTGGAGCATGGGGTATGTGGAGCATGGGGTATGTGGAGCATGGGGTATGTGGAGCATGGGGTATGTGGAGCATGGGGTATGTGGAGCATGGGGTATGTGGAGCATGGGGTATGTGGAGCATGGGGTATGTGGAGCATGGGGTATGTGGAGCATGGGGTATGTGGAGCATGGGGTATGTGGAGCATGGGGTATGTGGAGCATGGGGTATGTGGAGCATGGGGTATGTGGAGCATGGGGTATGTGGAGCATGGGGTATGTGGAGCATGGGGTATGTGGAGCATGGGGTATGTGGAGCATGGGGTATGTGGAGCATGGGGTATGTGGAGCATGGGGTATGTGGAGCATGGGGTATGTGGAGCATGGGGTATGTGGAGCATGGGGTATGTGGAGCATGGGGTATGTGGAGCATGGGGTATGTGGAGCATGGGGTATGTGGAGCATGGGGTATGTGGAGCATGGGGTATGTGGAGCATGGGGTATGTGGAGCATGGGGTATGTGGAGCATGGGGTATGTGGAGCATGGGGTATGTGGAGCATGGGGTATGTGGAGCATGGGGTATGTGGAGCATGGGGTATGTGGAGCATGGGGTATGTGGAGCATGGGGTATGTGGAGCATGGGGTATGTGGAGCATGGGGTATGTGGAGCATGGGGTATGTGGAGCATGGGGTATGTGGAGCATGGGGTATGTGGAGCATGGGGTATGTGGAGCATGGGGTATGTGGAGCATGGGGTATGTGGAGCATGGGGTATGTGGAGCATGGGGTATGTGGAGCATGGGGTATGTGGAGCATGGGGTATGTGGAGCATGGGGTATGTGGAGCATGGGGTATGTGGAGCATGGGGTATGTGGAGCATGAGGTATGTGGAGCATGGGGTATGTGCAGCATGGGGTATGTGGAGCATGGGGTATGTGGAGCATGGGGTATGTGGAGCATGGGGTATGTGGAGCATGAGGTATGTGGAGCATGAGGTATGTGGAGCATGAGAACAAGTGCATCTTATCATAAATGATACTCCCTCCCTCCTTGCTCCACTGCTGCCTCCCTACACGCCACCACGTCACCACTTTCACCACACACACCACCACCTTCACCACACACACCACCACCTTCACCCACCTTCACCGCATATATTCTTTCCTTCATTGCAAGCCTTCAGCACTCCCCATTCCCCCCCATCCCATGTGCCTTCTCTCCGATTCCCTCCCCCTGCCTGCCTCACGCTGCACCCTCACAGATTTCACGCCGACTGTCTCTCATACTTGCATGTTGCCACCTCCTCCGCCTCTCAAGACCAGCAGCAGCAGTCGCAGCAACAGGCGCAGCAGCAGCCGCAGCAACAGGAGAAGCCGCAAGAGCAGAAGCGAGAGGCAGCATGGCAGCAGCAGGCAATGGCAGTAGAGAGTGGCGGCGCGGGTGGGGGGGCAGTTCCACCTGCACACACAGCCAGCCACCCACAGCCGCAGCAGCAACAGCATGACCAGAGCTCCGAGCAACAGCAGCCGTTGTCGCCGCCGCCGCAGCAGCAGCAGTGGCGGCAGGGTCCCTTCACATGCCCGTTCTGCTCCTCCCTCGCCTCAGCAGCCGTCACACCTGCCGTCTCCACGTTGTTCCATGTACTTCCCGCGCCCCGCTGCTCCTGCTTAACACCACCACAGCAGCACGATTGCAAGTCACTTTGCTTACTCGTCACCATGCCAACTCGTTTTACTTGTTCCGCTCCGTGCTGCTCCCTGCGCTCTCCACTCACCTACCGCCCGCTCCCCTCCTGCCGTGCAGCCTCGTCGCGTGCCCCGCGTATCGCTGCGGTGCTTGGAGGACCTCCTCTCCCGTGCTCTCTCTCTCCACCCCAGGTACCGCTCTCTCTCTCCACCCCAGGTAGACATGAGCAACGAGTGAACCGAACACGTTTGTTTCGAACAGTTTGCGAACACTTGGTCAATTCGAACTGAACCGAACACGTTTGACTCCAACAGTTTTCTTAAATGTTAGTGTTCCCCGTTCGAGTATAGGGTCGAACAGTTTTGAGGCAAGGCCGAACACGAAGGTGTTTGACCCGAACTCGAACAGTTTGCTTTGGGGGGTTCTTTCAGTATAGTCACATTAAGGCAGGGCGAGTGTACTAGAAGCAATATCACGTTTCCTATAGCCCTACAAGAGATATAGTTAGGCTTGGCGCAGATCTGGTGGATATCCAATTTTGCCTTGCTAAACTCCAACCTAAACCGAAATGCCCTTAGTACCTATTTTTAACTGTCTCTTACCCTAATCCAACCTTATACCTAACGTTTCCAGCCACAATGTGGAATTTTGACCGTGGGAATGTGGTAGTTTTAGTGGGTAGGGGGCGGAATGTCATCCTTAGGCTATATCGACGATTGAGATCATTCTTGAGCTCATTCTTGAGCTCAATCGTTGCCCTCCCCTTTTAGATCCAACCAGCGTGTCATACTTTGACACGCTGAATTTTCCCTCGAACGCCTAGGTGTTCGAGACGAACACATTGTGTTCTCGAACACCTAGGTGTTGGTGCATTTTTCTGCACTCGAACAGTCGAACGTGTTCGTGACGAACACTTGGGCAATAAAAACAGTCGAACACTTTCGAGTCGAACTGAACAGAGGTTCGAATTTTTGCTCATGTCTACCAGGTACCGCTCTCTCTCTCTCCACCCCAGGCACCGCTCTCTCTCTCCACCCCAGGTACCGCTCTCGCTCATGCACACGTGTACACATGCTTGTCGGCCACGGCCGGCAACACGCGCGTTTCCACACTTGGCATTCATGTCGTGCCACACAAGCACACGTATGCCTGCACCACCACACACGCATTGCACCCCAAGTTGACATGCATGGATTCTCTCTGCGCTCACGCCAGGGTGCACGTTTCAGCCACCCATGTCTCTCGCATTGTGCCACGTGTCCCCCGCTATGCTCTCGTCTGCTCGCCTCCACCAGGATTGCAGCCATGCACAGCTTGGAGCAGCTCGTCCAATTAGCAACGCGTTGCTGTCACTTGCTGACATCAGCGCTCTCCACCACCCTGTCCTTGCCACGTCATGCTGAACCCGTGCCCCCCGCCGTCCTCAGCTGTCTGCTTCAGGTGAATTTTCAGCATTGTTTCCGGTGGGTATTTGTCAGCATTGTTTGAGGTATTTTTTCCAATGATTTCTCACTCCGTGCCCAGGTAGATCTTCGCTCGTATGCTTCATTTCAACTCTTGCCACTTACCAGATAGTTGTTTGTCATCAGCCCATCTTCCTCTCGCTCTCACTGCCCTCGCCATGCCCACTCATCTCGCCCCTGCTGCTCACGCTCAACCTTCATCCTCTTCCCCCTCTTCAGGTGGCCTCTTGTCTTCCGCTCCACATGCCACTTGCCTCGCCGCCATCACTCTCCTCCACCGCCCCTGCTGCCACACCAGCGGCACCACTTCCAACCGCAGCGCACGCAGCAGGGCAGGCAGCAGAGCAGGCAGCAGAGCCTCTTGCCTCGTGGCTTCTGCATGTGAATGCAGTTCTCTCACTGCCTGCACGAATGCAGCAGCAGCAGCAGATGCAGGTGCAAGGGGCCCACAAGAAGGAGGTCACTGGCACTGCTGCTGCTGCTGCGGCAGTGTCTGTTGGAGTAGCGGCAGGAGGGCAAGAGGAGGTGCAGCGGTCGGCAGGGCAGAGTGGCAAGGATGGTGGAGGAGGGGCGGCACTTCACACAGCGGCAGCAGCGCCAGCGGCAGCAGCGCCAGCGGTGGTGGTAGAGGCGGATTGCTCAGTTGAGGCGGGTGGCACGCTGGCGGCAGTGCAGAGGGCAGTGGCCGCCCACTGCTGGAGGGCTGCCACATGTAGCACTCTCATTGGCCGCCCACGACCCCGACCATCCACCCTGGCACAGCTGGTGCAGACGGTGAGACAACTGCTCAAAGTTGCACTTACTGTGGAGATGGTAAAACGGGCATCCGCCTTAGTATCTGTCTCGCCTTGGCTCTTCCCTCCTTTGCTCTCGTGTCTTGTTCATACTCGGTCATTCCATCTCTGGCTCCTCCGTCACCTCTTCCCTCTCACCTCCCTGCAGGGCTCGCACACAGTGGCCGCAACAGATATTATCCTAGGGGAAGCCAGACGGCGACACGTGGCAGCTTCTGGGTGGCTGTCACGCTTTGCCAAGGCACACTCAGCTCAGTCACACTCATCACAGTCACAGTCGCCTGGGTGTCAGTCCGCCCAGCGCCTGTCACATCTGCGGGCGCTCATCAGCCAGGCTGCTGCCGTTCCGGTGGACCTGCGCCCAGAGATCAAGGTGAGCATCGGCCCTGCTCTGCTTGTCATGTCACCGCCCTGCTGCTCACCCACTGGTGCTGACCAACATGGTGACCCATCACCAACACCATTATCATCACATTCGTCAATATCCTGTTCTTCCATTTCCTTCCTCATCCCTTCCCACTCTTTCCCTGTCTTCCTCACCCTTTCCCACCCCTTCCTCATCCTTTCCCTATCCTGCCCTATTCCCTCCCTGTCGCTCCTCTCCCCCCCACCCCTTCGCCACCATCAGAGCCTGCGTCGCACGGTGGCCCAACTCGCATCGCGCCTCAAGGCCGACGCAGCTGCAGCTGCCCCTGTTGCCAATCAATCGCCCCCTGCTGCCCCACCTGCCCCTGCACTGCCCACTGCGTCGCTCACCATGGCCTCCCCCGCGTCCGCAGTGACGGCTCCAGCTGTAGCAGAAGCTGTAGCGCTGCCAGGCAGAGCTGTTCCCCCAGCAGGTGGAGCGAGCATCACAGCAGGTGCTGCCTCGGGGCTCAAGGGCTCGGGGCTGAAGGCGTGTCGCAGTGCCAAGCGGAAGCTGGCATTGGCAGGGGAAGGCAAGGCAGTGCGTGGGGCGAGAGGAGGAGCGGTGCCTGTTGGGGGTGCAACAGAACCACCAGCAGCAAGGGTCAGTGGCGCTCCCAGTTCTGCATGCGGTGCCACATGTGTGGCAGCCAGTGGCACTGCCAGCACTGCAGCCACTGCCGTGGGTGCCTCTGCTGCTTCTGCTGCAACAGCCACCAAAGGCAAGAGAAGCCCTCGCGCCCTGCAGGCAGCCGTGCCATGCAACGTCAAACCCACATGTGCTACAGCCAGCCCCCCTGGCTCGTCTGTAGCATGCCAGGCCACCCCCACCACCTGCATCACCGCGCCACCTCTGCCTGCCTGCTCCTCCCATCCCCAACCCACCGATGCATCCCGCATGCCCTCTCCCCCTGACCCCCCTCCTCTCCCTGCCCCGCCTGCCACCTCCCCTGCTGCTGCTCCTCTGCCTGCACTGCTGGCATCGCCAGCTGCCTGCCTGACTGCCCCAGGGGGTGAGGCAGGGGCAGGCGTGAGAGTGAGTGGGAAGAGGAGCAGGTCAGTTAGGAAGAGGAGGAGAGAGGGAGGGGCGGGGAGTGGTGGAGGGGGGGACAGCAGTGACGGCGATGGCGACGGGGATGGCTGTGCTAGCACTGCAGGCACCGGTGGTGGGCTGCATCACAGGGAGGCAGTAGCAAAACATGCTGTTGTGGTGGCATCAGCTGAGTTAGCCACAGCAGCAGCGAGCAGAGCAGGAAGCAGTGGAGTAAGCACAGGTGGAGCTGTACCAAGAGCCACAGCAAGCATGCAAGCAACAGCAGCAACGCGTCAAGATGATGCAGTGGCAAGCCGTGGAGACGCATTGCAGGTATCTTGTCCTGCCAAGGCACGCGCCACCACACGTGCCACCACAGGTGCCACCACACGTGCCACCACAGGTGCCACCACAGGTGCCACCGCCAGTACCACTGCACTGCATGTCTCCAAGCCCTCATTGTTGTCCCATGGCCAACCCTCCGCCTCCCTCAAGCAACCCTCCGCCTCCCTCAAGCAACCCTCCGCCTCCCTCAAGCAACCCTCCGCCTCCCTCAAGCAACCCTCCGCCTCCCTCAAGCAACCCTCCACCTCCCTCAAGCAGCCCTCTCTCTCCTTCCCCGTGCTCAAGAAGCGGCGCAGCGACCGACCCAAGCCAGCTGCTCTCATCGGGGCCGAGCCTCCTGCTGCTGCCGCTGCCACACACCCTCCTGCCCCCCACAATGCACCTGCTGCTTGCGCTCTTGGCCTCACTGGTGCAGCTGCAGCTGCTGCAGGCACAGCAGCTGGCACTGCTGCCCCCTCTGTTGGCACCGCTGTTCCCTCTACAGCTGTGTCTGCCAGCCTGGTGGCCAAGGTTGCCAGCTCAGCTCACAAGGCTGGCTGCCCAATAGGGAAGGAAGGTAAGAAGGAGAGAAGGAAAGGCACAGACGATAGCCAAGGTAAAGGCAGTCGAGAGCGGGTCCGGGTGGCTGAGTGTCCCGTGCCAGGTAGATGCACAGGAGAGGGGACGGCGAGCCCTCTGCTGCATGAAAACGCGGCAGCAGTGGCAGCAGAGGGTGTGACAGTTGGCAATGCGTGGCAGCATGGCAGGGCGAGTGAGAGCGAGAGTGTGGGGCGAGAGGGTATAGATGGTGGTGCAGAAGGTGGGAGCAGGGGAGGCGTGGGGGTGGAGGGAGGGCCGAGTGGAGGAAGGCGGTCGGCGCGCAGCACAGCAGGCCGGCACCCTGGCTTCGATGGCTTCCTGCTGCTGCCCCGCATCCGATGATGGCATGCTGTGGCATGGAGTCGCGTGGCGTGACGCAGCGTGGCGTAGCGTGGCGTGCACACAGCGGTGCCAGAGCAGCACTCACAAGCAGATGTGTGATTGATGGTATGGCTACTGCAGGCCGTGCACGTTCAGACTGACTAACCTAGTTACGGCGAGGAAGCACAGGATGGCTGACCAGGCAGTGAAAAGAAAACTTCAAGCCACGCATGTGCAGAGGAAGAGAAGGTGGTGGTGGTAGCGTCCTTGGCTGCTCGCTGTGGAAGAATGTTGCTGGGAAAGTGGTGGAAGGGTTGTTGAAAGGGTTGATTGGGTGCGGTTGACGGTAAAGGCATGAGGCTGGCAATAGGTGTGGGGATGGGGTTTTGCTCGTCTGCCTCTCTTGATGTGGGGGGTTGCACCCTCCATGGTCATCCTGATTGTTTGATTTGACACTAACCCACTAAGAGCGTGTTCGTACGACCTCCTATCAGGGGCACCTTGTATCAGATTGGTTTTCCTCGCCTGTAAATTGGCAAGCTCGCCAAAACCTCGTATCAGCAACACTTGACGGCTAACCGAGACGTGCGAATCAAACTCAATGCTGATGTGTCCTATTGCAGTCCAACACTGCGCTCTGAAAAACCTGAAGATCACGCCTCGTTTTACAGCGAAACCTCGACACGCAAGCACAGCACCACCACTTTGCCTGAGACTTCTCCAGCTTACCTACACACAATGGCGATTCTTGCCAACACCCAAGGGAAATTGAATAGCATGGGTTTCGGCGCCACTTTCGGAAGAGGTGTTTATTAGTACCGTAACTACCGGTACCATAATACCCCAGATAGTAGCGCATATGCGCTTATACGGTAATAAATTATTATTTTTTAAGGGGGGCGCTTGTAATTGAGTAACGGCCATAAGCGCCGGCGCTTTTATAAAGGCAAAAATGAATTTCTCTGTAAAGGATATCATTCTGAAGCCGTGAAGAAGGCGAATACAACACTGTACCATGCACGCGGGGTCGTGCATGGAATGACTTCGAAACTTGCCGCGGTTCGATTTCCCACCGCACAAAACCCGTCCCGGAGCAACGCACCTGCCAGCGCTGATGCAAGACCTGCCGTGCGGCCCAATCTGGTTGGCATGCGCTGCCAGGCAGGAGCATCTCGGCAGAACCATCCAGAACGTGATGGAATCTGCCGTGCCAGCGCAGCATGGATGGTGCCCCCAACCCTCCTCTGCGGGTTGGGGCAGGGGTGTACTCGTCTCTCATCGACGAGGACCCCGAGCCGCAAACCAGAAGGGGTCCCCTTCAATCTCCCATTTCAACACCCAGGGTTGCAGTTTTTGATTCAGTCTTCGTTTTCTCGCCCGCCTGGCTGCGGAAGCCATGGCGGAATTCACAGGCACTCATTTTCTCTTCAAGAAAAAACCTTCTAGTAGGCCCGCGTTCCGTGTTACATCCGACGGGTGGTATAGCCGCATACCTCCAGACCCTCCAGAGCCACCACACCCTCCTGCGCCGCCTGCTCCTCCGGCTCCTCCAGTGCCTCCGACTCCCCCTGCTCCTCCTGTTCCTCCTGTTCCTCCGTGTCCGGTGGCCCCTCACATCGACAACCACCCCGTGCTCACGCTCCTGCTCCCATCTGCGTTCGACGAGTATCTGTCGGAACCTGATTATGACAAGGGCCCCGATGTTGACGTACCCGCTCCAGCGCCAGCACCACGTTGGGGCCAGCCAGAAGATTTCACGTGGGATGAATCTGCAGTCGGCGCTGACGACGACGTGCAAGACGCCGAGGACGGTTGGCGCGCTGAGGGCAACGCCGGCGCCGATGGTGGCACTGAGGCCGACACCGAGGCCGCTACTGAGGCCGGCACTGCTGAGGATGTGTTTCCCGAGGGTGCGCCGGGCGGTGACGACGACGGCGGCGTCGAATACTGGTCACGCGATGGCCTTCCCGAGAAACTCCCGATACCAACTTATCCTCCACGTAATCGAAAGCGACCTCACCCTTCTTCATAGAACCGTGATTCTCGCCCCCCCTCTCCCAGGCACAAGCCCAACGACCACAAGCGTCAGGCCTATACTGCCGCCGAGAAGTTGAAGTGGGTCGCGCAGCTGGATTTGGCGGTGTCGGTGCGCGCTCTGGCTCGCGAGAGTGGCATCCACCGCAAGTGCCTCGCCAACTGGAAGCGTGCCGCTGATTTCCTCAAGGAAGCCCACTCTGCCAGGTGCCACATGCACGGTCGCGGCAGGGCGTCGTGGTACCGCCCGATGGAGATTAAGGTGTATGAGCGGCTGCTCGACTGGCGACGCAAGGGAACCGCGGTGTCCGTCGGCCGCCTGCAGGAGTGGTCCCGGGAGTTCATGAAGATTCTCTACCCCCTCGTGAAGTGGAAAGGGAGCCAACGGTGGTCGGACCGGTTCCGTCGGCGGTGGAATCTCAGCGTGCGAATGAAGACGAAGGTCGCCCAGAAAACCGCCGCTCGTAAGAATAATTTTTATTCTCTATGCCATGTGTATGCACTTGTTACTCACTAACCATAACTGTGCTCAACCGCAGATGTCGCGGAGCAATGCAAGAACTTCTGGCAATTCGTCCGTGACAAGCGTCGTGAGCGTGGCATCGAGACGACGTGGATTATCAACGCCGACCAGACGCCGCTGTGGCTGGAGATGCCCGCCACCACTACCGTCGATCAAACCGGTGTTCGGTCGGTGCCCATCAGGAGCGCAGGGTACCAGAAGGAGCGCGTGACCGTGATGTTGGCGTGCACGGCGGACGGGATGAAGCTGAGGCCGTGGGTTTTTTTCAAGCGGAAGACCGTGCCGAAAGGGGTGTTCCCGCCGGGTGAGTCACGATTCTTGTTTGTTTGCTTTACACCGGTCTTTGTTTTTAAAGAGACTTACAGAAGCTTGTTTGTTATGCAGATGTGGTCGTGTCGTGTCACGAGAACGGCTGGATGGACGCCATCGGCGTTATACAATGGCTTGAGGAGTGCGTCAAGCCATTTCTAAAGCCTGGGTTCGGGAGGCATGCGCGGAGCTCGATGGTCGTACTGGACTCGTACCGCGGTCACCTCACTGAGGCCGTTAAGGAGAAGTTTCGCGAGCTCAACTGCGTGCCGGCGATCATCCCGTCTGGCTGCACGGCGGAGATACAGCCCCTCGACGTCTCCATCAACAAGAGCTTTAAGGCGAGCGTTCGCCAGCAGTATCAGAAGTGGTTTCAGGAAGAATGCCAAGAACAGCTAACCAAAGCAGGTACGGTAGCCACGCGAGTCCCTATCTTACCGTAGAAGATTTTCCCCCCTTTTATTGCGCTAAATACCGGTCTCATTTCATGTGATTCTGTTGGTACAGGGAACTTGAAGAAGCCACCCCCAGAGGTGGTCGTGAGGTGGATCTCACGGGCTTGGAAAGCAGTGCCCGCCGACCTCATCAAGCGCGCCTTCCTCACCTGTGGCATCAGCAACGCGCTTGACGGCAGTGCGGACGGCCTCGCCATGGCGCACAGGCGGAGCCAGCTGACCGCGGAGGTGGATGTCGATGACTCCATCATCGCCGATGGCTTCTTTGGAAGCAACTGCCAGGAGCCAGAATCCGACGAGGACTAGATTTTCCAGGTAAAGATGCTAAACTTTGCAATATGTAGCTAGATAAAATTGTCAGTGATGATGTTGTAGGTGTAAAGTTAGCATGCACATGTTTAGTGTTGATTAGAGGTTTTTTTTGTAATGAGTTCTCTATAACGTGAAAATGTGCGCTTATAATAAGTACACCCACTAGAGGGGGGGCGCTTATAATCGAGTTCCGGCCATAAGCGCCATGCTCCAGATAGAAGCGCCGGCGCCCTTAATCGGACGGCGCCTATATCCGGGGCCATACGGTACTGTAGTTCACCATGACAGACATACCGTACCTTTTTCGCCACGTCTCTTTTGTTAATATTGTGGCATGCGTTCTACTAGAATACCTTCTTAAATAGCGTTGTCAAGTCATGAATTAAACTGCTAGAACGGTTAACATCGTGGAACAGGGAGAGAGCGTTCATGAGTCGCGAAGTGAACTTCGCGCACGGAACCGCCGCTTAAGGCGACGTCGACTAGAGGAATGGGAGGACGAAATGGCGATGATGCCTGAAGAGACGTTTGTGGATTTATTCCGCATCAATCGCGCTATATTACCGGTAAACTATATATACGAAAGGATTGAGTCCGTGCTCAACCAAATCATTCAACGGCATCATATCCCGATTAGAGTGGTGGTGTTGGTGCCCATTAAGTACTTCGCCAGTGCGTTGGCATACATCGACCTGGCGTTCTGGTTCACGGTGCCCAAAATGCTGTATCATAAGCTCGTTGACTTGTTCCTGCAGAACTTCCCTCTTGTATTCAAAGCGGCATGGGTCCGCTTCCCATCACGCGATGAAATGCAAGATATGGCCGCGGTGTTCCATAGCATAAAAGGCGTGCCGATGGTGGTGGGCGCCATCGATGGTACACACATTCAGATACGGGGTATGGAGGGAAATCACAATATGCATTGCAGCTACAAATAACATGTGACGCGCTTGGAATTATTTGGGACTACCTAATCGGGTTTTTAGGCACCGCTCATAACCAGCGGGTTTTGTACAATCTAGCCTCTACACGCGTCTAGAAAACGGAGACATCGCCCCGTACCAGCTGGTGGGCGATGCCACTTACCCGCTTCGCAGCTACTGACTCACCCCGTTGCATGCGCCAACTGGCTGCCTCATGCTCGAGTGGGAGCAGACATTTAACTACTGCCAGTCCGCCACTCGGATGTCGGTGGAGCGAACCATCGGCCAGTTCAAGGGCCGTCACCGCCTCTTCGCTGGTCGGCACGATTGTGCGTTATGGCGCGTCCTTGCCGGGGTGAGCTGCGTGGCAATCCTGCACAACATGGGCATTAAGATGGCCGGGGCATGGATGAAGAATCCGAACCACAAATGGGCCGCAATCTCGTTATACCGAGACCCTTGGTGGACCTGGGGCGAACTTGCGACATACAAATGGAACGAGGATCTTGCAGTGACAAAGGAGGACCTTAAAGAACAACGGAAGCGGTTTGGGCTGGCGCTTTATGACGCGTACCTTAAGCGACGTCGCCGCGGCGGTGCCACACCTCCACATCGTCACTGAGCCCAACTTCGGCGTGGGCATCGCCGTCGTCCTGCCAGCTGTCTCCCACACAATTGCTGGTCAAATGGAGTGGACGTCTGGTCTGTGACTGCTGCAAAGCCATCCACTCGCGGATCACACCAGTGATTTGCGCGACGCCGTCGCTGGAGCATTAATTGAAGGCTTCTGCAAGGAGTTGAGCGGCCGCAAAAGTAGTCGTTTCGTTGATGTATTGACGTGCGCTGGGTGGGGTGCCTCGGCCTTTGGGGAGTGAAGGGATGGGAAACGGAAGTTACGAGTTATGCGATAATGTATGTTTTTTATATTGACATTAATCAACATATGTAATGTTTGGCTCGACACATTTTAAACAGGCTGCGGATATTTCAATAGCACTGCGCGAAGAAGAATACTTACCAATGCTTGGCGTTGCTTCTTTGTTAGACGCCTTCGGGACCTGCAGGCTCGGATCGACGGTGACATCTTGCGCACTGCCACCATCCAGAGCGTGTGGCTTTGCAGCTGTGGTGTCCTGGTAAAACAGGACCATCCACTGCCACCATGGCGGTTTTATCACAGTCGCGCCATCAGAGTCCGTATCTCCCTTGTCAATCTACTTCCAGAGCGCCTGCCGCTTCCACTGGTTGGAGCATACGGTAACATCTCGGCTCCAATGCGGATGCTGCTGCATGATGTGTTCGATCAAGCGCAGCTAGTACTGAGAACCCTGTTTCCCCATCATCTGTGTCAGCTCATCCAGGGTAAACCACCGCGCCGCCACCAGGATGGTGGATTCTTTTGGGGACCACTTAGAGCCTGGCCTTTTCCCGGGCTGGCTTCGACTGTCCCTTCGCTACGAGAACTCACCTCAACACATTCTTTACCCTTAACCGAAGCCGTCTTGTGGGATTTGGCACCTCCTCTTTTACGACCCATGGTAGGAGCAGGGGCCGGCTCTTCAGCGGGACCGTTGTATTCGCCGTCGCCGCACCCATCTTCACGACTACTTTTAGGTTTCCTACTTGTACCCATCTGCTGCCTAGTTCATTCATCCCGTTCCTGATTCTAACATGGTATCAGAGCAGGTTCCCTAGTGGGAACGTTTTTTTAGGGCCCACCACGAAATTTCTCCTACCTTGCCCGAAGCGCGCATAGCGCTCTGCCCTTAGCCACCCGTCACGGCCCCTTAGCCGCCCGTCGGCCCCTTAGCCACCCGTCGCGGCCCCTTAGCCGCCCGTCGCGGCCCCTTAGCCGTCCGTCACGGCCCTTAGCCGCCCGTCACGGCCCTTAGCCGCCCGGCGGCCCCTTCGTCGCCCGTCACGGCCCTTAGCCAACCGTCACGGCCATTAGACGCCCGGCGGCCCCTTCGCCGCCCGTCACGACCCCTCTTGCCGCCCGTCGACCGCCAGTTCCGGCCCGCCCGTCACGGCACGGCCGCCTGCTTCGGACCTGTCCTGCAGCTGCCCCCGGTCGCGGTCCTTCCCTACAGTCGCCCCCTGCCGCGGCCCTGACCTAAAACCACCAGCTGCGGCCCTGCCCTGCACCCGCCCCTGGTAAGCACCCGCGCCACCCCGCCACCTACTGCCCCCCCCTGCTGCCGCGCCGCGCCGCCAGGAACTGAGCCGCGCCGCCCAGCCGAGCCGCGCCGCCCCACCGAGCTGCGCAGCCCAGCCGAACCGAGCTGCCGAACCAAGCCGCGCTGCCCTTCTCCTTGCGCTGCGCCTGCTGCCTCTGCTGCTCCTGCTGCTACTGCTACTATGACTAGCCCCACTGTTCTCACCTTTGATGCTGAGGGGCGTGCAGTTGAGTTTGATGTGTGGGTTGACGACTTGCAGCTCTTTCTTCAGTGTGACTCTAGGGATGGGGTATCCCTTTTCGATCACACGTCCAGTGTCTCCACTGCTCCTGCTGCCGCTGCTGACAGTACTGTTCGCTCGCAGTGGACCACTCGTGACGCTGTTGCTCGTCTTGTTGTTCGTAGTCACCTGCCGCCTGCTGAGCACCCGCATTTTGGTCAGTACAAGACTGCCCAGTCTCTGTACAACGCTGTAGTTGCACGCTACTCCTCCCCTGCCACTGCTGCCCTCAGCCGCCTCATGCTGCCGTACCTTTTCCCTGACCTTGCCGCCTTTGCCATAGTCGCTGACCTAGTTGCTCATCTCCGCACTAGTGACGCCCGCTACCGCGCTGCCCTTCCCACTGAGTTCTGTGCCAAGACCCCCCCCCCCCCATGTACATCGCCCTTTACTACCTAGTCACCCGCCTCCCTGACTCCCTTTCTTCAGTCAGGGACCACTTTCTCTCCCTTTGCCCCACCGAGCTCACTGTCGACCTGCTAGAGGAGCGCCTAGCTGCAGCTGAGAAGAGTATCTTAGCTGTAGGTGCTTCTCGCGGCGACCGTCGCACCCCTTTCTTTGAGGGGTGTTCCCCTGTCCCCCTTCTCCCCTCTGTCGCTTCTACTGCTGCTGTCGACCTCGTTGGCACTGAGGAGGTCGGCGCTGCGTCTGCCCCTAGTGGGAGACGCCGCAACAGCAAGGGCAAGGGGAGCAAGGGCGGTGGGGGGGACGGAGGCGGCAGCGGAGGCGGTGGAGGAGGCGGAGGGGGTGGCGGTGGGGGTGGAGGTGGTGCCGGGAGTGGGGGCTTCAGTGGCGGCGGTGGAGGTGGTGGAGGCAGCGGCGGAGGTGGTGGAGGCAGCGGCAGCGGTGGTGGAGGCAGCGGCAGTGGTGGCGGGGGTGGCGGTGGCGGTGGTGCTGGTCGAGGTGCAGCCACGCAGCGTGGAGGCTTTGGTGGTAGCCAGCGCCAGCAGCAGCCGCGTTCCCGTGAGACCCCGTCGGCCCAGCAGCTTCGTGAGTGGTACGCTGGGCGTGGGAGGTCTGGGGGTGCTGGTCCCTGCACTTACGTTCTTCGCACCGGCAGTCGTCGTGGGGAGACTTGCAGGCTGTCCCACACTGCGCAGCGCTGCTTCGGTCGCCTGACTGACGCCTGGCGCGCCCAGTTTCCTGACGCTGTTGAGCTCCCTCGCTGGGGTGATCTGCTTAGGCAGAATTTTGCTATCTTTGATCTTGATTTCGATGCTATCCTTGCTGCCATGTATGCTTTGACTGATAGTGCTGAGGGTGACTGTTACCTGAGTGTCCCGCCCGACCCGGGCATTGCGGCTGCTGCTCTAGGTGCTAGTGCGTCTGCTGCTCCAGGTACTGGTGAGTCTGCTGCTCCAAGTGCTGGTGAGTCCGCTCTCTCTGGTAGTGCACCTACTGAGGCCTTGCACACTTTCACACTTGACTCTGGTGCTTCGCGCTCTTTCTTTAGAGACAGCACCACGCTCACGCCGCTCAATCGGCCTGTAGCAGTCTCCCTAGCTGACCCCTCTGGGGGCCCAGTCCTTGCGCACTCTTCCACGGTTCTACCGTGTCCTGCGGCCCCGTCGGGCTTGCTGTCGGGACTCCACCTCCCCTCGTTCTCTACGAACCTGGTGAGTGGAGCTGACCTCCGGGATGCGTGGGTTGACAAGTTCACCCCTGGAGGTCAGCGTGTGACCCACTGCACTTGCTCTCGGACGGGCCGCCACCTGGCCACGTTCACCCGTCGGCCTGGGTCGAGTCTCTACACACTGACTACTGCGCCCCCTCCGGTCTCTACGTCTGGTCAGGTAGCTGCGTCTAGTCAGGTGTTTGCTGCTGCATCCAGGTCTAGTCCTGCGTCGGCCCCCTGGTCGTGTCGTCCTCTGACACACGAGACTCTCCTGTGGCATCACCGCCTTGGTCACCCCTCCCTGCCTCGTCTTCGCGGCATGGCCTCCCGTACCCTTGTCTCGGGTCTTCCCCGGTGCCTTCCTCCCCTTCCTCCGGGGCCTGCCCCCACCTGTGTTCCCTGTGTCGAGGGCCGGCAGCGCACCGCTCCTCACTCCTCCTCGTTCCCTCCGACCGAGGCTCCCCTGCAGACTCTTCACATGGACGTGTGGGGCCCAGCCCGCGTCAGTGGACAGGGTCACGAGCGTTACTTCCTGCTGGTCGTTGACGACTACTCGCGTTACACCTCAGTCTTCCCCTTGCGCAGCAAGGGTGACGTCACTGAGGTGTTGATCGACTGGATCCGCGGTGCCCGTCGCCAGCTCAGCGAGAGTTTCGGCTCGAACCTTCCTGTTCTGCGTCTGCACTCAGACAGAGGTGGTGAGTTTTCCTCCGACCTCATGAGGGCCTTCTGTCGTGCGGAGGGCATCCGCCAGACGTTCACGCTTCCGGCCTCCCCGCAGCAAAATGGGATTGCTGAGCGCCGCATTGGCATGGTCATGGACGTCGCTCGTACGTCCATGATCCATGCGGCTGCTCCCCATTTTCTGTGGCCGTTCGCTGTTCAGTACGCGGCGCATCAGATCAACCTTCAGCCTCGTATCTCCTTGCCGGAGACCACACCTACTCTGAGGTGGACAGGGAAGGTTGGCGATGCGTCTGTGTTCCGTGTCTGGGGATCTCGAGCTTTTGTCCGCGATACTTCAGCGGACAAGCTGTCCTCCCATGCCATTCCCTGTGTCTTCCTTGGCTTCCCCCCTGACGCACCCGGGTGGCAGTTCTACCACCCCACCTCGCGTCGTGTTCTGTCCTCTCAAGACGTCACGTTTGACGAGTCGGTGTCTTACTACCGTCTCTTTCCCTACCGCGCTGCCGCTCTCCCCCCCCCGCCACTCTTCCTAGTACCAGGTACTCCTCTGGTAGACCCCCCCCCCCCTCAGGGTCCTGCCCCCTCAGGTGTGTCTCAGGTAGACCCTGCCGAGCCGGTCGAGGTAGCTGTCGACTCAGGTGCTGCTAGGGGTGCTGCGCCTGCGGGTGCGGGGACTGGGGGTGCTGAGCCTGGGGGTGCTGAGCCTCAGTGTGTGGAGCCTGGGGGTGCTGAGCCTGGGGGTGCTGCGTCTTGGGGTGCTGAGCCTGCGTGTGCTGAGTCTGGTGTTCCTCCGGGTGTTCCCTATGTCGAGGACCGGCAGCGCGCCGCTCCTCACTCCTCCTCGTTCCCTCCGACCGAGGCTCCTTTGTAGACTCTTCACATGGACGTGTGGGGCCCAGCCCGCGTCCGTGGACAGGGTCACGAGCGCTACTTCCTGCTGGTCGTTGACGACTACTCGCGTTACACCTAAGTCTTCCCCTTGCGCAGCAAGGGTGACGTCACTGAGGTGTTGATCGACTGGATCCACGGTGCCCGTCGCCAGCTCAGCGAGAGTTTCGGCTCGGACCTTCCTGTTCTGCGTCTGCACTCAGACAGAGGTGGTGAGTTTTCCTCCGACCTCCTGAGGGCCTTCTGTCGTGCGGAGGGCATCCGCCAGACGTTCACGCTTCCGGCCTCCCCACAGCAAAATGGGATTGCTGAGCGCCGCATTGGCATGGTCATGGACGTCGCTCGTACGTCCATGATCCATGCGGCTGCTCCCCATTTTCTGTGGCCGTTCGCGGTTCAGTACGCGGCGCATCAGATCAACCTTCAGCCTCGTGTCTCCTTGCCGGAGACCACACCTACTTTGAGGTGGACAGGGAAGGTTGGCGATGCGTCTGCGTTCCGTGTCTGGGGATCTCAAGCTTTTGTCCGCGACACTTCAGCAGACAAGCTGTCCTCCCATGCCGTTCCCTGTGTCTTCCTTGGCTCCCCCCCTGACGCACCCGGGTGGCAGTTCTACCACCCCACCTCGCGTCGTGTTCTGTCCTCTCAGGACGTCATGTTTGACGAGTCGGTGTCTTACTACCGTCTCTTTCCCTACCGCGCTGCCTCTCTCCCCCCACCGCCACTCTTCCTGGTACCAGGTACTCCTCCTGTAGACCCCCTCCCCCCTCAGGGTCCTGCCCCCTCAGGTGTGTCTCAGGTAGACCCTGCCGAGCCGGTCGAGGTAGCTGTCGACTCAGGTGCTGCTAGGGGTGCTGCGCCTGCGGGTGCGGGGACTGGGGGTGCTGAGCCTGGGGGTGCTGACTCTGGGGGTGCTGCATCTTGGGGTGCTGAGCCTGCATGTGCTGAGTCTGGAGGTTCTCCGGGTGTCCCGTTGCGGCGGGAGCCCCTCTCTCCGCAGCGGCTTCGTAAGTGGTACGCTCGACGCTGTCGCCGTGCTACTAGTGCTGCTGGTGCTGGAGCTGCTGGAGGTGCTGCTGGTGCTGGAGCTACTGGAGGTGCTGCTGGTGATGGAGCTGCTGGAGGTACTGCTGGTGCTGCTGGAGGTGCTGCTGTTGCTGGAGCTACTGGAGGTGCTACTGGTGCTGGAGCTACTGGAGGTGCTGCTGGTGCTACCGGAGGTGCTGCTGGCGCTGGAGCTACTAGGGGTGCTGCTGGTGCTGGTGCTGTCTCTGCTGTTTCTGGAGACGCTGCGCGGCCGCGGCCGTATTACGTTCCGCTCCTTCAGCATGTTCTTGGTCTACCGCCCATTTCTGGTCCTACTCCTCCGTTACTGAGTCCACCGCCTGTCCAGTCACAGTCGCCGTTACAGCCGTCCTCTCCACTGCCTGGTCCTTCTCCTTACTCTACACCAACTAGAGGTCTTACGGAGCGTCGTGAGCCTGAGTCGCGTCCTGTGTTGCCTGTGTCTCGTGTTGCGTCGCCTGTCCGCACTGCTCGTGCCGGTCGTGCTTTGCGTCCGCGTCCTCCTCCTGTCCCTGGCAATCACTCTATGACACTGCGTCCTTCCACTGCTCCACAGCATGTCCCTCTGCCCTCTCCTCCTGCGTCCTCTCTTCCTGACGGTCCGGACCCGGAGTCTGACTCCCTTCGTGCAGCTAGTCCTATTGTCACGCGCTTCCTGGCCACTGCTGTCACTGACCCTCTGCTTGAGTCCTCTACTGCGTCTGCTCTCGTTGCTGAGCTTGTTGACTTTGCTGCAGCCTGTCGCCTAGACTACGCCACTAGTCTTGTTGCTGAGTCTGCGTCTGCGTCTGTCTGTCCTCCGTCCGTCGGGGGTGAGTGTGCTCTTGGCACGGACGTTCTTGAGGACAGACAGGAGGAGTTTGAGTGCTTTGCTGCTGCTGTACCTCATCTCGTGTCCATGCTGCTTGCCCCCGAGGGAGACCCGGATGCACCAGACATCCCGACCCCGCACTCTTACGCAGAGGCGATAGAGGGTCCCTACTCCTCTCAGTGGCAGGCAGCCATGGACGCGGAGATGGCTTCCTGGAAGTCCACATGCACCTACGTCGACAAGGTTCCCCCACCTGGGGCGAACATCGTCAGTGGCATGTGGATCTTCAGGGTGAAGCGACCGCCGGGTTCTCCGCCTGTCTTCAAGGCGCGTTACGTTGCACGTGGCTTCAGTCAGCGACAGGGAGTTGACTTCTTCCAGACCTTCTCCCCTACCCCGAAGATGACCACTCTTCGGGTACTGCTGCACGTAGCTGCTCAGCGTGACTACGAGCTCCACTCGCTTGACTGCAGGGCAGCCTGCACGAGAAGATCTGGCTGCGCCGCCCACCTGGCTTCACTGAGTCGTTTCATGCTGGTACCCAGTGGAGCCTCCGCCGGCCAGTCTACGGTCTCCGCCAGGCACCCCGTGAGTGGCACGACACACTGAGGACGACTCTTGCTGCTCTTGGTTTTGCTCCTTCCACTGCTTACCCTTCTCTGTTTCTACGCACTGACACCACTTTGCCGCCGTTCTACGTTCTCGTGTACGTAGACGACCTTGTCTTTGCTACTGCTGACACTGAGGCACTCGCCCACGTGAAGTCCGAGCTCTTGAAGAGACACACGTGCACCGACCTGGGGGAGCTGACAAGCTATCTTGGCTTGCGGATCACCCGGGACAGAGCACAGCGCACCATTACCTTGACTCAGTCACACATGGTGCAGCAGGTCCTTCAGCGCTTCGGCTTCACGTACTCCTCGCCACAGTCCACTCCTCTGCCTACCAGTCACTCGCTCTCAGCTCCACCTTCGGACGAGTCCGTAGAGTCGAGTGGCCCGTATCCAGAGCTTGTGGGCTGCCTCATGTACCTGATGACTTGCACACGACCTGACCTCGCATACCCTCTCAGCCTTCTGGCTCGCTACATGGCTCCCGGTAGGCACCGAAAGGTGCACTGGGATGCTGCGAAGAGGGTGTTGCGCTACTTGTGCAGTACATCGGGCATGGGGCTCGTGCTTGGAGGACGGGCTCGAGTTGTCCTCACTGGTCACGCAGACGCTTCCTGGGTTGACGACTTGGCTACGCAACGGTCGTCACAGGGCTACACCTTCAGTCTTGGCTCCGGTTCTGTCTCTTGGCGGTCTACCCGCTCTTCTTCTGTTCTCAGCTCCAGTTGTGAGGCCGAGATCTACGCTGGGGCCATGGCTGCACAGGAGCTACGCTGGCTCACCTACCTGCTGACCGACTTGAGAGAGGCGCCTCGTTCTCCTCCAGTTCTGTACGTTGACAACAAGGCCATGCTGGCATTGTGTCAGGAGCACAGACTAGAGCACAAAACAAAGCACATTGCTCTGCGCTACTTCCTTGCTCGAGAGTTGCAGCAGCGTGGCCAGCTTCGTCTTGCTTACGTGGCCTCACAGGCCAACACTGCTGATGTTTTCACCAAGGCACTTCAGCCTTGTGATCTTCAGCGTTTCTGTACTGTTCTAGGTCTTGTACCTACTGTGCCTCACTTGCTTACTTCTTGACTCTGCTTGTACTGTACTATATATACCTATATCTGCATGCTTACACTTGCTAGGTTGTGTTCATTGTATTGTTTGCTTTCCTTCATATAACTCTGCATGTGAACTGGCCTTGTGGCCCTTTGCTTGTGCTCAGACTGCGTGGTGACTTTGTGATCCACCCTGAGCTTGCTTTGTCTTCTTGACTGGTCTTGTGACCTGTTGTTCTCCCCCACTTTGCCTATGGGGGTGTGTCAAACTTATATATGCTATAGTCTGTTTAGGCTGCAGTGGGGTAGTTCTTATAGGGTACAACACTTTTAGGTTTCCTACTTGTACCCATCTGCTGCCTAGTTCATTCATCCCGTTCCTGATTCTAACACACCATTGTGCCACAGGTTCGTTGTCGTCCAACGCGGCGTCTTCGTGGTCATCATCCGTGTCTTTGTCGGCATCATTCACTTCAGTCTTGTAGTCGGTATTAACACAGACAATACTCGGGCCGGCGGTGGGAGGCGGAGTGACTGTAGACTGCGCAGGCGTTTGTCCAATGTTTCGAAGAGGTCTAGCAGTAGGTCTTCCTGCAGCCAGCTCCGCCGTCATCCACTTAACATACACTAGATCTTCTACTAGCCATGGTGCTTCATCTATTGCACCGGCTTGAGATTTACGCTTGCGGGCCATGATAATAGCTCTAACAATGAATGAGCACATACAAATCTTTCCGCCTAAATTTGTATGCATGGATGGGTTAACGAGGCGTGGCATTGGTTCGACCAGAATAATCGTGACTGTGTCTGGGTATCGCTCAATGTGCGGGGGTGTTGCCTTTGCGGTGTGGCTCCTAGTGGTGTCACGTTCCTTGATGGTGCACAGTTTGCACGTTTTTGCACAGCGCACCAATGCCACGTAACGAAACCGTGCAGGTATGGGTATCGGCCGCAAACACAGGGCAGACGGCTGCTCGTCTACTAGAACCGTGCACTGGGTGTAATCCACGATCGAGCGATGTTGTGCGGGCGATATCATTGGTGTGCTGTTTCGGTACAGAAATGATACGAGGTGTTTTATAACGTGATGTATTCGAAATTCTATTATTGATATGAGGTTGGACCGTAGGGACACACTCTAATTTCTCCATGCAACATTCTCTCGAAGGCGCCGGTAACACATTGTGATACTACAAACTCAGGTTGCTTGTTCAGGCGTGTGGGCGCTTACTGATACAATCCCGTGGAGGACTTTGACAGGATCGTCTCAGGATTGATCGCAAAGCAATGGCAGCGGAAGTAATTGATTGAATGTAAATGATTAAAGTGACTATAAGAAAGAGATACATTGGTTTATATAGAAATACAAAAGAATGCGAAAGAATACAAAGGGGTACATAATACATTCCATTATAACAGTGAAATTCAACAGTGTGGCGCGTGAACCCGTAACAAACCAATTCTCTTATGTTCCCTTCCAATTTTTTCTGCCTGCATCGGTCTTCATCTGATAACCGCTTTAGTTTGCCTGACTCCTCGACTTAATACTCGATACTGCTTGCTCCTATTCCGTACAGGAATGTACTTCACTTAAATCAATATCGCAAAACCCCCCTTCATTCCTGGGCATAGCAAGTGCTGACTCGCTTGACCACTCCGGTGAGGTTGGAGCAGTGTTGGTTCTGCTAATGTGGCAATTGCTTGGTGAAGAAGTCAGCTGCCATGTCAGCGGTGGGGCAGTACGTCGGATCGGCTTTCCCTTCGTCGATTTCATCCTTGACGAAGAAATACCATAGTGCGATGTGCTTCGTTAGGTTGACGAAGCCGAGCTTGTTCGCGATCTTAATCGCGCTCTGGTTGTCGCTATGGAGGCGAAATGTTGGCGATGTTGGGATTCTCGCCTCTTGTAGGAGCTCTTGCAGGTAGAGTCCTTCGCGAACTGCAGCAGTTGCGGCGATGAATTCCGCTTCTGCTGACGACAGGGCAACCAGCTCCTGCTTTTGGGAATCCCAGGAAATTAGTCTTGTTGGCTCGAGGCAGAAAACGAAGCTCGTTTGTGACCGTCGCTTGTCTCGATCAGCGGCGTGATCTGCATCCACATGATTAGCGAGGTTGAAGGATAGTGCTGTCGGCGTTGAGTAGGAGAGCCCGATGTCAGGTGTCGAGATGAATTACTGCAGGGCGCGCTCGAGATCCAGCAGATTCCTTGCCATTAGCTTGCGTAAGTATTGTGCCAGTTGGCAAGCGATGTAGGAAAGGTCAGGCCTGCAGGTGACGGATGCGAACATTAGGCAACCCAGTTGTTGCTGATAGAGATGGAGACCTTCGGGTGATAGATGTTTGTTGTCCGGTTTGTGGTTGGGACTAGGTGAGCGGTAGGGAGTTGAGAGTGGTGCAAGTTGAATCTTGAATCGCTCACCCAGCGATTCCTTGTACTTGGAAGAAAAGAGATGATTAGCTTCTGGCGCATAGGAGATGTTGGCCCCAGGAACTGCACCACATTGTGATTGGTGGTAATGTCGGCGCGCAATGCCAAGTTCCTCTCGAACTAATCCAGCAGGGCGTTGCTCATTCTCGTTTACAACAGATTGTCGACGTACACGGTCAGGAGGATTTATTGGCTTCAGAAGTGAAGGTGGTACATCCTGGGGTCGTGCGGCAGCTGCTTAAAGCCTATCTCTAGCATGATCTTGTGGAGATGCTGCTTGTGAGAATAGTACGAGGAATGGTGTGGACTAGAAAGGAGATGGGTACAAGTATGAAAACCTAGAAAAGCTGTACCCCATAATGTCTACCCCACTACAGCCTACACAGGCTATATCATATATGTTTGACACACCCCCATAGGCAAAGTGGGGGAGAACAAGAGGTCACAAGACCAGTCAAGCAAAGCAAAGCAAGCTCAGGGTGGATCACGACGTCACCACACATTCTGAGCACAAGCACAAGGCCACAAGGCCAGTTCACATGCAGAGTTATATATCAAGGTGAACAAGCAAGACAGTGATCTCAACCTAGCAAGCGTAAGCATGCAGGTGCAGGTATATATAGATCACAGTACAAGCAAAGTCCAGAAGTGAGCAAGTAAGGCCAAGTAGCCACAAGACCGAGCATAGTACAAAAACGCTGATGATCACATGGCTGAAGTGCCTTGGTAAAGATATCAGTAGTGTTGGCCTGAATGGCCACGTAAGCAAGACGAAGCTGACTACGCTGCTGTAACTCTCAAGCAAGGAAGTAGCGCAGAGCAATGTGCTTCGTTCTGTGCTCCAGTCTGTGCTCCTGACACAAGGCCAGCATGGCCTTGTTGTCGACGTACAGAACTGGAGGAGAACGAGGCGCCTCTCCCAAGTCGGCCAGCAGGTAGGTGAGCCAGCGTAACTCCTGTGCAGCCATGGCCCAAGCATAGATCTCAGCCTCACAACTGGAGCTGAGAACAGAAGACGAGCGAGTAGACCGCCATGAAACAGAGCTGGAACAAAGGCTGAAGGTGTAAACTTGTGACGACCGCTGAGTAGCCAAGTCGTCAACCCAAGAAGCGTCTGCGTGACCAGTGAGGACAACTCGAGCCCGTCCTCCAAGCACAAGCCCCATGCCCGACGTACTGCACAAGTAGCGCAACACCCTCTTACCTGCATCCATGTGCTCTGGTTGGTGTCTCCCAGGAGCAACATAGCGTGCCAAGATGCTAAGAGGGTATGCCAGGTCACGTCGAGTGCAGGTCATCAGGTACATGAGGCTGCCAACAAGCTCTGGGTACGGGCCACTCGGCTCTACGGACTCATCCGAAGGCAGAGCTGAGAGCGAGTGGCGAGTAGACAGAGGAGTGTCCTGAGGCGAGGAGTACGTGAAGTTGAAGCGCTGAAGGACCTGCTGCACCATGTGTGACTGAGTCAAGGTAATGGTGCGCCGTGCTCTGTCCCGGGTGATCTGCAAGCCAAGATAGCTGCGCAGTTCACCCAGGTCTGTGCACGTCTGTCTCTTCTGCAGCTCCGACTTCACGAGGGCCAGTCCAGCAGTGTCAGCAGTAGCAAAGACCAAGTCGTCGACGAACACGAGGATGTAGAACGGTGGCAGAGTGGTGTCGGTGCGGAGAAACAGCGACGGGTCAGCAGTGGAAGGAGCAAACCCAAGAGCCGCAAGCGTAGTCCTCAGTGTGTCGTGCCACTCACGGGGCGACTGGCGGAGACCGTAGACTGGCCACCGGAGGCTCCACTGGGTACCAGGAGGAAACGACCCAGTGAAGCCAGGTGGGCGGCGTAGCCAGATCTCCTCGTGCAGGCTGCCCTGTAGGAAGGCTATGCTGAAGTCAAGAGAGTGAAGCTCGTAGTCACGCTGAGCAGCAACGTGCAGCAGTACCCGAAGAGTAGTCATCTTCGGGGTGGGAGAGAAGGTATGAAAGTAGTCAACTCCCTGCCGCTGACTGAAGCCTCGAGCCACGTAACGCGCCTTGAAGACAGGCGGAGAACCCGGCGGCCGCTTCACCCTAAAAATCCACATGCGATCGACAATGTTCGGCCCAGGTGGGGGAACCTCGTCGACGTAGGTGCCTGTGGACTTCCAGGAAGCCATCTCTGCGTCCATGGCTGTCTGCCACTTAGAGGAGTAGGGACCCTCTATCGCCTCTGCGTAAGAGCGCGGGGTCGGGATGTCTGGTGCATCCGGGTCTCCCTCAGGGGCAAGCAGCATGGACACGAGATGAGGTAAAGCAGCAGCAAAACACTGGAACTCCTCCTGCTTGTCCTCAAGGACGTCCGTGCTAAGAGCACACTCACCCCCGACGGACGGAGGACAGACAGACTCAGACTCAGCAACAAGACTAGCGGCGTAGTCTAAACGACAGTGAGCAGCAAAGTCGACAAGCTCAGTAACCAAGGCAGACGCAGCAGTGGACTCAAACGAAGGGTCAGTGACAACCGTAGCGAGAAGACGCGTGACAGTAGGACTGGCAGTACGAGCAAGGTCTGACGGCGGGTCAGCAAGGGCAGGAAGAGAGGACGTAGGAGGAGACGGCAGAGGGACATGCTGCGGAGTAGTGGAAGGACGCAGAGCCATCTGGTGCGTGCCAGGGAAAGGAGGAGGACGCTGACGCAAACCACGACGACTAGTGCGAGCAGCACGAACAGGTGACGCAAGACGAGACTCAGGCTCACGACGCTCCGTAAGACCTCCAGTCGGACCAGTGTAAGGAGAAGGAGCAGGCAGTGGGGAGGCAGGCTGTAACTGGGACTGCGACTGGACAGGCGGTGGACACTCTAAGGAAGGAGCAGGACCAGTAGAAGGCGGGAGACCAAGAACCTGCTCAAGGAGCGGAACGAAGTACGGCCGCAGCCGCACAGCGCCTCCAGAAACAGCAGGGACAGCACCAGCACCCCCAGGGTCAGGTCCAACTCCACCAGCTCCAGCAGCACCTCCAGCAGCTCCAGTAGCGCCAACCTCAGCACCCCCAGGAGCACCGGCTCCAGCAGCACCTCCAGCTCCAGCAGAACCACCAGAAGCCTCAGCAGCTCCAGTAGCGCCAGCTCCAGTACCTTCAGCAGCACCCACTCCAGTAGTACCGCCAGCTCCAGCACCTCTAGCAGCTCCAGCTCCAGTAGCACCACCAGGCCCAGCCGCTCCAGTACCTCAAGTACGAGCACCTCCGGGACCAGTGACTCCAGAACCACCAGCAGCTCCAGCAGCAGTAGAACCTCCAGCGCCTGTAGCACCACCAGCTCCAGCAGCACGGCTCCAGCGCCGAGCAAACCACTCGCGCAGCTCCTGTGGAGAGAGTGGCTCCCGCCGGGACGATGCACCCGAAGGACCTCCAGGCGTAGCACCTCCAGACTCCACACGAGCAGGCTCAGCACCCTCAGGCTCCGCATCTCTAGACTCAGCAAACCCAGGCTCAGCACCCCCAGACTCAGCACCCCTAGACCCAGCACACGCAGGCTCAACACCCCTAGCAGCACCAGAGTCAACAGCTACCTCGACAGGCTCGACTGCGTCTACCTGGGACACACCTGACGGGGCAGGACCCTGAGGGGGGAGGGGGTCTACCGGGGGGGGGACCTGGCGCGAGGAAGAGCGGCGGGGGGGGGGGAGGGGGGCAGTGCGGTAGGGGAAGAGACGGTAGTAAGGAACCGACCCGCCAAACGTGACGTCTTGAGAGGACAGAACACGGCGCGAGGTGGGGTGGTAAAACTGCCAACCACGCGAGTCAGGGGGGAAGCCAAGGAAGACGCAGGGAACAGCACGGGAGGACAGCTTGTCCGCAGACAAGTCGAGGACGAAACTCGAGATCCCCAGACACGGAACGCAGACGCATCGCCAACCTTCCCCGTCCACCGCAGAGTAGGTGTGGTCTCCGGCATGGAGACCCAGGCTGGAAGTTGATCTGATGCGCCGCGTACTGAACCGCGAACGGCCACAGAAAATGGGGAGCAGCCGCATGGATCATGGACGTACGAGCGACGTCCATGACCATGCCAATGCGGCGCTCAGCAATCCCATTTTGCTGCGGGGAGGCCGGAAGCGTGAACGTCTGGCGGATGCCCTCCGCACGACAGAAGGCTCGCAGAAGGTCGGAGGAAAACTCTCCACCTCTGTCGGAGTGCAGACGCAGAACAGGAAGGTCCGAGCCAAAACTCTCGCTGAGCTGACGACGGGCAGCGCGGATCCAGTCGAGCAGCACCTCAGTGACCTCACCCTTGCGGCGCAAGGGGAAGACGGTGGTGTTACGCGAGTAGTCGTCAACAACCAGCAGAAAGTAGCGCTCGCGACCCTGTCCACGGACGCGAGCTGGGCCCCACACGTCCATGTGAAGAGTCTGCAGGGGAGCCTCCGTCGGAGGGAACTCAGAGGAGTGAGGAGCGGCGCGCTGCCGCCCCTCGACGCAAGGAACACAGGTAGGGGCAGGCCCCGGGGGAAGGGGAGGGAGAGACCGGGGAAGACCAGTGACAAGAACACGGGAGGCCATGACTCGGAGACAAGGCAGGGAGGGGTGACCAAGGCGGTGGTGCCAGAGGAGAGTCTGGTGAGACAGGAGGCGACACGAGCAGGGGGCAGACTCAGGACCAGACCGGGACGCTGCAGCAAACACCTGACCCGACGCGGCTACCTGACCAGACTCAGCAACCGGAGGAGACACGGTAGTCAGGGTGTACAGGCTCGACCTAGGCTGACGGGTGAACGTGGCCAGGTGCCGGCCCGTCCGAGTACACGAACAGTGGGTCACCCGCTGACCTCCAGGAGTGAACTGGTCAACCCACGCGTCCTGAAGGTCAGCTCCACTCACCAAGTTCGTGGAGAACGAGGGGAGGCGGAGGCCAGACAAAGAGCCAGACGGGACTGCCGGACACGGCAGAACCGTGGAGGAGTGTGCAAGGACCGGACCTCCAGAGGGGTCAGTTAGAGAGACTGCCACCGGCCGACTGAGCGGCGAGAGTGTGGTGCAGTCGCGAAAGAAGGAGCGGGAAGCACCCGAGTCAAGGGTGAAAGTGTGCAAGACCTGAGCCAACGCGGTACCTAAGAGAGCAGCCTCACCAGCACCTGGAGCAGTAGCCTCAATGCCCGGGTTGGGCGGAACACACAGGTAACAGTCACCCTCAGCACTAATAGACACAGCATGCATAGCAGCAATGAAAGCATCATAATCAAGATCAAAGATAGCAACCCCCAACTTAAGCAGATCACCCCAGCGAGGGATCTCAGTGGCGTCAGGAAACTGTGCACGCCAGGCATCAGTCACGCGACCGAAACAGTGGAGCGTGGCATGCGGGCCGCCGCACGTCTCTCCACTGCGGTCGCCGGTGCGGAGAACGTACGCGCAGGGACCAGCACCCCCAGACCTCCCACGCCCAGCGTACCACTCACGAAGCTGCTGGGGCGACAGGGTCTCACGAGGGCGCTGCTGCTGCTGGCGCTGGCCACCGCCAAAGCCTCCCCGTTGCACAGCACCACCCCGACCAACACCGCCGCCGCCGCCACCCCCACCGCCGCCGCCACCGCCGCCACCTCCACCCCCACTGCCGCTGCCTCCGCCGCCTCCACCTCCACCACCGAAGCCCCCACTCCCGCCACCACCCCCACCTCCACCCCCACCCCCTCCACCGCCACCACCGCCACCACCGCTGCCCCCGCCATCCCCTCCAGCACCCTTGCCCCCCTTTCTCCTGCCGCGGCGGCGCCTCCCACTAGGAGCAGACGCAGCGCCGACCGACTTGGTGCCAACGAGGTCGACAGTAGCAGCAGAGGCAACAGAAGGCAAAAGGGGAACGGGGGAGCACCCCTCAAAGAAAGGGGCACGAGGGTCACCACGAGAGGCTCCTACAGCGACTATGCTCTTCTCAGCTGCAAGGAGGCGCTCCTCGACGAGGTCAACGGTGAGCGTGGTGGGGCAAAGGGAGAGGAAGTGGTCCCTGACCGAGCGAAGGTAGTCAGGGAGCCGGGTGACGAGGTAGTAGAGAGTGATGTACATAGGGGGGGGTTCTTGGCGCAGAACTCGGCAGGAAGCGCAGCGCGGTAGCGGGTGTCACTAGTGCGGAGGTGCGTAATGAGGTCAGCGACTGTGGCAGAAGCAGCTAGGTCAGGGAACAGGTACGGCAGCATGAGGCGGCTAAGGGCAGCAGTGGCAGGGGAGGAGTAGCGCGCAACAACAGCGTCGTACAGAGTCCTAGCAGTCTTGTACTGGCTAAAGTGCGTGCGCTCAGCAGACGGCAGGTGACTACGAACAGGAAGACGGGCAGCAGCATCGCGCGTGGTCCACTGCGAGCGAACAGTACTGTCAGCATCGGCAGCAGGTGCAATAGAGACGCCGGACGTGAGATCGAACAGTGAGACTCCGTCCCTAGAATCCCACTGCAGAAACAGCTGCAGATCATCGACCCAGACCTCGAAATCAACTGCCCGACCCTCAGCATCGAAGGTAAGTACATTAGGGGTAGCCATGACAGCAGTAGCAGTAGCAGTTGCAGCAGCAGCAGCAGCAAGAGCAGCGCGACTCGGCAGGGCGGCGCGGCTTGGTAGGGCGGCGCGGCTCAGTTAGGCTGCGCGGCTTGGCAGGGCGGCGCGGGTGCGGCGGTGCGCTTACCAGGGTGGGATCAGGGTAGGGCCGCAACTTGAAGGGCAGGGCCGTAGCGCGCCGGCAGGTCAGGGCCGCGTCAGGCAGGGCCGCGACGAGGCAGGGCCGCAACAGCGGCTGTAGGCAGGGCCGCAACCGCGGCGGTAGGCAGGGCCGCAACGGCGGCCGTAGGACGGGCCGCGGCAGTGGCAGGCAGGGCCGCGACGGCAGGGTGGGGCCGCGACGGCATCAGGGAGGGCCGCGACGGCAAGGCGGCAGGGCCGCGACGGCAGGGTAGGGCCGCGACGGCTTCAAACAGGGCCGCGACAGCAGGGGCCGCGACGGCAGGGTAGGTGCACGGGGCACATGTGAGGCAGGCGCGAGGCGCGCGACAGGGGCAGGAGCGCGCTTCGGGCAGGGCAGGAATTTTTTTTTTCAGTGGTGGGCCCTAAAAAAAACGGTCCCACTAGGGAACCCGCTCTATACCATGTGAGAATAGTACGAGGAATGGTGTGGACTAGAAAGGAGATGGGTACAAGTATGAAAACCTAGAAAAGCTGTACCCCATAATGTCTACCCCACTACAGCCTACACAGGCTATATCATATATGTTTGACACTGCTGCCACAGTCGCGGTGCTTGCTTGATCCCGTAGAGGGGTTTATTTAGCTCGCAGACGCTCGGGTCTCCTTCCCCGTAGGTGTGTGGTTGTTCCACAAAGATTGTTGTGTCGACCAGCATGTATAGGAACGCGTTTTTCCACGCGAAGGTCTGATTGAAGTCGACCCCGTGACTTTGATCGTAGCCGTGTACGACCCACCTAGATTTGAAGCGCTCGGTAGTCCCGTCGGCGGCGGATTTCATGTGGAAAACCCATTTTCCCGACAGCACCCTCCTGCCTTTCACTGCTGCTCGGTCGACTAGGACCCAGGTGTCCTACAAATTCAGCGTCTTTAGCTATGTGCCCATAGCGGCGCGCCACTCCTTCGCGTGCGGTCCAGTCAGGGTCTGTCTTGGGTTCTTGGGCTCGATGACACGTAGGACGTTGATCATGGCGGTGTGTAGGCCAAGTAGCTGCAGTCCCAAGATGTTGGTGTCGTGATGCTGCAGTTACTTCCTGCACATCATCGTCGTCGCTTTCTGGTGCATGCGGGGAGTGTGGTGCAAGGTTATGGCACCGCGATGGTCCGGCAGCGTTATCATCGCCATCCTCACGCGGGCGAGGAGTATCTTCGAGGTGTTCGTCATCTGCGTCGCGATCGAGGATGGGTGATGCAGCTTCTCTTCTGGGGAGGCGAAATGCCCGCCTCCGTAGCGTAGACTCGTGCCACTCTTGCTTTTTTGTCGGCACGGTACCTAGCGAATGTAGGTGAGATCTTGTTGGTCTGCAGGTCCAGGACGAGCTAGCCTTTATACTCGTAGCTGATGCCAAGGTGGATTCCCGATCGCGTGCGGTCGATGAAATTGCTGATGGTTGTGGACATGGGCATATACTACACCTTGCATCTCCATACCCTCAGCATTGAGGTATCTTCCTTCTTCCCGGCCCACATCACATGAGGTGAGAGGTTCGCCGTGTTTGCCGTTGTGGAGAGGAGGTTGCGTAGTCTCACGGCGTGGTGCATCGCATAGGTCCAGTACTTAGCGGGGAGTCCAGACTGCCTCGGCATGAGCGTGTGGTTGGTGCGTTCGGCGACACCTTGCTGTGGTTGCGTGTCGGGGAGCGAGATGTGGTGCAGGATGCTTTTCTCGACAAGGAAGTCCTCCAATTCCTTGTTGCAGAACTCAGCTGCACCATCGGTCAGCCAGATTTGGAGTTTCTTCCGTTTCTATCGTTGCGCATGCGCCAGACGTAGCGCGTGCTTGTTTCCACGAAGGTGAGGGTGTAGCATTCATCATTGAGGCCGCTATAGCCAACGGCGAGGTAGTCGTTGTATACATTGTGCAGCTTTTTGTGCCTGTTAGTGTTGGGCTCGAGTGAGGGGGTAGGGCTGGTGCGCGAGAGCTGCTGCTAGGTAGACGGTGCAGACGCGTGGCAGTGAGGTGCTTCGCAGCTCGAATCCGTCAAATCGTAGTATGGCTCCAGGTGCAAACACTCTAGTGGTGATGCAGTTGTTGAGTGTCTATTGTGTGGGGTGACCGAGGCGTTGGTACCAGAGGTCATCAGTTGCGCAAACTCCAGGTGTGCAGCCGTATCGCGCAAGTGCTTCTTCGGGAGTTTCCTCAGGCTCTGGCTGTGTTGTTGCCATTGCTTCTTCTTCATATGCCCCCCTTATTTCTTCTCGGGTAGGAGTGCCCCATCCGGTTGGTTGGCCAGTGCCCCGGTTTTTCTAGTTTCCTGTTGCGGTTGCCCATGTTCCGCCTGTGTCCACCGTATCTCCGCCACCCCATCCTGTTGCCTCGTTACATGCTCCCCACCCCCCTTCAGTGGGTGATTCCAAGCCCCATTGTCCTCGTTCTTGGGCTTGTTGGCGAAGTATCTTTGCTTCGCGTTGTGCCTGCTCCTTTTCTTCTTGGATGCTCGGCTCGACCTTCTTGTCGGGGTCGCGCCAATCTCTCCTGGCGGTGGTGAGTCCCTGGTGTAGGGTCACGCCCACCCCTTTTCATCATACGTCTCTTTTGATTCCCCTTCCAGGATCCAGCAATGTTGTTCGATGGCGGGGCCGAAGCGTGGTTGTTCCTGCCTGCTGAGAGCGCGTTGATGCATACCGAAGATTTGGTACAATGCGGTGGCGAGTTTGGTTTCGGACATCCCTTCTTTGGGCAGCGCAAGGCTTTCCGCCTCTTCGATTTTGTCCAATCCCTTGCTGGCTGATGAAAAGCGTGCGAGTCCACAGACCGTACTGAGAGATTAAGTTCGCGGACTTCGACGGAACATTGCGCGCAGCTCATGTAATCTTAAAATATGAGCAGGTACGCGCTAGAAATGTCTTAATCTCTAATATTTAAAATAATAATGCACGCCTTCAACCAATATCTAGGCCGATCGCCATCGCGATTTGAGTGCGACGGATTATCATGACGGAATTACTTGGCACCCATGGATTAGATCTAGAAATGGCTTTAGCAAGAGTTCAGACCTGGAAAGTGACGAGTTTGACAAACCCTACCATCCCAACCCTCGCCCTACAACAATCCCCGACAATCCAGGGTGCCAAACTAGCAAGACCGAAGGTGTTGGAGTGAATATCAAAGGTTTGTTGGTGCTTGTTGGGTGCGAGTTCAATTCCAGCACGCAAGAAGTCTAACTATCACATTTTGGCCAAGCTCTTAGCCCACAACCAGCTATAGCAAAATACCACAACCACCCACACAATCATCACCGGCCACGTTGGTGCACGAAGCGGAGGGGGTATGGCAGTTTGTGCAGAGGCCGTCAGGTCCAGGGTTATGCAGGTCCATGTCCTATTTGTGTATCTTGCGCATGATCCAATGTCTCCCGTCTGGATGCTTCCAGGATTTTTCAGATGTTGTGAGAGTACAACGGCTTATACTTGCTTATTATGCTATTTCTAGCTTGGGTTTATTTTATCATGCATGCTTATGCTTGATTTCCTAGGTTGAGTGCATTCCTATTTTCTATTATAGTTATAGCACCGAACCAGGTTGCGTGTTCCGGATTCCAAGCCTTTCGGTTGCCACACAACTGCCTTCTACCGAATTCAGGAAGGTTTTGTTCGGGATGCTTCGCGACCCTCAGAACATTCACGTAACAAATGGATTATTGGCCTAGTTTCGAGACTATATATAGCCTTGTGTTGTACCCAGGTGGATAATTCAATTCGCTCTTTTCTGAAATCGATCGTATCAATCCTCACACTTGGTAATCAGAGCTCGTGCGAAGTTCATTGACCGCTAAAAAACAATCTTCAAAAACCGCAGGGGCGACGAGCGATTAATACCGATTTCGGGTACGTAAAACTGGTTACGTGTTTTTTTTAGTCCCCCTTGTTCTCGATTTTCGGACACGATGTCAGGAATGGAGGGCGCTGGCGACAATTTCGTAGCCAAAGTCGCAACCCTTCGCACGGAGGTGAACCAGACGCGGGAGGCGCTCCAGCGAATGGAGGCGCTCCTCACGAATCAGTCGACAGCCGCCACGGCAGCAGCGACGGCAGCAGCAGAAGCGGCGACACCGACATTTCATGCAGCAGCAGTGGCACATGCTTCGCCGAACCTCGAAGCAGCTCGTCCGATGCTCCCGGAAGCATTCGATCAAAGCACAAAAGGATCGGACGTTCGACGATTCGTGGCTACACTCGAAATCTATTTCGAGGCCATTGGCTGTACGGCCCCGACAAATGACGCAACAAGAATTCGGCTCGCAGCGACACTGTTGCGAGGCCCGGCACTCGAATCGGTGTACTATTGTGACGTGGTCCGAGGCGAGGGGACGTGGACGCAGTTTCGGGCAGATCTAATCACGCATCTCGAACCGATTAATTCGAGTTACATGATGTGGCAGCAGATTCATTCGCACAAACAGTACGGCAGTGTAGCGCAGTACCCGCAGCAGATGGAGCAGTTATCCAACCGAGTTCCAGACCTCACCGACGAGGAAAAACTGCAGGCGTACACTGAGGGATTGAAAATGGAGATAAAACAACAAGTGATCGCCGCGAACTACAGTAGTTATCGCGACATGGTGTGTGTAGCAGGGCGATACTATGTGCTGACATGAGGTCGACCCGAAACACGACGCCACATGCTGAACAGATCATTCGACACGGAGCGATCGGCACCCCCCACGTTCGCCGACCCAATGGACATCGACCAAATCGAAGCAAAATCCAAGAAGTGTGAATTTTATGGCGCAGCCTGACACCAAATTCTGTCGTGTTACAAAATGAAAAAAACACGTGTGGAATTGTTGGGCAACAACAGTGCGGCACCACCGAAGTAAAAAAACAAGAATCGCCAGTAGCCGTGGATGGAGCTGGAAATCGCGAAAAGATATGGAAAAGGCAGAAAGGCGACGACGTGGCAACTTCGGAGCGGGGGAAAAAGGGAGAAAATGATGACGCGGATATAAAACGTTACGACCAGCCAGCACCAGGGGAATTCACCAAGAAAAGAGGAGGCTCCGCGAAAGAAGACTCTGTCAACAATTAACGAACAAGAATGAATGCATTGAGCAGAAGTTGGGTACAAGTACTAACCCTAATTGGGTTGTACCCCTTATGGGCTACCCCACTATAGCCTACACAATTGTAAGCAATATAACATTCTGACACACCCCCATAGGCCAAGTGGGGGAGAACAAGCGGTCACAAGACCAGTCAAGAAAAGCAAAGCAAGCTCAGGGTGGATCACAAAGTCACCACACAGTCCGAGCACAAGCAAAGGGCCACAAGGCCTGTTCACATGCAGAGTTATATAAAAGAGAACAAATAATACAGTGATCATACCCTAGCAAGTGTAAGCATGCAGGTATATATATAGATCACAGTACAAGCAAAGTCACGAAGAAAGCAAGTGAGGCAAAGTAGGCACAAGGCCTAACACAGTAGAGAAGCGCTGATGATCACCAGCCGTAAGTGCCTTGGTGAATATATCAGCAGTATTGGCCCTAGTGGCCACGTACGCAAGATGAAGCTGGCCACGCTGCTGCAACCCTCGAGCAAGGAAGTATCGCAGAGCGATGTGCTTCGTTCGGTGCTCTAGTCTGTGCTCCTGACACAAGGCAATCATGGCCTTGTTGTCTACATACAAAACTGGAGGCGAACGAGGCTGCTCTCCCAAGTCAGTCAACAGGTAGGTGAGCCAGCGTAGCTCCTGTGCAGCCATGGCCCTGGCATAGATCTCAGCCTCACAACTGGAGCTGAGAACCGAAGACGAGCGGGTAGACCGCCAGGAAAGAGAGCCGGAACCGAGGCTGAAGGTGTAACCCAGTGACGACCGCTACGTAGCTGAGTCGTCAACCCAAGAAGCGTCTGCGTGACTAATGAGGACAACTGGACCCCGTACTCCAAGCACGAGCCCCATGCCCGACGTACTGCACAAGTAACGCAGTACCCTCTTTGCAGCATCCCAGTGCACCTTTCGGTGCCTACCGGGAGCCACGTAGCGAGCCAGGAGGCTGAGAGGGTACGCAAGGTCAGGTCGTGTGCACGTCATCAGGTACATGAGGCAACCCACAAGCTCTAGGTGGACCACTCGGCTCTACGGACTCATCCGAAGGTGGAGCTGAGAGCGAGTGGTCGGCAGACAGAGGAGTGGGCTGTGGCGAGGAGAACTGGAAGCCGAAGCGCTGAAGGACCTGGTGCACCATGTGTGTATGAGTCAAGGTGATGGTGCGCTGTGCTCTGTCCCGGGTGATCTGCAAGCCAAGATAGCTGAGCAGTCCACCCAGGTCAGTGCAGGTGTGTCTCTTCTGCAGCTCCGACTTCACAAGGGTCAGTGCCTCAGTGTCAGCAGTGGGAAAGACGAGGTCGTCGATGTACACGACGATGTAGAACGGCGGCAGTGAGGTGTCGGTGCGTAGAAATAGCGAAGGGTCAGCAGTAGAAGGAGCAAACCCCAGAGCCGCAAGTGTAGTACTCAGTGTGTCGTGCCACTCTCGAGGCGCCTGGCGGAGACCGTAGACTGGCCGCCGGAGGCTCCTTTGGGTACGTGCAGGAAATGACCCAGTGAAGCCAGGTGGGCGGCGCAGCCAGATCTCCACGTGCAGGCTGCCCTGCAAGAAAGCTCTACTGAAGTCCAGAGAGTGTAACTCGTAGTCACGCTGAGCAGCGACGTGCAACAACACCCAAGGAGTAGTCATCTGTGGGGTGGGGGAGAAGGTCTAAAAGTAGTTGACCCCCTTTCGCTGACTGAAGCCTCTAGCAACGTAACGCGCCTTGAAGGCAGGCGGAGAACCCGGCAGCCACTTTATCCTGAAAATCCACATGCCATCGACTATGTTCGCCCCAGGAGGGGGAACTGCATCGACGTAGGTGCCTGTGGACTTCCAGGATGCCATCTCGGCATCCATGGCTGCCTGCCACTGAGAGGAGGAAGGACCCGTAATCGCCTCTGCGTAAGAGCGCGGGGTCGGGATGTCTGGTGCATCCGGGTCTCCCTCAGGGGCAAGCAGCATGGAAGCGAAACAAGGTACAGCAGCTGCAAGGCACTCAAAGTCCTCCTGCTTGTCCTGAAGGACGTCTGTGCCAAGAGCACTCTCACCCCCGATGAACGGAGGACTGGCAGACTCAGACCCAGCAACAAGAGCAGTGGCGTAGTCTAGAGGACAGGCAGCAGCAAAGTCAAGCAGCTCAGCAACTAGGGTAGACGCAGCAGTGGACTCAAAAGAAGGGTCAGTGAAAGTAGTGGCAAGGAGACAAGAGACAGTGGGACTGGCAGCACAAGCGCGGTCAGACTCAGGGTCAGGGATGGCAGGAAGAGAGGACTCAGGAGGAGCAGGTAGAGTAACACGCACTGGAACAAATGAAGGACAAAGTGCCATAGCGTGCGTGCCGGGGATAGGAGGAGGACGCGGATGAGGAACGCGACGACCAGTACGAACAGGGGAGGCAGGACAAGACGCAGGCGCACGACGCTCTGTAAGACCGCCGATCTGCTCAGTGTAAGGAGAAGGAGCACGCAGTGGGGAGGCTGGCTGTAACGGCGGCTGTGTCTGGTCAGGCGGCGGAAACAGTAAGGGAGGAGGAAGGCCAGTAGAAGACGGGACACCAAGAACCTGCTGAAGTAGGGGAACAAAGTACGGTCGCGGCCGCACAGTGCCTCCAGCACCTCCAGCTCCAGGGTCAATAGCTCCACCTCCTCCAGCTCGTGCTCCTCCCGTGCCAATGCCTCCAGCTCCAACTCCTCCAGCTCCAGCGCCACCAGCGCCAGTGCCTCCAGCTCCAATGCCTCCAGCCCCAGCAGCTCTAGGCTCCGTAGGGTCTTTAGCTCCTGCGCCACCAACACCACCAGTCACGGCAGCTCCCCTACCCCTGGTACGAGCACCTCCAGGACCAGCAGCTGCAGCACCTCCAGTACCACTATTTCCAGCAGCGGCTCATGCACCTCCAGCTCCAGTGTCTCCAGCGGCAGAGTCTCCAGCTCTGGCACCTCCACTTTGAAGGCGTGTGCGCTGAAGAAACCACTCGCGCAGCTGCTGCGGGGAGAGAGGCTCCGCCCGGGGAGACAGTTGTGGCGAAGCACCCGCAGGACCTCCAGAAGAAGCAGTACCCCGAGGCTCAGCACCCCCAAACTCAGCACCCCCAGGCTCCACACCCGCAGGCTCAGCACCCCCAGACTCCACACCCGCAGGCTCTGCACCCCCAAGCTCCGCACCCTCAGGCTTAGCATCCCTAGACCCGGCACCCTTAGACTTAGCACCCCCAGGCTCCGCACCCCTAGGCTCCGCACCCCCAGACGCAGCACCCCCAGACGCAGCACCTCGAGCAGCACCTCAGGCGACAGCAACCTCAACAGGCACAGTACTAGGGAGAGGGTCTACCTGAGACACACCTGGGGGAGCAGGACCCTGGGGGGGGAGGGGGTCTACTGGAGTTGGACCTGGAGCAAGGAAGAGCGGCGGGGGTGGGCGAGGGGCAGAGCGGTAGGGGAAGAGACGGTAAAAGGGAACCGACTCATCAAACGTGATGTCCTGAGAGGGGAAGACACAGCACAAGGTGGGGTGGTAAAACTGCCAGCCAGGCGCGTCAGGGGGAAAGCCAAGGAAGATGCAAGGAATAGCACGGGTGGAGAGCTTGTCCGCGGACGTATCGCGAACAAAGGCACGAGAGCCCCAAACCCAGAACACCGACGCATCGCCAACCTTCCCCATCCAACGCAGTGTCGGCGAGGTCTCCGGCAAAGTGACACGAGGCCAGAGGTTGAGCTGATCTGCAGCGTACCGGAACGCAAACGGCCACAGAAAATGGGGAGCAGCCGCATGGATCATGGAGTTACGAGCGACCTCCATGACTAAGCCAATGCGGCGCTCAGCAATCCCATTTTGCTGAGGGGAGTCCGGAAGCATGAACGACTGGAGAATGCCCTCCCCACGACAAAAGTCCCACAAGAGTTCGGAGGAGAACTCACCACCTCTGTCAGAGTGCTGACGCAGGCTGGGCCCCACATGTCCATGTGGAGAGTCTGCAGGGGAGCAATCGTCGGGGGAAACGAGGAGTGAGGAGCGGAGCGCTGCTGCCCCTCGATGCAAGGAAGGCAGGGCGGGGCAGGCGAGGGCGGGAGGGGAGGTAGAGACCTGGGAAGACCAGAGACAAGGAGGCGGGAGTGCATGCCACGAAGGCGGGCAGGGAGGGGTGACCAAGGCGGTGGTGCCAAAGGAGAGTCTGGTGCGACAGGAGGCGACACGAGCAAGGGGGTGCTACCTGACCTGACGTGGACATCTGGGCACACGCAGCTACCTGAGGAGGTTCAGTAGCCAGTGTGTACAGACTCGACCCTGGCCGATGTGTGAACGTGGCCAGGTGACGGCCCGCCCGTGTACACGTGCAGATCGACACACGCTGACCCCCAGGAGTGGTGTTAGTGACCATCGCATTCTGGAGGGCAGTGGTACTCACCAAGTTCGTAGAGAAGGAGGGGAGGTGAAGACCTGAGAGTGAACTGGAGGGAATCGCCGGGCAAGGGAGAACAGTGGAGGAAGTGGCAAGAACAGGGACCCCTGAGGGGTCAGCCAGTCTTAGTGGTACAGGAGCAGAGAGAGGAGTGAGGGTGGTGCTGTCTCGAAAGAAACAGCGGGAGGCACCTGAGTCAAGAGTAAAGGTGTGCAAGGCCTCAGCAGGCACAGTATCAGGGAGAGCAGACTCACTAGCACCTAGAGCAGCAGCCTCTATACCTGGGTCAGGCGGCACACACAGGTAACAGTCACCCTCTGCACCTGTGCGCCCCGCGCGCACTGCTGCCGCAACAGCCCTTGCTGCTGCCGCTACAGCCCTTGCTGCTGCTGCTACAGCCCCTGCTGCTGCCGCTACAGCCCTTGCTGCTGCCGCTACAGCCCTTGTTGCGGCCGCTACAGCCCTTGCTGTTGCTGCTCCAGCCCCTGCTGTTGGTGCTACAGCCCTTTCTGCGGCCGCTACAGCCCCTGCTGTTGCCGCTACAGCCCTTGCTGCTGCCGCTACAGCCCTTGCTGCTGCCGCTACAGCCCCTGCTGCTGCCGCTACAGCCCTTGCTGCTGCCACTACAGCCCTTGCTGCGGCCGCTACAGCCCTTGCTGTTGCCGCTACAGCCCTTGCTGCTGCCGCTACAGCCCTTGCTGCTGCCGCTACAGCCCCTGCTGCTGCCGCTACAGCCCTTGCTGCTGCCGCTACAGCCCTTGCTGCGGCCGCTACAGCCCTTGCTGTTGCCGCTCCAGCCCTTGCTGCTGCCCCTTCAGCCCTTGCTGCTGCAGCTACCGCCCTTGCTGTCGCCGCTACAGCCCTTCCTACAGCCCTGCGTGCCACGCGCGCCCTGCTGTCCTGCGCGCTCCGTGCGCCCTGCAGCCCTGCGCGCCACGCGCGCCCTGCTGTCTTGTGTGCCCCGTGCGCCCTGCTGCCCTCTGCACACGCATCTGCAGCCCCATGCACAGCCCCTACCCCGCCCCCCTCCCCCCCCTTCTCCTCCCTCTCCCTGCTGCACGTGCAGCAGTTGGGGTGGGGGGGGTGGGGAGGGGAGGGGAGGGTGTGAAGGGGAGGTTGCACCTACAGCGCCAGCCTGCCTCCTCTCTCTCCCAGCCGCACCTGCTGGTGTGGGGGGGAGTGTGAAGTGGTGGGGAGGCTCAGGGGATGTGGGTGGTGGGTGACACAACTGCAGTGTTATAGTCACAATAGGCTTGAATGTGCCTAAAACGAAAGATAGAGTGCACAGTCGGATTTCTGCACAGCGGCTTCAAACAGCTGCACAGCGGCACCTACAGCGACTATACTAGTCTCAGCCACAAGGAGGTGCTGCTTGAGTAGGTCAACAGTGAGGGCTGTGGGGTCAAGTGCGAGAAAGTGGTCCCTGACAGCGCGAAGAGAGTCAGGGAGGCGGGTGACTATAAAGTAGAGAGTGATGTACATCGGGGGCGGGTTCTTGGCAAGGAACTCTGTTGGGAGGGAAGCGCGGTAGCGAGCGTCGCTAGTGCGAAGGTGGGAAACCAGGTCCTCTACTGTGGCAAAGGCAGACAGCTCGGGAAACAGGTAGGGCAGTAGAAGGCGGCCTAAAGCAGCAGTGGCAGGCGAGGAGTAGCGAGCGACGACAGCGTCGTACAGTGCTTGTGCTGTCCTATGCTGTCCGAATTGAGCACATTCGGCTAAAGGCTGGTGGTTGCAAATCGCTAAGCGGACAGCTTCGTCGCGAGCAAGCCACTGTAAGCGAATCGCACTGTCAGCTGTGGTGGGAGGGGCTGGAGCAGCATCAGACGTGTGGTTAAACAACGAAACGCTGTCCCTAGAGTCGCTCAGGAGGTACAGCTGCAGGTCGTCAAGCCACGTGTCAAACTGGATCGAGCGGCCCTCATGATCAAACGCTAGAACGCGGAGGGAAGCCATAGCGGCGCAGCACGCAGGGCGGGCAGAAGCCGGCAGCGCAGGGAAAAGGGTAGGCAGCAGAGAGGGGCGGCTAGCAGGGCAGCAGCGGCTGCGAGAGGGCCCCAAGGGGCGGCTAGCAGGGCAGCAGGGGCGGCTAGGGGGCCACTAGGGGCGGCGCGCGGGGCTGCAAGGGCGGCTCGCAAGCTGCAGAGGCGAAGGGGCGGGCCGCAAGAGGCGGCGCGTGGGGCCTGGGGTCGACGGGCTGGCCGGGGCCTAGGGGCGACCGTCGCGAGTCGGGGCTAGGGGCGACGGGCCGGGGCCGGGGCCTAGGGGCGACGGGCGACAGGTCGGGGTTGAGGCGACGGGCCTAGGAGCGACGGGCGTCGGGCCGGGGTCCTAGGGGCGACAGGCGACGGGCCGGGGCGACGGGCCTTGGGGCGACGGACCGGGGCGGCGGGCCTAGTGGCGACGGGCCTAGGGGCGACGGGCCAAGGCAACGGGCCTAGGGGCGACGGGCTCGGGCCTAGGGGCGACGCGCTCGGGCCGGGGCCTAGGGGCGACTAGCGCTGGGCGTCGGGCGACGGGCGTCGGGCCGGGGCCTAGGGGCAACGGGCGTCGGGCCGGGGCCTGGGGGCAACGGGCGACGGGCCGGGGCTAGGAGCGTCGGGCGACGGGCCCGGGCTAGGGGCGACAGGCGCGGGCCTAGGGGCGACGGTCGACGGGCCGAGCCTAGGGGCGACGGACCAGGGCCTAGGGGCGACGGGCGCGGGCCGGGGCTAGGGGCGACGGGTGCGGGCCTAGGGGCGACGGGCGACGGGCCGGGGCGTAGGGTCGAGAGGAGGGCCGCACGAAGGCGGCGCGCGAGGCAGTAGGTGCGGCACGAGGGTCGCTAGGGGCTGCTAGGGGTCGCTTGGGAATTGCGGCGAACGAGCGTGCGTGGCGAGTGTGGGAATTGGGTGACAAGCGCGTCGTCACGTCTCGGGACGTGGACTTCGACGAAGACAAGTTCCCGACGAAGGAGAAACCAACTCAACAAGTCACCTTCATCCTTCCGGCACGAGAGGAGGTTGAAGAAAGTGAGGTTCCACCTCAAGTGGAGAAGGAAGCCGAAGATGGAGAGGGAGAGAACAACACGGAGAGCATTGATGATATCGTGGAGGTGTCACCAACCGAGGCGGAAACTACCTCCACACCTTCCTCCCTACCATTGGCCTTGACCCGCGAGCATCGTGAGGTTCGTCCTCACCCCAAGTACACCGACTACGCTACAGTAGCCGTTGGGGAGTTGGATAAGGAGTTTGCGGCATTTTGCTTCACGACCAAGGGTGATGATGAATACGCGGATTCTCTCATGGAACCACCCCCTAAAGATCCATCCCATGCATGCTACGGTCATGTTGGATTGAACACCTAGTGGCTTGGGTGCAAGGGGGAGTGTTGGAGGTTACGTGAGGCAACTTTGCCCCCAACCAACGAAAGATGTTGGCTTGGTGCTCACTTTCGAGTGAGCTGCAGGTTGCCGTGGGGTTGAAGGATTGACTTCAGAAGACCCATCGATTCGGTGCCACATGGCAGCACCAGGAACATTCAAGACTCAAGGAGAATTCAGTTCGGTGAAATTCGAGTGTCGAATTTCACCCCTTCGAAATGTTACTCGAACTTCCGAGAGTGTAGCAGTTCGAGGTTACTTGTGCGACTCGATGTTTGTTGCAAGCTATAAATCTGTTTGCTTTGTATTGCATGAATCATAGTGAACATTGGAATCATCTTGTACATGGTACAACTCGTCAAAATTCCAGAGAGCTCCTAATCTCTATTCCTAGAGCATAGTCTTCACGTTTCCAGCTGAAGCTCACTGGTTTTTCAAGCGAACAAAACATTTCATGGCTCGTTGGAAAGCTAAGACAGAGCTCTAGTGATTAGTACAAATCCTAGTTCCTGAAAAGAAGAGGAGAATCCTTTACAACATTTTTGTCCAAGTTTACATGCTTGACCATGCAGGAGAAATCCAGAGCTTTCCAACGATACCAAGATCGCCTTATCCCGACCAAGATCGCCCAAGTTACAAGATTTCCAAGTTTTGGGAATTCTATCTCATTTTAAGATATTATCTACTTTGGGTGATTATTGGGACATGACTATGAAGGGATCTTTGGTTGGGTGGTTACAAAGGCAACTTTGACTTTTGGATTGGGGTGGCTAGAAGTTTCTAGCATGGGTTGCAAATGTTGCAGCACTTGGAGAAAATCCAACTAAATAGGATTTTTCATAGGACACCTCAAGGACCTCATGATGGGGATTGCATCCTTGTTGCTAGGAAGGTTCCTACCATCAGTCCATAGCTCTTGGAGAACCCCTTCCCTCTCATGGTTCTCTTGGAGTCCCCAACTCCAACTTTGTATGCCTTAATGCTTGTACTTCCTCCACCATTCTAGTCATGCAGCTGCTGGACGATTTTACTTCGTTCTCACTCTCTAGACCACCTTTTGTCAGAATATATATTATATATATTTCTGTATAACTGCATATAGTTATAGCTGTAGTGTAGTTACTGTTATAGTCCCTGTAGGTGGTGAACCCTTTGCCATCTCTCACTCCTATATCTTGTACTTTCTTCTCTTAGTGAAACACCATTTTTCTTCTCAACTTTTCTCTCGACACTTGCCTAGCTTTCACCCTAGCTATGGCTCCTCCTATGATCTCAACATGGTATTAGAGTAGTTTTGACCCTTGGGCCCACCACTTACTGCCCTGCGCGCCGCCCTCGTGCGGCCCTACTCTCGACGTTCGGCACGGCCTGTCGCCCGTCGCCCCTAGGCCCGTCGCCCCTCGGCCCGTCGCCCCTAGGCCCCGGCCCCGTGGCCCGTCGCTCGCGCTCGACACCCCTAGGCCCGTCGCCCCTTGGCGTTGCCCCTAGCCCGTCGCCCGTAGCGACCCCTGTTGTCCGTCGCCCCTAGGCCCCGGCCCCGTGGCCCGTCACTCGCGCTCGACACCCCTAGGCCGGTCGCCCCTTGGCGTCACCCCTAGCCCGTCGCCCGTAGCGACCCCTGTCGCCCGTCGCCCCTAGCCTCGGCCCCATGGCCTCTAGCGACCCGTCGCCCCTTGGCGTCGCCCGTCGCCTCTAGCCTAGGCCCCGCGGCCCGACTCGCCCTCGGCCCCTTCAACCTCGTGTTGTGCCAAAGTACTATAGTGGCACGGTCATCGCACTCCCATTCAGCCTACAAGCCTGCTCAGCTTCTGGAATTTTGTGGGGTGGTGCTTCAACATGTGTTCTTCAAACCCTCAAAGTTTCAGAATGTTTGAAGCAGTTTACAAGGCATGCCAACATTTTTAGTTTCAAGACTTATGGCATCCCGGAAGTGTGTGTTACTCTTTTTTGGTAACACCCGAGTTCACCATTTCGGCTGCTGACTCATCTACCGAGCCCTGATTGGTCTGAAAATCGGTGTGGCAGTCGTTTGCCGTGTTGTGCAGGTGGTCACCGAGTTTCAGGACAACCCAGCATCGGAGCAGCACGTGACAGCTGTCGAAATTTACTGTTCCGTAGTCATGGTGCACTGTTGGCAGCATTTCCCTTGCCACCCTTGCATTGTTGTCATGCCAATGGTGCAGGGACAGAGAATGAGACAAGAAGGTGGTCAAGTGGGACTCTACCACCCTCCTTTTGAGAAGTGTGGTCTTCCTGGAAGCAGCTTGCAAGAGGGTGCAAGTGGGAAGACAAGCTGACTCATGGTTGGCTTGACTCACTATTGGTAGCCTTGAGTACAGCTCTGAACATACAAGTGTGGTTGGCTTTGCTGACCTAGCTAGGACGTTTCCCATCCTTCTCTAGCCTTTCTCCCCTAGGACTCAACCTTCTCTGAGTTCCCAGGATGGTCCCAACCCTTTAAAGCCAGGATCTCAAGTAAGAGAAATTGGGATCAATTGCAAAACAGTTGACGCTCAGTTACCCCGTTTCTGTATGCGAAGTAGACTGGTTGGCTAGGCAGTTTGGCGTGCGACACTCCCAAGCTTTTGCCCCAGCACCAAATGCAAAACAATTTCAGAAACATGAGACTGTCGGCAAATTTGTGGCATTCTAGCTTCGGATCCGAACCAAACTCCATGCCTACAAGGTTCGGACACACACAAACGAGTTCAGTTTCCTTCGCACCCCTCGCTGCACCCCTTGCACCTCGTCGACCAATCGCGGCCAAGCTCCAACCATCAACTGCAAAACATTTGTGGTACTTGAGATCCTGGCTTTAAGAGTCCCCTAGGCAATGTTGCACTCAACCTCTTCCTTGCATCAATGAAACTACACGTTTTTCAGCCACGTTTTTGTTCACTGCATAGCGCATACACCTCTGATGAAAGCAAGCCATATACCGTTGGAAAGCAGACACCTTAAGCTAACGTCTGTCCACGTGTCAGCCTCGTTTGTTATCGGAGCTGATCGTGACGGCGTTTTGAACAGAGGCGGTTTGAAGTCATCAGATTCTGCTTAGGTGGTTTCAAGGGCATCTACGACCCCTAAGTGGACTCTAGACTATAACAAGTGGTATCAGAGCGGTTCTTCTCTGTTCCTGGGTCAATATGGAGGCTGAAGGCTCTGCTCCAGCTGGTCCTAGTGACAGTGGTGGCGTGAGAGGCGCTGGGGAAGCAGGAAGAGGCGTTGCAGGCGGATCTTCACCAATAGCATCCGTTTCAACACCTGCCAAGGATGATGTGAAGGCATTCAACCTAGAGAAATTCTCTGGGGAGGATTGGGCATCATGGAGCTTCAGGATGGAGCTCCTATTTAACCATTACGGGCTGCTTGAAGTGATGGATGGAGAATTGAAGAGGCCTGCGAGCGAAGGAGCGACCAAGGAATGGGATCGCCGATCCAAGGATGGATTCTTCCTTCTCTCTCAATGTCTCTCATCCAACCAGCTGCACCATGTCAAGCATCTCATCAAGGATATCCAGTGTGGTCCCAAGGCATGGAAAATATTGAAGGATGTCCATGCCCCCAGCAGCGAAGCGATGGTGGTGGTGCTCGAACGACAACTCCATGCGGTGAAGATCAACGAGGGTGATGCGGTGCAAGGAGCGTTCGATCAACTCCGGGACCTCTACGTGAAGCTCTCAGCTGCTGGTGTGGACTACCCTGAAAAGATCAAGTGCTACAAGGCTCTCTCCCTGCTGCCGGAGTCGTGGGGCCCTTTGGTGGTCAACCTCAATGGCATGAAGGACTCATGGTCCCTTGAGTGGATCCGTGCTCAAGTCCTTCAAGAGGAGTTTCGGAGGAAGGAGCTGACTGCCGCTGCCGGTGAAGGTGGAGGCTCTGCCTACGGCATGAAAGGCTTCAAGGGACGTGGCAGCAAGAAAGGCAAGGCCAAGGAAGGCTCTGGAGGGGAGCAGTATTCGGGGGGGAAGCGTAGCAACAAGGGAGGCAAGCGGTGTGGCGGCAAGTGTTGGTATTGCCATGTGGAAGGTCACCCATGGTTTAAGTGCCGCAAGCTACCTGATGGTTGGAGGCCTGGTCAGCCATCAATTGAAGGCTCTAAGGGTGTTCATGGAGCTATGGGAGAAGGCATGGGCAGTGAGGAGGGCGATGGAGCTGCCGGCGGACATGGCGGCATGTTCTACCATGTAGGAGAGGCATGCTCCAACGACATGGTTGTACCGGCCAGCAAGGTTGCTCTTCACCGCTCCTCCCATTGGGTCATCGACACGGGAGCCTTCATGACCATGACCAACCGAGAGGATCTGCTGGATGAAGTCAGACCATCAAAGGCAGCCACCGTTGTTTCGGCCACCGGCCAAGTTGTACCCGTGCGTGGCGAGGGGAGAGCCATGTTTATGGGTGCGGATGGGAGGCTTGTGGGGCTGAAGCGTGTTCTCCTTGTCCCTGGACTATGTGCCAACCTTCTCTTTACCAAGGCATTGAGTGAGGCAGGGATGAAGATGGAGATGATGGGCACAAAGGTGTTCAAGGCAACTCTGGATGGGCGCGTGTTGTGGGACCTCCGAGGCGGCAAGGACATGCACCGGTCCATGTGGGAGATACCGGTGCTGCCATGGAAGGAGGCGGCTGCGCGCTTGGCTGCTGAAGCTATAGGAGGAGGGCATGCAAGCCACGTAACCAGTGGAGGAGGTGGTGATGGCAGTGATGGTGGGCTGCTTGTGCATGGGGAAGTTGCGCTACCAAGTGTAACTCCTAGCACGGGTGAGACGGATTGGCTCACCGCACACCGTCGCTTTGGCCACGTGGCGCTACCTCAGTTACAGCAGCTGTTTAAGGAGGAAAGAGTCAAGGGGCTGAGGATAAAGCGGGAGCCCAAGGAGGTGGGCTCTTGTGAGACTTGCTTGACCAGCAAGTTCTCACGATTTCCCTTCCATTCGACGGTGGGGCAGTCAAGTGACCCGGTGGAGCTCGTGCATGTGGATCTTGTGGGGCCCATGAAGGTGAAGGGAGATGGTGGAGCCCTGTATTCCATGACTATGGTGGATGATTACACAAGGCTCACCTGGTCTTTTCCACTTGCAAAGAAGTGTGATGCTGCAAGGGTCATCATTGAAGAGTGGCTGCCCATGGTGGAGCGAGAGAGCGGCAAGCGGGTGAAGGCGATTCGTAGCGACCGTGGTGGGGAGTTTTTGGGAGCGGAGTTCCGGAGCTGGTTGAAGCGGCATGGCATCAAGCAGCAGCTCACCACGGCCTACACCCCTCAGTCCAACAGCGTGGCAGAGAGAGCAAACCGGACCATCATAGAGGGCGGGAGAACGATTTTGGTGGACTCGGGTCTACCCTTGCGGTTCTGGCCCCTCGCTATTCGTCATGCTACCGTCATCAAGAACCGGGTGTTGACTCATGTGGGAGGTCAGCATTGGGTCCCTATGGAGAAGTGGAGTGGCAAGAAGCCCCTGGTTGATATGCTTCGTGTCTTCGGGTGCACATGTGGGACCCAAAATCCAACACCATCTTCATCACCAGAGATGCCAAGTTCATGGAGGGGCTCATGTTCAAGGAGTGGTCGGAGCGGGGGAGGAGCAAGGTCACCATTCCACTTGGAATAGAGGTGGGAACCAACGACCCACTTCTCATTCCCATCGAGTTGTCCTCATCTTCAGAGTTGACAGAGGTGTCACATGACTTGGGAGGTGCTGAAGGGGAGGCAGCAGATGTGGAAGAAGTACTACAGCAAGGGGAGGCCCCTATAGCTGAGAGAGGTGATACCGAGGAGGAGGTGCAGCAGCCTACACCATCCCCTAAGCTTCCACCAAGGCGCACAACCCAAGGGAAGCTGATGCTGTCCGTGGTGGAGCCAAGGAAGGTGCAACCAAGGAGAGGCCCAAGAGAGCTTCCCACCCAAGGGATTTCCTCAAGTATGAAAGGCTTGGGGTTCCCAAGGCATTGCTAGTCCAAGAGGAGGAATATGAGGAGGAGAAGGGAGCCGAGGGGGAGATGGAGCAGATTTGTTGCTTTGGCGTCAACTTACTTCATGAGCCGGCGTCAATGGAGGAAGCTCTCGCTGGAGATGATCGAGAGGCGTGGCTGGCTTCAAGGGAGGATGAGTTCCAGAGCCACATGGAGAATGAAACATGGACCCTTACCAATCTTCCCCCAGGAAGGAAGGCATTGGACTGCACGTGGGTGTTACGTGTAAAGACCGATGCGGAGGGGAGGTTGGAGAGGCGAAAGACAAGGCTTGTGATCAAAGGCTTTCAGCAGAGGGAGGGGATTGACTTTCAAGAGGTGTTTGCTCCTGTTGCCAAGGCTCCTACGCTCCGGTTGTTGCTAGCAGCCGCTGCCGTTTGTGGCTGGAAGGTGGAGCAAATGGATGTGAAGACGGCGTTCTTCTATGGCGTGGTAGATGAGGAGATCTACATGAAGCAGCCAGAGGGGTATGACGATGGGAGCAGACATGTTTGCAGGCTCAACAAGGCCATCTATGGCCTCAAACAAGCTCCAAGGTGCTGGTATGCAAGGCTGGTGGAGGTGTTGGAGGCTCTTGGCTTCAAAGTTAGCGGCTGCGACGAGAGTCTCTTCATGACCGAGGGGGAGGAGGAGAAGGTATTTTTCCTTGTCTATGTCGATGACATCCTCCTCTTCTCTCCATCCCTAGAGAGGATCAAGGAGGTACAAGGGAAGCTGAAGGAGACCTTTCAATGCAAGGCCCTTGGACCAGTGGGGTATTACCTTGGTCTTCACGTGGAGCGGGACGAGGTGAAGGGATGGTTGAGGCTTCACCAACACAAGTACCTTGCAGCCATGGGGGAGAAGTATGGGCTGGAGGAAGGGAGGAGTGTGAAGACTCCTTTACCCTCAGGGTTTCAGCTGCACCTCAATGAAGAGGAGGGTGAGGTGTTGGAGTACGAGTTGCAGCGTCGGTTCCAGTCAATGGTGGGGAGCTTGATGTACGCTTCGGTCAACACTCGCCCCGACATTGCGTTTTCAGTTTCAAAGCACGCTCGTGTGGTGTCTAGGCCCCTTCAAGAGCACCTGGATGCAGCAGAGAGGCTGGTGAGGTACTGCATGGCAACCTCAAGGGTGGGGCTGCAATATTCAGTGCATGGGCAGCTGAAGCAAAAGGAAGTGGAGGAGGTGAGCACAAAGACTGGTGCACCTGCAAGGCGTGGGCACTTGTACCTCTCGTGTTTCACCGATGCTACCTGGGCGAGTGACATCAGTGATGCTACATCCCATGGTGGCTATATATGCTGTGTTGGAGGGAGTCCAGTGAGCTGGAAGTCTAAGAAGCAAGGAGAGATAGCTCACTCATCAACGGAGAGCGAGTACATGGCGTTGTTTCATGGAGTGAAGGAGGTGGTTTGGATGAGGAGGTTGCTTGAGGAGTTGGGGCAGGAGCAAGAGGGTCCTACACCTGTGTTTTGTGACAGCCAAGGAGCAATTGCAATGGCGTGTAATGCTGTGCTCCATGGGCTGAACAAGCACATGCATATCAAGTGGCATTGGGTGAGGAAGGAGGTGAAGAAGGGCACCATCTCCTTGCACTACATCAACACTACCAAGCAACCTGCAGATTTCTTGACTAAGCGGCTTGCAGAGCATCAGCATTGGAGCTGTGCCACCTTGTGTGGCATGTCCTTCAACTAAGGGAGGCAGCTTCAGGGAGCAGCTAAGGGATGAATGAGAGCACGATGAGGGGGAGTTTGTTGTGCCAAAGTACTATAGTGGCACGGTCATCGCACTCCCATTCAGCCTACAAGCCTGCTCAGCTTCTGGAATTTTGTGGGGTGGTGCTTCAACATGTGTTCTTCAAACCCTCAAAGTTTCAGAATGTTTGAAGCAGTTTACAAGGCATGCCAACATTTTTAGTTTCAAGACTTATGGCATCCCGGAAGTGTGTGTTACTCTTTTTTGGTAACACCCGAGTTCACCATTTCGGCTGCTGACTCATCTACCGAGCCCTGATTGGTCTGATAATCGGTGTGGCAGTCTTTTGCCGTGTTGTGCAGGTGATCACCGAGTTTCAGGACAACCCAGCATCGGAGCAGCACGTGACAGCTGTCGAAAGTTACTGTTCCGTAGTCATGGTGCACTGTTGGCAGCATTTCCCTTGCCACCCTTGCATTGTTGTCATGCCAATGGTGCAGGGACAGAGAATGAGACAAGAAGTACAGGTGGTCAAGTGGGACTCTACCACCCTCCTTTTGAGAAGTGTGGTCTTCCTGGAAGCAGCTTGCAAGAGGGTGCAAGTGGGAAGACAAGCTGACTCATGGTTGGCTTGACTCACTATTGGTAGCCTTGAGTACAGCTCTGAACATCCAATTGTGGTTGGCTTTGCTGACCTAGCTAGGACGTTTCCCATCCTTCTCTAGCCTTTCTCCCCTAGGACTCAACCTTCTCTGAGTTCCCAGGATGGTCCCAACCCCTTAAGAGTCCCCTAGGCAATGTTGCACTCAACCTCTTCCTTGCATCAATGAAACTACACGTTTTTCAGCCGAGCTTACGTTTTTGTTCACTGCATAGCGCATACACCTCTGATGAAAGCAAGCCATATACCGTTGGAAAGCAGACACCTTAAGCTAACTTCTGTCCAAGTGTCAGCCTCGTTTGTTATCGGAGCTGATCGTGACGGCGTTTTGAACAGAGGCGGTTCGAAGTCATCAGATTCTGCTTAGGTGGTTTCAAGGGCATCTACGACCCCTAAGTGGACTCTAGACTATAACACCTCGGCCCCTTGGCCTCAGGCCCCTCGGCCCCTTGGCCCCTCGGCCCCTAGGCCTCAGGCCCCTTGGCCCCTTGGCCCCTCGGCCCCTTCGATCTCGGCCCCTCGGCCCCTAGGCCTCAGGCCTCTCGGCCCCTCGGCCCCTCGGCCCCTAGGCCTCACGCCCCTCGGCCCCTCAGGCCCCTCGGCCCCTTGGCCCCTTGGCCCCTCGGCCCCACAGCCTCAGGCCTCTAGGCCCCTTCATCCTCGGCCCCGTGGCCCTGTCGCCCTAGGCCCCTCGGCCCCCCTTAGCCCTCGGCCCCGCGGCCCTGTCGCCCTAGGCCCCTCGGCCCTGTCGCCCTCGGCCCTGTCGCCCTCGGCCCCTCGGCCCCGCGGCCCCTCGTCGCCCCTAGGCCCGTCGGCCCTGTCGACTTTCTGCCCGATGCGCGCCCTGGCTGCCCGTCGGTTTCTGCCCGTCGCGCACCCCGGGTGCGCGACGGTTTCTGCCCAATGTGCGCCCCGGCTGCGCGTCGGTTCCTGCCCGTCGCACGCCTCTAGAGCGCGTCGGTTTCTCCACACGCCTCAGCAGTGGGGGGGAGGGGATCTGCAGCACCAGCCCCCCCCCACTGCGACGGTTTCTTCCTGCCCGCGCGCCCTGCAGTCGCACGCGCAGCTCCGCCCCCGCCCCCCTCCCCCCCCCCTCCCCCCCCTCCATGGGGACGGGGGGGAGAGGGTGTGAGGGGGTGGCGGATGTGTCTCAGCAGCAGCAGCTGCCGCCAAGCCTCCTCCTCTCTCTCTCCCTGCCGCACCTTGTATGGGAGGGGGGGGGGGAGCTTGGAGGTTCAGGGGGTGGCAGGAGGGGATCTGCAGCACCAGCCCCCCCCCGCCCCCCCTTTCTCCTCCATCCCTGGGGGGTGACGGATTGTGGAGCAGCAGTGTGGGGGAGGGGATCTGCAGCACCAGCCCCCCCCCGCCCCCCCCTTCTCCTCCATCCCCCTGCTACGGGTGCAGCAGTGGTGGGGAAGGGAATCTACAGTACCAGCCCCCCCGCCCCCCCCCCTTCTCCTCCATCCCTGGGGGGTGACGGATAGTGGAGCAGCAGTGGGGGAAGGGAATCTGCAGCACCAGCCCCCCCGCCCCCCCCCTTCTCCATCCCTGGGGGGTGACGGATTGTGGAGCAGCAGTGGGAGGGAGGGGATCTGCAGCACCAGCCCCCCCCCCTTCTCCTCCATCCCCCTGCTGCAGTTGCAGCAATGGGGGGGAGGGGATCTGCAGTACCAGCCCCCCCCCCCGCCCCCCCCCCCCCCCTTCTCCTCCATCCCCCTGCTGCGGGTGCAGCAGTGGGGGGGAGGGGATCTGCAGCACCAGCCCCCCCCGTTCCCCCCCTTCTCCTCCATCCCTCTGCTGCGGGTGCAGCAGTTGGGGGGGGGGGGGGGGGGGGGGATCTGCAGCGCCCTGCAGCCCTGTGCGCCCCACGCGCCCTGCTGCCCTGCTGCCCTGTGCGCCCCGCGCGCCCTGCTGTCCTGCGCGCCCCGCGTGCCCTGCTGCCCTGCTGTCCTGCGCGCCCTCGCGCGCCCTGCAGCCCTGTGCGCCCCGCGCGCACTGCTGCCGCTACAGCCCTTGCTGCTGCCGCTACAGCCCTTGCTGCTGCTGCTACAGCCCCTGTTGCTGCCGCTACAGCCCTTGCTGCTGCCGCTACAGCCCTTGCTGCGGCCGCTACAGCCCTTGCTGTTGCTGCTCCAGCCCCTGCTGTTGGTGCTACAGCCCTTTCTGCGGCCGCTACAGCCCCTGCTGTTGCCGCTACAGCCCTTGCTGCTGCCGCTACAGCCCTTGCTGCTGCCGCTACAGCCCCTGCTGCTGCCGCTACAGCCCTTGCTGCTGCCACTACAGCCCTTGCTGCGGCCGCTACAGCCCTTGCTGTTGCCGCTACAGCCCTTGCTGCTGCCGCTACAGCCCTTGCTGCTGCCGCTACAGCCCCTGCTGCTGCCGCTACAGCCCTTGCTGCTGCCGCTACAGCCCTTGCTGCAGCCGCTACAGCCCTTGCTGTTGCCGCTCCAGCCCTTGCTGCTGCCCCTTCAGCCCTTGCTGCTGCAGCTACAGCCCTTGCTGTTGCCGCTACAGCCCTTCCTGCAGCCCTGCGTGCCACGCGCGCCCTGCTGTCCTGCGCGCTCCGTGCGCCCTGCAGCCCTGCGCGCCACGCGCGCCCTGCTGTCTTGTGTGCCCCGTGCGCCCTGCTGCCCTCTGCACACGCATCTGCAGCCCCATGCACAGCCCCTACCCCGCCCCCCTCCCCCCCCTTCTCCTCCCTCTCCCTGCTGCACGTGCAGCAGTTGGGGTGGGGGGGGTGGGGAGGGGAGGGGAGGGTGTGAGGGGGAGGTTGCACCTACAGCGCCAGCCTGCCTCCTCTCTCTCCCAGCCGCGCCTGCTGCTGTGGGGGGGAGTGTGAAGTGGTGGGGAAGCTCAGGAGATGTGGGTGGTGGGTGACACAACTGCAGTGTTATAGTCACAATAGGCTTGAATGTGCCTAAAACGAAAGATAGAGTGCACAGTCGGATTTCTGCACAGCGGCTTCAAACATTGATAGCGTTCTTCTCACAGCTTCAAATCACAAGATTTCAGCAAGTATTGAGGACGCAACATCAGTTTGAACGAACGGCACTATGGCAGCCACTACAGACTTAGAACACAAATTAGGAAGAGTTACGAGTTGGGAATGACTCCCAGCTCCTACAAACCCCAAGAGCCGAGGTACAGTGATGTGGAACAGTGCCACACTGTCCCCAACCACGAAGGGTCTCGAAACTACCCTCCACAAGGGCCTACACCAAGAAAAATGTTACACTACACAAAGTAATGCAACCATTCTCACTATCTTAAAGTTTACCCTTTTGGAGAGCTTCGAAATCACTTGTTTCTTGAAACCAAGGCTCTAGTTCTTCAAGGTAAATTCTTCCTTGAGTTTTTGGAATTCTGCTGCGCACACCTGCGACACGCCGAACGTTCCACACACGACAAAATAGAAAACCGCACATGACACGCAAACGACGACGTGACACGCGACTAGCGATAACTCGCTATTGACTCGACACACACATTCAAAATCATGCCTCATCATTCACACACTATTGTAAGCATGAAATATATATATTATTTCATGCCGTCACACCATTCCATGCACACACGCATGCACGCATACGGACAACAAGCCGAATGCAAACCGTAGGGGCTGCTGCTGCTGTGGGGGGGGAGGTTGAGGGGATGGTGTGAGTCCAGCTGCAGCATCAGCCACCTCCCCCCACCTCCTCTCCTCTCATGGTCCCTCCTCCTCCTCACTTGCTCTCTCCTTCTTCCGCTGCGTAGGGTGTACCCCTTAACGGGGTGTTCCGCACATGGCTATTCCTGCATGCAGTTAGGGGGTGTGTCAGAATATATTTTATATATATTTCTGTATAACTGCATATATTTATAGCTGTAGTGTAGTTACTGTTATAGTCCCTGTAGGTGGTGCACCCTTTGCCATCTCTCACTCCTATATTTTGTACTTTCTTCTCTTAGTGAAACACCAATCTCCTTCTCAACTTTTCTCTCGACACTTGCGTAGCTTTCACCCTAGCTATGGCTCCTCCTATGATTTCAACACCTTTCTAAGTGATTCGAATTGGGAATGGTAGCTAAAGCTAAGGCGCATAATTCTACTGAGCGGATTTGCGTTTCGTTGAGAAATGAGTTGGTCGTAAGTTCTCAAAGTGACGGATCCTGAACATCATGTGGTATCAGAGAGGGTAGTCGACTTTGAGATGACGAATCGCAGTCAATTCTCAACAAATGTTGACGAGTGAGACTATTTTCTAGTAGCCCTGCTCACGAACTTTCGATTGGTGGTCGAACCGTGTTCAAAATCGAAGTACTCCGTCCAGGACGGCGATTTTTGTAGAATCAAAAGTTATGGCAGAATTCTCCAAATGGTTTCTCAAGTTTCACCGTTCATAAGGCCTCAGTATGACTGGTTCGGACTCCGGAGGTGCTAATGGCGAGATGGCTAGAGGTAGAGAGGCTGGAGAGCAAGGGGGAGTTGCTGGTGGTGGAGTGGGGACTCACCAACCATCCAACCTTATGCTACCTACATCTACTACACCATCTCCAACAACCGTGGATCCCGTGAAGGCGTCCTCTACTGAGAAATTCATGGGGGAGGACTACGAGCACTGGAGATTCCGCATGAGGCTGATGTATACACAGTACAAGCTATTGGATCTGGTGGAGGGGAAGGAGAAGATGCCGGAGGCCGCGGAGCTGAAAGGAGCGTGGATGAAGCGATCGTTCGACGCGTACATCCTGATGGTGCAAGCGGTTGGCGGGCGAAAACTTGACCACATCAAGGACATCTTGGGTGATCTAGAGTGTGGCCCCAAGGCTTGGAGGAAGCTTCTAGATGTGCACTCACCGAAAGACGCTACCGGCATCGTGCTACTCGCGCGACGGCTGCGCGAGATCAAGTTCGTTGATGGAGAGCTGATGCAACCCGTGTTGGATGAGATGCGCGACATCTTCACAAAGCTCCAAGGCGGCGGTGTGGTGTACCCGGAGCTCGTGCAATGCGTGGAGATCGTGATACGGCTGATACGGTGTGGTCTGCCCTTGTGATCAGCCTCAACTCTCAACAGCCCGGGTGGAGCGTGGATTACATCCGGGCGTGCATTCTTGAGGAGGACTTGCGGCGCCTGAGTGTGGAGCGCTCGGAGGAGGGGGCTGGCTATGGAGTTGGAGGTGGAAAGAGTGGCTTCAAGAAGAATTGGAAGGGCAAGAACAATGACAACTCTAAGGATGAGAGCAACGGAGGCCAAGGAGAGGTGTGTTTCTACTGCAAGAAGCGCGGGCATCGTTGGAGAAAGTGCTACCAACGACCTAAGGATTGGACCCCGTCTTCATCAGCATGGTGGCAAGAGAAGTGGGGGAGTCATGGGAGCTAGTAGAGAGGAGAAGGATGAGGAGAAAGGCGGCAAACCTGAGGAGCAGAAGGCCAGGTTCTTTTTCTTTGTGAACGAAGGCGCAACCGACCCCGCTATGGCTGCCATGGTTCTCCTACACCTCCTCACCCATTGGGTGATTGACTCGGGAAGCTCCTGGCACATGACTCCTCGTGCGGATCTACTCGATGAGATTCAGCCTGCACCCATCTCTACAGTCACATCCGCGACGGGCGCCAAGGCCAAGGTCATAGGCATGGGATGCGCCAAGTTTATGGGAGCGGATGGAGAGCTTGTGGGGCTGAATAACGTGCTATGGGTGCCGGACTTGTGCGTGAACCTGATTTCTACCGGCCGATTAGGAGATGCGGGTACGAACACCGAGATGATTGGCTCAGAGCGCTATCGTGCCTACAACGACGAGCGCCTTATTTGGGACCTGCAGCGGAAGGGTGATGTCCACAAGCGCATGTGGCAGATCCCGGTCCTCCCTTGGCGGAGATCGGGCAAGGCGGCAGCCGTGACATCTATGGAGGAGAGTGTCATTGAGGAGGAGGATCAGTCTGTGCAAGGAGACGAGCTGATTGGAGGATGTGCGGTGGTGAAGGCATCGGCTACCTCGGGCCAAGCGGATTGGGAGACTTGGCATCGGCGGCTCGCACACCTAGCTGTTTCTACATTGGAGGTGATGCACAAGGAGAAGTGCGTGCACAGCCTGCAACTGCAAGGAGATGGCGCTTCATTTTGCAGCTGCGAGGCGTGCATGCAAAACAAGTTTGCACGGTTCTTGTTTCCATGTGCGGAGGGATCGGCGAACGCACCCTTGGAGGTGGTTCATATGGACCTGGTGGGTCCTATGAGGATGGAGGGGACTGGGGGAGGGTTGTACTTTCTCACCATGGTGGACAAATGGAGCAGATTCACGTGGGCTCGTCCCTTGTCCAAGAAGAGTGATGCCGCAGCGGCGATCAAGGAGGATTGGTTGCTGATGGTGGAGCGGCAAGCGATGTGGTTGGTGAAGGTGCTGAGGAGTGACCGCGGTGGAGAGTTCCTTGGAGCGGAATTCACCAAGTTTCTCAAGAGGAACGGCATCCAACACCAGCTGACCTGCCCAGGAACACAACAGCAGAACGTCATTACTGAGCGTGCCAACGGGACCATTGGCGAGGCGGCTAAGACTCTGTTGGGGGCTGCTGGGATGCCCTACAAGTTCTGGCCTGATGCCGTTTTCCATGTCATCACGGTCAAGAACAGGGTCTTGACACATGTTGGCGACAAGCATTGGGCGCCGTATGAGCGTTGGCTTGGGAAGAAGCCATCCATTGACATGCTGCGGGTGTGGGGCTGCATGGGGCTTTTGATGGTGCCTAAGGAGCAGAGGCACAGGCTAGAAGTTGCTGCTGTGTGGGCTGTCCATCTTGGGATGGCTCCTGACTCGAAGGGGTGGCTGATGTGGGACCCCAAGAGCAAGAAGACGTTGGTCAGCCGTGACGTCAAGTTTGTGGAGGACGTCATGTACAAGGACTGGCAGCAGCAGCAGCAGCAGGTGCAGATTGGCTTGTGTCTGCAGGAGATTGAGCGGTCTGCAGTGGAGGAGGTTCAGCCGCACCTTGAGGATCTCCCTGGGTCAGAGCTGACCACTGACCACAGTGGCAGTGGTGAGCAGCAAGGTGCTGGTCCTGCTGCGGAGGAGGGGTTGGAGGATGAGTCGGCACGCGTGGATTCACCATCTCAGCCCGGGCCTTCTACAACTGCCAAGGTCACCAAGAGGAGTGTGCAGAGAGGGGCTTCACCACATGGGCAGCAGGCTGCAACGCGCAAGAAGAGAGTGGCAGCGTCACCTTCAAGGCTGAAGTACAGCAGTTTGGGAGGACCCAAGCAAGGTGCTATGGCGGTTCAGGCGGATGAGGGAGAGGATGAGGAGATGACCTTCTGTTTCTTCACACCTTTGCCTGGAGAACCAGCCACAGTAGAGGAGGCACTGAGTGGACTCCAGAAGGAGGAGTGGAAGGCTGCCATGGATGCAGAGTTCAATAGTCTCATTGAGAATGGGACTTGGGAGCTTGTTGAGTTACCTAAGGGGCGACGGCCAATCAGTAGCAAGTGGGTCTTCAAGGTGAAGAGTGGAGCTGATGGTGCTTTGGAGCAGTTTAAGAGCCGCTTGGTCGCCAAGGGGTTTCAGCAGAAAGAGAAGGTTGACTTCGGGGAGATCTTCGCTCCCGTTTCTAAGCCAGTCACACTAAGGACTTTGCTGGCTGGCGCAGCTGTGAAGGGATGGCACGTGAAGCAGAAGTAGTCGAAAGAAAGAGAAGGAGGATGATGTAGTCGAGGATGAGAAGGAGGGGTTTCAGCTGGCTGAAGCTGAAACCCCTTCACTAAGGGGTTTGCTGAAGCCCCTGGGCGCTTGCTTAAGGCCATAGATAGCCTTCTTAAGCTTGCACACCCGGCTGGTCCCATCCTCATAGCCGTCGGGCTGCGCCATGTAGATATTCTCCAGCAGCACTCCATTGAGGAATGCAGTGGTGATATCCCTTCTCTTCAGCAGCTGGGGTTTCAGGGGGTTTCCGGAGGGGTTTCAGCCAGCAAAGAAGCTGGGATATGCAAGGGGTTTCAGCAAAAAGAGAAGGAGGATGATGTAGTCGAGGATGAGGAGCAGAATAAGTACCAATCACTCATTGGGAGTGTGATGTATGCTGCTGTGCATACGTGACCTGATGCTTCGTTCGGAGTGGAGCAGTTAGCCAGAGTTGTGCAGCGGCCCACTAAGGAGCAGTTGGAGGTGGCAAAGTGCTTGGTGCGCTACCTCGGATCAACGGCATATGCTGATGTTCAGTTTTCAGCTGGCAGCCAGCTATAACAGTTTGGAGCAGATGGGGTCACGCTTGGAACTTCGAAGCTGTCGTGCTTCACCGACGCCACATGGGCCTCAGAGGAGGAGGATCAGTCATCTGTTGGTGGCTTGGTCTGCATGGTCGGAGGTGGACCAGTGAGTTGAAGGTCCAAGAAGCACAGTGAGATTGCTCAGTCTTCGGGAGAGGCAGAGTACATGGCGATGTACCAAGCCATCAAGGAGATTGTGCTCCTGAGGAAGCTGCTGGAGGAGATGGGAGCTGAACAGCAGGGACCTACACCACTTTTCTCCGATAGTAAGGCTGCTATTGGAATGGCCAATAATCCTGTCATGAATGGGCTGAACAAGCACATGAAGATTAAGTGGCACTAAGTGAGGCAGATGGTGAAGGAGGGGATTGTTGAGCTTCACCATGTGAAGGCTTGCAAGCAGGCGGCAGATTTTCTCACCAAGAGACTTCCCGAGAATGCACATTGGAAGTGTGCAAAGATGTGTGGCATGGCATTGCACTAGTGTGGGCAGAGGTGTCATGAGTGCATGCGTGTTTGTGTGCATGAGTGTTTGCATGCTTGTGAGTGTGTGTGCACGCAGTCCGTTAGTCTGACGCGGAGTTTGCTGAATGCACGCCAGTTTGAGTGCATGTCATCCTAACGTCCTGCCGAGTGCTCGTGCTATTCATGAGTGCATTGTTTGGATGAGCATATTTCATTGTGCATGGCTGTTGGATGTTATTGTTAGAATGTGAGCGAATGAATGACTGAACTAGAGAGCAGGTGGGTACATATAGAAAACCTAAAAGTGTTGTACCCTGTAAGGACTACCCCACTACAGCCTAAACAGACTATAGCATATAAGTTTGACACACCCCCATAGGCAAAGTGGGGGAGAACAAGAGGTCACAAGACCAGTCAAGAAAGGCAAAGCAAGCTCAGGGTGGATCACAAAGTCACCACGCAGTCTGAGCACAAGCAAATGGCCAAAAGGCCAGTTCACATGCAGAGTTATATATAAAGGAAAACAAACAATACAGTGAACACAACCTAGTTAGTGTAAGCATGCAGGTATATGTATAAAGAGTACAGTACAAGAAGAGTCAAGAAGAAAGCAAGTGAGGCACAGTAGGTACAAGGCCTAACACAGTACAGAAACGCTGATGATCACAAGGCTGAAGTGCCTTGGTGAAAACATCAGCAGTGTTGGCCTAAGAGGCCACGTAAGCAAGACGAAGCTGGCCACGCTGCTGCAACTCTCGAGCAAGGAAGTAGCGCAGAGCAATGTGCTTCGTTCTGTGCTCCAGTATGTGCTCCTGACACAAGGCCAGCATGGCCTTGTTGTCGACGTACAGAACTGGAGGAGAACGAGGCGCCTCTCCCAAGTCGGTCAGCAGGTAGGTGAGCCAGCGTAGCTCCTGTGCAGCCATGGCCCCAGCGTAGATCTCAGCCTCACAACTGGAGCTGAGAACAGAAGAAGAGCGGGTAGACCGCCAAGAGACAGAACCGGAGCCAAGACTGAAGGTGTAACCCTGTGACGACCGCTGCGTAGCCAAGTCGTCAACCCAGGAGGCGTCAGCGTGACCAGTGAGAACAACTCGAGCCCGTCCTCCAAGCACGAGCCCCATGCCCGATGTACTGCACAAGTAGCGCAACACCCTCTTCGCAGCATCCCAGTGCACCTTTCGGTGCCTGCCGGGAGCCACGTAGCGAGCAAGAAGGCTGAGAGGGTATGTGAGGTCAGGTCGTGTGCAAGTCATCAGGTACATGAGGCAGCCCACAAGCTCTGGATACGAGCCACTCGGCTCTACGGACTCGTCCGAAGGTGGAGCTGAGAGCGAGTGATCGGTAGGCAGAGGAGTGGACTGTGGCGAGGAGTACGTGAAGCCGAAGCGCTGAAGGACCTGGTGCACCATGTGTGACTGAGTCAAGGTAATGGTGCGCTGTGCTCTGTCCCGGGTGATCCGCAAGCCAAGATAGCTTGTCAGCTCACCCAGGTCTGTGCACGTGTGTCTCTTCTGCAGCTCGGACTTCACGTGGGCGAGTGCCTCAGTGTCAGTAGTAGCAAAGACAAGGTCGTCTACGTACACGAGAACGTAGAACAGCGGCAGAGTAGTGTCAGTGCGTAAAAACAGAGAAGGGTCAGAAGTGGAAGGAGCAAAACCAAGAACAGCAAGAGTCGTCCTGAGTGTGTCGTGCCACTCACGGGGTGCCTGGCGGAGACCGTAGACTGGCCGCCGGAGGCTCCACTGGGTACTAGGAGGAAACGACCCAGTGAAGCCAGGTGGGTGGCGCAGCCAGATCTCCTCGTGCAGGCTGCCCTGGAGGAAGGCTGTGCTGAAGTCAAGCGAGTGGAGCTCGTAGTCACGCTGAGCAGCAACGTGCAGCAGTACCCAAAGAGTGGTCATCTTCAGGGTAGGGGAGAAGGTCTGAAAGAAGTCAACTCCCTGTCGCTGACTGAAGCCACGTGCAACGTAACGCGCCTTGAAGGCAGGTGGAGAACGTGGCGGCCGCTTCACCCTGAAGATCCACATGCCACTGACGATGTTCGCCCCAGGTGGGGGAACCTTGTCTACGTAGGTGCCTGTGGACTTCCAGGAAGCCATCTCGGCGTCCATGGCTGCCTGCCACTGAGAGGAGTAGGGACCCTCTATCGCCTCTGCGTAAGAGCGCGGGGTCGGGATGTCTGGTGCATCCGGGTCTCCCTCAGGGGCAAGAAGCATGGACACGAGATGAGGTACAATATCGGCAAAGCACTCAAACTCCTCCTGTCTGTCCTCAAGAACGTCCGTGCTAAGAGCACACTCACCCCCGACGGACGGAGGACAGACAGACACAGACGCAGACTCAGCAATAAGACTAGTGGCGTAGTCTAGGCGACAGGCTGCAGCGAAGTCAACAAGCTCAGTAACAAGAGCAGACGCGGCAGTGGACTCAAACAAAGGGTCAGTGACAGCAGTGGCCAGAAAGCGCGTGACAGCTGGACTAGCAGCACGTAGGGAGTCAGACGCAGGGTCCGGCCCGGCAGGAAGAGAGGACGCAGGAGGAGACGGTAGAGGGACACGCTATGGAGCAGTGGAAGGACGCAGAGTCATAGAGTGAGTGCCAGGGACAGGAGGACGTGAAACACGGCCAGCGCGAGCAGCACGGACAGGCGACGCAGAACGAGACTCAGGCGACACTGTACGCGACTCAGGCTCACGACGCTCCGTAAGACCTCTAGTCGGTCCAGAGTAAGGAGAAGGACCGGGCAGTGGAGAGGCCGGCTGTAACTGCGACTAGGACCGGACAGGCAGTGGGCTCAGCAAAGGAGGAGGAGGACCAAGAACCTGCTGAAGGAGCAGAACGTAGTACAGCCGCGGCCGTGCAACGCCTCCAGAAACAGCAGAGACAGCACCGGTACCCTCTGCCCCTGAGTCTCCAGCTACAACTCCTGCAGCACCACCAGTCCCAGCAGCACCTCCAGCAGCTCCTGCACCAGCAGCACCTCCAGCAGCTCCAGCAGCCCCAGCACCAGCAGCACCTCCAGCACCAGCAGCACCGCCAGTAGCTCCAGCAGCACCTCCAGCACCTCCAGCACCAGCAGCACTGCCAGTAGCTCCAGCAGCACCTCCAGCAGCTCCAGCACCAGCAGCACCTCCAGCAGCTCCAGCAGCTCCAGCACCAGCAGCACCTACAGCAGCTCCAGTAGCACCTCCAGCAGCTCCAGCAGCACCTGTACCAGCAGCACCAGTAGCACCTCGACAGCGCAGAGAGTACCACTCACGAAGCCGCTGTGGAGAGAGGGGCTCCCGCTGCGACGGGACACCTAGATCACCTCCAGGCTCAGCACGCGCAGGCTCAGCACCTCCAGGCTCAGTACCCCTAGACTCAACACCCCCAGGCTCAGCACCTCCAGGCTCAGCACGCCCAGACTCAGCACCCCCAGGCTCCACACGCTCAGGCTCAGCACCCCCAGTCCCCGCACCCCCAGTCCCCGCACCTGCAGGCTCAGCACCCCTAGCAGCACCTGAGTCGACAGCTACCTCGACCGGCTCGGCAGGGTCTACCTGGGACACACCTGAGGGGGCAGGACCCTGGGGGGGGAGGGGGTCTACCGGGGGAGTACCTGCTGCTAGGAAGAGAGGCGGGAGGGGGAGAGAGGCAGTGCGGTAGGGAAAGAGACGGTAGTAAGACACCGACTCGTCAAACGTGACGTCCTGAGAGGACAGAACACGACGTGAGGTGGGGTGGTAGAACTGCCAGCCGAGTGCGTCAGGAGGGAAGCCAAGAAAGACACAGGGAACGGCACGGGAGGACAGCTTGTCCGCTGAAGTATCGCGGACAAAAGCTCGAGATCCCCAGACACGGAACGCAGACGCATCGCCAACCTTCCCCGTCCACCGCAGAGTAGGTGTGGTCTCTGGCAAGGAGACACGAGGCTGAAGGTTGATCTGATGCGCAGCGTACTGAACCGCGAACGGCCACAGAAAATGGGGAGCAGCCGCATGGATCATGGACGTACGAGCGACATCCATGACCATGCCAATGCGGCGCTCAGCAATCCCATTTTGCTGTGGGGAGGCCGGAAGCGTGAACGTCTAGCGGATGCCCTCCGCACGACAGAAGGCTCTCAGGAGGTCGGAGGAAAACTCACCACCTCTGTCTGAGTGCAGACGCAGAACCGGAAGGTCCGAGCCGAAACTCTCGCGGAGCTGGCGACGAGTACCGCGGATCCAGTCGATCAACACCTCAGGGACCTCACCCTTGCTGCGCAAGGGGGAGACTGTGGTGTAACGCGAGTAGTCGTCAACGACCAGCAGGAAGTAACGCTCGTGACCCTGTCCCCGGATGCAGGCTGGGCCCCACACATCCATGTGAAGAGTCTGCAGAGGAGCCTCTGTCGGAGGGAACGTGGAGGAGTGAGGAGCGGCGCGCTGCCGACCCTCGACACAGGGAACACAGGTAGGGGCAGGCCCCGGAGGAAGGGGAGGGAGGGACCGAGGGAGACCTGAGACAAGGGTACGGGAGGCAATACCTCGAAGACGAGGCAGGGAGGGGTGACCAAGGCGGTGGTGCCAAAGAAGAGTCTCGTGCGACAGAGGACGACACGAGCAGGGGGCACACGCAGGACTAGGCCTGGATGCGGCAGCAAACACCTGACTAGACACAGCTACCTGACCAGACGCAGAGACCGGAGGAGGCGCAGTAGTCAGTGTGTACAGACTCGACCCTGGCCTATGGGTGAACGTGGCCAGGTGGCGGCCCGTCCGAGAGCAAGTGCAGTGGGTCACACGCTGACCTCCAGGGGCGAACTGGTCAACCCACGCGTCATGGAGGTCAGCTCCACTCACCAAGTTCGTAGAGAACGAGGGGAGGTGGAGTCCCGACAGCAAGCCCGACGGGGCCGCAGGACACGGTAGAACCGTGGAAGAGTGCGCAAGGACTGGGCCCCCAGAGGGGTCAGCAAGGGAGACTGCGACAGGCCGACTGAGCGGCGTGAGTGTGGTGCTGTCTCTAAAGAAAGAGCGCGAAGCACCAGAGTCATGTGTGAAATTGTGCAAGGCCTCAGTAGGTGCAGTACCAGAGAGAGCAGACTCACCAGCACCTGGAGCAGCAGACTCACCAGTACCTGGAGCAGCAGACGCACTAGCACCTAGAGCAGCAGCCGCAATGCCCGGGTCGGGCGGGACACTCAGGTAACAGTCACCCTCAGCACTATCAGACAAAGCATACATGGCAGCAAGGATAGCATCGAAATCAAGATCAAAGATAGGCACATTCTGCAGAAGCAGATCATGCCAGCGAGGGAGCTCAACTGCGTCAGGAAACTGGGCACGCCAGGCGTCAGTCAAGCGACCGAAGCAGCGCTGCATAGTGTGTGGCAGCCCACACGCCTCCCCACGACGACTGCCAGTGCGAAGAACGTAAGTGCAGGGACCAGCACCCCCAGACCTCCCACGCCCAGCGTACCACTCACAAAGCTGCTGGGCCGACGGGGTCTCACGGGAGCGCGGCTGCTGCTGGCGCTGGCTACCACCAAAGCCTCCACGCTGCGCGGCTGCACCTCGACCAGCACCACTGCTGCCGCCACCTCCACCATCGCTGCCGCTGCCTCCACCACCTCCGCCGCTGCCTCCACCACCTCCACCGCCGCCACTGAAGCCCCCACACCCAGTACCACCCCCACCTCCACCGCCACCCCCTCCGCCTCCTCCACCTCCTCCACCGCCTCCCCTGCCGCCCCCTCCACCACCCTTGCTCCCCTTGCCCTTGCTGTTGCGGCGTCTCCCACTAGGGGCAGACGCAGCTCCGACCTCCTTAGTGCCAACGAGGTCGACAGCAGCAGCAGAAGCAACAGAGGGGAGAAGGGGGACAGGGGAACACCCCTCAAAGAAAGGGGTGCGACGGTCGCCGCGAGAAGCACCTACAGCTAAGATAATCTTCTCAGCTGCAGCAAGGCGCTCCTCTAGCAGGTCGACAGTGAGCTCGGTGGGGCAAAGGGAGAGAAAGTGGTCCCTGACTGAAGAAAGGGAGTCAGGGAGGCGGGTGACTAGGTAGTAAAGGGTGATGTACATGGGGGGGGGGGTTCTTGGCACAGAACTCAGTGGGAAGGGCAGCACGGTAGCGGGCGTCACTAGTGCGGAGGTGAGCAACTAGGTCAGCGACTGTGGCAAAGGCGGCAAGGTCAGGGAAAAGGTACGGCAGCATGAGGCGGCTGAGGGCAGCAGTGGCAGGGGAGGAGTAGCGCGCAACTACACCGTCGTACAAAGACTGAGCAGTCTTGTACTGGCCAAAATGCGCGTGCTCAGCAGACGGCAGGTGACTACGAACAGCAAGACGAGCAACAGCGTCACGAGTGGTCCACTGCGAGCGAACCGTACTGTCAGCAGTGGCAGCAGGAGCAGTAGAAACACCGGACGTGTGATCGAAAAGGGATACCCCATCCCTAGAATCACACTGAAGAAAGAGCTGCAGGTCGTGAACCCACACGTCAAAGTCAACTGCACGTCCCTCAGCATCAAAGGTGAGAACAGTAGGGCTAGCCATAGCAGCAGTAGGAGCAGTAGTAGCAGTAGTAGCAGAGGCAGTAAGGCAGTGCAGGGCAGTGCGGCTCAGTGGGCGGCGCGGCTCAGTGGGCGGCGCGGCTCGGCTGGGCGGCGTGGCTCGGCTGGGCGGCGCGGCCCGGCTGGGCAGCGCGGCTCGGCTGGGCGGCGCGGCTCGGCTGGGCGGCGCGGCTCGACTCCTGGCGGCGCGGCGTAGCAGGGCGGTGCGGCTGCTTACCAGGGGCGGGTGCAGGCAGGGCCGCGACTGAGGCGGCAGCAGGGCAGGGCCGCAGCGGGCGGCTGCAGGGCAGGGCCGCAACGGGCGGCGACAGGCAGGGCCGCAACGGGCCAGGGACGGGCCAGCGACGGGCGGCGACAGGCCAGCGACGGGCGACGACGGGCCGGCGACGGGCGGCAACGAGCCGGGACTGGCCAGCGACGGGTCTGGATGGGCCGGGACGGGCCAGTGGCGGTGGCGAAGGCAGGGCCGCGGGGCAGGGCCGCAGCACGCGGCGAAAACAGGGCCACGACGGGCGGCTTAGGGCCAGCGACGGGCGGCTTAGGGCCAGTGACGGGCGGCTTAGGGCCAGCGACGGGCGACTAAGGGCCGCGACGGGCCCCAAAGGCAGGGCCTCGACCGGCCTCTAAGGCAGAGCCGCAAGGGGCGGCACTAGGGTAGGGCCGCGACGGGCCTCCAAGGCAGGGCCGCGACGGGCGGCACTAGGGTAGGGCCGCGACGGGCCTCTAAGGCAGGGCCGCGACGGGCCTCTAAGGCAGGGCCGCAACGGGCGGCACAAGGGCAGGGCGCGCGACGGCGCAGGTGAAACAGGCGCGAGGCGCGCTTCGGGCAGGGCAGGAAAAAAATCGTGGTGGGCCCAAAAACGTTCCCACTAGGGAACCTGCTCAGAATACCATGTTAGAATGTGAGCGAATGAATGACTGAACTAGAGAGCAGGTGGGTACATATAGGAAACCTAAAAGTGTTGTACCCTGTAAGGACTACCCCACTACAGCCTAAACAGACTATAGCATATAAGTTTGACAGTTATTATCTCTGTGTTTCTCTCCAAGTTTAAATGCTTGACCATGCCGGAGAAATCCAGAGCTACGATACCAAGATCGCCTTATTCCGACCAAGATCGCACAAGTTACAAGATTTCCAAGTTTTGGGAATTATTTCTAGTTTTAAGATATCTACTTTGGGTGATTTTTGGGACATGACTATAAATGGATCTTTTTGGTTGGGTGGTTAGGAAGGCAAACTTTGACTTTTGAATTGGGGTGGCTAGAAGTTTCTAGCATGGGTTGCAAATGTTGCAACACCTAGGCAAAATCCAACTAGATTGGATTTTGCATGTGACACCTCAAGGACCTCATGATGAGGGTTGCATCCTTGCTGCTAGGAAGGTTCCTACCATATTTCCATAGCTCTTGGAGAACCCCTTCCCTCTCATGGTTCTATTGGAGTCCGCAACTCCAACTTTGTATGCCTTAATGCTTGTACTTCCTCGACCATTCTAGTCATGTGGTTGCTGGACGTTTTTACTTCGTTCTCACTCTCTATACCATCTTTCTAAGTGAATCGAATTCGAGATCGTAGCTAAAGCTAAGGCGCATAATCCTACTAAGCGGATTTCCGTTTAGTTGAGAAATGAGTTCGTCGTAAGTTCTCAAAGTGACGGATCCTGAACAACAGTTCCACGACGTGTCATTCGCGGGACATTTTGGGAGCAACAAGACGTTTGCAGGGATAGCAAAGTATTACTATTGGCCCCGATTTGTGTTAGTAACTAAGGACAGATTCTATGTAAATTAGCTGCCGAAATAACTCAAAATCGTTGGACTAAAATTCAGGACAGAAAAAGTCGACTCCACAAGAATCGTCGTCGTCGATCATAACTTTCTCGTTCGTGCTCCGACTGCGACGACTCTTGGTTCGTTGGAAAACTCTTGAGCAGGGGAGTCACTTCAGATATCTGCTCAAGAAAAATAACATTCATACACACTCAGAAAGTCCAAAATACACCGAACGCGAAGTCTTTCGTACGCGCACACCACGCATGCAAGACAAAAAAGATAAGATGGGTGGTAGACAAACGTGAATGCAAATGATAGCATCACACAACAAACTCCCCCTCTAGCTGCCAACCATCAGCCCACATGCCATAACTCAAGCATGCACCCTCAATGCATACTCATCCCAGCAAGCTTTACCCCCTTCCAATGCGCAGGTTCAGCCAAGCGCTTGGTGAAGATATCTGCAGCCTGCTGCTGGGTCTTCACTATCTCCAATCGCACCTCCTTGTCAAGTAGCCTCCTCACCCAGTGCCACTTGGGCCTGATGTGCTTTGCGAACCCATGAAGACAAGCATTCTTGGCCAACTTCACTGCTGACTCATTGTCACAAAATATGACAATCGGCTCCTTCTGGCACACTCCGATCTCCTCCAACAAACGCTTCAGCCACACCACCTCCTTTGCCCCATAATGCAGGGCCACACGAGGACAGCCCCACCTCATTCTGGTTCTTACTGTGCTAGCTCACTACACCACCTCCAAACAAGCACACATAGCCTCCAATGCTGGTGCCATCCGCCTTCACTGAGTTAAAGCTAGCAAGTCAAGAGCATCTCCCCCTTGCCCAAATCAGCAGCACCCCGTTGCTGCCTTTGCCTCACAGCACAGTACTCCAAACCCACAGATGCTGTAGCACTCACATAGCGGACCAACCTCTTGGCCGCTTCCAACTGCTCATGACTACGGCGTGAGACCACAATGGCAAGCCTGGATGTTGCAAAGGCAATGTCAGGCCGTGCGAGGTTCGCCGCATAGTTGAGTGCCCCAACCATGGAATGAAACAGCTTCCTGTCCATCTCACCCACCACCTCCTCATCAGCGTAGGCTCCACAGTGAACCCCAAAGGCGGTGGAGTTGCTGGCTTTCCTCCATCTTGCAGCCCATACTTCACAGCCAGCCCCTCACAGTACTTATTCTGGTGCAACCTCAACACTCCCTTGTCGAGTCTCTTTCAACATGCATCCCCAAGTAGTACTTCGCATCTCCCATCTTCGAGCACTTGAACTGCATCTACATCATGTCCTCCACATGGTCAATCATCGCAGACGACTGAGAGAAGAGAAGGATGTCGTCCATCCGCGGTTTGCAGCCGTTGACAACATCACCATCAGTGTTGTCCCTTTCCCCACACGAGCAAAGATCTCGTCTAAGTCCTTTCCCTTTGTCTCCTGAAACCCCTTAGCCACAAGCCTTGACTTGTGACGGGTCAGCTCCCCATCAGGTCCATACTTGTGCTTGAAAATCAGCTTTGAGGAAATAGCCTTCTTCTCAGGTGGCAGCTCACACAACTCCCACGTCTCATTCTTCAGTAGGGAGTCGTATTCCTCCTTCACACTCTGCTTCCACGTTTTCAGCATTGGGGCCGCTTAGTGCCTCAGCCAGGGTCTTGGGCTCAAGGACGGCTGCCCAATAGCAGTGTGCTATCTCATCCTCATCACACTGCACAACGACACTCCCAGCCCATAGCACCTCTGGCTGGCCACGACTCGGATAGGTCAGCCTGGCAGGAGGGCGCACATCCCTCCTAGGAAGCTCAGGCGGGTGTGGGGCACGTGATGGAGCACCTTAGTGTCACTGCGGCTGCGGCTGCTGCTGCTGTTGCGGCTGCTGCTACTGCGGCTGCTGTTGCTGCTCCAACTCATGTTCTCCCCCATCGTCAGTCACCCCAGAGATCTCCTCTTCTGACACAAGAAGACTTCCACTTGCCTCGAAGGCCGCTGCACCTCATTGGCCTCAACAATGAGTGGTGTGGTAGGAGGCTTCTGCTACTGCTGCTTCCACTCCTTGTAGTACAGAGACTCATGGAACTTCACATCCCTTGACACATTCAACCTCTGGCTGGTCAAGTCCCATAGAAGCCAGCCCTCGTGGTCCTTGGCAATCCCCAAATGCACACCTTATCTCCTAGAAGCTTCCAGTTTCCCTCGCTTCTCCTTTGGCACATGGAACACCACCATGCAGCCGTAAGCTCTCAGCATGTTCACAGCTGGTGCACTCCCATACCACTTGGTGTAGGGGACCCACTGCTTGTCCCCCACAGTCACCAGCACCCTCTTTTTCACAAGGGCGACCTGCCGCAGTGCAGTCGCCCAAAACATATCCGGCAGCCCTGCACGTCCAAGGAGAGTGCGTGCACCTTTCTGCAGGGTCTGGTTGAGCCACTCAGCTACGCCGTTCTGCTACGGGTTGTAGGGTACTGTGAGCTGATGCTGGATCCTCTTCCGCTTCAGCCCCCCCTCAAAATCAGTGTTGTTGAACTCCCCTTCATTGTCAGTATCAATCACATTCACCTTGTGTCCGCTCTCCCTTTGAGCTCTCGGCATCCACTCCTTAAGAACAGCCGCTTCCACCTCTCCCTTAGTCTTCAAAGGGTACACCCACACTGCACGCGTGTGGTCATCCACGATGGTCAAGAATTAGTGGCTACCCGTGAGGGAAGGGGACCTTGTAGGCCCACCACATCCATATGCACTAGCGCAAGTGGGAACTGGCTGGTGCTGAAGGGAAACTTGGTGAACTTCGTCTAAAGGCATGTAGGGCAGTTCCCAATCTCCTTTGCTGCCCCCTTCACCTCCAGACCCTTTAAGCTCCCTTCCTTCACCATCTTCTACAGCATAATTAAGTTCACATGACAAAGCCTCTCATGCCATGTCTCCCAATTCACCACTCCCAGTTGAAGCCTTTGCCCATACAGCTGTCCCATCCACACCAGCAAGCACCTCACTATGTGGCTGCTGCACTTTCTTGACTGCATCCTAAGCCCCAACAGTTGGTGCAGTCTCCTCTCCTCCCGCAGTTGCTTTAGCCACTGCTGCTGCTGATGCCGTTGCTGGAGGTTTCCCCTTCCAAAGGACGATGGGCAGCTGCCATAGGAATATGTTGCAGCTGCTCTTCTCATCTAGATTCCATAGCGGCAACTTCCCAAGCTTCGCATGGCAACTGGTTGGGCCAAAGGTCACTTCGGCCTTGCTCTTCTGCAGCCGGCGCACAGATAGGAGCTTAGCAAACAACCCCTCAACCAGCAGCACATTCCCAAGCCCCACAAGCTCCCCATTGCATTACCTTGGCATTCCCAACACCAATCACCAGGAGAAAAGCACCTAAAGCAGCAGCCACAAACTTGATCTTCCCGGGGGGCTTCACCTCATCAAGCAAATCTGCATGTGGGGTCATGTGACTTGTGCAACCTGAATCAATTACCCAGTGAGTGAGGGGGTGCATCACAACCTTCCCAACCGAGCCCACATCACCCTCACTCCCTTTCACATCTTCAACCATAAGGAACATCCCAGGGGAAGATTTACATTGTCCACCTGCACCATGTGAACCTGAACCTTGCACAGCGCCACCTTGTGCACATTCACCACTTGGCAGCTTCATGCCTCGAGGTGCCCAACCTTCAGGCCGGCTGAAACACTTGAACCATGGGTGTCCAACCTTCGTAGTACCTGCAATTTCCCTCCATTCGGATGCTCAATGTCAGAAACTAGACGAGGGAATGACTGCATTGAGAAGAAAGTTGGTACAATTACTAATCCTAATTGGGTTGTACCCCTTATGGGCTACCCCACTACAGCCTACACAATATAAACATTATAACAGTTTGACACACCCCCATAGGCAAAGTGGGGGAGAACAGGAGGTCACAAGACCAGTCAAGAAAAAGCAAAGCAAGCTCAGGGTGGATCACATGGTCACCACACACTCTGAGCACAAGCAAATGGCCACAAGGCCAGTTCACATGCAGAATTATACAAACGAGAACAAATAGTATCGTGATCATAACCTAGCAGGGGTAAGCATGCATGTATATGTAAATTGATCACTTTACAAGCAAACTCATGCAGTGAGAAAGTGAGGCAAAGTAGGCACAAGGCCTAAAACAATACAAAAACGCTGATGATCACCAGGCTAAAGTGCCTTGGTGAATATATGAGCAGTGTTGGCCCAAGTGGCCACGTAAGCAAGACGAAGCTGACCACGCTGCTGCAACTCTCGAGCAAGGAAGTAACGCAGAGCGATGTGCTTCATTATGTGCTTCAGTCCGTGCTCTCCACACAAGGCACTCATGGCCTTCTAGCCTACGTACAGAAGTGGAGGAGAACGAGGCCGCTCTCCCAAGTCGGTCAACAGGTAGGTGAGCCAGCGTAACTCCTGTGCAGCCATGGCCCCTGCGTAGATCTCAGCCTCACAACTAGAAATGAGAACAGAAGATGAGTGGGTAGACCGCCAAGAAACAGAGCCGGAGCCAAGGCTGAAAGTGTAACCCTGTGACAACCGCTGTGTAGCCAAGTCGTCAACCCAAGACGCGTCTGCGTATCCAGTGAGGACAACTGGACCCCGTCCTCCAAGCACGAGCCCCATGCCTGATGTACAGCGCAAGTAGCGCAACACCCTCTTAGCGGCCTCCCAGTGCTCTGGTCGATGTCTCCCGAGCGCAACGTAGCGTGCCAGGATGCTAAGAGGGTAGGCAAGGTCAGGTCGAGTGCAAGTCATCAGGTACATGAGGCAGCCCACAAGCTCTGGTTACGGGCCACTCGGCTCTACAGACTCGTCCAAAGGTGGAGCTGAGAGCGAGTGACCAGTAGGCCGAGGAGTGGACTGTGGCGAGGAGTACCGGAAGCCGAAGCACTGAAGGACCTGGTGCACCATGTGTGACTGAGTCAGGGCGATGGTGCGCGGTGCTCTGTCCCGGGTGATCTGCAAGCCAAGATAGCTGTGCAGCTCACCCAGGTAAGTGTAGGTGTGTCTCTTCTACAGCTCCGACTTCACAAGGGCCAGTGCCTCAGTGTCAGCAGTGGCAAAAACCAAATCGTCGACGTACACGAAGATGTAGAACGGCGGCAGCGAAGTGTCGGTGCGCAGATTCAGCGACGGGTCTGCAGTCGAAGGAGCAAACCCAAGAGCCGCAAGCGTCGTCCTCCGTGTGTTGTGCCACTCGTGAGGCACCTGGCGGAGACTGTAGACTGGCCGCCGAAGGCTCCACTGGGTACCTGCAGGAAACAACCCAGTGAAGCCAGGTAGGCAGCGCAGCCAGATCTCCTCGTGCAGGCTGCCCCGTAAGAAAGCTGTGCTGAAGTCAAGAGAGTGAAGCTCGTAGTCACGCTGAGCGGCAACGTGCAGCAGCACCTGAAGAGTGGCCATCTTCGGGGTAGGGGAGAAGGTCTGGAAGAAGTCAACTCCCTATGACTGACTGAAGCCTCGTGCAATATAACGAGCCTTGAAGACAGGCGGAGAATCCGACAGCCGCTTCACCCTGAAAATCCACATGCCATCGACTATGTTCGCTACAGAAGGGGGAATTGCGTTGACGTAGGTGCTTGTGGACTTCCAAGATGCCATCTCTGTGTCCATGGCTGTCTGCCACTGAGAGGAGTAGGGACCCTTAATCGCCTCTGCATACGAGCGCGGGTCGGGATGTCGTGGGGGCAGAGACGACAGCGGCGGCGGAACAAAAAACGGTCGCTGCTGCACAGTGCCTCCAGCACCAGTACCGCCAGCTCAAGCACCCCCAACGCCAGCACCTCCAGATCCAGGGTTTCCAGCTCCAGTGCCTCCAGCTCCAGTGCCTCCAGCTCTAGCTCCTCTTGCTCCAGCACCTCCAGCGCCAGCGCCTCCAGTGTTGTGCCAAAGCACTATAGTTGCAGAGTCATCGCATTCCCATTCTGCCTACAAGCCTGCTCAGATTCTGGAATTTTGTGGGGATGTGCTTCAACATGTGTTCTTCAGACCCTTCAATTTTCAGAATTTTTGAAACAGTTTTCAAGGCATGGCAACATTTTTAGTTTCAAGACTTATGGCATCCCGGAAGTGTGTGTTACTCTTTTTTGGTAACACCCGAGTTCACCATTTCGGCTGCTGACTCATCTACCAAGCTCTGATTGGTATGAAAATCGGTGTGGCAGTTCTTTGCTTTATGTTTCAGGTGGCCACCGAGTTTCATGACAACCCAACATTGAAGCAGTACGTAACAGCTGTCGAAAGTTACTATTCCGTAGTCATGGTGCACTGTTGGTAGTATTTCCCTTGCCACCCTTTCATTGTTGTCATGCCAATAGTGCAGGGACAGAGAATGAGACAAGAAGTACAGGTGGTCAAGTGGGACTCTACCATCCTCCTTTTTAGAAGTGTGGTCTTCTTGGAAGCAGCTTGCAAGAGGGTGCAAGTGGGAAGACAAGCTGACTCATGATTGGCTTGACTCACTATTGGTAGCCTTGAGTACAGCTCTGAACATCCAAGTGTGGTTGGCTTTGCTGACCTAGCTAGGACGTTTCCTATCCTTCTCTAGCCTTTCTCCCCTAGTACTCAACCTTTTCTGAGTTCCCAGGATGGTCCCAACCCCTTAAGAGAACCCTAGACAATGTTGTACTCACCTCTTCCTTGCATCAATCAAACTACACGTTTTCAGCCAAGCTCACGTTTTCGTTCACTGCGTAGCGCATACACCTTTGATCAAAGCAATAAATATCAAGTTGGAGAGCAGACTTTTGAATCTAACGTCTGTCCAAGTTTCAGCATCGTATCTTATCGGAGGTGATCGTGACGGCGTTTTGAACAGAGGCGGTTCGAAGTTATCAGATTCTGCTTAGGCGGTTTCATGGGCATCCGTGACCCCTAAGTGGACTCTAGACTATAACAAGTGGTATCAGAGCGGTTCTTCTCTATTCCTGGGTCAATATGGAGGCTGCAGGTTCTGCTCCAGCTGGTCCTAGTGGCAGTGGTGGCGTGAGAGGCGCTGGGGAAGCAGGAAGAGGCGTTGCAGGCGGATCTGCACCAATAGCATCCATTTCAACACCAGCCAAGGATGATGTGAAGGCATTCAACCTCGAGAAGTTATCTGGGGAGGATTGGGCATCATGGAGCTTCAGGATGGAGCTCCTAATTAACCATTATGGGTTGCTTGAAGTGATGGATGGAGAATTGAAGAGTCCTGTGAGCGAAGGAGCGACCAAGGAATGGGATCGCCAATAAAATGATGGATTCTTCCCTTTCTCTCAATGCCTCTCATCCAACCTGCTGCACCATGTCAAGCATCTCATCAAGGATATGCAGTGTGGTCCCAAGGCATGGAAAATATTGAAGAATGTCCATGCCCCCAGCAGCTAAGCAATAATGGTGGTGCTCGAGCGACAACTCCATGCGGTGAAGATCAATGAGGGTGATGCCGTGCAAGGAGCGTTCGATCAACTCCGGGACCTCTATGTGAAGCTCTCTGCTGCTGGTGTGGACTACCCTGAGAAGATCAAGTGCTACAAGGCTCTCTCCTTGCAGCCGGAGTTGTGGGGGCTACCCTAAGAAGCAAGGAGATATAGCTCACTCATCAACGGAGATCGATTTTGTGAGTCATCGAGGTACAGTAGGGAGCCTCTCTAGAATCGCTCAGTAGGTCAGCTGTAATTCATCGAGCCACGTATCGCACTGGATCGGATGGCCCTCAGATCAAATGTGAGAACGCTGATAGTAGCCATAGCGGGCAAAGCAGGGTGGCGCGTGACGAGTAGGGGGGCATGCAGGCAACAGGACAGTGTGATGGGCAGGGCTGTTGGTGCAACCCTATGGTTGGTTGAGCGGCAGCATTAGAAGTATCGCAAGCTCGCTGGGATGCCTTTGATCTGAGAAGAGTAAGATCCTAAGGCCAACAATCTGAGGGGGAGTTTGTTGGTGCAACCCTACGGTTTGCATTCGGCTTGTTGTCTGTGTGCGTGCATGCGTGCGTGCATGGAATAGTATGAGGGCATGAAATAATATATATTTCAAGCTTATATATTGTGTGAATGTTGAGTCATGATGTCAAGTGTGTGTGTCGAGACAATAGCGAGTCATCGCTAGTCACATGTCCACGTCATCGTTTGTGTGTCTCGCGCGGTTTCTATTCTGTCGTGTGTGGAACGTTCGACGTGTCGCAGGTGTGTGGAGCAGACTTCCAAGAACTCAAGGTAGAATTTATCTTGAAGAAGCAGAGCCATGGTTTCAAGATTCAAGTGATTTCGAAGCTCTCCAAATGGGTAAACTTCAAGACAATGGGAATAGTTACATTATAATGTGTAGTGTAACATTTCTCTTCGTGTAGGCCCTTGTGGAGGGTAGTTTCGAGACTCTTCATGGTTGGGGACAGTATGGCACTGTTCCACATCACTGTACCTCGGCTCTTGGGGTTTGTAGAGGCTGGGAGTCATTCCCAACTCGTAACTCTTCCTAATTTGTGTTCTAAGACTTTACTGGCTGCCATAGTGCCGTTCATTCAAACCGACGTTGTTCCGTCCATTCTTAATGAAATCGTGTGATCAAAATTGCACATTGTAGACGACGTTTAGACGCTCCGGATCCAAGTTGAATCAGGTCATTTGCAGCTGTGACCAGAATGCTATGAAGGTTTAAAGCCGCTGTGCAGAAATCCGACTATGCACTCTATCTTTCGTTTTTTGCACATTCAAGCCTACTGTGACTATTATAAGTGGTATCAGAGCCCTTTGAGGCAGTTTTGACAATGTCTAGACCTGAGGAAAGGGGTTTCAGAGGTGCTGGTGGTACTGGAGAAGCCCAAGCTCTAATCCAACCCCGTAATCCCACCATGTCTCCCATGCAACCATGTCTTGCCCCACCTAGGGATGAGCCTAGGATGTTTGGGCTTGACAATTTCAACGGTGACAGCTTCGCTGAATGTTCCTTCAAGATGGAGAACATCTTTGACCACTATGACCAGCTGGAGGTGATGGAAGGAACATAGAAGCGCCCCGAGTACGACCCGGAGAAGAGCTCGTGGGTGCGGAAGAGCACACAAGGCTATCTACTACTTCGGCAAGTGTTGGGGAGCAGCCAAATCCGTCACATCAAGCCATTCTAGCGTGAACCAGAGAAGGGACCAAAGGCATGGGCTGCTCTCAAGGGTATACACGCTCCTGCAACAGCGGCGGTAGCGGTGGTGTCGGGACGGCAAATGGCGACACTACGAATTGAAGAAGATGAACCCGTGGAAGAAGGGGTGCAGAAATTCTTCGACTTGTTGACGCGGCCTGAGGGAGCTGATTTGAAATACAGTGAGCTCCAAAAGAAGACCAAGTTGCTGGCCCTACTGCCCACGTCATGGTCCTCACTCATCAACTTGAATCACGATCTGCCCCGCCTCTCGCTCGAAGACGTGAACCGAGCTATCCTTCAAGAGGATTTCCGCCGCCGTGAGTTGGCGAGTGCGGATGGCGCCGGGGCAGCAAGCATCGGCCATATATATGGCCGTGGAAGGGGCAGAGGACGAGGTTGAGGAAGGTTTGGAGGCAGCAACTTCAACGGAGGCCGCGGGAGTGGCGGATACGACAGCGAAGACAAGAGCTACGGACGCAGTCGCAGCCGATTCAACGGTGAGTTCCACTATTACCACAAGAACTGACAAATGTTGCGTGATTGCTACAAACTCCCTGATGGATGGACCCCTGCTCAAGGCCACAAGGGCAGGGGAGCAGGAGGAGGGAGAGGAAGAGGCCGTGGAGGCCGTGGCGGTCGCGGAGGTGGTGCTGGAAATATGAAGAGTGACGGCAACGAGAGCGAGTCGAGGGACGATCGCTTTCCGGGTCAATTCTTCTTCATATCCACGCAAGAACTGGCTGGTCCAGAGAAGGATCAATAGCGGCACTACTTGGACTATTGAGGAGCCAGCAGCTGTGGGGAAGGTCACCCTACACTCCTTGGACTATTGGGTGATCGATAGCGGCGCTACCTATAGCATGACAGCTCGTGCGGACTTGCTCACCGAACTCAAACCGTCACCGGTGAAGCATGTCACATCGGCATTGGAGTATTGAGCAGAGGTGAAAGGCATGGGCAAGGCCATGTTCAAGGGTGCTGATGAGAAGATGGTGGGCCTCAAGAACGTGCTTTGGGTGCCCAACCTTGCTACGAACCTGATTTCTGTGCGGCGGTTGCAAAAGGCCGGCATGGACACGAGCTCGAAGGGAGCCAAGACCTACACCGCAAGGATTGGCGAGCGGATTCTATCGGACCTTCACGAGAATAGGGATGTCTACAATGAGATGTGGCAGATCCCTGTGGTCCCAATGCCTGAGGAGAGGCAAGTGGCAGCAAGCTTCAGCACCAAGGGTGAAGCGGTTGGTAGCGGCGATGGCGCGAACGGTCACGCTAAGGAGAATGAGTCCAAGAAGTGCAATCTTGGAGGGACCAGTAAGCTCGGTGAACACAAGGAGAGTGATGCAACAGCTCAGAAGCAGCACAAGGGCGAGGAGAGCCCTAAGGCAGCAGCGGATGAGGAATACGGAGAGAGCATGTGGGGCACTGTTGCGAGTGCGGCATTCTCCATTCCGGCTTCGGCTACGGGGGAGTGTGATCGGCTCACTTTGCATTGGCGAATGGGGCATTTGGCCCTGTCTGTAAAGCAGCAGCTAGTAAAGGGAGAGATGGTTGCTGGCATACGTGTAAATGGTGAGCCCACCGAGGTACTTCGCTGCCCGACGTGCATGCAAGCCAAGTTCACCCGTTTCCCGTTCTCTAGTTCGGAGGCAACGGCTAAGGCACCGCTTGACGAGGTGATGAAAGACGTGGTGGGTCCCCTGAAGCTTGGAGCTGCTGGAGCTGAGTATTTCCTCACCATTGTGGATGTCTACACGCGCATGACCTGGGTGTACGTGCTGTCCAAGAAGAGGGACGTGGCTGAAACGGTGAAGACCGATTGGTTGCCAAACACCGACCGTTGGGCTGCAATACTTGGTGGCGGCGCAAAGGAGCCAAAAGGGTGTGGATGGTGTTGAACCCGGGTGTTTGTTCCTCACCGCATTCTCGGATGCTTTTTACGAATCGGATTGAGAGGACATGGCAAGTGCTGAAGGGTTCATTTGCTGTGTTGGTGGAGGCCCAATTGCTTGGGAGAGCAAGAAGCAGGTGGATGAAGCATTGAGCTCGGTGGAGTCCGAGTACATGGCACTCTTCCGTGCCGTACGGGAGATTGTGTGGCAGCGGCGTCTGTTGGCTGAATTGGGGGAGGAGCAGCAAGGAACTACCCCACTCTATTGTGACAGCCAGGGTGCCATTGCTCTTACTAAGAATCCTGTGTTGCATTGCCTCACGAAGCACATGAGGGTGAAATGGCATTGGACGAGGAGCATGGTGGCTGCGGGTGAAGTTGAGTTGCACTACGTGAAGACGACGGGGCAGCCAGCTGACATGATGACTAAGAGGCTGGTGGAGCAATAGCATTGGAAGTGTTGCAAGCTGGCTGGGATGGCTCTGAACTGAGAAGAGCAAGATCCTAAGGCCAAAAATCCGAGGGGGAGTTTGTTGGTACAACCCTACGGTTTGCATTAGGCTTGTTGTCCGTATGCGTGCAAGCGTGTGTGCATGGAATGGTATGAGGGCATGAGATAATATATATTTCATGCTTATAATATTGTGTGAATGTTAAGTCATGATGTCGAGTCTATGTGTCGAGTCAATAGCGAGTCATCGCTAGTCGCATGTCTCTGTGTGTGTCTTGCGCAGTTTCTATTTTTTCGTCGTTTGTGTGTCTCGCGTAGTTTCTATTTTGTTGTTTGTCTGTGTCGCGCGGTTTCTATCGTATGGCCCCGGATATAGGCGCTGTCCGATTAAAGGCGCCGGCGCCTCTATCTGGAGCATGGCGCTTATGGCCGTTCCTTGATTATAAGCGCCCCCCCTAGAAAACGTTTACTTATTATAAGCGCACATGCAATTCTAGTTTAAATTCTTGCTTAAAACGGTAACGAAATTCATTTTTGCAGCGAGTCAGATTTCGATTTCGCTTGGTTTGACTCGCGAAGACCTGACTGGCTGCACGTCTAGTCAGGATCTGCTGGCATGACGTGTCTTTGCCTGTGTGTGCACCCAGAATATCGCTTGCGCGAGATTTTGTTTTGTGACGCTAAAGCATTTCGACTCGGTTGAAATGGCAAGAAGAAAATGAACACTTTGGTGATCTAAATATATAATTACGTATTTGTCATTATATAAGCGCCGGCGCTTATGGCCGTTACTCAATTACAAGCGCCCCCCCTCAAAAAAATGAATTTATTATAAGCGCATATGCGCCTATATCCGGGGTAATACGGTATTTTGTTTTGTGTGGAACGTTCGGCTTGTCGCAGGTGAGTGCAGCAGACCCATCAAGAACTCAAGGATGAGTTTATGATGAAGAACCAGAGCCTTGGTTTCAAGATTCAAGTGATCGCAAAGCCCGCGAAAAAGGGTACACCTCAAGATATTGATAATAGTTACATTACTTTGTGTAGTGTAATATTTCACGTGATGTAGGCCCTTGTGAAGGGTAGTTTCGAGACCCTTCATGGTTGGGGACAGTGTGGCACTGTTCCACATCACTGTACCTTGGCTCTTGGGGTTTGTAGGAGCTGGGAGTCATTCCCAACTCGTAACTCTTCCTATCTTGTGTTATAAGACTATAGTGGCTGCCATAGTACCGCTCGTTCAAACCAACGCTGTGTCGTCAATTCTTTATCAAATCGTGCAATATAAATTGCTTATTGTAGACGACGTGAAGACGCTCCAGATCCAATTTGAATCAAGTTATTTGCAGCTGTAATTTGTGTTCTAAGACTATAGTGGCTGTCATAGTGCTGTTCGTTCAAACCAACGTTGCGTCGTCCATTCTCAATGAAATCGTGCGATCTAAATTGCCTAGTATAGATGACATTAAGACGCTCCAGATCCAAGTTGAATCAGGTCATTTGCAGCTGTGACCAGAACTCTATGAATGTTTAAAGCCGCTGTGTAGAAATCCGACAGTGCACTCTATCTTTCCTTTTTGGCACATTCAAGCCTACTGTGACTATAACAAGGGCAGCGTGCGGTCACTAGGGAAGCGTGCGTGGGCAGATCAGGGGGACGTGGCGGCCAGCAGGGCGGCGCGACAGCCAGCAGGGCGGCGCGTGGGCAGGGCAGGGCGGCTCGGCGGCCAGCAGGGTGGCGCGCGGGCGGGGCAGGGCAGCGCACGGGCAGGGCAGGGCGGCACAGCGGCCAGCAGGGTGGCGCTCGGGTAGGGCAGGGCCGCGCGGCGGCCAGCAGGGCGGCGCGCGGGCAGGGCAGGGCGGCAGGGCAGGGCCGCGCGGCAGGCGGCAGGGCTGTGCGCGGGCAGGGCAGGACGGCGCGCGGCTAGCAGGGCGGCACGACGCGCAGGGCAGGGCAGCGCGCAGCAAGCTAGGCAGCGCAACAGGCAGGGCAGGGCAGCGCGCAGCCAGCAGGACAGCGCGACAGGCAGGGCAGGGCAGGGCAGCGCGTCTGGTGCTGTAGGGCGCTATGGGCAGCGAACTAATCGGTGGGCCCTAAAAAAAAACGGTCCTGGAACAGGACCTGCTCTGAAACCATGTCAAAAACTAGACGAGGGAATGATTGCATTGAGAAGAAAGTTGGTACAAGTACTAACCCTAATTGGGTTGTACCCCTTATGGGCTACCCCACTACAACCTACACAGTATAAACATTATAACAGTTTGACACTCACCCTGCCACCAGAGCTCCCATGCCCCTCATTGTAGTCACCTCGGCCTTTCCCTCTGCCAAAGCCTCTCCCACGGCCTCGGCCTCTCCCACCCCCTCTTCCTCTGCTGCCTCCTACAGCTCCATACCCCTCAGCAATCTTGTTGGTAGGACCACCTCCCGTGTGGCACTTGCGAAAGTCCTCCTGCAGAATCTCTTGCTGATTGGTGAGGGTGGGGATAAAGTTGTCCCATGAGTTATCAAGCACCGAGATGATCTTGGTGCACTGCTGCGTCTGCAACACCGTGCTACCCGCCGCTGCCATCCTCGCATAGGTGTCCTTGATCTTGTCAAGGACCGGCTCCACATCATCACCCGGCTGCATGGAGAGGGCAGCCAACTCCTTCTCCAACACAATCACCATCGATAACGTGTTGGGCTGAATCACGTCGCATAGTAGCTTTCATGCCTTTGGTCCGGAATCATCCAACTCCACCAAATCCTTGATGTGCTGGAACATGTCGTTGTTGACCGATTGTAGAATGAGGTCGTACATACAGCGCTCCTCTCAATCCATCGGTCATGTGCCTCTCCTTCATTAGGTCTCTTGTCTTCTCCCATCGCAAGTTTCAGCAGCTTGTAGCGCTTGAAGGCGCTCCTCATCCGCCCGCTCCGTTCCTCATAATTGGAGCCATCCAACGCCTCAATCTTGGATGGTGGCGGCTCACTCCTCTTCTCAGCTGCATCTCCTCTCCTTTGACTCACCTTCTCTTCACCCAATCACAAATTTCAGCTCCCCCCTTGCTGTCCACAACGAAGTCCCACAATAGTTTCACAAGTGTCGGCGCCAACGAAATCTCGGCAGAGTTTCTCCTTAATGGAAGTCACATCCAACGTTTAGAACTCCACTTTGGCACACCCACAGGCCATGGTGGGTCTAGAAGGTTTTTCGCACCTCAGTAGGCTCTTCACAAAGTCCTCAATCAGCTCTGATACCACTTGTTAGTAACTAGGGATGGAATCTACGTAAATTTGTGGCCGAAATAACTCACAATCGTTGGACTAGAATTCTGGACAGAAAAAGTCGACTCCACAAGAATTGACGTTGACGAAAAGTTCATCGTTAAAACTTCACCAAACCCAGATATTTTGTAGCTCTGGACTGTGGCTACAAGTCCAAATTTGAATCGCATGGAAATGTGAAGTACTTCTTGAGTTATGAATTTCGGCGCGCTAGGGGGTATGCTGGAGCCGAAACGTAACTCAAACTTCAATCTTATCCCAAGAACCACACAAGAGAATTGGAGTAGCAAGAAACCAGGTAGGAGGGGACGAGGAGGACAAGAGAGAAGGTCCCCAAGGAGTCCCCAACCAAGGAGACCCCATAAGCACGCAATTCCCCTCCCTATAGGAACCCTTCCCCTCCCTATAGGAACCCAACTTTCACCCTTGTCATTTTCCCAACCCATGCAATCCACCTCACCCCAACTTGGCCACACTTGCCAACCTTGTTTGGCTTCTCCCAACCACTTGGCAGCAACTAGAGTAGAAGTGACGAATTTCCCCAACCCCCAAAAGTCTATACCCCATATAGAGTCACTCCACAAATTCCCATAGTCGCTGCACCACAACCATAACTTCGAACGATCATAACTTTCTCGTTCGTGCTCCGATCGCGACGATCCTTGATTCGTCGGAAAACTCTTGAGCAGGGGAGTCACTTCAGATATCTTCGCAAGCAGAATAACATTCATACACACTCAGAAAGACCAAAACACACCAAACGCAAAGTCCTTCGCACCCGCACACCACGCATGCAAGACAGAAAGATAAGATGGGTGGTAGACAGACGTGAATGCAAATAATAGCATCACACAACAGATGGCAGCAGACGTGCAGCAGTTCGTCACCTCATGCGACACGTGCCAGCGGATGAAGAGTAGCAAGCAGAAAAAAGCAGGGTTACTTTAGCCTCTACCCGTACCAGAGCAGCCATGGCAAGTCGTTAGCTGACTTCATCATTGGGCTTCCTTCAACCTCACGAGTAAGAACTAGAGGGAACTCATGGGTTTGTTGGGGACAAATCTTGCAATATCTACAGCATACCACCCCCAGAATGACGGATAGACAAAGCGACTCAATCAGGTGCTTGAACAGCTACTGCACATAGCTTGCAAAGAGGACATCAGCCACTGGGATCTACAGTTACCGACACTCGAGTTCGCTTACAACAAGGCGTCAAATGTGGCCACTGGAAAATCTCCTTTCTTTCTATGCTACGGACGGGAACCGCTTACACCACAACAGCCAACCACACCGGCACACGTCCAAGCCGCACATGACTTTGTTACCACCACGCAGCAGCTATGGGAGAAGACTCAGCAACGTCTCTGCGGAGATAATTTAATCAACGGGAGCTAGACTGCGGGCTAGGCACGGGTCAAGAGTGATCTCTGCGTTCGTTCCTTTGTCGTTCACTTGTGCTCACTCTACTTGTGTATTCACGGGGAAAGTTGGCAAGAGTTTCACTAGCAAAAAATTTCAATAATGGTTCAATCAAGTTGGCAAGGGAAGACTACATTAGAGCTAGCATGCAAGCAGGACAACTGCCAGCGCAGCATGGTCGACCGCATTCCAGCAGTACAAAGTTGCGACCCGCCAACACTGCAAGTCGACAGCGTGCCAACGCTGCAGTAAGTCGGCTGCACTGCGTTGCACCTGCAAGACAGCAGTGCATCCGCTTCGCAGGTGCGCGCAGATGATTGGCGGGCTGTGTCTTGTCACCTGCACAGAGCACACACGAGATCGTCCTCACGATGACGACTACATCTGATCAGCCACGTCGACCTCTGGATACCATCACCGAGGTCGGTCTCACCAAAACCACCTGAGCAACCGACACATTTCTCCGCAGAACCTCGTCACCCAGGTAACCTGGTCGACCAGGCAACCACGTCGACGAGCTGCTCCTTTGCGTGCCCGTCGACCACCCAAGCCGACGACCACCTCTAGTCGACTTCACCAGGTCCACCACACCCTTGGTTGACCAGCTCCAGGTCAACGACACTCCTGGTCGACCAGCCCTAGGTCGACCAGCCCTAGGTCGACCAGCACACCTGTCAGCCGACCACACCCAGTCGGCTTCATCGGATCGGCGTCACCAAGTCGACACCTCCGATGTTGACCTCGTGAGGTTGACCACCCGAAGTCAGCGCCCTCCCGATGCTGGCGCCCTTGCAATGGCCCACGTGCAGGTCAACCAGCCCCGTCGATCAGCTTGCCCACTACTGCAGGTCGGCTGCACCTCACGCACACCCGACCACGAGGTCGGCTTTGCCCAAGAGAGGATGGGGCCAACACAACTCCCGTTGACAGTCTCACTATGAGTTGCCAACTTAGACTTGCCAGACTGCAACGGATCCTCTCACGAACTCATCGACCTTGTCTCACTTGAGTTTGAGTACATATCTGTTAGGATCGATAGGATCAAGTTCAGAAAAGAGCGAATGTATTGAATGATCCAACTGGGTACAACACGAGGCTATATATAGTCTCGACACTAGGCCAGTAACCCAGGTGTTACGTGAATATTCTGAGGGTCGCGAAGCGTCCCAAACAGAACCTTCTCGAATTCGGTAGAAGGCAAATCGGTAGCAACCAAAAGGCTTGGAAACCGGAACACGCAACTTGGTTCCGTGCTATAATTATAATAGAACATAGGAATGTACCTAACCTAGGAAATCAAGCATAAGCATGCATGATAAAATAAACCTAAGCTAGAAATAGCATAATAAGCAAGCATAAGCCATCATCCTTGCCTCCATCATCCTTGCCTCCATCATCCTTGCTTCCATCATCCTTGCTTCCATCATCCTTGCCTCCATCATCCTTGCCTCCATCATCCTTGCATCCATCATCCTTGCTACCATCATCCTTGCCTCCATCATCCTTGCCTCCATCATCCTTGCCTCCATCATCCTTGCCTCCATCATCCTTGCCTCCATCATCCTTGCCACCATCATCCTTGCCTCCATCATCTTTGCCTCCATCATCCTTGCCTCCATCATCCTTGCCTCCATCATCCTTGCCTCCATCATCCTTGCCTCCATAATCCTTGCTTCCATCATCCTTGCTTCCATCATCCTTGCCTCCATCATCCTTGCCTCCATCATCCTTGCCTCCCTCATCCTTGCCTCCATCATCCTTGCCTCCATCATCCTTGCCTCCATCATCCTGGCCTCAATCATCCTTGCTTCCATCATCCTTGCTTCCATCATCCTTGCCTCCATCATCCTTGCTTCCATCATCCTTGCTTCCATCATCCTTGCCTCCATCATCCTTGCCTCCATCATCCTTGCCTCCATCATCCTTGCCTCCATCATCGTTGCATCCATCATCCTTGCCACCATCATCCTTGCCTCCATCATCCTTGCCTCCATCATCCTTGCCTCCATCATCCTTGCCTCCATCATCCTTGCCTCCATCATCCTTGCCTCCATCATCCTTGCCTCCATCATCCTTGCCTCCATCATCCTCGCCTCCATCATCCTCGCCTCCATCATCCCTTGCCTCCATCATCCTTGCCTCCATCATCCTTGCCTCCATCATCCTTGCCTCCATCATCCTTGCTTCCATCATCCTTGCTTACATCATCCTTGCCTCCATCATCCTTGTCTCCATCATCCTTGCCTCCATCATCCTTGCCTCCATCATCCTTGCCTCCATCATCCTTGCCTCAATCATCCTTGCCTCCATCATCCTTGCTTCCATCATCCTTGCCTCCATCATCCTTGCCTCCATCATCCTTGCTTCCATCATCCTTGCTTCCATCATCCTTGCCTCCATCATCCTTGCCTCCATCATCCTTGCCTCCATCATCCTAGCCTCCATCATCCTTGCCACCATCATCCTTGCCACCATCATCCTTGCTTCCATCATCCTTGCCTCCATCATCCTTGCCTCCATCATCCTTGCCTCCATAATCCTTGCCTCCATCGTCCTTGCCTCCATCATCCTTGCCTCCATCATCCTTGCCTCCATCATCCTTGCCTCCCTCATCCTTGCCTCCATCATCCTTGCCTCCATCATCCTTGCCTCCCTCATCCTTGCCTCCATCATCCTTGCCTCCATCATCCTTGCCTCCATCATCCTTGCCTCCATCATCCTTGCCTCCATCATCCTTGCCTCCATCATCCTAGCCTCCATCATCCTTGCCTCCATCATCCTTGCCACCATCATCCTTGCCACCATCATCCTTGCCTCCATCATCCTTGCCTCCATCATCCTTGCCTCCATCATCCTTGCCTCCATCATCCTTGCCTCCATCATCCTTGCCTCCATCATCCTTGCCTCCATCATCCTTGCCTCCATCATCCTTGCTTCCATCATCCTTGCTTCCATCATCCTTGCCTCCATCATCCTTGCCTCCATCATCCTTGCCACCATCATCCTTGCCTCCATCATCCTTGCCTCCATCATCCTTGCCTCCATCATCCTTGCCTCCATAATCCTTGCTTCCATCATCCTTGCTTCCATCATCCTTGCCTCCATCATCCTTGCCTCCATCATCCTTGCCTCCCTCATCCTTGCCTCCATCATCCTTGCCTCCATCATCCTTGCCTCCATCATCCTTGCCTCAATCATCCTTGCTTCCATCATCCTTGCTTCCATCATCCTTGCCTCCATCATCCTTGCTTCCATCATCCTTGCTTCCATCATCCTTGCCTCCATCATCCTTGCCTCCATCATCCTTGCCTCCATCATCCTTGCCTCCATCATCGTTGCATCCATCATCCTTGCCACCATCATCATCCTTGCCTCCATCATCCTTGCCTCCATCATCCTTGCCTCCATCATCCTTGCCTCCATCATCCTTGCCTCCATCATCCTTGCCTCCATCATCCTTGCCTCCATCATCCTCGCCTCCATCATCCTCGCCTCCATCATCCCTTGCCTCCATCATCCTTGCCTCCATCATCCTTGCCTCCATCATCCTTGCCTCCATCATCCTTGCTTCCATCATCCTTGCTTACATCATCCTTGCCTCCATCATCCTTGCCTCCATCATCCTTGCCTCCATCATCCTTGCCTCCATCATCCTTGCCTCCATCATCCTTGCCTCAATCATCCTTGCCTCCATCATCCTTGCTTCCATCATCCTTGCCTCCATCATCCTTGCCTCCATCATCCTTGCTTCCATCATCCTTGCTTCCATCATCCTTGCCTCCATCATCCTTGCCTCCATCATCCTTGCCTCCATCATCCTAGCCTCCATCATCCTTGCCACCATCATCCTTGCCACCATCATCCTTGCTTCCATCATCCTTGCCTCCATCATCCTTGCCTCCATCATCCTTGCCTCCATAATCCTTGCCTCCATCGTCCTTGCCTCCATCATCCTTGCCTCCATCATCCTTGCCTCCATCATCCTTGCCTCCCTCATCCTTGCCTCCATCATCCTTGCCTCCATCATCCTTGCCTCCATCATCCTTGCCTCCCTCATCCTTGCCTCCATCATCCTTGCCTCCATCATCCTTGCCTCCATCATCCTTGCCTCCATCATCCTTGCCTCCATCATCCTTGCCTCCATCATCCTAGCCTCCATCATCCTTGCCTCCATCATCCTTGCCACCATCATCCTTGCCACCATCATCCTTGCCTCCATCATCCTTGGCTCCATCATCCTTGCCTCCATCATCCTTGCCTCCATCATCCTTGCCTCCATCATCCTTGCCTCCATCATCCTTGCCTCCATCATCCTTGCCTCCATCATCCTTGCTTCCATCATCCTTGCTTCCATCATCCTTGCCTCCATCATCCTTGCCTCCATCATCCTTGCCACCATCATCCTTGCCTCCATCATCCTTGCCTCCATCATCCTTGCCTCCATCATCCTTGCCTCCATAATCCTTGCTTCCATCATCCTTGCTTCCATCATCCTTGCCTCCATCATCCTTGCCTCCATCATCCTTGCCTCCCTCATCCTTGCCTCCATCATCCTTGCCTCCATCATCCTTGCCTCCATCATCCTTGCCTCAATCATCCTTGCTTCCATCATCCTTGCTTCCATCATCCTTGCCTCCATCATCCTTGCCTCCATCATCGTTGCATCCATCATCCTTGCCACCATCATCCTTGCCTTCATCATCCTTGCCTCCATCATCCTTGCCTCCATCATCCTTGCCTCCATCATCCTTGCCTCCATCATCCTTGCCTCCATCATCCTTGCCTCCATAATCCTTGCCTCCATCGTCCTTGCCTCCATCATCCTTGCCTCCATCATCCTTGCCTCCATCATCCTTGCCTCCCTCATCCTTGCCTCCATCATCCTTGCCTCCATCATCCTTGCCTCCCTCATCCTTGCCTCCATCATCCTTGCCTCCATCATCCTTGCCTCCATCATCCTTGCCTCCATCATCCTTGCCTCCATCATCCTTGCCTCCATCATCCTAGCCTCCATCATCCTTGCCTCCATCATCCTTGCCACCATCATCCTTGCCACCATCATCCTTGCCTCCATCATCCTTGCCTCCATCATCCTTGCCTCCATCATCCTTGCCTCCATCATCCTTGCCTCCATCATCCTTGCCTCCATCATCCTTGCCTCCATCATCCTTGCCTCCATCATCCTTGCTTCCATCATCCTTGCTTCCATCATCCTTGCCTCCATCATCCTTGCCTCCATCATCCTTGCCACCATCATCCTTGCCTCCATCATCCTTGCCTCCATCATCCTTGCCTCCATCATCCTTGCCTCCATAATCCTTGCTTCCATCATCCTTGCTTCCATCATCCTTGCCTCCATCATCCTTGCCTCCATCATCCTTGCCTCCCTCATCCTTGCCTCCATCATCCTTGCCTCCATCATCCTTGCCTCCATCATCCTTGCCTCAATCATCCTTGCTTCCATCATCCTTGCTTCCATCATCCTTGCCTCCATCATCCTTGCTTCCATCATCCTTGCTTCCATCATCCTTGCCTCCATCATCCTTGCCTCCATCATCCTTGCCTCCATCATCCTTGCCTCCATCATCGTTGCATCCATCATCCTTGCCACCATCATCCTTGCCTCCATCATCCTTGCCTCCATCATCCTTGCCTCCATCATCCTTGCCTCCATCATCCTTGCCTCCATCATCCTTGCCTCCATCATCCTTGCCTCCACCATCCTTGCCTCCATCATCCTCGCCTCCATCATCCTCGCCTCCATCATCCCTTGCCTCCATCATCCTTGCCTCCATCATCCTTGCCTCCATCATCCTTGCCTCCATCATCCTTGCTTCCATCATCCTTGCTTACATCATCCTTGCCTCCATCATCCTTGCCTCCATCATCCTTGCCTCCATCATCCTTGCCTCCATCATCCTTGCCTCCATCATCCTTGCCTCAATCATCCTTGCCTCCATCATCCTTGCTTCCATCATCCTTGCCTCCATCATCCTTGCCTCCATCATCCTTGCTTCCATCATCCTTGCTTCCATCATCCTTGCCTCCATCATCCTTGCCTCCATCATCCTTGCTTCCATCATCCTAGCCTCCATCATCCTTGCCACCATCATCCTTGCCACCATCATCCTTGCTTCCATCATCCTTGCCTCCATCATCCTTGCCTCCATCATCCTTGCCTCCATAATCCTTGCCTCCATCGTCCTTGCCTCCATCATCCTTGCCTCCATCATCCTTGCCTCCCTCATCCTTGCCTCCATCATCCTTGCCTCCATCATCCTTGCCTCCATCATCCTTGCCTCCCTCATCCTTGCCTCTATCATCCTTGCCTCCATCATCCTTGCCTCCATCATCCTTGCCTCCATCATCCTTGCCTCCATCATCCTTGCCTCCATCATCCTAGCCTCCATCATCCTTGCCTCCATCATCCTTGCCACCATCATCCTTGCCACCATCATCCTTGCCTCCATCATCCTTGCCTCCATCATCCTTGCCTCCATCATCCTTGCCTCCATCATCCTTGCCTCCATCATCCTTGCCTCCATCATCCTTGCCTCCATCATCCTTGCCTCCATCATCCTTGCTTCCATCATCCTTGCTTCCATCATCCTTGCCTCCATCATCCTTGCCTCCATCATCCTTGCCACCATCATCCTTGCCTCCATCATCCTTGCCTCCATCATCCTTGCCTCCATCATCCTTGCCTCCATAATCCTTGCTTCCATCATCCTTGCTTCCATCATCCTTGCCTCCATCATCCTTGCCTCCATCATCCTTGCCTCCCTCATCCTTGCCTCCATCATCCTTGCCTCCATCATCCTTGCCTCCATCATCCTTGCCTCAATCATCCTTGCTTCCATCATCCTTGCTTCCATCATCCTTGCCTCCATCATCCTTGCTTCCATCATCCTTGCTTCCATCATCCTTGCCTCCATCATCCTTGCCTCCATCATCCTTGCCTCCATCATCCTTGCCTCCATCATCGTTGCATCCATCATCCTTGCCACCATCATCCTTGCCTCCATCATCCTTGCCTCCATCATCCTTGCCTCCATCATCCTTGCCTCCATCATCCTTGCCTCCATCATCCTTGCCTCCATCATCCTTGCCTCCATCATCCTTGCCTCCATCATCCTCGCCTCCATCATCCTCGCCTCCATCATCCCTTGCCTCAATCATCCTTGCCTCCATCATCCTTGCCTCCATCATCCTTGCCTCCATCATCCTTGCTTCCATCATCCTTGCTTACATCATCCTTGCCTCCATCATCCTTGCCTCCATCATCCTTGCCTCCATCATCCTTGCCTCCATCATCCTTGCCTCCATCATCCTTGCCTCAATCATCCTTGCCTCCATCATCCTTGCTTCCATCATCCTTGCCTCCATCATCCTTGCCTCCATCATCCTTGCCTCCATAATCCTTGCTTCCATCATCCTTGCTTCCATCATCCTTGCCTCCATCATCCTTGCCTCCATCATCCTTGCCTCCCTCATCCTTGCCTCCATCATCCTTGCCTCCATCATCCTTGCCTCCATCATCCTTGCCTCAATCATCCTTGCTTCCATCATCCTTGCTTCCATCATCCTTGCCTCCATCATCCTTGCTTCCATCATCCTTGCTTCCATCATCCTTGCCTCCATCATCCTTGCCTCCATCATCCTTGCCTCCATCATCCTTGCCTCCATCATCGTTGCATCCATCATCCTTGCCACCATCATCCTTGCCTCCATCATCCTTGCCTCCATCATCCTTGCCTCCATGATCCTTGCCTCCATCATCCTTGCCTCCATCATCCTTGCCTCCATCATCCTTGCCTCCACCATCCTTGCCTCCATCATCCTCGCCTCCATCATCCTCGCCTCCATCATCCCTTGCCTCCATCATCCTTGCCTCCATCATCCTTGCCTCCATCATCCTTGCCTCCATCATCCTTGCTTCCATCATCCTTGCTAACATCATCCTTGCCTCCATCATCCTTGCCTCAATCATCCTTGCCTCCATCATCCTTGCCTCCATCATCCTCGCCTCCATCATCCTCGCCTCCATCATCCCTTGCCTCCATCATCCTTGCCTCCATCATCCTTGCCTCCATCATCCTTGCCTCCATCATCCTTGCTTCCATCATCCTTGCTTCCATCATCCTTGCCTCCATCATCCTTGCCTCCATCATCCTTGCTTCCATCATCCTAGCCTCCATCATCCTTGCCACCATCATCCTTGCCACCATCATCCTTGCTTCCATCATCCTTGCCTCCATCATCCTTGCCTCCATCATCCTTGCCTCCATAATCCTTGCCTCCATCGTCCTTGCCTCCATCATCCTTGCCTCCATCATCCTTGCCTCCATCATCCTTGCCTCCCTCATCCTTGCCTCCATCATCCTTGCCTCCATCATCCTTGCCTCCATCATCCTTGCCTCCCTCATCCTTGCCTCTATCATCCTTGCCTCCATCATCCTTGCCTCCATCATCCTTGCCTCCATCATCCTTGCCTCCATCATCCTTGCCTCCATCATCCTAGCCTCCATCATCCTTGCCTCCATCATCCTTGCCACCATCATCCTTGCCACCATCATCCTTGCCTCCATCATCCTTGCCTCCATCATCCTTGCCTCCATCATCCTTGCCTCCATCATCCTTGCCTCCATCATCCTTGCCTCCATCATCCTTGCCTCCATCATCCTTGCCTCCATCATCCTTGCTTCCATCATCCTTGCTTCCATCATCCTTGCCTCCATCATCCTTGCCTCCATCATCCTTGCCACCATCATCCTTGCCTCCATCATCCTTGCCTCCATCATCCTTGCCTCCATCATCCTTGCCTCCATAATCCTTGCTTCCATCATCCTTGCTTCCATCATCCTTGCCTCCATCATCCTTGCCTCCATCATCCTTGCCTCCCTCATCCTTGCCTCCATCATCCTTGCCTCCATCATCCTTGCCTCCATCATCCTTGCCTCAATCATCCTTGCTTCCATCATCCTTGCTTCCATCATCCTTGCCTCCATCATCCTTGCTTCCATCATCCTTGCTTCCATCATCCTTGCCTCCATCATCCTTGCCTCCATCATCCTTGCCTCCATCATCCTTGCCTCCATCATCGTTGCATCCATCATCCTTGCCACCATCATCCTTGCCTCCATCATCCTTGCCTCCATCATCCTTGCCTCCATCATCCTTGCCTCCATCATCCTTGCCTCCATCATCCTTGCCTCCATCATCCTTGCCTCCATCATCCTTGCCTCCATCATCCTCGCCTCCATCATCCTCGCCTCCATCATCCCTTGCCTCCATCATCCTTGCCTCCATCATCCTTGCCTCCATCATCCTTGCCTCCATCATCCTTGCTTCCATCATCCTTGCTTACATCATCCTTGCCTCCATCATCCTTGCCTCCATCATCCTTGCCTCCATCATCCTTGCCTCCATCATCCTTGCCTCCATCATCCTTGCCTCAATCATCCTTGCCTCCATCATCCTTGCTTCCATCATCCTTGCCTCCATCATCCTTGCCTCCATCATCCTTGCTTCCATCATCCTTGCTTCCATCATCCTTGCCTCCATCATCCTTGCCTCCATCATCCTTGCATCCATCATCCTTGCCACCATCATCCTTGCCTCCATCATCCTTGCCTCCATCATCCTTGCCTCCATCATCCTTGCCTCCATCATCCTTGCCTCCATCATCCTTGCCACCATCATCCTTGCCTCCATCATCTTTGCCTCCATCATCCTTGCCTCCATCATCCTTGCCTCCATCATCCTTGCCTCCATCATCCTAGCCTCCATCATCCTTGCCACCATCATCCTTGCCACCATCATCCTTGCTTCCATCATCCTTGCCTCCATCATCCTTGCCTCCATCATCCTTGCCTCCATAATCCTTGCCTCCATCGTCCTTGCCTCCATCATCCTTGCCTCCATCATCCTTGCCTCCATCATCCTTGCCTCCCTCATCCTTGCCTCCATCATCCTTGCCTCCCTCATCCTTGCCTCCATCATCCTTGCCTCCATCATCCTTGCCTCCATCATCCTTGCCTCCATCATCCTTGCCTCCATCATCCTTGCCTCCATCATCCTTGCCTCCATCATCCTTGCCTCCATCATCCTAGCCTCCATCATCCTTGCCTCCATCATCCTTGCCACCATCATCCTTGCCACCATCATCCTTGCCTCCATCATCCTTGCCTCCATCATCCTTGCCTCCATCATCCTTGCCTCCATCATCCTTGCCTCCATCATCCTTGCCTCCATCATCCTTGCCTCCATCATCCTTGCCACCATCATCCTTGCCTCCATCATCCTTGCCTCCATCATCCTTGCCTCCATCATCCTTGCCTCCATCATCCTTGCCTCCATCATCCTTGCCTCAATCATCCTTGCCTCCATCATCCTTGCTTCCATCATCCTTGCCTCCATCATCCTTGCCTCCATCATCCTTGCTTCCATCATCCTTGCTTCCATCATCCTTGCCTCCATCATCCTTGCCTCCATCATCCTTGCATCCATCATCCTTGCCACCATCATCCTTGCCTCCATCATCCTTGCCTCCATCATCCTTGCCTCCATCATCCTTGCCTCCATCATCCTTGCCTCCATCATCCTTGCCACCATCATCCTTGCCTCCATCATCTTTGCCTCCATCATCCTTGCCTCCATCATCCTTGCCTCCATCATCCTTGCCTCCATCATCCTAGCCTCCATCATCCTTGCCACCATCATCCTTGCCACCATCATCCTTGCTTCCATCATCCTTGCCTCCATCATCCTTGCCTCCATCATCCTTGCCTCCATAATCCTTGCCTCCATCATCCTTGCCACCATCATCCTTGCCTCCATCATCCTTGCCTCCATCATCCTTGCCTCCATCATCCTTGCCTCCATCATCCTTGCCTCCATCATCCTTGCCACCATCATCCTTGCCTCCATCATCTTTGCCTCCATCATCCTTGCCTCCATCATCCTTGCCTCCATCATCCTTGCCTCCATCATCCTAGCCTCCATCATCCTTGCCACCATCATCCTTGCCACCATCATCCTTGCTTCCATCATCCTTGCCTCCATCATCCTTGCCTCCATCATCCTTGCCTCCATAATCCTTGCCTCCATCGTCCTTGCCTCCATCATCCTTGCCTCCATCATCCTTGCCTCCATCATCCTTGCCTCCCTCATCCTTGCCTCCATCATCCTTGCCTCCCTCATCCTTGCCTCCATCATCCTTGCCTCCATCATCCTTGCCTCCATCATCCTTGCCTCCATCATCCTTGCCTCCATCATCCTTGCCTCCATCATCCTTGCCTCCATCATCCTTGCCTCCATCATCCTAGCCTCCATCATCCTTGCCTCCATCATCCTTGCCACCATCATCCTTGCCTCCATCATCCTTGCCTCCATCATCCTTGCCTCCATCATCCTTGCCTCCATCATCCTTGCCTCCATCATCCTTGCCTCCATCATCCTTGCCTCCATCATCCTTGCCACCATCATCCTTGCCTCCATCATCCTTGCCTCCATCATCCTTGCCTCCATCATCCTTGCCACCATCATCCTTGCCTCCATCATCCTTGCCTCCATCATCCTTGCCTCCATCATCCTTGCCTCCATCATCCTTGCCTCCATCATCCTTGCCTCCATCATCCTTGCCTCCATCATCCTTGCCTCCATCATCCTTGCTTCCATCATCCTTGCTTCCATCATCCTTGCCTCCATCATCCTTGCCTCCATCATCCTTGCCACCATCATCCTTGCCTCCATCATCCTTGCCTCCATCATCCTTGCCTCCATCATCCTTGCCTCCATAATCCTTGCTTCCATCATCCTTGCTTCCATCATCCTTGCCTCCATCATCCTTGCCTCCATCATCCTTGCCTCCCTCATCCTTGCCTCCATCATCCTTGCCTCCATCATCCTTGCCTCCATCATCCTTGCCTCAATCATCCTTGCTTCCATCATCCTTGCTTCCATCATCCTTGCCTCCATCATCCTTGCTTCCATCATCCTTGCTTCCATCATCCTTGCCTCCATCATCCTTGCCTCCATCATCCTTGCCTCCATCATCCTTGCCTCCATCATCGTTGCATCCATCATCCTTGCCACCATCATCCTTGCCTCCATCATCCTTGCCTCCATCATCCTTGCCTCCATCATCCTTGCCTCCATCATCCTTGCCTCCATCATCCTTGCCTCCATCATCCTTGCCTCCATCATCCTTGCCTCCATCATCCTCGCCTCCATCATCCTCGCCTCCATCATCCCTTGCCTCCATCATCCTTGCCTCCATCATCCTTGCCTCCATCATCCTTGCCTCCATCATCCTTGCTTCCATCATCCTTGCTTACATCATCCTTGCCTCCATCATCCTTGCCTCCATCATCCTTGCCTCCATCATCCTTGCCTCCATCATCCTTGCCTCCATCATCCTTGCCTCAATCATCCTTGCCTCCATCATCCTTGCTTCCATCATCCTTGCCTCCATCATCCTTGCCTCCATCATCCTTGCTTCCATCATCCTTGCTTCCATCATCCTTGCCTCCATCATCCTTGCCTCCATCATCCTTGCATCCATCATCCTTGCCACCATCATCCTTGCCTCCATCATCCTTGCCTCCATCATCCTTGCCTCCATCATCCTTGCCTCCATCATCCTTGCCTCCATCATCCTTGCCACCATCATCCTTGCCTCCATCATCTTTGCCTCCATCATCCTTGCCTCCATCATCCTTGCCTCCATCATCCTTGCCTCCATCATCCTAGCCTCCATCATCCTTGCCACCATCATCCTTGCCACCATCATCCTTGCTTCCATCATCCTTGCCTCCATCATCCTTGCCTCCATCATCCTTGCCTCCATAATCCTTGCCTCCATCGTCCTTGCCTCCATCATCCTTGCCTCCATCATCCTTGCCTCCATCATCCTTGCCTCCCTCATCCTTGCCTCCATCATCCTTGCCTCCCTCATCCTTGCCTCCATCATCCTTGCCTCCATCATCCTTGCCTCCATCATCCTTGCCTCCATCATCCTTGCCTCCATCATCCTTGCCTCCATCATCCTTGCCTCCATCATCCTTGCCTCCATCATCCTAGCCTCCATCATCCTTGCCTCCATCATCCTTGCCACCATCATCCTTGCCACCATCATCCTTGCCTCCATCATCCTTGCCTCCATCATCCTTGCCTCCATCATCCTTGCCTCCATCATCCTTGCCTCCATCATCCTTGCCTCCATCATCCTTGCCTCCATCATCCTTGCCACCATCATCCTTGCCTCCATCATCCTTGCCTCCATCATCCTTGCCTCCATCATCCTTGCCTCCATCATCCTTGCCTCCATCATCCTAGCCTCCATCATCCTTGCCACCATCATCCTTGCCACCATCATCCTTGCCTCCATCATCCTTGCCTCCATCATCCTTGCCTCCATCATCCTTGCCTCCATCATCCTTGCCTCCATCATCCTTGCCTCCATCATCCTTGCCTCCATCATCCTTGCCTCCATCATCCTTGCCTCCATCATCCTTGCCTCCATCATCCTTGCCTCCATCATCCTTGCCTCCATCATCCTTGCCTCCATCATCCTTGCCTCCATCATCCTTGCCTCCATCATCCTTGCCTCCATCATCCTTGCCTCCATCATCCTAGCCTCCATCATCCTTGCCTCCATCATCCTTGCCACCATCATCCTTGCCACCATCATCCTTGCCTCCATCATCCTTGCCTCCATCATCCTTGCCTCCATCATCCTAGCCTCCATCATCCTTGCCTCCATCATCCTTACCACCATCATCCTTGCCACCATCATCCTTGCCTCCATCATCCTTGCCTCCATCATCCTTGCCTCCATCATCCTTGCCTCCATCATCCTTGCCTCCATCATCCTTGCCTCCATCATCCTTGCCACCATCATCCTTGCCTCCATCATCCTTGCCTCCATCATCCTTGCTTCCATCATCCTTGCTTCCATCATCCTTGCCTCCATCATCCTTGCCTCCATCATCCTTGCCTCCATCATCCTTGCCTCCATCATCCTTGCCTCAATCATCCTTGCCTCAATCATCCTTGCTTCCATCATCCTTGCTTCCATCATCCTTGCCTCCATCATCCTTGCTTCCATCATCCTTGCTTCCATCATCCTTGCCTCCATCATCCTTGCCTCCATCATCCTTGCCTCCATCATCCTTGCCTCCATCATCGTTGCATCAATCATCCTTGCCACCATCATCCTTGCCTCCATCATCCTTGCCTCCATCATCCTTGCCTCCATCATCCTTGCCTCCATCATCCTTGCCTCCATCATCCTTGCCTCCATCATCCTTGCCTCCATCATCCTTGCCTCCATCATCCTCGCCTCCATCATCCTCGCCTCCATCATCCCTTGCCTCCATCATCCTTGCCTCCATCATCCTTGCCTCCATCATCCTTGCCTCCATCATCCTTGCTTCCATCATCCTTGCTTACATCATCCTTGCCTCCATCATCCTTGCCTCCATCATCCTTGCCTCCATCATCCTTGCCTCCATCATCCTTGCCTCCATCATCCTTGCCTCAATCATCCTTGCCTCCATCATCCTTGCTTCCATCATCCTTGCCTCCATCATCCTTGCCTCCATCATCCTTGCTTCCATCATCCTTGCTTCCATCATCCTTGCCTCCATCATCCTTGCCTCCATCATCCTTGCATCCATCATCCTTGCCACCATCATCCTTGCCTCCATCATCCTTGCCTCCATCATCCTTGCCTCCATCATCCTTGCCTCCATCATCCTTGCCACCATCATCCTTGCCTCCATCATCTTTGCCTCCATCATCCTTGCCTCCATCATCCTTGCCTCCATCATCCTTGCCTCCATCATCCTAGCCTCCATCATCCTTGCCACCATCATCCTTGCCACCATCATCCTTGCTTCCATCATCCTTGCCTCCATCATCCTTGCCTCCATCATCCTTGCCTCCATAATCCTTGCCTTCATCGTCCTTGCCTCCATCATCCTTGCCTCCATCATCCTTGCCTCCATCATCCTTGCCTCCCTCATCCTTGCCTGCATCATCCTTGCCTCCATCATCCTTGCCTCCATCATCCTTGCCTCCCTCATCCTTGCCTCCATCATCCTTGCCTCCATCATCCTTGCCACCATCATCCTTGCCTCCATCATCCTTGCCTCCATCATCCTTGCCTCCATCATCCTTGCCTCCATCATCCTTGCCTCCATCATCCTTGCATCCATCATCCTTGCCACCATCATCCTTGCCTCCATCATCCTTGCCTCCATCATCCTTGCCTCCATCATCCTTGCCTCCATCATCCTTGCCTCCATCATCCTTGCCTCAATCATCCTTGCCTCCATCATCCTTGCTTCCATCATCCTTGCCTCCATCATCCTTGCCTCCATCATCCTTGCTTCCATCATCCTTGCTTCCATCATCCTTGCCTCCATCATCCTTGCCTCCATCATCCTTGCATCCATCATCCTTGCCACCATCATCCTTGCCTCCATCATCCTTGCCTCCATCATCCTTGCCTCCATCATCCTTGCCTCCATCATCCTTGCCACCATCATCCTTGCCTCCATCATCTTTGCCTCCATCATCCTTGCCTCCATCATCCTTGCCTCCATCATCCTTGCCTCCATCATCCTAGCCTCCATCATCCTTGCCACCATCATCCTTGCCACCATCATCCTTGCTTCCATCATCCTTGCCTCCATCATCCTTGCCTCCATCATCCTTGCCTCCATAATCCTTGCCTTCATCGTCCTTGCCTCCATCATCCTTGCCTCCATCATCCTTGCCTCCATCATCCTTGCCTCCCTCATCCTTGCCTGCATCATCCTTGCCTCCATCATCCTTGCCTCCATCATCCTTGCCTCCCTCATCCTTGCCTCCATCATCCTTGCCTCCATCATCCTTGCCACCATCATCCTTGCCTCCATCATCCTTGCCTCCATCATCCTTGCCTCCATCATCCTTGCCTCCATCATCCTTGCCTCCATCATCCTTGCATCCATCATCCTTGCCACCATCATCCTTGCCTCCATCATCCTTGCCTCCATCATCCTTGCCTCCATCATCCTTGCCTCCATCATCCTTGCCTCCATCATCCTTGCCACCATCATCCTTGCCTCCATCATCTTTGCCTCCATCATCCTTGCCTCCATCATCCTTGCCTCCATCATCCTTGCCTCCATCATCCTAGCCTCCATCATCCTTGCCACCATCATCCTTGCCACCATCATCCTTGCTTCCATCATCCTTGCCTCCATCATCCTTGCCTCCATCATCCTTGCCTCCATAATCCTTGCCTCCATCGTCCTTGCCTCCATCATCCTTGCCTCCATCATCCTTGCCTCCATCATCCTTGCCTCCCTCATCCTTGCCTCCATCATCCTTGCCTCCCTCATCCTTGCCTCCATCATCCTTGCCTCCATCATCCTTGCCTCCATCATCCTTGCCTCCATCATCCTTGCCTCCATCATCCTTGCCTCCATCATCCTTGCCTCCATCATCCTTGCCTCCATCATCCTAGCCTCCATCATCCTTGCCTCCATCATCCTTGCCACCATCATCCTTGCCACCATCATCCTTGCCTCCATCATCCTTGCCTCCATCATCCTTGCCTCCATCATCCTTGCCTCCATCATCCTTGCCTCCATCATCCTTGCCTCCATCATCCTTGCCTCCATCATCCTTGCCACCATCATCCTTGCCTCCATCATCCTTGCCTCTATCATCCTTGCCTCCATCATCCTTGCCTCCATCATCCTTGCCTCCATCATCCTAGCCTCCATCATCCTTGCCACCATCATCCTTGCCACCATCATCCTTGCCTCCATCATCCTTGCCTCCATCATCCTTGCCTCCATCATCCTTGCCTCCATCATCCTTGCCTCCATCATCCTTGCCTCCATCATCCTTGCCTCCATCATCCTTGCCTCCATCATCCTTGCCTCCATCATCCTTGCCTCCATCATCCTTGCCTCCATCATCCTTGCCTCCATCATCCTTGCCTCCATCATCCTTGCCTCCATCATCCTTGCCTCCATCATCCTTGCCTCCATCATCCTAGCGTCCATCATCCTTGCCTCCATCATCCTTGCCACCATCATCCTTGCCACCATCATCCTTGCCTCCATCATCCTTGCCTCCATCATCCTTGCCTCCATCATCCTAGCCTCCATCATCCTTGCCTCCATCATCCTTGCCACCATCATCCTTGCCACCATCATCCTTGCCTCCATCATCCTTGCCTCCATCATCCTTGCCTCCATCATCCTTGCCTCCATCATCCTTGCCTCCATCATCCTTGCCTCCATCATCCTTGCCACCATCATCCTTGCCTCCATCATCCTTGCCTCCATCATCCTTGCTTCCATCATCCTTGCTTCCATCATCCTTGCCTCCATCATCCTTGCCTCCATCATCCTTGCCTCCATCATCCTTGCCTCCATCATCCTTGCCTCAATCATCCTTGCCTCAATCATCCTTGCTTCCATCATCCTTGCTTCCATCATCCTTGCCTCCATCATCCTTGCTTCCATCATCCTTGCTTCCATCATCCTTGCCTCCATCATCCTTGCCTCCATCATCCTTGCCTCCATCATCCTTGCCTCCATCATCGTTGCATCCATCATCCTTGCCACCATCATCCTTGCCTCCATCATCCTTGCCTCCATCATCCTTGCCTCCATCATCCTTGCCTCCATCATCCTTGCCTCCATCATCCTTGCCTCCATCATCCTTGCCTCCATCATCCTTGCCTCCATCATCCTCGCCTCCATCATCCTCGCCTCCATCATCCCTTGCCTCCATCATCCTTGCCTCCATCATCCTTGCCTCCATCATCCTTGCCTCCATCATCCTTGCCTCATCCTTGCCTCCAATCATCCTTGCTTCCATCATCCTTGCTTACATCATCCTTGCCTCCATCATCCTTGCCTCCATCATCCTTGCCTCCATCATCCTTGCCTCCATCATCCTTGCCTCCATCATCCTTGCCTCAATCATCCTTGCCTCCATCATCCTTGCTTCCATCATCCTTGCCTCCATCATCCTTGCCTCCATCATCCTTGCTTCCATCATCCTTGCTTCCATCATCCTTGCCTCCATCATCCTTGCCTCCATCATCCTTGCATCCATCATCCTTGCCACCATCATCCTTGCCTCCATCATCCTTGCCTCCATCATCCTTGCCTCCATCATCCTTGCCTCCATCATCCTTGCCACCATCATCCTTGCCTCCATCATCTTTGCCTCCATCATCCTTGCCTCCATCATCCTTGCCTCCATCATCCTTGCCTCCATCATCCTAGCCTCCATCATCCTTGCCACCATCATCCTTGCCACCATCATCCTTGCTTCCATCATCCTTGCCTCCATCATCCTTGCCTCCATCATCCTTGCCTCCATAATCCTTGCCTTCCATCATCCTTGCCTGCCATCATCCTTGCCTCCATCATCCTTGCCTCCATCATCCTTGCCTCCATCATCCTTGCCTCCATCATCCTTGCCTCCATCATCCTTGCCTCCATCATCCTTGCCTCCATCATCCTTGCCTCCATCATCCTTGCCCCATCACCCTCATCAACCTTGCCTCCATCATCCTTGCCTCCATCATCCTTGCCTCCATCTCCTTGCCTCCATCATCCTTGCCCTCCATCATCCTTGCCTCCATCATCCTTGCCTCATCATCCTTGCCTCACCATCATCCTTGCCTCCATCATCCTTGCTCCATCATCCTTGCCACCATCATCCTTGCCTCCATCATCCTTGCCTCCTCATTGCTCACCTACCTCATCATCCTTGCCCCATCATCCTAGCCATCCAATCATCCTTGCCAGTCCATCATCCTTGCCATCCATCATCCTTGCCTCCATCATACTTCCTCCATCATCCTTGCCTCCATCATCCTTGCCTCCATCAATCCTTGCCTCCATCATCCTTGCCTCCATCATCCTTGCCTCCATCATCCTTGCCTCCATCATCTTGCCTCCATCATCCTTGCCTCCATCATCCTTGCCTCCATCATCCTTGGCCTCCATCATCCTTGCCTCCATCATCCTTGCCTCCATCATCCTTGCCTCCATCATCCTAGCCTCCATCATCCTTGCCTCCATCATCCTTGCCTCCATCATCCTTGCCTCCATCATCCTTGCCTCCATCATCCTTGCCTCCATCATCCTTGCCTCCATCATCCTTGCCTCATTATCCTAGCCTCCATCATCCTTGCCTCCATCATCCTTGCCTACCATCATCCTTGCCTCCATCATCCTTGCCTCCATCATCCTTGCCTTCCATCATGCCTTGCCTCCATCATCCTTAGCCTCCATCATCCTTGCCTCCATCATCCTTGCCTCCATCATCCTTGCCTACCATCATCCTTGCCTCCATCATCCTTGCCTCCATCATCCTTGCCTCCATCATCCTTGCCTCCATCATCCTTGCCTCCATCATCCTTGCCTTCCATCATCCTTGCCTCCATCATCCTTGCATCCATCATCCTTGCCTCCATCATCCTTGCCTTCCATCATCCTTGCTTCCATCATCCTTGCCTTCCATCATCCTTGCCTCCATCATCCTTGCTCCATCTCTTGCCATCATCCTTGCCTCCATCATCCTTGCCTCCATCATCCTTGCCTCCATCATCCTTGCCTCCATCATCCTTGCCTCCATCATCCTTGCCTCCATCATCCTTGCCTCCATCATCCTTGCCTCCATCATCCTTGCCTCCATCATCCTTGCCTCCATCATCCTTGCCTCCATCATCCTTGCCTCCATCATCCTTGCCTCCATCATCCTTGCCTCCATCATCCTTGCCTCCATCATCCTTGCTTCCATCATCCTTGCCTCCATCATCCTTGCCTCCATCATCCTTGCCTCCATCATCCTTGCCTCCATCATCCTTGCCTCCATCATCCTTGCCTCCATCATCCTTGCCTCTCTCATCCTTGCCTCCATCATCCTTGCCTCCATCATCCTTGCCTCCATCATCCTTGCCTCCATCATCCTTGCCTCCATCATCCTTGCCTCCATCATCCTTGCCTCCATCATCCTTGCCTCCATCATCCTTGCCTCCATCATCCTTGCCTCCATCATCCTTGCCTCCATCATCCTTGCCTCCATCATCCTTGCCTCCATCATCCTTGCCTCCATCATCCTTGCCTCCATCATCCTTGCCTCCATCATCCTTGCCTCCATCATCCTTGCCTCCATCATCCTTGCCTCCATCATCCTTGCCTCCATCATCCTTGCCTCCATCATCCTTGCCTCCATCATCCTTGCCTCCATCATCCTTGCCTCCATCATCCTTGCCTCCATCATCCTTGCCTCCATCATCCTTGCCTCCATCATCCTTGCCTCCATCATCCTTGCCTCCATCATCCTTGCCTCCATCATCCTTGCCTCCATCATCCTTGCCTCCATCATCCTTGCCTCCATCATCCTTGCCTCCATCATCCTTGCCTCCATCATCCTTGCCTCCATCATCCTTGCCTCCATCATCCTTGCCTCCATCATCCTTGCCTCCATCATCCTTGCCTCCATCATCCTTGCCTCCATCATCCTTGCCTCCATCATCCTTGCCTCCATCATCCTTGCCTCCATCATCCTTGCCTCCATCATCCTTGCCTCCATCATCCTTGCCTCCATCATCCTTGCCTCCATCATCCTTGCCTCCATCATCCTTGCCTCCATCATCCTTGCCTCCATCATCCTTGCCTCCATCATCCTTGCCTCCATCATCCTTGCCTCCATCATCCTTGCCTCCATCATCCTTGCCTCCATCATCCTTGCCTCCATCATCCTTGCCTCCATCATCCTTGCCTCCATCATCCTTGCCTCCATCATCCTTGCCTCCATCATCCTTGCCTCCATCATCCTTGCCTCCATCATCCTTGCCTCCATCATCCTTGCCTCCATCATCCTTGCCTCCATCATCCTTGCCTCCATCATCCTTGCCTCCATCATCCTTGCCTCCATCATCCTTGCCTCCATCATCCTTGCCTCCATCATCCTTGCCTCCATCATCCTTGCCTCCATCATCCTTGCCTCCATCATCCTTGCCTCCATCATCCTTGCCTCCATCATCCTTGCCTCCATCATCCTTGCCTCCATCATCCTTGCCTCCATCATCCTTGCCTCCATCATCCTTGCCTCCATCATCCTTGCCTCCATCATCCTTGCCTCCATCATCCTTGCCTCCATCATCCTTGCCTCCATCATCCTTGCCTCCATCATCCTTGCCTCCATCATCCTTGCCTCCATCATCCTTGCCTCCATCATCCTTGCCTCCATCATCCTTGCCTCCATCATCCTTGCCTCCATCATCCTTGCCTCCATCATCCTTGCCTCCATCATCCTTGCCTCCATCATCCTTGCCTCCATCATCCTTGCCTCCATCATCCTTGCCTCCATCATCCTTGCCTCCATCATCCTTGCCTCCATCATCCTTGCCTCCATCATCCTTGCCTCCATCATCCTTGCCTCCATCATCCTTGCCTCCATCATCCTTGCCTCCATCATCCTTGCCTCCATCATCCTTGCCTCCATCATCCTTGCCTCCATCATCCTTGCCTCCATCATCCTTGCCTCCATCATCCTTGCCTCCATCATCCTTGCCTCCATCATCCTTGCCTCCATCATCCTTGCCTCCATCATCCTTGCCTCCATCATCCTTGCCTCCATCATCCTTGCCTCCATCATCCTTGCCTCCATCATCCTTGCCTCCATCATCCTTGCCTCCATCATCCTTGCCTCCATCATCCTTGCCTCCATCATCCTTGCCTCCATCATCCTTGCCTCCATCATCCTTGCCTCCATCATCCTTGCCTCCATCATCCTTGCCTCCATCATCCTTGCCTCCATCATCCTTGCCTCCATCATCCTTGCCTCCATCATCCTTGCCTCCATCATCCTTGCCTCCATCATCCTTGCCTCCATCATCCTTGCCTCCATCATCCTTGCCTCCATCATCCTTGCCTCCATCATCCTTGCCTCCATCATCCTTGCCTCCATCATCCTTGCCTCCATCATCCTTGCCTCCATCATCCTTGCCTCCATCATCCTTGCCTCCATCATCCTTGCCTCCATCATCCTTGCCTCCATCATCCTTGCCTCCATCATCCTTGCCTCCATCATCCTTGCCTCCATCATCCTTGCCTCCATCATCCTTGCCTCCATCATCCTTGCCTCCATCATCCTTGCCTCCATCATCCTTGCCTCCATCATCCTTGCCTCCATCATCCTTGCCTCCATCATCCTTGCCTCCATCATCCTTGCCTCCATCATCCTTGCCTCCATCATCCTTGCCTCCATCATCCTTGCCTCCATCATCCTTGCCTCCATCATCCTTGCCTCCATCATCCTTGCCTCCATCATCCTTGCCTCCATCATCCTTGCCTCCATCATCCTTGCCTCCATCATCCTTGCCTCCATCATCCTTGCCTCCATCATCCTTGCCTCCATCATCCTTGCCTCCATCATCCTTGCCTCCATCATCCTTGCCTCCATCATCCTTGCCTCCATCATCCTTGCCTCCATCATCCTTGCCTCCATCATCCTTGCCTCCATCATCCTTGCCTCCATCATCCTTGCCTCCATCATCCTTGCCTCCATCATCCTTGCCTCCATCATCCTTGCCTCCATCATCCTTGCCTCCATCATCCTTGCCTCCATCATCCTTGCCTCCATCATCCTTGCCTCCATCATCCTTGCCTCCATCATCCTTGCCTCCATCATCCTTGCCTCCATCATCCTTGCCTCCATCATCCTTGCCTCCATCATCCTTGCCTCCATCATCCTTGCCTCCATCATCCTTGCCTCCATCATCCTTGCCTCCATCATCCTTGCCTCCATCATCCTTGCCTCCATCATCCTTGCCTCCATCATCCTTGCCTCCATCATCCTTGCCTCCATCATCCTTGCCTCCATCATCCTTGCCTCCATCATCCTTGCCTCCATCATCCTTGCCTCCATCATCCTTGCCTCCATCATCCTTGCCTCCATCATCCTTGCCTCCATCATCCTTGCCTCCATCATCCTTGCCTCCATCATCCTTGCCTCCATCATCCTTGCCTCCATCATCCTTGCCTCCATCATCCTTGCCTCCATCATCCTTGCCTCCATCATCCTTGCCTCCATCATCCTTGCCTCCATCATCCTTGCCTCCATCATCCTTGCCTCCATCATCCTTGCCTCCATCATCCTTGCCTCCATCATCCTTGCCTCCATCATCCTTGCCTCCATCATCCTTGCCTCCATCATCCTTGCCTCCATCATCCTTGCCTCCATCATCCTTGCCTCCATCATCCTTGCCTCCATCATCCTTGCCTCCATCATCCTTGCCTCCATCATCCTTGCCTCCATCATCCTTGCCTCCATCATCCTTGCCTCCATCATCCTTGCCTCCATCATCCTTGCCTCCATCATCCTTGCCTCCATCATCCTTGCCTCCATCATCCTTGCCTCCATCATCCTTGCCTCCATCATCCTTGCCTCCATCATCCTTGCCTCCATCATCCTTGCCTCCATCATCCTTGCCTCCATCATCCTTGCCTCCATCATCCTTGCCTCCATCATCCTTGCCTCCATCATCCTTGCCTCCATCATCCTTGCCTCCATCATCCTTGCCTCCATCATCCTTGCCTCCATCATCCTTGCCTCCATCATCCTTGCCTCCATCATCCTTGCCTCCATCATCCTTGCCTCCATCATCCTTGCCTCCATCATCCTTGCCTCCATCATCCTTGCCTCCATCATCCTTGCCTCCATCATCCTTGCCTCCATCATCCTTGCCTCCATCATCCTTGCCTCCATCATCCTTGCCTCCATCATCCTTGCCTCCATCATCCTTGCCTCCATCATCCTTGCCTCCATCATCCTTGCCTCCATCATCCTTGCCTCCATCATCCTTGCCTCCATCATCCTTGCCTCCATCATCCTTGCCTCCATCATCCTTGCCTCCATCATCCTTGCCTCCATCATCCTTGCCTCCATCATCCTTGCCTCCATCATCCTTGCCTCCATCATCCTTGCCTCCATCATCCTTGCCTCCATCATCCTTGCCTCCATCATCCTTGCCTCCATCATCCTTGCCTCCATCATCCTTGCCTCCATCATCCTTGCCTCCATCATCCTTGCCTCCATCATCCTTGCCTCCATCATCCTTGCCTCCATCATCCTTGCCTCCATCATCCTTGCCTCCATCATCCTTGCCTCCATCATCCTTGCCTCCATCATCCTTGCCTCCATCATCCTTGCCTCCATCATCCTTGCCTCCATCATCCTTGCCTCCATCATCCTTGCCTCCATCATCCTTGCCTCCATCATCCTTGCCTCCATCATCCTTGCCTCCATCATCCTTGCCTCCATCATCCTTGCCTCCATCATCCTTGCCTCCATCATCCTTGCCTCCATCATCCTTGCCTCCATCATCCTTGCCTCCATCATCCTTGCCTCCATCATCCTTGCCTCCATCATCCTTGCCTCCATCATCCTTGCCTCCATCATCCTTGCCTCCATCATCCTTGCCTCCATCATCCTTGCCTCCATCATCCTTGCCTCCATCATCCTTGCCTCCATCATCCTTGCCTCCATCATCCTTGCCTCCATCATCCTTGCCTCCATCATCCTTGCCTCCATCATCCTTGCCTCCATCATCCTTGCCTCCATCATCCTTGCCTCCATCATCCTTGCCTCCATCATCCTTGCCTCCATCATCCTTGCCTCCATCATCCTTGCCTCCATCATCCTTGCCTCCATCATCCTTGCCTCCATCATCCTTGCCTCCATCATCCTTGCCTCCATCATCCTTGCCTCCATCATCCTTGCCTCCATCATCCTTGCCTCCATCATCCTTGCCTCCATCATCCTTGCCTCCATCATCCTTGCCTCCATCATCCTTGCCTCCATCATCCTTGCCTCCATCATCCTTGCCTCCATCATCCTTGCCTCCATCATCCTTGCCTCCATCATCCTTGCCTCCATCATCCTTGCCTCCATCATCCTTGCCTCCATCATCCTTGCCTCCATCATCCTTGCCTCCATCATCCTTGCCTCCATCATCCTTGCCTCCATCATCCTTGCCTCCATCATCCTTGCCTCCATCATCCTTGCCTCCATCATCCTTGCCTCCATCATCCTTGCCTCCATCATCCTTGCCTCCATCATCCTTGCCTCCATCATCCTTGCCTCCATCATCCTTGCCTCCATCATCCTTGCCTCCATCATCCTTGCCTCCATCATCCTTGCCTCCATCATCCTTGCCTCCATCATCCTTGCCTCCATCATCCTTGCCTCCATCATCCTTGCCTCCATCATCCTTGCCTCCATCATCCTTGCCTCCATCATCCTTGCCTCCATCATCCTTGCCTCCATCATCCTTGCCTCCATCATCCTTGCCTCCATCATCCTTGCCTCCATCATCCTTGCCTCCATCATCCTTGCCTCCATCATCCTTGCCTCCATCATCCTTGCCTCCATCATCCTTGCCTCCATCATCCTTGCCTCCATCATCCTTGCCTCCATCATCCTTGCCTCCATCATCCTTGCCTCCATCATCCTTGCCTCCATCATCCTTGCCTCCATCATCCTTGCCTCCATCATCCTTGCCTCCATCATCCTTGCCTCCATCATCCTTGCCTCCATCATCCTTGCCTCCATCATCCTTGCCTCCATCATCCTTGCCTCCATCATCCTTGCCTCCATCATCCTTGCCTCCATCATCCTTGCCTCCATCATCCTTGCCTCCATCATCCTTGCCTCCATCATCCTTGCCTCCATCATCCTTGCCTCCATCATCCTTGCCTCCATCATCCTTGCCTCCATCATCCTTGCCTCCATCATCCTTGCCTCCATCATCCTTGCCTCCATCATCCTTGCCTCCATCATCCTTGCCTCCATCATCCTTGCCTCCATCATCCTTGCCTCCATCATCCTTGCCTCCATCATCCTTGCCTCCATCATCCTTGCCTCCATCATCCTTGCCTCCATCATCCTTGCCTCCATCATCCTTGCCTCCATCATCCTTGCCTCCATCATCCTTGCCTCCATCATCCTTGCCTCCATCATCCTTGCCTCCATCATCCTTGCCTCCATCATCCTTGCCTCCATCATCCTTGCCTCCATCATCCTTGCCTCCATCATCCTTGCCTCCATCATCCTTGCCTCCATCATCCTTGCCTCCATCATCCTTGCCTCCATCATCCTTGCCTCCATCATCCTTGCCTCCATCATCCTTGCCTCCATCATCCTTGCCTCCATCATCCTTGCCTCCATCATCCTTGCCTCCATCATCCTTGCCTCCATCATCCTTGCCTCCATCATCCTTGCCTCCATCATCCTTGCCTCCATCATCCTTGCCTCCATCATCCTTGCCTCCATCATCCTTGCCTCCATCATCCTTGCCTCCATCATCCTTGCCTCCATCATCCTTGCCTCCATCATCCTTGCCTCCATCATCCTTGCCTCCATCATCCTTGCCTCCATCATCCTTGCCTCCATCATCCTTGCCTCCATCATCCTTGCCTCCATCATCCTTGCCTCCATCATCCTTGCCTCCATCATCCTTGCCTCCATCATCCTTGCCTCCATCATCCTTGCCTCCATCATCCTTGCCTCCATCATCCTTGCCTCCATCATCCTTGCCTCCATCATCCTTGCCTCCATCATCCTTGCCTCCATCATCCTTGCCTCCATCATCCTTGCCTCCATCATCCTTGCCTCCATCATCCTTGCCTCCATCATCCTTGCCTCCATCATCCTTGCCTCCATCATCCTTGCCTCCATCATCCTTGCCTCCATCATCCTTGCCTCCATCATCCTTGCCTCCATCATCCTTGCCTCCATCATCCTTGCCTCCATCATCCTTGCCTCCATCATCCTTGCCTCCATCATCCTTGCCTCCATCATCCTTGCCTCCATCATCCTTGCCTCCATCATCCTTGCCTCCATCATCCTTGCCTCCATCATCCTTGCCTCCATCATCCTTGCCTCCATCATCCTTGCCTCCATCATCCTTGCCTCCATCATCCTTGCCTCCATCATCCTTGCCTCCATCATCCTTGCCTCCATCATCCTTGCCTCCATCATCCTTGCCTCCATCATCCTTGCCTCCATCATCCTTGCCTCCATCATCCTTGCCTCCATCATCCTTGCCTCCATCATCCTTGCCTCCATCATCCTTGCCTCCATCATCCTTGCCTCCATCATCCTTGCCTCCATCATCCTTGCCTCCATCATCCTTGCCTCCATCATCCTTGCCTCCATCATCCTTGCCTCCATCATCCTTGCCTCCATCATCCTTGCCTCCATCATCCTTGCCTCCATCATCCTTGCCTCCATCATCCTTGCCTCCATCATCCTTGCCTCCATCATCCTTGCCTCCATCATCCTTGCCTCCATCATCCTTGCCTCCATCATCCTTGCCTCCATCATCCTTGCCACCATCATCCTTGCCTCCATCATCCTTGCCTCCATCATCCTTGCCTCCATCATCCTTGCCTCCATCATCCTTGCCTCCATCATCCTTGCCTCCATCATCCTTGCCTCCATCATCCTTGCCTCCATCATCCTTGCCTCCATCATCCTTGCCTCCATCATCCTTGCCTCCATCATCCTTGCCTCCATCATCCTTGCCTCCATCATCCTTGCCTCCATCATCCTTGCCTCCATCATCCTTGCCTCCATCATCCTTGCCTCCATCATCCTTGCCTCCATCATCCTTGCCTCCATCATCCTTGCCTCCATCATCCTTGCCTCCATCATCCTTGCCTCCATCATCCTTGCCTCCATCATCCTTGCCTCCATCATCCTTGCCTCCATCATCCTTGCCTCCATCATCCTTGCCTCCATCATCCTTGCCTCCATCATCCTTGCCTCCATCATCCTTGCCTCCATCATCCTTGCCTCCATCATCCTTGCCTCCATCATCCTTGCCTCCATCATCCTTGCCTCCATCATCCTTGCCTCCATCATCCTTGCCTCCATCATCCTTGCCTCCATCATCCTTGCCTCCATCATCCTTGCCTCCATCATCCTTGCCTCCATCATCCTTGCCTCCATCATCCTTGCCTCCATCATCCTTGCCTCCATCATCCTTGCCTCCATCATCCTTGCCTCCATCATCCTTGCCTCCATCATCCTTGCCTCCATCATCCTTGCCTCCATCATCCTTGCCTCCATCATCCTTGCCTCCATCATCCTTGCCTCCATCATCCTTGCCTCCATCATCCTTGCCTCCATCATCCTTGCCTCCATCATCCTTGCCTCCATCATCCTTGCCTCCATCATCCTTGCCTCCATCATCCTTGCCTCCATCATCCTTGCCTCCATCATCCTTGCCTCCATCATCCTTGCCTCCATCATCCTTGCCACCATCATCCTTGCCTCCATCATCCTTGCCTCCATCATCCTTGCCTCCATCATCCTTGCCTCCATCATCCTTGCCTCCATCATCCTTGCCTCCATCATCCTTGCCTCCATCATCCTTGCCTCCATCATCCTTGCCTCCATCATCCTTGCCTCCATCATCCTTGCCTCCATCATCCTTGCCTCCATCATCCTTGCCTCCATCATCCTTGCCTCCATCATCCTTGCCTCCATCATCCTTGCCTCCATCATCCTTGCTTCCATCATCCTTGCCTCCATCATCCTTGCCTCCATCATCCTTGCCTCCATCATCCTTGCCTCCATCATCCTTGCCTCCATCATCCTTGCCTCCATCATCCTTGCCTCCATCATCCTTGCCTCCATCATCCTTGCCTCCATCATCCTTGCCTCCATCATCCTTGCTTCCATCATCCTTGCCTCCATCATCCTTGCCTCCATCATCCTTGCCTCCATCATCCTTGCCTCCATCATCCTTGCCTCCATCATCCTTGCCTCCATCATCCTTGCCTCCATCATCCTTGCCTCCATCATCCTTGCCTCCATCATCCTTGCCTCCATCATCCTTGCCTCCATCATCCTTGCCTCCATCATCCTTGCCTCCATCATCCTTGCCTCCATCATCCTTGCCTCCATCATCCTTGCCTCCATCATCCTTGCCACCATCATCCTTGCCACCATCATCCTTGCCTCCATCATCCTTGCCTCCATCATCCTTGCCTCCATCATCCTTGCCTCCATCATCCTTGCCTCCATCATCCTTGCCTCCATCATCCTTGCCTCCATCATCCTTGCCTCCATCATCCTTGCCTCCATCATCCTTGCCTCCATCATCCTTGCCTCCATCATCCTTGCCTCCATCATCCTTGCCTCCATCATCCTTGCCTCCATCATCCTTGCCTCCATCATCCTTGCCTCCATCATCCTTGCCTCCATCATCCTTGCCTCCATCATCCTTGCCTCCATCATCCTTGCCTCCATCATCCTTGCCTCCATCATCCTTGCCTCCATCATCCTTGCCTCCATCATCCTTGCCTCCATCATCCTTGCCTCCATCATCCTTGCCTCCATCATCCTTGCCTCCATCATCCTTGCCTCCATCATCCTTGCCTCCATCATCCTTGCCTCCATCATCCTTGCCTCCATCATCCTTGCTTCCATCATCCTTGCTTCCATCATCCTTGCCTCCATCATCCTTGCCTCCATCATCCTTGCCTCCATCATCCTTGCCTCCATCATCCTTGCCTCATCATCCTTGCCTCCATCATCCTTGCTTCCATCATCCTTGCCTCCATCATCCTTGCCTCCATCATCCTTCCTTCCATCATCCTTGCCTCCATCATCCTTGCCTCCATCATCCTTGCTTCCATCATCCTTGCTTCCATCATCCTTGCCTCCATCATCCTTGCCTCCATCATCCTTGCCTCCATCATCCTTGCCTCCATCATCCTTGCCTCCATCATCCTTGCCTCCATCATCCTTGCTTCCATCATCCTTGCCTCCATCATCCTTGCCTCCATCATCCTTGCTTCCATCATCCTTGCCTCCATCATCCTTGCCTCCATCATCCTTGCCTCCATCATCCTTGCCTCCATCATCCTTGCATCCATCATCCTTGCCACCATCATCCTTGCCTCCATCATCCTTGCCTCCATCATCCTTGCCTCCATCATCCTTGCCTCCATCATCCTTGCCTCCATCATCCTTGCCACCATCATCCTTGCCTCCATCATCCTTGCCTCCATCATCCTTGCCTCCATCATCCTTGCCTCCATCATCCTTGCCTCCATCATCCTTGCCTTCATCATCCTTGCCACCATCATCCTTGCCACCATCATCCTTGCCTCCATCATCCTTGCCTCCATCATCCTTGCCTCCATCATCCTTGCCTCCATCATCCTTGCCTCCATCATCCTTGCCTCCATCATCCTTGCCTCCATCATCCTTGCCTCCATCATCCTTGCCTCCATCATCCTTGCCTCCATCATCCTTGCCTCCATCATCCTTGCCTCCATCATCCTTGCCTCCATCATCCTTGCCTCCATCATCCTTGCCTCCATCATCCTTGCCTCCATCATCCTTGCCTCCATCATCTTTACCACCATCATCCTTGCCACCATCATCCTTGCCTCCATCATCCTTGCCTCCATCATCCTTGCCTCCATCATCCTTGCCTCCATCATCCTTGCCTCCATCATCCTTGCCTCCATCATCCTTGCCACCATCATCCTTGCCTCCATCATCCTTGCCTCCATCATCCTTGCCTCCATCATCCTTGCCTCCATCATCCTTGCCTCCATCATCCTTGCCTCCATCATCCTTGCCTCCATCATCCTTGCCTCCATCATCCTTGCCTCCATCATCCTTGCCTCCATCATCCTTGCCTCCATCATCCTTGCCTCCATCATCCTTGCCACCATCATCCTTGCCTCCATCATCCTTGCCTCCATCATCCTTGCCTCCATCATCCTTGCCTCCATCATCCTTGCCTCCATCATCCTTGCCTCCATCATCCTTGCCTCCATCATCCTTGCCTCCATCATCCTTGCCTCCCTCATCCTTGCCTCCATCATCCTTGCCTCCATCATCCTTGCCTCCATCATCCTCGCCTCCATCATCCTCGCCTCCATCATCCTTGCCTCCATCATCCTTGCCACCATCATCCTTGCCTCCATCATCCTTGCCTCCATCATCCTTGCCTCCATCATCCTTGCCACCATCATCCTTGCCTCCATCCTCCTTGCCTCCATCATCCTTGCCTCCATCACCCTTGCCTCCATCATCCTTGCCTCCATCATCCTTGCATCCATCATCCTTGCCTCCATCATCCTTGCCTCCATCATCCTAGCCTCCATCATCCTTGCCTCCATCATCCTTGCCACCATCATCCTTGTCACCATCATCCTTGCCTCCATCATCCTTGCCTCCATCATCCTTGCCTCCATCATCCTTGCCTCCATCATCCTTGCCTCCATCATCCTTGCCTCCATCATGCTTCATCCTTGTCTCCATCACCCTTGCCTCCATCATCCTTGCCTCCATCATCCTTGCCACCATCATCCTTGCCTCCATCATCCTTGCCTCCATCATCCTTGCCTCCATCATCCTTGCCTCCATAATCCTTGCTTCCATCATCCTTGCTTCCATCATCTTGCTCATCATCCTTGCCTCCATCATCCTTGCCTCCCTCATCCTTGCCTCCATCATCCTTGCCTCCATCATCCTTGCCTCCATCATCATTGCCTCAATCATTCTTGCTTCCATCATCCTTGCTTCCATCATCCTTGCCTCCATCATCCTTGCTTCCATCATCCTTGCTTCCATCATCCTTGCCTCCATCATCCTTGCCTCCATCATCCTTGCCTCCATCATCCTTGCCTCCATCATCGTTGCATCCATCATCCTTGCCACCATCATCCTTGCCTCCATCATCCTTGCCTCCATCATCCTTGCCTCCATCATCCTTGGCCTCCATCATCCTTGCCTCCATCATCCTTGCCTCCATCATCCTTGCCTCCATCATCCTTGCCTCCATCATCCTCGCCTCCATCATCCTCGCCTCCATCAACCCTTGCCTCCATCATCCTTGCCTCCATCATCCTTGCCTCCATCATCCTTGCCTCCATCATCCTTGCTTCCATCATCTTGCTTACATCATCCTTGCCTCCATCATCCTTGCCTCCATCATCCTTGCCTCCATCATCCTTGCCTCCATCATCCTTGCCTCCATCATCCTTGCCTCAATCATCCTTGCCTCCATCATCCTTGCCTCCATCATCCTTGCCTCCCTCATCCTTGCCTCCATCATCCTTGCCTCCATCCTCCTTGCCTCCCTCATCTTTACCACCATCATTCTTGCCACCATCATCCTTGCCTCCATCATCCTTGCCTCCATCATGCTTCATCCTTGCCTCCATCATCCTTGCCTCCATCATCCTTGCCTCCATCATCCTCGCCTCCATCATCCTCGCCTCTATCATCCCTTGCCTCCATCATCCTTGCCTCCATCATCCTTGCCTCCATCATCCTTGCCTCCATCATCCTTGCTTCCATCATCCTTGCTTACATCATCCTTGCCTCCATCATCCTTGCCTCCATCATCCTTGCCTCCATCATCCTTGCCTCCATCATCCTTGCCTCCATCATCCTTGCCTCCATCATCCTCGCCTCCATCATCCTCGCCTCTATCATCCCTTGCCTCCATCATCCTTGCCTCCATCATCCTTGCCTCCATCATCCTTGCCTCCATCATCCTTGCTTCCATCATCCTTGCTTACATCATCCTTGCCTCCATCATCCTTGCCTCCATCATCCTTGCCTCCATCATCCTTGCCTCCATCATCCTTGCCTCCATCATCCTTGCCTCAATCATCCTTGCCTCCATCATCCTTGCCTCCATCATCCTTGCCTCCCTCATCCTTGCCTCCATCATCCTTGCCTCCATCATCCTTGCCTCCATCATCTTTACCACCATCATCCTTGCCACCATCATCCTTGCCTCCATCATCCTTGCCTCCATCATCCTTGCCTCCATCATGCTTCATCCTTGCCTCCATCACCCTTGCCTCCATCATCCTTGCCTCCATCATCCTTGCCACCATCATCCTTGCCTCTATCATCCTTGCCTCCATCATCCTTGCCTCCATCATCCTTGCCTCCATAATCCTTGCTTCCATCATCCTTGCTTCCATCATCCTTGCCTCCATCATCCTTGCTTCTATCATCCTTGCTTCCATCATCCTTGCCTCCATCATCCTTGCCTCCATCATCCTTGCCTCCATCATCCTTGCCTCCATCATCGTTGCATCCATCATCCTTGCCACCATCATCCTTGCCTCCATCATCCTTGCCTCCATCATCCTTGCCACCATCATCCTTGCCTCCATCATCCTGGCCTCAATCATCCTTGCTTCCATCATCCTTGCTTCCATCATCCTTGCCTCCATCATCCTTGCTTCCATCATCCTTGCTTCCATCATCCTTGCCTCCATCATCCTTGCCTCCATCATCCTTGCTTCCATCATCCTTGCTTCCATCATCCTTGCCTCCATCATCCTTGCCTCCATCATCCTTGCCTCCATCATCCTTGCCTCCATCATCGTTGCATCCATCATCCTTGCCACCATCATCCTTGCCTCCATCATCCTTGCCTCCATCATCCTTGCCTCCATCATCCTTGCCTCCATCATCCTTGCCTCCATCATCCTTGCCTCCATCATCCTTGCCTCCATCATCCTTGCCTCCATCATCCTCGCCTCCATCATCCTCGCCTCCATCATCCCTTGCCTCCATCATCCTTGCCTCCATCATCCTTGCCTCCATCATCCTTGCCTCCATCATCCTTAATTCCATCATCCTTGCTTACATCATCCTTGCCTCCATCATCCTTGCCTCCATCATCCTTGCCTCCATCATCCTTGCCTCCATCATCCTTGCCTCCATCATCCTTGCCTCCATCATCCTTGCCTCCATCATCCTTGCCTCCCTCATCCTTGCCTCCATCATCCTTGCCTCCATCATCCTTGCCTCCCTCATCCTTGCCTCCCTCATCCTTGCCTCCATCATCCTTGCCTCCATCATCCTCGCCTCCATCATCCTCGCCCCCACCATCCTCGCCTCCATCATCTTTACCACCATCATCCTTGCCACCATCATCCTTGCCTCCATCATCCTTGCCTCCATCATCCTTGCCTCCATCATCCTTGCCTCCATCATCGTTGCATCCATCATCCTTTCCCCCATCATCCTTGCCTCCGTCATCCTTGCCTCCCTCATCCTTGCCTCCATCATCCTTGCCTCCATCATTCTTGCCTCCATCATCCTTGCCACCATCATCCTTGCCTCCATCATCCTTGCCTCCATCATCCTTGCCTCCATCATCCTCGCCTCCATCATCCTCGCCCCCACCATCCTCGCCTCCATCATCTTTACCACCATCATCCTTGCCACCATCATCCTTGCCTCCATCATCCTTGCCTCCATCATCCTTGCCTCCATCATCCTTGCCTCCATCATCGTTGCATCCATCATCCTTTCCCCCATCATCCTTGCCTCCGTCATCCTTGCCTCCCTCATCCTTGCCTCCATCATCCTTGCCTCCATCATCCTTGCCTCCATCATCCTTGCCACCATCATCCTTGCCTCCATCATCCTTGCCTCCATCATCCTTGCCACCATCATCCTTGCCTCCATCATCCTTGCTTCCATCATCCTTGCTTCCATCATCCTTGCCTCCATCATCCTTGCCTCCATCATCCTTGCCTCCATCATCCTTGCCTCCATCATCGTTGCATCCATCATCCTTGCCACCATCATCCTTGCCTCCATCATCCTTGCCTCCATCATCCTTGCCTCCATCATCCTTGCCTCCATCATCCTTGCCTCCATCATCCTTGCCTCCATCATCCTTGCCTCCATCATCCTTGCCTCCATCATCCTCGCCTCCATCATCCTCGCCTCCATCATCCCTTGCCTCCATCATCCTTGCCTCCATCATCCTTGCCTCCATCATCCTTGCCTCCATCATCCTTAATTCCATCATCTTTGCTTACATCATCCTTGCCTCCATCATCCTTGCCTCCATCATCCTTGCCTCCATCATCCTTGCCTCCATCATCCTTGCCTCCATCATCCTTGCCTCCATCATCCTTGCCTCCATCATCCTTGCCTCCCTCATCCTTGCCTCCATCATCCTTGCCTCCATTCCATCCTTGCCTCCCTCATCCTTGCCTCCATCATCCTTGCCTCCATCATCCTCGCCTCCATCATCCTCGCCCCCACCATCCTCGCCTCCATCATCTTTACCACCATCATCCTTGCCACCATCATCCTTGCCTCCATCATCCTTGCCTCCATCATCCTTGCCTCCATCATCCTTGCCTCCATCATCGTTGCATCCATCATCCTTTCCCCCATCATCCTTGCCTCCGTCATCCTTGCCTCCCTCATCCTTGCCTCCATCATCCTTGCCTCCATCATCCTTGCCTCCATCATTCTTGCCACCATCATCCTTGCCACCATCATCCTTGCCTCCATCATCCTTGCCTCCATCATCCTTGCCTCCATCATCCTTGCCTCCATCATCCTTGCCTCCATCATTCTTGCCTCCATCATCCTTGCCTTTATCATCCTTGCCTCCCTCATCCTTGCCTCCATCATCCTTGCCTCCATCATCCTTGTCTCCATCATCCTCGCCTCCATCATCCTCGCCTCCATCATCCTCGCCTCCATCATCTTTACCACCATCATCCTTGCCACCATCATCCTTGCCTCCATCATCCTTGCCTCCATCATCCTTGCCTCCATCATGCTTCATCCTTGCCTCCATCATCCTTGCCTCCATCATCCTTGCCTCCATCATCCTCGCCTCCATCATCCTCGCCTCCATCATCCCTTGCCTCCATCATCCTTGCCTCCATCATCCTTGCCTCCATCATCCTTGCCTCCATCATCCTTGCTTCCATCATCCTTGCCTCCATCATCCTTGCTTCCATCATCCTTGCCTCCATCATCCTTGCCTCCATCATCCTTGCCTCCATCATCCTTGCCTCCATCATCCTTGCCTCCATCATCCTTGCCACCATCATCCTTGCCACCATCATCCTTGCCTCCATCATCCTTGCCTCCATTATCTTTGCCTCCATCATCCTTGCCTCCATCATCCCTGCCTCCATCATCCTTGCCACCATCATCCTTGCCTCAATCATCCTTGCCTCCATCATCCTTGCTTCCATCATCCTTGCCTCCATCATCCTTGCCTCCATCATCCTTGCTTCCATCATCCTTGCTTCCATCATCCTTGCCTCCATCATCCTTGCCTCCATCATCCTTGCCTCCATCATCCTTGCCTCCATCATCCTTGCCTCCATCATCCTTGCCTCCATCATCCTTGCCTCCATCATCCTGGCCTCCCTCATCCTTGCCTCCCTCATCCTTGCCTCCATCATCCTTGCCTCCATCATCCTTGCCTCCCTCATCCCTTGCCTCCCTCATCCTTGCCTCCATCATCCTTGCCTCCATCATCCTCGCCTCCATCATCCTCGCCTCCACCATCCTCGCCTCCATCATCTTTACCACCATCATCCTTGCCACCATCATCCTTGCCTCCATCATCCTTGCCTCCATCATCCTTGCCTCCATCATCCTTGCCTCCATCATCCTTGCCTCCATCATCCTTGCCTCCATCATCCTTGCCACCATCATCCTTGCCTCAATCATCCTTGCTTCCATCATCCTTGCTTCCATCATCCTTGCCTCCATCATCCTTGCTTCCATCATCCTTGCTTCCATCATCCTTGCCTCCATCATCCTTGCCTCCATCATCCTTGCCTCCATCATCCTTGCCTCCATCATCCTTGCCTCCATCATCCTTGCCTCCATCATCCTTGCCTCCATCATCCTTGCCTCCCTCATCCTTGCCTCCCTCATCCTTGCCTCCATCATCCTTGCCTCCATCATCCTTGCCTCCCTCATCCCTTGCCTCCCTCATCCTTGCCTCCATCATCCTTGCCTCCATCATCCTCGCCTCCATCATCCTCGCCTCCACCATCCTCGCCTCCATCATCTTTACCACCATCATCCTTGCCACCATCATCCTTGCCTCCATCATCCTTGCCTCCATCATCCTTGCCTCCATCATCCTTGCCTCCATCATCCTTGCCTCCATCATCCTTGCCTCCATCATCCTTGCCTCCATCATCCTTGCCACCATCATCCTTGCCTCAATCATCCTTGCTTCCATCATCCTTGCTTCCATCATCCTTGCCTCCATCATCCTTGCTTCCATCATCCTTGCTTCCATCATCCTTGCCTCCATCATCCTTGCCTCCATCATCCTTGCCTCCATCATCCTTGCCTCCATCATCGTTGCATCCATCATCCTTGCCACCATCATCCTTGCCTCCATCATCCTTGCCTCCATCATCCTTGCCTCCATCATCCTTGCCTCCATCATCCTTGCCTCCATCATCCTTGCCTCCATCATCCTTGCCTCCATCATCCTTGCTTCCATCATCCTTGCCTCCATCATCCTTGCCTCCATCATCCTTGCCTCCATCATCCTCGCCTCCTTCATCCTCGCCTCCATCATCCTCGCCTCCTTCATCCTCGCCTCCATCATCCTCGCCTCCATCATCCTCGCCTCCATCATCCTTGCCTCCATCATCCTTGCCTCCATCATCCTTGCATCCATCATCCTTGCCTCCATCATCCTTGCCTCCATCATCCTTGCCACCATCATCCTTGCCTCCATCATCCTTGCCTCCATCATCCTTGCCTCCATCCTTGCCTCCATCATCCTTGCCTTCATCATCCTTGCCTTCATCATCCTTGCCTCCATCATCCTTGCCTCCATCATCCTTGCCTTGCCTCCGTCACGCTTGCCTCCATCATCCTTGCCTCCATCATCCTTGCCACCATCATCCTTGCCTCCATCATCCTTGCCTCCATCATCCTTGCCTCCATGATCCTTGCCTCCATCATCCTTGCCTCCATCATCCTTGCCTCCATCATTCTTGCCACCATCATCCTTGCCTCCATCATCCTTGCCTCCATCATCCTTGCCTCCATCATCCTTGCCTCCATCATCCTTGCCTCCATCATCCTTTCCTCCATCATCCTTTCCTCCATCATCCTTGCCTCCATCATCCTTTCCTCCATCATCCTTGCCTCCATCATCCTTGCCTCCATCATCCTTGCCTCCATCATCCTTGCATCCATCATCCTTGCCTCCATCATCCTTGCCTCCATCATCCTTGCCACCATCATCCTTGCCTCCATCATCCTTGCCTCCATCCTTGCCTCCATCATCCTTGCCTTCATCATCCTTGCCTTCATCATCCTTGCCTCCATCATCCTTGCCTCCATCATCCTTGCCTTGCCTCCGTCACGCTTGCCTCCATCATCCTTGCCTCCATCATCCTTGCCACCATCATTCTTGCCTCCATCATCCTTGCCTCCATCATCCTTGTCTCCATCATCCTTGCCTCCATGATCCTTGCCTCCATCATCCTTGCCTCCATCATCCTTGCCTCCATCATTCTTGCCACCATCATCCTTGCCTCCATCATCCTTGCCTCCATCATCCTTGCCTCCATCATCCTTGCCTCCATCATCCTTGCCTCCATCATCCTTTCCTCCATCATCCTTGCCTCCATCATCCTTGCCTCCATCATCCTTGCCTCCATCATCCTTGCCTCCATCATCCTTGCATCCAACATCCTTGCATCCAACATCCTTACCTCCATCATCCTTGCCTCCATCATCCTTGCCATCATCATCCTTGCCTCCATCATCCTTGCCTCCATCATCCTTGCCTCCATCATCCTTGCCTCCATCCTTGCCTCCATCATTCTTGCCACCATCATCCTTGCCTCCATCATCCTTGCCTCCATCATCCTTGCCTCCATCATCCTTGCCTCCATCATCCTTGCCTCCATCATCCTTTCCTCCATCATCCTTGCCTCCATCATCCTTGCCTCCATCATCCTTGCCTCCATCATCCTTGCCTCCATCATCCTTGCATCCAACATCCTTGCATCCAACATCCTTACCTCCATCATCCTTGCCTCCATCATCCTTGCCATCATCATCCTTGCCTTCATCATCCTTGCCTTCATCATCCTTGCCTCCATCATCCTTGCCTCCATCATCCTTGCCTCCATCATCCTTGCCTCCATCATCCTTGCTTCCATTATCCTTGCCACCATCATCCTTGCCTCCATCATCCTTGCCTCCATCATCCTTGCCGCCATCATCCTTGCCTCCATCATCCTTGCCTCCATCATCCTTGCCTCCATCATCCTTTCCTCCATCATCCTTGCCTCCATCATCCTTGCCTCCATCATCCTTGCCTCCATCATCCTTGCCACCATCATCCTTGCCTCCATAATCCTTGCCTCCATCATCCTTGCCTCCATCCTTGCCTCCATCATCCTTGCCTCCATCATCCTTGCCACCATCATCCTTGCCTCCCCCATCCTTTCCTCCATCATCCTTGCCTCCATCATCCTTGCCTCCATCATCCTTGCTTCCATTATCCTTGCCACCATCATCCTTGCCTCCATCATCCTTGCCTCCATCATCCTTGCCGCCATCATCCTTGCCTCCATCATCCTTGCCTCCATCATCCTTGCCTCCATCATCCTTTCCTCCATCATCCTTGCCTCCATCATCCTTGCCTCCATCATCCTTGCCTCCATCATCCTTGCCACCATCATCCTTGCCTCCATAATCCTTGCCTCCATCATCCTTGCCTCCATCCTTGCCTCCATCATCCTTGCCTCCATCATCCTTGCCTCCATCATCCTTGCATCCAACATCCTTGCATCCAACATCCTTACCTCCATCATCCTTGCCTCCATCATCCTTGCCATCATCATCCTTGCCTCCATCATCCTTGCCTCCATCATCCTTGCCTCCATCCTTGCCTCCATAATCCTTGCCTTCATCATCCTTGCCTTCATCATCCTTGCCTCCATCATCCTTGCCTCCATCATCCTTGCCTCCATCATCCTTGCCTCCATCATCCTTGCTTCCATTATCCTTGCCACCATCATCCTTGCCTCCATCATCCTTGCCTCCATCATCCTTGCCGCCATCATCCTTGCCTCCATCATCCTTGCCTCCATCATCCTTGCCTCCATCATCCTTTCCTCCATCATCCTTGCCTCCATCATCCTTGCCTCCATCATCCTTGCCTCCATCATCCTTGCCACCATCATCCTTGCCTCCATAATCCTTGCCTCCATCATCCTTGCCTCCATCCTTGCCTCCATCATCCTTGCCTTCATCATCCTTGCCTTCATCATCCTTGCCTCCATCATCCTTGCCTCCATCATCCTTGCCTTGCCTCCATCACGCTTGCCTCCATCATCCTTGCCTCCATCATCCTTGCCACCATCATTCTTGCCTCCATCATCCTTGCCTCCATCATCCTTGCCTCCATCATCCTTGCCTCCATCATCCTTGCCTCCATCATTCTTGCCACCATCATCCTTGCCTCCATCATCCTTGCCTCCATCATCCTTGCCTCCATCCTTGCCTCCATCATCCTTGCCTCCATCATCCTTGCCTCCATCATCCTTGCCTCCATCATCCTTGCCTCCATCCTTGCCTCCATCATCCTTGCCTCCATCATCCTTGCCACCATCATCCTTGCCTCCCCCATCCTTTCCTCCATCATCCTTGCCTCCATCATCCTTGCCTCCATCATCCTTGCCACCATCATCCTTGCCTCCCCCATCCTTTCCTCCATCATCCTTGCCTCCATCATCCTTGCCTCCATCATCCTTGCCTCCATCATCCTTGCCTCCATCATCCTTGCCTCCATCATCCTTGCCTCCATCATCCTTGCCTCCATCATCCTTGCCTCCATCATCCTTGCCTCCATCATCCTTGCCTCCATCATCCTTGCCTCCATCATCCTTGCCTCCATGATCCTTGCCTCCATCATCCTTGCCTCCATCATCCTTGCCTCCATCATTCTTGCCACCATCATCCTTGCCTCCATCATCCTTGCCTCCATCATCCTTGCCTCCATCATCCTTGCCTCCATCATCCTTGCCTCCATCATCCTTTCCTCCATCATCCTTGCCTCCATCATCCTTTCCTCCATCATCCTTGCCTCCATCATCCTTGCCTCCATCATCCTTGCCTCCATCATCCTTGCCTCCATCATCCTTGCATCCAACATCCTTACCTCCATCATCCTTGCCTCCATCATCCTTGCCACCATCATCCTTGCCTCCATCATCCTTGCCTCCATCATCCTTGCCTCCATCCTTGCCTCCATAATCCTTGCCTTCATCATCCTTGCCTTCATCATCCTTGCCTCCATCATCCTTGCCTCCATCATCCTTGCCTCCATCATCCTTGCCTCCATCATCCTTGCTTCCATTATCCTTGCCACCATCATCCTTGCCTCCATCATCCTTGCCTCCATCATCCTTGCCGCCATCATCCTTGCCTCCATCATCCTTGCCTCCATCATCCTTGCCTCCATCATCCTTTCCTCCATCATCCTTGCCTCCATCATCCTTGCCTCCATCATCCTTGCCTCCAACATCCTTGCCTCCATCATCCTTTCCTCCATCATCCTTGCCTCCATCATCCTTGCCTCCATCATCCTTGCCTCCATCATCCTTGCCTCCATCATCCTTGCCTCCATCATCCTTGCCTCCATCATCCTTGCCACCATCATCCTTGCCTCCATCATCCTTGCCTCCATCATCCTTGCCTCCATCCTTGCCTCCATCATCCTTGCCTTCATCATCCTTGCCTTCATCATCCTTGCCTCCATCATCCTTGCCTCCATCATCCTTGCCTTGCCTCCGTCACGCTTGCCTCCATCATCCCTGCCTCCATCATCCTTGCCACCATCATTCTTGCCTCCATCATCCTTGCCTCCATCATCCTTGCCTCCATCATCCTTGCCTCCATCATCCTTGCCTCCATCCTTGCCTCCATCATCCTTGCCTCCATCATCCTTGCCTCCATCATCCTTGCCTCCATCATCCTTGCCTCCATCATCCTTTCCTCCATCATCCTTGCCTCCATCATCCTTGCCTCCATCATCCTTGCCTCCATCATCCTTGCCTCCATCATCCTTGCATCCAACATCCTTGCATCCAACATCCTTACCTCCATCATCCTTGCCTCCATCATCCTTGCCATCATCATCCTTGTCTCCATCATCCTTGCCTCCATGATCCTTGCCTCCATCATCCTTGCCTCCATCATCCTTGCCTCCATCATTCTTGCCACCATCATCCTTGCCTCCATCATCCTTGCCTCCATCATCCTTGCCTCCATCATCCTTGCCTCCATCATCCTTGCCTCCATCATCCTTTCCTCCATCATCCTTGCCTCCATCATCCTTGCCTCCATCATCCTTGCCTCCATCATCCTTGCCTCCATCATCCTTGCCTCCATCATCCTTGCCACCATCATCCTTGCCTCCATAATCCTTGCCTCCATCATCCTTGCCTCCATCCTTGCCTCCATCATCCTTGCCTCCATCATCCTTGCCACCATCATCCTTGCCTCCCCCATCCTTTCCTCCATCATCCTTGCCTCCATCATCCTTGCCTCCATCATCCTTGCCACCATCATCCTTGCCTCCCCCATCCTTTCCTCCATCATCCTTGCCTCCATCATCCTTGCATCCAACATCCTTGCATCCAACATCCTTACCTCCATCATCCTTGCCTCCATCATCCTTGCCATCATCATCCTTGCCTCCATCATCCTTGCCTCCATCATCCTTGCCTCCATCATCCTTGCTTCCATTATCCTTGCCACCATCATCCTTGCCTCCATCATCCTTGCCTCCATCATCCTTGCCGCCATCATCCTTGCCTCCATCATCCTTGCCTCCATCATCCTTGCCTCCATCATCCTTTCCTCCATCATCCTTGCCTCCATCATCCTTGCCTCCATCATCCTTGCCTCCATCATCCTTGCCACCATCATCCTTGCCTCCATAATCCTTGCCTCCATCATCCTTGCCTCCATCCTTGCCTCCATCATCCTTGCCTTCATCATCCTTGCCTTCATCATCCTTGCCTCCATCATCCTTGCCTCCATCATCCTTGCCTTGCCTCCATCACGCTTGCCTCCATCATCCTTGCCTCCATCATCCTTGCCTCCATCATCCTTGCCTTCATCATCCTTGCCTTCATCATCCTTGCCTCCATCATCCTTGCCTCCATCATCCTTGCCTTGCCTCCGTCACGCTTGCCTCCATCATCCTTGCCTCCATCATCCTTGCCACCATCATTCTTGCCTCCATCATCCTTGCCTCCATCATCCTTGTCTCCATCATCCTTGCCTCCATGATCCTTGCCTCCATCATCCTTGCCTCCATCATCCTTGCCTCCATCATTCTTGCCACCATCATCCTTGCCTCCATCATCCTTGCCTCCATCATCCTTGCCTCCATCATCCTTGCCTCCATCATCCTTGCCTCCATCATCCTTTCCTCCATCATCCTTGCCTCCATCATCCTTGCCTCCATCATCCTTGCCTCCATCATCCTTGCCTCCATCATCCTTGCATCCAACATCCTTGCATCCAACATCCTTACCTCCATCATCCTTGCCTCCATCATCCTTGCCATCATCATCCTTGCCTCCATCATCCTTGCCTCCATCATCCTTGCCTCCATCCTTGCCTCCATAATCCTTGCCTTCATCATCCTTGCCTTCATCATCCTTGCCTCCATCATCCTTGCCTCCATCATCCTTGCCTCCATCATCCTTGCCTCCATCATCCTTGCTTCCATTATCCTTGCCACCATCATCCTTGCCTCCATCATCCTTGCCTCCATCATCCTTGCCGCCATCATCCTTGCCTCCATCATCCTTGCCTCCATCATCCTTGCCTCCATCATCCTTTCCTCCATCATCCTTGCCTCCATCATCCTTGCCTCCATCATCCTTGCCTCCATCATCCTTGCCACCATCATCCTTGCCTCCATAATCCTTGCCTCCATCATCCTTGCCTCCATCCTTGCCTCCATCATCCTTGCCTCCATCATCCTTGCCACCATCATCCTTGCCTCCCCCATCCTTTCCTCCATCATCCTTGCCTCCATCATCCTTGCCTCCATCATCCTTGCCACCATCATCCTTGCCTCCCCCATCCTTTCCTCCATCATCCTTGCCTCCATCATCCTTGCATCCAACATCCTTGCATCCAACATCCTTACCTCCATCATCCTTGCCTCCATCATCCTTGCCATCATCATCCTTGCCTCCATCATCCTTGCCTCCATCATCCTTGCCTCCATCCTTGCCTCCATAATCCTTGCCTTCATCATCCTTGCCTTCATCATCCTTGCCTCCATCATCCTTGCCTCCATCATCCTTGCCTCCATCATCCTTGCCTCCATCATCCTTGCTTCCATTATCCTTGCCACCATCATCCTTGCCTCCATCATCCTTGCCTCCATCATCCTTGCCGCCATCATCCTTGCCTCCATCATCCTTGCCTCCATCATCCTTGCCTCCATCATCCTTTCCTCCATCATCCTTGCCTCCATCATCCTTGCCTCCATCATCCTTGCCTCCATCATCCTTGCCACCATCATCCTTGCCTCCATAATCCTTGCCTCCATCATCCTTGCCTCCATCCTTGCCTCCATCATCCTTGCCTTCATCATCCTTGCCTTCATCATCCTTGCCTCCATCATCCTTGCCTCCATCATCCTTGCCTTGCCTCCATCACGCTTGCCTCCATCATCCTTGCCTCCATCATCCTTGCCACCATCATTCTTGCCTCCATCATCCTTGCCTCCATCATCCTTGCCTCCATCATCCTTGCCTCCATCATCCTTGCCTCCATCATCCTTGCCTCCATCATCCTTGCCTCCATCATTCTTGCCACCATCATCCTTGCCTCCATCATCCTTGCCTCCATCATCCTTGCCTCCATCCTTGCCTCCATCATCCTTGCCTCCATCATCCTTGCCTCCATCATCCTTGCCTCCATCATCCTTGCCTCCATCCTTGCCTCCATCATCCTTGCCTCCATCATCCTTGCCACCATCATCCTTGCCTCCCCCATCCTTTCCTCCATCATCCTTGCCTCCATCATCCTTGCCTCCATCATCCTTGCCACCATCATCCTTGCCTCCCCCATCCTTTCCTCCATCATCCTTGCCTCCATCATCCTTGCCTCCATCATCCTTGCCTCCATCATCCTTGCCTCCATCATCCTTGCCTCCATCATCCTTGCCTCCATCATCCTTGCCTCCATCATCCTTGCCTCCATCATCCTTGCCTCCATCATCCTTGCCTCCATCATCCTTGCCTCCATGATCCTTGCCTCCATCATCCTTGCCTCCATCATCCTTGCCTCCATCATTCTTGCCACCATCATCCTTGCCTCCATCATCCTTGCCTCCATCATCCTTGCCTCCATCATCCTTGCCTCCATCATCCTTGCCTCCATCATCCTTTCCTCCATCATCCTTGCCTCCATCATCCTTTCCTCCATCATCCTTGCCTCCATCATCCTTGCCTCCATCATCCTTGCCTCCATCATCCTTGCCTCCATCATCCTTGCATCCAACATCCTTACCTCCATCATCCTTGCCTCCATCATCCTTGCCACCATCATCCTTGCCTCCATCATCCTTGCCTCCATCATCCTTGCCTCCATCCTTGCCTCCATAATCCTTGCCTTCATCATCCTTGCCTTCATCATCCTTGCCTCCATCATCCTTGCCTCCATCATCCTTGCCTCCATCATCCTTGCCTCCATCATCCTTGCTTCCATTATCCTTGCCACCATCATCCTTGCCTCCATCATCCTTGCCTCCATCATCCTTGCCGCCATCATCCTTGCCTCCATCATCCTTGCCTCCATCATCCTTGCCTCCATCATCCTTTCCTCCATCATCCTTGCCTCCATCATCCTTGCCTCCATCATCCTTGCCTCCAACATCCTTGCCTCCATCATCCTTTCCTCCATCATCCTTGCCTCCATCATCCTTGCCTCCATCATCCTTGCCTCCATCATCCTTGCCTCCATCATCCTTGCCTCCATCATCCTTGCCTCCATCATCCTTGCCACCATCATCCTTGCCTCCATCATCCTTGCCTCCATCATCCTTGCCTCCATCCTTGCCTCCATCATCCTTGCCTTCATCATCCTTGCCTTCATCATCCTTGCCTCCATCATCCTTGCCTCCATCATCCTTGCCTTGCCTCCGTCACGCTTGCCTCCATCATCCCTGCCTCCATCATCCTTGCCACCATCATTCTTGCCTCCATCATCCTTGCCTCCATCATCCTTGCCTCCATCATCCTTGCCTCCATCATCCTTGCCTCCATCCTTGCCTCCATCATCCTTGCCTCCATCATCCTTTCCTCCATCATCCTTGCCTCCATCATCCTTGCCTCCATCATCCTTGCCTCCATCATCCTTGCCTCCATCATCCTTGCATCCATCATCCTTGCCACCATCATCGTTGCCTCCATCATCCTTGCCTCCATCATCATTGCCACCATCATCCTTGCCTCCATCATCCTTGCCTCCATCATCCTTGCCTCCATCATCCTTGCCTCGATCATCCTTGCCTCCATCATCCTTGCTTCCATCATCCTTGCTTCCATCATCCTTGCCTCCATCATCCTTGCCTCCATCATCCTTGCCTCCATCATCCTTGCCACCATCATCCTTGCCTCCATAATCCTTGCCTCCATCATCCTTGCCTCCATCCTTGCCTCCATCATCCTTGCCTTCATCATCCTTGCCTTCATCATCCTTGCCTCCATCATCCTTGCCTCCATCATCCTTGCCTTGCCTCCATCACGCTTGCCTCCATCATCCTTGCCTCCATCATCCTTGCCACCATCATTCTTGCCTCCATCATCCTTGCCTCCATCATCCTTGCCTCCATCATCCTTGCCTCCATCATCCTTGCCTCCATCATCCTTGCCTCCATCATCCTTGCCTCCATCATTCTTGCCACCATCATCCTTGCCTCCATCATCCTTGCCTCCATCATCCTTGCCTCCATCCTTGCCTCCATCATCCTTGCCTCCATCATCCTTGCCTCCATCATCGTTGCCTCCATCATCCTTGCCTCCATCATCATTGCCACCATCATCCTTGCCTCCATCATCCTTGCCTCCATCATCCTTGCCTCCATCATCCTTGCCTCGATCATCCTTGCCTCCATCATCCTTGCTTCCATCATCCTTGCTTCCATCATCCTTGCCTCCATCATCCTTGCCTCCATCATCCTTGCCTCCATCATCCTTGCCACCATCATCCTTGCCTCCATAATCCTTGCCTCCATCATCCTTGCCTCCATCCTTGCCTCCATCATCCTTGCCTTCATCATCCTTGCCTTCATCATCCTTGCCTCCATCATCCTTGCCTCCATCATCCTTGCCTTGCCTCCATCACGCTTGCCTCCATCATCCTTGCCTCCATCATCCTTGCCACCATCATTCTTGCCTCCATCATCCTTGCCTCCATCATCCTTGCCTCCATCATCCTTGCCTCCATCATCCTTGCCTCCATCATCCTTGCCTCCATCATCCTTGCCTCCATCATTCTTGCCACCATCATCCTTGCCTCCATCATCCTTGCCTCCATCATCCTTGCCTCCATCCTTGCCTCCATCATCCTTGCCTCCATCATCCTTGCCTCCATCATCCTTGCCTCCATCATCCTTGCCTCCATCATCCTTGCCTCCATCCTTGCCTCCATCATCCTTGCCTCCATCATCCTTGCCACCATCATCCTTGCCTCCCCCATCCTTTCCTCCATCATCCTTGCCTCCATCATCCTTGCCTCCATCATCCTTGCCACCATCATCCTTGCCTCCCCCATCCTTTCCTCCATCATCCTTGCCTCCATCATCCTTGCCTCCATCATCCTTGCCTCCATCATCCTTGCCTCCATCATCCTTGCCTCCATCATCCTTGCCTCCATCATCCTTGCCTCCATCATCCTTGCCTCCATCATCCTTGCCTCCATCATCCTTGCCTCCATCATCCTTGCCTCCACCATCCTTGCCTCCATCATCCTTGCCTCCATCATCCATGCCTCCATCATCCTTGCCACCATCATGCTTGCCTCCATCATCCTTGCCACCATCATCCTTGCCTCCATCATCCTTGCCTCCATCATCCTTGCCTCCATCATCCTTGCCTCCATCATCCTTGACTCTATCATCCTTGCCTCCATCATCCTTGTCTCCATCATCCTTGCCTCCATCATCCTTGCCTCCATCATCCTTGCCTCTCCCTCCTTCAAAACACTTGCAATCCCTTCCCTTCCCACATCCCTATTTTCCTCCTCCCTCTTGTTCTCGCTCCCACTCTCGCTCCTCGCTCTTCGTCACACCAACCGCCTAAGAGTGTGTGTGTGCGCACCTGTGGCATCATTGCCGTGCAGGCGGTGGTGCCCACCTGTGGCATCACCGTGCAGGCGGTGGTGCAGGTCCCCGTGGGGCATGAACTCATAGATGGCGATCTGCTCCATGCGCTCCGCCACCGCGTCATACTCCATGCAGAACCCCAGCAGCCGCACCAGGTTGGGGTGGTGCTTCGATGCCATCTCGTTGATCTGACACCACACCAACGGAGTGAGGCAGGGAGGGAATGATAGGGTAGGTAGTCTGGGGGCAGAGGTCAACAAGGGTAGGGTGAGGTAAGAAGGGCATGGATGGGGGGGGATTTCCAGGTGCAAAACATACTACTGAATTGATTGCTCATGCCTCTCGCATTTCGCTTCATTCATTCCCCAACCTGGCTCCCACCCAACCTGGCTCCCACCCAACCAGGCTCCCACCCAAGTGAATCCTGGCCTTTGACGTCGTTGTTGCGCATCTCTCATTCCTCCTCTCACCCCCATCAACCCCCACTAACATCAACCCCCACTAACATCAACGCCCACTAACATCAACGCCCAGCACCCCACGAAGCACACCTCGCGGCGGAAGTCATTGGTGAGCACTCGGGCGCGCTTCACAGCCCACGGCGTGCACCCATCCAACGGGCTCACGCCGCGATACACGTCGCCAAACCCGCCGCTGCCAATGCGCCTGTCCGCCGCCCACCCAGCCGTGGCACGCAACACGTCCGCCATGGCCACCTGCTGGCACAGCAGCGGCGCCAGGGGAAGGGCGCAGGAGGAGGAGGCGAGCACAGGAGGAGGAGGAAGCTGCGAAGGAGAAGTGGAAGGATTTGGAGATGCGGAGGAGGAAGGGTGAGATTGGGAATCAATGCCCCACGACTCGAAATGCTCATTTCCCCTATTGCCTGTCATGGCACCCCTCCCTTCCTGCAATTCCCCTCTCTACCTCTCCACCTCTTCCTCCATCTGCCTCAATGCTGTTGCCACGTCATCACGCACAATCTCCAGCTCAGCAAGAGCTCTTCCCAAGGAGGGACGGGTGGAAGCCGGCATGGCTGTGCATGCGAGCCCGACACGAGCCAGCCGCACCACACTGGGTATAAGAACATTCGGCATGGGAACACCCAGGGTAGTATCAGCAGCGCTGGCAGCTGCTGTGACTGCAGTGGTGGCGGTAGAGAGCGCGCTGGAGCTGCTAGTAGCGCTGCTGGTCGGGATGCTGGCGCTGGTACTGGTGGTGCGTGGGAGGAAGGAGGAGGCGAGGGCAGGATCAAATAGAGCAGCCAAGTTGTTGGCTTGTAACTGCGTTTCAACATGGTGCGAGGTGAAGGGCAAGGGGGGGAAGCCAGATGCTGACTTTAGACCCATGAACCCAAAACTAGATGAAGAATGACCCAAGTGGGTAGATGCTGGGAAACAGGTAGGAGGAGAAGCATGGGGTACAGAGCAAGGGGGGAGGAACATAGAGGGTGGAGTATCGAGGGGGCAAAGCATGGAGGGTGGAGCATGGAGGGAGGAGCACGAGGGGAGGAGCACGTGTGATAGGAGGAAACAGCAGGCAGTGAAACAGAAAAAAGCAGTTCCAAGTAATGATAAGGAAAGATAGGAGAGGGGGAGTCTCCTGTTGGCTGCAACTGTGGGTGGTTGAGTTGAGTCTGTTGCTGCCTTACCACCGCAGTGCTCGGAAGCAAGATTGTGAGAAGTCTCTGGACCGGGATCACAATTAACACTGTTAGTGATGGAGGAACTGGACTGTTGGAATGCCTCTCACAATGCAACACTCGCCCTTCCCCCAATGCCCACTCGCACTCAGCACTCGCCCTTCCCCCAATGCCCCACTCGCCCTTCCACCAATGCTCCTCTCGCACTCAACACTCGCCCTTCCCTCAATGCCCCTCTCGCACTGAACACTCGCCCTTCCCCCAATGCTCCTCTCGCACTCAACACTCGCCCTTCCCCCAATGCCCCACTCTCACTCATCACTCGCCCTTCCCCCAGTACTCCTCTCGCACTCACAGTGTCTCTGAAAAACTGTGGCATGGTCTTCTCTGTAGAGAGGGAAATGCGGCCTGACAGCAGCTGAAGCAGCACCACTCCCAGACTGGAGACGGCAGGCCAAGGGAGGGATGGGTGGAATGAAGAGGAAGCAGGGGAGTGGCTTTTAAGGGCGAAGGGCGGGATGGAGAAGGAACGATTGTAAAGTAGCAGAGAGAGTTGAGAGTGGAGCATGGCAGTGGGGCATGGCAGTGGAGCATGGCAGTGGGAGAAACAAACCAGCCTGCACGTGCGTGTAGGTGGTTTTTAGGAGTTCTTTATAAGCCAAGAGACTCCACTGCAGAACCATCCCTTCACTCACAGTGCCCTGGAACAGCAAGCAACGCGCCCAGGAGAGAAGGCACTAGGAGCAGTAACCAGACAGTGAGTCAGTAACCTGATGGTGAGTCGGTAACCAGATGGTGAGTTGGTAACCTGATGGTGAGTTGGTAACCTGATAGTGAGTTGGTAACCAGATGGTGAGTTAGTAACCAGATGGTGAGTCGGTAACCAGATGCTGAGTCCGTAACCAGATACTGAGTCAGTAACCAGATGGTGAGTGCGTAACCATATGGTGAGTCCCTAACCAGATGGTAAGTCCATAACCAGATGGTGAGTTCGTAACCAGATGGTGAGTCGGTAACCAGATGGTGAGTCGGTAACCAGATGGTGAGTCCATAACCAGATGGTGAGTCCGTAACCAGATGGTGAGTTGGTAACCAGATGGTGAGTCAGTAACCAGATGGTGAGTCGGTAACCAGATGGTGAGTCGGTAACCAGATGGTGAGTCCGTAACCAGATGGTGAGTCCATAACCAGATGGTGAGTTGGTAACCAGATGGTGAGTCAGTAACCAGATGGTGAGTCAGTAACCAGATGGTGATTCGGTAACCAGATGGTGAGTCCGTAACCAGATGGTGAGTCCGTAACCAGATGGTGAGTTGGTAACCAGATGGTGAGTCGGTAACCAGATGGTGAGTCCGTAACCAGATGGTGAGTCCGTAACCAGATGGTGAGTTGGTAACCAGATGGTGAGTCCGTAACCAGATGGTGAGTCAGTAACCAGATGGTGAGTCGGTAACCAGATGGTGAGTCCGTAACCAGATGGTGAGTCCGTAACCAGATGGTGAGTTGGTAACCAGATGGTGAGTCAGTAACCAGATGGTGAGTCGGTAACCAGATGGTGAGTCGGTAACCAGATGGTGAGTTGGTAACCAGATGGTGAGTCGGTAACCAGATGGTGAGTCGGTAACCAGATGGTGAGTCCGTAACCAGATGGTGAGTCCGTAACCAGATGGTGAGTCCGTAACCAGATGGTGAGTTGGTAACCAGATGGTGAGTCGGTAACCAGATGGTGAGTCGGTAACCAGATGGTGAGTCCGTAACCAGATGGTGAGTTGGTAACCAGATGGTGAGTCGGTAACCAGATGGTGAGTCGGTAACCAGATGGTGAGTCCGTAACCAGATGGTGAGTTGGTAACCAGATGGTGAGCCGGTAACCAGATGGTGAGTCCGTAACCAGATGGTGAGTCCGTAACCAGATGGTGAGTCGGTAACCAGATGGTGAGTCGGTAACCAGATGGTGAGTCCGTAACCAGATGGTGAGTTGGTAACCAGATGGTGAGTCGGTAACCAGATGGTGAGTCCGTAACCAGATGGTGAGTCCGTAACCAGATGGTGAGTTGGTAACCAGATGGTGAGTCCGTAACCAGATGGTGAGTCGGTAACCAGATGGTGAGTCGGTAACCAGATGGTGAGTCCGTAACCAGATGGTGAGTCCGTAACCAGATGGTGAGTTGGTAACCAGATGGTGAGTCAGTAACCAGATGGTGAGTCGGTAACCAGATGGTGAGTCGGTAACCAGATGGTGAGTCGGTAACCAGATGGTGAGTCCGTAACCAGATGGTGAGTTGGTAACCAGATGGTGAGTCGGTAACCAGATGGTGAGTCCGTAACCAGATGGTGAGTCGGTAACCAGATGGTGAGTCGGTAACCAGATGGTGAGTCCGTAACCAGATGGTGAGTCAGTAACCAGATGGTGAGTCAGTAACCAGATGGTGAGTCGGTAACCAGATGGTGAGTCAGTAACCAGATGGTGAGTCGGTAACCAGATGGTGAGTCGGTAACCAGATGGTGAGTCCGTAACCAGATGGTGAGTCCGTAACCAGATGGTGAGTTGGTAACCAGATGGTGAGTCAGTAACCAGATGGTGAGTCGGTAACCAGATGGTGAGTCGGTAACCAGATGGTGAGTCGGTAACCAGATGGTGAGTCCGTAACCAGATGGTGAGTTGGTAACCAGATGGTGAGTCGGTAACCAGATGGTGAGTCCGTAACCAGATGGTGAGTCCGTAACCAGATGGTGAGTTGGTAACCAGATGGTGAGTCCGTAACCAGATGGTGAGTCGGTAACCAGATGGTGAGTCGGTAACCAGATGGTGAGTCCGTAACCAGATGGTGAGTCCGTAACCAGATGGTGAGTTGGTAACCAGATGGTGAGTCAGTAACCAGATGGTGAGTCGGTAACCAGATGGTGAGTCGGTAACCAGATGGTGAGTCGGTAACCAGATGGTGAGTCCGTAACCAGATGGTGAGTTGGTAACCAGATGGTGAGTCGGTAACCAGATGGTGAGTCCGTAACCAGATGGTGAGTCCGTAACCAGATGGTGAGTCGGTAACCAGATGGTGAGTCGGTAACCAGATGGTGAGTCCGTAACCAAATGGTGAGTTGGTAACCAGATGGTGAGTCGGTAACCAGATGGTGAGTCCGTAACCAGATGGTGAGTCCGTAATCAGATGGTGAGTCGGTAACCAGATGGTGAGTCGGTAACCAGATGGTGAGTCCGTAACCAGATGGTGAGTTGGTAACCAGATGGTGAGTCGGTAACCAGATGGTGAGTCCGTAACCAGATGGTGAGTCCGTAACCAGATGGTGAGTTGGTAACCAGATGGTGAGTCCGTAACCAGATGGTGAGTCGGTAACCAGATGGTGAGTCGGTAACCAGATGGTGAGTCCGTAACCAGATGGTGAGTCCGTAACCAGATGGTGAGTTGGTAACCAGATGGTGAGTCAGTAACCAGATGGTGAGTCGGTAACCAGATGGTGAGTCGGTAACCAGATGGTGAGTCGGTAACCAGATGGTGAGTCCGTAACCAGATGGTGAGTTGGTAACCAGATGGTGAGTCGGTAACCAGATGGTGAGTCCGTAACCAGATGGTGAGTCCGTAACCAGATGGTGAGTCGGTAACCAGATGGTGAGTCGGTAACCAGATGGTGAGTCGGTAACCAGATGGTGAGTCCGTAACCAGATGGTGAGTCGGTAACCAGATGGTGAGTCCGTAACCAGATGGTGAGTCCGTAACCAGATGGTGAGTCGGTAACCAGATGGTGAGTCCGTAACCAGATGGTGAGTCCGTAACTAGATGGTGAGTCAGTAACCAGATGGTGAGTCGGTAACCAGATGGTGAGTCAGTAACCAGATGGTGAGTCGGTAACCAGATGGTGAGTCCGTAACCAGATGGTGAGTCCGTAACCAGATGGTGAGTCGGTAACCAGATGGTGAGTCGGTAACCAGATGGTGAGTCGGTAACCAGATGGTGAGTCCGTAACCAGATGGTGAGTTGGTAACCAGATGGTGAGTCGGTAACCAGATGGTGAGTCCGTAACCAGATGGTGAGTCCGTAACCAGATGGTGAGTCGGTAACCAGATGGTGAGTCGGTAACCAGATGGTGAGTCCGTAACCAAATGGTGAGTTGGTAACCAGATGGTGAGTCGGTAACCAGATGGTGAGTCCGTAACCAGATGGTGAGTCCGTAATCAGATGGTGAGTCGGTAACCAGATGGTGAGTCGGTAACCAGATGGTGAGTCCGTAACCAGATGGTGAGTTGGTAACCAGATGGTGAGTCGGTAACCAGATGGTGAGTCCGTAACCAGATGGTGAGTCCGTAACCAGATGGTGAGTTGGTAACCAGATGGTGAGTCCGTAACCAGATGGTGAGTCGGTAACCAGATGGTGAGTCGGTAACCAGATGGTGAGTCCGTAACCAGATGGTGAGTCCGTAACCAGATGGTGAGTTGGTAACCAGATGGTGAGTCAGTAACCAGATGGTGAGTCGGTAACCAGATGGTGAGTCGGTAACCAGATGGTGAGTCGGTAACCAGATGGTGAGTCCGTAACCAGATGGTGAGTTGGTAACCAGATGGTGAGTCGGTAACCAGATGGTGAGTCCGTAACCAGATGGTGAGTCCGTAACCAGATGGTGAGTCGGTAACCAGATGGTGAGTCGGTAACCAGATGGTGAGTCGGTAACCAGATGGTGAGTCCGTAACCAGATGGTGAGTCGGTAACCAGATGGTGAGTCCGTAACCAGATGGTGAGTCCGTAACCAGATGGTGAGTCGGTAACCAGATGGTGAGTCCGTAACCAGATGGTGAGTCCGTAACTAGATGGTGAGTCAGTAACCAGATGGTGAGTCGGTAACCAGATGGTGAGTCAGTAACCAGATGGTGAGTCGGTAACCAGATGGTGAGTCCGTAACCAGATGGTGAGTCCGTAACCAGATGGTGAGTCGGTAACCAGATGGTGAGTCGGTAACTAGATGGTGAGTCGGTAACCAGATGGTGAGTCGGTAACCAGATGGTGAGTCGGTAACCAGATGGTAAGTCGGTAACCAGATGGTGAGTCGGTAACTAGATGGTGAGTCGAAAACCGGATGGTGAGTTGGTAACCAGATGGTGAGTCAGTAACCAGATGGTGAGTCGGTAACCAGGTGGTGTGTCCGTAACCACATGGTGAGCCGGTAAAAAGACAGTGAGTCGGTAAACTGAAGTTGCTGTGGGAGGCAGTGCCGCACTGGCCTGGCACTGCAACATTGTGCAGGAGAGTCAGTAGAGGCGGAATGGGCGGATTTTGGAGAAGAGATGGGCACCTGTAGAGGTCATTAGTGGTGGTGTGCTCCCTGGAGAGCAGCAGCTGCGGGTCCACGTACCCTGACACACCCACCACCATGTGCTCGCCGCCCGCTGCAGCCCTGCGCGTCACCGAGTCAAACCCTGCGATCTTCGCCTGGAGTGGCGTTGTGTTTTGACAGTGTTGTGTTTGGGAAGTGTTGTGCAGTGGCGTGTGCGGAGGGGTGGCCTCGCGTCGTGTGGCCGCACAGGAGAAGGGGGGGAGGGAGGGAATGCTTTATGCAGAATCAATATAACAGGGCACGGTAAACTGATCCTGTATGGATGCTGCTCCATGACACGACACTGCAGCATGTTTGCGAGTCGTGAGTCGTGACTTGTCGTGTGGTGGAGGATGGTGCTCTCACAGCCCAGAAACTCACCTGCATGCTGCCATCCAGAGAAATGCTCCTAAGGCAAAGACAGCGATGCACGATGCCAAAGCTGTGCAGATACTCCAGCCCGCGCGCCACTCCTATCACAATGTCCAGCCGCTGCTGCAGGGTCAGAGGCATGCCGGTGACATCACCTGACAGGAGAAGTGAAAGAACACGGTGTAAGGTAGATTGAACATAGAAGAGAAAGAACACGGTGTGAGGTAGATTGAACATAGAAGAGAAAGAACACGGTGTGAGGTAGATTGAACATAGAAGAGAAAGAACACGGTGTGAGGTAGATTGAACATAGAAGAGAAAGAACACGGTGTGAGGTAGATTGAACATAGAAGAGAAAGAACACGGTGTGAGGTAGATTGAACATAGAAGAGAAAGAACACGGTGTGAGGTAGATTGAACATAGAAGAGAAAGAACACGGTGTTAGGTAGATTGAACATAGAAGAGAAAGAACACGGTGTGAGGTAGATTGAACATAGAAGAGAAAGAACACGGTGTGAGGTAGATTGAACATAGAAGAGAAAGAACACGGTGTGAGGTAGATTGAACATAGAAGAGAAAGAACACGGTGTGAGGTAGATTGAACATAGAAGAGAAAGAACACGGTGTGAGGTAGATTGAACATAGAAGAGAAAGAACACGGTGTGAGGTAGATTGAACAACATGGGCCAAGGTAACTGAATAGAATGCGTGCAAATTGCAATGGACGGATGCTAGGCAAGCAGACCCGGCAGAGCCAAACGCAGAGAGTACAAGAGGAACAGGCAAGCACCCACGGGCCACATGTTTGGAATAGGCATAGGTATTGCACTTGTGTCGACATGGGGTCAGTCAGAAAGAGAGGTGTGTCATGCGGCCGGCATGCCTCACCCACCCGGTTGAAACTTGTCGAGGAGGCTACCAGCAGTCATGTATTCATACACCACCACCTTCTCCCACCGCCTCTGCCTGTGGCGCTCATCGCAGTACCCCAGCAGGCGCACCAGGTTGGGGTGGTTGTTGTTGCCCATCTCCGCCACCTGCTTCCCACTTGAACGCGGGCACGCCAGGGGGTGGGGAGCGCGTGGGAGGGGAGGGAGAGGAGGGAGAGGAGCGGCGCTTCACAGGTGTTCTTTCCTCCTTCGCCCGCCTTGACTTCACCATGTCTGCTTCACTCTCCTTCCCTCCCCATCATCCCTCCTCTCTCCGCTCTCCAACACCACACTCTTTCGTCCCCTTCCCTTCCCCCGCACGGCCCCCCTCACCTCTGCATAAAATTCTTCAAACTCCCGCGTGCGGCAGCGCTTCAAGAGCCACGGGGTGACGCCGTCGCGCGGGTCCACGCCCTTGAACAGGACGCGGTACCCGTCGCCCACCAGCAACTGCGGTGCCCAGTGGTTCGTCGCGGTTAGAATGTCCACCAGGGAGAACCGCTCACAGGCGCCCTGAATGGGGACGGCTGAGGGGAGGGGCGGGAGGAAGGGGAGGGGTGGGGGGTGTTAAAGCCAGGGTCTCAAGCACGCCAACTTCCCTAGCCAACCAGTCCACCTCGCCTACAAGAACACGGTACTTGAGCTTCACGAGTTTTCCATTGACGGAAGATTCTCTCACTTGAGACCCTGGCATTAAGGTGGGAGCAATGCACTTATGGTAGGGAAGAGGGGGACGAGCAGCGTGGGAGGCAGAGATGATTGAGAGCAAGTTACACTAAGAGGAGGAAATACAGAAGCCAGAAAGAGCGGAACGAGCAGACAGATTGCGGGCGACGAGGGCGTGTGGAAGGGGGGCGAGTCGAAGGAAACAATAACGAATTCATGAGGCGCCGCGAAACATTAACGAAGTCATGAGGCGCCGCGAAACATTAACGAAGCCATGAGGCGCCGTGAAACATTAACGAAGCCATGAGGCACCGCGAAACATTAACGAATCCATGAGGCGCCGCGAAACAAGGATGGCTGGCTATCGCTAGCGTTGAGCGAAGTACCGAACTGCAAAATGGCTTGCCTTTCGCTGCGTCGACTTGCTTGGCCTTGCCCGACTTGCCAAGCATCTTCCGCATCCTCGTCCACGTCACTACGCCACCACTCATTGCGAACCACGTCGTGCATACGTAACCAAGCTGGGTCTTCACACCCTGAAAGGCAGCGTAAGTACGTGTACTTTTATGTGTACGTGTTCGTACGCGGTATCCACGCGTACGAACTAAGCAGGCGTTAAGAAATCCCTCATTTTTTTCACTCGCGATGCTCACATACTAAAATGCTGCTGCCGATTTCGCGCGCATGACTTGTGCATTTGCCGGTGATCCGGTTTTGAAGGATGCTGCGAGTCGCGGATTGAGATAGCGTACGACCTAACGGTTCTAAGGGTGCAAGTTTCTATTTTTTGCTGAACGCTGGACGGTACAGGCCTTGTTCGGCTGGCGCACGATTCGAGAAACCAAGCACCCTCGAAACTTCTTTGATAAGCTGAAAAGAGGCGACGCGTTCAATCCATTGCAATGTTAATCACATTCTATTCGTGGCTTTGTTCTGCAGGCGGACAATTTCCAGAATCTGGGTACGTAGAATCTTCGTTGATAAGTGATCATTTGCTTATCTAGGTTTGTTTCTTCGCCAGGCAAAAGGTCGCACAACTAGTGCACTGCTGATTCCCCTTCGCGAGCTAGCATCAGCCAGCGCACAAGTTCTGCAGGAACAAATTGCGGGGATGCATTTGGCTATGCGGGACTTCGTAGCAACATCCACGCTTCAAATTTGGGTTGGGTGCGAAAAGAATCTTCTAGGAAAGACTGGCCCGTACATTTTGTGCAGAGGCAAGTCCTCCTGCAGAACAATACCGTAAGGCCCCGGATAGAAGCGCAGGCCTCGGATAAGCGCCGGCGGTTGTAAAAGGGTGATGGCGCTTATATCCGGTCCTCGATTATAAGCGCACCCTTGGGGGCTTACGGATTATAAGCGCACCCCTGTATTATTACGCATTATAAGCGCCTCCCTTTTTTAATTCGACTTTTATTATCCTATCTTTTACAGGCTATTTTCACTACAACATAATATTTTTCCAATTCTACTACTAAATCCTACTGAAAGTTTACCGCAACATTCACAGATCTTCTCTAATTTCTATTCTTCCTAGCATCCTATGCATCACCATCAACAGTGGCGGAGCCATCTTGGTCGGTCTCCCCGTCCGACTCTGGCTCCTCTACGTTGTTGCAGCAGAATCCATCTGCTGCAATCGCGTCGTCAAGTTCTACTTCACCCTTGACGGCGTCCCGCCGGTGCTGCATGCAGAGATTGTCCTGGGACCCATCCAGGGCGTTGCTGATGCCACAGGTGAGAAACGAGCGCTGAATCAACTCCTTGGGCACGGCCTTCCAGGCCTTGGAGATCCACTTGAGCGTCAGCTCTGGAGGTGGCTTGCGGATGTTGCCTGCCACACATGGAAACACTACAGCAATCAGAACAGGGTGGAAACAGTCTAAGCAGACACATCGTACACGTTGAGATTGAGCTCACCTCTTTCGGTCAGGCAGTCGGCCCCCTCGCTCTCGAACCACTCCTGGTACAGTTGGCGGACTGCTGCTTTGAATGAGCGGTTCACCGCGACGTCAAGAGGCTGGATCTCAGAGGTGCAGCCAGCTGGTATGACGGCGGGGACGATGTTCAGCTCCCCGAATTTCCTGCCGCGTACTCCGAACCTGGGGTTGACATACGGGTTCACCGTCCCGTTGAGCCACGCAAGGACGCCGTCAGCGTCCATCCAACCGTTGGGATGTACGGCGACCACAACATCTGCACATCCGAACAAGGCGCACGGACAGATTAGCATCAGACATAAAAAAAAAATATTACATGTAAATGACACCGTCACTGCACAAGCTGCTCGGCTTACCAGAGGGGAAATTCCCCTTAGGAATTGTCTTGCGCTTAAAGAAGACCCAAGGCTTGAGCTTCTCGCCACTGGCGGTGCAGGCGAGCATCACCGTCACGCGTTCTTTTTTATAGCCGCCGCTGCGGATGGGCACGGAGCGGATCCCCACCTCCTCGACCGTGCGTTCAGCTGGCATCTCGAGCCAGAGTGGCGTTTGATCGGCATTAATAATCCAGCGGTTGTCGATGCCGTACTGACGGCGGGAGTGTCGCACGAACTTCTGCACCTGTGTCTCACACTCTGCAAGGGAAGGGTGGGAGAGACAAACAAAAGAAGTAAATTAGAATTTCGAAGGTCGTAAGCAGCCATAAACGAGAGCGACAGCACAAACACCGTCTCACCAGACGACAGCTTCTGGCCGACTCTGGTCTTCGCTCGGGTAGTGAGGTTCCAGCGCCGTCGAAAACGCTCAGTCCACCTCTGAGATCCAGCCCACTTTACCTCAGGATGCAGGATCTTCATCACATCATGTGACCACTTCTTCAATCGGCCGACGGACACGGCGAGACACTTTTTCCGGTGGGCAAGAACACTTGAGTACACCTCGATCTCCATGTCGCGGTACCACGACGCCCGACCACGCCCGTCAAGGCGCTTGTGAGCCCCATGCGCACCTTCCAGCTCACCCTTCCGCGACTTCCACTCTGACAGGGACTTTCGGGAGATACCAGTGTCGCGGGACATTCTCTGCACACTCACAGCTCCGGACTCTGTTGGTGCAACCCTACGGTTTGCACTCGGCTTGTTGTCCGTGTGCGTGAATGTGTGTGTGTATGGAATGGTATGAGGGCATGGGATAATATATATTTCATGCTTATAATTGTGTGTGAATGTTGAGTCATGATGTCGAGTGTGTGTGTCGAGTCAATAGCGAGTTATCGCTAGACGCGTGTTACGCGGTCGTTTGTGTCTCGCGCGCGGTTTCTATTTTGTCGTGCGCGGTTTCTATTTTGTCCTGTGTCGAACGTTCGGCGTGTCGCAGGTGTGTGCAGCAGACCCATCAAGAACTCAAGGATGAGTTTGTGATGAAGAGCCCGAGCCTTGGTGTCAAGCCTCAAGTGATTTCGAAGCTTGCCAAAAGGGTACACCTCAAGATATTTAAGATAGTTACATTACTTTGTGTAGTGTAACATTTCACTTGGTGTAGGCCCTAGTGAAGGGTAGTTTCGAGACCCTTCGTGGTTGGGGACAGTGTGGCACTGTTACACATCACTGTACCTCGGCTCTTGGGGTTTGTAGGAGCTGGGAGTCATTCCCAACTCGTAACTCTTCCTATCTTGTGTTCTAAGACTATAGTGGCTGCCATAGTACCGTTCGTTAAAACCGACGCTGTGTCGTCAATTCTTTATCAAATCGTGCAATCTAAATTGCTAATTGTAGACGACGTGAAGACGCTCCAGATCCAATTTGAATCAAGTCATTTGCAGCTGTGAGCAGAACGCTATCAACGTTTGAAGCCGCTGTGCAGAAATCCGTCTGTGCTCTCTATCTTTCGTTTTAGGCACATTCAAGCCTATTGTGACTATAACAAGTGGTATCAGAGCCCCTTTGAGCAGTTTCGACAATGTCTGGACCTGAGGAAAGGGGTGGCAGAGGTGCTGGTGGCAGTGGAGAAGCTCAAGCTCAAGGCCAACCCCGTGATTCAGCCATGGCGCCCATGCAACCAAGTCTTGGCCCACCTAGGGATGAGCCTAGGGTGTTTGGGCTTGACAAGTTCAACGGTGACAACTTTGCTGAATGGTCCTTCAAGATGGAGAACATCTTTGACCACTATGACCTGCTGGAGGTGATGGAAGGAACGGAGAAGCGCCCCGAGAACGACCCGGAGAAGAGCCCGTGGGTGCGGAAGAGCGCACAAGGCTATCTCTTACTTGGGCAAGCGTTGGGGAGCAGTCAGATCCGTCACATCAAGCCATTCCAGCGTGAACCAGAGAAAGGACCAAAGGCATGGGCTGCTCTCAAGGGTGTACATGCTCCTGCAACAGCGGCGGTAGCGGTGGTGTTGGAACGGCAAATGGCGGCACTACGAATTGAAGAAAACGAAGCGGTTGAAGAAGGGGTGCAGAAATTCTTCGACTTGTTGACGCGGCTTGAGGGAGCTGATTTGAACTACAGTGAGCTCCAAAAGAAGACCAAGTTGCTGGCCTTACTCCCAGAGTCATGGTCCTCGCTCATCATCAACCTTAATCGCGACTTGCCCCGCCTCTCGCTTGAAGACGTGAAGCGAGCTATCCTTCAAGAGGATTTCCGCCGCCGTGAGTTGGCGAGTGCGGATGGCGCTGGGGCAGCGAGCATCGGCCGTGGATATGGTCGAGGAAGAGGCAGAGGACGAGGGAGAGGAAGGTTTGGTGGCAGCAACTTCGGCGGAGGCCGCAGGAGTGGCGGTTACGGCAGCGACGACAAGAGCTACGGACGCGGTCGCGGCCGATTCGACGGCGAGTGTCACTATTGCCACAAGAGCGGACACATGTGGTGCGACTGCTACAAACTCCCTGATGGTTGGACCCCTGCTCAAGGCCAAGAGGGTAGAGGAGCAGGAGGAGGGAGAGGACGAGGCCGTGGAGGCCGTGGCGGTCGCGGTGGCGGAGCTGCAAACATGAAGAGCGGAGACAACGACAAGGACCCGAGCGACGATCGATACCCGGGTCTATTCTACTTCGTGTCGACGCAAGTACCGGCTGGTCCAGAGAAGGATGAAGGCTTTGAGGAGCCAGCAGCTGTGGGGAAGGTGACCCTACACCCCCTGGACTATTGGGTGATTGATAGTGGCGCTACCTATAGCATGACACCTCGCCCGGACTTGCTCACCGAACTCGAGCCGTCACCGGTGAAGCATGTCACATCGGCTTTGGGGCAGCGAGCAGAGGTGAAAGGCATGGGCAAGGCCATGTTCAAGGGTGCTGATGGGAAGATGGTGGGCCTCAAGAACGTGCTTTGGGTGCCCAGCCTTGCTGCAAACCTGATTTCCGTGCGGCGGTTGGCAAAGGCCGGCATGGACACGAACTCGAAGGGAGCCAAGACCTACACCGCAAGGCTTGGCGATCGAATTCTTTGGGACCTTCATGAGGACAGGGATGTCTACAACGAGATGTGGCAGATCCCAGTGGTCCCTATGCCTAAGGAGAGGCAAGTGGCAGCAAGCATCAGCACCAAGGATGGAGCGGTCGGTAGCGACGATGGCGCGAACGGTCGCGCTAAGGAGAATGAGCTCAAGAAGAGCAAACCTGGAGGGACCAGCAAGTTCAGTGAACCTAAGGAGAGTGGTGCAGCAACCAAGGAGCAGCAAAAGGGTGAGGAGAACCCAGAGGCAGCAGCGGAGGAGGACTACGGAGAGGGTATGTGGGGCGCTATTGCGAGCGCGGCATTCTCCAATCCAACTTCGGCTACGGGGGAGTGTGATTGGCTCACCTTGCATCGGCGCATGGGGCATGTGGCCCTGCCCACCTTGCAGCAGCTAGTGAAGAATGAGATGGTTGCTGGCATACGTGTGAAGGGGGAGCCCGATGAGGTGCTTGGCTGCCCGACGTGCATTCAAGCCAAGTTCACCCGGTTTCCGTTCCCTAGTTCGGAGGCAACGGCAAAGGCACCGCTTGATGAGGTGGTGATGGACGTGGTGGGCCCCCTGAAGCTTGGAGCTGCTGGAGCTGAGTATTTTCTCACCATTGTCGACGTCTACACCCGCATGACTTGGGTGTACGTGCTGGCCAAGAAGAGCGACGTGGCTGAAACGTTGAAGACGGATTGGTTCCCGATGGTGGAGCGGCAACAAGACCGTCTAGTCAAGTCAATCCGCACCGATCGAGGGGGAGAGTTCCTGAGCAAGGAGTTTGGGTTGTGGCTGAAGAAGAATGGTATTCGGCACTCCCTCACCATGCCATACTCCCCTGCAATGAACGGCATCGCCGAGCGAGCGAACCGCACAATCACGGAGGCGGCACGTGGGTTGCTCATTGAAGCCGGGCTACCCGACTATTTCTGGCCTGATGCGGTGCGGAGCGCGTGTATGGCCAAGAACAGAGCCTTGACTCATGTGGGAGCAGACAAATGGGTGCCCTATGTGGAGTGGCTAGGAAGGAAGCCAAAGGTGGATATGCTTCGGGTGTTCGGGTGCATGTGCATGGCGCTCGTGCCTAAGCATCTTCGGCACAACAAGCTTGGTGCCAAGGCGGTGTGGGCCGTGCACTTGGGCATGGCTCAAAACAGCAAGGGATGGCTTCTTTGGGACCCATTCACCAAGAAGTTCTTGGTGAGCAGGGACTGCAAGTTCATGGAGAACTTCATGTACAAGGATTGGAAGGCGGAGAATGAGGCGAAGATAGGCGTGCGGTTTGGGGAGGTGAAGAGTTCCGGTTTGGAGCATGTGGAGCTGCCTTTGGAACTGAGCAGCGGCAGCACAACCACAAGGCAATCCTCCCTTGTGAATGGGGGAGAGGAGGCCAATGATGCAGAGGAAGAAGAGGAGGAGGTGCAGCAAATGAGCGAGCGTGCACCGTCACTTCCTTCCCGTACTACGAGTGCTCCACGGATTCGAGCCACACCGCAGCAACGCCAAGGCCTTCAAGTCCCTGCAGCTGAGGAGGAAGGAAGGGGGAAGAGGAGAGTTCAACCCCCTAATAGGCTGACCTATGATGCGCCGGGAAAGCAGGGCAAGACAGCCCTGGCCGGAGCGGCAATGATGGTTGGAGACGACGAGGAGAGTGACTACGAGGAGTGTGCCTTCGCGTTCTTCTCTCCGGTTGGAGATGCCGGGAGAACCAGCAACTCTCAAGGAGGCTTTGGAGAGTAGTGATGCTGAGGAGTGGAAGAAGGCCATGGAGAGTGAGCTGAAGAGCATCGAGGAGAATGACACGTTTGAATTGGTGGAGCTACCGGAGGGGCGTACGGCGATAACGTCCAAGTGGCTCTTCAAAATCAAGTCGGATGCCGACGGCAAGATCGAGCGCTACAAGTCTAGGCTTGTAGCCAAGGGGTACCAGCAGAAGGAGAAGGTGGACTTCAAGGAGCTTTTTGCCCCTGTGGTGAAGCCGACGACGCTGCGAACCCTATTCGCGGGAGCCGCCATCAAAGGATGGGTAGTAAAGCAAATGGACATCGTAACGGCATTCCTTAACGGCATCCTTGAGGAGGAGATTTTTATGGCGCAGCCAGAGGGGTTTGATGATGGTAGTGGCAGAGTGTGGAAGCTGAAGAAGGCCCTCTATGGGCTGAAGCAGGCCCCTAGGCAATGGTACATGAAGCTGCGCGAAGTGTTGGAGGGGATCGGCTTCACTCCCTCAACGGCCGATCACTCCTTGTTCATGCTTGGCGAGGGGAGCAGAGGAGTTTCATGGTGGTTTATGTGGATGACATCCTCATTTTCTCACCCTCTTCTGACCTTGTGAAGGAGGTGATGCTGAAGCTTCAAGACAAGTTCAAGTGCAAGGCCCTTGGTGACGTGAGCTTCTACCTTGGGCTCCACATCGAACGAGATGTGGAGAAGCGGTGCATGCGGGTGCATCAACGAAAGTACCTGGAGGCATTGGCTGCCAACTTTGGGCAGAGTGAAGGCCATGTGGCTACACCCTTTCCCTCTGGGTTCAAGTGTGTGAAGGGACCAGAGGAGGAGAGCGTTGGTGAAGAGGAGAGGCGCCGATTTCACTCGTTGGTGGGCAGCCTCATGTATGCGGCGGTAAACACCCGACCGGACGTCGCGTTTGCTACCGGGCAGCTGGCTAGGGTTGTGCAATGCCCTAATGAGGAGCAGGTAGCAGCTGGAATGAGGGTGGCCAAGTATCTTGGCCAAACACCGACCGTTGGGCTGCAATACTCGGCGGCGGCACAAAGGCGCCAAAAGGGCGCGGATGGTGTTGAACCCGGGCGTTTGTTCCTCACCGCCTACTCGGATGCTTCATATGCATCAGAACCAGAGGACATGACAAGTGTGGGAGGCTTCATATGCTGTGTTGGTGGAGGCCCAACTGCTTGGGAGAGCAAGAAGCAGGTTGACCAAGCTTTGAGCTCGGTGGAGTCCGAGTACATGGCACTCTTCCGTGCCGTACGGGAGATTGTGTGGCAGCGGCGTTTGTTGGCTGAATTGGGGGAGGAGCAGCAAGGACCTACCCCACTGTACTGTGACAGCCAGGGTGCCATTGCTCTTGCTAAGAACCCTGTGTTGCATGGACTCACGAAGCACATGAGGGTGAAGTGGCATTGGACGAGGAGCATGGTAACCGCGGGTGAAGTTGAGTTGCGCTACGTGAAGACCACGGGGCAGCCGGCTGACATGATGACCAAGAGGCTGGTGGAGCAGCAGCATTGGAAGTGTTGCAAGCTGGCTGGGATGGCTCTGAACTGAGAGAGCAACATATCCTAAGGCCAACAATCCGAGGGGGAGTTTGTTGGTGCAACCCTACGGTTTGCACTCGGCTTGTTGTCCGTGTGCGTGAATGTGTGTGTGTATGGAATGGTATGAGGGCATGGGATAATGTATATTTCATGCTTATAATTGTGTGTGAATGTTGAGTCATGATGTCGAGTGTGTGTGTCGAGTCAATAGCGAGTTATCGCTAGACGCGTGTTACGCGGTCGTTTGTGTCTCGCGCGCGGTTTCTATTTTGTCGTGCGCGGTTTCTATTTTGTCCTGTGTCGAACGTTCGGCGTGTCGCAGGTGTGTGCAGCAGACCCATCAAGAACTCAAGGATGAGTTTGTGATGAAGAGCCCGAGCCTTGGTGTCAAGCCTCAAGTGATTTCGAAGCTCGCCAAAAGGGTACACCTCAAGATATTGAAGATAGTTACATTACTTTGTGTAGTGTAACATTTCACTTGGTGTAGGCCCTAGTGAAGGGTAGTTTCGAGACCCTTCGTGGTTGGGGACAGTGTGGCACTGTTCCACATCACTGTACCTCGGCTCTTGGGGTTTGTAGGAGCTGGGAGTCATTCCCAACTCGTAACTCTTCCTATCTTGTGTTCTAAGACTATAGTGGCTGCCATAGTACCGTTCGTTCAAACCGACGCTGTGTCGTCAATTCTTTATCAAATCGTGCAATCTAAATTGATAATTGTAGACGACGTGAAGACGCTCCAGATCCAATTTGAATCAAGTCATTTGCAGCTGTGAGCAGAACGCTATCAACGTTTGAAGCCGCTGTGCAGAAATCCGTCTGTGCTCTCTATCTTTCGTTTTAGGCACATTCAAGCCTATTGTGACTATAACAGACTCCAACTTTGCAATCCACTGCAGCTTCTCCTGGTAAGTGTAGGAGTTGCGCTTGTGCGTTGAAGGCTTGCTCATGGGGGACGGGGGGCGGGCATCACGATTCTGGTTGGAGGGGTGGGGCCGTTTCTTATTTGGCGGGGGGAAACTAGGGACAGGCAGGTCCTCGGGAAGACCGTCGGCCGCCCACCACTCAACATCGTCTTCAGCACCAGTGGCGGATTCGTCGTACGGGCAGTCTTCCGCGTCTCCCCAGCGTGGCGACAGACTGGGGCCGGGTTCATCGTCGCCGCTGCGCTCGGGCTCGGAGATGTACGCGTCGAAAGCTGAGTAACCGCGAGGGAGGAGCTGTAGAACGGGCCGACTGTTGACGACGACGATAGGCGGAGCGGGAGGAGCAGGAGGTGCAGGAGGAGCAGGAGGCGCAGGAGGAGCAGGAGGAGCAGGAGGCGCTGGAGGAGCAGGAGGCGCTGGGCGACGACTCTGCCACTGAGAGTACTCGCGAGTGTTGCCAACAACAGGTCGACGGCTAAATAGGAAGTGAGTGCCTGGAAGGCCCGCCATGGCCTAGGCAGGCCGAGGGAAAACAATAAAACTGAACAAAACCAAGCGAATGAGCCTCGTTTGAAACCCTCGCAAGAGACCCCTCCAACTTCGCGGCCCGGGTTCCTCTGCAGGGAAAGGGGGAAAACTGTCAAGATCCCCCCGCAGAGGAGCTGAGGTGGTGAGGTCACTGCCTCGGTGGAGTGGAATCTTGCCGGGGATGCCAATTGCGTGGTTGTACAGAGTCGTGCCTGGCACGGCATGCGACCCTGATTGGGCAGTCACACCCGAAACTACGTGTGCGCTAGCATGGGCCAGATTCATGTTCGATGAATCTGGCCAGGCTAGCAAGGCGTGATGGGCGTGATTCCACGCCTTGTTGGCCATTTCACGCAGTTTTCATGCACGGAAACGAACGTTCTAGATGTGGATTGAATCCTCTTTTGAAAAAGCTTCAATTTCATGTTAAAACAATACATTTCATTTTTGCCATTTTATAAACGCCGGCGCTGATAAATTTCCTCGATTATAAGCGCACCCCCTAAAAAACAGTGTTTTTTTATACCCCCAGGGGCGCTACTATCCGGGGCCTGACGGTACCAGTATATGAAAGTAGAAGAGGAGAGCGGTGGACTATCTTTTTCTGCAGCAGCACAGGGGGGAATGCAGCCTCCACTCAAGGAGACCTCTTCTACCCTCCCCTCTTTACAGACTCCTCTCTTTTCCACTCAATGGAGACTACAACATCTCACCACTTGCCTTCCCAGTCATTGCACCTGTTCAGCATGCCTGCTTGAGGATTGTTTGTTGAGTTGTGTGTGTAAAATCTGGAACTGTGCTGTTTGCTTACGGTATATTTTATTAAATTCCGTTTCAGTAGTGGTCCTGGGAGTGGGGTGGGGCACCGTAACAACACGACAATCAGTTGTCATCCATCAATACCGTAAGTTTGCTCCCAAACCGCACGTGCGCACCTAGGCAAGAATGCCTAAAGCCAAAGCCCGTCATGCCTACTGCCCAGGATGATGAGCAGGAGCAGCGGCAGTGTTGAGAGCGAGCCCCAGTGAGAGGTCAGCACAGCGCATGAGAGGCAGGTGGGGCATCGCAGCCACGGCCCGCTCCAGCAGCAGTGGCTGGCCGTCAGGGCACTGGTCCTGGGTGGGGGGGTGGTGGTAGCACGGCTCTGGAGGGGCAGGCGGGCAGGAGGAGGAGGCAAAGCGGGCCGGGGTGTGGGGGGCGAGGGCAGCAATGAGGTAGCCGAAGGTGGAGGTGGGGGAGAGGAGGAGGGAGTGGGAGAAGAGAGCGAGGGAGAAGAGGTCGATGATGGCATCATCCACGTTACGCCCATCGCTGTTGTCCTGTTGCTCCTCCTCCGTCAGCTGCACCACCTCCACCTCCGCCCTGCCCCCACTGCTGCTGCTGCTGTCACCACTGGTGGTGCTGTTGCCACTGAGCGCACCACCTTCCACTGGGCTGCTGCTGCTGTCAGGCGTCTCTGTGCCTGCTCGTGTTGATTCTTGGCTACCGGTGCTGCTGCCAGCAGGTTCCACAGCCCCTCTCACGTGCACGGGGTACCCCAGATGGTTGGACAGCAAACGGGAGAGGTTGTGAGCGAAGTGAGCATTCAGCGATGCCACCATCACTGATGCTGCCACCCCCCCTGCTGCCTCTGCACCGCCCACAGCAGCAGCACCACTGGAAGCATCAGCAGCACCATCGGCGCTGCGACTCACGGCAGCAGCCCCAGGCTGCCCTGCCAGCTGCCTGCTCACCGCCTCCCCAGCACAGTGCCCCAGGACCAGTGTCCTCTCCCTCACGCGCTGCGCGTCCCAGTAGTGCAAGAAGCGCCCCTGCACGCCCACCCTGCCCGGCAGCGGTGCGAGCAGCGCGTGGAAGCGTGCTGTGAGGCGCGCCCAGATGCGGTTGCAGGGGAAGAGCAGCAGGCGGGCGAGTGAGTGGAAGGGGCGGTGCGTGGGGAAGAGCAGCAGCAGGGCGCGGCGGAAGGAGGGGAGGAGGTAGAGCGCAGGGAGGAAGTACTGGTTGGACGAGAGCAGCAGCGTGGGCGCTCGGGCCAGCCAGCGCTGGTGAACGTCACAGAAGAAGAGAAGGCCTGGTGGGGGCGTGTGGTGGAAGAGATCCACTCGCAGTCTGAGGGGGCGTGGAGGGGGGTGATCGAGGGGGGAGGGGGTGTGGGCGGAAGAGTGAGGAGTGACAGGGGTGTGGAGCAAATGAGGGAAGAGTTACCAGGACTGCAGTGGAGCATAGTAGGTATAAGCTACGAGTGCAGACAGCGTAGCAGAGGCATGCAGGAATGGCAGCTTACAGTGCAAACCATGCAAGCGGCATGATGTGTGCAGTACAGCAGGCACGGCAACTTGACGTACATGGGTGGAACGGTGCACTCTGCATCATGTGCGTCCGCACTGCTGTCAGCCCCAGGAGCAGCAGCCAGTGATAGCAGTGGCGGCGGTGGCAGCGGTGGTGGAAGTTGATCGGAGGTATTGCTGAGAGGGGATGGCAGGGATGGGGGAGTGGACGACTGTGGTGCAGGTGCATCAGGAGCCACAGACAGCAACCGCCTCCTAATGTCTCCACCCATACCATCTCCATCCCTCTTCCCCTGCTGCTGCTCCACCTCCTGCTGCCCCTGCTGCTCCTGCTGCTGACCCTGCTGCTGCTGCTGGCACACCTCCCACGCCTGGCTCCACTCAACCCCCTTCTCAGCAAACAAGCTCCATGCCTTCATCTCCTCCTCCACGCCCTCCCCGGGAAACAGCACCCACGACCCCTCCGGCCCCTCGCCCGCCTCAGAAAACGGCTCACAGAGAAGCGCTGCAGGGCCGTTGGGGCGGGCGAGCAGGAGGATGCGGCGGGAGAGCAGTGCGAGGGCGAAGGCAGAGACGAGGGAGAGCAGGCGGTTTCCGTGGCCGTCGGGGTTGTGCTGCCACACCAGGTACCGGCACTCGCTGCCATTGCCCGCCAGCAGTGTGGCGCGCAGCTGCTGCAGGGGCTCCCTGTGAAGGCACTCCCGCCGGTACCGCTGGTACTCATGCATCTTGCGCACCAGCACCTCTGACTCCTGCTTTGCCTCTGATTGCCCCTGTGACTCAGCCTGAGCCTGCGCCTGTGACTGTGCATGCACTGTGCGCCCGTGCCCGGCATAGCATGCCATCTCAGCTCGGCTCCAGCACTCCCCATCTCGTCTCCGGTACCGCATGTGATGGCCCCACTCCCCGGCTGTGTTGCCGCTGTTGCTGCCGCCACCGCTGCTGCTGGTGGCATCCGGGGAGGTGGCATTGGGGAAGGTGGTATCTGAGTTGTGTGTGGCATTGAAGGGCGTGAAAGCCACTCCCACTGCCATGATGTCAGCACAGTCTGGAGGTGAGGGAGTGGATGCATGGGGACAGGGGACAAAAGAGGTGTGGTGACGACGTTAAAGGGAGGTATAGGGCGTTTGCATATGCATGGTGAAAGGTGCAGCTATGGTGGTTTCCTAAGCACGCATGGAGAGGAATAAATGCTTGTTGCATCTATTCGCCAGCACATGCATGTGGTTCCAGTGAAGGTGTGCGACAGGGACTCAAATGAGCAAGGGGTCACTTGTGAAAGATGCACTCAACTGGAAGGCGGGCGGAACTAGGTGTGTTGTTTCAAATGAGTTTGTTGCTAGTAATACGGAAAAACACAATGCGCTTGACCTTGTTTATGGCTTCAAAGGACACGTTGGTGACACACCTGGGTCTGCAAATCATTTGCAGACTGCATGGCTCAGAGGTGACCCCTTGCTCATGTTGATCCTAAACCTAACAGGCCTGAGATGGAACCACCATCGGAAAACAAGCATATATAGAGCGACACACTTGCACCACTCGTTTTGCATAATAAAGGCTACCGCAACATTGCAGACATGACAGACCGACGGGCAGGGGCAGGGTGGCAGGGCAGGGTGGCAGGGCAGGGTGGCAGGGCAGGGTGGCAGGGCAGGGCGGCAGGGCAGGGTGGCAGGGCATGGTGGCAGGGCAGGGTGGCAGGGCGGCAGGCGACGCACCTCTGAGCTGGTTGCGGTCGAATGGCTGTGCGTGCGAGGCAGGACAATAGGCCAGGCACGCGAGCAGCAGCAGGTGGGCGTGGTACAGCACCCATGGTGCCCACAGCCTTGGTGCGTACGCTAAGTGCAGACGAGGCCGTGCGGTTGGCATGGCAGCAGCACACACAGAGGGCGCCGGGGTGCGTGCTGGCCGCTGCACGGGTAGAGCAGGGAGAGGCGGCAGCAGGGAGAGGCACGGTGGTATCAGCGGCGGGTGGGCGAGGGCAGAACAAGGTGTGTCGTGGGAGCCAACAGAAAGGAAGAGGGGCGCCTGGCAAGTGACGCGCCCATGGTGACAAGCAGCCAGCGCATCGCGGACAAGTGCGGCTTAGAGGCGTGCTTGAGGGGCTTGTGGAGTGGAAGGTGAAATGAGATGGCGGTGGTGAGGGGAAACAGCGACTGCTTGGTAGATGTTGGATTAGCGGGCTCTCAGTAAGACAGCCGCTTCTAGAAACGGGGCGGTGGAGCGGAGGGATTTGTGCTGGTGCTCACCGGCCGAACCTGGTGGGGGAGGCGGGCTGCTGTGGGAGGGCCAGAGGAGGGATATGGAGGAGAGAAAAGAGGAAGGAGAGAGCGTAAGTATCAAGGAGATGGAAATACAAAGGGGAGGGACGCAAGGGGTAAGGAGGGTGAGATGGAATGGAAGGGGAGAAACGAATAAACGGGAGAGGAGAGTGGTGGATGGAGTGAGTGAAGCGGGGGGAAAGGAAGGGGAGGGGGCGTGCTGCTGTTGAATCCATGCAGGTTGGTATGGCAGGGGAGGCCCTGGCTCTGCCAGAGGACGGTGTGTGCGTGGGAAGGAGGGGAGGAGGAACGACGAGAGTGATGACGGAGGGACAGTAGAGAGCACGAGGGCTGGAGGTGGGGAAGGAGAATGCGGATGGGCTACGGGGAAAGAGAGAGGGATTTGAGAGAGGGACAACGCATTGCAAAGTCGGGAACGCGTGGACAGGGGGAAGCACACCGGGGAAACACACTGGGCGGAGCACAAGGGGAAGAACACGGGGGAAGCGCACACGGCGAAGCGCGGAGGTTGAGAGGGGGAGCGCGGAGGTGAGAAGGGGAAGCGCGGAGGTGAGAGGGGGGAGAGAGTGGGAGAGGCGAGAGCGGGCGATAACGAAGCTTGAGTCTCGGAAGAGCAGACTGAGGATGCCGCAAGACGGGAGGTGAGATGCGAGGAGAAACGGAGTGAGAAGGGGGGGCGCGGGGAACCGAGGGCAAGTGCGACGCACGCAACGAGCGCGGGGAGGGAGGGATGGCGGCATATCACCTCGACGCCGCTAACAGCGGACGTTTCCGACATGGCCGCACGCAGCCCTCGACGCAATGTTTCTTTCCCCAGAGGTTGTTCAGAATTGGGTAGAGAGTCTAGGCACGGAAATTGTCTGGGTGGACTGGCAGATAATTCGTGAGGATGAAAACAGGTGTCGAATTGTAACATGCGCTTATAAGAAACAAGGGCTTGTTATGAATGACTTCTAGAGCGCGCAAAGTAAACGAATGTCGAAACAAACAGTGACTAATTGAATCAAGATCCAATGAAAGTGATGGGAAAATATAGGGGGAAATATATCTAAACGAAGATGGCTCGGAAGGGTGATGATTGGTGCGGGGGCGACTCAGGAATAGTTTGGGGCGGAATTGTAGGCCGGACCATCTGACGCGTGGCCCTCGGGGTTGTCCTCACTAACAACTGACAACAGTAAGGAATTCTAATTCTTTACACTCCTACCTTCTAAATATAGCCTCCATGTATTTTGAATAGTCTGTGAATGAGAATGCCGTTGATCTTCAGTCCAACAAAATCTGACGGTTGAAAACGTCATTTACCAAAACGAACTGAAGGTTGGAGTGTAGACCAGTGACTGTCAAACATATGTATATATATACGTTATAGTTTGGGTAGGCTTAGTGGGGTACTCACTGTGGGGTACAACCCCTTAGGTTTCTTCTTTGTACCAACTCTCTCGATAGTCGACATCACTTTTTGCCTACGATTCTAACATGGTATAGAGCATAGGTCCTTAGGACCTAGGATTAGGGCCCACCACGCTTGCCTGCCTTGTCTAGTGCCTACGCGCGCCTCGGCTGCCCGCGCGCGCCTCGGGCGGTCTTTTTTTTTTTTTTTTTTTTTTTTTTTTTTTTTTTTTTTTTTTTTTTTTTTTTTTTCCACGTGCGCCGCTTCAGCAGCCCGCGCAGCTCGTTTCGGCCCCACCTGTGCGCCCCTTAAGCCGCCCGCGCGCAACCTGGTTAGGCCACGCCAGCGCGGCCCGTCGCCCAGCGCAGCCCGCAGCTTAGCGACCAGCCCGCAGCCGCGCACGTGCGGCCCGTCGCCCAGCGCAGCCCGCAGCCGCATGCAGCTTGCAGCCGCGCATGTTGCCTGTCGCCACGCGCAGCTCGCAGCTGCAAGCAGCCCGCAGCCCGCGCATTCCGTCGCCGCACGCAGCCTGCGGCCGCGCGCGCTGCCTGTAGCCACGTGCAGCCTGCAGCCTCGTGTAGCAAGCCGCCACACGCAGCCAGCAGCCTCACGCAGCCCTCAGGCCGCTCCTGCCTGCTGCCTGCTGCCGCCTGCCTGCTGCTTGCTGCCTGCTGCCGCCTGCCTGCTTGCTGCCTGCTGCCGCCTGCCTGCCGCCTGCCTGCTGCCTGCCTGCTGCCTGCCTACTGCTTGCTGCCTGCTGCCGCCTGCCTGCTTGCTGCCTGCTGCCGCCTGCCTGCCGCCTGCCTGCCTGCCTGCTTGCTGCCTGCTGCCGCCTGCCTGCTTGCTGCCTGCTGCCGCCTGCCTGCAGCCTGCCTGCTGCCTGCCTGCTGCCTGCCTGCTGCCGCCTGCCTGCTTGCTGCCTGCTGCCGCCTGCCTGCCGCCTGCCTACCTGCCTGCTTGCTGCCTGCTGCCGCCTGCCTGCAGCCTGCCTGCTGTCTGCCTGCTGCCTGCCTGCTGCTTGCTGCCTGCTGCCGCCTGCCTGCCACCTGCCTCCTACCTGGTGCCTGCTGCCTCTGCCTGCTGCCTGCTGCCTCCTGCCTTAAGCCAATATGGCGACGCCCAACGTTCTAGCGTTCGAGCCTGACGGTCGTCCCATCGAGTTCACTGTGTGGTTAGACGATCTCCAGCTGTTCCTTCTGACTGATGCCAAAGAGGGCGTTTCCCTGTTTGATTACGTCTCTGGCACTGCCGTTACTCCTGCTGCTGATGCTCCTACTCTAGAACGCTCCCAGTGGCAGACTCGTGATGCTGCTGCACGCCTAGCTATTAGGAACCACCTGCCAATTACTGAGTGAGCGCATTTCAGCCAGCACAGAACTGCTAAGACACTGTACGACGCTGTAGTTGCGCGCTACTCCTCCCCGGCCACTGCAGCCATAGGTCGACTCATGCTACCGTACCTGTTCCCCGATCTTTCCTCGTTCACCACTGCTGAGGACCTAGTTTCTCACCTGCGCGCTACTGACTCTCGCTTTCGTGCCGCCCTTTCAGCCGAGTTCTGCGCCGCAAACCCCCCCCCCGCTGTACTTCACTCTCTATTTCCTCGTCACCCGCCTCCCTGACACTCTTAGCTCTGTCAGGGACCACTTCCTAGCGCTAGACCCCACCACTCTCACTGTCGACGACTTCGAGAAGCACCTCCTCGCAGCAGAGAAGAACATCCTCGCTGTAGGTGCTGCTCGTGGCACTCCTCGCTCTCCCCTCTTTGAGGGGTGCTCCCCCTCCCCTCTCACCCCCTCCTACGCCTCCGCAGCTGCTGCTCACGACTACCTTGGTGCTGAGGGGGTCGGAGCTGATTCCGCTCCTAGTGGGAAGCGTCGGAGCGGCAGGGGCGGCAGGGGTGGCAGGGGCGGTGGGGGTGGCGGTGGAGGTGGCGGTGGTGCAGGCGGCGGGGGAGGTGGAAGTGGTGGGGGTGGTCGTGGGGGTGGAGGCGGTGGAGGTGGTGGTGGGGGCGGCGGAGGCACTGGGAGCGGTGGAGGGGGCAGCAGCGGCGGTGGGGGAGGAGGGAGCGGTAGTGGCATTGGTGGTCAGGGCCAGCAGCAGCCGCAGCAGCAGCAGCGCCAGACCCCCACTTCCCAGCAACTCCTTGATTGGTATGCCGGGCGTGGGGCTTCTGGGGGTCCTGGTCGCTGCCCCTATATCATCCGCACAGGTCCCCGCGCTGGTCGCCAGTGCACAGGTTTTCACACTGAGCAGCGCTGCTTCGCTCGGCTTAGCGACGCCTGGCACGCCAAGTTTCCTGATGCTCCTGAGTTCCCCAACTGGGCAGACTTGCTTAGGCGTGATGTACCTATCTTTGATCTTGACTATGAGGCAATTCTTGCTGCTATGTATGCCTTGTCTATTAGTGCTGAGGGTGACTGCTACTTGTGTGTGCCGCCGGATCCTGGTATAGCCCCTGGTATAGCCCCTGCAGCACTAGGTGCTTGTGAGTCTGCTCCCCTTGGTACTGCGCCTGCACAGGCTTTGCACACCTTTACACTTGACTCTGGTGCTTCCCGCTGTTTCTTTCGCGACAGTACCACAGTCACTCCCCTCCCTGCACCTGTTCCTGTCTCACTGGCTGACCCCTCTGGGGGCCCAGTGCTTGCACGGTCTTCCACTGTGCTTCCGTGTCCGGCGGTCCCGTCTGGTGAGCTGTCTGGTCTCCACCTCCCCTCGTTCTCTACGAACTTGGTGAGTAACACTGTCCTCCAGGATGCGGGGGTTGACACCTTCACCCCTGGCCGGCAGCGTGTGGCGATTTGCACGTGCTCCCAGACTGGTCGCCACCTAGCCACGTTCGCTTGTGCGCCAGGGTCCAGTCTGTACACCCTCACCACTGCGTCACGCTCCGCCCCTTTGTCTCCCCAGTTGCACGCGTCTGCTCAGGTAGCTACACAGTGTGAGTGTCGCTGGCTGTCGCACGACACTCTCCTGTGGCACCACCGCCTTGGTCACCCCTCCTTGCCTCGCCTACGCAGCATGCACTCCCGCTTCCTGGTTTCTGGTCTTCCCAGGTCTCTGCCTCCCCTCCCTCCCTCGCCTGCGCCGCCCTGCATTCCCTGCGTCGAGGGGCGGCAGCGCGCCGCTCCTGACTCCTCCTCGTTCCCTCCCACAGAGGCTCCACTGCAGACTCTCCACCTGGACGTGTGGGGCCCAGCCCGCGTCCGTGGACAGGGCCACGAGCGGTACTTCCTGCTGGTTGTCGACGACTACACGCGCTACACCACGGTCTTCCCCTTGCAGCGCAAGGGGGATGTCCCTGATGTTTTGATCCCCTGGATCTGCGCTACTCGTCTCCAGCTCCGCGAGCAGTTCCAGTCGGACTTTCCTGTCCTGCGTCTGCACTCTGACAGAGGTGGTGAGTTCTCCTCAGACCTCTTGGCAGCCTTCTGTGCGGAGCACGGCATCTGCCAGACTTTCACGCTTCCGGCCTCTCCGCAGCAGAATGGGGTTGCTGAGCGCCGCATTGGCTTAGTCATGGAGGTCGCTCGTACCTCCATGATCCATGCGGCTGCCCCCCATTTTCTGTGGCCGTTTGCGGTCCAGTACGCTGCGCATCAGCTCAACCTTTGGCCCCGTGTCTCCTTGCCGGAGACCTCGCCCACACTGCTGTGGACGGGGAAGGTTGGCGACGCGTCGCATTTCCGGGTCTGGGGTGCTCGTGCCTTTGTCCGCGATACCACCGCGGACAAGCTCTCCCCTCGCGCCATTCCTTGCGTCTTCCTTGGCTTTGTCCCTGACGCGCCTGGCTGGCAGTTTTACGACCCTGCCTCGCGCCGTGTCTTTGCGTCTCAGGACGTCACCTTTGACGAGTCCGTCCCCTTTTACCGCCTCTTCCCCTACCGCACTGCTCCTCGCCCCCCCCCCCGCCGCTCTTTCTCGCCCGAGGTCCTCCCCAGGTAGACCCCCTCCCCGCGCCAGGTCCTGCTCCTTCTGGTGTCTCTCAGGTAGACCCCCCTGCGCCTGCGCCTGTTGAGGTCACTGGTGACTCCGGTCCTGCTGCGAGTGGTGCTGTCCCTGGGGGTGCGGAGCTTGGGGGTGCTGAGTCTGGGGGCGCTGAGCGTGTGGAGCCTGGAGGTGCTGAGCCTGCGCGTGAGGAGCCTGGAGGTGCTGCGTCTCGGGGTACTGCGTCTGGAGGTGCTGCGTCTGGGGGTGCTGAGCCTGTGTGTGCGGAGCCTGGGGGTGATGAGTCTGGGGGTGAGTTGCCTGAGGGTTCTGTGACTGCTATTACGCGGTCTCCTTGGAGTAGCCGTCTTCGTCCGCGTGTGCCCCTCACCTCCCAGCAGCTGCACGACTGGTACGGTTGCAGTCAGCGTCCCACTTCTGCACCTCAGGGCTCTCCTGCTGGAGGTTCTTCTGCTGGTGTCGCTGGTCCCGGAGGTGCTCGTACTGGGAGTACTGGAGCTGCTGGGGCTGGTGGTGGTGCTGCTGGAGGTACTGGAGCTACTGGCGGTGCTGGAGCTGCTGAGGGTACTGGAGCTGCTGGAGGTGCTGGAGGTGCTGGAGCTGCTGGAGGTGCTGGAGCTGCTGGAGGTGCTGGAGCTGCTGGGGGTGCTGGAGCTGCTGGAGGTGCTGGAGCTGCTGGAGGGGCTGGTGCTGCTCGTGCTGGTGGCACTGCTCAGCCGCGCCTGTTCTTTGCTCCGCCGTCTCCGTCGTCTCAGCCACCACCTGACTCTGCACTTCGCCAGGTTCTCAGTCTTCCCTCGTCTACTGGTCTTCCGTTACAGCCTGGCTCACCGCTGCCTGCTCCTTCTCCGTACACAGTGGAGCCTGGTGGCCTTGCAGAGCGTCATGAGCCTGCGTCGCGTCCTGTCTCCCCTGTCAGTTCCGGTCGTCGTGTTCCTCGTCAGAGCCAGCCGGCTGTCTCCGGCCCTCCCCTTGTAGTTCGTCGTCCTTCTTCTCCTTCACCGCGTGTTCCTCTGCCGCCTCCCCCTGCGTCCTCTCTGCCTGTCGTTGCTGACCCTGCGTTTGACCGGTTTCGTGCTGAGCACTCTACAGTCATGCGTCTGCTTGCCACTGTTGTCACTGACCCGTCGTTTGAGTCTGCTGCTGCGTCTGCCTTAGTCACAGAGCTTGTTGCCTTTGCTGCTCACTGTCGTCTAGACTACGCTGCCAGTCTTGTTGCTGAGTCTGCGTCTGTCTGTCCTCCGTCCGTCGAGGGTGAGTGTGCTCTTGGCACGAACGTCCTTGAGGACAGGCAGGAGGACCTTGAGTGTCTTGCAGCCGCTGCGCCTCATCTCGTATCCATGCTGCTTGCCCCTGAGGGAGACCCGGATGCACCAGACATCCCTACCCCGCGCTCTTACGCTGAGGCGATCGCGGGTGAGTACTCCTCTCAGTGGCAGACAGCCATAGACACAGAGATGGCATCCTGGAAGTCCACAGGCACCTACGTCGACGAGGTTCTCCCTCCCGGGGCGAACATTGTCAGTGGCATGTGGATTTTCAGGGTGAAGCAGCCGCCAGGTTCTCCGCCTGTCTTCAAGGCTCGTTACGTGGCTCGAGGCTTCAGTCAGCGAGAGGGAGTTGACTTCTTCCAGACCTTCTCCCCCACCCCAAAGATGACCACTCTTCGGGTGCTGCTGCACGTTGCCGCTCAGCGTGACTACGAGCTTCACTCTCTTGACTTCAGCACAGCCTTCTTACAGGGCAGCCTGCACGAGGAGATTTGGCTGCGCCGCCCTCCTGGCTTCACTGGGTCTTTCCCTCCTGGTACCCAGTGGAGCCTCCGGCGGCCGGTCTACGGTCTCCGCCAGGCGCCACGTGAGTGGCACGACACACTGAGGACGACACTTGCGGCTCTTGGGTTTGCTCCGTCGACTACTGGGGGTCAACGTGTGTCGATCTGCACGTGTACACGGACGGGCCGTCACCTGGCCACGTTCACCCGTCGGCCTGGGTCGAGTCTGTACACACTGACTACTAAGCTTGCTCAGGTAGCTGCTTCTGGTCAGGTGTCCGGGTCAGGTTAGGTAGTCGCCCCCTCTTCGTGTCGCCTCCTGACGCACCAGACTCTCCTTTGGCGCCACCGCCTTGGTCACCCCTCCCTGCCACGCCTTCGTGGCACTCCCACCTCCTTGTTTCTGGTCTTCCCAGGTCTCTGCCTCCCCTTCCGCCCTCGCCTGCCCCGCCCTGCCTTCCTTGCGTCGAGGGGCGGCAGCGCGCCGCTCCTCACTCCTCCTCGTTTCCCCCGACGACTGCTCCCCTGCAGACTCTCCATATAGACGTGTGGGGCCTAGCCCGCGTCATTGGACAAGGCCGCGAGTGGTACTTTCTGCTGGTTGTTGACGACTACACACGTTACACCGCGGTCTTCCCCTTGCGCAGCAAGGGTGAGGTCCCTGATGTCTTGATCCCTTGGATCCGTGCAGTCCATCTCCAGCTCCGCGAGCGGTTTCGCCAGGACCTTCCTGTCCTGCGTCTGCACTCTGAAAGAGGTGGTGAGTTCTCCTCCGACCTCTTGCGGGACTTTTATCGTGGGGAGGGCATTCTCTAGTCGTTCACTCTTCCGGCCTCCCTGCAGCAAATTGGGGTTGCTGAGCGCCGCATTGGCTTAGTCATGGAGGTCGCTCGTACCTCCATGATCCATGCGGCTGCTCCCCATTTTCTGTGGCCGTTTGCAGTCTGGTACGCTGCGCATCAGCTCAACCTCTGGCTCCGTGTCTCCTTGCCAAAGACCTCGCCTACACTGCGTTGGACGGGGAAGGTTGGCGATGCGTCGGTGTTCCGGGTTTGGGGCTCTTGTGCCTTTGTTCGTGATACTTCCGCGAACAATCTCTCCTCCTGCGCCATTCCCTGCGTCTTCCTTGGCTTTCCCCCTGACGCGCCTAGCTCGTAGTTTTACCACCCCACCTCGCGCCGTGTCCTCCCCTCTCAGGATGTCACGTTTGACGAGTCGGTTCCCTTTTTCCATCTCTTCCCCTACCGCACTGCCCCTTCCCCCCCCCCCCCCGCCGCTCTTCCTCTCTCCAGGTCCCCCTCCGGTAGACCCCCTCCCGCCCCAGGGACCTTCTCCCTCAGGTGTGTCTCAGGTAGACCCACTCCCCCTGGCTGAGCCTGTCGAGGTCATTGTAGACTCTGGTGCTGCTGGGGGTGGTGCTGCTAGGGGTGCTGCGTCCGGGGGTGCTGAGCTTGCGGGTGCAGAGCCTGGGGGTGCTGAGCCTGAGGGTGCGGAGCCTAGGGGTGCTGAGACTGAGGGTGCGGAGCATGGGGGTGCTGAGTCTGAGAGTGCGGAGTCAGGGGGTGCTGAGCCTAGGGGTACTGCGTCTGCCGGAGTTCTTGCCGGCGGGAGCCTCTCTCACCGCGGCAGCTGCGCGAGTGGTTTGCTTGGTGCACACCCGTTAGGAGTGGTGCTGCAGTAGCTAGAGGCCCTGCCGCTGGAGGCACTGGAGCTGGAGGTGCTGGAGCTACTAGTCCTGGAGGTGCTGGAGTTATTGCTGGAGCTGGAGGTACCGGAGGTGCTGGAGCTGCTGGTCCTGGAGGTGCTCGTACTAGAGGTTCTTGAGCTGCCGGAGCTGGTGGTGTTGGAGGCGCTGGAGCTGGAGACCCTGGAGCTGGAGGCACTGGAGCTGGAGACCCTGGAGCTGGAGGCGCTGGCGCTGGAGGCGCTGGAGCTGGACGAGCTGGAGTTGGAGACCCTGGAGCTGGAGGAGCTGGAGCTGGAGGCATTGGAGCTGGAGGCGCTGGCGCTGGAGGTGCTGGAGCTGGAGGAGCTGGAGCGGGAAACCCTGGAGCTGGAGGTGCTGGCGCTGGGGGTGCTGGAGCTAGGGGTACTGGTGCTGGAGGCATTGTGCAGCGGCACTTGTTTTTCGTTCCACCACCGCCGTCGTCTCTGCTGCCACCTGGCTCGGTCCTTTGCCAGGTTCTTAGTCTCCCGTCTTCTACTGGCCTTACTCCTCGCTTACTGTGTCCACCGCCTAACCAGTCGTAGCCACAGTTACAGCCAGACTCCCCATTACCTGCTCCTTCTCCTTACGCTGAGCAGACAGTCTCTCTTACAGAGCGTCGTTAGCCTGAGTCTCGTCCCTCCTCGCCTGTTCGCGCTGTTCGCACTGGTCGTCGTGTTCCTCGTCCGCGTCCTCCTCCTGTCCCCGGCACTCACATAATGGCACTTCGTCCTTCCTTTGTTCCACTACGAGTTCCCCTGCCGTCTCCTCATGCGTCCTCTCTTGCTGGTGGTCCGGACCCTGAGTATGACATAGTTCGTGCTGCCAGTCCTACTGTCACAAGTCTTCTAGCCACTGTTGTCACTGACCCTTCGTTTGAGTCCGCTGCTGCGTCTGCCCTAGTTGCTGAGCTTGTTGACTTTTGCTGCCGCCCGTCGTCTCGACTACGCAGCTAGTCTTGTTGCTGAGTCTGAGTCTGACTGTCCTCTATCCGTCGGGGGTGAGTGTGCTCTTGGCACGGACGTCCTTTAGGACAGGCAGGAGGACTTTGAGCGTCTTGCAGCTGCTGTACCTCATCTTGTGGGCGTGCTGCTTGCACCTGAGGGAGACCCGGATGCACCAGACATCCTGACCCCGTGCTCTTACGCAGAGGCGATTACGGGTCCCTACTCCTCTTAGTGGCAGACAGCCATGGACGCAGAGATGGCATCCTTGAAGTCCAAAGGCACCTATGTTAACGCAGTTCCCCCTGATGGGGCGAACATAGCCGATGGCATGTGGATTTTCAGGGTGAAGCGGCCGCCGGGTTCTTCGCCTGCCTTCAAGGCTTGTTACGTTGCACGAGGCTTTAGTCAGCGACACGGAGTTGACTTCTTCTAGACCTTCTCCCCTACCCCGAAGATGACCACTCTTCGGGTGCTGCTGCACGTCGCCGCTCAGCGTGAGTACGAGCTTCACTCTCTTGACTTCTGCACAGCTTTCTTACAGGCAGTCTGCACAAGGAGATCTGGCTGCACCGCCCACCTGGCTTCACTGGGTCGTATCCTGCAGGTACCCAGTGGAGCCTTTGGTGGCCAGTCTACGGCAGGCGCCTCGCGAGTGGCATGACACACTGAGGACGACACTTGCGGCTCTTGGGCTTGCTCCTTCGACTGCTGACCCGTCGCTGTTTTTGCGCACCGACAATTCGCTACCGCCGTTCTACATCCTCGTCTACGTCGATGACCTGGTTTTTGCCACTGCTGACACTGAGGCACTGGCCCTTGTGAAGTCGGAGCTCCAGAAGAGACACACCTGCACTGACTTGGGTAAGCTGCATAGCTATCTTAGCTTGCAGATCACTCGGGACAGAGCACAACGCACCATCACCCTGACTCAGTCACGCATGGTGCACCAGGTCCTTCAGCGCTTCGGCTTCCTGTCAAACTTATATATAGCTTATATTATGTAGGCTATAGTGGGGTAGCCCATAAGGGGTACAACCCAATTAGGGTTAGTACTTGTACCCAACTCTTTGCTAGTTCATTCATTCTCGTTCATTGATTCTGACATGGTTTCAGAGCAGGTCCCTTCCTAGGACCGTTTTCTTTCTTTGGGCCCACCACCTGCTGCCCTGCTAGCTACCCTCGTGCTGCCCCTACTTCCTGTCGCGACCCGTAGGACCCTAGGCCCACTGCCATCCCTAGCCCGGCCTGTCGCCCCTAGGCCCGTTGCCCCGGCCCGTCGCCCCTAGGCCCGTCGCCCCTTGGCGTCGCCTGTCGCCCCTAGCCCGCCCCCCCCCCCCCCCCCCCCGTCGCCCGTCGCCCGTCGCGACCCCCGTCGCCCCTAGCCGCGGCCCCACGGCCACTCGCGACCCACGGCCCCTAGGCCCCATGACCCCTCGCGACCCACGGCCCCTTGCAACCCACGGCCCGTCGCGACCCACAGCCCCTCGCGACCCACGGCCCCTCGCGACCCACGGCCCCAAGGACCCTCGGCCCGACGGCCCCTCGCGACCCATGCCCCCTAGGCCCCTCGGCCCCACGACCCCTAGGCCCCTCGGCCCCACGACCCACGGCCCCTAGGCCCCACGGCCCCGCGGCCCCACGGCCCCTCGCGACCCACGGCCCCTAGGCCCCTCGGCCCCACGGCCCCTTGCGACCCGTCGCCCCTAGCCTAGGCCCAGGCCCCACGGCCCCTCGCGACCCACGGCCCCTAGGCCCCTCGGCCCCACGGCCCCTGGCGACCCGTCGCCCCTAGCCTAGGCCCCTCGGCCCCACGACCCCTCGCGACCCATCGCCCCTAGCCTAGGCCCAGGCCACGCGGCCCGTCGCCCCGTCGCCCCTAGCCTAGGCCCCTCGGCCCCACTGCCCCTCGCGACCCATCGCCCCTAACCTAGGCCCAGGCCCCGCTGCCCGTCACCCCGTCGCCCCTAGCCTAGGCCCCGCGGCCCCCCGTTGCCCCTAGCCTTGGCCCCGCGGCCCGACCCCCCCCCCCCCCCCCTAGGCCCCCGGCACCTCGGCCCCTAGGCCCCTCGGCCCCTTCATACTCGGCCCCTAGGCCCCTCGGCCCTTCGTTCTCGGCCCCGCGGCCCGAACCCCCCCCCTAGGCTCCAGGCCCCTCGGCCCCTTGGCCCCTCGGCCCTCTTTGTACCTGGCCCCGCGGCCCGTCGCCCCTAGGCCCCAGGCCCCTCGGCCCCTTTGTTCCTGGCCCCGCGGCCCGAAGTCCCTAGGCCCCCGGCCCCTCAGCCCCTGCTACTGCTACTGCTGCTACTGCTACTACTACTACTGCTGCTGCTACTGCTGCTGCTACTGCTGCTACTGTTGCTCTTGTGTGCTGCGCCACTATGGCTTCGCTTCGGGTTCTCGCGTTCGATCATAAGGGCAGACCGGTTCAGTTTGACACGTGGCTTGACGACCTGCAGCTGTACCTACTGAGCGATTCTAAGGACAGTGTTTCGCTGTTTGACCTTGCGTCAGGCGCCGCTCCAGCCCCTCCCGCCACAGCTGACAGTGCGACTCGCTCACAGTGGCTTACTCGCGACGCTGCTGCCCGCTTGGCCATTTGCAACCACCTGCCGTTAGCCGAATGCGCTCACTTCGGACAGCACAGGACAGCACAGGCACTGTACGACGCTGTCGTTGCTCGCTACTCCTCGCTTGCCACTGCTGCTCTAGGCCGCCTGCTTCTGCCCTACCTGTTCCCAGAGCTGTCAGCCTTTGCCACGGTAGAGGACCTTGTTTCCCACCTGCGCACTAGCAACGCTCCCTACGGCGCTACCGTACCTGCTGAGTTCCTTGACAGGAACCAGCCCCCGATGTTCATCACCCTCTACTTCATAGTCACTTGCCTCCTTGACTCTCTTCGCTCTGTCAGCGACCACTTTCTCTCACTTGACCCCACCTCCCTCACTGTTGACCTACTCGAGCAGCACCTCCTCGCAGCTGAGACTAGTGCAGTTGCTGTAGGTGCTGCTCGTGGCACTCCGCGCCCGCCCTTCTTTGAGGGGTGCTCCCCCTCCTCCCTTGCCCCCTCCTACGCCTCTGCTACTGTTGCAGACGTCCCTGGTGCTGAGGACGTCGGAGCTGATTCTGCTAGTGCAGAGTGCCGCAGCGGCAAGGGCAAGGGTAGCAGGGGTGGTGGAGGGGGCAGCGGGAGTGGTGGTGGGGGCAGCAGAGGAGGTGGTGGAGGCAGTGGAGGTGGTGGCAGTGGTGGGAGTGGTGGAGGGAGTGGGGGCGTTGGTGGCGGTGGTGGAGGCAGCGGTGGGAGTGGCGGTAGTGGCGGCGGTGGGACTGGTAGTGGATGTTATTCTTTCGCGGGATCTGGAGACCATACGGAGTCTGGAGATGCTAGAGCTGGAGGCTCTGGCGCTGGTGGCACTGGAGCTGGAGGAGCTGGAGTTGGCGGCACTGGAGTTGGAGGCGCTAGCGCGGGAGGCGCTGGAGCTGGAGGAGCCGGAGCTGTTGACCCTGGCGGCGCTGTGCGGCCACGACCGTACTTCGTTCCCCTGCTTCAGCAGGTTCTTGGTGTCCCGTCTTCTACTGGCCTTACTCCTCCCCTCCTGTGTCCACCGCCTGACCAGTTGCAACTGCCGTTACAGCCGGCCTCTCCACTGACTGCTCCTTCTCTTTACACTGAGCAGTCCGGCGGTCTTACAGAGCGTCGTGAGCTTGCGTCTCATCCTGTCTCACCTGTTCCCACTGCTCGTCCCGTTCCTCGTTCGCGTCCTCCTCCTGTCCCCGGCATGCACGCTATGGAACTCCGTCCTTCCTCTATTCCAATGCGTGTTCCTCTGCCTGCTCCTCTTGAGTCCTCTGTTCCTGAGGTCCGTGACCCTGAGTCTGACTGCGCTCGTGCTACCAGTCTCGCAGTCTCTCGTCTCCTCGCTACTGCTGTCACTGACCCTTCCTTTGAGTCGGCTGCTGCGTCTGCCCTCATTGCTGAGCTACTTGACTTTGCTGCTGCTTGTCGTCTAGACTACGCCACTGCTCTTGTTGCTGAGTCTGAGTTTGCCAGTCCTCCGTCCGTCGGGGGTGAGTGTGCTCTTGGCACGGACGTCCTTGAGGACAGGCAGGAGGACTGTGAGTGTCTCACAACAGCTGTACCTCGTTTTGCTTCCATGCTGATTGCCCCTGAGGGAGACCCGGATGCACCAGACATCCCGACCCCGCGCTCTTACGCAGAGGCGATTACGGGTCCTTACTCCTCTCAGTGGCAGGCAGTCATGGATGCCGAGTTGGCATCCTGGAAGTCCACAGGCACCTACGTCGACGAGGTTCCCCCACCTAGGGCGAACATAGTCGACGGCATGTGGATTTTCAGGGTGAAGCGGTCGCTTGATTCTCCGCCTGCCTTCAAGGCGCGCTACGTTGCTCGAGGCTTCAGTCAGCATCAGGGAGTTGACTACTTCCAGACCTTCTCCCCCACCCCGAAGATGACCACTCTTCGGGTGTTGCTGCACGTCGCTGCTCAGCGTGACTACGAGTTGCACTCTCTGGACTTAAGCACAGCTTTCGTGCAGGGCAGCCTGCATGAGGAGATCTGGCTGCGCCGCCCACCTGGCTTCACTGGTTCGTTTCCTACAGGTACCCAGTGGAGCCTCCGCTGGCCAGTCTACGGTCTCCGCCAGGTGCCCCGCGAGTGGCACGACACACTAAGGACTACACTTGCGGCTCTTGGGTTTGCTCCTTCTACTGCTGACCCGTCGCTGTTTCTACGCACCGACACCTCGCTGCCGCCGTTCTACGTCCTCATGTACGTCGAGGACCTCGTCTTTGCCACTGCTGACACTGAGGCACTGACCCTTGTGAAGTCGGAGCTGCAGAAGAGACACACCTGCAATGACCTGGGTGAACTGCGCAGCTATCTTGGCTTGCAGATCACCCGGGACAGAGCACGGTGCACCATCACTATGGCTCAGTCGTACATGGTGCACCAGGTCCTTTAGCGCTTCGGCTTCTAGTTCTCCTCGCCACAGCCCACTTCTTCTGTCTGCCAGCCACTCGCTCTCAGCTCCACCTTCGGACGAGTCTGTAGAGCCGAGTGGTCCGTATCCAGAGCTTGTGGGTTGCCTCATGTACCGCTTCTTGGGTTGACGACTCAGCTACGCAGCGATCGTCACAGGGTTACACCTTCAGCCTTGGTTCCGGCTCGGTTTCCTGGCAGTCTACCCGCTTGTCTTCGGTTCTCAGCTCCAGTTGTGAGGCTGAGATCTACGCAGGGGCCATGGCTGCACAGGAGCTACGCTGGCTCACCTACCTGCTGACTGACTTGGGAGAGCAGCCTCGTTCGCCTCCAGTTCTGTACGTAGACAACAAGGCCATGATTGCCTTGTGTCAGGAGCACAGACTGGAGCACAGAACGAAGCACATCGCTCTGCGATACTTCCTTGCTCGAGAGTTGCAGCAGCGTGGCCAGCTTCATCTTGCGTACATGGCCACTAGGGCCAACACTGCTGATATATTCACCAAGGCACTTCCGCCTGGTGATCATCAGCGCTTCTCTACTTTGTTAGGCCTTGTGCCTACTTTGCCTCACTTGCTTACTGCCTGACTTTGCTTGTACTGTGATCTATATATATACCTGCATGCTTGCACTTGCTAGGGTATGATCACTGTATGGCTTGTTCTCTTATATATAACTCTGCATGTGAACTGGCCTTGTGGCCCTTTGGTTGTGCTCGGACTGTGTGGTGACTTTGTGATCCACCTTGAGCTTGCTTTGCTTTTCTTGACTGGTCTTGTGACCACTTGTTCTCCCCCACTTTGTATATGGGGGTGTGTCAAAATTATATATAGCTTATATTGTGTAGGCTATAGTGGGGTAGCCCATAAGGGGTACAACCCAATTAGGGTTAGTATTTGTACCCAACTCTTTGCTAGTTCATTCATTCTCGTTCATTGATTCTGACACTTCCAGTACTCCTCGCGACATTCCACTCCTCTGCCTACTGGTCACTCGCTCTCAACTCCACCTTCGGACGAGCCCGTAGAGCCGAGTGGCCCATATACGTGATGACCTGCACTCGACCTGACCTTGCCTACCTTCTTAGCATCATGGCACGCTACGTTGCGCCCGCGAGACACCGACCAGAGCACTGGGAGGCCGCTAAGAGGGTGTTGCGCTTCTTGTGCAGTACATCGGGCATGGGGCTCATGCTTGGAGGATGGGGTCCAGTTGTCCTCACAGGACACGCAGATGCGTCTTGGGTTGATGAATTGGCTACGCAGCGGTCGTCACGATGTTACACTTTCAGCCTTGGCTCCGCCTCTGTTTCTTGGCGGTCTACCCGCTCGTCTTCTGTTCTCAGTTCTAGTTGTGAGGCTGAGATCTACGCAGGGGCCATGGCTGCACAGGAGTTACGTTGGCTCACCTACCTGCTGACCGACTTGGGAGAGCGGCCTCGTTCTCCTCCAGTTCTGTACGTAGACAACAAGGCCATGATTGCCTTGTGTTGAGAGCACAGACCGGAGCACAGGACGAAGCAAATTGCTCTGCATTACTTCCTTGCTCGAGAGTTGCAGCAGCGTGGTCAGCTTCGTCTTGCTTACGTGGCCACTTGGGCCAACACTGCTGATATATTCACCAAGGCACTTCAGCCTGGTGATCATCAGCATTTCTGTACTGTTTTAGGCCTTGTGCCTTCTTTGCCTCATTTGCTCACTGCGTGACTTTGCTTGTACTGTGATCTATATACATAGACCTGCATGCTTACCCCTGCTAGGGTATGATCAATGTACTGTTTGTTCTCGTTTATATAATTTTGCATGTGAACTGGCCTTGTGGCCTTGTGCTCAGAGTGTGTGGTGACTTCGTGATCCACCATGAGCTTGCTTTGTTTTTTCTTGACTGGTCTTGTGACCCCCTATTATCCCCCATTTTGCCTATGGGGGTGTGTCAAACTATTATAATGTTTATATTGTGTAAACAGTAGTGGGGTAGCCCATAAGGGGTACAACCCAATTAGGGTTAGAATTTGTACCAACTTTCTTCTCAATACAATCATTCTCTCGTCTAGTTTCTGACATCCATGTGCATGGGGGGTAAAAAAATGGAATGGTTAGTATTTCATAAATGGAACATTGGACTGAAGTTTGAAGAAAACTCTGGAACTATGCGCGATGCAGTGAGAGAAGACAAGGTGAGGTGCATGTCGTCGAATGCAAGCCACCAGCCTGTTTGTCCCTCCAATCATATTCAACGCCCCGTCGGTGCTCATTCCAGAAAACCGCCACAGATGTGTGTCAAATGATGCCAGGTGTGCTTTTACAGCTGTAAACAGAGAGGCTGCGTCACACTTCGTCATCGTCATTAAGGTACGAAACTCAGCCATGACTCCATTGTTCCGCATAAATGTGATGAACATGATCAAATGTTTGCCCCACATTCTGTCTGTGCTTTCTTCATAGGTGATGCCGAAGTAGGGGCTCGACTTGATGTGCTCCATCTGGGTCGCATGCAGCCATTGAGCCGTGGCGCGTACGAGTTGTCCAAAGCCATACATGCATCTTAAGATCAAACCGTCAGACAACTGTCAAACAAGTCTCGATTGGCACGTTACATTTGCAGATTAAGTGCAAAACCCAGAGTTTAGAGATGACACGCATCGTCTCCATGTCGATCACTTGTGAGAAGTCGCAAATGCATTTCTGTTTCTTCGCCTCCCCAAGCCCTTTCTGCTGCCTTTGTAGTGCCTCCTTGTGCTTGTTGGTGCGAGCGTGTTTCTTGATTATCTATGCATGCACGCTAATGGCACATTTGCCCTCACACCTGTATTTCATCCCCTGGACACCATAATATGTACATACACTGCACTTAAGACATGGGAGGCCCTTTTTAGTTCGACATAGCAAGAGCCATGGAAACCGTTATTGCCATTCACCGTTGTATTGGCGTGACGCCTCGAAGAAAAGCATATCGATTCTTATGAAAACTCCTCAGCGGCCTCACTTGACCCCAGCTGCCCGCTCGATGGACCTGCCGATGGTGATTCGGTGGCAGGTGGGAACTAATTCTTACTGGAAGAAGGCTCTATGCTGGTTCTAGAAGACGATGCACTAGTGGACATTGGTGCGGTTGCAGGAGGAACAACGGTGGAAGCAACACAAGGGCGGACACTGGGCGGAGCAAGGACTAGTGATGATGAACCGTCCGGAAGAGTGAATATGAGAAGGGCTTGCTTGTAAGTTATGTCAATCTATTTTTTTGAATAGTTTGTATTGTTTGGTCTAGGTGGTGTACATTTCTATTAGTCCTAGGGTTAGGTTTCCCATATCTTTGTTGTTGGCTCATTCTTTAGTAATCCATTCTTCCATTCTTACTTTCACATGGTATAGAGCTTAGTTTGTTTCTATGGGCCCACCGCCCCGCGCCCCGCCCTAGTCCCGTCCGTTCCTCTCTCGTTTTAGGGTTTCGTCAGATTGTCAACCATTAGCCGCCCGAAGCGCCCTCGCCGCCCATTGGCACATTTGTTTTAGGGTTTCACCCGTTAGCCGCCCATGCGTTGTCCGTTCGGCGTCCGTTTGTCGCCTGTTCGCCGCTACTTCGCCGCTCGTCGCCCGCTACTGCACCCCGTTGCCTAGGATGCCCCATCACCCCGTCGCCCCGTCACCCTGTCACCCCATCACCATGTCTCCTAGGTCGCGCCCCGTCACCTCGTCTCCCAGGTCGCGCCCCATCGCCCTGTCACCCCGTAGCCCCGTCACCTTGTCACATCGCATGCCCTCTCGCGGCCCCCGTTCCGTCGACCCGTAGAGGCCCGCGCGGGCCCCGTTTCGTCGTCCCATAAAAGCCCCCGCGTGCCCTGTTTCGTCGCCCTGTCGTGCACCCCCTCCGCGGGCCCCGCCATTCGTGCTTCGTAAGGCCCGTCCGCGGGCCTTCTTTTAATCGCCATTAGACGGACACCTCCCCCTCCCCCCTCCCCCCTTCGCATCTCTGTCACCTAGCACACGCCCCCCTCTTTTCCCTTGCCTAGGCTGGCGGTCACGCCCTTTGCCTAGGCTGACGGTCGTGCCCTTGCCTAAGCTGCCGTCACGCCCCATGCCTAGGCCACCCGCACCCTGCTTTACTTTAATATAAATTAAATCGTAAAAACAAAAGAATTTGTAGCCAGCACTAGCCAGCGCCAAGAAGTGCCAACATGCACCAGCAACCGCCGCTAGAGCACTAGCAGCAGCATAGGCCGCCGCCAGTAGCACCAACAACAACATAGGCCTTCCTGCTTCCCGTACTGTCATTACTACTACTACCCGTGGTGCTACTAGTTTTGCCTCCCGCATTACCACCCACAGGGCAGCGGCCACGCCTGCCGCTCATATTCATACTGTCGCCTAGACTAGCCGTGCCTCCCCCCCCTCGTCCTAGACTACCATGTCGATGTGGCGACAGCAGCAGCAACAACAGTGGCCGCAGCAGCAACAGTGGCGGCAGCAGCAGCAGTGGTGGTCACAGCAGCAGTGGCCGCCACAGCAGCATTGGCAGCAGTAGCAGAAGCAGCTGCAGGTCCAGCAACAGCACCGGCGGCAACCTTCATAGTGGGGCCCTGTCGGACCTTGCCAATACGTACTCCAATTCGACTCGAGCCTTGGTCAGTCTCCTGCTGCCTCTTGTGCTTCTTGGTCTCACTACTCCGGTTTTTTTAGCCTAGGTGCTTCTGAGGGTCCTTGTGTGGGAGCTGCAGCTGCTACTAGCCTAGTACCTGCCTCAGTCGCTGGTACATGTACGGCCTCAGCTTCTGCGTCGCTGTCATTCACAACGTGTTTCTTTCGCGACTGTACCAACCTTACGCCACTACGCACTCCATTCTCTGTCGCCTTGGATGACCCCACCGTGGGACCTATCGTTGCCTACAACACTACCAATCTCCCGTGTCTAGCGGCCCCCTATGGGTTTCTCACATGTCTCTACGTGCTCTCATTCTTAAGGCACTTGGTGGGTGCCAGTCACCTTCAGGACCTCGGTGTCGCCACCCTCTTTCACTCGGACGCAGGTATTGCCACCTGCACAGTTGGTGCCAGTGTAGCACCTCTGACCACTTTTCACAAGGAGTTGGATTCAGGTCTCTACTCTCTATGTACTAAGTCTCCCCAGGTAGCTACGTCAGGTCAGATAGCTACTGTGTCGTGCGACTTTCGTTCATTCACCCACTCGTCGGTCCTCTGGCACCACCGTCTTGGTCACCCGTCCTTCCCTTGTCTTAGATGGTTGGCCACCGTCTGGTCTTAGGTCTCCTAGAGTTGCTCGCCCCGCTTCCCTGCTTGCCTGCGTCGCCGTATACCCCCTGCGTCAAGGGTCGGCAACACACTGCCCCTCACTCCTCGTTTCCCCCCACCACGGCTCCGCTGCAGACTGTGCACATGGACGTTTGGGGCCCAACTCCTATCCTCGAGCCACGTCAGGACTGCTACTTCCTCATATTGGTGGACGACTACTCCCGCTACACCACACTTTCCCCCTTGCGACAAAAGGCCAACGTGCCTCGAGCCGTGGCTGCTAGCGGTCAGTGCTCAGTAGGGCTGTCGTGTGCTTCGTTTACACTCGGACCATGGTGGTGCGTTTGCTTTCGATCGCCTCGACCACTTCTGTCAGGGTAAGGGGATCACCTAGTCCTACACGCTACCGCACTTGCCACAGCAAAATGGGGCCGCGGAGCAACACATCGGCTTGGTTATGGAGATTGCTCGCTCCTCCATGTACCATGCCGGTGCTCCCCATTTTTTGTGGCCTCAGGCACTCGCTACGCCGCGCACCAGCTTAACCTGTGGCCTCGTACCCCATGCCCACAGGTTATGCCGACCTGCCTTTGATCTGGGCCTCGTGGTATTGCAGCTGCGTTTCGTGTCTGGGGTTCTCTGGTCCATGTCCGCGTCTCTGGCGGAAGTTGCTTGCAGCTCTACCACCCTCCCGTGTGTTGTTCAGGATCCGTCACTTTGAGAGCTTACGACGAACTCAATTCTCAACTAAACGCAAATCCGCTCGGTAGGATTGTGCGCCTTAGCCTAAGCTACCATCTCCAAGTTGAATCAGTCGTAAAGATGGTCTATAGAGTGAGAACCAAGTAAAAACGTCCAGCAGCCGTATGACTAGAATGGTAGAGGAAGTACAAACATTAAGGCATAGAATGTTGGAGTTGGGGACTCCAAGAGAACCATGAGAGGGAAGGGGTTCTCCAAGAGCTAGGGATGGATGGTAGGAACCTTCCTAGCAACAAGGATGCAACCCTCATCATGAGGTCCTTAAGGTGTCACATGCAAAATCCAATCTAGTTGGATTTTGCCTAGGTGTTGCAACATTTGCAACCCATGCTAGAAACTTCTAGCCACCCCAATCCAAAAGTCAAAGTTGCCTTCCCTAACCACCCAACCAAAGATCCCTTTATAGTCATGTCCCAAGTAATCACCCAAATTAGATATAACCTTAAAAGGTAATAAGAAATCCAAGTCTTGGAAATCTTGTAACTTTGGCGATCTTGGTCAGAATAAGGCGATCTTGGTATCGTTGGAAAGCTCTGGATTTCTCCTGCATGATCAAGCATTTAAACTTGGAGAAAACACAGAGATGGTAAAATCCAACAGCCATGTATAATGACAAATGCTCATGCAAACAATGCACGCATGAATAGCACGAGCACTCGGCAGGACGTTAGGATGACATGCACTCAGAATGACGTGCATCCAACACCGTGCCCGGCTGTCCCTTCTGGTTTCCTCATGGGTCTCTACATCCCCTCGTTCTCTCGGAACTTGGTGGGTGTTGGATATCTTCAGGACCATGGGATTACAGTCACTTTTCCTGAGCAAGGGAGGACTACGATCTTTACGAATACTTCCAACAGGGCACTTCTTGCCACGTTCACCAAGAAGCCAACTCAGGTCTCTTCGTTCTGCACACTGCGTCCTCCAAGGTAGCTGTGTCCGGTCAGGTAGCTGTGTCTAGTCAGGTTGCTGTGTCGTGCTCCTGTCGGTCGCGCACCCACCTGACAGTCCTGTAGCACCACCATCTTGGTGACCTGTCCCTCCTGCGCCTCCGTAGAAGGCTAGCCAGCGTCTTGTCTTAGGTCTCTCACGCATCTTTGAGTCGCTCCCCGTTCGCCTGCGCCGCCGTGCACTCCTTGCATCGAGGGTCAGTTGCGCACCACTCCTCACTCCTCCTCCCTCCGTCCGGCCACCGCGCCTGATTCATCTGCTACAAAGCGGTGTTCCCCCTGGCAAAGAATTCCGATGTGAATTCTATGCTGATGAGGTAGTTACTGGCCAGTGAGGCCACGCGTGGTAGTCGTGTCCGTTGTCTCCACTCCAACCGTGGGGGTGAGTTTCGCTTCGGCATTCTTCGCGGATTCTGTAGCAAGCATGGCATCACCCAGTCACGGATCCTCCGGAGTTCCGAGAGCACAATAGGGTTGTTGAGCGCCGCATAGGATTGGTCATGGAGATCGCTCGCACCTCCATGATCCATGCCCGTGCGCCCCATTTTCTATGGCCCTACGCGGTTCGATATGCTGCCCACCATTTGAACCTATGGCATTGTGTCTCTGTCAAACTTATATGCTATAGTCTGTGTAGGCTGTAGTGGGGTAGACAATGTGGGGTACAACACTTCTAGGTTTTTCCTACTTGTACCCACCTGTTTCCTAATTCATTCATTCCTCATTCTTCACATGGTATATAGCAGGTTCCCTCGTGGGAACGCTTCTCAGGGCCCACCACCTAACTCGATCTTTTTTTTCTGCCCGAGGCGTGCCCCGTAGGCCGCCCTCACGTCGCGCCCTCCTAGAGGCCCCTCGCGCCACCCTTAGCGGCCCCGTCGCCGTCCTTAGCGACCCCGTCGCCGCCCCTCTAGGCCCCTCGCGGCCCCGTCACGGCCCCGTCGCTGCCGCTCTAGGCCCCTCGCGGCCCCTTCACGGCCTCATCGCCGCCGCTCTAGGCCCCGCCGCCGCCCCTATAGGCCCCTCGCGGCCCCTTCACAGCCCCGTCGCCGCTCCTAGCGGCCCCGTCGCCGCCCCTCTAGGCCCCTCGCGGCCCCTTCGCGGCCCCGTCGCCGCCACTTCCGGCCCCGTCGCCGCCCCCTCTAGGCCCCTTACGGCCCCTTCGCGGCCTCGTCGCCGCCCCTCTAGGCCCCTTGCGGCCCCTCTGCGGCCCCGTCGCCGCCCCCAGCGGCCCCGTCGCCGCCCCTGGAGGCCCCGTCGCCGCCCTTCGCGGCCACCTCGCCGCCCTTAGCGGCCCCGTGGCCGCCCCTAGCGGCCCCATCGCCGCCTCTACCGGCCCCTTCACCGCTGAGCCGCCCAGCAGCTGAGCAGCCGAACCACCCAGCAGCCGAGCCGCCCAGCAGCCGAGCCGCCCAACAGCCGAGCCGCCGAGCCGCCCAGCAGCCGAGTCGCCGAGCCGCCGAGCCGCCCAGCAACCGAGCCGCCGAGCCGCCTCGCAGCCGAGCCGCCGAGCCGCCCTGCCGCTGAGCTGCTACTGTTCCTACCGGCGCGCTCCGGCCCTACTTACTCGGACTGTTCCCTGCTAGGCCACTGCAGTCATGGCTACCCCCAGTGTCCTTACCTTTGATGCTGAGGGTCGTGCTGTTGGCTTTGAGGTCTGGGTCGATGACCTCCAGCTGATCCTACAGTGCGATAGGGCTGAAGGGCTCTCCCTGTTCGATCTCACCTCTGGTGCCTCTCCTGCCCCGCCTGCTACTGCTGACAGCACTGTTCGCTCACAGTGGGCCACACGCGATGCTGCTGCCCGTCTTGCTGTGCGTCGCCACTTACCGACCACTGAGCGTGCGCACTTTAGCCAGTACAAGAGTGATCAGACCTTGTACGACGCTATAGTTGCACGCTACTCCTCCCCTGCCACTGCTGCGCTTAGCCGCCTCATGCTGCCGTACCTGTTCCCTGACCTTGCTGCCTTTCCCACAGTCGCTGACCTCATTACGCACCTTCGCACTAGTGACACTCGCTACCGCGCTGCGCTTCCTGCTGAGTTCTGTGCCAAGAACCCCCCCCCCCATGTACATCACTCGCTACTACATAGTCACCCGGCTCCCTGACTCCCTTCGCTTAGTCAGGGACCACTTCCTCTCAGTTTGCCCCACCACACTCACCGTTGACCTCCTCGAGGAGCGCCTCCTAGCAGCAGAGATGAGCATAGTCGCTGTAGGAGCCTCTCGTGGTGACCCTCGCACCCCCGTCTTTGAGGGGTGTTCCCCCTCCCCCCTCTTGCCCTCTGTTGCTTCTGCTGTTGCGGCCGACCTCGGTGGTTTCGAGTCGGTCGGCGCTGCGTCTGCCCCTAGCGGGAGACGCCGCACCGGCAAGGGCAAGGGGGGCAAGGGCGCTGGAGGGGCTGGCGGGGGCGGTGGAGGTGGTGGTGGAGGCAGTGGAGGGGGTGGGGGTGGTGGTGGGAGTGGTGGCGGGGGTGGAGGTGTCGGCAGCAGCAGTGGAGGCGGAGGAGGCGGCGGCGGTGGCGGAGGGAGCGGAGGCGGCGGAGGTGGCGGAGGCGGCGGAGGTGGCGGAGGCGGCGGAGGCAGCGGTGGAGCTGGTCGCGGCTTTGCGCAGAGGAGTGGCTCCAGTGGTGGTCAGCGCCAGCAGCAGCAGCGCAGTCGTGAGACCCCGTCCCCCCAGCAGCTTCGTGAGTGGTACGCTGGGCGTCAGCGAGGTGGGGGTACTGGTCCCTGCACCTACGTCCTCCGTACCGGCGACCGCGCTGGTGAGCAGTGCGGGGGCCCGCACTCCACCCAGCGCTGCTTCGGCCGCCTGACGGACGCGTGGCGTCACCAGTTCCCTGACGCCACTGATATCCCTCGCTGGGGAGAGCTGTCTCGGGCGGGGGTTGCTATCTTTGATCTTGATTATGATGCTATTCTTGCTGCCATGTATGCTGTGTCTACTAGTGATGAGGGTGACTGTTACCTGTGTCTTCCGCCTGACCCGGGCATTGAGGCTGCTGCTCTAGGTGCTGGTGAGACTGCTGCTCTAGGTGCTAGTGCGTCTGCTGCTCCAGGTGCTGGTGAGTCTGCTCTCTCAGGTACCACGTCGGCTCAGGCCTTCCACACCTTCACCCTTGACTCGGGTGCTTCCCGCTCCTTCTTTCGAGACCGCACCACGCTTACGCCGCTTAGTCGGCCGGTTGCGGTCTCCCTGGCGGACCCCTCTGGGGGTCATGTCCTTGCTAGCTTCTCCACTGTCTTACCGTGCCCGGCAGCCCCCTCTGGCACCCTGTCAGGTCTCTACCTCCCCTCGTTCTCTACGAACTTGGTGAGTGGAGCTGATCTACAGGATAAGGGGGTTGACCAGTTCACTCCTGCGAGTCAGCGGGTGACCCACTGCACGTGTGCTCGGACGGGCCGACACTTGGCCACGTTTACCCGTCGGCCGGGGTCGAGCCTGTACACACTGACTACTGAGTCTCCTCCGGTTACTGAGTCTGGTCAGGTAGCTGCGTCGAGTCAGGTGTTTGCTGCAGCGTCCAGGTCTGGTCTTGAGTCCGCGCCCTGCTCGTGTCGTCTCCTGTCCCACCAGACTCTTCTCTGGCACCACCGCCTTGGTCACCCCTCCCTGCCTCGTCTCCGAGGCATGGCCTCCCGTGTCCTTGTCTCTGGTCTCCCCCGGTCCCTACCTCCCCTACCTCAGGGGCCTGCCCCTACCTGCGTCCCCTGCGTCGAGGGGCGACAGCGCGCCGCCCCTCACTCCTCCGAGTTTCCTCCGACAGAGGCTCCACTGCAGACTCTTCACATGGACGTGTGGGGCCCCGCCCGCGTCCGTGGCCAGGGTCACGAGCGTTACTTCCTGTTGGTGGTTGACGACTACTCGCGTTACACCACGGTGTTCCCCTTGCGCAGCAAGGGTGACGTCACTGAGGTGTTGATCGACTGGATCCGCGCAGCTCGTCTCCAGCTCAGAGAGAGTTTCGGCTCGGACTTTCCTGTTCTGCGTCTGCACTCTGACAGAGGCGGGGAGTTTTCCTCTGCCCGTCTGGGAGCCTTCTGTCGTGCACAGGGCATCCGCCAGACCTTCACGCTTCCGGCCTCTCCATAGCAAAATGGGATTGCTGAGCGCCGCATTGGCATGGTCATGGACGTCGCTCGTACGTCCATGATCCATGCGGCTGCCCCCCATTTTCTGTGGCCGTTTGCGGTTCAGCACGCAGCGCATCAGCTCAACCTTCAGCCCCGGGTCTCCTTGCCAGAGACCTCCCCCACCTTGCGGTGGACCGGGAAGGTTGGCGATGCGTCTGCGTTTCGGGTCTGGGGATCTCGGGCGTTTGTCCGCGACTTGTCTGCGGACAAGCTGTCCCCCCGTGCTGTTCCCTGCATCTTCCTTGGCTTCCCCCCTGACGCACCTGGGTGGCAGTTTTACCACCCCACCTCGCGCCGTGTTCTGTCCTCCCAGGACGTCACCTTTGACGAGTCGGTGCCTTACTACCGTCTCTTCCCCTACCGCACTGCGCCCCTCCCCCCGCCGCCGCTCTTCCTTGCGCCAGGTCCTCCCCCGGTAGACCCCCTCCCCCCTCAGGGTCCTGCCCCGTCAGGTGTGTCCCAGGTAGACGCAGTCGAGCCTGTCGAGGTAGCTGTTGACTCTGGTACTGCTAGAGGTGCTGAGCCTGCGGGTGCCGGGTTTGGGGGTGCTGAGTCCAGGGGTGCGGAGCCTGGGGGTGCTGAGCCTGGGGGTGCTGAGTCTGGGGGTGCTGAGCCTGGGGGTGCGGAGCCTGGGGGTGCTGAGCCTGGGGGTGCGGAGCCTAGGGGTGCTCGGTCTGCTCGTGTGGCCTCTCGCGGTGCTTCGTCGAGGCGGGAGCTACTCTCTCCGCAGGAGCTGCGCGAGTGGTTTGCCCGGCGCTGGAGCCGTGCTGCTGGAGCTGGAGGTACTACTGTTGCTGCTGGTCCCGGAGGTGCTCGAACTGGCGGTACTGGAGCTGCTGGGACTACAGGTGCTGCTGGGGCTGCTGGAGTTGGTCCTGCTGGAGGTACTGCTGGAGCTGCTGGCGGTGCTAGAGCTGCTGGTCCTGGTGGAGTTGGTGCTGCTGGGGCTGCTAGAGCTGCTGGAGCTGGAGCTACTGGGGGTGCTGGCGCTGGTGGTTCTGCTGGCGCTGGTGCGTCTGAGGGTGCTGGAATTGGCGCTGTTGGAGCTGGAGGTGCTGCTGGCGCTGGTGCTGCCGCTGGGGGTACTAGTGCTGTCCCTGCTGGTTCTGGAGGCGCTGCGCGGCCGAGGCCGTACTTCGTTCCGCTCCTTGAGCAGGTTCTTGGTCTCCCGCCCTCTACTGGTCCTGCTCCTCCCTTAGAGTGTCCACAGCCTGTCTAGTCGCAGTCACAGTTACAGCCCGCCTCTCCCCTACCTGCTCCCTCTCCCTACACTGGTCCTACTGGAGGTCTTGCTGAGCGTCGTGAGCCTGCGTCTCGTCCTGTGTCGCCTGTTCGTGCTGCTCGCACTAGTGGTCGCGCTCCGCGTCCGCGTCCTCCTGCGGTCCCAGGCACACACCAGATGGCACTGCGTCCTTCCACTGCTCCTCTGCGTGTCCCGTTGCCGTCTCCTCCAGAGTCCTCTCTTCCTGTTCTTGCTGACCCGGCGTCTGACTCTCTTCGTGCTGCCAGTCCTACTGTCACGCGTCTCCTGACTACTGTTGTCACTGACCCTTCCTTTGAGTCCACTGCTGCGTCGGCCCTAGTTGCTGAGCTTGTCGACTTTGCTGCTCGCTGTCGTCTGGACTACGCTACTAGTCTTGTTGCTGGGTCTGAGTCTGTCTGTCCTCCGTCCGTTGGGGGTGAGTGTGCTCTTAGCACGGACGTCCTTGAGGACAGGCAGGAGGAGTTCCAGTGTTTTGCGGCTGCTTTGCCTCATCTCGTGTCCACGCTGATTGCCCCTGAGGGAGACCCGGATGCACCAGACATCCCGACTCCTCGATCGTACGCTGAGGCGATCGAGGGTCCCTACTCCTCTCAGTGGCAGTCAGCCATGGACGCAGAGATGGCTTCCTGGAAGTCCACAGGCACCTACGTCGACGAGGTTCCCCCACCTGGGGCGAACATCGCCAGTGGCATGTGGATTTTCAGGGTTAAGCGGCCGCCGGGTTCTCCGCCTGTCTTCAAGGCGCGTTACGTGGCTCGAGGCTTCAGTCAGAGGCAGGGAGTTGACTACTTTCAGACCTTCTCTCCCACCCCGAAGATGACCACTCTTCGGGTGCTGCTACACATAGCCGCTCAGCGTGACTACGAGCTTCACTCTCTTGACTTCAGCACTGCTTTCCTGCAGGGCAGCCTTCATGAGGAGATCTGGCTGCGCCGCCCACCTGGCTTCACTGGGTCGTTTCCTCCTGGTACCCAGTGGAGCCTCCGGCGGCCAGTCTACGGTCTCCGCCAGGCGCCCCGTGAGTGGCACGACACACTGAGGACTACACTTGCGGCTCTTGGGTTTGCTCCTTCTACAGCCGACCCGTCGCTGTTTCTGCGCACCGACACCTCTCTGCCGCCGTTCTACATCCTCGTGTACGTCGACGACTTGGTCTTTGCCACTGCTGACACTGCTGGACTCGCCCACGTGAAGTCCGAGCTGCAGAAGAGACACACGTGCACAGACCTGGGTGAACTGCGCAGCTACCTTGGCTTGCAGATCACCCGGGACAGAGCACAGCGCACCATTACCCTGACTCAGTCACACATGGTGCAGCAGGTCCTTCAGCGCTTCGGCTTCACGTACTCCTCGCCTCAGGCCACTCCTCTGTCTACTCGCCACTCGCTCTCAGCTCTGCCTTCGGATGAGTCCGTAGAGTCGAGTGGCCCGTACCCAGAGCTTGTTGGCTGCCTCATGTACCTGATGACCTGCACACGACCTGACCTTGCATACCCTCTTAGCATTCTTGCACGCTATGTTGCTCCTGGGAGACACAGACCAGAGCACATGGCTGCAGCGAAGAGGGTGTTGCGCTACTTGTGCAGTACGTCGGGCATGGGGCTAGTGCTTGGAGGGCGGAGTCCAGTGGTCCTCACTGGGCACGCGGACGCTTCTTGGGCTGACGACCAGGCTACGCAGCGGTCGTCACAGGGTTACACCTTCAGCCTTGGTTCCGGCTCTGTTTCGTGGCGGGCTACTCGCTCGTCTTCTGTTCTTGGCTCGAGTTGTGAGGCTGAGATCTACGCCGGGGCCATGGCTGCACAGGAGCTTCGCTGGCTCACCTACCTGCTGACCGACCTTGGAGAGCCGCCTCGTTCTCCTCCAGTCCTGTACGTAGACAACAAGGCCATGCTGGCCTTGTGTCGAGAGCAGCGACTGGAGCACAGAACAAAGCACATTGCTCTCCGCTACTTCCTTGCTCGTGAGCTACAGCAACGTGGTCAGTTGCGGCTTGCGTACGTGGCCTCTGAGGCCAACACTGCTGATGTCTTCACCAAGGCACTTCCGCCTTGTGATCATCAGCGCTTCTGCACTCAGCTGGGTCTTGTGCCCGTCTTGCCTCACTTGCTCTCCTCTTGACCTTGCCTGTACTCTCACATATATATATACCTGCTCTTGCTTGTCTAGCTTTATATATATATGTGTGTACTCTTGCATGTGAACTGGCCGTGTGGCCTTGACCCTGTGCTCGGACTGTGTGGTGACTTTGTGATCCACCCTGAGCTTGCTTTGCTTTACTTTGCTTGACTGGTCTTGTGACCCCTTGTTCTCCCCCACTTTGCCTATGGGGGTGTGTCAGAACATTATAGCTTATGCTGTTGTGTAGGCTATAGTGGGGTATTCCATAGGGGGTACAACCAATTAGGGTTTCATATTTGTACTCACTTCATTTCATAGTTCATTCATTCTTGTTCAAATCTTCTCAGTACGTTTTTTTTTTTTTTTTTTTTTTTTTTTTTTTTGCATTCCTTACGGCAAACATCAACATCGCGACCATCCGTTTCTTCGCTCGTTACTGCCTATGGTGTTTCGCCGCCTTTGCACACCTCCCCACATTTGCCAAACCACGCATCGCTGGCCTAGCTCGAGTCGGCCTACGCTTCGGGGCTAGCCCGAACCTCGTTGCCATCATCGCACTAGCTAGCTCACACGCACCACGTAATGTCGAACTTATATGCTATAGTCTTTCTAGGCTGTAGTGGGGTAGACAGTATGGGGTACAGCTTTCTAGGGTTTCATATTTGTACCCAACTCATTTCCTAGTTCATCATTCTCGTTCTAACTCTCACATGGTATAGAGCAGGTTCCCTAGTGGGAACGGTTCTTAGGGCCCACCACGATCAACTTTTTTTTTTTTTTTCTCCTGCCCGGAGCGCGCTTCACTCCTGCCCGAGTCGCGCCCCGTGTGCCCTCCCTCCCGTCGCGTCCCTAGCCCCTAGCGGCCCGACGCGCCCTCTTACGGCCCCCTACGGCCCCTCGCGGCCCCTTACGGCCCCTCGCGCCGCCCCTCGCGGCCCCTTCGCGGCCCGACGCCGCCCTTCACGGCCCCGTCGCCGCCCTTCGCGGCCTCTCACGGCCCCGTCTCGGCCCCGTCGTCGCCCTTCACGGCCCCTCACGGCCCCTTACGGCCCCTCGCTCCGCCCTCTAGCGGCCCCGCCGCCGCCCCTCAGCGGCCCCGTCGCTGCCCTACCGCGGCCCCGACGCTGCCCTCTAGCGGCCCCGCCGCCGCCCTTCAGCGGCCCAGTCGCCGCCCTACCGCGGCTCCGTCGCCGCCCTCTAGCGGCCCCACCGCCGCCCTTCAGCGGCCCCGTCGCCGCCCTACCGCGGCCCCGTCGCCGCCCTCCAGCGGCCCCGTCGCCGCCCTCTAGCGGCCCCGCCGCCGCCCTTCAGCGGCCCCGTCGCCGCCGTCCAGCGGCCCCGTCGCCGCCCTCTAGCGGCCCCGCCGCCGCCCTTCAGCGGCCCCGTCGCCGCCCTACACCGGCCCTGCTGCCGCCGTCGGTGAGCCGCCGCAGCTGCAGCCGAGCCGCCGAGCCGCCACCGAGCCGCCAAGCAGCCGCCGAGCCGCAGCTGAGCCGCCGCCGGGCCGCCGAGCCGCCGCCGAGCCGCCGAGCCGCCGCCGAGCTGCCGAGCCGCTGCTGAGCCGCCGAACCGCCGCTGCCGCAGCTGCGGCCCTGTTCCTGCCGGCGCGCCCCGGCCCTCCCCACTCGGACTGGTGAGAGCTTTCCCGAGCAGCGTCTCTGCCACTGCACTACCTCTAGCCTGCCGCTCTCACCCCTAGACTGCTGCTGTCATGGCTACCCCCAGTGTCCTTACCTTTGATGCTGAGGGTCGGGCTGTTGACTTTGAGGTCTGGGTCGATGATCTACAGCTTTTCCTACAGTGCGATAGGGCAGACGGTCTCTCCCTTTTCGATCTCACGTCTGGTGCCTCTCCTGCCCCGTCTGCTGATGCTGATGCAACTGTTCGCTCAGAGTGGGCCACGCGCGATACTGCTGCTCGCCTTGCTGTGCGCCGCCACTTACCGACCGCTGAGCGCGCACATTTTAGTCAGTACAAGAGTGCTAAGACCTTGTACGACGCTGTCGTTGCACGCTACTCTTCCCCTGCCACTGCTGCCCTTAGCCGCCTCATTCTGCCGTACCTCTTCCCTGACCTCGTTGCTTTTCCCACAGTCGCTGACCTCATTACGCACCTTCGCACTAGTGACATTCGCTACCGCGCTGCGCTTCCTGCTGAGTTCTGCGCCAAGAACCCCCCCCCTATGTACATCACCCTCTACTACATAGTCACCCGGCTCCCTGACACCCTTCGCTCGGTCAGGGACCACTTCCTCTCTGTTTGCCCCACCACCCTCACTGTTGACCTCCTCGAGGAGCGCCTCCTAGCGGCGGAAAAGAGTATATTCGCTGTAGGAGCCTCTTGTGGTGACCCTCGCACCCCTGTCTTTGAGGGGTGCTCCCCCTCCCCCCTCTTGCCCTCTGTTGCCTCTGCTGCTGCGGTCGACCTCGTTGGTCTTGAGTCAGTCGGTGCGGCGTCTGCCCCTAGCGGGAGACGCCGCCCAGGCAAGGGCAAGGGGGGCAAGGGCGCTGGAGGGGCTGGCGGGGGCGGTGGAGGCGGCGGTGGAGGCGGCGGAGGGGGTGGGGGTGGCGGTGGGGGTGGTGGCGGGAGTGGGGGCGCTAGTGGCGGCAGTGGAGGCGGAGGAGGCGGCGGTGGTGGCGGTGCGAGCGGAGGTGGTGGAGGTGGAGGCGGTGGTGGAGGTAGCGGCGGCGGCGGTGGAGCTGGTCGGGGCGGCTCTTCGCAGAGGGTCGGCTCCGGCGGTGGTCAGCGCCAGCAGCAGCAGCAGCAGCGCACTCGTGAGACCCCTTCCCCCCAGCAGCTTCGTGAGTGGTACACTGCTCGTCAGCGGGGTGGGGGTGCTGGCCCCTGTACCTACGTTCTGCGTACAGGCGGCCGCGCGGGTGAGTAGTGTGGGGGTCTGCACTCCACCCAGCGCTGCTTCGGTCGCCTGACGGACGCTTGGCGTCATCAGTTCCCCGACGCTACTGAGATCCCTCGCTGGGGCGAGCTGTCTAGGGCGGGTGTTGAGATCTTTGATCTTGATTATGATGCTATTCTTGCTGCAATGTATTCTGTGACTATTAGTGATGAGGGTGACTGTTACCGGTGTTTTCCGCCTGACCCGGGCATTGAGACTGCTGCTCTAGGTGCTGGTGAGGCTGCTGCTCTAGGTGCTAGTGAGTCTGCTGCCCCAGGTGCTGGTGAGTCCGCGCTCTCAGGTACCGCGTCGGCCCCGGCCACCCACACTTTCACCCTTGACTCGGGTGCTTCCCGCTCCTTCTTTCGAGACCGCACCACGCTTACGCCGCTTAGTCGGCCAGTGGCAGTCTCCCTGGCAGACCCCTCTGGGGGTCCTGTCCTTGCCCACTTCTCCACTGTCTTACCGTGTCCGGCGGCCCCTTCTGGTACCCTGTCGGGTCTTTACCTCCCCTCGTTCTCTACGAACTTGGTGAGTGGTGCTGACCTGCAGGATGGAGGGGTTCACCAGTTCACTCCTGCGAGTCAGCGAGTGACCCACTGTACCTGTGCTCGGACGGGCCGTCACTTGGCCACGTTTACCCGTCAGCCGGGGTCGAGTCTGTACACACTGACTACTGAGTCTCCTCCGGTTGCTGAGTCTGCTCAGGTAGCCGCGTCGGGTCAGGTGTTTGCTGCGGCGTCCAGGTCTGGTCCTGAGTCTGCCCCCTGCTCGTGTCGTCTCCTGTCTCACCAGACTCTCCTCTGGCACCACCGCCTTGGTCACCCCTCCCTGCCTCGTCTTCGAGGCATGGCCTCCCGTGTCCTTGTCTCTGGTCTCCCCCGGTCCCTCCCTCCTCTTCCTCCGGGGCCTGCCCCCACCTGCGTTCCCTGCGTCGAGGGGCGGCAGCGCGCTGCTCCTCACTCCTCCGAGTTTCCTCCGACAGAGGCTCCGCTGCAGACGCTTCACATGGACGTGTGGGGCCCAGCCCGCGTCCGTGGACAGGGTCACGAGCGTTACTTTCTGCTGGTGGTTGACGACTACTCGCGTTACACCGCAGTCTTCCCCTTGCGCAGCAAGGGTGAGGTCACTGAGGTGTTGATCGCCTGGATCCGCGCAGCTCGTCTCCAGCTCAGAGAGAGTTTCGGCTCGGACTTTCCTGTTCTGCGTCTGCACTCTGACAGAGGCGGAGAGTTCTCCTCTGACCTTCTGCGAGCCTTCTGTCGTGCACGAGGCATCCGCCAGACCTTCACGCTTCCGGACTCTCCGCAGCAAAATGGGATTGCTGAGCGCCGCATTGGCATGGTCATGGACGTCGCTCGTATGTCCATGGTCCATGCGGCTGCCCCCCATTTTCTGTGGCCGTTTGCGGTTCGGTACGCGGCGCATCAGATCAACCTTCAGCCCCGGGTCTCCATGCCGGAGACCTCCCCTGCTTTGCTGTGGACGGGGAAGGTTGGCGATGCGTCTGCGTTCCGTGTCTGGGGATCTCGGGCGTTTGTCCGCGACTTGTCTGCGGACAAGCTGTCTCCTCGTGCTGTTCCCTGCGTCTTCCTTGGCTTCCCCCGTGACGCGCCGGGCTGGCAGTTCTACCACCCCACCTCGCGCCGTGTTCTGTCCTCCCAGGACGTCACGTTTGACGAGTCGGTTCCCTACTACCGTCTCTTCCCCTACCGCACTGCGTCCCTCCCCCCCCCGCCGCTCTTCCTTACGCCAGGTCCCCCTCCGGTAGACCCCCTCCCCCCTCAGGGTCCTGCCCCCTCAGGTGTGTCTCAGGTAGACGCAGTCGACCCTGCTGAGGTAGCTGTTGACTCTGGTGCTGCTAGGGGTGCTGAGCCTGCGGGTATTGGGTCTGGGGGTGCTGACTCTGGGGGTGCTGAGCCTGGGGGTGCTGACTCTGGGGGTGCTGCGCCTGGGGGTGGTGAGCCTGGGGGTGCTACGCCTGGGGGTGCTGCGTCTGGGGGTGCTGAGCCTTGGGGTGCTGCGTCTGGGGGTGCGGAGTCTGAGGGTACTGGACCTGCTCGTGTGGCGTCTGGCGGTGCTGGGCCTGGAGGTTCTTTGGGTACTTCGTCCCGGCGGGAGCTACTCTCTCCACAGGAGCTGCGTGAGTGGTTTGCCCGGCGCTGGAGGCGAGCTGCTGGAGCTGGAGGTACTGCGGGTGCTGGAGGTTCTGCGGCTGCTGAGGGTGCTAGTGCCGCGGGTCCCGGAGGTGCTCGTACTGGGAGTACTGGAGCTGCTGGGCCTATGGGTGCTTCTCGTACTGGAGCTGGTGGTGCTGCGGGCGTCGGTGCTACCGAGGGTGCTGGAGCTGGACCCGCTGCGTCTTCTGGTGGTCCGGCTGGAGTTGGCGCTGAGGGTGTCTCTCGTGCTGGTGCCTCTGAGGGTACTGGAGTTGGCGCTGCTGGAGCTGGGGGAGCTGCTGGCGCTGGTGCTGTCGTTCGGGGTGCTGGTGCTGTCCCTTCTGGTGCTGGTGGTGCTGAGCGGCCGCGGCCGTACTTCGTTCCGCTCCTTGAGCAGGTTCTTGGTCTTCCGCCGTCTGCTAGTCCGGCTCCTCCCTTAGAGTGTCCACCGCCTGTCCAGCCCGAGTCACAGTTATAGCCTACCTCTCCTCTGCCTGCTTTTTCTCCCTACACTGGTCCTACTGGAGGTCTTGCTGAGCGTCGTGAGCCTGCGTCTCGTCCTGCGTCGCCTGTCCGTGCTGAGCGCACTAGTAGTCGTGGTTCGCGTCAGCGTCCTCCCCCTGTCCCAGGCACGCACCGGATGTCTCTGCGTCCCTCCACTGCTCCGCTGCGTGCCCCTTTGCCTTCTCCTCCTGAGTCCTCTCTTCCTGTTCTTGCTGACCCGGGGTCGGACTCCCTTCGTGCTGCCAGTCCTACTGTCACGCGTCTCCTTGCTACTGTTGTCACTGACCCTTCCTTTGAGTCCGCTGCTGCGTCCGCCTTAGTTTCTGAGCTTGTCGACTTCGCTGCTCGCTGTCGCCTAGACTACGCTGCTAGTCTTGTCGCTGAGTCTGAGTCTGTCTGTCCTCCGTCCGTCGGGGGTGAGTGTGCCCTTGGCACGGACGTCCTTGAGGACAGGCATGAGGAGTTCCAGTGCTTTTCTGCTGCTTCACCTCATCTTGTGTCCATGCTGCTTGCCCCTGAGGGAGACCCGGATGCACTAGACATCCCGACTCCGCGCTCCTACGCGGAGGCGATAGAGGGTCCCTACTCCTCTCAGTGGCAGGCAGCCATGGATGCAGAGATGGCTTCCTGGAAGTCCACAGGCACCTACGTCGACGAGGTTCCCCCTCCTGGGGCGAACATCGTCAGTGGCATGTGGATTTTCAGGGTGAAGCGGCCGCCGGGTTCTCCGCCTGTCTTCAAGGCGCGTTACGTGGCTCGTGGCTTCAGTCAGCGGCAGGGAGTTGACTACTTTCAGACCTTCTCTCCCACCCCGAAGATGACCACTCTTCGGGTACTGCTGCACGTTGCTGCTCACCGCGACTACGAGCTGCACTCTCTTGACTTCAGCACTGCTTTCTTGCAGGGCAGCCTGCACGAGGAGATCTGGCTGCGTCGCCCACCTGGCTTCACTGGGTCTTTTCCTCCTGGCACCTAGTGGAGCCTCCGGCGACCAGTCTACGGTCTCCGCCAGGCACCGCGTGAGTGGCACGACACACTGAGGACTACACTTGCGGCTCTTGGGTTTGCTCCTTCTACTGCCGACCCGTCGCTGTTTCTGCGCACCGACACTTCTTTGCCGCCGTTCTACATCCTCGTGTACGTCGACGACTTGGTCTTTGCCACAGCTGACACTGCTGGACTCGCTCACGTGAAGTCCGAGCTGCAGAAGAGACACACGTGCACAGACCTGGGTGAACTGCGCAGCTACCTTGGCTTGCAGATCACCCGGGACAGAGCACAGCGCACCATTACCCTGACTCAGTCATACATGGTGCAGCAGGTCCTTCAGCGCTTCGGCTTCACGTACTCCTCGCCTCAGGCCACTCCTCTGTCTACTCGCCACTCGCTCTCAGCTCTGCCTTCGGATGAGTCCGTAGAGTCGAGTGGCCCGTACCCAGAGCTTGTTGGCTGCCTCATGTACCTGATGACCTGCACTCGACCTGACCTTGCATACCCTCTTAGCATTCTGGCACGCTATGTTGCTCCTGGGAGACACAGACCAGAGCACATGGCTGCAGCGAAGAGGGTGTTGCGCTACTTGTGCAGTACGTCGGGCATGGGGCTTGTGCTTGGAGGGTGGAGTCCAGTGGTCCTCACTGGTCACGCAGACGCTTCTTGGGCTGACGACCAGGCTACGCAGCGGTCGTCACAGGGTTACACCTTCAGCCTTGGTTCCGGCTCTGTTTCGTGGCGGTCTACCCACTCGTCTTCTGTTCTCGGCTCCAGTTGTGAGGCTGAGATCTACGCGGGGGCCATGGCTGCACAGGAGTTACGCTGGCTCACCTACCTGCTGACTGACCTTGGAGAGCAGCCTCGTTCGCCTCTAGTTCTGTACGTAGACAACAAGGCCATGCTGGCCTTGTGTCGTGAGCACAGACTGGAGCACAGAACGAAGCACATTGCTCTTCGCTACTTCCTTGCTCGTGAGCTGCAGCAGCGTGGTCAGCTGCGACTTGCTTACGTGGCCCGAGACTCAGGCTCATGACGCTCCATAAGACCTCTAGTCGGTCCAGAGTAAGGAGAAGAACCACGCAGAGGAGAGGCTGGGTGTAACCTCGACTGTGACAGGACATGCAGTGGACTCAGTAAGGGAGGAGGAGGACAAGTAGAAGGCGGGAGACCAAGAACCATCTGAAGGAGCGGAACGTAGTACGGCCGCGGCCGCGCAGCGCCTCTAGAAACAGCAGAGACAGCACCAGTACCCTCAGCCCCAGGGTCTCCAGCTACAACTCCCACAGCACCACCCGCTCCAGGACCTCCAACAGCTCCAGCTCTAGCAGTATCTCCAGTAGCAATAGCTCCAGCACCTACAGCTCCAACTCCTGCAGCACCAACAGCCCCAGCAGCTCCAGTACCTCCAGCACGAGCACCTCCGGGACCAGCTGCTCCAGCACCTCCAGCAGCTCCAACACCAGCAGGACCTCCAACAGTGCCAGCACCTCCAGCAGCACCTCCAGCAGCTCCAGAAGCACCTCCAGCAGCAGGCCCAGTAGCTCCAGCAGCAAGGCGACAGTGCCAAGCGTACCACTCACGAAGCTGCTGCGGAGAGAGGGGCTCCTGCCGTGACGGGACACCCGAAGGACCTCCAGACTCAGCACGCTCAGGCTCAGCACCCTCAGGCTCAGCACCCCCAGACTCAGCACCCCCAGGCTCAGCACGCTCAAGCTCAGCACCCCAAGGCTCAGCACCCCCAGACGCAGCACCCCCAGGCTCCACACGCTCAGACGAAGTAACGCTCGTGACCCTGTCCACGGACGCGGGCTGGGCCCCACACGTCCATGTGAAGAGTCTGCAAAGGAGCCTCAGTCGGAGGGAACGTGGAGGAGTGAGGAGCGGCGCGCTGCCGGCCCTCGGCACAAGGAACACAGGTAGGGGCAGGCCCCGCAGGAAGGGGAGGGAGGGACTGGGGTAGACCCGAGACAAGGGTACGGGAGGCCATACCTCGAAGACGAGGCAGGGAGGGGTGACCAAGGCGGTGGTGCCAAAGGAGAGTCTCGTGTGACAGAGGACGACACGAGCAGGTGGCCGACGCTGGACTAGACCTGGACGCAGCAGAAAACACCTGACCAGACGCGGCTACCTGACCAGACGCAGAGACCGGAGGAGACGCAGTAGTCAGTGTGTACAGACTCGAGCTAGGCCGACGGGTGAACGTGGCCAGGTGGCGGCCCGTCCGAGAGCAATCACAGTGGGTCACACGCTGACCTCCAGGGGTGAGCTGGTCAACCCACGCGTCCTGGAGGTCAGCTCCACTCAGCAAGTTCGTAGAGAACGAGGGGAGGTGGAGTCCCGACAGCAAGCCCGACGGGGCCGCAGGACACGGTAGAACCGTGGAAGAGTGCGCAAGGACTGGGCCCCCAGAGGGGTCAGCCAGGGAGACTGCGACAGGCCGACTGAGCGGCGTGAGTGTGGTGCTGTCGCGAAAGAAGGAGCGCGAAGCACCATAGTCAAGTGTGAATGTGTGCAAGGCCTCAGTAGGCAGTACCAGAGAGAGCAGACTCACCAGCACCTGGAGCAGCAGACTCACTAGCACCTGGAGCAGTAGACTCACTAGCACCTAGAGCAGCAGCGTCAATGCCCGGGTTAGGCGAAACACACAGGTTACAGTCACCCTCAGCACTATCAGTCGCAGCATACATGGCAGCAAGGATAGCATCGAATTCAAGATCAAAGATAGCAACGTTTTGCTTAAGCAGATCACCCCAGCGCGGGAGCTCAACAGCGTCAGGAAACTGGGCGCGCCAGGCGTCAGTCAGGCGACCGAAGCAGCGCTGCGCAGTGTGTGGCAGCCGGCACGTCTCCCCACGGCGCCCGCCGGTGCGAAGAACGTAAGTGCAGGGACCAGCATCCCCAGACCTCCCACGCCTAGCGTACCACTCACGAAGCTGCTGGGCCGACGGGGTCTCACGGGAACGCAGCTGCTGCTGGCACTCGCCACCACCAATGCCTCCACGCTGCGCGGCCGCACCTCGACCAGCACCACCGCCGCCGCCACCTCCACCACCGCTGCCGCTGCCTCCACCACCGCTGCCGCTGCCTCCACCACCTCCGCCGCTGCCTTCATCATCTCCACCGCCGCCACTGAAGCCCCCACTCCCGGCACCACCCCCACCTCCACCGCCACCCCCTCCGCCTCCTCCACCGCCTCCACCGCCGCCCCCGCCGTCCCCTCCACCACCCTTGCTCCCCTTGCCCTTTCTGTTGCGGCGCCTCCCAGTGGGAGCACACGCAGTCCCGACCTCCTCAGTGCCAACAAGGTCGACAGCAGCAGCAGAAGCAACTTAGGGGAGAAGGGGGACATGGGAACACCCCTCAAAGAAAGGGGTGCGACGGTCGCCGCGAGAAGCACCTACAGCTAAGATACTCTTCTCAGCTGCAGCGAGGCGCTCCTCTAGCAGGTCGACAGTGAGCTCGGTGGGGCAAAGGGAGAGAAAGTGGTCCCTGACTGAAGCAAGGGAGTCAGGGAGGCGGGTGACTAGGTAGTAAAGAGTGGTGTACATGGGGGTGGGGTTCTTGGCACAGAACTCAGTGGGAAGGGCAGCGCGGTAGCGGGCGTCGCTAGTGCGGAGGTGAGTAATGAGGTCAGCAACTGTGGCAAAGGCGGCAAGGTCAGGGAAATGGTACGGCAGCATGAGGCGGCTGAGGGCAGCAGTGGCAGGGGAGGAGTAGCGCGCAAGTACAGCGTCGTACAAAGACTGAGCAGTCTTGTACTGGCCAAAATGCGCGCGCTCAGCAGGGGGCAGGTGACTACGAACAGCAAGGCGAGCAACAGCGTCACGAGTGGTCCACTGCGAGCGAACCGTACTGTCAGCAGTGGCAGCAGGTGCAGTAGAGACACCGGACGTGTGATCGAATAGGGATACCCCATCCCTAGAGTCACACTGAAGAAAGAGCTGCAGGTCGTCAACCCACACGTCAAAGTCAACCGCACGCCCCTCAACATCAAAGGTGAGACCAGTAGGGCTAGCAGTAGCAGAAGTAGCAGCAGTAGCAGCAGTAGCAGCAGGAGCAACAGTAGCAGCAGTAGCAGTAGAGGCAGTAGAGGAGCAGCGTGGCTCGGTAGTGCGGCGCGGCTCGGCTGGGCGGCGCGGCTCGGTGGGGCGGCGCGGCTCGGCTGGGCGGCGCGGCTCGGCAGGGCGGCGCGGCTCGGTTCCGGGTGGCGCGGCGCGGCAGCAGGCGGCGCGGCGCGGCAGGGCAGGGCGAGTGCTTACCAGGGGCGGGTGGAAGGCAGGGCCTCCGCTGGCGGTTGAGGGCAGGGCCGCGACAGGGCGGCTGCAGGGCAGAGGCCGTAACGGGCGGCGAAGGCAGGGCCGCGACTGGGGTGGCAGCTAGGCAGGGCCGCGACAGGGGGGGGCGGCTGCAGGGCAGGGCCGCGACAGGCGGCGAATGGGCCGACGACGGGCGGCTGCATGGCAGAGGCCACGACAGGCGGCTGTAGGGAAGAGGCCGAGGCCGCGACTGGGCGGCTGCAGGGCACAGGCCGCAGCGGGCGGCGAACGGGCCGACGACGGGCGGCAAACGGGCCGCGACGGGTGGTGAACGGGCCGACGACGGGCGGCGACAGGCCGATGACGGGCGGCAAAGGGGCCGGGACGGGCCGGCGACGGGCCGGGACGGGCCGAGACGGGCCGGGTCGGGCCGAGACGGGCCGGGACAGGCCGGGACGGGCCAGCGATGGGCGATCGCGGGGCCATAGTGGGCGGCTAAGGCAGGGCCGCGACGCGTGGCGACGGGCCAGCGACGGGCAGCTACGGGCCGGGACGGGCCGGCTGAGGCAGGGCCGCGACGGGCCAGCTAGAGAAGGGCGCGCGACGGTGCAGGTAAGGCAGGCGCGAGGCGCCCTTCGGGCAGGGCAGGAAAAAAAAATGTTCGTGGTGGGCCCTAAAAAAAACGTTCCCACGAGGGAACCTGCTCAGAATACCATGTTAGAATATGGAACGAATGAGTGATTGGACTAGCAAGCAAGTGGGTACAAGTAGGAAACCTAAAAGTGTTGTACCCTATATGAACTACCCCACTACAGCCTAGATAGACTATAGCATATAAGTTTGACACGCATTGCCTCTACCTAGTGGCAACCCAGCGCCACTGCCCAGCTTGCTATCCACAGCCACCTCTCGATAGACCAGAGGCCCCACTTCCGCCAGCTGAAAATGGTCAAAGCGCTTTATGACGCTGTAGTTTAGTGCTACTCCTCCCCCTCTTCTGCTGCCTTAGGCTGTCTGGCATTGTCGTTCCTCTTCCCTGAGCTGCCCAACTTTACCACTATAGCCGATCTCATTACTCACCTGCGCTCCCTTGACACGCGCTCCTGTGCTGCTCTCCCACCAGAGTTTCTGACTACGAACCAGCCCCCTATGTATAACACTCTCTACTTCCTCTATAACACGCTCCTGGCTCTCTGCGCACCGTTCGAGACTAATTTCTCTCCCTAGACCCCAATGAGATCACCTTGCCTCGTTGAGTCCCGTCTCTTCGAGGCTGAGACCAGTGCCCACGCTGTAGCTGCCTCCCGTGGCACTCCCCTCCCCTCCTTCTTTGAGGGGTTCTCCCCCTCCCTCCTAGCGCCTGCTATTGCCTCTACTGCTGCTGTTGACTTCATAAGAGCTGAGAATGTCGGTGCCGCGTCTGCCCTTAGCGGAAGGCGCCGTGGCGGCAAGGGTGTGCGTGCTAGGGGTGGGGGCAATGGGGGTGGTGGAGGGGGTGCTAGTGGTGGCAGTGGCGGGGGTGGTGGCGGTGGCGGTGGTGGGGGTGGGGGAGGTGGCGGTGGAGGTGGCGGGGGTGGTGGGGGCACGGGTGGTGGGCGGGGTGGAGTCGGCGGGGGTGGAGGCTCGGGTACGGCTACTCGAGGAGCTATGTCTGGTAGTGTAGCTGGTGGAGGCGGAGGTTCTGGGGGTGGGCAGCAACAGCAGCAACGTCCGTAGTAGACTCTCTCGCCGCTGCAACTTCGTGAGTGGGTTCCCTAGCGAGGCGGCCCCGGAGGCGGAGGTCGCTGCCAGTACCGCCGCCGCACGGGCTGCCCTGGAGAGGTCTGCGGCAGGCAGGGGCACATTGAGACCTGATGCTTCTACCGCCTCGACGACGCCTTTTGAACGGAGTTTGGTGTGCAGCCCAAGACTCCCGACTGGTTAGGATTGCTCAAGAAGGTTGTAGTTGTGTTTGCTCTTGATTGGGACTAGATCTGTAATGGCATTTATGCTATGTATGCTGATGGTGCTAGATGCTGAGGGTGACTAATATTATCGTGTACCTAGATCTGGTAGTGTAGAGGCAGCTAGTTTAGGTGCTTGTGAGTTTGCTAGCACAGGTGCAGTTCCTGCTGAAGCTTTGCACACCTTCAGACTGGACTCAGGCGCGTCTCACTCCTCGTTCACTACAAACTTGGTGATTACCTCTGTCCTCAAGGATACATTGGTAACTACCACTATTGGGGGCAAGCTCGTGGCGATCTGTACGGATACAGTGACTGGTGACCACCTCGCCACGTTCACTCGGAGGCCTGTACATACTGCACACTGAGTCTGCACAGGTAGCCGTGTCCGGTCAGGTTGTTGCGCCTTGCTCGTGTCAGTTACTTATGCACAAGACTCTCCTCTGGCACCACCGTCTTGGTCACCCCTCCCTGCAGCGTCTTCATTGCATGCACTCACGTCTCCTTGTCTCTGACCTCACGGGATCCCTGCCCTCGCTGCCGCCGTTGCTTGCGCCGCCGTGCACTCCTTGCGTCGAGGGGCCACAGCGCGCTGCTCCTCACTCCTCCTCGTTTCCTCTGACCACTGCTCCACTGCAGACGGTGCACATGGACATGTGGGGCTCTGCCCCCGTCTCTGGGCCGCACTGGGAGCGCTACTTTCTGCTGGTCGTTGACGACTTCACGCGCTACACCACCGGGTTTCCCTTGTAGCGCAAAGGAGACGTAAGTGTTGTTTTGATCCCTTGGATCTGTGCTGTTCGTCACCAGCTGAGCACATGGTTCCGCCAGGACCTTCCGGTGCTCCGTCTGCACTCTGACCGTGGGGGTGAGTTTTCCCCCTGTCTCCTTCAGGGCTTTTGTCGTGAGGAGGGTATCACCCAGTCGTTCACACTTTCGGCCTCTCCACAGCATAATGGGATCGCTGAGTGCCACATTGGCTTGATCATGGAGGTTGTTCGCACCTCCATGATTCATGCGGCTGCTCCCCATTTTCTGTGGCCGTTTGCGGTCAGATACGCCGCGCACCAGCTAAACCTCTGGCCCCGTGTCTCCGAGCCAGCGACCTCGCCTACAGTGCGTTGGAAAGGGGAGATTGGCGATGCGTCGGCGTTTTGGGTCTGGGGTTCGCTTGCCCTTTGTCCGCGATCCTACAGCGGGCAAGCTTTCTCCTTGCATCACTCGCTGCGTCTTCCTTAGCTTTCCTGACGACGCACCTGACTGGCATTTTTACCGCCCCGTCATGCACCGTGTCCTGACCTCCTGAGACGTCACCTTTGATGAGTCAGTCTGCTACTACTGTCTCTTCCCCCACCGCAGTTCCCCGGTGCCCCTCCCACCCCTCTTCCTGGTTCCAGGTTACCCCCCGATAGACCCCATCCCTCCCCCTTCGCGTACTGCTCCCTCAGGTGTGTCTCAGGCCGCACCACCCCCCTTGGTTGAGCCTGTGGAGGTCTCCTCAGACCCCGCTGGCTCGGCTAAGGGGGGTGACCCTGCTGCTGACGACACGGCGGTCTCTCGCTGTTCTCCGCGCTTGGAGACTCCTCCTAGTTTTCCGCTTCAGCCGTCTTCACCGCCTCCGCATCCTGTCAATATGGACTTTGGTGTGGTTGGGGGTGGTGACGCTGGAGGTGCAGGCTCTGAGGGTGCTGCTTCTGGGGGTGCTGGTTCTGGGGGTGCTGAGCGTTCTAGTGGTGGTGGAGCTGAGGGTACTACTACTATTGGCACTGCGGGTGCGTTGCGCCCTCTGCCGCTTCCTGGGTGTGTTGCTCGAGGTTGTAGGGGTCTAGGAGCTGGAGGTGCTGGTGGTACAGGAATTTCTGGTGTTGGAGGTACTGGAGCTGGAGGTGCTGGAGGTTTTGGTGCTGGAGGTGCTAGAGCTGGAGGTGCAGGTGGTTCTGGTGCTGGAGGTGGTGGAGCTGGTGGTGCAGATGTTTCTGGTGCTGGAGGTTCTGAAGCTGGAGGTTCTGGTGGTGCTGCTCAGCAGTGGCCGCGACTAGTGTTCCTCTGGGAGCAGCCGCAGTCATCACTGCCACCACGTGGCTTGGCACTTCACCAGGTTCTTCGTCTTCCGACTTACTCTGCAGACCCGTCTGCCGCTGGTCCTACTCCTCCTCTGCTTCTTCCGCCTCCTGACCCGTCTCGGAAAAAGTTACCACCTAACTCCCCTGTGCCTATTCCTTCTCGTTACCCTCCGTTCTCAGACTCCCTGACTGAGCATAAAGAGCCTGCGTCTTGTCTTGCCTCGCCCAATGCTAGTACTCGTCATGTTCGTCCTCCACCTGTCTCAGGCACTCACACTATGGCACTTCGTCCTTCCTCTGTTGCACAGCATCCTGTCCTGCCGTCTCCTCCGGCGTCCTCTCTTCCTGACGTTCTTGAATCTGTGTCTAACCTTGCTCGTGCTGCTAGTCCGATTGTCACTCGTTGCTTGGCCACACGTATCACTTACCCTACTTTTGAGTCTGCTGCTGTGTCTGCCTTGGTCACTGCGCTCGTTGACTTTGCGGCTGTGTGCCGCGAGTCTTGTTTCTGACTTTGACTCTGACCGTCCTCCGTCCATCTGGGGTGAGCTTGCTCTTCGCTGTGACGTCCTTGAGGATAGGCAGTTTGAGCTTGAGTGGCTCGCGGCGGCTGTACCTCATCTCGTTGCCATGATGCTTGGCCCTGAGGAAGAACCGGATGCACTGGACAACGCGACCCCGCGCTCTTACGCTGAGGTGATCACGGGTCAGTACTCATCTCAATGGAAGACAGCCATGGACGCAGAGATGGCTTCCTGCACCAGCACCTACGTCGATGCAGTTCCCCCTCCTGGGGCGAACATAGTCAAAGGCATGTGGATTTTCAGGGAGAAGCGGCCGCCGGAATCTCCGCCTGTCTTCAAGGCACATTACACTGCACGAGGCTTCAGACAGCGTCAGGGGGTCTTCTTCTTTCAGACCTTCTCTTCGGGTTTTACTGCGCGTTGCAGCACAACGTGACTCCGAGGTGCACTCCCTCAACTTCTCAACAGCTTTCTTGCAGGGCAACCTTCACGAGGAGATCTGGCTGCGCCGCCCACCTGGCTTCACTTGGTCGTTTTCTAAGGGTACCTAGTGGAGCCTCCGACGGCCAGTCTACGGTCTCCGTCAGGCATCCTGCGAGTGGCACGACACACTGAGGACTGCACTTGCGGCTCTTGGTTTTGCTCCTTCGATTGCTGACCCGTCGCTATTTCTGCGCACCGACCCTTCTCTGTCGCTGTTCTACATCCTCGTGTAGGTCGACGACTTGGTTTTTGCTACTGCTGACACTGAGGCACTGGCCCTTGTGAAGGAGGAGCTGCAGAAAAGACACATCCACACTGACCTGGGTGAGCTACGCAGTTATCTTGGCTTGCAGATCACGCGGGACTGAGCAGCGCGCACCATCACTCTGACTCAGTCACACATGGTGCGGCAACTCCTTCATTGCTACCGCTTTCAGTTCTCCTCACCATAGTCCACTCCTCTACCTACGAGCCACTCGCCTTCGGCTCCACCTTCGGACGAGTCCATAGAGCCGAGTGGTCCGTATCCATACCTTGTGGGCTACCTCGTGTACCTGATGACGTGCACTCGACCTGACCTCGCCTACCCTCTCAGCATCCTGGCGCGCACGGTTGTGCCCGGGAGACACCACCCTGAGAACTACCGGGCTGCTACGAGGGTACTGCATTACTTGTATAGTACATCAGGCATGGGGCGTGTGCTTGGGGGACAGGGCCCAGTTGTGCTCATAGGGCACTCAGACGCTTCTTGGGCTGACGACCACGCGACTCAGCTGTCGTGACGGGGTTACACTTTCAGTTTTGGCACTGGTTCTGTCTTGTGGAGGTCCACTCGCTCGTCTTATGTGCTTAGCTCCAGCTGTGAGGCCAAGATCTACGCTCGGGCTATGGCTGCCTACGAGTTACGCTGGCTGACCTACTTGCTGAATAGCTTGGGTGAGCGGCCTCGTTCTCCTCCAGTTTGTATGTCGACAACAAGGCCAAGATTGCCTTGTGTTGGGAGCAGAGACTGCAGCACAGAACGAAGCACATTGCTCTTCGTTACTTTTTCGCACAAGAGTTACAGCAGGGTGTGTTAGAGTAAGGATCTTGGATAGGATTGGATTGCCTTAGAGAGATTTGGTAGCGGAATTCTTGTGGTAGGAGCCTTGTGCATAGTGAATGTAAATGACAAGATTGATTAAAGGATAAAATTACACACAACAAGTAGATCTAACTAGCCATGTACTCTGAGGGGTACATTCCCTTATTCTAACCATTTTACAGACAATTCTACAGTGACTCTGACCATTGCCCATCTTCTTGTTATCGAGTCGTTGCGTGTAACCGTATAGATGGTTACGCCTGTTGCCATTCCTTGCTGGTGAGCCATTCAGTCCAGATGGTCAACAGTCGCAACAGTTGACCTTTTGCGACTGTTGACCTTCCTGCCCTTGTTACGGGCTGATCCGATATTGTTGCTGGTGCTGCTTCGATAGTGACGGGTGCGATTCAGCTGCACCTACGGGAATGCTAAAGTCGAGTCCCTTCTTACTCCAACACTCCCCTTCATTCCTGGAGGTGCGCCACGTGGCTTTTTTGGACGACTCCACATAAGTCCGCGCAGTACTGGAACTTCTGACGTGGCAGCTTCTTCGTCAGGAAGTCTGCTACCATTTTGCCAGGTGGGCAATAGGTGAGTTGGACCTTCCCCTTGTCAATTTTGTCCTTGACGAAGAAGTAACACTGGGTGATGTGTTTCGTGCGGTTGAAGAAGCCGGGTTTGTTTGCGATTTTGATCGCGCTCTGGTTGTGGCATAGTAACTTGAATGATATGTTCATTGCCGTTTTTGTTTCCTGTAGGAGCTCCGTGAGGTAGAGGCCTTCACGAACTGCTACGATGAATTCTGCTTCTGCTGACGAGAGGGCGATGAGTTCCTGCTTCTGCGAGTTCCGCGAGATAGTTCCTACAGGTTCGAGTTTGAAAATGAAGCCTGTGGGGGACCTTCTGTTGTCTGTGTCCCCTGCGTGGTCAGCATCTACGTAGCCGGTAAGCTGCAGAGTAGCTGTTAGATTCGCCTTGTAGGTAAGGCCGACGCCAGGCATGGAGATAAATTATTGTAGGGCACGTCGTAGGTCCGCCAAGTTCTCCCCTTCCGGTCGGCGCAGGTACTGGGCGAGCTGGCTAGCAACGTACGAGAGGTCTGGGCGGCATGTGATGGCGGCGAAGAGTAGACACCCGAGCTGCTGCTAATAGAGGCGATGGTCAGCCAGAGATAGCGGGGTGGTGTCAGGCTCGTGATTAGGCGGAGGAATGCAAAATGGGGTGGTGACGCCGACGGGAGCGATACTGAACTTCTTAGCAAGTGTCTCGGCGTATTTTGCGGCGGACAGGTGAATCATGTCAGTTGTCTGGGTGACATTGAGGCCGAGGAATTGTCTGACATTGTGATCGATAGTCACCTCGAGCATTTCTTTGATGTCCCGTTCGAAGTGATCAAGTAGCTCTGCGTTGTCTCCGGTGTAGAGCAAGTCGTCTATGTAGGCGACGAGCAAGATGAAGCTGTCAGAACATTATAGCTTATACATTTGTGTAGGCTGTAGTGGGGTAGCCCATAAGGGGTACAACACAATTAGGTTTAGTACTTGTACCCAACTCTTTCATAGTTCATCCATTCTCGTTTGTTATTTTGACATGGAATCAGAGCAGGTTCCTTGGGCCCACCACCTGCTACGCTGCTAGTAACCCCCCCTAGGCCCGTCGCCCCTAGGCCCGTCGATCCTAGCCTACGCGGCCCGTCGACCCCTAGCTCGCGGCCCGTCGACACCAGCGTCCGGCCCCGTACCTAACCCGCGCCCGACCCCGTCGGCCCTTAGCCTCGCGCCCGGCCTCGTACCTAGCCCGCGCCCAGCCGCGTCCCTAGCCCGCGCCCGGCCCCGTACCTAGTCCGCGCCCGGCCCCGTACCTAGCCCCGCGCCCAGCCTAGTCGGCCCTTAGCCCCGCGCCTAGCCCAGTACCAAACCCGCGCCCAGCCCCGTACCTAGCCCCGCGCCCGACCCCGTTTCGCGCCCAGCGCCCGGCCCCGTACCTGCCCAGCGCCCGGCCCCGTCCCTAGCCCAGCGCCCGGCCCCGTACCTAGCCCGCGCCCGGCCCCGTACCTAGCCCGCGCCCGGCCCAATCCCTAGCTCGCGCCCGGCCCAGTACCCAGCCTGCGCCCGGCCCCATACCTAGCCCCGCGCCCGGCCCCGCCCCGTACCTAGCCCCGCGCCCGGCCCCGTTCCGCGCCCAGCGCCCGGCCCCGTACCTGCCCAGCGCCCGGCCTCGTACCTAGCCCGCGCCCGGCCCAGTACCTAGCCCGCGCCCGGCCCCGTACCTAGCCCCGCGCCCGGCCCCGTTCCGCGCCCAGCACCTGGCCCCGTACCTGCCCAGCGCCCGGCCCCGTCCCTAGCCCAGCGCCCGGCCCCGTACCTAGCCCGCGCCCGGCTCCGTACCTAGCCCGCGCCCGGCCCAGTCCCTAGATCGCGCCCGGCCCCGTACCTAGCCCCGCGCCTAGCCCCGCCCCTAGCCCAGCGCCTGGCCCCGTACCTAGCCCGCGCCCGGCCTCGTTCCCGGCCCGCACCCGGCCCCGTCCCTAGCCCGCGCCCGGCCCCCACGACGACCCCTAGCCCGCGCCCGGCCCCATCCCTAGCCCGCGCCCCGCCTCGTCGGCCCCTTGCCCCACTGTCACTGCTGCTACTGCTACAGGTGCTACTGCTGCTGCTACTGCTGCTACTGCTGCTACTGCTATTCTGCGTGCTGCAGAGCTATGGCTTCGCTTCGGGTTCTTGTGTTTGATCATGAGGGCAGACCAGTTCTGTTTGACACGTTGCTAGACGACATGCAGCTGTACCTACTGAGCGATTCTAAGGACATTGTCTCGCTGTTTGACCTAGCGTCAGGCGTTGCTACTGCCCCTCCCGCCACAGCTGACAGTTCGACTCGCTCAAAGTGGCTTACTCGTGACGCTGCTGCCCGCTTAGCCATTCACAACCACCTTCCATTAGCTGAATGCGCTCAGTTCGGACAGCACAGGACAGCGCAGGCACTGTACGACACTGTAGTCGCTCGCTACTCCTCCCCTTCCACTGCTGCTCTAGGCCGCCTCCTTCTGCCCTACCTGTTCCCCGAGCTGTCAGCCTTTACCAAAGTCGAGGACCTGGTTTCCCACCTTCGTGCGAGTGTCGCTCGCTACCGCGCTGCCGTTCCTGCTGAGTTTCTTGACAGGAACCCGCCCCCGATGTACATCACTCTCTACTTTATAGTCACCTGCCTCCCTGACTCTCTTCGCTCTGTCAGGGACCACTTCCTCTCTCTTGACCCCACCTCCCTCACTCTTGAACTCCTCAAGCAGCATCTCCTCGCAGCTGAGACTAGTGCAGTTGCTGTAGGTGCTGCTCGTGGCACTCCGCGCCCGCCCTTCTTTGAGGGGTGTTCTCCCTCCCCCCTTGCCCCCTCCTACGCCTCTGCTGCTGCTGCAGACGTCTCTGTTGCTGAGGACGTCGGGGCTGCTTCTGCTAGTGCGAAGCGCCGCAGCAGCAAGGGCAAGGGTGGCCGCGGTGGTGGAGGTGGCAGCGGCAGTGGTGGAGGTGGCAGCGGGAGTGGTGGTGGGGGCAGCAGTGGAGGTGGTGGCGGCGGTGGGACTTTTGGCGGGAGTGGGGGCTTTGGTGGCGGTGGTGGAGGCAGCGGTGGGAGTGGCGGCAGTGGAGGCGGTGGGACTGGTAGCGGTGGGACTGGCGCTCGGCATGTCCGTTCTGGGGGTGGCCAGCGTCAGCAGCAACAGCGTCGGAGCGAGAACCCGTCTCCCCAGCAGCTTCGTGAGTGGTTTCTGCGTGGGGCGTCTGGGGTTAGTTGCCCGTATGTCATTCGCACGGGTGACCGTGCTGGTCAGACTTGCGGGCGGCTCCACACTCGGCACCGCTGCTTCTCCCACCTCGACGTCGCTTGGCGTGCTGAGTTTGGTGACGACGTCGAGCTCCCTCGCTGGGCTGATCTGCTTAAGTCTAGGATTGCTATCTTTGACCTAGACTTTGATGCTATTCTTTCTGCTATGTATGCTTTTTCTGTTAGTGCTAAGGGTGACCGTTACCGGTGTGTGCCGCCTGACCCAGGTATAGCCGCTGCTGCTCTAGGTGCTAGTGAGTGTGGCACTCTCCCTGGTACTGCGCTTGCAAAGGCCTTGCACACTTTCACGTTGGACTCCGGCGCCTCGCGCTGTTTCTTTCGTGACAGCACCACCCTCACCCCTCTCCCTGCACCTGTCCCAGTCAGACTGGCTGACCCTCCGGAGGACCGGTCGTGGCCCATTCCTCCACTGTCCTCCCGTGTCCGGCGGTTCCGTCCGGCTCACTGTCAGGTCTTCACCTCCCCTCGTTCTCTACGAACTTGGTGAGTACCGCTGCCCTCCAGGATGCGATGATCACTACCACCACTCCTGGGGGTCAGCGTGTGTCGATCTGTACGTGCACACGGATGGGGCGTCACCTGGCCACGTTCACTCGTCGGCCAGGGTCGAGTCTGTACACACTCGCTACCGAGCCTTCTCAGGTAGCTGCGTCAGCTCAGGTGTCTGCGTCAGGTCAGGTGGTCGCCTCCTGTCGCACCAGACTCTTCTGTGGCACCACCGCCTGGGTCACCACTCCTTGCCTCGCCTTCGTGGCATGCACTCTCATCTTCTTGTCTCTAGTCTCCCCAATTCGCTGCCTCCCCTGCCGCCCTCGCCTGCCCCGCCCTGCCTCCCTTGCGTCGAGGGGCGGCAGCGCGCCGCTCCTCACTCCTCCTCGTTTCCCGCATCGACTGCTCCCCTGCAGACTCTCCACATGGACGTGTGGGGCCCAGCCCGCGTCATAGGACAGAGCCGCGAGCGCTACTTTCTGCCGGTAGTTGACGACTACACTCGGTACACCACGGTCTTCCCCTTGCGCAGCAAGGGTCAGGTCATTGATGTCTTGATCCCTTGGATCCGCACAGTCCGTCTCCAGCTCCGCGAGCGGTTTGGCCAGGACCTTCCTGTCTGACAGAGGTGGTGAGTTCTCCTCCACCCTCTTGCGGGACATTTGTCGTGGGGAGGGCATTCTCCAGTCGTTCACGCTTTCGGCCTTCCCTCAGCAAAATGGGATTGCTGAGCGTCGCATTGGCCTAGTCATGGAGGTCGCTCGTACCTCCATGATCCATGCGGCTGCTCCCCATTTTCTGTGGCCGTTTGCGGTCCAGTACGCTGCGCATCAGCTCAATCTCTGGCCCCGTGTCTCCTTGCCGGAGACCTCGCCCACACAACGTTGGACGAGGAAGGTTGGCGATGCGTCTGTGTTCCGGGTCTGGGGATCTCGTGCCTTTGTTCGTGATATGTCCGCGGACAAGCTCTCCCCCCGTGCTCTCCCCTGCATCTTCCTTGGCTTTGTCCCCGACGCACCTGGCTGGCAGTTTTACCACCCCACCTCACGGCGTGTCTTCCCCTCTCAGGATGTCACGTTTGACGAGTCGGTTCCCTTTTACCGCCTCTTCCCCTACCGCTCTGCCCCTCCCCTGCCCCCGCCGCTCTTCCTTGCTCCCTGTCCTCCTCCGGTAGACCCACTCCCGCCCCAGGGTCTTGCTCCCTTAGGTGTGTCTCAGGTAGACCCTCTCCCTGGTCCTGCGCCTGTTCAGGTAGCTGTCGACTCAGGTGTTGCTCGAGGTGCTGCGTTTGGGGGTGCGGAGCCTGGGGGTGCGGAGTCTGAGGGGGTTGAGGCTGGGGGTGCTGAGCCTGGGGGTGATGAGACTGGGGGTGCTGACCCTGGGGGTGTTGGGACTGAGGGTGGTGAGCCTGGGGGTGTTGAGCCTGAGGGTGTTGAGCCTAGGGGTGCTGCGTCGGAGGGTGCGGAGTCTGGAGGTGCGGAGCCTCAGGGTGCAGCTTCGTCTGGAGGTTCTGCTGGTGCTTTGCCGAGACTGTCTCCGCAGCAGTTGCGTGAGTGGTTTGTTCGGCGTACGTGCCTTTGGAGTGGAGCTTCTGGAGCTGGAGGTGCTAGAGCTGCTGGAGCTAGAGGTACTAGAGCTGCTGGAGCTGGAGTTCCTGGAGGTTTTGCGACCACGGGTCCTGGAGGTGCTCGTACCCGAGGTACTGGAGCTGCCGGGACTGGTGGTGTTGAGGGGACTGGAGCTGGAGACCTTACGGAGTCTGGTACTACTGGCGCTGGTGGTGCTGGAGCTGGAGGAGCTGGAGTTGGTGGCCCTGGCGCAGGAGCCGCTTGAGTTGGAGGCCCTGGTGTTGGAGGTGCTGGAGCTGGAGGAGCTGGAGCTGTTGACCCTGGTGGCACTGTGCGGCCACGACCGTACTTCGTTCCCCTGCTCCAGTAGGTTCTTAGTATCCCACCTTCTGCTGCCCTTACTCCTCCCCTCCTGTGTCCCCCACCTGACCAGTCGCAACCGCCGTTACAGCCGGTCTCTCCACTACCTGCTCCTTCTCCTTACACTGAGCAGTCCGGCGGTCTTACAGAGCATCGTGAGCCTGCGTCTCGTCCTGTCTTGCCTGTTCGCACTGCTCGTCGTGTTCCTCGTTCGCGTCCTCCTCCTGTCCTTGGCACGCACGCTATGACCCTTCGTCCTTCCTCTGTTCCTCCATGTGTTCCTCTGCCAGCTCCTCCTGAGTCCTCTCTTCCTGAGGTCCCTGACCCTGAGTCTGACCACGCTCGTGCTGCCAGTCCCACTGTCTCTCGTCTCCTCGCCACTGTTGTCACTGACCCTTCTTTTGAGTCTGCTGCTGCGTCTGCTCTCGTTGCTGAGCTGCTTGACTTTGCTGCTGGCTGTCGTCTGGACTTCGCCACTACTCTGGTTGCTGAGTCTGCGTCTGCCAGTCCTCCGTCCGTGGGGGGTGAGTGTACTCTTGGCACGGACGTCCTTGAGGACAAGCAGGAGGACTTTGAGTGTCTTGCAGCTGCTGTACCTCGTTTCGCTTCCATGCTGCTTGCCCCTGAGGGAGACCAGATGCTCTAGACATCCCGACCCCGCTCTCTTACGCAGAGGCGATTACGGGTCCTTACTCCTCTCAGTGGCAGGCAGCCATGGATGCCGAGATGGCATCCTAGAAGTCCACAGGCACCTACGTTGACGAGGTTCCCCCACCTGGGGCGAACATAGTCGATGGCATGTGGATTTTCAGGGTGAAGCGGCCGCCGGGTTCTCCGCCTGCCTTCAAGGCGCGTTACATTGCTCGAGGCTTCAGTCAGCGACAGGGAGTTGACTACTTCCAGACCTTCTCCCCCACCCCGAAGATGACTACTCTTCGGGTGTTGCTGCACGTTGCTGCTCTGCGTGACTACGAGTTGCACTCTCTAGACTTCAGCACAGCTTTCCTGTAGGGCAGCCTGCACGAGGAGATCTGGCTGCGCCGACCACCTGGTTTCACTGGGACATTTCCTGCAGGTACCCAGTGGAGCCTCCGCCAGCCAGTCTACGGTCTCCGCTAGGCGCCTCGCAAGTGGCACGACACACTGAGGACTACACTTGCGGCTCTTTGGTTTGCTCCTTCTACTGCTGACCCGTCGCTATTTCTACGCACTGACACGTCGCTGCCGCCGTTCTATGTCCTCGTGTACATCGACGACTTCGTCTTTGCCACTGCTGACACTGAGGCACTGACCCTTGTGAAGTCGGAGCTGCAGAAGAGACACACCGGCACTGACCTGGGTGAATTGCGCAGCTATCTTGGCTTGCAGATCACCTGGGACAGAGCTCGGTGCACCATTACCCTGACTCAGTCACACATGGTGCACCAGGTCCTTCTGCGCTTCAGCTTCTAGTTCTCCTCGCCAGAGCCCACTCCTCTGTCTACCAGCCACTCGCTCTCAGCTCCACCTTCGGACGAGTGCGTAGAGCCGAGTGGTCCGTACCCAGAGCTTGTGGGTTGCCTCATGTACCTGATGACGTGCACTCGACCCGACTTCGCGTACCCTCTCAGCCTCCTGGCTCGCTATGTGGCTCCCGGCAGGCACCGAAAGGTGCACTGGGATGCTGCGAAGAGGGTACTGCGTTACTTGTGCAGTACGTCGGACATGGGGCTCGTGCTTGGAGGACGGGGTCCAGTTGTCCTTACCGGTCACGCAGACGCTTCCTAGGTTGACGACTCAGCTACGCAGCGGTCGTCACAGGGTTACACCTTCAGCCTTGGCTCTGGCTCTGTCTCCTTGCGGTCTACCCGCTCGTCTTCGGTTCTCAGCTCCAGTTGTGAGGCTGAGATCTACGCTGGGGCCATGGCTGCACAGGAGCTACGCTGGCTCACCTACCTGCTGACTGACTTGGGAGAGCAGCCTCGTTCGCCTCCAGTTCTGTACGTAGACAACAAGGCCATGATTGCCTTGTGTTAGGAGCACAGACTGGAGCACAGAACGAAGCACATCGCTCTGCGATACTTCCTTGCTCGAGAGTTGCAGCAGCGTGGCCAACTTCGTCTTGCGTACGTGGCCACTAGGGCCAACACTGCTGATATATTCACCAAGGCACTTCCGCCTGGTGATCATCAGCGCTTTACTACTGTGTTAGGCCTTGTGCCTACTTTGCCTCACTTGCCTACTGCTTGACTCTACTTGTACTGTGATCTATATATATACCTGCATCCTTACTCTTGCTAGGCTATGATCATTGTACTTTTTGTGCTCTTTATATATCAATGGATGTGAGCTGGCCTTGTGGCCCTTTGCTTGTGCTCGGCCAGTGTGGTGACTTTGTGATCCACCCTGAGCTTGCTTTGCTTTTCTTGACTGGTCTTGTGACCACTTGTTCTCCCCCACTTTGCCTATGGGGGTGTGTCAGAATGTTATATTGCTTACTTTGTGTAGGTTATGGTGGGGTAGCCCATAACGGGTACAACCCATTTAGGGTTTGTACTTGTACCCAACTCTCTCATAGTTCATCCATTCTCGTTTGTTATTTTGACAGAAGCTACCGCGGGACTCAAGGTGGTACATCCCCTGATCGTGGGGAAGCTGTTGGAAGCTTATTTCGATTAGCACGGTGTGAAGGTACTGCTGCCACAGGCGTGGTGCCTACTTGATCCCGTGCGGCTGTTCAACGTAGATGATTGCATCAACGATCGCGTAGAGGAACGTGTTTGACATGTCGATCTTCCGCAGGGGACACTGCTTCACGGCTGCGACGCAAAGGAGGATTTGCGTGGAGGTGTGTTGACCGACAGGTGCGAATGTTTTGTCGTAGTCCACGAATTTTGTTTGTTCGAAGCCGCGGGCGACCCATTGCGGCTTGTACTTATCAATGGCGCCATCAGCAAGCGTTTTGATCCTGAAGACCCACTTCCCTATGATATTTTTTCTCCCCTTTGCGTGTCGGCGTGGTACCAGCTTCCAGGAGCCGCGCCTTTGGAGTGCGGCGACTTCTGCGGCCATGGCTGATCTCCACTTCTCGGCATCGGGTCCGCTGAGAGCCTAGAAAACGGTGGTGGGCTCAACCAGCTGCTGGTTACCTCTGATGGCGACGGCGAGACCGAGAATGCGAAGGCCGGTAAGGTTGGATTCAGCTGCGTTGGTAACTTCAACCACGTCGTCGTCATCACCAGGAATGTCGCGAACGGTGTCGCGAGAAGAGTCGTGAGCGGGATCTTCCTCCATGGGTGAGTGCATTTCTGCACTTGCATAATTATGTTGTGCCTGTACTGTTTCGTGTTTATCAAGGTCCGTTGGGAAAAATGTTGTTGTGCCAAAATCCTTTGTAGTGGGTACAAAGGGTGCCTCGTCTCAAGTTGTCTTGTGTGGCTGTTCTCCTGCCACGTCAACGTCATCCTCGTCGGTGGCGTAGCTGTGCTGTCTCTAGAAGGTTTTGTTTGGTGCATTCTGTGCAGTGCGGTGCTGTCGGTACAGTGGCAGGGTCAGTCTTTCGTAGAAGAAGCATTCACGCGATCGCATGAGTTGGTGGGTGGGGATGTCCAGAATTGTCCAGGCGTGGAATTCGGATTCGATTCCAAGGTGGATGCCCCAATGGGCACGGCCATCAATTTTTTCGGTCCGGGCAGTGTGGGGGCGGTACTGTACCATGTCAAACTTATATGCTATAGTCTGTCTAGGCTGTAGTGAGGTAGTTCATATAGGGAACAACACTTATAGGTTTCCTACTTGTACCCATCTGCTTGCTAGTTCAGTCATTCCTTCCTTCACTATTCTGACATGGTATTCTGAGCAGGTTCCCCCGTGGGAACGTTTTTTTTAGGGCCCACCCAATCACTTTTTTTTTCCTGCCCTGCCCGAAGCGCGCCTCGCGCCTGACTCACTTGCGCCATCACGAGCCCTGCCCTAGAGCCGCCCGTCGCGGCCCTGCCCTGCCGCCACCCGCGGCCCTACCTTGCCGTCCGCCGCGGCCTCTGTCCTGCCGCTGCTCGTCGCGGCCCTGCCCTAACGGCTCGTCGCGGCCCCCCCCCCACCCCCCCTGCCTTCTCGGCCTATCGCGGCCCTGCCCTGCCGCCACCCGTGGCCCTGCCCTGCTGCCGCCCTGTCGCGGCCCTGCACTGCCGCCACCCCGTCGCGGCCCTGCCCTTCAGCCGCCCCAGCCTCGGCCCTGCTCTACCGCCGCCAAGTAGTGGCCCTGCCCTGCTGCCGCCCCAATCGTGGCCCTTACCTAACCGCCAACTGCGGCCCTGCCCTGCACCCGCCCCTGGTAAGCACCCGCGCCGCCCAGCCGAGCCGCGCCGCTCCTCCGAGCCGCGCCGCCCTGCCGCGCCGCGCCGCTAGGAGCCGAGCCGCGCCGCCCAGCCGAGCCGCGCCGCCCTACCGAGCCGCGCCGCCCTGCCGAGCCGCGCCGCCCTACTGAGCCGCACTGCCCTGCCCACATTGCTCCTGCTGCTACTGCTGCTTCTGCTGCCACTGCTGCTCCTGCTGCTACTGCTGCTACTGCCGCTATGGCTAGCCCTAATGTTCATACCTTTGATGCTGAGGGGCGTGCGGTTGACTTTGACGTGTGGGTTGATGACCTGCAGCTCTTCCTTGAGTGTGACTCTAAGGACGGAGTATCCCTTTTCGATCACACGTCCGGTGTCTCTCCTGCACCTGCTGCCACTGCTGACAGTACGGTTCGCTCGCAGTGGACCACTCGTGACGCTGTTGCTCGCCTTGCTGTTCGTAGTCACCTGTCGTCTGCTGAGCGCGCGCACTTTGGCCAGTACAAGACTGCTCAGTCTTTGTATGACGCTGTCGTAGCGCGCTACTCCTTCCCTGCCACTGCTGCCCTCAGCCGCCTCATGCTGCCGTACCTGTTCCCTGACCTTGCCGCCTTTGCCACAGTCGCTGACCTCATTACTCACCTCCGCACTAGTGACACCCGCTACCGCATTGCGCTTCCCACTGAGTTCTGTGTCAAGAACCCCCCCCCCATGTACATCACCCTTTACTACCTAGTCACCCGCCTCCCTGACTCCCTTGCTTCAGTCAGGGACCACTTTCTCTCCCTTTGCCCCACCGAGCTCACCGTCGACCTGCTAGAGGAGCGCCTCACTCCAGTTGAGAAGAGTATCGTTGCTGTAGGTGCTTCTCGTGGCGACCCTCGCGCCCCTTTCTTTGAGGGGTGTTCCCCTGTCCCCCTTCTCCCTCTGTTGTTTCTGCTGCTGCTGTCGACCTCGTTTGCACTGAGGAGGTCGGGGCTGCGTCTGCTCCTAGTGGGAGGCGCCGCAACAGCAAGGGCAAGGGGGGCAAGGGTGGTGGAGGGGACGGTGGGGGCGGCGGTGGAGGCAGTGGAGGAGGCGGAGAGGGTGGCTGTGGAGGTGGGGGTGGTGGCGGGAGTGGGGGCTTCTGTGGAGGTGGAGCCACGCAGCGTAGAGGCTTTGGTGGTAGCCAGCGCCAGCAGCAGCCATGTTCCCGTGAGACCCCGTCGGCCCAGCAGCTTCGTGAGTGGTACGCTGGGCGTGGGAGGTCTGGGGGTGTTGGTCCCTGCACTTACGTTCTTCGCACTGGCGGGCGCCGTGGGGAGACGTGCGGGCTGCCACACACTGTGCAGCGCTGCTTCGGTCGCCTGACTGACGCCTAGCGCGCCCAGTTTCCTGACGCTGTTGAGCTCCCTCGCTGGGGTGATCTGCTTAGGCAGAATGTAGCTATCTTTGATCTTGATTTCGATGCTATCCTTGCTGCCATGTATGCTGTGACTGATAGTGCTGAGGGTGACTGTTACCTCTGTGTTCCGCCTGACCCGGGCATTGAGGCTGCTGCTCTAGGTGCTTGTGAGTCTGCTGCTCCAGGTACTAGTGCGTCTACTGCTCCAGGTACTAGTGAGTCTCCTGCTCCAGGTGCTGGTGAGTCTGCTCTCTCTGGTACTACACCTACCGAGGCCTTGCACACTTTCACACTTGACTCTGGTGCTTCGCGCTCCTTCTTTCGCGATAGCACCACACTCACGCCGCTCAGTCGGCCTGTCGCAGTCTCCCTGGCTGACCCCTCTGGGGGCCCAGTCCTTGCGCACTCTTCCACGGTTCTACCGTGTCCTGCGGCCCCGTCGGGCTTGCTGTCGGGACTCCACCTCCCCTCGTTCTCTACGAACTTGGTGAGTGGAGCTGACCTTCAGGACTTGTGGGTTGACCAAATCACCCCTGGAGGTCAGCGTGTGACCCACTGCACTTGCTCTCGGACGGGCCGCCACCTGGCCACGTTCACCCGTCGGCCTGGGTCGAGTCTGTACACACTGACTACTGCGTCTCCTCCGGTTACTGCGTCTAGTCAGGTAGCCGTGTCTGGTCATGTGTTTGCTGCCGCGTCCAGGTCTAGTCCAGCGTGCCCCCTGCTCGTGACGTCCTCTGTCACACGAGACTCTCCTTTGGCACCACCGCCTTGGTCACCCCTCCCTGCCTCGTCTTCGAGATATGGCCTCTCGTACCCTTGTCTCTGGTCTCCCCAGGTCCCTCCCTCCCCTTCCTCCGGGGCCTTCCCCTACCTGTGTTCCTTGTGTCGAGGGCCGGCAGCGCGCCGCTCCTCACTCCTCCAAGTTCCCTCCGACAGAGGTTCCCCTGCATACTCTCCACATGGACGTGTGGGGCCCAGCCCGCGTCTGTGGACAGGGTCACGAGCGTTACTTCCTGCTGGTCGTTGACGACTACTCGCGCTACACCACAGTCTTCCCCTTGCGTCGCAAGGGTGAGGTCACTGAGGTGTTGATCGACTGGATCCGCGGTGCCCGTCGCTAGCTCAGCGAGCGTTTCGCCTCGGACCTTCCTGTTCTGCGTCTGCACTCAGACAGAGGTGGTGAGTTTTCCTCTGACCTCCTGAGGGCCTTCTGTCTTGCAAAGGGCATCCGCCAGACGTTCACGCTTCCGGCCTCCCCACAGCAAAATGGGATTGCTGAGCGCCGCATTGGCATGGTCATGGACGTCGCTCGTACGTCCATGATCCATGCGGCTGCTCCCCATTTTCTGTGGCTGTTCCTGGTTCAGTACGCTGCGCATCAGATCAACCTTCAGCCTCGTGACTCCTTGCCGGAGACCACACCTACTCTGAGGTGGACGGGGAAGGTTGGCGATGCGTCTGCGTTCCGTGTCTGGGGATCTCGAGCTTTTGTCCGCGATACTTCCGCGGACAAGCTGTCCTCTCGTGCCGTTCCCTGCGTCTTCCTTGGCTTCCCCCCTGACGCACCTGGGTGGTAGTTTTACCACCCCACCTCGCGTCGTGTTCTGTCCTCTCAGGACGTCACGTTTGACGAGTCCGTATCTTACTACCGTCTCTTTCCCCACCACTCTTCCTAGCACCAGGTGCTCCTCCGGTAGACCCCCTCCCCCCTCAGGGTCCTGCCCCCTTAGGTGTGTCCCAGGTAGACCCTGTCGAGCCTGTCGAGGTAGCTGTTGACTCTGGTGCTGCTAGGGGTGCTGAGCCTGCGGGTGCGGGGCCTAGGGGTGCTGAGCCTGCGGGTGCGGGGCCTAGGAGTGCTGAGTCTGGAGGTCCTCCAGGTGTCCCGTCACGGCAGGAGCCCCTCTCTCCGCAGCGGCTACGTGAGTGGTACGCTCGGCGCTGTAGCCGTGCTGCTGGAGCTGGAGCTGCTGGAGGTGCTGCTGGTGCTGGAGCTGCTGGAGCCGCTGGTCCTGGAGGTGCTGGTGCTGGAGGTACTGGCGCTGTTGGAGGTCATGATGGTGTTGGAGCTGCTGGAGGTGCTGGAGCAGCTGGTCCCGGAGGTGCTCGTACTGGAGGTACTGGAGCTGCTGGGGCTGGTGGTGCTGCAGAAGTTGGAGCTGTAGGTGCTGGAGCTGTTGCTACTGGAGGTGCTGCTGGAGCTGGAGCTGCTGGAGGTACTGGAGCTGGTGGTGCTGCGGGAGTTGTAACAGGAGACCCTGGAGGTGAGGGTACTGGTGCTGTCTCTGCTGTTTCTGGAGGCGCTGCGCGGCCGCGGCCGTACTACGTTCCACTCCTTCAGCAGGTTCTTGGTCTCCCGCCTTCTACTGGTCCTACTCCTCCCTTACTGAGTCCACCGCCTGTCCAGTCACAGTCGAAGTTACAGCCAGCCTCTCCACTGCCTGGTCCTTCTCCTTACTCTGGACCGACTAGAGGTCTTACGGAGCGTCGTGAGCCTGAGTCTCGTCCTGCGTCGCCTGAGTCTCGTCCTGCGTCACCTGAGTCTCGTCCTGAGTCGCCTGTTCGAACTGTTCGCCCTGGTCGACGTGTTCCGCGTCAGCGTCCTCCTCCTGTCCATGGCACTCACTCTATGACTCTGCGTCCTTCCACTGCTCCACAGCGTGTCCCTCTGCTGTCTCCTCCTGTGTCCTCTCTTCCAGACGGTCCGGCCCCGGAGTCTGACTCCCTTCGTGCTGCTAGTCCTACTGTCACGCGTTTTCTGGCCACTGCTGTCACTGACCCTTGGGTCGTTTCCTGCACAGCCTTCCTACAGGGCAGCTTGCACGAGGAGATCTGGCTGCGCCGCCCACCTGGCTTCACTGGGTTTTTTCCTGCTGGTACCCAGTGGAGCCTCCGGCGGCCAGTCTACGGTCTCCGCCAGGCACCTCGTGAGTGGCACGACACACTGAGGACGACTCTTGCTGCTCTTGGGTTTGCTCCTTCGACTGCTGACCCGTCGCTATTTCTACGCACTGACACCACTTTGCCGCCGTTCTACGTTCTCGTGTACGTAGACGACTTGGTCTTTGCTACTGCTGACACTGAGGCACTCGCCCACATGAAGTCGGGGCTGCAGAAGAGACACACGTGCACAGACCTGGGTGCACGGCCCCTTCGCCGCCCCTGTTGCGACCCCTACGCCGCCCCTGTCGCGGCCCCTACGCCGCCCCTGACGCGGCCCTCTACTGCACCTGACGCGGCCCCTACGCCGTCCCTTCACGGCCCGGCCCTGTCCCTGACGCGGCCCCTACGCGACCACGCGGCCCCGACCCCGTCCCGGACCTGCCCCGGCCCCGACCCTGTCCCGGCCCCGTTGCTGCTTTGTCCCGGACCTGCCCCGGCCCCAACCCTGTCTCGGCCCCGTTGCTGCCCCGTCCCGGACCCTGCTCGGCCCCGACCCTGTCCCGGCCCTGTTCCGGCCCCGACCCCGTCCCGAACTCTCGGCTCTGCCCCTGGTAAGAGCCTAGCCGGGCCGAGCCGCGCGGCCGAGCCGCACTGCGCTGCCAAGCCGCACTGGGCTGCCGAGTCGCCCTGCCGAGTCGCACTGTCCTGCCTAGCTCAGTTGCGCTGCTGCCGCTGCTAGTCTCCTGCTGCTCTTATCATGGCTAGTCCTACCCTTCTCACCTTTGATGCTGAGGGTCGAGCGGTTGCCTTTGATGTCTGGCTAGATGACTTACAGCTTTTCCTTCAGTGCGATAGCAGAGATGGCCTCTCCCTGTTTGACCTTACGTCGGGCGCCTCTACTGCCCCTGCTGCTGATGCTGACAGTACCGTTCGCTCGCAGTGGCTCACGCGCGATGCTGCTGCCCGCCTTGCTGTGCGCAGTCACCTACCGCCTACTGAGCGCGCGCACTTTAGTCAGTACAAGAGTGCTAAGAACTCTGTACGACGCTGTAGTTGCACGCTACTCTTCCCCTGCCACTGCTGCGCTTAGCCGCCTCATGCTACCGTACCTTTTCCCTGACCTCGCTGCCTTTGCCACAGTCACTGACCTCATTACGCACCTCCGCACTAGTGACACTCGCTACCGCGCTGCGCTCCCTGCTGAGTTCTGCGCCCAGAACCCCCCCCCCCATGTACATCACCCTCTACTACCTAGTCACTCGACTCCCTGACACTCTCCGCTCGGTCAGGGACCACTTCCTCTCTCTTTGCCCTACCACCCTCACTGTCGACCTCCTCGAGGAGCGCCTCCTTGCAGCCGAAACTAGTATTACCGCTGTAGGCGCCTCTCGTGGTGACCCCCGTACCCCTTTCTTTGAGGGGTGCTCCCCCGTTCCTCTTTTGCCCTCTGTTGCCTCTGCTGCTGCTGTCGACCTTGTTGGCACCGAGTCGGTCAGCGCTGCGTCTGCTCCTAGTGAGAGGCGCCGCTTCAGCAAGGGCAAGCGGGGCAAGGGAGCTGGAGGAGGTGGTGGGGGCGGCGGTAGTGGCGGTGGAGGCGGCGGAGGGGGTGGGGGTGGGGGTGGTGGCAGAGGTGGGGGCTTCGGTGGCGGCGGTGGAGGTGGAGGCAGCGGTGGCGGTGGCGGGAGGGGTGGGGGCGGCGGAGGTGGCGGCGGCGGAGGTGGAGGTGGCGGCGGCGGAGGTGGAGCTGGCAGAGGCGGAGCTGTACAGCGGGGACCCCAGCAGCAGCAGCGCTCTCGTGAGACCCCTTCACCCGAGCAGCTTTGTGAGTGGTACGCGGGGCGCCAGGGGTCTGGAGGTACTGGTCCCTGTACCTACGTCCTGCGCACCGGCGACCGCAGTGGAGAGCAGTGTGGCGGCCTCCACGCCACCCGGCGCTGCTTCGGTCGCCTGACGGACGCCTGGTGTGCCCAGTTCCCGGACGCCACTGAGATCCCTCGTTGGCATGATCTGCTTAGGTTGGGGGTAGCTATCTTTGATCTTGACTTTGATGCTATTCTTGTTGCTATGTATGCTGGGTCTATTAGTGCTGAGGGTGACTGTTACGTGTGTGTTCCGCCTGACCCTGGTATTGAGGCTGCTGCTCTAGGTGCTAGTGAGTCTGCTGCTCCAGGTACTCGTGAGTCTGCTCCTCTAGGTGCTGGTGAGTCTGCTCTCTTAGTTACCGCGTCGGTGCAGGTCTTGCACACCTTCACCCTCGACTCGGGTGCTTCCCGCTCCTTCTTTCGAGACCGCACCACCCTTACGCCGCTCAGTCGGCCGGTTGCGGTCTCCCTGGCAGACCCCTCTGGGGGTCCTGTCCTTGCTCGCTACTCCACTGTCCTACCGTGTCCGGCGGCCCCGTCAGGCTCTCTGTCTGGTCTCTACCTCCCCTCGTTCTCCACGAACTTGGTGAGTGGTGCTGACCTTCAGGATGCCGGAGTTGACCAGTTCACTCCTGCAGGGCAGCGAGTTACCCACTGCTCGTGTGCTCAGACGGGCCGCCACTTGGCCACGTTTACCCGTCGACCGGGGTCGAGCCTGTACACACTGACCACAGAGTCTCCTCCGGTTGCTGCGTCTGGTCAGGTAGCTGCGTCGAGTCAGGTGTTTGCTGCAGCGTCTCGGTCAGGTCCTGAGTCTGCCCCCTGCTCGTGTCGCCTCCTGTCCCACCAGACCCTCCTCTGGCACCACCGACTTGGTCACCCCTCCTTGCCTCGTCTCCGAGGCATGGCCTCCCGTGTCCTTGTCTCTGGTCTCCCCCGGTCCCTCCCTCCCCTTCCCCCGGGGCCTGCCCCTACCTGCGTTCCCTGCGTCGAGGGGCGGCAGCGCGCCGCTCCTCACTCCTCCGAGTTCCCCCCCACAGAGGCTCCACTGCAGACACTTCACATGGACGTGTGGGGCCCAGCCCGCGTCCGTGGACAGGGTCACGAGCGTTACTTCCTACTGGTGGTTGACGACTACTCGCGCTACACCACAGTCTTCCCCTTGCGCAGCAAGGGTGAGGTCACTGCGGTGTTGATCGACTGGATCCGCGCTGCTCGTCTCCAGCTCAGAGAGCGTTTCGGCTCGGACTTCCCTGTTCTGCGTCTGCACTCCGACAGAGGCGGAGAGTTTTCCTCCGACCTTCTGCGAGCCTTCTGTCGTGCGGAGGGCATCCGCCAGACGTTCACGCTTCCGGCCTCTCCACAGCAAAATGAGATTGCTGAGCGCCGCATTGGCATGGTCATGGATGTCGCTCGTACGTCCATGGTCCATGCGGCTGCTCCCCATTTTCTGTGGCCGTTCGCGGTTCAGTACGCGGTGCATCAGATCAACCTTCAGCCCCGGGTCTCCTTGCCGGAGACCTCCCCTACTCTGCGGTGGACGGGGAAGGTTGGTGATGCGTCTGCGTTCCGTGTCTGGGGATCTCGAGCCTTCGTTCGAGACTTGTCTGCAGACAAGCTGTCCTCCCGTGCTGTTCCTTGCGTCTTCCTCGGCTTTCCCCCTGACGCGCCTGTTTGGCAGTTTTACCACCCCACCTCGCGTCGTGTTCTGTCCTCCCAGGACGTCACGTTTGACGAGTCGGTTCCGTACTACCGTCTCTTCCCCTACCGCACTGCCCCCCTTCCCCCCCCGCCGCTCTTCCTCGCGCCCGGTCCCCCCCCGGTAGACCCCCTCCCCCCTCAGGGTCCTGCCCCCTCCGGTGTGTCCCAGGTAGATGCAGTCGAGCCTGTCGAGGTAGCTGCTGACTCTGGTGCGTCTAGGGGTGCTGAGCCTGGGGGTGCTGAGTCTGGGGGTACTGAGCCTGGGGGTGCTGAGTCTGGGGGTACTGAGCCTGGGGGTGCTGCGTCTGGGGGTGCTGAGCCTGGGGGTGCGGAGCCTGAGGGTACTGGGTCTGGGGGTGCTGAGTCTGAGCGTGTGGAGCCTGGGGGTGCTGCTTCTGGGGGTGCTGAGCCTGGGGCTGCTGGGAGTTGGGGTGTGGAGCCTGCCGGTGCTGGACCTGGCGGTCCTTCGGGTGTGTTGTCCCGGCGGGAGCTTCCCTCTCCACAGGAGCTGCGCGAGTGGTTTGCTCGCCGCTGGAGCCGTGCTGCTCGAGCTGGAGGTGCTGCCGCTGCTGGAGGTTCTGCTGCTACTGGAGGTACTGGAGCTGGTGGTGCTACTGGAGCCGGTACTGGAGGTTCTACTTCTGCTGGGGGTGCTGGAGCCACGGGTCCCGGAGGTGCTCGTACTGGAGGCACTGGAGCTGCTGGGCCTACTGGTGCTTCTGGTGCTGGAGCTGGTGGTGCTGCTGGAGTGTGTGCTCCTGGAGGTACTGGAGCCGGAGCGGGTGTGTCTACTGGTGGTCCTGCTGGAGCTGGAGCTGCTGGAGGTACTGGCGCTGGTGGTGCTGCTGGAGTTGGAGCTGACGCTGGGGGTGCTGGTGTTGTCCCTGCTGGTTCTGGAGGTGCTGCGCGGCCGCGGCCGTACTTCGTTCCGCTCCTTGAGCAAGTTCTTGGTCTTCCGCCTTCTTCTGGTCCTGCTCCTTCCTTAGAGTGTCCACCGCCTGTCCAGTCAGAGTCACAGTTACAGCTGGCCTCCCCTCTACCTGCTCCTTCTCCCTACGCTGGTCCTACTGGAGGTCTTGGTGAGCGTCGTGAGCCTGAGTCGCGTCCTGCGTCGCCTGTTTGCACTGCTCGCACTAGTCGTCGTGTTCCACGTCCGCGTCCTCCTGCTGTCCCTGGCACGCATCAGATGGCACTGCGTCCTTCCACTGCGCCACAGCGTGTCCCTTTGCCGTCTCCTCCTGCGTCCTCTCTTCCTGCCCTTGCTGACCCGGCGTCTGACTCCCTTCGTGCTGTCAGTCCTACTGTCACGCGTCTCCTCGCCACTGTTGTCACTGACCCTTCCTTTGAGTCCACTGCTGCGTCTGCCTTAGTTACCGAGCTTGTCGACTTTGCTGCTCACTGTCGTCTCGACTTCGCCACTAGTCTGGTTGCTGAGTCTGCGTCTGTCTGTCCTCCGTCCGTCAGGGGTGAGTGTGCTCTTAGCACGGACGTCCTTGAGGACCGACAGGAGGAGTTCCAGTGTTTTGCTGCTGCTTTACCTCACCTCGTGTCCACGCTGCTTGCCCCTGAGGGAGACCCGGATGCACCAGACATCCCGACCCCGCGCTCTTACGCAGAGGCGATAGAGGGTCCTTACTCCTCTCAGTGGCAGGCAGCCATGGACGCAGACCTGACCTAGCATACCCTCTGAGCATCCTGGCACGCTATGTTGCTCCTGGGAGACACCGACCAGAGCACATGGCTGCAGCGAAGAGGGTGTTGCGCTACTTGTGCAGTACTTCAGGCTTGGGGCTAGTGCTTGGAGGGCGGAGTCCAGTAGTTCTCACTGGTCACGCAGACGCGTCTTGGGTTGACGACCTGGCTACGCAGCGGTCGTCACAGGGTTACACCTTCAGCCTTGGTTCCGGCTCTGTTTCGTGGCGTTCTACTCGCTCGTCTTCTGTTCTCAGCTCCAGCTGTGAGGCTGAGATCTACGCAGGGGCCATGGCTGCACAGGAGTTACGCTGGCTCACCTACTTGCTGACTGACCTCGGAGAGCCGCCTCGTTCTCCTCCAGTTCTGTACGTAGACAACAAGGCCATGCTGGCCTTGTGTCGGGAGCACAGACTGGAGCACAGAACGAAGCACATTGCTCTTCGCTACTTCCTTGCTCGTGAGCTGCAGCAGCGTGGTCAGCTGCGCCTTGCTTACGTGACCTCTCAGGCCAACACTGCTGATATCTTTACCAAGGCACTTCAGCCTTGTGATCATCAGCGTTTCTGTACTATGCTAGGTCTTGTGCCTACTTGGCCTCACTTGCTTACCTCTTGACTTTACTTGTACTGTGATCTCTATATACCTGCACTTGCTTGTTTACTTTTATATATGAACTTGCATGTGAACTGGCCTTGTGGCCTTTGAACCTGTGCTCAGACTGTGTGGTGACTTTGTGATCCACCCTGAGCTTGCTTTGCTTTGCTTTGCTTGACTGGTCTTGTGACCCCTAGTTCTCCCCCACTTTGCCTATGGGGGTGTGTCAGATATATATGCCTTAGCACATGTAGGCTGTAGTGGGGTAAACTCTAAGGGGTACAGGTTTCTTATTTGTACCAAACTCATTCATAGTTCATTCATTCCTGTTTTCTTTCTTCACAGAAACAGAGCAGACTACAGCGAAACAACACGCGAGTCAACAAACGTAACAGCTGGAGGTTATGATCAAAGGTCGCTGATCTTTGACTCGACGAAAAATACAGCGCGACATCAAGGACAAATAACTGACTCGATACTGAGCAGTTACCCCAGTCGTCACTGTATCGAACCGCAACAGCAAAAACAGTTAAGGTCGCATCTCTTCGTATTCCTTGTAATAATATATAGACTCCTGTATCTCTTTGTTTTAATCAATCTATCTTGCTCTCACATACTAGTGCAAGGTGGTTCAAGTAACTTTATTATTACGCTTCCGCAATTACAACATTCCTACTCAAAAGGTCTTAGCCTTGAAAAATATCCTAATGGCTTTTCTCAGCCCAACACTATTTAAACTCCTTGTATCTCTATCTTAATTATGTTGTTCTCTTTTATTATGATTATCTAGGTCATTTCAATACTTCACTATCTTTTCTATACACTTGGCTAAAGCCTTATCCTATCCACCAAATATCCTGCGCTATATCAACATATTCTTTGAAGCCTTGGCGCAATCCTTACTTCACTTGTTCAAATGCACTCTATGCAACTTAGGCAACTTCTAAAGTAATCAACTGAAGTGCCTATAGAACTGCATCAATAATAATATTTTTTTGTATTGCTTGGATGTGATACTTGTGATGGGTGACACATGTCGGTGCTTCGAATCAATTGGTGTGCGAAGCCTTCCCTACGCCACCGACAACTCTCTCTGTCAACCTAGACGCCCCACCGCATGCCGGTTCCGGTATTTGGCGAAGGTAGCGACTAGTGCAATGTATGACCAGCCAAGCCAGTCGGGTTACAGCAGTGTCAGATGTCAGTTCCCGAAACTTGTTAGTGAGCCTTGGCGTGTCGGTGTAACGCGAATGCTGACGGGCACCTGCTCGCCAGCTTCGAAGAAAGTGTGCGAATGGCGACAGACAATGAAGCTGGCGTGGCGAGAAAATGTCGTCTTCCCTTGTCGTGGACTCCACCATACAACACTCCCACGATGCGGTTTTCAGTCGTACATAACACGGTGAGCGTCGCACAAGAAACGTAATCAGTCCGATTATTCTTTATCGTGCCTGGTTTGACATCACTCCGCCCATCCAACCCTCTATGGAGTCGCACATGGTTTCCGAGTGCAAGGTCAGCCCCGCCCTTCATTGGCTCGCTCGGCCGTGGACCTGGTCGTCGTCTCGGTGTCAACCATGTATGTTGAGAGCTGAAATGAAGGGAAACTGTACGGGAGGTGGCTATTATATCCCAAATGAGCACGTCGAGTGTTTCAGCTAGCTCGAATTTCCACCACTTAACTCGAAAAGTGGCCATATCCTGCTCTTTAGCAGAAAGCCTTTTTGTGTCACTTAGCGATAGCGGAGACTCACGACTCAGAAAGTGCCCGTGAAATATCATCTGTATCAAAAGTGTCGCGACACGGCGAGCCTCCCCATCGCCAGCATGTTGGGGATTCCTAGTCTTGTCGCCCAAATCGCCTCCCTTTCCCCATCACCCACACGAATTCGCTCTCCAGTGCCAGTCAAACCCGTGCCCAGTCCACCATCCACTCCGCCCTCCCTCCGTCCATCCTTCATATGCTGTAGAATTTCTAGAAGCTGTTGGCATTGGCGCCATTGCCAGCATCAATACTCTCAAGTAATCTGGACGGGGGACGAGCCGTCGTTTACCTAGCCGACTATTTTCCGTCATTGCATGTTTATCCGGCTTCACATCTAAACACCTTCACTCCAGCTCGTGTTTGGGTTAGTGCGCCGCATTTAAGTACCGCGTATGTCCGGACCGAAGCATAAAGTGGGCATCTTTTGCAGCTATTTCAATCAAGTTTGTGCGAAATTTATATCCCTTCCTAGCTTCACACAATCTCGCAATCGTCTCGCAGCTCATAAGTAAATACTCCGGCCCAGTAGCCGCTGTTAAGTGCAAAAGGAGCGCGTTTCGAAGTTCAGTTCACTAGCAAGTCGATATTATGGCGCAGCCAGGAAATGCAGCAGCAGCACGAGTCTCTCCTCCAACGCAGCAGCAGCAGCACGGCTGCGACCGCCGCGACAGGCGCGCGCGGTCGTTAGAATCGCAGAGGAAGCGCGACAGGGCCTCTGGTTTCGACCTTGACGCCTCGTCCGAATCTCGCGCCGCCAAGTCCGCTAGAACCGGCGCATGCGCTTCGAGTCAACATTCCTCCTTCTCCCCTCGCCCTTCCTTCTCTCAATCTTCCCCCAACTCCTCATTTCCCTCGGCCTCCCCCTCCCCTCGTGCCACCGAGATTTTCGGCACGCCGACGGGTCGCTTAGAGGATTATTTTGCCCTCGAATCGGCTGTACTGGGTTCGGGGCAGTTCGGATCGGTGCGCAGGTGCGTCGAGAAGGCGACCGGGACGCGCTTCGCGTGCAAGTCCATCTTAAAGAGTCGGTTAACCTCCGAGTCGGAACGCCACGACGTGAGGCGCGAGGTCGTGCTCATGCAGCGTCTCGCTGCTGGCGCGTCTTGCGGCGCAACTTCCGGCGCAGCTGGCGCAGCGTCTGCCGCCGGGGCTGGCGTCGCCCCCGCGGGGTACAGCCCGCACGCGGGGGTGGTGCAGCTTCGCGCAGTGTTCGAAGACGACGCGGCCGTGCACATGATCATGGAGCTGTGCGACGGTGGCGAACTGTTTGACGAAATTGTGCGACGCGGGCGACTGAGCGAGCGCGACGCGGCGCAGGTTTTTAGCCAGATAGTGTCGGCTGTCGCCTTCTGCCACTCCCGCGGCGTGCTCCATCGCGACCTCAAACCCGAAAACATCCTCCTCGCGCGCTACCCCGCTTCCGCCGCCGCGCCTGCCACTGCAGGTACGCCGTCCGCCGCCGTTTCCGCCGCCGCAGCAGCCGGCGCGGGCCAGCGGGTCGTCGTCGCGAAGCTGGCGGATTTCGGGCTCGCGATTCCGCTCAAGCAGGGCGAGCGCGCGCGCGGCGTCGCCGGGTCGCCTTTCTACATTGCTCCCGAAGTCCTCCGTGGCGACTATTCCCTCGAAGCCGACGTGTGGTCTCTGGGCGTCATCCTCTACATTCTCCTCTGTGGCGCGCCGCCCTTCTGGGGCCCGACGGACAGGGACGTCTTTATGAAGGTGCTGCAAGGCGCGGTGGACATGGGCGGGGAGGAGTGGAGTGGGGTGTCAGAGGAGGCAAAGGGGTTGGTGCGGTGCCTGTTACAGCGGGACCCCAGGAGGCGGCCGCCTGCTGTGAAGATTCTGTCTCACCCGTGGATTCTCCTCAACTGCCTTGGCGGGAGGATTCTCAGACAGCAGCTGGGGAAGAAACCCACTGCTGCTGGCGCCACTGCTGCTGGCACGACTGCTGCTGGCGCGCCTGCTGCAGCAGCTGCCGTGGCAGGAGCGTCGGCGAGCGGTGCTGCTGTGGTTGGTGCTGGTGCTTCTGCGGGAGTCAAAGCACCTGCGATTCACTCAGCCACTGGAGCAGCAGCAACAGCGGCACCACCACCACTGATAGTGACGCAGCGGCAGCAGGTAGTGCTGACAGCAGCCCCACCTGCGACTGCCAGCAGCCCATCTGGGATTCGCGTGTGAACGTTGACTTCCGAGACGTCTCAAAAGTCATCCTTCTCGACTGCGCCTGCTCCTGCCTCTCAATAAAGGCGGTACCAACAATCCGCATCAAGCAATTGACCCTCAGGGACTCTCCGAGTGCTCGTTTCCTCTCCGGGTGCTGCTTCTCTTCCTCTCCCCCTTCCAACCCAACTCCTTTTCCTCATCATTGCTCCTCTCCCACCTTACTGCCTGACTCCTTGGCCGACTCACTACTCTTCTCTCACTGCTCGGACCCTCATGGTCATCAGCATGCCACGTGGCAACACAGGGGGATGCCAAGTCAAGCCTCATGGGCATAGCCAGCAGCAGCTAAACCCACCTGACCTGCACTTCCTGACTCGGTGCGTCCGAGTGTCAGGGCAGGGCTTGTGGGAGCTGCTCGGCTACAGTATCACTGATCTACACCACCGAGTATATATTTGCTCTTGGTTGGTGTACAGTGTTACCTGGTTACACTATGAGGCTTGGCTTGGCATGTTACCTGCCACTGGTGCATGCTGTGAAAGGACTGCTTCATTACGGTATGCGTGCAAGGTACGGTTCCAGTACAGGGCGCTGTACCTGCTAAGCAGCAGCAAGTCATACCTCCATGGGCGAATTCTCTACATAACCTGTCTGCTATTACATACTGCCGCAAGAAAACCCTTTTGTAGGTTAGCCTGTGCGTTGCACTGCTTGTGCAGAACTGTCTGTCTTGCCAATAAATTGGACCAGCAATGTGTTTTTTTGTAACTGAAAGCACCTTGTTCTGTTCATCTTTTCTTCTCTGTCTAAAGTTCAACTAACGTCCACCTAGGCTCGTCTTTGATACTGACAGCTTGTCAAGGCAAAGCGTTTTGCAAGTCATGGGCACACAAGAGAGCAAAGCTGTGTCTTGTGAAGTTGTGATATGGCAGCCTCATTGTAAGTTGACAGGTGATTTACAGCGGCGGTTTTATAGTGAAGTCGTGCCATAGTACAGGTAATAATAATTGGAGGGACTGCTTTTTAACTGGTTGCAGCCAGAACGATAATGTTGTTGGCATGCCTGAACTAGTCCATTCTTTCACCAACTCATGAACTTTTCAGCTTCTGGCTGTTTAGAATCCCGGTTATTGTTGCTGATGTATGAACAATAATGCAACCAAGGCAAAACATAATGGTTACACACAAGGCTCTCTAGACACAACCAGATCTGCCACGTCCATCAATCCCGCAACCGTGGATCTGATCCTTGCAGCTCAAAGCACGCCCCCACTTCACCAGTCCCTCGGACTCTCTACACCATGGAGCCTGTGATCTACCCTCAGACTGCACTGCTCATCCCCCCTTTCAAAAACCACCACCCAACATGTTTTGGAGAGCTCAAGCTCATGAGTCATGGCAGCTGCTCAAACGCAAGGAGGACTACACCCTGACGTCCAACACCCAGACACCCCATCACGCCGCCAGCAAGTCACCACAAGGCGCGAGCGCGCAGTGCAACACCGCTTCAAGCCGCCACGGCCTGCACCTCCTCCTCCTTAGCCGGCTCCACCCAGCGGCCATGGTCCTTGATCAGCTTCACCAGCGCGTCTGTCGCCTCCTCCATGGGGATGGCGCGCTGCACCACCTCCTGTTGAGGGTTGGAGGGGTTGGGGTGGGATGGGGTGGGGTGGGGTGGGATGGAGTGCGGTGGAATGTGGTGGAGGAGGGAGGGGTATGGGGACAGCTGGGAATGAGGTAGACTGGCGGCATGATGCGGCCTAAACCCTAAACCCTGAACCCAGGATACCACACAGATGCAGCCCAGCGTGCTGCCCACCATGCCATCCAGCCCAGCGTGCTGCCCACCATGCCATCCAGCCCAGCGTGCTGCCCACCATGCCATCCAGCCCACCGTGCTGCCCACCATGCCATCCAGCCCAGCGTGCTGCCCACCATGCCATCCAGCCCAGCGTGCTGCCCACCATGCCATCCAGCCCAGCGTGCTGCCCACCATGCCATCCAGCCCAGCGTGCTGCCCACCATGCCATCCAGCCCAGCAGAGAGCACCCACCATGCAATCCAGCCCAGCAGAGAGCACCCACCATGCCATCCAGCCCAGCAGAGAGCACCCACCATGCCATCCAGCCCAGCAGAGAGCACCCACCTTGCCATCCAGCCCAGCAGAGAGCACCCACCATGCCATCCAGCCCAGCAGAGAGCACCCACCTTGCCATCCAGCCCAGCAGAGAGCACCCACCATGCCATCCAGCCCAGCAGAGAGCACCCACCATGCCATCCAGCCCAGCAGAGGGCACCCACCATGCCATCCAGCCCAGCAGAGAGCACCCACCATGCCATCCAGCCCAGCAGAGAGCACCCACCATGCCATCCAGCCCAGCAGAGGGCACCCACCATGCCATCCAGCCCAGCAGAGAGCACCCACCATGCCATCCAGCCCAGCAGAGAGCACCCACCATGCCATCCAGCCCAGCAGAGAGCACCCACCATGCCATCCAGCCCAGCAGAGAGCACCCACCATGCCATCCAGCCCAGCAGAGAACACCCACCATGTCATCCAGCCCAGCAGAGAGCACCCACCATGCCATCCAGCCCAGCAGAGGGCACCCACCATGCCATCCAGCCCAGCAGAGAGCACCCACCATGCCATCCAGCCCAGCAGAGAGCACCCACCATGCCATCCAGCCCAGCAGAGAGCACCCAACATGCCATCCAGCCCAGCAGAGAGCACCCACCATGCCATCCAGCCCAGCAGAGAGCACCCACCATGCCATCCAGCCCAGCAGAGAGCACCCACCATGCCATCCAGCCCAGCAGAGGGCACCCACCATGCCATCCAGCCCAGCAGAGAGCACCCACCATGCCATCCAGCCCAGCAGAGAGCACCCACCATGCCATCCAGCCCAGCAGAGGGCACCCACCATGCCATCCAGCCCAGCAGAGAGCACCCACCATGCCATCCAGCCCAGCAGAGAGCACCCACCATGCCATCCAGCCCAGCAGAGAGCACCCACCATGCCATCCAGCCCAGCAGAGAGCACCCACCATGCCATCCAGCCCAGCAGAGAACACCCACCATGTCATCCAGCCCAGCAGAGAGCACCCACCATGCCATCCAGCCCAGCAGAGGGCACCCACCATGCCATCCAGCCCAGCAGAGAGCACCCACCATGCCATCCAGCCCAGCAGAGAGCACCCACCATGCCATCCAGCCCAGCAGAGAGCACCCAACATGCCATCCAGCCCAGCAGAGAGCACCCACCATGCCATCCAGCCCAGCAGAGAGCACCCACCATGCCATCCAGCCCAGCAGAGAGCACCCACCATGCCATCCAGCCCAGCAGAGAGCACCCACCATGCCATCCAGCCCAGCAGAGGGCACCCACCTTGCCATCCAGCCCAGCAGAGAGCACCCACCATGCCATCCAGCCCAGCAGAGAGCACCCACCTTGCCATCCAGCCCAGCAGAGAGCACCCACCATGCCATCCAGCCCAGCAGAGAGCACCCACCATGCCATCCAGCCCAGCAGAGAGCACCCACCATGCCATCCAGCCCAGCAGAGAGCACCCACCTTGCCATCCAGCCCAGCAGAGAGCACCCACCATGCCATCCAGCCCAGCAGAGAGCACCCACCTTGCCATCCAGCCCAGCAGAGAGCACCCACCATGCCATCCAGCCCAGCAGAGAGCACCCACCATGCCATCCAGCCCAGCAGAGGGCACCCACCATGCCATCCAGCCCAGCAGAGAGCACCCACCATGCCATCCAGCCCAGCAGAGAGCACCCACCATGCCATCCAGCCCAGCAGAGGGCACCCACCATGCCATCCAGCCCAGCAGAGAGCACCCACCATGCCATCCAGCCCAGCAGAGAGCACCCACCATGCCATCCAGCCCAGCAGAGAGCACCCACCATGCCATCCAGCCCAGCAGAGAGCACCCACCATGCCATCCAGCCCAGCAGAGAACACCCACCATGTCATCCAGCCCAGCAGAGAGCACCCACCATGCCATCCAGCCCAGCAGAGGGCACCCACCATGCCATCCAGCCCAGCAGAGAGCACCCACCATGCCATCCAGCCCAGCAGAGAGCACCCACCATGCCATCCAGCCCAGCAGAGAGCACCCACCATGCCATCCAGCCCAGCAGAGAGCACCCACCATGCCATCCAGCCCAGCAGAGAGCACCCACCATGCCATCCAGCCCAGCAGAGAGCACCCACCATGCCATTCAGCCCAGCAGAGAGCACCCACCATGCCATCCAGCCCAGCAGAGAGCACCCACCTTGCCATCCAGCCCAGCAGAGAGCACCCACCATGCCATCCAGCCCAGCAGAGAGCACCCACCATGCCATCCAGCCCAGCAGAGAGCACCCACCATGCCATCCAGCCCAGCAGAGAGCACCCACCATGCCATCCAGCCCAGCAGAGAGCACCCACCATGCCATCCAGCCCAGCAGAGAGCACCCACCATGCCATCCAGCCCAGCAGAGAACACCCACTATGCCATCCAGCCCAGCATAGAGCACCCACCTTGCCATCCAGCCCAGCAGAGGGCACCCACCATGCCATCCAGCCCAGCAGAGGGCACCCACCATGCCATCCAGCCCAGCAGAGAGCACCCACCATGCCATTCAGCCCAGCAGAGAGCACCCCACCATGCCATCCAGCCCAGCAGAGAGCACCCACCATGCCATCCAGCCCAGCAGAGGGCACCCACCATGCCATCCAGCCCAGCAGAGAGCACCCACCATGTCATCCAGCCCAGCAGAGAGCACCCACCATGCCATCCAGCCCAGCAGAGAGCACCCACCATGCCATCCAGCCCAGCAGAGAGCACCCACCATGCCATCCAGCCAAGCAGAGAGCACCCACCATGCCATCCAGCCAAGCAGAGGGCACCCACCATGCCATCCAGCCCAGCAGAGAGCACCCACCATGCCATCCAGCCCAGCAGAGAGCACCCCACCATGCCATCCAGCCCAGCAGAGAGCACCCACCATGCCATCCAGCCCAGCAGAGAGCACCCACCATGCCATCCAGCCCAGCAGAGAACACCCACCATGCCATCCAGCCCAGCAGAGAGCACCCACCATGCCATCCAGCCCAGCAGAGGGCACCCACCATGCCATCCAGCCCAGCAGAGAGCACCCACCATGCCATTCAGCCCAGCAGAGAGCACCCACCATGCCATCCAGCCCAGCAGAGGGCACCCACCATGCCATCCAGCCCAGCAGAGAGCACCCACCATGCCATCCAGCCCAGCAGAGAGCACCCACCATGCCATCCAGCCCAGCAGAGAGCACCCAACATGCCATCCAGCCCAGCAGAGAGCACCCACCATGCCATCCAGCCCAGCAGAGAGCACCCACCATGCCATCCAGCCCAGCAGAGAGCACCCACCATGCCATCCAGCCCAGCAGAGGGCACCCACCATGCCATCCAGCCCAGCAGAGAGCACCCACCATGCCATCCAGCCCAGCAGAGAGCACCCACCTTGCCATCCAGCCCAGCAGAGAGCACCCACCATGCCATCCAGCCCAGCAGAGGGCACCCACCATGCCATCCAGCCCAGCAGAGGGCACCCACCATGCCATCCAGCCCAGCAGAGAGCACCCACCATGCCATCCAGCCCAGCAGAGAGCACCCACCATGCCATCCAGCCAAGCAGAGGGCACCCACCATGCCATCCAGCCCAGCAGAGAGCACCCACCATGCCATCCAGCCCAGCAGAGAGCACCCACCATGCCATCCAGCCCAGCAGAGAGCACCCACCATGCCATCCAGCCCAGCAGAGAGCACCCACCATGCCATCCAGCCCAGCAGAGAACACCCACTATGCCATCCAGCCCAGCATAGAGCACCCACCTTGCCATCCAGCCCAGCAGAGGGCACCCACCATGCCATCCAGCCCAGCAGAGGGCACCCACCATGCCATCCAGCCCAGCAGAGAGCACCCACCATGCCATTCAGCCCAGCAGAGAGCACCCACCATGCCATCCAGCCCAGCAGAGAGCACCCACCATGCCATCCAGCCCAGCAGAGAGCACCCACCATGCCATCCAGCCCAGCAGAGGGCACCCACCATGCCATCCAGCCCAGCAGAGGGCACCCACCATGCCATCCAGCCCAGCAGAGAGCACCCACCATGCCATCCAGCCCAGCAGAGAGCACCCACCATGCCATCCAGCCAAGCAGAGGGCACCCACCATGCCATCCAGGCCAGCAGAGAGCACCCACCATGCCATCCAGCCCAGCAGAGAGCACCCACCATGCCATCCAGCCCAGCAGAGAGCACCCACCATGCCATCCAGCCCAGCAGAGAGCACCCACCATGCCATCCAGCCCAGCAGAGAACACCCACTATGCCATCCAGCCCAGAATAGAGCACCCACCTTGCCATCCAGCCCAGCAGAGGGCACCCACCATGCCATCCAGCCCAGCAGAGGGCACCCACCATGCCATCCAGCCCAGCAGAGAGCACCCACCATGCCATTCAGCCCAGCAGAGAGCACCCACCATGCCATCCAGCCCAGCAGAGAGCACCCACCATGCCATCCAGCCCAGCAGAGAGCACCCACCATGCCATCCAGCCCAGCAGAGGGCACCCACCATGCCATCCAGCCCAGCAGAGAGCACCCACCATGCCATTCAGCCCAGCAGAGAGCACCCACCATGCCATCCAGCCCAGCAGAGGGCACCCACCATGCCATCCAGCCCAGCAGAGAGCACCCACCATGCCATTCAGCCCAGCAGAGAGCACCCACCATGCCATCCAGCCCAGCAGAGAGCACCCACCATGCCATCCAGCCCAGCAGAGGGCACCCACCATGCCATCCAGCCCAGCAGAGAGCACCCACCATGTCATCCAGCCCAGCAGAGAGCACCCACCATGCCATCCAGCCCAGCAGAGGGCACCCACCATGCCATCCAGCCCAGCAGAGAGCACCCACCATGCCATCCAGCCCAGCAGAGAGCACCCACCATGCCATCCAGCCCAGCAGAGAGCACCCACCATGCCATCCAGCCCAGCAGAGAGCACCCACCATGCCATCCAGCCCAGCAGAGAGCACCCACCATGCCATCCAGCCCAGCAGAGGGCACCCACCATGCCATTCAGCCCAGCAGAGAGCACCCACCATGCCATCCAGCCCAGCAGAGAGCACCCACCATGCCATCCAGCCCAGCAGAGGGCACCCACCATGCCATCCAGCCCAGCAGAGAGCACCCACCATGCCATCCAGCCCAGCAGAGAGCACCCACCATGCCATCCAGCCCAGCAGAGGGCACCCACCATGCCATCCAGCCCAGCAGAGGGCACCCACCATGCCATCCAGCCCAGCAGAGAGCACCCACCATGCCATCCAGCCCAGCAGAGGGCACCTACCATGCCATCCAGCCCAGCAGAGAGCACCCACCATGCCATCCAGCCCAGCAGAGAGCACCCACCATGCCATCCAGCCCAGCAGAGAGCACCCACCATGCCATCCAGCCCAGCAGAGGGCACCCACCATGCCATTCAGCCCAGCAGAGAGCACCCACCATGCCATCCAGCCCAGCAGAGAGCACCCACCATGCCATCCAGCCCAGCAGAGAGCACCCACCATGCCATCCAGCCCAGCAGAGAGCACCCACCATGCCATCCAGCCCAGCAGAGAGCACCCACCATGCCATCCAGCCCAGCAGAGAGCACCCACCATGCCATTCAGCCCAGCAGAGAGCACCCCACCATGCCATCCAGCCCAGCAGAGAGCACCCACCTTGCCATCCAGCCCAGCAGAGAGCACCCACCATGCCATCCAGCCCAGCAGAGAGCACCCACCATGCCATCCAGCCCAGCAGAGAGCACCCACCATGCCATCCAGCCCAGCAGAGGGCACCCACCATGCCATCCAGCCCAGCAGAGGGCACCCACCATGCCATCCAGCCCAGCAGAGAGCACCCACCATGCCATCCAGCCCAGCAGAGAGCACCCACCATGCCATCCAGCCAAGCAGAGGGCACCCACCATGCCATCCAGCCCAGCAGAGAGCACCCACCATGCCATCCAGCCCAGCAGAGAGCACCCACCATGCCATCCAGCCCAGCAGAGAGCACCCACCATGCCATCCAGCCCAGCAGAGAGCACCCACCATGCCATCCAGCCCAGCAGAGAACACCCACTATGCCATCCAGCCCAGCATAGAGCACCCACCTTGCCATCCAGCCCAGCAGAGGGCACCCACCATGCCATCCAGCCCAGCAGAGGGCACCCACCATGCCATCCAGCCCAGCAGAGAGCACCCACCATGCCATTCAGCCCAGCAGAGAGCACCCACCATGCCATCCAGCCCAGCAGAGAGCACCCACCATGCCATCCAGCCCAGCAGAGAGCACCCACCATGCCATCCAGCCCAGCAGAGGGCACCCACCATGCCATCCAGCCCAGCAGAGGGCACCCACCATGCCATCCAGCCCAGCAGAGAGCACCCACCATGCCATCCAGCCCAGCAGAGAGCACCCACCATGCCATCCAGCCAAGCAGAGGGCACCCACCATGCCATCCAGGCCAGCAGAGAGCACCCACCATGCCATCCAGCCCAGCAGAGAGCACCCACCATGCCATCCAGCCCAGCAGAGAGCACCCACCATGCCATCCAGCCCAGCAGAGAGCACCCACCATGCCATCCAGCCCAGCAGAGAACACCCACTATGCCATCCAGCCCAGAATAGAGCACCCACCTTGCCATCCAGCCCAGCAGAGGGCACCCACCATGCCATCCAGCCCAGCAGAGGGCACCCACCATGCCATCCAGCCCAGCAGAGAGCACCCACCATGCCATTCAGCCCAGCAGAGAGCACCCACCATGCCATCCAGCCCAGCAGAGAGCACCCACCATGCCATCCAGCCCAGCAGAGAGCACCCACCATGCCATCCAGCCCAGCAGAGGGCACCCACCATGCCATCCAGCCCAGCAGAGAGCACCCACCATGCCATTCAGCCCAGCAGAGAGCACCCACCATGCCATCCAGCCCAGCAGAGGGCACCCACCATGCCATCCAGCCCAGCAGAGAGCACCCACCATGCCATTCAGCCCAGCAGAGAGCACCCACCATGCCATCCAGCCCAGCAGAGAGCACCCACCATGCCATCCAGCCCAGCAGAGGGCACCCACCATGCCATCCAGCCCAGCAGAGAGCACCCACCATGTCATCCAGCCCAGCAGAGAGCACCCACCATGCCATCCAGCCCAGCAGAGGGCACCCACCATGCCATCCAGCCCAGCAGAGAGCACCCACCATGCCATCCAGCCCAGCAGAGAGCACCCACCATGCCATCCAGCCCAGCAGAGAGCACCCACCATGCCATCCAGCCCAGCAGAGAGCACCCACCATGCCATCCAGCCCAGCAGAGAGCACCCACCATGCCATCCAGCCCAGCAGAGGGCACCCACCATGCCATTCAGCCCAGCAGAGAGCACCCACCATGCCATCCAGCCCAGCAGAGAGCACCCACCATGCCATCCAGCCCAGCAGAGGGCACCCACCATGCCATCCAGCCCAGCAGAGAGCACCCACCATGCCATCCAGCCCAGCAGAGAGCACCCACCATGCCATCCAGCCCAGCAGAGGGCACCCACCATGCCATCCAGCCCAGCAGAGGGCACCCACCATGCCATCCAGCCCAGCAGAGAGCACCCACCATGCCATCCAGCCCAGCAGAGGGCACCTACCATGCCATCCAGCCCAGCAGAGAGCACCCACCATGCCATCCAGCCCAGCAGAGAGCACCCACCATGCCATCCAGCCCAGCAGAGAGCACCCACCATGCCATCCAGCCCAGCAGAGGGCACCCACCATGCCATTCAGCCCAGCAGAGAGCACCCACCATGCCATCCAGCCCAGCAGAGAGCACCCACCATGCCATCCAGCCCAGCAGAGGGCACCCACCATGCCATCCAGCCCAGCAGAGAGCACCCACCATGCCATCCAGCCCAGCAGAGGGCACCCACCATGCCATCCAGCCCAGCAGAGAGCACCCACCATGCCATCCAGCCCAGCAGAGAGCACCCACCATGCCATCCAGCCCAGCAGAGAGCACCCACCATGCCATCCAGCCCAGCAGAGGGCACCCACCATGCCATCCAGCCCAGCAGAGGGCACCCACCATGCCATCCAGCCCAGCAGAGAGCACCCACCATGCCATCCAGCCCAGCAGAGAGCACCCACCATGCCATCCAGCCCAGCAGAGAGCACCCACCATGCCATCCAGCCCAGCAGAGGGCACCCACCATGCCATTCAGCCCAGCAGAGAGCACCCACCATGCCATCCAGCCCAGCAGAGAGCACCCACCATGCCATCCAGCCCAGCAGAGGGCACCCACCATGCCATCCAGCCCAGCAGAGAGTACCCACCATGCCATCCAGCCCAGCAGAGAGCACCCACCATGCCATCCAGCCCAGCAGAGAGCACCCACCATGCCATCCAGCCCAGCAGAGGGCACCCACCATGCCATCCAGCCCAGCAGAGGGCACCCACCATGCCATCCAGCCCAGCAGAGAGTACCCACCATGCCATCCAGCCCAGCAGAGAGCACCCACCATGCCATCCAGCCCAGCAGAGAGCACCCACCATGCCATCCAGCCCAGCAGAGAGCACCCACCATGCCATCCAGCCCAGCAGAGAGCACCCACCATGCCATCCAGCCCAGCAGAGGGCACCCACCATGCCATCCAGCCCAGCAGAGAGCACCCACCATGCCATCCAGCCCAGCAGAGAGCACCCACCATGCCATCCAGCCCAGCAGAGGGCACCCACCATGCCATCCAGCCCAGCAGAGAGCACCCACCATGCCATCCAGCCCAGCAGAGAGCACCCACCATGCCATCCAGCCCAGCAGAGAGCACCCACCATGCCATCCAGCCCAGCAGAGGGCACCCACCATGCCATTCAGCCCAGCAGAGAGCACCCACCATGCCATCCAGCCCAGCAGAGAGCACCCACCATGCCATCCAGCCCAGCAGAGGGCACCCACCATGCCATCCAGCCCAGCAGAGAGCACCCACCATGCCATCCAGCCCAGCAGAGAACACCCACCATGCCATCCAGCCCAGCAGAGAGCACCCACCATGCCATCCAGCCCAGCAGAGGGCACCCACCATGCCATCCAGCCCAGCAGAGAGCACCCACCATGCCATTCAGCCCAGCAGAGAGCACCCACCATGCCATCCAGCCCAGCAGAGAGCACCCACCATGCCATCCAGCCCAGCAGAGAGCACCCACCATGCCATCCAGCCCAGCAGAGGGCACCCACCATGCCATCCAGCCCAGCAGAGAGCACCCACCATGCCATTCAGCCCAGCAGAGAGCACCCACCATGCCATCCAGCCCAGCAGAGGGCACCCACCATGCCATCCAGCCCAGCAGAGAGCACCCACCATGCCATCCAGCCCAGCAGAGAGCACCCACCATGCCATCCAGCCAGCAGAGAGCACCCACCATGCCATCCAGCCCAGCAGAGGGCACCCACCATGCCATTCAGCCCAGCAGAGAGCACCCACCATGCCATCCAGCCCAGCAGAGAGCACCCACCATGCCATCCAGCCCAGCAGAGGGCACCCACCATGCCATCCAGCCCAGCAGAGAGCACCCACCATGCCATCCAGCCCAGCAGAGAGCACCCACCATGCCATCCAGCCCAGCAGAGGGCACCCACCATGCCATCCAGCCCAGCAGAGGGCACCCACCATGCCATCCAGCCTAGCAGAGAGCACCCACCATGCCATCCAGCCCAGCAGAGGGCACCCACCATGCCATCCAGCCCAGCAGAGAGCACCCACCATGCCATCCAGCCCAGCAGAGAACACCCACCATGCCATCCAGCCCAGCAGAGAGCACCCACCATGCCATCCAGCCCAGCAGAGGGCACCCACCATGCCATTCAGCCCAGCAGAGAGCACCCACCATGCCATCCAGCCCAGCAGAGAGCACCCACCATGCCATCCAGCCCAGCAGAGGGCACCCACCATGCCATCCAGCCCAGCAGAGAGTACCCACCATGCCATCCAGCCCAGCAGAGAGCACCCACCATGCCATCCAGCCCAGCAGAGAGCACCCACCATGCCATCCAGCCCAGCAGAGGGCACCCACCATGCCATCCAGCCCAGCAGAGGGCACCCACCATGCCATCCAGCCCAGCAGAGAGCACCCACCATGCCATCCAGCCCAGCAGAGGGCACCCACCATGCCATCCAGCCCAGCAGAGAGCACCCACCATGCCATCCAGCCCAGCAGAGAGCACCCACCATGCCATCGAGCCCAGCAGAGGGCACCCACCATGCCATCCAGCCCAGCAGAGAGCACCCACCATGCCATCCAGCCCAGCAGAGAGCACCCACCATGCCATCCAGCCCAGCAGAGAGCACCCACCATGCCATCCAGCCCAGCAGAGAGCACCCACCATGCCATCCAGCCCAGCAGAGGGCACCCACCATGCCATCCAGCCCAGCAGAGAGCACCCACCATGCCATCCAGCCTAGCAGAGGGCACCCACCTTGCCAACATAGAGGTCGATCTTGCCCGGCGCCCCTCCCACGTAGCCAAAGTCCCTCTGTGATAGTACCCAAGCACACTCGAGCGCACCCAAGCACACCGCACCGCACACACCTTGCCGACATAGAGGTCGATCTTGCCTGGCGCCCCGCCCACGTAGCCAAAGTCAGCATCAGCCATCTCACCCGGCCCGTTCACAATGCACCCCATGATGGCGATCTGTGGATGAGGTGTGGGGGGGGCAGGATGGGGGAGAGGGGGGAACGGGACGGGGGAAGTAGGGGAGAGGAGGAAGAGGATGAAATGAGCATCAGCCATCTCACCGGGGCCGTTTACAACGCACCCCATGATGGCGATCTGTGGGTGGCGAAGGGAGAGAGTGGGTGTGGAGGAGGACGGGGAAAGGAGAAGAACAAGGGAGATGGACGAAGAGGAGGGGAAATGGACCATGGGGTGAGGAGCTACAAGTGGACGAGCAGACACCAAAACAAAAGAACCAACAGTGAAAGAGGGGAAACACAGGCAACCTAGCTGTTCTTTGGAATATATATGTATGTATGTGAACATGTATGTATGTGAACATGTATGTATGTGAACATGTATACATACGTGCTGTCAAAGGCATGCACCGCCTCGCTAGAAAAAGAGAGGGCAGGTGGAGAGAGAGGGACTCACAGCAACGCCAGGGAGGTGCGAGGTGCGCTCGCGGATGGAGGCAGTCACCTCCTGCAGGTCAAAGAGTGTGCGGCCGCATGATGGGCACGAGACGAACTCCTGTGAGGGGGAGGGGGGATGGGGAGGGGGAGAGGAGAGGGAGGGGTGAGGAGGGGTGGGGAGGGTTGGGGAGGGAGGCGCGGATGGAGGCAATGACCTCCTCCAGATCAAACAGCGTGTGAGGGAATAGGGAAGAGGCGATGGGTGGTGGTGAGATGCCTGAGACTTGACAGCTAATGAATGGAATTGAGGCACATTGGGGGCCGCATTTGGGCACTTGGGGAGCAGTCTAGTCGCACGAGACTGTCAACTCACCGTCTTGGTGTTCCTCTTGCGCCACCCCTGCAGCATGCCAAAGGACGTGTTGCGCTTGAGAGGCACCCAGTGAAAGGCACTTGGTGAGGAGCACACTAAGGGCCCTTATCCTCGACTCACCGTCTTGGTGTTGCGCATACGGCACCCCTGCAGCATGCCAAAGGACGTGTTGCGCAGGAACTCCATGTCGTGGCTCGGCGCCTCCAGCAGCACTCCGTCTCCCAGCCCGTCCACCTGGTGCCACGAGGAAGGGGAGGGGAGAGGGGAAGGGTGGGGGAAGGGAGGAGGAGGTGGGTGGAGGATTGAAGCACATAACTCCATGTCGTGGCTGAGCGCCTCCAGCAGCACTCCGTCTCCCAGCCCGTCCACCTGGTGATGCCCGCCCGGAGAGACACCAAGAGGCAGGGAGTGGGGGGAGAGGGGATGGGCAGGGGCAAGGGCGGGGGCAGGGGCAGGGAAGAGGAGGGGGAGGGAGGATTGAAGCAAGTAACTCCATGTCATGGCTTGGCGCCTCCAGCAGCACTCTGTCTCATCGCCTAAATCGTATTTTTGAGTGGATTAAAGAATCAGACAAAGCAGCATTGTCATCGCCCAAACTGTACAGTGGGAGGGGGCATGGAAGAAGGCAGAGGTATGGAGTGACAGGGATGCACAGAGTAATAGCGGACGAAGAGGCACGAAGAGGCACTAAGGCAGAATAACAGCGAGGAGAGCATGGGGCAAGGCAGCATGGAATAAGGCAGCGTGGCATGGTGGTGAGTGAGTGAGTGAGTGGGTGACTCACCAGCAGAGCACCGGCCTCGGCACCTGACTGTAGCACCAGATCGTCCCTGCAGGAGGAGAGCACGGCAGGTGCGGGAGAGGAGGGGGGGGAGGAGGGGAAGGAGAGACACATAAGCAAGGACCAAGAGTGAGCAGGTGTGTTTCAAGTCGACTCAAAGCATACTCGCCACCTGACTGCAGCACCAGACCGTCCCTGCCACAGGCGAGCACGGCAGGTGGGGGAGGGAGGGGGAGGGGGGGGGGGGGGGAAGGGGAGTCACACAACCAACGACGAAGAGTGAGCAGGTGTGTTTCAAGTCGACTCAGAACATACTCGCCACTGACTGCAGCACCAGACTGTCCCTGCCACAGGCGAGCACGGCAGGTCGTGGGAGCGGGGGAGGAAGAGCAAGGCTGCTTGGACGTACTAGTTGCGAGTGTGGGAAGTCAGAGGGACGGAAGAAGGGATGAGATGAGGGAACAGCGTGCGGGGAGAGAGCAAGGGACACGTGAAGAAATGATGTAAAGGCGGGAGAGATGTAAAGGCGGGAGGGGGTTGGAGAGAGGGGGTTGGAGAGAGGGGTTGGAGAGAGGAGGTTAGGAAAGGGAGGTTGGGCAAGGGGGGTTGGGGAAGGAAGGTTGGGAAGAGGACGATGGGGAGGGCAGGTTGGGTTGGGCAGGGAAGGCAGGCCAGGGAAGGCAGGCCAGGGAGGCAGAGGTGGAGGGAACGTACTTGGACGTGCCCTCAGGGAAGCTGATGTGGTGGATGACAGGTGTCGTGATGTTATTGGTCTGCAGGAACTCAAACAGCCTGAGGGAGACGGATGGGGCACATGGGATCAGAGGGCATGGGGGAGGTGCATGGAAGGCAGTTGAGTTGAAGTGATAGCAGAACGAGCGGAGGCGTCAGGCTAGACTGATGAAGGGAAGCCCAGCAGGCTCAACAGTCTCAAGAGGCTCAAGAGGCTCATGGTGCTGTGGCTGGCTGGAAGTCCAGAAGGCTGCTGGATCAGCCTCAGGAGATGCATGCCTGCCTTTGGGTAGTCGCTCACTGAGGAGCTGCGTGCACGCCTGCCTGCCTGCAGTGGCACCAGCGGGACAAGTGGGCACAGCAGATTGGCACACACACCAGCCCACCCGTGCACCCTTCCGCCCATACGCCCATGCACCCAGCCTTGAACCCATGCACCCAGCCTTGAACCCATGCACCCATCCATGTGAGCACCACTCTCACCTGCGGCTGCTGTGAACACGGCTAACGGTGCTGTCCTCTGCCTGGGGTGGCACGTGCGCCAGCAGCATCACAGCGTCCAGCCCCTCCAGCGCCTTAAGGTCCTCCTCACTCTCATCGCCCCGCACACTCACTGCAAAGCGCGCCGCTCCTGCTTGGACAGAGAGGAGACGAGAGAGGGAAGGAAGGGAGGAGACGGAGGAAAAAAGGACAACATGTGAGGGCAGAGAATTGAGCAGTCGCAGTGAAGCGCGACGCACCCAAACGAACAGGGGGGACGTAGAGAAGGAGGGAAACGGGAGGAAATGAGAGAGCAGACGGAAAACCCGGCATAATTCCGATGCACAGCCCACTAACCTTGCGGCAGGTGCTTGTGAACGCCCAGCTTGGCCTGCTCCAGGGAGAGCAGAGCCACGGCGTTGGGGAGAGGCGCGGCTGCAAGGGCCTCCACCGGCACCAGCACTCCCACGCCCACCTCCTGCAGCCGCCTCAGCGCCAGACGCTGATAGGGGGAATGCAGAGAGTGGCATGGGAAGTGGGAGGGGGAGGTAAGCGGGGTAAGGGAAGAGTGGGGTGGCTGTGAGGGCTTCCACCGACACCAGCATGCACAACCCCCCCTCCTGCAGCCGCCTTGGGGGCAGACGCTGATGGGAGGGGAGGGAGCGATGAGAGGGGAGGGAGCGATGGGAGGGGAGGGAGCGATGGGAGGGGAGGGAGTGATGGGAGGGGAGGGAGCGATGAGAGGGGAGGGAGTGATGGGAGGGGAGGGAGCGATGAGAGGGGAGGGAGCGATGAGAGGGGAGGGAGCGATGGGAGGGGAGGGAGCGATGGGAGGGGAGGGAGCGATGAGAGGGGAGGGAGCGATGGGAGGGGAGGGAGCGATGGGAGGGGAGGGAGCGATGGGAGGGGAGGGAGCGATGGGAGGGGAGGGAGCGATGGGAGGGGAGGGAGCGATGGGAGGGGAGGGAGCGATGGGAGGGGAGGGAGCGATGGGAGGGGAGGGAGCGATGAGAGGGGAGGGAGCGATGAGAGGGGAGGGAGCGATGAGAGGGGAGGGAGCGATGAGAGGGGAGGGAGCGATGGGAGGGGAGGGAGCGATGGGAGGGGAGGGAGCGATGGGAGGGGAGGGAGCGATGGGAGGGGAGGGAGCGATGGGAGGGGGAGGGAGTGCAATGGGAGGGGAGGGAGCGATGGGAGGGGAGGGAGCGATGGGAGGGGAGGGAGCGATGGAGGGGAGGGAGCGATGGGAGGGGAGGGAGTGATGGGAGGGGAGGGAGCGATGAGAGGGGAGGGAGCGATGAGAGGGGAGGGAGCGATGGGAGGGGAGGGAGCGATGGGAGGGGAGGGAGCGATGAGAGGGGAGGGAGCGATGGGAGGGGAGGGAGCGATGGGAGGGGAGGGAGCGATGGGAGGGGAGGGAGCGATGGGAGGGGAGGGAGCGATGGGAGGGGAGGGAGCGATGGGAGGGGAGGGAGCGATGGGAGGGGAGGGAGCGATGGGAGGGGAGGGAGCGATGGAGGGGAGGAGCGATGGGAGGGGAGGGAGCGATGGGAGGGGAGGGAGCGATGGGAGGGGAGGGAGCGATGGGAGGGGAGGGAGCGATGGGAGGGGAGGGAGCGATGGGAGGGGAGGGAGCGATGAGAGGGGAGGGAGCGATGAGAGGGGAGGGAGCGATGAGAGGGGAGGGAGCGATGGGAGGGGAGGGAGCGATGGGAGGGGAGGGAGCGATGGGAGGGGAGGGAGCGATGGGAGGGGAGGGAGCGATGGGAGGGGAGGGAGCGATGGGAGGGGAGGGAGCGATGGGAGGGGAGGGAGCGATGAGAGGGGAGGGAGCGATGAGAGGGGAGGGAGCGATGAGAGGGGAGGGAGCGATGAGAGGGGAGGGAGCGATGGGAGGGGAGGGAGCGATGGGAGGGGAGGGAGCGATGGGAGGGGAGGGAGCGATGGGAGGGGAGGGAGCGATGAGAGGGGAGGGAGCGATGGGAGGGGAGGGAGCGATGAGAGGGGAGGGAGCGATGGGAGGGGAGGGAGCGATGGGAGGGGAGGGAGCGATGGGAGGGGAGGGAGCGATGAGAGGGGAGGGAGCGATGGGAGGGGAGGGAGCGATGGGAGGGGAGGGAGCGATGGGAGGGGAGGGAGCGATGGGAGGGGAGGGAGCGATAAGAGGGGAGGGAGCGATGGGAGGGGAGGGAGCGATGGGAGGGGAGGGAGCGATGGGAGGGGAGGGAGCGATGGGAGGGGAGGGAGCGATGAGAGGGGAGGGAGCGATGGGAGGGGAGGGAGCGATGGGAGGGGAGGGAGCGATGGGAGGGGAGGGAGCGATGGGAGGGGAGGGAGCGATGGGAGGGGAGGGAGCGATGGGAGGGGAGGGAGCGATGGGAGGGGAGGGAGCGATGGGAGGGGAGGGAGCGATGAGAGGGGAGGGAGCGATGAGAGGGGAGGGAGCGATGAGAGGGGAGGGAGCGATGAGAGGGGAGGGAGCGATGGGAGGGGAGGGAGCGATGGGAGGGGAGGGAGCGATGGGAGGGGAGGGAGCGATGGGAGGGGAGGGAGGGATGGGAGGGGAGGGAGCGATGAGAGGGGAGGGAGCGATGGGAGGGGAGGGAGCGATGAGAGGGGAGGGAGCGATGGGAGGGGAGGGAGCGATGGGAGGGGAGGGAGCGATGGGAGGGGAGGGAGCGATGGGAGGGGAGGGAGCGATGGGAGGGGAGGGAGCGATAAGAGGGGAGGGAGCGATGGGAGGTGAGGGAGCGATGGGAGGGGAGGGAGCGATGGGAGGGGAGGGAGCGATGGGAGGGGAGGGAGCGATGAGAGGGGAGGGAGCGATGGGAGGGGAGGGAGCGATGGGAGGGGAGGGAGCGATGGGAGGGGAGGGAGCGATGGGAGGGGAGGGAGCGATGGGAGGGGAGGGAGCGATGGGAGGGGAGGGAGCGATGGGAGGGGAGGGAGCGATGGGAGGGGATGGGAGCGATGAGAGGGGAGGGAGCGATGAGAGGGGAGGGAGCGATGAGAGGGGAGGGAGCGATGAGAGGGGAGGGAGCGATGGGAGGGGAGGGAGCGATGGGAGGGGAGGGAGCGATGGGAGGGGAGGGAGCGATGGGAGGGGAGGGAAGTGATGGGAGGGGAGGGAGCGATGAGAGGGGAGGGAGCAATGGGAGGGGAGGGAGCGATGGAGGGGAGGGAGCGATGGGAGGGGAGGGAGCGATGGGAGGGGAGGGAGCGATGGGAGGGGAGGGAGTGATGGGAGGGGAGGGAGCGATGAGAGGGAGGGAGCGATGAGAGGGGAGGGAGCGATGGGAGGGGAGGGAGCGATGGGAGGGGAGGGAGCGATGAGAGGGGAGGGAGCGATGGGAGGGGAGGGAGCGATGGGAGGGAGGGAGCGATGGGAGGGGAGGGAGCGATGGGAGGGGAGGGAGCGATGGGAGGGGAGGGAGCGATGGGAGGGGAGGGAGCGATGGGAGGGGAGGGAGCGATGGGAGGGGAGGGAGCGATGAGAGGGGAGGGAGCGATGAGAGGGGAGGGAGCGATGAGAGGGGAGGGAGCGATGAGAGGGGAGGGAGCGATGAGAGGGGAGGGAGCGATGAGGAGGGGAGGGAGCGATGGGAGGGGAGGGAGCGATGGGAGGGGAGGGAGCGATGGGAGGGGAGGGAGCGATGGGAGGGAGGGAGCGATGGGAGGGGAGGGAGCGATGAGAGGGGAGGGAGCGATGGGAGGGGAGGGAGCGATGAGAGGGGAGGAGCGATGGGAGGGGAGGGAGCGATGGGAGGGGAGGGAGCGATGGGAGGGGGAGGGAGCGATGAGAGGGGAGGAGCGATGGGAGGGGAGGAGCGATGGGAGGGGAGGGAGCGATGGGAGGGGAGGGAGCGATGGGAGGGGAGGGAGCGATGGAGAGGGGAGGGAGCGATGGGAGGGGAGGGAGCGATGGGAGGGGAGGGAGCGATGGGAGGGGATGGGAGGGGAGGGAGCGATGAGAGGGGAGGGAGCGATGGGAGGGGAGGGAGCGATGGGAGGGGAGGGAGCGATGGGAGGGGAGGGAGCGATGGGAGGGGAGGGAGCGATGGGAGGGGAGGGAGCGATGGGAGGGGAGGGAGCGATGGGAGGGGAGGGAGCGATGGGAGGGGAGGGAGCGATGAGAGGGGAGGGAGCGATGAGAGGGGAGGGAGCGATGAGAGGGGAGGGAGCGATGAGAGGGGAGGGAGCGATGGGAGGGGAGGGAGCGATGGGAGGGGAGGGAGCGATGGGAGGGGAGGGAGCGATGGGAGGGGAGGGAGGGATGGGAGGGGAGGGAGCGATGAGAGGGGAGGGAGCGATGGGAGGGGAGGGAGCGATGAGAGGGGAGGGAGCGATGGGAGGGGAGGGAGCGATGGGAGGGGAGGGAGCGATGGGAGGGGAGGGAGCGATGGGAGGGGAGGGAGCGATGGGAGGGGAGGGAGCGATAAGAGGGGAGGGAGCGATGGGAGGTGAGGGAGCGATGGGAGGGGAGGGAGCGATGGGAGGGGAGGGAGCGATGGGAGGGGAGGGAGCGATGAGAGGGGAGGGAGCGATGGGAGGGGAGGGAGCGATGGGAGGGGAGGGAGCGATGGGAGGGGAGGGAGCGATGGGAGGGGAGGGAGCGATGGGAGGGGAGGGAGCGATGGGAGGGGAGGGAGTGATGGGAGGGGAGGGAGCGATGAGAGGGGAGGGAGCGATGGGAGGGGAGGGAGCGATGAGAGGGGAGGGAGCGATGGGAGGGGAGGGAGCGATGGGAGGGGAGGGAGCGATGAGAGGGGAGGGAGCGATGAGAGGGGAGGGAGCGATGAGAGGGGAGGGAGCGATGAGAGGGGAGGGAGCGATGGGAGGGGAGGGAGCGATGGGAGGGGAGGGAGCGATGGGAGGGGAGGGAGCGATGGGAGGGGAGGGAGCGATGGGAGGGGAGGGAGCGATGAGAGGGGAGGGAGCGATGGGAGGGGAGGGAGCGATGAGAGGGGAGGGAGCGATGGGAGGGGAGGGAGCGATGGGAGGGGAGGGAGCGATGGGAGGGGAGGGAGCGATGAGAGGGGAGGGAGCGATGGGAGGGGAGGGAGCGATGGGAGGGGAGGGAGCGATGGGAGGGGAGGGAGCGATGAGAGGGGAGGGAGCGATGAGAGGGGAGGGAGCGATGAGAGGGGAGGGAGCGATGGGAGGGGAGGGAGCGATGAGAGGGGAGGGAGCGATGGGAGGGGAGGGAGCGATGGGAGGGGAGGGAGCGATGGGAGGGGAGGGAGCGATGGGAGGGGAGGGAGCGATGAGAGGGGAGGGAGCGATGGGAGGGGAGGGAGCGATGGGAGGGGAGGGAGCGATGGGAGGGGAGGGAGCGATGGGAGGGGAGGGAGCGATGAGAGGGGAGGGAGCGATGAGAGGGGAGGGAGCGATGAGAGGGGAGGGAGCGATGGAGGGAGGAGCGATGGGAGGGAGGAGCGATGGGAGGGGAGGGAGCGATGGGAGGGGAGGGAGCGATGGGAGGGGAGGGAGCGATGGGAGGGGAGGGAGCGATGGGAGGGGAGGGAGCGATGGAGGGAGGGAGGGGAGGGAGCGATGGGAGGGGAGGATAAATCAAGGTGATGGAGGATCACCAAGGGTCGTCATCACATCACATCCAGAGCAGAGTGGCTCAGACTGGAATCATCAAAGGCTGCTGTGAAATCATCAGCAGTGCGGTGCTGACATGCAGCACACACTGCACAGCAGGCAGCACGTTGGCTGGACTGCTCTCATATGACACGCACTTGCAACGGCTCTCATCACTGCCACCCTCAGGCCGGGACTACCAAAGACTTGATTGACTCCCACCCCAAGTTGATGTGATCAGACCCCCACCCACAACTGATCTGATAAAATCAAATCTTCACTTGCAGCTGATCGGATCAAATAAAATCCCCACTCACAGCTTCCTTGTCGTCAGCAGATGGGGCCTGGCGGAGCAGAATGCTGTCCACAGTTGCCAGATCCTGTGAGGGGGAGGGATGGAGAGTGGTTGAGAGAGGTGTTGAGGAGAACAAAAAGTGAATGCTATACACTGTGGTCAGATCCTGAGGTGAGGACGGGGGAGGGTGGAGAGAGGTACAGAGGGATTGGGAGCCGTGCTGTGCTGAGACAAGAGAACATGCTGTTTAATGGGGAAGGAATGACAGATGTTCAGAGGGGTGGAGAGTGGGCGGGATTGAGGTTGGATGGAATGAGCAAAGGAGTAGGTGGAGGAAGGGGGAGAGAAGCAAGAGTGCAAGAGGGAGGGAGTGAGTGAGGGAGGGGGAGATGGGAGTGGAATGGAGGTGGGGAGGTGTGCACCTTGAAGGGCATGCCGACAGCCATCTTGCACGCGAGAGCGCGGTAGAGCGCCTCGGGGTTCTGGTGTGTTGAGAGAAGCGAGGAATGAGAAGATTCGCACCAAGCAAAGCAACGCAAAAGGAAGCAACAAAAGAACAAAACGGGAAAGAAAGAACGGAGGGGTGAAAGAAAGTCAGGCAAACAAAAAAACGAAAAGGCTTACACTCTGGAAAAAAGAATCAAGCTGGAGTGATGTATGCTCTTGCTCCCTCCCAGGAGACACAGGAAATCACCAGCATAGCATGTTCATCGCACCTTGAGCATGGCAGCATCGACGGACATGAGCACAGAGCCATCGCGGTGCAGCATCCCCCTGAAGTCAATGGCGTCTCCCTGGTGAGAGGATGGGTGGAGAGGAGGGGAGGAGAAGAGGAGAGGAGGAAAGGAGGGGAAGAAAGGAAGGAGGGGAAGAAATGAAGGAAGCAGCAACGAAAGACCCCTTTTTGCGGACGCACAGAAGTTAAGGAGAGGGCAAAGTGGGGGGACAGGATGACATGCTGCTGGGAGTAGAAGCGGTTGACATGGAGGTGAGTCGAGGGCAAGGCAGGCAGGCAGGGCGCACGGCATTCAAAGCGAGACGCACCTCCTTCTGCAGAGGCAGCTGGCCGGAGCGGCGGGAGAACTCAAAGTAGCTGCGGTGCTTCTCCTCAAAGTCCTCCTGTTGACAGAGCAGGGCGGAGAGGGGCAGAGAGGGGTGAAGAATAACAAAGGCTAGCTCTTTGATATTCTGTTCCTTTTAGATGCATTTGAGCCAGCATGCAGTGATTGTGAAGCAGTGTCCAGTGCAATAGTGATGTTTCTTTTCCAGTGCCCGCGCTGGTCAGCACATGCTCATCCACTCGTTTGAACTAAGATTGAATCTCGACCGCTTGCTCTAACCACACTCACCACACCCTTGCCCAGCTAGGCAGCGTGCATGCCATAGTTAGCAAGTGCAGAGCACCTGTCGATTTGACAAGTGATTTGATCTGCTGAGGGTGCCTCACCATTACCATGTGCTCAAATGAGGTGACTTTTGAGTCAACTCAAAGGTCACCTCGAGTGCAGAGCACGGCTCGATTGCATCTGCTGCACGAGCCTCACCATGACCATGCTCAGATGAACGAATCTGGACCACTCATGGGAACTCTCCACGCCCTTTGTTAGAGAGCGCAGCGCAGAGAGCACAGCTCCATCTCGCCATACAAATCTGGACCACTCGTTGAGACTCACCACGCCCTTGCCGAGCTTGGCGGCGCGCATGCCGTAGTTAGCGAGAGCAGAGCACGGCTCAATCTCCTCCTCAGGAGCCTCTGTGAGCGACACTCGGATGGTGTCACCCAGCCCGTCCTGATGGGGGGGAGGAAGGCGAGGGGAGAGGCGTGATATGTGATTGAGAAGGAACCTTTAAACGGCCTCTGTGAACGACACTCGGATGGTGTCGCCCAGCCCGTCCTGATGGGGGTATTTGAGGGACGGGGAGGGGCACGGGGGGCGAGTGGGGGAGGCGGGAAGGGGGGGGACAAGGGGAGGTCCGTTCAGGCACTCGGATGGAGCTTCCAGCCCGTCATGTGGGGAGGGGAAGGGACGGGGAGGGGAAGGGACGAGGAGGGGAAGTGACGAGGAGGGGATTGGACGGGGAGGGGAAGGGCGGAGTGGGTAAGGGCGGGGAGGGGAGGGGCGGAGTTAGAACGGGTGGGGAGGGTCGGGGTGGGAAAGGGCGCGTGGGGAAGGGCGGGGTGCACAGGGTGGACACAAAATGCTCAGTGAGCGGCACTGGGGGCAGAGACAGTGACCATTGGGGGTGAAGGAGGGCGAGGGCGAAAAAAAATAGCACATCCTCGGCGCCTGCCTCCAGTCTTACATCCCCCTCTCCCCCCCCCCTCTCACCTGCAGCAGCGCGCCAATGCCAATAATAGGTAGACCCCTCCCCACCACACCCCACCCCAAACCTCCCACCTGCGTGCACCAGTACCAGCGGCAGCAGCGAGCAGCTCACCTGCAGCAGCGCGCCAATGCCAATGGCAGACTTCATGCGTCCGTCCTCGCCCTCCCCGGCCTCCGTGACCCCCAGGTGCAGCGGGTAGTTCCAATCGGGGCCCGCACTCCTGAGCTGCGCGGCCAGCAGGCGGTAGGCGGCGACCATGACGACGGGGTTGCTGGCCTTCATGGAGAAGACGAAGTTGTGGTAGTCGTGCTTGCGACAGATGCGCGCGAACTCAAGGGCTGATTCAACCTGAGTTCAAGGGGCACAGTGGGGTGGAATGTGGTTCACAGAGGTTGTGAGGGGTTGCTGGGCTGGCCTTCATGGAGAAGACGAAGTTTGTGGCAGTCGTGCTTGCGGCAGATGCAGGCGAACTCAAGGGCTGACTCCACCTGTGACAAAGGGGTGAAGTACAGAGTGTGGGGTGGAATCCGGTTCAGTAGAGTGGGGAAAGGTTGATGGGCTGCATGGAACTTCATGGAAGAAAACAAGTCGTGGGAGAGAGTCATGCATGGTTGCAGCAGCAGATGCGTGCTAGCTAACTCAAGAGCACACATGCCATCCCCCCAGTGCAGACTCGCCGTTTAACATGTGCTGACTCACCATGCCACGTGGCGAGTCGCCATAGTAGCTCATGATGCGATCGGACAGGCTGCCGTGGTTGGTGCCGATGCGCATGGCCCGCCCCAGCTGCTTGCACTTGAGCACGAGCTTGGAGAACACCTGCACTCGTGTGAATGATGGCAGATGAATGGACAAGGACGCACATGGGTGGGCCATGGCCGCACAGGAACACACATGAGGCCATGAGGCATGCACGTGAGCGTGTGGGATGCATTCTCGCCCCTCGTCCTGCACTCTCCTCCACAACCAAACTTCCCACCACGAATGTCTCTTTCCTCCCATCCCCCTTTCCAACACCCCACGCGCATTTCCAGCCCCTAACTCTCAACGCACTGATCCTCCTCCTCATACCTCCTTCGCACCCCCATGCACTCCACCCGCCCCTCGTCCTCCTGCTCGCACCTCCTATCCGTCTGTGATCCATCCGCCCCCCTCACACGCATCCTCTCGTCCCATCCCTCTCCTTCGCGTGCTCCCGCTGTGCCTGCTGTCTTGAATCTAACCCTCTGCTGCACCTCCTAGTCGTGCTCCAGCAATATAGCCTACACCCTCTGTCTCGCGCCCTCTTCCTCCTCACACTACATATGCGCCCGCCCCGCCTGTCTTTGCATCGCTTGATAATCCACGCCCTCACCTCGGGGTGCGCCAGCCCCTGCTGGTAACCCTCGTCCGTGTACTGGTCTGGCCTCAACCATGCGTCCTCTACACTCGTCTCATTATCCATTTCTGCTTCTGCGTTGCTCGATCATCTATCCACTCTTTGTCCCGCCACCTCATCTCGTCGGTGTGCACCGGCTCCTGCTGACTGCCACCTCTCCTCCGTGTCGTCGCCGTTGCTCCCGACCACCTCTCATGCATCCTCTCCTCCCCACACTACACCCGCTGCTGCTTTTCCGTCTCGTCAGTCAGTTCGACTCTCCTTCTCTGTCTCGCCACCTCACCTCGTCAATGTGCTCCAGCTCCTGCTGGTAGCTCTCATCCGTGTACTCCACCGTCTTGAACACCGCGCGCGTGTCCGCTGCAGTTGGGCCAGAGGCAAGCGCAGAACGTGACAGCAAAGGGGATGGGAGTGTGAACGTGCCAGTCAGCAATGCGAGCAAATGTGTGCGCAAGAATGGAGCAATAGCATGCAAGTATGGCAGGGGCAGGGGCAGGGGCAGGGGCAGGGGCAGGGGCAGCGGCAGGGGCAGCGGCAGGAGCAGGGGCAGCGGCAGGGGCGGGGTCAAGGGTAAGGGGCGGAGGCAGGGAAGGGGGAAGGTTACCGTAGTTGCCGGGGTTGATGCGGATCTTGTCAAAGCAGTCCGCCACGCGCAGCGCGATGGTGGGCGCAAAGTGAATGTCCGCCACCAGCGGATTGTTGTAGCTGCGGAGGGGTTGAGGGGGGTGGGAACGGGATGAAGGGGAGGAATAGGGAGGTGGCACGCGGAGAGGGCAAGGGGCGAGAGGACAGCGTTAGAGGAGAATGATATCCAGAGGACAGAGAGAGAATGGGTGGACAAGAAATGGGGTTGGAAGGCGAGGAATCGAGTGTGAGAATATGACATCCATTGTTGGTGCGAACAAATCGCGTTGGTGGATGGGATGGGCGCACGGGGAGACAGACGAGGGCAGGCGCACAAGGGAGACAGAGGAGGGCATGTGCGTAAAGAGTTCACTTTATTTATCTGTTGCCCAACACCCGTCGAACTCTCTCTCTCTCTCTCTGCCAAGCTCTTCCCAATACCCGTTTCCGTCACAAACCATCCCCCTTCCCACGCCCTGCAAGTCCCTTCAACTCATGGCCCCGCGTTCGACTCGCTAGTCACACTCACTTGGACTGCACCGCACCGTACTGCACCGCACCGCACTGCACCGCACTCACTTGGCCTGCACCGCACCGCACTGCACCGCACTCACTTGGCCTGCACGAGCTTGTTCTTGATCTGCTCGCACGCCTCCGCCTCCTTGCGCCCCTGCACCGTGATACGGCAGATCTCCGCGCCGCGATCCGCGATGCGCATCACCTAGTCACACGAGAAGATGCGGGAGATGGGTGGGGGGAGATGGAAGGAGCGTGCAGGGAGTGACGCGGAGAGAACGTTAAGGTTCGAGCTCAAAACCACTGTAGTACCCTTTTTTAATTTAAGAAGATACAAAGTGCGAAAAAAAAAAGTCACGAGCCAAATCTCGACGCAAGTGAGGATGATCGTAACCGACCGCTGAGAAGAGCTACAGTAGGCATTCCCGTCACGGCCATTACCCGTCACATGCTCGCAAATACTCGGTCGAAGTCGACCTCCAATCTCCTTATCGTACGCGTTATAGGCGATTCGATACGAACAACAGCAGCGCAACTCACCTCTTCAACAGTGACCTGCTTGGTGTCGGAGGTGGTCATCGTCTGCACGCGGATGGGGTGGCCGCTGCCCACCTCTAATATCCTAACCACACACGATACAAAACAATTCGATACAAATGTTTTCACCTCTCATACCTCCTCGACAGTGGCCTGCACGTTCTTGGTGTCGGAGGTGGTCATGGTCTGCACGCGGATGGGGTGGTCGCTGCCGACCGCCACGTTGCCCACCATCACCGTGCGCGTCTTGCGCCGAACGGTCTTCGACACCGAGTCCGCGTACTGTAGCCGAGGCACTGCTCACGGAGTCAGCCAGGCGACATTAATTGGTTGACTACCAGTAATATGCATGCGGAGGTGCTCAAATGAGTTGACTTTTGAGTCGACTCAAAAGTCTTCGACACCGAGTCCGCGTAGTGTAGCCGAGGCACTGCTCACGGGGTTAGCAACGAGATTCCCAATCGCTTAGCTACGATGATCCAATTCCGAGTTTCTACTAACGATATGTTGGAGAGTAGCATGTGTACCAATTCGGTTTGGCTTGACTGCCGGAGCCAGAGACAGGTCCTGCGAGAAGGTAGTTCGCGAAGAAATGAGCCTTGTAGTCCACGCAAAGCGAAGGTTCACACCATAAGTCGTGAGCTTTTCCTACAGCCCATAACGATCAGCCGCGTCGGCGTGTGGGCAGTACTTTCGACGCCCATCTATTCTTCAAGCCTAAATGTCATATGCACCAGTACCCTATTCCTCGCTTGGTTGGTCGAATGTGGTACGTGATCGACTGAGAACTAACCGTGCCGCACACAGCACACCATGAACCAATAATAAGAACTGAATGCGAGAACCTACGCCTAGTGGCGAGAGAAAAAAGGAAGAGGGGGGGGAGCGGGGGAGGAGGGGGAGAGAGACATAAATTGACGCCGTTTGGTTGGCGTACTCGCTACACGCACCGAGAATCGGACTGCCGGGGGAAGCGGGCTCGAGCTCAACAACGCCCCCCGAGGCACGGCACGCGAAGCCGTTGTTCACCCGGGCCTTGCCCTTCACGCGCACTTGATTCTGCTGCGACCCGGGAATCAGCGACACGACGCCATTCCCGCTCGCGCTGGGCGTTTTGAGGCCTGACGGCAGCCCGTCGACGCGCCTGAGCTGGCTGAACTCCAGCGACTGTAGCGACCGCTGCGCCATGGCCATGGTCGGCAGAATTCAGTTCCTTACTTCCTTAGTTGGTCGTATTCGGTGAGAGGGAGGCCTTGCAGCAAAGCCAGGCAAAAGCGTTCTTTGCTGGGGTGGAGGGAGTATCGAGGGATGAGTGGATTGGGTCTGGGGAATGTCATCAGAAGATTCGACGCGGTCTCCAACTTCTGTACCTTGCAGATATGTAGCGAACCGAACTGCACCGCATGAAATTAGCGAAGTCTCCAGCCACAAATGCAGCATCCACTCCTCCAAGGTTCATGCTCTTTTATCGAGGTATGCTTTTTCTCTCGCCTGGTCCGCGCGGGCGCAAATGTGTCCACGTGGCAACTCGAAACGATTACAGGAAATTTGGCAGGAGTACAGAGGGAAAAGCGAGGAAAGTTACTGGTGCACGTGGCTGGGCCGCTTCACTGCCGATAAGGTCCTCTTCCATGAATCCCCCTTCGTCTCCAGGTTCAAGTGATTTCGAAGTGGTTGTTAAGGTTTTTCCACAAACCAATGCAAGCATGGAATATGATATGCTAGGGTACCAAAACAGATACAATATCATGTTCCCGTTCCAAAAACGAATATCTGCCTAACACAAACACCAAGGCAAAATAAATTTTGTACATAGGTTTCTCAACTCGGTTTATAAGTATTCGAAAGCAGCTTCTGTCCAAGCAGGGTCAGAGAAACTGCTTCCCTTGCACTATCACCCTCAACCCAAACAACCAGCTGCCTCTGGAAGCCCTACAGGGTCCACCACCGCCTCTCCCTCATCTCCCGACTCGCCATTCTCCACACTCGCACTGCCTCCACTCGTCCCCTCCATCACATCATCACCACCACCCAGCTGCTCCACGCCGTTCCCTTCATCCCTAGAAGACCCCACATGCTTGCGCACAGGCGCAGACACACCGCCCTGCTGCAGCATCAGCTGCTGCTGTTGCTTCTGCCTGCTGGCTGCAGCGGAAGCACCAGCAGCACCTGCTGCCCCATCTCCTCCACGAGGGCTTGCAACGCTCCCTTGCCCCGGCAGCTGCTGCTTCTGCCGTCTGCCTGGTGTCGGCTCGTGACTGTAACCCGGGAACGCCTTGGCTGCTTGATCAGGCGGCAGCAGGCGCTGCTGCTTGCTGCTGCCATCCCTCACCAGCACCAGCGGAGGGGGTTTTTTGAACCCTGCGTGAACGTCCCCATGTCCTCCTGCACTCCCCCCCGCCCGCCTCCCCCCTGCTCCCCCCCCTGCTGCGCCGGTTGGTTGTAACATCATGGCAGGTTGGTTGAGCGTGGTGCCAGGGAGTGGGAGGCGGTAGGGTGCAGGTTGGGGCGGTGGGAATGAGCCGAGCATGGCTGGATGGAGGTAGCCTGCACCCGGTGCTGCTGAGGAATACGGCATACCCGAAAAGGAAGGCATTCCGGAAATAGAAGGCATTCCGGAATTGGAAGCCATTCCTGAAAAAGAAGGCAGGCTTGAAAAGGAATGCATTCCTGAAAAGGAAGTCATGCCCGGAATAGAAAACATTCCGGAAGCGGGTCCGCCGGGGTAAGAAGGCATTCCAGGGAGTGCAGGCATGCCAGAAATGGAATGCATGCCATAACTGGAAGACATGGGCGAAGCATACAGCGGCGACGCTATCCCAGGGACAAACGTCCCTCCAGCAGCAGCAGCTGCTGCGGTGGCAGCAGCAGCTGTGCCGCTCATTGCTGCAGCGGTGCTGGCAGCCATCGTAGCAGCGGCGCCAGAAGCACAGCCAATGAAGGAAGAGCCGCCAGGAAAGAGACTGCTGGCGTTTGCTGCTGCTGCCGCCGCTGCCGCTGCTGGTGATGCTGCTGCTGCTGCTGATGCCACGTCTGCTGCTGACGCTGCTGCTGCGGGTGCTGGTGCCGCAGGTGGGTATGGGTAGGACCAGAGGGGTGGTGGGGTGGAGGGGGAGGCGAGATTGGAAGGGGGTGCCGGAGGAGGGAACGGAGGTGTGAAGGCAGAGGGGAAGGGGAATGACGGGTGGAAGGTAAGGGCGGACGGTGGAAGGGAGGAGGGCGTGGACGGAGTGAGGGGAGAGTGGTGGTTGAGAAGAGAACTCGGCAGTCCAGGCAGGTGATATTGCTGCTGTGGCGGCTGTGACGGCTGGGCTGCAACAACAGCCGGCAGAGCAGGCGAAAGGGAGGCCTTGGAGGGATAACAAGGAGAGGCGATACTGGGGGAGGTGTTATGTGAATGGGAGATTTGCGGGGACGGAGGGCCAGCAGATCTGCCTGTCAAGATACTACCTCCCCCTCCTCCGGCTCCTCCTCTCCCTTTCGTTCCGCCCTTTCCGCCCCCTCCGCCCCTTCCGCTTCCCCCTCCGCCTTCCCGCTTCTGCTTCTTCGCAACACGCTGACGTGGCGTGCTGTTACCATGCGTGTCCAACGCGCCCGATGCTGACGTGGCGTCGCTCTCCGCAGGCGCCCCGTGCGCGCCACAGCTTTCCGCCTTCCGCCCATTGGCCGCGTTGTTATCGCACGGGGTTTGTCTCTTCCGACTTCCTCCGCGACAACGCCCCGCGTGACTGCCCGCGCTCGAGTCCGCGGAACATGTTGCAGCAGCTGGCGCGAGGACAGGCGGAGGCGGAACTCTGATGGCGGAGTGCGCGAGCGGGGTCGTGAGGACAGCGGAAGACGATGGCGTGCGCGCAGGCGCAACAGCTAGGAACGGTGCAGGTGACGCAATCGACGAAGCGCGTGCGTCTCGAACGCACGAGTTCCCATTCTCCTCCTCCGCCGCCACCTCCCCCTCGTCGTTTCCAGGAAGCTGCTCCAAATCGAAGAGAAGCATTCCCGCGCGGTTGGCCGTTCCTTGCCGCTGGTTATCCTGTTCAGCCATATTTGCCCGCACTCCGCCATCTCCCCCCACATCCGCGCCTCTCGATTCTCCCCCCATATCGTCGTTCCCTGCTTCCTTCTCGCTCCTCGCTGCCTCTTGCCCCGCCGCGTCTGTCGCCGCGGTACGCGGTGCGTCGTCGGAGGGATGAGTCACCGTCGCCGCCATCAGCCCGCGTTGCACGCCGCAAATCGCGTGCAGCTCCGCGACTTGCTCTCGGAACGCGGCTTCGTGTCGCAAAATCACCGCGCGAATCGCGGCGAGCTCGCGCGCGCCCAGCTCGGCGCCGGCGGCAGCAGCGGCAACCTCCGCGGGATCCGCGCCGTCGAATGCGGCGGGATTCGCGCCGTGAGCTGCGGCATCATCATCGGACTCATCGAACATCCTGCGAGCATCTGATTGGCCGGGAATGACTAGCGGCAGCGCGACCGTCGCGTTGCGAGGTCGCGGCCTCACAAGCATAGGGGACGCATCGGAAAATGACGGTAAGGCGGCGGCAGCGGCGGCGGCGGCGGTGGTGGAGGCGGAATCCGCGGATGCGGCGGCAAGAAGGGTCGGCGGAAGCGGCGGGGGATATCCCGGGAAGAACGGGGACGGGTGGCAGATGAAGCTTCCTGGCTGTTGCGTGGAGAAGGGGAAGGTTGAAAATGGGTTGTCCGCATCGGGAACGGCGCGCTCGACGGCGTAAGATGCGCGTGGGCGGAGAAACGTATGCGCGGACCCGGATGAGGGGAGATTTGAGAATGGCGGAGGTGGAAGGTGGGCGGAAGACGGGGGGGAAAGCGGAAGGGAGGTCGTGAGGGGAGCCAGCGTGGTCGCGGCTGTCGCGGCGGTGGCGGCGGTGGGTAGCGCGGAGAACGGGAGCGGCTTGAGCGCAGCGGGAAGGAAGGGGAACGGAGTCGCAGCAGCTATTGCGGCGGGAATGACTGGCACTGTAGCAGGTGCGGTTGAATGCGACGCGATCCATCGAGGCACCTGAAGGGAGACGCGGAAGAGACGGGCGGAAGCGGGAGGCGGAAAAGGAAGTGAGGGGGAAAGAAGAGCGTTAGAGGCACAGATGCGGCGGCGAGTCCGAGAAACGAGGGCACAAGATGGTTCAAACGAGAATGACACGTGCGTGACTCGCGTGGAAGGCGGCGCGTGAGAGAGGAAGGAGAGCGTAACGATGGAGACTTGTGAGGGGTGTTTGATAGTAACAAAGTGACAGCACGAGGCATGGGAGACTCATGTAACTCCAAGACTTGATTCGCGCTCGCTGACAAAACACAGAACGCCGAGTATATCAAGGCATCGTCTGTCGAGATTTAAGATGCATCGCGTGCCGTTCCTAATGAGCATTAACGGGCGCACCTCGTGAGCGAGGTAACAGGCGTTTGTTGTCGGCGCGACGGAGCGCGGCGAGTCAGGCGGTGCCATTTCGGCCTCGTTCTTCAGTCGAGCAATGGCTGAGAGCGAGTGCTTGCTGGAACCTACGAAACAGGTTGACCACCGAGAAGCGTGAAAAAAATAAGTTTAACGCAGTGAGACGACAGTATATTGTGTCTACGTTTGCCAATACAGTATATTGTGAACGCTTATTCATTGATCCATACTCGGACAGCCTGAGCACAAGATAACATTGGAGGAACAAGGGTATTCTGTTCAAGTGGCGGTGGCTGTGCGAGTGGTGGTTGAAGCCAAGATACAGGGGGAGGAGGGAAAAGCGAGCAAGGGGAAGGGGGCGCCATAGAGACAACAGTACAGCAGTAGCCAGCCACCATTCGTCGTGCGCGCGACCTGATTCCTGATTGTCTGGAAGGCGTGAGATGTGAGTCACCCGATTCAACCAACACGGCGCGGATGGCAAGGCACGCTGCTGGTGAACTGTGCAATCAGGAAGAAATTGTCTACGAAAGATATTTACGCGGTTGGAACTGATTGGCCTTCCGTGCCTTTGGTGCCAGGTCAGATTGGTTCACTTTTCTGGAACGACGAGTGGCCAGAACAGCTGTACAAAATGCGCACGAAAAAGGCGGTGCTGGGGGGGAGGGGAAAATAGGCGGAGCGGAAGGGCGTGGGGTGCGGACCAGCCTGAGTCCTCCTGACCAAGAAGCGACGAGGAGGATGTGTGGCAGAGGTGGAGGTGTGTGGGTTTGGGGGGGGGGGGGGTGGGGGTAAGATTTGGGAGAGCCCATTGATTCTGGCGGCGTGGCAGTTTGACCAGTGGCGCCCAGACACGGCACGCGGGAAAATATCTCTCAACAAGCCCAGATCCGCTGTCTGCTCCGTGTGGCCGGTTTTGCAACATCGAGCATGCACTTGGAGGACGAACCACAAACTTGGGGGAGATATTTAACCAAAAGGAATGATACTTCCAAAACCTCACGTCAGCCGAATCAGTTTCTGAGTTCTTATGCCCCGCGTGATTTGCATGTGATTCGCACGAACCAGCGTCAACTTGTGGCAGGATTGCTCGTGGTAAATGCGGGCAGCATAGACAGCAAATATATAATGCACTTCCCTGAGAATCCGGCGTGACTCCTATCCGATGGCTTCATCCCCTAACTTTATGGACATACTGCAAGTTTTTCAGGTTTGGGCTGTGATTGCCCAGAAAAAAAACTAGGTTTCGATTGACCCGTTTCAAGGAAGCAAATGCGGCAAGCAGAAATATCTCCATTGCAGAGAAACAAATGTCATCTGCAATCTCAAAGACGAATGTGGTAAATCCAGCTGGCGTCAAAACCGTGGGAATAAGGAAGAGGATCCTGAGACGTTTGACGAAGTGGCTCCGTGAACTCCGCGAAGCACTGTACCTTCAGGGTTGGCTCTGGGGGGGTTGCTTCATATGCCATTGGTCTTGAAAATTAGTAAAGGATGAGAAAGGGTAAATAGCAAGTAGAAAGAAAATACCTTGTTAAGGTTGAAACAAGACAAAGGTGATAAGATAAAGAAACTCTTGAAGTAGAGATTGATTTAGAATGTAAATGCTTTTAATGAGAAGGTTAAAGATAAGATAATCATAAACTTGAAAGAAAAATGATAAAAACATGAAAAGAAAATGAAAGATTAACTAAAATGAAGATATTGAATAAGTGATTGATGAAAAAAGTAAAGGGGGTTGTGAATCAAGAAAACAGGAATGAAATGACTAAGTGAAAGTTGGGTACAAAAGGCAAATCCTAGGCAACTGTACCCCATATGTGCTACCCCACTATAGTGTCAGAACATTATATAGCTTATGCTGTTGTGTAGGCTATAGTGGGGTATCACATAGGGGGTACAACCCAATTAGGGTTTCCTATATGTACCCACTTCATTCATAGTTCATTCATTCGCGTTCTTCTTTCCACATGGAATCAGAGCAGGTCCCCTCCTAGGGACTGTTTCTAGGGCCCACCGAAGCGCGCCCCGAGGCGCGCTTTCCATTTTTTTAGCGACCCTCCGTGTCGCCCCTAGCGGCCCGTTGCGCCGCCCTTACCTACGCGAGCCCGCCCTCACGTCGCGGCCCCGCCGCCCTCACCTACGCGGCCCCGCCGCCCTTAAGTCGCGGCCCCGCCGCCCTCACGTCGCGGCCCCGCCGCCCTCACGTCGCGGCCCCGTCGCCCTTGCCTACGCGGCCCCGCCGCCCTCACGTCGCGACCCCGCCGCCCTCACGTCGCGGCCCCGCCGCCCTCACCTACGCGGCCCCGCCGCCCTTAAGTCGCGGCCCCGTCGCCCTCACGTCGCGGCCCCGCCGCCCTCACGTCGCGGCTCCACCGCCCTTGCCTACGCGGCCCCGCCGCCCTCACCTACGCGGCCCCGCCGCCCTCACGTCGCGGCCCCGCCGCCCTCACGTCGCGGCCTCGCCGCCCTTGCCTACGCGGCCCCGCCGCCCTCACCTTCGCGGCCCCGCCGCCCTCACGTCGCGGCCCCGCCGCCCTCACTTCGCGGCCCCGCCGCCCTCACCTACGCGGCCCCGCCGCCCCACTTCGCGGCCCCGTCGCCTACGGTACCGGCCCCGCCGCCTATCCTCACCGGCCCCGCCGCCTACGACCGCCGAGCCGCCCTGCCGCCGAGCCGCCCAGCCGCCCAGCAGCCGAGCCGCCGAGCCGCCCTGCCGCCGAGCCGCCCTGCCGCCGAGCCGCCCTGCCGCCGAGCCGCCCGGGAGCCGAGCCGCCCAGCAGCCGAGCCGCCGAGCCGCCCAGCCGCCGGGCCGCCCTACTGCCGAGCCGCCCGACCTGCCCTGCCTGGTGAGCACAGCACCACTGTTACTGCGTGCCCTTCCCCTACTGCTTGCACTACTACACTGTCGTCGTCATGGCTACCCCTAGTGTCCTCGCTTTTGACGCTGAGGGTCGAGCCATTGACTTTGAGGTCTGGGTCGACGACCTGCAGCTGTTCTTACAGTGCGATAGGGCGGACGGTCTTTCCCTCTTTGACCTCACCTCTGGCGCCTCTCCTGCCCCTACTGCTGATGCTGACCCCACTGTTCGCTCTCAGTGGGCCACCCGCGATGCTGCTGCACGTCTTGCTGTGCGTCGCCACCTGCCTACCACTGAGCGCGCGCACTTTAGTCAGTACAAGAGTGCTCAGACCTTGTACGACGCTGTAGTTGCGCGCTACTCTTCCCCTGCCACTGCTGCCCTGAGCCGCCTTATGCTACCGTACCTCTTTCCTGACCTTGCTGCCTTTCCCACTGTCGCTGACCTCATTACGCACCTCCGCACTAGTGACACTCGCTACCGCGCCGCCCTTCCTACTGAGTTCTGCGCCAAGAACCCCCCCCCCATGTACATCACTCTCTATTACATAGTCACACGCCTCCCTGACTCCCTTCGCGTAGTCAGGGACCACTTCCTCTCAGTCTGTCCCACCACTCTCACTATCGACCTCCTCGAGAAGTCCCTCCTGGCGGCGGAGAAGAGCATCGTCGCTGTAGGAGCCTCTCGTGGTGACCCTCGCACCCCCATCTTTGAGGGGTGTTCTCCTTCCCCCCTGCTGCCCTCTGTTGCCTCTGCTGCTGCTGCCGACCTGCTTGGTCTTGAGTCGGTCTGCGCGGCGTCTGCCCCTAGCGGGAGACGCCGCCCTGGCAGGGGCAAGGGGGGCAAGGGCGCGGGTGGAACTGGCGGGGGCGGTGGAGGTGGCGGTGGAGGCGGCGGAGGGAGTGGGGGTGGCGGTGGGAGTGGTGGCGGGGGCGGTGGTGGCTGGTGGCAGCAGCGGAGGAGGAGGCGGTGGTGGCGGCAGCGGTGGGAGCGGAGGCAGCGGTGGTGGTGGAGGTGGAGGCGGCGGTGGCGGAGGGGGTGGAGCTGGTCGGGGTGGTGCCCCGCAGCGTAGCGGCTCTGGTGGTGGCCAGCGTCAGCAGCAGCAGCGTTCGCGGGACATCCCCCCGCCCCAGCAGCTCCGTGAGTGGTACACGCAGCGTCAGCGGGGTGGGGGTTTTGGTCCGTGCACCTACGTCCTTCGTTCCGGCGACCGCGCGGGTGAGCAGTGTGGGGGTGCCCACCCCACCCAGCGCTGCTTTGGCCGCCTGACGGACGCTTGGCGTCAGCAGTTCCCCGAGGCTAGTGAGATTCCCCGTTGGGGAGAGCTGTCTAGGGCTGGCGTAGCTATCTTTGATCTTGACTTTGATGCTATCCTTGCTGCCATGTATGCTGTGACTATTAGTGAAGAGGGTGACTGTTACCGGTGTTTCCCGCCCGACCCGGGCATTGGTACTGCTGCGCTAGGTACTTCTGCGGCTGTTGCTCTAGGTGCCAGTGCGTCTGCACTCTCAGGTACTGGTGAGGCTGCGCTCTCAGGTACTGCGTCGGCTTCGGCCTCCCTCACCTTCACGCTTGACTCAGGGGCTTCTCGCTCCTTCTTTCGAGACCGCACCACACTCACGCCGCTTGGCCGGCCGGTTGCGGTCTCCCTGGCTGACCCCTCTGGGGGTCCTGTCCTCTCTCACTTCTCCACTGTCCTCCCGTGTCCGGCTGCCCCCTCGGGCACCTTGTCTGGTCTGTACCTCCCCTCGCTCTCGACGAACTTGGTGAGTGGTGCTGACCTGCAGGATGCGGGGGTTCACCAGTTTACTCCTGCGAGTCAGCGGGTGACCCACTGCTCGGACGCCCGCACAGGCCGACACCTGGCCACGTTTTCGCGTCGGCCGGGGTCGAGTCTCTACACCCTGACCACTGAGTCTCCTCCTGTCCCTGCGTCTGGCCAGGTAGCTGCGTCGGGTCAGGTGTTTGCTGCTGCGTCCAGGTCTGGTCCTGAGTCTGCCCCCTGCTCGTGTCGCCGCCTGTCTCAGGAGACTCTCCTGTGGCACCACCGTCTTGGCCACCCCTCCTTGCCTCGTCTTCGGGGCATGGCTTCCCGTGTCCTTGTCTCTGGTCTTCCCCGGTCTCTCCCTCCCCTTCCTTCGGGACCCGGACCTTCCTGTGTCCCCTGTGTCGAGGGGCGGCTCCGGGCTGCCCCTCACTCCTCCCAGTTTCCCCCGACAGAGGCTCCTCTGCAGACGCTTCACATGGACGTGTGGGGCCCGGCCCGCGTCCGTGGGCAGGGTCACGAGCGCTACTTCCTGCTGGTGGTTGACGACTACTCGCGTTACACCACAGTCTTCCCCTTGCGCAGCAAGGGTGATGTCACTGAGGTGTTGATCGACTGGATCCGCGCAGCTCGTCTCCAGCTCAGGAGGAGCTTCGGCTCGGACTTTCCTGTTCTGCGTCTGCACTCTGACCGAGGTGGAGAGTTCTCCTCTGGCCTTCTGCGAGCCTACTGTCGTGCACGAGGCATCCGCCAGACCTTTACGCTTCCGGACTCTCCACAGCAAAATGGGATTGCTGAGCGCCGCATTGGCATGGTCATGGACGTCGCTCGTACGTCCATGATGCATGCGGCTGCCCCCCATTTTCTGTGGCCGTTTGCGGTTCGGTACGCGGCGCATCAGATCAACCTTCACCCCAGGGTCTCCCGGCCGGAGACCTCCCCAGCTCTGCTGTGGACGGGGAAGGTCGGCGATGCGTCTGCGTTCCGTGTCTGGGGATCTCGGGCGTTTGTCCGCGACTTGTCTGCGGACAAGCTGTCCCCTCGTGCTGCTCCCTGTGTCTTCCTCGGCTTCCCCCCTGACGCCCCAGGGTGGCAGTTCTACCACCCCTCCTCTCGTCGTGTTCTGTCCTCCCAGGACGTCACGTTCGACGAGTCAGTCCCCTTCTACCGCCTCTTCCCCTACCGCACTCCTTCCCTCCCCCCGCCACCGCACTTCCTTGTGCCAGGTCCCCCCCCGGTAGACCCCCTTCCCCCTCAGGGTCCTGCCCCTTCAGGTGTGTCCCAGGTAGACGCAGTCGAGCCGGTCGAGGTTGCTGGTGACTCTGGTCCTGCTGCGGGTGCTGAGCCTGGGGGTGCTGACTCTGGGGGTGCTACGCGCGTGGGTGCTGAGCCTGGGGGTGCTGAGCCTGGGGGTGCTGAGTCTGGGGGTGCTGAGCCTGGGGGTACTGCGACTGGGGGTGCTGAGCCTGGGGGTGCGGAGTCTGGGGGTGCTGAGCCTGGGGGTGCTGCGACTGGGGGTGCTGAGCCAGGGGGTGCTGCGTCTGGAGCTGCTGAGCCTGGAGCTGCGGAGCCTGCGGCCACTGGACCTCCCCTTGTGGCGTCTGGCGGTGCGGGACCTGGCGGTTCTCCGGGTGCTTCGCCTCGGCGGGAGCCCCTCTCTCCACAGGAGCTGCGCGAGTGGTTTGCTCGCCGCTGGAGACGTACTGCTGGAGCTGGAGCTCCTTCGGCTGCTGAGGGTACTTGTGCCGCTGGTCCCGGAGCTGCTGGGCCCTCGGGTCCGCCTGGAGCTGGAGCTGCTGCGGGTGTTGGTGCTGAGACTGCTGCTGTCCTTCCTGGCGGTGGTCCTGCTGCGGGTGCTGCTGGTGCTGCTGGAGGTCCTGCCGCTGGAGGTGCTGTTGGCGCTGGTGCTGCTGCTGAGGGTGCTGTCCCTGCTGTGTCTGGAGTCGCCGCGCGGCCTCGGCCGTACTTCGTTCCACTCCTACAGCAGGTTCTTGGTCTTTCTCCTCCTGCAGCGTGTCCACCGCCTGTTCAGTCACAGTCCCAGTTAGAGCCCGCCTCCCCACTTCCTGCTCCCTCTCCTTACACTGGTCCCACTGGAGGTCTTGCTGAGCGTCGTGAGCCTGCGTCTCGTCCTGCGTCGCCTGTTCGTGCTGCTCGCGCTAGTGGTCGCGGTTCGCGTCAGCGTCCTCCTCCTGTCCCTGGCACGCACCGGATGTCTTTGCGTCCGTCCACTGCTCCTCTGCGTGCCCCTTTGCCTTCTCCTCCTGAGTCCTCCCTTCCTGCACTTACCGACCCAGAGTCCGACTCTCTTCGTGCTGCTAGTCCTACTGTCACACGTCTCCTTGCTACTGTCGTCACTGGCCCCTCTTTTGAGTCCACTGCTGCGTCTGCGCTTATTGCTGAGCTCGTCGACTTTGCTGCTCGCTGTCGTCTAGACTACGCTACCGGTCTTGTTGCTGAGTCTGCGTCTGTCTGTCCTCCGTCCGTCGGGGGTGAGTGTGCGCTTGGCACGGACGTCCTTGAGGACAGGCAGGAGGAGTTCCAGTGTCTGGCTGCTGCTTCACCTCATCTCGCGTCCGTACTACTTGCCCCTGAGGGAGACCCGGATGCACTAGACATCCCGACTCCGCGCTCTTACGCGGAGGCCGTAGAGGGTCCCTACTCCTCTCAGTGGCAGGCAGCTATGGATGCAGAGATGGCGTCCTGGAAGTCCACAGGCACCTACGTTGACGCGGTGCCCCCTCCTGGGGCGAACATCGTCAGTGGCATGTGGATCTTCAGGGTGAAGCGGCCGCCGGGCTCTCCACCTGTCTTCAAGGCGCGGTACGTCGCTCGTGGCTTCAGTCAGCGGCAGGGAGTTGACTACTTTCAGACCTTCTCTCCCACCCCGAAGATGACCACTCTTCGGGTGCTGCTGCACATAGCCGCTCAGCGCGACTACGAGCTCCACTCTCTTGACTTCAGCACTGCTTTCTTGCAGGGTAGCCTGCACGAGGAGATCTGGCTGCGCCGTCCACCTGGCTTCACTGGACTTTCCCTCCTGGCACCCAGTGGAGCCTCCGACGGCCAGTCTACGGTCTCCGCCAGGCACCGCGTGAGTGGCACGACACACTGAGGACTACGCTTGCGGCTCTTGGGTTTGCTCCCTCTACTGCTGACCCGTCGTTGTTTCTGCGCACCGACACTTCTTTGCCGCCGTTCTACATCCTCGTGTACGTCGACGACTTGGTCTTTGCCACAGCTGACACTGCTGGACTAGCCTACGTGAAGTCCGAGCTGCAGAAGAGACACACGTGCACAGACCTGGGTGAACTGCGCAGCTACCTTGGCTTGCAGATCACTCGGGACAGAGCACGCCGCACCATTACCTTGACTCAGTCACACATGGTGCAGCAGGTCCTTCAGCGCTTCGGCTTCACGTACTCCTCGCCTCAGGCCACTCCTCTGTCTACTCGCCACTCGCTCTCAGCTCTGCCTTCGGATGAGTCCGTAGAGTCGAGTGGCCCGTACCCAGAGCTTGTTGGCTGCCTCATGTACCTGATGACCTGCACACGACCTGACCTTGCATACCCTCTTAGCATTCTTGCACGCTATGTTGCTCCTGGGAGACACCGACCAGAGCACATGGCTGCAGCGAAGAGGGTGTTGCGCTACTTGTGCAGTACGTCGGGCATGGGGCTAGTGCTTGGAGGGCGGAGTCCAGTGGTCCTCACTGGGCACGCGGACGCTTCTTGGGCTGACGACCAGGCTATGCAGCGGTCGTCGCAGGGTTACACCTTCAGTCTTGGTTCCGGCTCTGTCTCGTGGCGGGCTACTCGCTCGTCCTCTGTTCTCGGCTCCAGTTGTGAGGCTGAGATCTACGCCGGGGCCATGGCTGCACAGGAGCTTCGCTGGCTCACCTACCTGCTGACTGACCTTGGAGAGCAGCCTCGTTCTCCTCCAGTGCTGTACGTAGACAACAAGGCCATGCTGGCCTTGTGTCGAGAGCAGCGCTTGGAGCACAGAACGAAGCACATTGCTCTCCGTTACTTTCTTGCTCGTGAGCTGCAGCAGCGTGGTCAGTTGCGACTTGCGTACATGGCCTCTGAGGCCAACACTGCTGATGTGTTCACCAAGGCACTTGCGCCTTGTGACCATCAGCGCTTCTGCACTCAGTTGGGTCTTGTACCTGTCTTGCCTCACTTGCTCTCCTCTTGACCTTGCTTGTACTGTCACATATATATACCTGCTCTTGCTTGTCTAGCTCTATATATATATGTGTCCTCCTGCATGTGAACTGGCCTTGTGGCCTTGTCGTTGTGCTCGGACTGTGTGGTGACTTTGTGATCCACCCTGAGCTTGCTGTGCTTTGCGTGACTGGTCTTGTGACCCCTTGTTCTCCCCCACTTTGCCTATGGGGGTGTGTCAGAACATTATATAGCTTATGCTGTTGTGTAGGCTATAGTGGGGTATCCCATAGGGGGTACAACCCAATTAGGGTTTCCTATATGTACTCACTTCATTCATAGTTCATTCATTCGCGTTCTTCTTTCCACATATAGCCTACAGTAGCTATGTCATATAACTCTGACACACCCCCATAGGCAAAGTGGGGGAGAACAAGGGGTCACAAGACCAGTCAAGCAAAGCAAAGCAAGCTCAGGGTGGATCACAAAGTCACCACACATTCCGAGCACAAGTTCAAGGCCACAAGGCCAGTTCACATGCAGGATTACATATATATATAAGGCTAGACAAGCAAGAGCAGGAGTATATATATATGCAACAGTACAAACAAGGTCAAGAGGTGAGCAAGTGAGGCAAGGTAGGTACAAGACCCAGCTGAGTACAGAAGCGCTGATGATCACAAGGCGCAAGTGCCTTGGTGAAGATATCAGCAGTGTTGGCCTCAGAGGCCACGTACGCAAGTCGCAGCTGACCACGCTGCTGTAGCTCACGAGCAAGGAAGTAGCGAAGAGCAATGTGCTTCGTTCTGTGCTCCAGTCTCTGCTCTCGACACAAGGCCAGCATGGCCTTGTTGTCTACGTAGAGCACTGGAGGAGAACGAGGCGGCTCTCCGAGGTCAGTCAGCAGGTAGGTGAGCCAGCGAAGCTCCTGTGCAGCCATGGCCCCGGCGTAGATCTCAGCCTCACAGCTGGAGCCGAGAACAGAAGACGAGCGAGTAGCCCGCCACGAAACAGAGCCGGAACCAAGGCTGAAGGTGTAACCCTGTGACGACCGCTGCGTAGCCTGGTCGTCAGCCCAAGAAGCGTCTGCGTGTCCAGTGAGGACCACTGGACTCTGCCCTCCAAGCACAAGCCCCATGCCCGACGTACTGCACAAGTAGCGCAACACCCTCTTCGCTGCAGCCATGTGCTCCGGTCTGTGTCTCCCAGGAGCAACATAGCGTGCAAGAATGCTAAGAGAGTATGCAAGGTCAGGTCGTGTGCAGGTCATCAGGTACATGAGGCAGCCAACAAGCTCTGGGTATGGGCCACTCGACTCTACGGACTCATCCGAAGGCAGAGCTGAGAGCGAGTGGCGAGTAGGCAGAGGAGTGGCCTGAGGCGAGGAGTACGTGAAGCCGAAGCGCTGAAGGACCTGCTGCACCATGTGTGACTGAGTCAGGGTAATGGTGCGGCGTGCTCTGTCTCGGGTGATCTGCAAGCCAAGGTAGCTGCGCAGTTCACCCAGGTCTGTGCACGTGTGTCTCTTCTGCAGCTCGGACTTCACGTGGGCGAGTCCAGCAGTGTCAGCTGTGGCAAAGACCAAGTCGTCGACGTACACGAGGATGTAGAACGGCTGCAAAGAAGTGTCGGTGCGCAGAAACAGCGACGGGTCGGCAGTAGAGGGAGCAAACCCAAGAGCCGCAAGTGTAGTCCTCAGTGTGTCGTGCCACTCACGCGGTGCCTGGCGGAGACCGTAGACTGGCCGCCGGAGGCTCCACTGGGTGCCAGGAGGAAAAGACCCAGTGAAGCCAGGTGGGCGACGCAGCCAGATCTCCTCGTGCAGGCTGCCCTGCAAGAAAGCAGTGCTGAAGTCAAGAGAGTGCAGCTCGTAGTCGTGGTGAGCAGCTATGTGCAGCAGTACCCGAAGAGTGGTCATCTTCGGGGTGGGAGAGAAGGTCTGAAAGTAGTCAACTCCCTGCCGCTGACTGAAGCCACGAGCCACGTAACGCGCCTTGAAGACAGGCGGAGAACCCGGCGGCCGCTTCACCCTGAAAATCCACATGCCACTGACGATGTTCGCCCCAGGCGGGGGAACCTCGTCAACGTAGGTGCCTGTGGACTTCCAGGAAGCCATCTCTGCGTCCATAGCTGCCTGCCACTGAGAGGAGTAGGGACCCTCTATCGCCTCCGCGTAAGAGCGCGGAGTCGGGATGTCAAGTGCATCCGGGTCTCCCTCAGGGGTAAGCAGTACGGACACGAGATGAGGTGAAGCAGCAGCCAAACACTGGAACTCCTCCTGCCTGTCCTCAAGGACGTCCGTGCCAAGGGCACACTCACCCCCGACGGACGGAGGACAGACAGACTCAGACTCAGCAACAAGACTAGCAGCGTAGTCTAGACGACAGCGAGCAGCAAAGTCGACGAGCTCAGTAACTAGGGCAGACGCAGCAGTGGACTCAAAGGAAGGGTCAGTGACAACAGTAGCAAGGAGACGCGTGACAGTAGGACTGGCAGCACGAAGAGAGTCCGACTCCGGGTCAGGAAGAGCAGGAAGAGAGGACTCAGGAGGAGAAGGCAAAGGGGCACGCAGAGGAGCAGTGGACGGACGCAGAGACATCCGGTGCGTGCCAGGGACAGGAGGAGGACGCTGACGCGAACCACGAGCACTAGTGCGAGCAGCACGGACAGGCGACGCAGGGCGAGACGCAGGCTCACGACGCTCAGCAAGACCTCCAGTAGGACCAGTGTAGGGAGAAGGAGCGGGCAGTGGGGAGGCCGGCTGTAACTGTAACTGTGACGGGACAGGCTGTGGACACTCTAAGGGAGGAGGAGGACCAGTAGAAGGCGGGAGACCAAGAACCTGCTGAAGGAGCGGAACGAAGTACGGCCTAGGCCGTGTGGCGACTCCAGACATAGCAAGGACAGCACCAGTACCCCCAGCGGCAGCACCAGCGCCAGCAGTACCTCCAGCTCCAGCACCCCCAGCAGGACCGCCTCCAGGACCGACAGCTGTAGCCTCAGCGCCAACACCCTCAGCAGCTCCAGCTCCAGTCGTACCCGCAGGCCCAGCAGCTCCAGTACTCCCAGTACGAGCACCTCCGGGACCCGCGGCACTAGCACCCTCAGCAGCCGAAGAACCTCCAGCTCCAGCAGCACGCCTCCAGCGCCGGGCAAACCACTCGCGCAGCTCCTGTGGAGAGAGTGGCTCCCGCCGAGACGAAGCACCCGGAGAACCTCCAGGCTCAGCACCGCCAGACGCCACACGAGCAGGCCCAGCTCCCTCAGGCTCCGCACCCCCAGGCTCAGCACCTCCAGGCGTAGCACCCCCAGGCGTAGCACTCCCAGGCTCAGCACCCCCAGGCTCAGCACCCCCAGTAGTAGCACCCCCAGGTTCAGCACCCTCAGGCTCAGCACCCCCAGTAGTAGCACCCTCAGGCTCAGCACCCCCAGGCGTAGCACCCACACGCTCAGCACCCCCAGAGTCAGCACCCCCAGGCTCAGCACCCTCAGCAGCACCAGAGTCACCAGTAACCTCGACAGGCTCGACTGCGTCTACCTGGGACACACCTGAAGGGGCAGGACCCTGAGGGGGGAGGGGGTCTACCGGGGGGGGACCTGGGACAAGGAAGAGCGGTGGCGGGGGGAGGGACGGAGTGCGGTAGGGGAAGAGGCGGTAGTAGGGGACCGACTCGTCAAACGTGACGTCCTGGGAGGACAGGACACGGCGAGAGGTGGGGTGGTAGAACTGCCACCCTGGGGCGTCAGGGGGGAAGCCAAGGAAGACGCAAGGAGCAGCACGAGGGGACAGCTTGTCCGCAGACAAGTCGCGGACAAACGCCCGAGATCCCCAGACACGGAACGCAGACGCATCGCCAACCTTCCCCGTCCACAGCAAAGCTGGGGAGGTCTCCGGCATGGAGACCCTGGGGTGAAGGTTGATCTGATGCGCCGCGTACCGAACCGCAAACGGCCACAGAAAATGGGGGGCAGCCGCATGCATCATGGACGTACGGGCGACGTCCATGACCATGCCAATGCGGCGCTCAGCAATCCCATTTTGCTGTGGAGAGTCCGGAAGCGTGAAGGTCTGGCGGATGCCTCGTGCACGACAGTAGGCTCGCAGAAGGCCAGAGGAGAACTCTCCACCTCTGTCAGAGTGCAGACGCTGAACAGGAAAGTCCGAGCCGAAGCTCTGCCTGAGCTGGAGACGAGCTGCGCGGATCCAGTCGATCAACACCTCAGTGACATCACCCTTGCTGCGCAAGGGGAAGACTGTGGTGTAACGCGAGTAGTCGTCAACCACCAGCAGGAAGTAGCGCTCGTGACCCTGTCCACGGACGCGGGCCGGGCCCCACACGTCCATGTGAAGCGTCTGCAGCGGGGCCTCTGTCGGAGGAAACTGGGAGGAGTGAGGGGCAGCCCGCTGCCGCCCCTCGACACAGGGGACGCAGGTAGGGCCAGGCCCCGGAGGAAGGGGAGGGAGGGACCGGGGAAGACCAGAGACAAGGACACGGGAGGCCATGCTTCGGAGACGAAGCAGGGAGGGGTGACCAAGGCGGTGGTGCCAGAGGAGAGTCTCGTGAGACAGGAGGCGACACGAACAGGGGGCAGACTCAGGACCAGACCTGGACGCTGCAGCAAACACCTGACCCGACGCAGCTACCTGACCAGACGCAGTGACTGGAGGAGACGCAGTGGTCAGGGTGTACAGGCTCGACCCCGGCCGATGGGTAAACGTGGCCAGGTGTCGGCCTGTCCGAGCGTCCGTGCAGTGGGTCACCCGCCAACTCGCAGGAGTGAACTGGTGAACCCCCGCATCCTGTAGGTCAGCACCACTCACCAAGTTCGTAGAGAACGAGGGAAGGTAAAGACCAGACAGGGTGCCAGAGGGGGCCGCCGGACACGGGAGGACAGTGGAGAAGTGAGCAAGGACAGGACCCCCAGAGGGGTCTGCCAGAGAGACTGCAACTGGCCGGCTAAGCGGCGTGAGTGTGGTGCGGTCTCGAAAGAAGGAGCGAGAAGCCCCCGAGTCAAGGGTGAAGGTGTGGGAGGCCGAAGCCGACGCAGAACCTGAGAGAGCAGACTCACCAGCACCTGAGGGAGCAGACGCACCTAGAGCAGCAGCCTCGCTAGCACCTAGAGCAGCAGCCTCACCAGTACCTAGAGCAGCAGTCTCAATGCCCGGGTCGGGCGGAAAACACCGGTAACAGTCACCCTCATCACTAATAGTCACAGTATACATGGCAGCAAGAATAGCATCAAAGTCAAGGTCAAAGACAGCCACACCTGCCCTAGACAGCTCACCCCAGCGGGGGATCTCAGTGGCCTCAGGGAACTGGTGACGCCAAGCGTCCGTCAGGCGGCCAAAGCAGCGCTGGGTGGAGTGCGCACCCCCGCACTGGTCACCCGCGCGGTCGCCGGTGCGGAGGACGTAGGTGCACGGACCAGTACCCCCACCCCTCTGGCGTGCAGTGTACCACTCACGGAGCTGCTGAGGGGAGGGGATGTCACGAGTGCGCTGCTGGTGCTGCTGCTGCTGCTGGCGCTGACCACCACCGGAGCCGACCCTCTGCGCAGCGCCACCCCGACCAGCTCCACCTCCTCCGCCGCCTCCTCCTCCACCGCCGCCACCTCCGCTCCCTCCGCCACTGCCGCTGCCGCCTCCGCCTCCACTGCCGCCACCGACACCTCCACCCCCGCCACCACCCCCACCGCCACCCCCACCTCCTCCACCGCCTCCACTGCCGCCTCCACCGCCCCCGCTAGTTCCTCCAGCGCCCCTGCCCCCCTTGCCCTTGCCAGGGCGGCGTCTCCCGCTAGGGGTAGACGCCGCACCGACCGACTCAAGCCCAACGAGGTCGGCCGCAGCAGCAGAGGCAACAGAGGGCAAAAGGGGGGAGGGGGAACACCCCTCAAAGATGGGGGTGCGAGGGTCACCACGAGAGGCTCCTACAGCTACTATGCTCTTCTCTGCTGCTAGGAGGGACTTCTCGAGGAGGTCAACGGTGAGAGTGGTGGGGCAAACTGAGAGGAAGTGGTCCCTGACTACGCGAAGGGAGTCAGGGAGCCGGGTGACTATGTAGTAGAGGGTGATGTACATGGGGGGGGGGTTCTTGGCGCAGAACTCAGCAGGAAGCACAGCGCGGTAGCGAGTGTCACTAGTGCGTAGGTGCGTAATGAGGTCAGCGACTGTGGGAAAGGCAGCAAGGTCAGGGAAGAGGTACGGTAGCATGAGGCGACTCAGTGCAGCAGTGGCAGGGGAGGAGTAGCGTGCAACTACAGCGTTGTACAAGGTCTGAGCACTCTTGTACTGGCTAAAGTGCGCACGCTCAGAGGTAGGCAGGTGGCGACGCACAGCAAGACGTGCAGCAGCATCGCGCGTGGCCCACTGGGAGCGAACAGTTGCGTCAGCATCAGTGGCGGGGGCAGGAGAGGCACCAGAAGTGAGGTCAAAGAGGGAGAGGCCGTCTGCCCTATCGCACTGTAAGAAAAGCTGCAGGTCATCTATCCAGACGTCAAAGTCAATGGCCCGACCCTCAGCGTCAAAAGCGAGGACACTAGGGGTAGCCATGACAGCAGTAGACTAGCAGCGCAAACAGTGGGGTGAGGGCAGTGCTGTGAGAGAGGCGCTGCTCTTACCGGACAGGGCGGCTCGGGCGGCTCGGCTGCAGGGCGGCTCGGCGACTCGGCTGCTGGGCGGCTCGGCTGCTGGGCGGCTCGGCGGCTGGGCGGCTCAGCGGCTCGGCTGCTGGGCGGCTCGGCGGCTCTGCTGCTGGGCGGCTCGGCTGCTGGGCGGCTCGACGGCTCGGCTGCTGGGCGGCTCGGTGGCTCAGCTGCTGGGCGGCTAGGCTGCTGGGCGGCTCGGTGGGGCCGCTGAGAGGGCGGCGTCCGGGGCCGCTGGGAGGAGGCGGCGGGGCCGCTGAGAGGAGGCGGCGTGGCCGGAAAGGTAGGTGGCGGGGCCGCGTCAGGGGCCGCGACAGGGGCCGCGTCAGGGGCCGCGTCAGGGGCCGCGGCAGGGGCCGCGTCAGGGGCCGCGGCAGGGCCGCGTCAGGGCGCCGCGTCAGGGGCCGCGTCAGGGCGCCGCCAGGGGCCGCGGCAGGGCCGCGTCAGGGCCGCGGAAGGGGCCGCGGCAGGGGCCGCGTCAGGGGCCGCGTCAGGGCCGCGCCAGGGGCCGCTTCAGGGCCGCGGCAGGGGCCGTAGCAGGCCGCGTCAGGGCCGCGTCAGGGGCCGCGGCAGGGCCGCGTCAGGGCCGCAGCACGGGCCGCGTCAGGGCGCCGCGTCAGGGGCCGCGTCAGGGCGCCGCCAGGGGCCGCGGCAGGGCCGCGTCAGGGCCGCGTCAGGGCCGCGGCAGAGCCGCGTCAGGGCCGCGTCAGGGGCCGCTTCAGGGCCACGGCAGGGGCCGCGGCAGGCCGCGTCAGGGCCGCGTCAGGGGCCGCGGCAGGGCCGCGTCAGGGCGCCGCCAGGGGCCGCGTCAGGCCGCGTCAGGGTCGCGTCAGGGCGCCACCAGGGGGCGCGTCAGGGGCCGCGATAGGGCGCCGGCAGGGGCCTCGTCAGGGCGCCGCCAGGGGCCGCATAGGGGGCGCGTGGGAGGCGGCGTAGGGGCCGCGTAGGGGCAGCGTAGGGGCCGCTAAAAAAAAATTTTTAGGGCAGGGCGCAATATGCGCGGGCAGCTAAATTTTTTTTTTCTTATGGTGGGTCCTTAGGAAGGAACGGTCCCATGTAGGAACCCGCTCTATACCATGTGAATCAAGAAAACAGGAATGAAATGACTAAGTGAAAGTTGGGTACAAAAGGCAAACCCTAGGCAACTGTACCCCATATGTGCTACAGTAGCTATGTCATATAACTCTGACAGGGGTTGAAGGTAAAACAAATTTGATAATAATAAATAAAAATTGAGAAGAAAGGAGACTTGATAAGATTGAAGAACCCTTAAATAAAGAAGCTTGAATAGAGAAGAATCTTGAACAGAACAATAAAGCTTCAATAGGGAAGCTTGATAAAACAAAGAAGAAGTGACTTACCTTAAAATAGTCTTACTTGTTATATTGAAAGAGCTTTGTAACTTGGAGAAGCCAAGCTTGAATTGTAGATCTTGACTGTTGAAAGGAGAATGAGATCCAAGCTTGAGTGTTGAATAGTTGATCTTGATTGTTGTATGGAGAAGAGTCTCCAAGCTTGAGTGTTGAAAGGTAGAGCTTGAATCTTGATGATAAGAAAGAAAAAACTTGGTGTTGAAGCATTAAAACTTAAAATGCACTAGTCCAAAAGAGGTACATGATGGACTTGAGGAGCAACCATTAATAACAATCCAAAAGAAAGACTATGAAGCATAAACTTCTCTAGAGTTAGAGAACATGGCTATGAGCTTGGGTTGGGAGAGGTTGGTGTAAGAGTGGAGCCTTAGGAGTTGGGCATAAAGAGGAGGACTTTGAAGGTGGCCTTGAGAGAGATTGTAGTGGAACTTGTACAGAGCTTGGGTGTAAAGTGACTTGAAAGTTGTCTTTGAGGAAATGAGGTGAACCCTTTTGTATTTGGTGGAGCTTGATGTTGGATGAAGGATGGGGAAAAGATGAATGATTGTGATTGGTTGAGTTTGATAAGGTGGGGGTAATGAATGTGGCCTTGAATTGAAGGCTTGGTGAGGAGAATGAATGTGGTCTTGAAATTAAGGCTTGGTGAGTGGGATGAATTTGGCTTTGATTTTAAGGCTTGGTGAGTGGAAAGAATGTGGCTTGGATTTGAAGGCTTTGTATGGAATATTTTGTTTGATTGGTGGATGATGGGATGGGAAGGATGATGAGGATAGGAGGAGAGATGAGGTGGAGGATTGATAAGTTTTGATTGGTGAAAAGATGATGATGCTTTGCTGTCTGGAGATATGAAGGGTCTGGTGGCGAGTGGGCATTTTTGCAAGATGCATTTTGTAGGTTCGAAAATTTGGCTGACGAGGAAACTGTGGTGAAAATTCTCGCCACGTGAAACTTTGTCCCGCCACCGTGGTGCCACGCGAGCAACTGCAGCAGTTCATTCCAACAATTGGATCTGCCAGGCTCGAGACAACTCGCCATGAAGCTCTCCGCTTCGCTGTTGCTCATTGTACTCGTTTTTCTTTGTTCATGCTTACCATTCCCAGCTGTAGTATTTTCCTCCGCTAACGCATTATGCGTTCGATCTCCCTTCCATGACGATCTACAGTATGACCTCTATTTCATTAACGCATTTTACGTTGGCAATGTTTCAGGCGTTTGCTCGAGTATGGATCCAGCACCCAAGTCCTCGGAAAAGGTTTGTTCTCTTGCGAATGTGGCTGCACAGGATTGCTTCCTTACCCTCGTAATTTCAGGAATCCACTTCAGCGTGCTTATCCTTCCTCTCCTTGTTGGCTCGCTTCTGCTCCTTACATCCCGGCAATTCTTCCCTGTGGTCGAACTTCATCCGGGCTGGCAGCCTTTCTCATCCTGATGGCATCCTGCTTGTTGCAACGCTCCATGCAGGTCGGTTGCGGCGGTTGTGCTCCTAGTTTCTGGCCTTCTCCTGCCCCTTCCTACTCCTCCCAGCTCACGCTGGAGTCAATCTTGCGACAGAGTCCTCCTTCCTTACGTGTGGCATGAAAGCAAAGTCCATGCCTGCTCTCCCGACTCGTCCGGTCGATTTGGCAGGCAGTCACGCGATCCTGGTTGCCTAGGCCATTGCCAAAGCACCTTGTTGTTGCCTCACAAGCGACTCGGTTGTCTACCGGGCCGCACAATCAGTACCCTGATCAGGAGCACCTTTTAGCTGCTCAGGCACATCTTTCCTCTCAGATGGCAGTGGTACAAAAGACGTCGCTTTCTTTTTCACTTCTCACCCCTCTCCACCATGGTTCTAACCACAACAACGATGCGGTCATGATCGACAATCAGCTTGCTGCTGGGGACAATACCCTGAACGAGCTGGACGATTTTATCGTCGATGAGCTCCTTGACGGAGCTCTGTCAGAACTCCCTGGCGAGCCCGCCGCCAAGAAGCAGTGTGGTGAAGGGATGGCTTCGGACAGTTCCGGAGGTAGCACCATGGTCGAAGCGCCTTGCGCATCCCCGCCAGTGCAGCGCTCGAACTCGTCCGGCAGCTCCGCTGCTTCGGATCCTTCCTCCTCCCGGCCTAAGGCGCCTCCGAGGCCTCGATATGCTTCGGTTTTGTGCCCTCCGCCACCAATCCAGGAGGCTGTGGCTGATCCTGCTCTCGCTGGATCCTCCTCAGGCATGGCCCTCACCGCGCGGTACCGCAATCTTCGCCGCCACCGCCCCAGGGTCGAAGCGGAACTCCGATCCCTAACCCGCGACACGCAGGCCCTGGTGGCCGTAATCTTCTCTGAATCCTCAGAGGAGGTGCGCGACACCATCCTCACCCGCATCATCACGTCAATCACCGGTGTCGCGGCTTTTAACAGGGCGGTGCCTTGCAAAGGTTCACTCTACAATAGTCGTGAGCTAGACTACAGGGTGTTGGCACAAACTTTTCAGAGTGATCATAGCTTTGCATAGTTCCTTAGACTTGCACATCCACATGAGAAATTGGCAAGAGTTTCCACTAGGCAAAGATTGCATTCCATAATGATAGCAATAAAAATTACAGAAATGACTACATCAGGCACCTTGTGGACCTGCCCCGCAGAAGATGGCCGTCGAGCACCCCAGGTCGACGGCAACACCACAGTGATTCCCTGCAGCTCGACGAAGCCTGTCGAGCAGCTCCCTCACTGTGAACGGTCGACTGCTTCTCCCGTACATCCGACGAGGACATCGGCGTCGCCCAAGCGAGGGCGGGGCCAACACTCCATTCCCGTTAACACTCCTCTGTCGTGCTCACGCTTGGGCCCCCAGCCCACACGGCAGTACTTCCACGGAGAAAATTTGTCCTCGACGTGCACCCCACACACAGCACGCCGTCACCGCACCAGCCGTGCAGAAAGGCACGGCACCTACTGCTGCACATCATCGTCCCCGTCGCCAAAGTCGGCCAGACGCACTTGGCCGATAGCGATAGAGCACCGGTTGAAAGCCGGAAAATGCAGCGCCTTCGTCAGGAAGTCAGCCGGCTGCTCGGTGGTCGGGATGTACTTCAGCACGAACTTCCCTCGCCTCACCATGTGCTGTAGCCAGGCGTAGCGTCGCTCCAAGTGCTTGAGGTTGCCCGTCAGCCCCAAGCCCCCACCGACCGTGATGGCCGACTTGTTGTCCACTCGAAGGACAGTCGACTTCCCAGCGTCGAGCAGCTTGAACTCCGCAAGGAGGAAGCGGAGTCGGCGTCCCTCCTTGCCAGCATCCGTGGCAGCTACGTACTCAAACTTGGTCGACGACAATGTCGCGCACTTGATGCGCGAGCTCGACAAGGAGACAGCGGCCCCACCGTAGACGAACACATAGCCGCCCGTACTCGTCCGGTTCTGCTTGTCGCCCGCGTCATCGGCGTCCATGTAGTTGATTAGCTCCAGCGACTCTGGTCCACCGCCAAACTCCAGGGCGGTGTCACGGGTGTCCGTGAGGTAGGCGAGGCAGCAGTCGACCTCGCGCCCGTGCTGGTCGCTCCTCACAGTGAGGCTGCTCCCCAGCTTGCTGCAGGCGAAGGCGATGTCCGGCCTCGTCGTTATCGCCGTGAACTGCAGCGAGCCAACCTTCTGCCGGTATTCCTCCTTCTCGCGCTCCTGCGCCTCTTCGTCGTCGAATGTCAGCTCGGCGTTGGCGTTGACCAAGACCGGTGTCTTCTGGATGCGCCCACCTTGCCCCTCGTCGATGAAGCGCCTACGCAGCTTGTCGGCATAGTTCTGCTGGTGCAGCCACGTCTTCCTCGCCGGCCTGTCGCGCACGATTTCCAGCCCAAGGTACTTAACCACCGGCAAGATCTCGCGCAGCTCGAAGGCGGCCTCCAGCAGCTCCTTCAGCTCCTTAAGCACCGCGATGCTGCTGCTGGTGGCGAGCAGGTCGTCGACGTAGACCAGCACCCAGCAGGTCACTTTGTCGTCGCCGACCTTGAAGTAGAGCGCCGTGTCCACCTGGCTCTTCTTCCAGCCAGCGCCCAGCAGCACACCGTCGAGAGCCCTATACCACAGCAGCGGTGACTGCTTCAGCTCGTAGAGGCTCTTCAACAGCTTGCACACCCGGCCGGTCCCGTCATCGAAGTAGTCCGGCTGGTACATGTACAGCACCTGGTCGAGCTTATTATGCAGGAAAGCGTTCTTCATGTCGAGCTGCATCAGGTTGAGGTCGAGGACGGCGACGATGCTGAGGAAGATCCTCAGCATGACGTAGCTGCTCACCGGCGAGTACGTCTCACCGCAGTCGCCGTCATACACCTGCGTGAAGCCCTTCACGACCAGCATCGCCTTCTCGCGCTTGACGGTGTCGTCGATGCAGTAATTGGTCATCATCACCCACCGGTTCTTCATGATGTTCACCCCGCGTGGGCGTTCGAGCAGCTCCCATGTACCCATGCCGATGAGGCTGCGGATCTCCTCATCCATGGCAGCCTTCACTAATTTTCCCTTCCAGCTCGCAAGCGCTTCCTTCACTGTCATCGTCGCTAAGTCCCAGCGATATTTGAGGTCGGCATGCACGTCAGGGTAGAGCTTCGGCAGATCAACATCCGCCTCTGCATCTTCAAGCAGTGTGGTGAATGCACCTGGCGGCAGGCAGGCGTGGAAGACCATCCACTCCGGTGGCTTCCGAGTTCGACCTGTGCGTTGCAACTCAGGCTTCTCGACCGGAACCTCCACCACGTCACTGTCGGTGGACTCTTCTCCTGCCGACCGTTCCCCTTCCTCGTTGACGTCCTCGTCGTCGACCAGCTGCTTTGACCCTTCGACCGGCTGCTCACCTCCTGCTGACTTTGACAGGGGAGATGCCACTGGCCAGTGCCAAGCAGTTGCGCACCCAGACGGCCTGTCGTGGAGCGAGATGCCACCAGTGGTGCTGCACGCCCATGTGCAACATCATCGTCCGCACGGACTCGACGAGTGTGCGCATCTCCCGCTCAGCCATGCCGTTCTGCTACGGAGTGTAGGGGCACGTCAGGTTGTGGACGATGCCCTTTCTGTTGACGAAGCTGGTAAACTCCTTCCCGAGGAACTCCCCTCCTCGGTCGGAGCGGAGCATCAGCACCGACTTCTTCATTCGCTGCTCTACCAGCACCAGCCACTGCTGGAACTCCCGCAGCACATCGCTCTTCTTAGCAACCGGCATTGCCCACACGAACCGAGTGTGGCGATCCTTCAGCAGTAGGAAGTAAAACTGCCATCTTTGGCAGCCACCCAAAATGGTCCGCACAAGTCAATGTGCACGACAGCCAGTGCCTCCTTGGTGTCCGAGCCCTTGTTGGGGAAGGTGTGCCGCACCAGCTTTCCTCCGACACACGAGACACACGGCGGGTCTGCTCCGGTCGACGGCTTGATGTCGAGCCCAGTAGCAACTTCATGCTTCGCCGAGCTTTTGATCGTATCAACGCCGACGTGCGCAAGCCTCGCATGCCACCGGTCAAGGGTCGACTTCGTCGCCAAGACGATCGTCCGCAGAGCCACCACCTCGGTCGATGGCGACCGCATCGAGCAGGGGCGAAGGTCGGTGCAGAGGACTCGTCCCGTGTAGCGTGCTCGACCGAGCACCTCCCCGGTCGTGGCGACGAGCAGCATCTCGTCGCCATCGCCCTGCAGCTGCACTCTGCTCTCTTTCAGTTGGCCAGCTGACAGCAGGTTCGTATTTACTCCCGGAACATAGAGCACGTCTAGGATGAGGACACATCTGTACTCCCCTTGTAGAGCGATGGTTCCACGGCCCTTGACAAGCTGCAACGCCCCGTTGAAGCCGCGCACGTGCTTCACAATGTCGCTCGGCGCCATGTCGACGAAGGCCGCCTTCGTCCCCATCAGGTGGTGGGAGCAACTGCTGTTGAGCAGCACCGCCATCGGGTTTGCCTGCACATCTGCCTCCACCGCCTGGAAGTCCTCGCCAGCCTCCGGCGCCAGCGAGACTGTCGGCTCCACCATGCCGACCATCGAGCACGACGCCTCCCCATTGCCTCGGCCCTTGCCGAAGGAGTTGTCGACGTCTTTCGTCGACGACGTCTTCTTCGACGTCTGCTTCTCCTTGCGCGACTTCTCATCTCGACGGGGGCGACGACTGGCCGATCGACCGCAGCCTCCCTTGTTGTGTTGTCGTCCTCGTCGCTGTCCTCCCGGTCGGGGCACCCATAGGAAAGATGGTTGGGGTTGTGACAGATCCAGCACTCCTGCCGTCTGTTAGAGACTAAGGACGGAGTCTATGAAGATTAAGGGCCGAAAAATCTCAAAATCGTCAACTATAATTCTGGACAGAAAAGTCGTCGTCATAAGAAACGTTGTCGACGGAAGGTCCACCGTTCGAATGTTATCAAACTCAAGTATAATGTAGCCCTTAACCGTGGCTATCTTTCCCAATTTGATTCGTTTAAAAAAATGGAGTATAACTTGAGTTATGAATTTCGCCGCACTAGGGGGTATGCTGCCATAGAAACTTAACTCAATCACATTTATCTCACAAGTTCACACAAGATCCACACAAGGGAATTTGAATAGCAATAAACCAGGTAGGAGGGGATGAGGAGGACGAGAGGGAAGGTCCCAAGAGATTCCCCAACCAAGGAAACCCCATACCACACAATTCCCCCTTCTATAGGCACCCCAACTTGGACATTTGTCACTTTCCCAACTCATGCCATCCACCTCACCCAACTTGGCCACACTTGCCAAACTGGTTTGGCTTCTCCCAACCACTTGGCATCAATCTACTGTAGAATGATGAATTTCCCAAACCCCAAAAGTCTATACCCCATATCGAGTCACTCCACAAATTCCCATAGTCGTCGCATCACAATCAAAACTTCGAACGATCATATATTTCTCGTTCTTGTTCCGATCGCGACGATTCTTGGTTCGTCGGAAAGCTCTTGAGCAGAGGAGTCACTTCAAATATCTGCTCAAGGCAAATAACACTCACACACACACACACACACTCAGAAAATCCAAACCACACCAAACACAAATTCTTGCACACTCACACCACGCATGCAATGCACGAACATATGATGGGAGGCATTCAGACGTGAATGCAAATGATAGCATCACATAACAAACTCCCCCTCTGGCTGCCTACCATCATCCCACATTCCATAGTTCAAGCATGCACCCTCAATGCACACTCATTCCAGCAAGTTTCATCCCCTTCCAATGCTCAGGTCCAGCGAGGCGCTTGGTGAGAATGTCAGCCGCCTGCTGATGGGTCTTCACAATCTCCAGCCGCACATCCTTGTCCAGGAGCCTCCTCATCCAATGCCACTTTGGCCTGATGTTCTTTGTCAGGCCATGAAGACATGCATTCTTGGCCAGCTTCACAGCTGACTCATTGTCAAATAACATCATAGTCGGCTCCCTCTGACAAACACCAATCTCCTCCAACAAACGCCTCAACCACACCACCTCCTTCGCACCATGATGAAGGGCCATGTACTCGGTCTCACACGAGGACAGCCCCACCTCGTTCTGCTTCTTGCTGCGCCAGCTCACTGCACCACCTCCAAACAGGCACACATAGCCTCCAATGCTAGTGCCATCCGCCTTCACAGAGTTGAAGCTAGCGTCGGTGTAGCAAGTCAAGAGCATCTCCCCCTTGCCCAAATCAGCAGCACCCCATTGCTGTCTTTGCCTCACAGCACTGTACTCCAAACCCACAGATGCTGTAGCACTCATATAGCGGACCAACCTCTTGGCCGCTTCTAGCTGCTCATGACTTGGGCGTGAGACCACACTGGCAAGCCTGGATGTAGCAAAGGCAATGTCAGGCCGCGTGTGGTTAGCCGCGTAGTTGAGTGCCCCAACCATGGAATGAAACAGCTTCCTGTCACTTTCACCCACCACCTCCTCATCAGCACAGGGCTCCACAGTGAAACCCAAAGGTAGTGGGGTGGCTGGCTTTCCTCCATCTTGTAGCCCATACTTCTCAGCCAACCCCTCACAGTAATTCCTCTGGTGCAACCTCAACACTCCCTTGTCGAGGTCTCTCTCCACATGCATCCCAAGGTAATACTTCACAACTCCCATCTTTGAGCACTTCAACTGCATCTCCAGCATCTCCTCCACACGCTCAATCATTGCAGACAACTCAGAGAAGAGAAGGATGTCGTCCAGGTACACCAAGAGCATGAGGAACTCGTTCTTCTCTTGCAGCAGGAATAGACTGTGGTCACATTTATTCTTCTTGAACCCCCCAATCAGCAGTGTTTCCTCCAGCTTGTGGTACCATGTGCGAGAAGCCTGCTTCAGGCCATAGATGGCCTTCTTGAGCCTGCACACCCTGCCGCTCCCATCATCCAACCCCTCAGGCTGCTGCATGTACAGCTCCTCCAGAATGATCCCATTGAGGAAAGCAGTTGTGATATCCATCTGCTTGATCCTCCATCCGCGGTTTGCAGCCATTTCCAACATCATCCTCAGTGTAGTCCCTTTCCCCACAGGAGCAAAGATCTCGTCAAAGTCCTTTCCCTTTGTCTGCTGGAACCCCTTAGCCACAAGCCTTGACTTATAGCGGGCCAGCTCCCCTTCAGGTCCATACTTGTGCCTGAAGATCAGCTTGGAAGAAATGACCTTCTTCCCAGGAGGCAGCTCACATAGCTCCCATGTCTCAATTTCCAAGAGAGATTCGTACTCCTCCTTCACACTCTGCTTCCACTTTTCAGCATCGGGCCCGCTCAGTGCCTCAGCTAGCGTCTTGGGCTCAGGGACGGCTGCCGAGTAGCAGTGTGCTATCTCATCCTTATCACACTGCTCAGCCACACTCCCAGCCCATACCACCTTTGGCTTTCCAAAACTAGGATAGGTCAGCCTGTTAGGAGGGCGCACATCCCTTCTAGGACGGTCAGGCAGACGTTGGGCACGTGGTGGAGCATCTTGCTGCTGCTACTGCTTCTGCTGTTGCTGCTGTTGCTGCTGCTGCTGTTGCTCCTCCACCTCAGGTTCTCCCCCATCCTCAGTCACCCCAGAGAGCTCCTCCTCTGAGACAGTGACCTGCACTTGCCTCGAAGGCCGCTGCACCTCATCAGCCTCAATCATCAGCGGTGTAGTAGGAAGCTTCTGCTGCTCCTGCTTCCACTCCTTGTAGTACAGTGACTCAAGGAACTTCACATCCCTCGAAACAGTCAGCTTCTGGCTGGTCAATTCCCACACCAACCAGCCCTTGTGATCCTTGGCAATCCCCAAGTGCACACCCCATCTCCCAGAAGCTTCCAACTTTTGTCTCTTCTCCTTAGACACATGAAACACCACCATGCAGCCGTAGGCTCTCAGCATATTGATTGCTGGTGCACTCCCATACCACTTCGTGTAAGGGGACCCACTGCTTTTCCCCCACAGTCGCCAGCACCTTGTTCTTCACAAGATTGACCTGCCGCAGTGCAGTCACCCAAAACGGATCCGGCAGCCCTACACGCCCAAGGAGAGTGCGAGCACCTTCGTGCAGGGTCCGGTTGAACCGCTCAGCCACGCCATTCTGTTGAGGGTTGTAGGGCACTGTGAGCTGATGCTGAATGCCCTTCTTCTTCAGCACCGCCTCAAACTCATTGCCAATGAACTCTCCTCCGTTGTCGGTGCAGATCACCTTCACCTTGTGTCCGCTTTCCCTTTGAGCTCTCAGCATGCACTCCTTGAGAACAGCCGCTGCCACCTCCCCCTTAGTCTTGAGAGGGTACACCCACATGACACACGTTTGGTCGTCCACAATGGTTAAGAAGTAGCGGCTGCCCGAGAGCGAAGCAGCCCTCGTAGGGCCCACCACATCCATGTGCACAAGCGTGAGCGGGGCCTTGGCTGGTCCTGTGCCGCTGCTGAAGGGAAACTTCGTGAACTTGGTCTCAAGGCATGTAGGGCAGCTCCCAATTTCCTTTGCTGCCCCCTTCACCTCCAACCCCTTCAAGCTCCCATCCTTCACTAACTTTTGCAGCATTGGAAAATTCACATGACATAGCCTCTCGTGCCACGTCTCCCAATCAGCCTCACCACTCCCAGATGAAGTCTTTGCCCATGCAGCTGTGGCTGCTGTAGTTGCTGCACCTTCTTGATTGCATCCACGGCCCCATCAGTTGGTGCAGTCTCCTCTCCTCCTGCATTTGCCTTTGCCGTTGCTGCTGCCGCTGCCGTTGCTGGTGGTTTCCCGTTCCAAGGGATGATGGGCAGCTGCCACAGGTCCTTGATACAGCTGCTCTTCTCCTCCAGGTTCCACAGCAGCAGCTTCCCAAGCTTTGCACGGCAGCTGGTTGGGCCGAAGGTCACTTTAGCCTTGCTCTTCTGCAGCCGACGCAAAGAAAGAAGGTTAGTGGACAAACCTTCAACTAGCAGCACATGTCCTAGCCCCACAAGCTCCTCATTTGCTCCCATCACCTTGGCATTCCCAACACCAATCACAGGGAGCAAAGCACTTGAAGCGGCAGCCACAAACTTAATATTTCCAGGTGGCTTTACCTCGTCAAAAAAATCTGCCCGTGGGGTCATGTGACTTGTGCAACCTGAATCTATCACCCAGTGAGTGAGGGGGTGGATCACAACCTTCCCAACTGAGCCCACATCACCCTCACTCCCTTTCACATCCTCAACCATGAGGAACATCCCAGGGTCGGCTTTACCATGTGCACCATCACATTGTGCACCTGAACCTTGCACAGCGCCACCTCGTGCACGTTCACGACTTGGCGGCTTCATGCCTGGAGGCACCCATCCCTCGGGCCGGCTGAAACACTTGAACCACGGGTGTCCAGCCTTCTTGCAGTACCAGTAGGAACCCTCCATTCGAGTGCTCCCCCTGCCACCAGAGCTCCCATTCCCCTCGTTGTAGTCACCTCGGCCTCTCCATCTGCCAAAGCCTCTCCCACGGCCTCGGCCTCTCCCTCCCCCTCTTCCTCAGCTGCCTCCTGCAGCTCCATACCCCTCACCAGTTTTGTTGGCAGCACCACCACCCGCGTGGCGCTTGCGGAAGTCATCCTGCAGAATCTGCTGCCGTAGCCACTCATGTGTCCACTGGTCCTGCTGAGTGTTGAGGGTGGGGATGAGGTTGTCCCACGAGTTGTCGAGCACCGAGATGATCTTGGTGCACTGCTGCATCTGCGACACATTGCTGCCCGCCGCTGCCATCCTCGCATAAGTGTCCTTTATCTTGTCAAGGACCGGCTTCACATCATCGCCCGGTCGCACGGAGAGGGCAGCCAGCTCCTTCTCCAACACAATTACCATCGGCAGCGTGTTGGGCTGAATAACGTCGCGCAGTAGCTTCCACGCCTTTGGTCCAGAATCATCCAACTCCACCAAATCCTTGATGTGTTGGAACCTGTCGTTGTTGACCGATTGAAGGATTAGGTCGTACAGCACCGCGCTTTTCTCAATCCACCGATCGCGGGCGTCGCCTTCCTCCGGCATCTTCTCTTATCCCATCGCAAGTTTCAGCAGCTTGTAGCGCTTAAACGCACTCCGCATCCGCCCGCTCCATTCCTCATAGTTGGAGCCATCCAATGCCTCGATCTTGGATGGTGGCGGCTCATTCCTCTTCTCAGCTGCATCTCCACTCCCTTGATTAATTTCCTCTGCTCCCAAGCACAGGTTCCAGCTCCCCCTTTGCTGTCCACACCGAAGTCCAACTCAATTTCCACAAGTGTGGGCGCCAACGAAATTTCGACAGAGTTTCCCCTTAGCGGAAGTCACAGGCAACCTCCAGAACTCCATTTAGGCACGCCCACATGCCATGGTGGGTCTAGGAGGGTCTTCACACTTCAGTAGACTCTCCTCAAAGTCCTTAATTTGCTCTGATACCACTTGTCAGACACTAAGGATGGAGTCTATGAAGATTAAGGGCCGAAATATCTCAAAATCGTCAACTATAATTCTGGAAAGAAAAGTCGTCGTCATAAGAAACGTTGTTGACGGAAGGTCCACTGTTCGAATGTTATTGAACTCAAGTATAATGTAGCCCTTAACCGTGGCTATCTTTCCCAATTCGATTCGTATAAAAAAATGGAGTATAACTTGAGTTATGAATTTCGGCACACTAGGGGGTATGCTGCCATAGAAACTTAACTCAATCACATTTATCTCACAAGTTCACACAAGATCCACACAAGGGAATTTGAATAGCAATAAACCAGGTAGGAGGGGATGAGGAGGACGAGAGGGAAGGTCCCAAGAGATTCCCCAACCAAGGAAACCCCATACCACACAATTCCCCCTTCTACAGGCACCCCAACTTGGACATTTGTCACTTTCCCAACTCATGCCATCCACCTCACCCAACTTGGCCACACTTGCCAAACTGGTTTGGCTTCTCCCAACCACTTGGCATCAATCTACTGTAGAGTGACGAATTTCCCCAACCCCAAAAGTCTATACCCCATATTGAGTCACTCCATAAATTCCCATAGTCGTCCCATCACAATCAAAACTTCGAACGATCATATATTTCTCGTTCTTGTTCCGATCGCGACGATTCTTGGTTTGTCGGAAAGCTCTTGAGCAGAGGAGTCACTTCAAATATCTTCTCAAGGCAAATAACACTCACACACACACACACACACACACACACACACACACACACACACACACACACACACACACACACACACACACACACACACACACACACACACACACACACACACACACACACACACACACACACACACACACACACACACACACACACACACACACACACACACACACACACACACACACACACACACACACACACACACACACACACACACACACACACACACACACACACACACACACACACACACACACACACACACACACACACACACACACACACACACACACACACACACACACACACACACACACACACACACACACACACACACACACACACACACACACACACACACACACACACACACACACACACACACACACACACACACACACACACACACACACACACACACACACACACACACACACACACACACACACACACACACACACACACACACACACACACACACACACACACACACACACACACACACACACACACACACACACACACACACACACACACACACACACACACACACAACACACACACACACACACACACACACACACACACACACACACACACACACACACACACACACACACACACACACACACACACACACACACACACACACACACACACACACACACACACACACACACACACACACACACACACACACACACACACACACACACACACACACACACACACACACACACACACACACACACACACACACACACACACACACACACACACACACACACACACACACACACACACACACACACACACACACACACACACACACACACACACACACACACACACACACACACACACACACACACACACACACACACACACACACACACACACACACACACACACACACACACACACACACACACACACACACACACACACACACACACACACACACACACACACACACACACACACACACACACACACACAACACACACACACACACACACACACACACACACACACACACACACACACACACACACACACACACACACACACACACACACACACACACACACACACACACACACACACACACACACACACTCAGAAAATCCAAACCACACCAAACACAAATTCTTGCACACACTCACACCACGCATGCAACACACGAACATATGATGGGAGGCAGACAGACGTGAATGCAAATGATAGCATCACATAACACCGTTGACCACTTCCACGGTCCTTGCCCCGCGTCGACCTCTTCTCGTTGACGTCCTTCGTCAACCGCCCACCTCCGCTACCACCTCCGCCCGGCTTCCCGCGGTTGTCAAGATTGTCAAGAACTAATTAGCATGAGAAATTGACTAAGGAATCAAGGTACAAGGAGATATATGCAAGCCCTAGGAAATAACACCTACACTAAACTAAACCACACATATGATATATATGTTGACACACCCCCATAGTCTAGGTGACGGTAGTCCAGTGGAAAGCAACACATGTCTCAGGGTGGGTCTCAAGGACACACACAATCAGCAAGAACCAGCAAGGGTCACAAGACCAGTCCACAAGAACAAGACAAATCTCAGGATGGAGCTCAAAGTCACCACACACTCTGAGAACAAGCAAGGGCCCACAAGGCCAGTCCACAAATAGATATATAGCAAATATATGAAGATGCAAAAGTACAATTCAAGAAGGACAAAGCATCTCTAAGTAAGCAAGTGAGGACGGGCAGGCACAAGGCCAAGCTGGGTGAAAAAACGCTGGTGGTCACAAGGCGGCAACACCTTGGTGAAGATATCTGCAGTGTTGGCCTCAGAGACCACACATCGGACTAGTGCCTGGCCACGCTACTGCTGCTCACGCAGAAGGAAGTAACGAAGCTGGATGTGCTTCGCCTTCCCAACTAGTCAAGGCTCCTCACACAACAGGACAGCAGACCTGTTGTCGGCAAACAAGACTGGGGGGGAGCGAGGACGCTCACCAAGGTCGGTGAGGAGGAAAGACAGCCAGCAAAGCTCCTGGGTGGCCATGGCCGTAGCGTACACCTCTGCCTCACAGCTGGAACCAGAGACGGACGACGCCCGAGTTGACCGCCACGAAAAAACACCTGTCCCGAGGCTAAAGGAGTACCCCTGTGTAGACCAACGCGTCGTCGGCCCACGACGAGTCCGATAAACCTGCGAGTGTAACTTGCTGCTTCCCTCCAAGGACAAGTCCCATGCCTGATGTACTCGCCACATACTTCGCCACCCTCTTAGCAGCGAACCAGTGAGACAGACGGTGTCTCCCAGGCGCAAGAAAATACGCAAGCACGCTAAGAGGGTAAGCTAGGTCTGGGTGAGTACAGGTCATCAGGTACATGAGACAACCCACCAGCTCAGGATATGGACCATTGGACTCAAATGACTCGTCCAAAGGTGGAGCCATGAACCCATGATCCACAAGAAGAGGGGTGATATGTACGTTGGAGAGCGGGAAGCAAAACCGCGTGAAGATCTGCTCGACCATATGCGACTGAGTCAGCGTAATGGTGCGAGCTGCCCTGTCCCTGGTGATCTGCAGGCCAAGGTAGTGCTGAAGCTCACCAAGGTCAGTGCAAGTGTGTCTCCACTGCAGTTCCTCCTTCACAGAGGCCAGAGCGCGTCGGTCGGGAGTGGCAAAAACCAGGTTGTCAACGTAGACTAGGACAAAGAACGGGGTCGAGCCACGGCGGACGAACAGTGACGGGTCGGCAGACAACGGAAAGAAGTCAAGCGCTGCAAGGGTGGAGCGAAGTGTGTCGTGCCACTCACGTGGAGCCTGGCGCAGGCCGTAGACTGGTCAACGCAGCTGACACTGGGTTTCAGGTGGGAAAGAGCCAGTGAAGCCAGGCGGGCGACGCAGCCAGATCTGCTCGTGCAGGCTACCCTGAAGGAACGCAGTCGAAAAGTCCAAGGAGTGCAACTCGTAGTCGCGCTAGGCTGCAATATGCAGCAACACCCGAAGAGTAGTCATCTTCGGGGTGGGAGCGAAGGTCTGGAAGAAGTCTACCCCCTCTCGCTGACTAAAGCCTCTCGCCACATAGCACGCCTTGAACACTGGTAGTGATCCAGGTGGCCGCTTCACCTTGTAGAGCCATCGACCACTGACGATGTTTATCCCAGGTGGTGGGACTGCGTCGACATAGGTGCCTGTGGACCTATGAGATGCCATCTCTGCCTCCTCAGCTGCTATCGAGTACGAGACCCAAGGTCCCGAGACCGCCTCAGCGTGAGTGCAAGGAATTGGGATGCCAAGAGCATCTGGATTCCCCTCAGGGGCAAGCAGCAAGGCGCAGAGATGAGGAACAGCGACCGCAAGGAGACCAAGCTTGAACTGCCGGTCCTCGAGGACCTCCTGGGAGAAAACAGGAGCACCCCCAGAGGACGGAGAACGAGCAGGGCCACTCACCAAGTAAGCAGCGTAGTCAAGGCGGTGGGAAGAGGCAAAGCCAACGATAGTGGTAACAAGTGCCGAGACAGACGAAAGAGGTGCAATCGGGTGAGTGACCAATGTGGACAAAACACGGGAGACGACAGGACGAGAGGCACGGAGGTAGTCGGACAACGAATCGTGAAACACAGTGAGGGACGACTCTGGAGACTGTGGGAGGACAGGAGGACGTGGAGTACGTCAGTGGAGAACAAGGTGAAACGGACCGTCTGCACAGTAACGGGACCGACGGGGCTCTGGAGACACATCACGGCTCAGGGGAGAACGACGAATCCACTGGGACGCGGAAAGGGACTGGACGGGGGGAACAGGAGGGGATGGTAGGGGACCAGGAACCAAGCGTGCAGGTGCTAGGTCGGGCAGGTCGCGCAGTCGCAGTCGCTGCCGCTCCGCCTCCTCTGGCGTCTACTGCGACGGTACCTGCCCCTCCTGCTGCTCCTATGGCTCCTCCTCTGCACTCTCCTCCTGTGTCTGTAACTTCACCTGCTGCTGCGAGTGGGACTCCTGCTCTACCCTCTCCTGGTGCGGTCGTGAATCCTCTACTCTCTCCTGCTGCGACTGCAACTGTACGCGCTGCTGCACTCGTGACTCCTCCTCTTCTCTCTCCTGCTGCGAATGCAACTGCACCTACTGCTGAAGTCATGACACCTCCTCTGCTCTCTCCTGCTGCTGCTGTGGCTCCTCTTCTACTCTCTCCTGCTGCTGCGACTAAGACTGCTCCTGCTCCTCCTCCTGCTGCTGTTGCTGCTGCTACTGCTGCTACTGCTACTGCTGCTGCACCTACTGCTGCTGCTACTGCTGCTGTGCCCTCTCGAACCGCTCACACTCCTCTCTCTCGAACCGGAGGAGGTGCTGCTCACGTATTAGGAAACGTACAGTGCGTGGTGTAGGCGGCACAGTGCCAGTGCCTCCAGCTCTAGCACCCCCAAACTCAGCACCTCCACCATCGACACCCCCGGGACCTCCAGTACCTCCCGCAGGAACACCCCCAGGCTCCGCAACAACCGGCCGCAGAGAAGAGCGAGGAGGGAACTGCGGGTTGGACGGGAATCCAGGGGGTGACACGGTGCAAGGCCGCCGAGTCGAGGCTGCTGTGTCCTCCACGGGAGTAACCTCCACGCCCACACCCCCATGCACCCCCAGAACCGACACCACCACCTCCAGCAGCCCCAACACCTTCACCCTCCGCAATTGCACCTCCTACACCCCCAGACACGACAAGGACTGGACGCTGCGGGGGGGACGACTGCGGAGTGACGTGAGACACACCTGACGGGGCAGGACGCGAAGGGGGGGGGGCTACAAGGGCGACTGGGGGGGGCTCAAGGGTAAGGAATAGCGAGGGGGAAAAGACCTCAGTACCTCAGTGGGGGCCACTCCTGTAGTAACAGACAGACTCGTCGAACGTGACGTCATGAGAAGCGAAGAACTCGTAGGTGAGTGGGTCGTAGAACACCCAATCAACGGTGTCCAAAGGGAAGATGCAAGCACGAGTGCGCGAAGACAACTTGTTCGCACCAGGGGCGCGAACGTGAGCCAGACAACCCCACATGCGGAAGTCAGCTGCTACGCCCGGAGAACCTGTCCAAAGGGAGACCGGCGTCACCCGTGGCCGTGCGTCACTGGGCCACAGGTTCAGCTGGTGCGCAGTGTAGCGGACTGCCTGAGGCCACAAGAACTGGGGGGCACCAGCATGACACATGGAGGTCCAGGCAACCTCCATGACCAGGCCGATGCGTTGCTCGGCTACCCCGTTCTGTTGCGGCGAGGCTGGTAGCGTGTAAGACTGGATGATCCCCCGACCCTGACAGAACATCTCTAGGCGAGTGGAAGAAAAATCACCACCACGGTAGTGTAGGCGGAGCCCACAAAGGGCCTGGGCGCCACCCCTCGCTAGTAGCCACGGCTCGAGGACGGTAGGCGCATCGGCCTTCCGTCGCAAGGGGGAAACCGTGGTGTAGCGAGAGTAGTCGTCCACCACAATCAGGAAGTAGCGCTCAAAACGTGGGCCAAGGACCGGGGAGGGGCCCCAGACGTCCAAGTGCAGGGTCTGGAAGGGAGCCGTGGTGGGGGGGGACGAGGAGGAGTGAGGGGCAGCGCGCTGCCGACCCTCGACGCAAGGAGTGCACGGCGGCGCAAGCAAGCGAGGAAGCGGGGCGAGTGTTTATGGGAGACCTGAGACCAGAGGGTGACAAACCATCCTACAGAGACGTGAGTGTGAAGTGTTATAGTCACAGTAGGCTTGAATGTGCCTGAAACGAAAGATAGAGTGCACAGTCGGATTTCTACACAGCGGCTTCAAATAACTTGCTATCAATTGGATGTTAAGCGTCTTGATATCGCCTACAATAGGCAATTTACATCGCACGATTTCATCAAGTATTGATGACGCAACGTCGGTTTGAACGAGCAGCACTATGGCAGCCACTATAGACTTAGAAAACAAATTAGGAAGAGTTACGAGTTGGGAATGACTCTCAGCTCCTACAAACCCCAAGAGTCGAGGTACAGTGATGTGGAACAGTGCCACACTATCCCCAACCATGAAGGGTCTCGAAACTACCCTCCACAAGGGCCTACACCAAGAGAAATGTTACACTACACAAAGTAATGTAACTATTCTCACTATTTTGAAGTTTACCCTTTTGGAGAGCTTCGAAATCACTTGAATCTTGAAACCAAGGCTCTGGTTCTTCAAGATAAATTCTTCCTTGAGTTCTTGTAAGTCTTCTACGCACAGCCGCGACACGTCGAACGTTCCCCACAGGACAAAATAGAAAACCGCACACGACACGCAAACGACGACGTGACACGCGACTAGCGATAACTCGCTATTGACTCGACACACACATTCAAAATCATGCCTCATCATTCACACACTATTGTAAGCATGAAATAGATATATTATCTCACTCCCTCGTACCATTCCATGCACACACGCATGTACGCACACGGACAACAAGCCGAATGCAAACTGTAGGGTTGCACCAACAAACTCCCCCTCGGATTGTTGGCGTTAGGATCTGGTTCTCTTAGTTTAGAGACATCCCAGCCAGCTTGTAACACTTCCAATGCTGCTGCTCCACCAGCCTCTTGGTCATCATGTCAGCTGGCTGCCCCGTCGTCTTCACGTAGTGCAACTCAACTTCACCTTCATCCACCATGCTCCTTGTCCAATGCCATTTCACCCTCATGTGCTTTGTGAGGCCATGCAACACAGGGTTCTTAGCAAGAGCAATGGCACCCTGGCTGTCAGAGGAGAGTAGAGTAGGTCCTTGCTGCTCCTCCCCCAATTCAGCCAACAAACGCCGCGGCCACACAATCTCCCGTACGGCACGGAAGAGTGCCATATACTCGGACTCCACCGAGCTCAATGCTTGATCCACCTGCTTCTTGCTCTCCCAAGCAGTTGGGCCTCCACCAACACAGAACATGAAGTCTCCCACACATGTCATGTCCTCCTGTTCTGATGCATAAGATGCATCGGAGAAGGCTGTGAGGAACAAACGCCCGAGTTCAAAACTATCCGCGCCCTTTTGGCGCCTTTGTGTCGCCGCTGAGTATTGCAGCCCAACCGTCGCTGTTTGGCCAAGATAATTGGCCACCCTCATTCCAGCTGCTACCTGCTCCTCATTAGGGCATTGAACAACCCTAGCTAGTTGCCCTGTAGCAAAGGCGACGTCCGGTCGGGTGTTTACCGCCGCGTACATGATGCTGCCCACCAACGAGTGAAAACATCGCCTCTCCTCTTCTCTAACGCTCTCCTCCTCTGATCCCTTCACACAAATAAACCCAGAAGGGAATGGAGTAGCCATATGGCCTTCAATCTGCCCAGAGTTTGCAGCCAATGCCTCCAGGTACTTCCGTTGATGCACCCGCATGCACCGCTTCTCCACATCGAGTTCAATGTGAAGCCCGAGGTAGAAGTTGACGTCACCAAGGGCCTTACACTTGAACTTGTCCTGAAGATTCAGCATCACCTCCTTCACAAGGTCAGAGGAGGGTGAGAAGATGAGGATGTCATCCACGTACACCACCATGAAGCTCCTCTGCTTCCCCTCGCCAAGCATGAACAATGAGTGATCGGCCGTTGAGGGCGTGAAACCAATCTCCACCAAAACTTCTCGCAGCTTCAAGTACCACTGCCTAGGGGCCTGCTTCAGTCCATAAAGGGCCTTCTTCAGCTTCAAAACTCTGCCACTACCATCATCAAACCCTTTTGGCTGTGCCAAGAAAATCTCTTCTTCAAGAATGCCATTGAGGAACGCGGTTGTCACGTCCATTTGTTTCATCACCCATCCTTTGATGGTAGCACCTGCGAGTAGGGTTCGCAGCGTCGTCGGCTTCACCACAGGAGCGAACAACTCCTAATTGTCCACCTTCTCCTTCTGCTGGTACCCCTTGGCTACAAGCCTAGACTTGTAGCGCTCGATTTTGCCGTCGGCGTCGGACTTGATCTTGAAGAGCCACTTGGACGTAATCGCCTTACGCCCCTCCGGTAACTCCACCAATTCCCACATGCCGTTCTCCTCAATGCTCTTCAGCTCACTCTCCATTGCCTTCTTCCACTCCTCAGCATCACTACTCTCCAAGGCTTCCTTGAGAGTTGCTGGTTCCCCCGGCATCTCCACCGGAGAGAAGAACACAAAGGCACACTCCTCGTTGTCACTCTCCTCGTCATCTCCAACCATAAGTGCCGCTCCGGCCAGAGCTGACTTGGCTGGCTTTCCCAGTGCATCGTAGGTCAGCCTATTAGGGGGTTGAATACTTTCTTGCCCCTTCCTTCCTCCTCAGCTGCAGGGACATGAAGGCCTTGGCGTTGCTGCGAGGTGACTCGGATCCGTGGAGCACTCATAGTGCGAGTAGGAAGTGTCAGTGCACGCTCGCTCACTTGCTGCCCCTCCTCCTCTTCTTCCTCTGCATCTTTGGACTCCTCTCCCCCATTCACAAGGGAAGATTGCCTTGTGGTGGTGCTGCCGCTGCTCAGCTCCAAAGGCAGCTCCACATGCTCCGAACCGGAATTCTTCACCTCCCCAAACCGCATGCCTATCTTCGCCTCATTCTCCGCCTTCCAATCCTTGTACATCAGATTCTCCATGAACTTGCAGTCTCTGCTCACCAAGAATTTCTTGGTGAATGGGACCCAAAGAAGCCACCCCTTTCTGTTTTGATCCATGCCCAAATGTACGGCCCATATCGCCTTGGCACCGAGCTTGTTGTGCCGAAGATGATTAGGCACAAGCGCCATGCACATGCACCCGAACACCCGAAGCATATCCACCTTTAGCTTCCTTCCAATACACTCCACATAGGGCACCCATTTTTCTGCTCCCACATGAATCAAGGCTCTGTTCTTGGCCACACACGAACTCCGCACTACATCAGGCCAGAAATAGTCGGGTAGCTCGGCTTCAATGAGCAACCCGCGCGCCGTCTCCGTGATTGTCCGGTTCGCTCGCTCGGCGATGCCGTTCATTGCAGGGGAGTATGGCATGGTAAGGGAGTGCCTTGTGACATTCTTCTTCAGCCACAATGAGCACTCCTTGCTCAGGAACTCTCCCCCTCCATCGGTGCGAATTGCCTTCACTAGCCGGTCTTGTTGCCGCTCCACCATCGGCAACCATTCGGTCTTCACCATTTCAGCCACGTCGCTCTTGTTGGACAGTACGTACACCCAAGTCATGCGGGTGTAGACGTCAACTGTGGTGAGGAAACACTCAGCCCCAGCAGCTCCAAGCTTAAGGGGGCCCACCACGTCCATCACCACCTCATCAAGTGGTGCCTTAGCCGTTGCCTCCGAACTAGAGAACGGGAAACGGGTGAACTTGGCTTGCATGCACGTCGGGCAGCCAAGTACCTCATCGGGCTCCCCCTTCACACGTATGCCAGCAACCATCTCATTCTTCACTAGCTGCTGCAAGATGGGCAGGGTCACATGCCCCATTCGCCGATGCAAGGTGAGCCAATCACACTCCCCCGTAGCCGAAGTCGGATTGGAGAATGCCGCACTCGCAATAGTGCCCCACATGTTCTCTCTGTGCTCCTCCTCCGCTGCTGCCTTGGGGTTCTCCTCACCCTTGTGCTGCTCCTTGGCTGCTGCACCACTCTCCTCAAGCTCACACTGCTTGCTGGTCCCTCCAGGTTTGCACGTTTTGGACTCTTTCACCTTGGCGGCATCATTCGTGCCGTAGCCGCTACCAACCGCTTCACCCTTGGTGCTGACGCTTGCTGCCACTTGCCTCTCTTTAGGCATAGGGACCACAGGGATCTACCATATCTCGTTGTAGACACCCCTATCCTCATGAAGGTCCCAAAGAGCCCGCTCGCCAATCCTTGCGGTGTAGGTCATGGCTCCCTTCGAGCTCGTGTCCATGCCGGCCTTTTGCAACCGCCGCACGGAAATCAGGTTCGCAGCAAGGTTGGGCACCCAAAGCACGTTCTTGAGGCCCACCATCTTCCCATCAGCACCCTTGAACATGGCCTTGCCATGCCTTTCACCTCTGCTCACTGCCCCAATGGCGATGTGACATGCTTCACCGGTGACAGTTCGAGTTCGGTGAGCAAGTCCGCATGAGGTGTCATGCTATCGGTAGCGCCACTATCGATCACCAAATAGTACAGGGAGTGTAGGGTGACCTTCCCCACAGCTGCTGGCTCCTCAAAGCCTTCATCCTTCTCTGGACCAGCAGGTGCTTGCGTGGACACGTCGAAGAATTGACCTGGAAAGCGATCGTCCCTCGACCTGCTCTCGTTGCCGCCACTCTTCATATTTGCAGCACCACTTCCGCGACCGCCACGGCCTCCACGGCCTCTTCCTCTCCCCCCCCCTGCTCCTCTACCCTCTTGGCCTTGAGCATGAGTCCATCCATCAGGTAGTTTGTAGCAATCGCGCCACATGTAGCAATCCTCTGCCCCTTCCACGACCATATCCACGGCCGATGCTTGCTGCCCCGGCGCCATTCGAACCCGCCAACTCACGGCGGCGGAAATCCTCTTGAAGGATCGCTCGCTTTACGTCTTCAAGCGAGAGGCGGGGAAAGCCACGACTAAGGTTCATGATGAGCAAGGATCATGAGTCTGGGAGTAAGGCCAGCAACTTGATCTTCTTTTGGAACTCACTATAGTTCAAATCAGCTCCGTCAAGCCGCGTCAACAAGTCGAAGAATTTCTGCACCCCTTCTTCAACCGCTTCGTCTTCTTCAATTCGTAGTGCCGCCATTTGCCGTTCCAAAACCACCGCTACCGCCGCTGTTGCAGGAGTGTGTACACTCTTGAGAGCAGTCCATGCCTTTGGTCCCTTCTCTGGTTCACGCTGGAATGGCTTGATGTGACGGATTTGGCTGCTCCCCAATGCTTGCCCAAGTAGGAGATAGCCTTGTGCGCTCATCCGCACCCACGGACTCTTCTCCGGGTCGTTCTCGGGGCGCTTCTCCATTCCTTCCATCACCTCCAGCAGGTCGTAGTGGTCAAAGATGGTCGCAGGACCATTCAGCGAAGTTGTCACCGTTGAACTTGTCAAGCCCAAACACCCTAGGCTCATCCCTAGGTGGGCCAAGACTTGGTTGCATGGGCGCCAAGGCTGAATCACGGGGTTGGCCTTGAGCTTGGGCTTCTCCACTGCCACCAGCACCTCTGCCACCCCTTTCCTCAGGTCCAGCCATTATCGAAACTGCTTCAAAGGGCTCTGATACCACTTGCTATAGTCACAGTAGGCTTGAATGTGCCTAAAACAAAAGATAGAGTGCACAGTCAGATTTCTGCACAGCGGCTTCAAACGTTGATAGCGTTCTGTTCACAACTTCAAATGACTTTCTATAAATTGGATCTGAAGCGTCTTGATATCGCATACAATAGGCATTTTACATCGCACGTTTTTATCAATTATTGATGACGCAACATTGGTTTGAAGGAACAGCACTATGGCAGCCACTATAGTCTTAGAACACAAATTACGAAGAGTTACGAGTTGGGAATGACTCTCAGCTCCTACAAACCCCAAGAGCCAAGGTACAGTGATGTGGAAGAGTGTCACACTGTCCCCAACCAAGAAGAGTCTCGAAACTACCCTCCACAAGGGCCTACACCAAGAGAAATGTTACACTACACAAAGTAATGTAACTATTCTCACTATTTTGAAGTTTACCCTTTTGGAGAGCTTCGAAATCACTTGAATCTTGAAACCAAGGCTCTGTTTCTGTAAGATAAATTCTTCTTTGAGTTCTTGGAAGTCAAACGTTCCACACACGACAAAATAGAAAACCGCACACGACACGCAAACGACGACGTGACACGCGACTAGCGATAGCTCGGTATTGAATCGACACACACATTCAAAATCATGCCTCATCATTCACACACTATTGTAAGCATGAAATATTATATATTAACTCATGCCCTCATACCATTCCATGCGCACATGCATGTAAGCACACGGACAACAAGCCGAATGCAAACCGTAGGGTTGCACCTACATGAAGAACTAACGAGCGAAAGAATTGACTAAGGAATCAAGGTACAAGGAGATATATGCAAACCCTAGGAAATGTGAACGTAACACCTTTTCTTAACTTTACAACACATATAAAATATATGTTGACACACCCCCATAGTCTAGGTGACGGTAGTCCCGTGGAATGCAACACAAATCTCAGGGTGGGTCTCAAGGACATACAGTGTGAGAGCAAGCAAGGGTCACAAGACAAGTCCACAAGAACAAGACAAATCTCAGGGTGGAGCTCAAAGTCACCACACACTGTGAGAGCAAGCAAGGGACCAGAAGGCCAGTGCACATACAATATATAGCAAATATAAAGAGATGCAAGAGTACAAGAAAACCAGGACAAAACATCTCTACGTAAGCAAGTGAGGACGGGCAGACACAAGGCCAAGCTGGGTGCAGAAACGCTGGTGGTCACAAGGCGGCAACGCCTTGGTGAAGATATCTGCAGTGTTGGCCTCAGAGACCACACGTCGGACTAGTGCCTGGCCACACTGCTGCAACTCACAAGAAGGAAGTAACGAAGCTGGATGTGCTTTGCCTTCCCAACTAGTCGAGGCTCCTCACACAACACGACAGCAGACCTGTTGTCGGCAAACAAGACTGGGGGGGAGCGAGAACGCTCACCAAGGTTGGTGAGGAGGAAAGACACCCAGCAAAGGAAGTAACGAAGCTGGATGTGCTTTGCCTTCCCAACCAGTCGAGGCTCCTCACACAACACGACAGCAGACCTGTTGTCGGCAAACAAGACTGGGGGGGAGCAAGAACGCTCACCAAGGTCGGTGAGGTAGTTTGCAACTGTGACCAGAACGCTATCAATGTTTGAAGCCGCTATGCAGATTTCCGACTGTGCACTCTATCTTTCGTTTTAGGCACATTCAAGCCTATTGTGACTATAACACACCACCCTCACTCCTCTCCCTGCACCTGTCCCGGTAAGACTGGCTAACCCCTCCTATGGACCGGTCGTTGCCCGTTCCTCCACTGTCCTCCCGTGTCCGGCGGTTCCGTCCGGCTCACTGTCAGGTCTTCACCTCCCCTCGTTCTCTACGAACCTGGTGAGTACCGCTGCCCTCGAGGACGCGATGGTCACTACCACCACTCCTGGGGGTCAGCGTGTGTTGATCTGCACGTGTACATGGACGGGTCGTCACCTGGCCATGTTCACTCGTCGGCCAGGGTCGAGTTTGTACACACTGACTACCGCGCCTCCTCAGGTAGCTGCGTCTGCCCAGGTGTCCGCGTCAGGTCAGGTAGCACCCACTTGCTCGTGTCGCCTCCTGTCGCACCAGACTATTCTATGGCACCACCACCTGGGTCACCCCTCCCTGCCACGCCTTCGTGGCATGCACTCCCGTCTCCTTGTCTCTGGTCTTCCCAGGTCTCTTCCTCCCCTACCGCCCTCGCATGCCCCGCCCTGCCTTCCTTGCGTCGAGGGGCGGCAGGGCGCCGCTCCTCACTCCTTCTCGTTTCCCCCAACGAATGCTCCCCTGCAGACTCTCCACATGGACGTGTGGTGCCCAGACCGCGTCAGTGGACAGGGCCGCGAGCGCTACCTTCTTCTGGTTGTTGACGACTACACGCGGTACACCACGGTCTTCCCCTTGCGCAGCAAGGGTCAGGTCGTTGATGTCTTGATCCCTTGGATCCGCGCAGTCCATCTCCAGCTCCGCGAGCGGTTCCGCCTCGACCTTCCCGTCCTACGTCTGCACTCTGACAGAGGTGGTGAGTTCTCCTCTGACCTCTTGCGGGAATTTTGTCGTGGGGAGGGCATTCTCCAGTCGTCCACGCTTCCGGACTCTTCTCAGTAAAATGGGATTGCTGAGCGCCGCATTGGCTTAGTCATGGAGGTCGCTCGTACCCCCATGATCAATGCGGCTGCTCTTCATTTTCTGTGGCCGTTTGCGGTACGGTACGCTGCGCATCAGCTCAACCTCTGGCCCCGTGTTTCCTTGCCGGAGACCTCGCCTAAACTGCGTAGGATGGGGAAGGTTGGCGATGCGTCGGTGTTCCGGGTCTGGGGTTCTCGTGCCTTTGTTCGTGATACGTGCGCGGACAAGCTCTCCTCTTGCGCTATTCCCTGCGTCTTCCTTGGCTTTTCCCCTAACGCGCCTGGCTGGCAGTTTTACCACCCCACCTCGCGCCGTGTCTTCCCCTCTTAGGACGTCACGTTTGACGAGTCGGTTCCCTTTTACCGTCTCTTCCCCTACCGCTCAGCCTTTCCCCCACCCCCGCCACTCTTCCTTGTTCCCGGTCCCCCACCGGCAGAACCCCTCCTGCCCCAGGGTCCTGCTCCCTCATGTGTGTCTCAAGCAAACCCTCTCCCTGGTACTGTGCCTGTTGAGGTAGATGGCGACTCAAGTGCTGCTCGAGGTGCTGGGTCTAGGGATGCTGAGCCTGGGGGTGCGGAGCCTGAGGGTTCTGAGCCTGCGGGTGTGGAGTCTGGGGGTGCTGAGCGTGAGGGTGTTGAGCCTGGGGTGTTGGGCCTGGGGATGCTGAGTCGGAGGGTGCAGAGTCTGGGGGTGCTGAGCCTCGGGGTGCTGCTCGGGAGGTCCTGCTGGTGATTCGCCAAGCCTATCTCCGCGGCCGGAGACTCACTCCCCGCAGCAGCTGCGTGAGTGGCTTGTTCGGCGCGCACACCTTTGGAGTGGAGCTACCAGTGCTAGAGGCACTGGAGGCGCTAGAGCTGGAGGTGCTACAGTTACTGCTGGAGCTTGTGGTACTGGAGGTACTATGGCTGCTGGAACTGGAGGTGCTCGTACCAAGGGTACTGGAGCTGCCGGGGACAGGTGGAGGACGCGAACGAGGAGGGCGACGAGTAGTGCGAACAGGCGAGACAGGACGAGACGCAGGCTCACGACGCTCTGTAAGACCGTCGGACTGCTCAGTGTAAGGAGAGGGAGCAGGCACCGGGGAGGCGGGCTGTAATGGCGGCTGCGACTGGTCGGACGGAGGACACAGGAGAGGAGGAGTAAGGCCAGTAGAAGACGGGGTACCAAGAACCTGCTGAAGCAGGGGAACGAAGTACGGTCGTGGCCGCACAGTGACTCCAGCACCTCTAGCGCAAGGGTCAACAGCTCCAGTGCCTCGAGCTCCAGCTCCGGCAGCTCCAGCGCCTCCTGCGCCAGGGCCTACAGCTCCAGCACCCTCCACACCACCAGTCCCGGCAGCTCCAGTACCCCTGGGACGAGCACCTCCAGGACCAGTTGCCGCAGCACCTCCAGCACCGCTAGCTCCAGCAGCAACTCCAGCACCTCCAACTCCAGCAGCTCCAGCACCTCCGAAGGCTTGCTCGTCGAACAAACCACTCACGCAGCTGCTACGGAGACAGTCTCGGCGAAGCACCAGCAGAACCTCCAGACGAAGCAGCACCCTGAGGCTCAGCAACCCCAAACTCCGCACCCTCCGACACAGCACCCCCAGGCTCAACACCCTCAGGCTCAGCACCCCCAGGCTCAGCACCCCCAGTCCCAACACCACTAGACTCAGCACCCCTAGTCCCAGCACCCTCAGACCCCGCACCCCCAGGCTCCGCACCCCAAGACGCAGCACCCCCAGACGCAGCACCTCGAGCAGCACCTTAGCCGACAGCTACCTGAACAGACGCAGGACCAAGAAGAGGGTCTACCTGGGACACATCTGAGGGAGCAGGACCTTGGGGCGGGAGGGGGTCTACCAGAGGGGGACCGGGAGCAAGGAAGAGCGGCGGGGGCGGAGGAGGGGTAGAGCGGTAGGGGAAGAGACGTTAGAAGGAAACCGACTCGTCGAACGTGACGTCCTGAGACGGAAGGACATGGCGCGAGGTGGGGTGGTAAAACTGCCAGCCAGGCGCGTCAAGGACAAAGCCAAGGAAGACGCAGGGGATAGCACGGGGGGAGAGCTTGTCCGCGGACGTATCGCGAACAAAGGCACGAGATCCCCAGACCCGGAACACCGACGCATCGCCAACCTCCCCCGTCCAACGCAGTGTCGGCGAGGTCTCCGGCAAGGAGACACGGGGCCAGAGGTTGAGCTGATGCGCAGCGTACTGGACACGGCCACAGAAAATGGGGAGAAGCCGCATGGATCATGGAGGTACGAGCTACCTCCATGACTAAGCCAATGCGGCTCTCAGCAATCCCATTTTGCTGAGGGGAGTCCGGAAGCGTGAACAACTGGAGAATGCCCTCCCCACGACAAAACTCCCTTAAGAGGTTGGAGGAGAACTCACCACCTCTGTCAGAGTGCAGACACAGGACAGGAAGGTCCTGGCCAAACCGCTCGCGGAGCTGAAGACGGACAGTGCGGATCCAAGGGATCAAGACATCAACGACCTGACCCTTGCTGCGCAAGGGGAAGACCGTGGTGTACCGCGTGTAGTCGTCAACAACCAGCAGAAAGTAGCGCTCGCGGCTCTGACCACTGACACGCACTGGGCCCCACACGTCCATGTGGAGAGTCTGCAGGGGTTTAGGGAGCAGTCGTCCGGGAAACGAGGAGGAGTGAGGAGCGGCGCGCTGCCGCCCCTCGACGCAAGGGAGGCAAGGCGGGGCAGGCGACGGCGGCAGGGGAGGAAGAGACCTGGGAAGACAAGAGACAAGAAGACGAGAGTGCATGCCACGAAGGCGAGGCAGGGAGGGGTGACCCAAGCGGTGGTGCCACAGAAGAGTCTGGTGCGACAGGAGGCGACACGAGCAAGAGGCCTCAACCTGACCTGACGCAGACACCTGAGCTGACGTAGCTACCTGAGAAGGCTCGATAGCGAGGGTGTACAGACTCGACCCTGGACGACGAGTGAACGTGGCCAGGTGACGTCCCGTCCATGGCACGTGCAGATCGACACACTTTGACCCCCAGGAGTGGTGGTAGTGACCATCGCATCCTGGAGGGCAGCGGTACTCACCAAGTTCGTAGAGAATGAGGGGAGGTGAAGACCGGAGAGTGAGCCGGACGGAACCGCCGGACACGGGAGGACAGTGGAGGAACGGGCCACGACCGGTCCCCCGGAGGGGTCAGTTAGTCGGACAAGGACAAGTGCCAGAAGAGGAGTGAGGGTGGTGCTGTCACGAAAGAGGGTGAGTCCAACGTGAAGGTGTGCAAAGCCTCAGCAGGCGCAGTACCAGGGAGAGTACCAGATTCACTAGCACCTAGAGCAGCAGCATCTATACCTGGGTCAGGCGGCACGTACCAGTAACAGTCACCCTCAGCACTAACAGACAAAGCATACATAGCAGAAAGAATAGCATCAAAGTCTAGGTCAAAGATAGCAATCCTAGACTTAAGCAGATCTGCCCAGCGAGGGAGCTCGACGTCGTCACCAAACTCAGCACGCCAAGCGTCGTCGAGGCGGGAGAAGCAGCGGTGCTGAGTGCGGAGCCGCCCGCAAGTCTGACCAGCACGGTCACCCATGCGAATGACATACGGGCAACTACCCCCAGATGCCCCACGCAGAAACCACTCACGAAGCTGCTGGGGAGACGGGGTCTCGCTTCGACGCTGCTGCTGCTGACGCTGGCCACCCCCAGAACCGACACGCCGAGCGCCAGTCCCACCGCCACCAGTCCCACCGCCTCCACTGCCGCCACTCCCACCGCTGCCTCCACCACCGCCACCAGAGCCCCCACTCCCGCCAACAGTCCCACCGCCGCCACCACCTCCACTGCTGCCCCCACCACCACTCCCGCTGCTACCTCCACCACCGCCGCTGCCACCACCACCACCCCGACCACCCTTGCCCTTGCTGCTGCGGCGCTTTGCACTAGCAGAAGCAGCCCCGACGTCCTCAGGGACAGAGACGTCTGCACCAGCAGCAGAGGCGTAGGAGGGGGCAAGGGGGGAGGGGGAACACCCCTCAAAGAAGGGCGGGCGCGGAGTGCCACGAGCAGCACCTACAGCAACTCTACTAGTCTCAGCTGCGAGGAGATGCTGCTTGAGGAGGTCAACAGTGAGGGAGGTGGGGTCAAGAGAGAGGAAGTGGTCCCTGACAGAGCGAAGAGAGTCAGGGAGGCGGGTGACTATAAAGTAGAGAGTGATGTACATCGGGGGCGGGTTCCTGTCAAGGAACTCAGCAGGAACGGCAGCGCGGTAGCGAGGGTCACTAGCGCGAAGGTGGGAAACCAGGTCCTCGACTGTGGCAAAGGCGGATAGCTCGGGGAACAGGTAGGGCAGGAGGAGGCGGCCTAGAGCAGCAGTGGCAGGGGAGGAGTAGCGGGCGACTACAGCATCGTACAGTGCCAGTGCTGTCCTGTGCTGTCCAAAGTGAGCGCACTCAGCTAATGGCAGGTGGTTGCGAATGGCTAAGCGGGCAGCAGCATCGCTAGTAAGCCACTGTGAGCGAGTCGAACTGTCAGCTGTGGCGGGAGGGGCAGTAGCAGCTCCTGACACTAGGTCAAACAGCGAGACACTGTCCTTAGAATCGCTCAGTAGGTACAGCTGCAGGTCGTCAAGCCACGTGTCAAATTGAACTGGTCTACCCTCATGATCAAACGCAAGAACACGAAGTGAAGCCATAGCTGTGCAGTACGTAGGAGTAACAGTAGCAGCAGAGCAAGAGCAGCAGTGATAGTGGAACTGAGAGGCCGACGGGGCCAGGCGCGAGCTAGGAAAGGGGCCGGGCGAAGGGCTAAGGGACGGGGCCGGGCACAGGGCTAGGTACGGGACCGGGCGTGGGCTAGGTACGGGGCCGGGCGCTGGGCTAGGAACGGGGCCGGGCGCTGGTCAGGTACGGGGCCGAGCGCGGGCTAGGTACGGGGCCGGGCGCTGGGCAAGGTACGGGGCCGGGCGCTGGGCAGGTACGGGGCCGGGCGCTGGGCAGGTACGGGGCCGGGCGCTATACAGGGCCGGGCGCGAGGCTAGGTACGGGGCCGGGCGCAGGCTAAGTACAGGGCCGGGCGCGGGCTAGGTACTAGGCCGGGCGCGAGGCTAGGTGCGGGGCCAGGCGCTACACAGGGCTGGGCGCGATACAGGGCCGGGCGCGAAATGGGGCCGGGCACGATACGGGGCCGGGTGCGAAAACGGGACCAGGCTCGGAGTGGGGCCGGGCGAAAAATGGGGCCGGGCGCGAAATGAGGCCGGGCGCGAGACGGGGCCGGGCGGGAAAACGGGGCCGGGCACGAAATGGGGCCGGGCGCGAAATGGGGCCGGGCGCGATACGGGGCCGGGCGCTAAACGGGGCCGGGCGCAGGGCTAGCTACGGGGCCGGGCGCGATACGGGGCCGGGCGCAATACGGGGCCGGGCGCGATTCGGGGCCGGGCGCTATACTGGGCCGGGCACGAGGCTAGGTACGTGGCCGGGCGCGGGCTAGGTACGAGGCCGGGCGCGGGGCTAAGGGCCGACGGGGCCGGGCGCGGGCTAAGGACGGGGCCGGGCACGGGCTAGGGGTCGACGGGTCGCGTAGGCTAGGAGCGACGGGCCTAGGGACGGTTACCAGCAGTGCAGCAGGTGGTGGGCCCAAGGAACCTGATCTGATACCATGTCAAAGTAACGAACGAGAAGGAATGAACTAGCAAACAGTTGGGTACAAGTACTAACCCTAATTGGGTTGTACCCCTTGTGGGCTACCCCACTACAGCCTACACAAATGTATAAGCTATAATGTTCTGACATAGACCGCTACTGCGAACACGACTCTTGGACGATACCGAAACGACGAAAGCAGCGCCGAGCTGGCGCGCGCAGGCTATTCGCACGGAAGGACCCACCATGCAAACCCCGCAAACATACCGGACACCGCACCAAAGGGCAAGAGCCACAGAGGTAGAAATGGAGCAGGAACGGAATGTCACGTCCGATCCTGGAGAGACCCTGCAGGATCACAAATGGGCATCGGAAGCAAGAGAACGGTGGCAGCACCGGGAAAGGAAGGTGCCGCCGTCGGAGATGCCCGGAATGGAAGTACAGAAGCCGAAGGACTCGACACTCCCCGCACTAGAAGAATGGTAGCAAGCGGAGAGGCGCATCAATCGGAGAGCGGTAGCGGAAAGCTTAATCTGCCGGCGACACGATGGAAATCGGCGAATCTGCCGAAAGTGGAGGTGGCGGAGCGATACACCAGCATCCAAGGAGTGGGACCGAGCCTGAAAAACTATCTCATGTAGCTAGAAACGGTGTAGTACTGCTGGGAAAGAGATGGATACGACCCGAGCGAGTTCTTTAGGAAAATATTGGGGACTCTAGCCGGAGAAGCAGAAACCTTCTACCGAATGGTGCGAGAGGAGATCTTGGAGGAGCTCGCGTGCGGAGAAATAGAAAATCCGATGGCGCGGTTCCTGAGTATGCTGCGGAAAGAATTCGTGGGACAGACAAAGGCGCGGGTAGAGGAGTTCCGGGAATTCCGGCGGAAAAGAGAAGAGTCCCTCCTGGCATACTAAGAGAGTTGGCCGAAGATTTAGAGAGCAAAGATGAGCGTCTGCTAGTGCGTAAGTTCGTGCGAGGCCTAGAGGAGGAGCTAAGGAATGTGGCCAGGAACACTGTGTACGGCATCGGCGTTGACATAACTCTGAAAGAAGTATGCAGGCTGGCTAAAAGGACGGAGCATGCGCAGCGAATGCTGGACCTAGAAGATAGCGAGAGTCGCAGCCGAACCAAGATGAGCTGGGCGGCAGCAGCAATGCCGGAGGTGATCGGTGTGGGAATCGGAAGGGGTGACCCCAGGGCCTGCCATACATGCGGAGAAAGCGGACATTTGAAGAGGGACTGCCCCAAAGCACCGATCTGTGAGCACTGCGGCAAAAAAGGCCATCAGAAGGAGGAATGCTACAGCAAGCCAAGGGAGCCGCTGGGGCAATGCTCAAAGAGCTACAAGCCAAAATGAAGAGGCTGCAGCTAAAGCTGGAAAGGATGCAGCCCGCGGCGGAGGCGAAGACACGGGCCATGTTCGCATACGAGGAGATAGAAGGCGAAGAGGAGGAGGAAGAGTACCGAAGGGAACATGCAATGATGGCATATCCAAGGGGAAGAGATGAGATAGACTTGAGGCCCAGAGAAAGCTCCACGCAGGAGAGTGAAGTAAGCAGCAGAGCTCTGAGGCGCAACAGCCAGAGAGTGCGGGCGGCAAGCTCTGAAATAAGGAGGCACCCCAACGAGCGGCTTGTGTTGTCAGAACTAGCAGTAGAAAGTAAGAATGAAGAAATGAGGGGTTTCACTAGCAAGCAGTTGAGTACATATAGGAAACCCTAGATTGGGCTGTACTCGCTATAGAGCACCCCACTGCAGGCTAGACAAATACAACATTCTGACACACCCCCATAGTCAAAGTGGGGTGTAATCAGCACAATGAGCAGGTATAGCAGGAGTTCACAATAAGAAGCAAAGCTAGAGGTAATCACAGCGGGCAAGTGAGGAGGAGGAGGGACTGTGAGAGGAGAGAAGATGAGAGACGGCGGCTGAAGCTGCAGACACACGGGCAACAGGAGCTGCTGGCACAGTGGCTACCGGGACAGTGCGCCCCGGACTACTGGAGTAACTGGCTCACGGGCTACGACGAGCTATAGGAGCAACGGACCCTCGGGCGACAGGCGCAGCAGACTCTCTGGGCTACCAGGACAGTGCGCCCCGGACTACAGGTGCTGCGGACGACAAGACAGCAGCCTCCGCTCAACCTCCTCCAACTGTCCCACACACCCCCCACACACCCACTGCTTCACTCCTAACTCCACTTGCACGTCACCCCCCTAGTACCACTCCTTCGGCTCCCACACACCCACCCCCCTCAGCGGCAGCTGCAGCACTGGGAGACGGAGGAGGAGGAGGAGCAGGGGACGACGCACAGAAACTGTACCCCCATACCCCCCACCCCCAAACCCTAATTCAGGAGAACGGGCAGCAGCAGGGGTGGGGCGCCGTCAGAAGCACGGGGGACAGCGGGCAGCGCAGGGGCAGAGAAAACAGGGCGCCCACGGGCCTGGCGCAGCCCGTACGAACCGCGTGCGGGCGGCCCGAGGCGCGCCCTGGCCTGGCGCAGTCCGTACGGGCCGCGCGCGGGCCTGGCGCTGCCCGTACGGGCCGCGCGCGGGCCTGGCGCAGCCCGTACGGGCCGCGCGCGGGCCTGGCGCAGCCCGTACGGGCCGCGCGCAGGCTGTACGGGCCGCGCGCGGGCCCTACGCAGGTCGCGCAGGCCGCGACGGGCGACGGAGGGCGACGCGCGGGTCCCCGTCGCCCGTCGCAGCGCCTCCCGGGAGCGACGCGCGGAGTGACGGGGCAGAAAGCCGCCGCGCGCCTCGGGGCGCACGGCGGGCAGAAAACCGCCGCGCGCCTCGGGGCGCACGGCGGGCAGAAAACCGCCGCGCGCCTCGGGGCGCACGGCGGGCAGAAAACCGCCGCACGCTCCGAGCGCGCGGCGGGATGAAAAATCCGTCGCACGCCACGGGGCGTGCAACACACAGAGTAGCAGTAGCAGCGGAAGCAGTGAGGTGGTGGGCCCACCCACAGGATCGACCCAAGGGGATCGACCTGCTCTGATAGCATGTCAAAACTAGCAGTAGAAAGTAAGAATGAAGAAAGGAGGGGTTTCACTAGCAAGCAGTTGAGTACATATAGGAAACCCTAGATTGGGCTGTACTCGCTATAGAGCACCCCACTGCAGGCTAGACAAATACAACATTCTGACATGTGTGCCAGGCGTCCGTACCCATCGCGGAAAAGGGGAGCATAACGGTGGGAGGGCTGCCTGTGAAACAAGCCATAATAGACACTGGGGCCCATAATGTGCTGATCGGGAAAGGTTTGGCGAAGCAGCTGAAGTTGGACCAGCCAGGCAGGTTGATAGACCGAGGGATACTGCTGATGACCGCCGAGGGAGGAGAGCCGAATTGGATGTCAGATTGCCATCCTCATTCTAACCTACATCAATCCTATAAGCGTAGGATAGAGATAGCCACCCAAACTTAGTTTGGGTGTAGAACTAGGGCTAAACCTAGTTGGGGGTTGGAACTCAAACCTTGGCCCCCAAGGTTGGGTTGGGAATTATTGGTCCCCCCAATAATGTTGAACCACTTGGTCAACATTAGTGGTCCCCCCAATAATCCCTCAACCCAACTTATTGGTGGGGGCCAATAATGTTGGCTTGGTTCCAACCAATCCCCCCCCCTTTAGCACTACTATGTATACCCCAATCTCTCCTAATGAAATCAATGGTTCTTCCTCACGTTTTCTCACATGGTAATCAGAGCGAAAACGGCTCACACTTTCTCCGATCCTAAGAACCACACCTCCGCGTGCCTTAACACGCCCCCCTCCCTCTTAGCGCCAAGTGCGCACCTACGCCGTCACGGCCCCCCTCCCCGCGCTAAATTTCAGCACCTCTCCCCCCCTTCCTAAGGTCAATTTCGCCACTTACGGCCCTCCCCTCTCTCCCGCGAGCACGCTAACCGTCGGAACGACTACCGCGCCCGACGAAACCCTAATAGGGGGCGACCGCCGCGGACGCCGCGAACGCGGGCGCCCGCCGCGGACGCCGCGAATGTCGCCCGCGAACGCCGCGAACGCGGGCGACAGCCGCGGACGCGACGACCGCGGGCGACCGCCGCGGACGCGACGACCGCGGGCGACCGCCGCGGACGCGACGACCGCGGGCGACCGCCGCGGACGCGACGAACGCGGGCGACCGCCGCGGACGCGACGACCGCGGGCGACCGCCGCGGACGCGACGACCGCGGGCGACCGCCGCGGACGCGACGAACGCGGGCAGCGAACGCGACGAACGCGGGCGACCGCCGCGGACAGCGGAGGCGAACGCGGGCGACCGCCGCGGACAGCGGAGGCGACCGCCGCGGAGGCGACCAGCGGAGGCGACCGCCGAGGAGGCGACCAGCGGAGGCGACCGCCGCGGACGCGACCAGCGGAGGCGACCTCCGCGGTCGGGCGCATCCGCCATGACGAACGCGGGCGCTCGTCGTGGCCTAAACCGCCGCGACAAGGGCGGACAGCGCAGCCGCGGGTGACCCAGCGCAGCCGCACACACCGTGACCGCACCACCCTTCCAGGTGGTGTCGTCCCCCCTCCTTGACCGCACCACCTCTCCAGGTGGTGTCGTCCCCCCCCCTCCCCCCTCCCCCCCCCTTTTCTTCCCCTCTCCTCCTCCTCCTCCTCCTCATGGCGGACGACTCTACTCCTCTTGAGCTCAGAGCCATTGACAAGCTCGAACTTCTCCATAACACTACGGCTGTAAATTGGGCGTCGTTTGAAGACACACTTCACACGCACCTTGGCTCCGTCATCATCCAAGACTACTGCCTTCTTGATGTAGTCCTCGAGCACCCTAATGGCCTCCCACCTATTTCCCCTCCTCCTCTTGAACCTCCTCCCTCTGACGCCCCTCCTCCACCCGAGCCTCTTCCCGACCCCCCGCGTGCCCCAGTTCATGATGACAACCCGGATCGCTGGGAGGCCAACCTGAACGCCTACAACAAACTTCGCGACACCTACACCCTTCAACGTGAGGCGTACTGTGTTGCAGAAGAGGCACACGCTACAGCCACTGCACGCATCCTCTCCTACGCTCAAGATGAGAAAGACTATGCTGAGGAGCTTCGCAAGCTCCACAAAGATGTTGCAGCATGGCGTGTTGCGGATCGTCGTGCACTCGCCATCATCTTCTCCTGCATCCCCTCTCACCTCAAACGCGACCTTCGTCCCACCTCCTCCTCTGGACTCTGGAAAACTCTATCTACTCAGTACGATCGTCAGGATCTTCGCTCCCTCCTTGCACTCTTTCGCAAATTCCAAGACATCACCCTTGACTCCTCCCCCACTCCTGGGGCCTACACCCGTCGCCTCACTGACACTGCACAACGCCTCAATGACTGAGGCATTGTCATCTCTGAGTCCCTTCTCACTACACGCATCCTCGACTGCCTCCCTCCCACATATGACACCTACCGCATCACCTTCACCTCCCGCTACCGTCATCCTCCTCATGTGGCTGACACCATCGAGTGGCTACTTGACAGCGAAGCAGACATTCAACGTGACTCTGCCACTGTCAATGCTGTCCAGACCCGCAAAGCTACCACAGGCAACCTCAACAGCGGAGGAGGTGGCGGCCCAGGTGGCACCGGCAGTGGTGGTGGTGGACGTGGTAGTGGGCGAGGAGGAGGACGTGGTGGTGGCCGAGGTGGTGGCCGTGGTGGGCGTGGCGGACACCCCCCATCCTCGGGCACCCTCCCCCCATGTCAGTATATCATTCGCTATGGCTCCAACAAAGGTCAGCCATGCTCACAGACCACTCACACCATTGACACATGCTTCAAATCCCTCACTGACGAATGGTTTGACCGTGGCAATGTTGGCACCCCACCTCGCTGGAAAACTGTTTTCCCACGCCCCTCTCCCCATGACATCCGCACTCTCCCTGCCTATCAACCCTCCACCCCCAACCTCCACAATATCCTCATTCAACATCTCCCATCTCACATCCTTCACCAAGTCCAAAATCTCCTCTCCTCATCCACCCCCACTCCCACTCGGATGGCGGTGGTGAGTTCCTTAATAACATGCTCTCATCCTACTGCACCACTCATGGCATTATTCACACCTACACCCAACCTCATTCCCCTCAGCAGAATGGCGTGGCGGAAAGCAGGGTCCGTGAGGTCACCAAGACTGCTCGGTGCCTCATGGTCCATGCCTCCTGCCCGCCCTCTCTCTGGGGCTATGCCATCCTTCACGCTGCCATCCTCACTAACCTGTACCCTCATCCCTCCCGGCCCACCACCACTCCCACTGCACTCTGGACGTCCAAAAAGCCCGACATCACCCCCCTGCGCGTGTGGGGGTCCCTGGCGTATGTTCTCATACACCCTGTCGACCGCTCACGCAAAGCTGGGAAGCTAGCCTCCCGCACTCTCCCCTGCATTTTCCTTGGTCACAACACCTCCTCCCTGGACTATCTCTTCCTCCATCCCCCCTCAGGTCGCCTCATTCGTAGTCGGGATGTAGAGTTCGATGAAGCTCACCCGTACTACACCTCCCCCAAAGTCCCTAACCCCCTCCCTCTAACCACCCGTCCCCTCCTCTGGACTGACACCATTCCCCCCCCAACCCCTCTCCCCTCCCCTTCCCTTCTCCCCCCCCCCCACCATTGTCCCCCCTGCACCCCCACCCCCTCCCCCCTCTCCCCCCACCTCATCAGGAGACATCCTTGACCCCGTCCACCCTCCCTCCCCACCCGCTGCCCCTCCCCCTCCCTCCCCACCCGCTGCCCCTCCCCATCCCTCCCCACCCCCTCCCCCTCCTTCCCCTCCCTCCCTCCATGCACAACATCCCCCACCTCCCCCCTCCCCACGCCCTCCCCCACTCACTCCACCACAATACTCCCGTCCCCTACTTCCCACTCCCCCTCTCATACTCCGCCACTACCCTCACACCCGCTCCACGGTCCCCATTCTTGGTACCCCGAGGTCCACACCTTCCTCCCTCCACTCTCTCACATCTATCCCCCTTCTCCGCCACCATAGCACCTCCCCTCTCCCCCGCACCAGCCCCTCAGGTTCTCTTAGCAGTCGCGCTCCCGTCTCCTTTCCCCTCACGGCAACTCAGCGAAGCCGAGCTGCAATGCAGCTGTCTCCCCGCCGCGACCCTCAGCGTAGCCGAGCACCAGTGCAGATGTGTCCCCGCTTCGGCCCGACCCTCCAGCACAGCTGTCTTGCAACTCCACCGCCTCCTTTTCCCCTCCGCTCTCTCCGGACCTCTCTGAAGACTCTCACGATGAGCTTCTCTTCCTCCATCTCCTCTCGCCCACCATCGCCCCCATCGTCCGCACTATGGCTGGCACCACTGTCCTTCTCTTCTCCACCACCCCCACCATCTACGAACCCACCACCTATGAGCAAGCACTTGCTTGTCTTGACGCACCTCTCTGGATCGAGGCCATGGTCAAGGAGAGCAACGCCTTCATCAGCAATCGCTCCTTTCTCAACGTTCCTCGTCCCTCTAAGCACAACGTGGTCAAAGGCAGGTGGCTCTTCCGAGTGAAACTGCTCCCTGGCAACGCTCCGGTCTACAAGGCTCGATATGTGGCAAAAGGCTTTACACAGACCTATGGCTCAGACTTCTTCGAGACCTACTCACCCACCACCACCCCGCCGATCATTCGCGTGTTCTTGGACTTTGTTGGCAGACGCGGATGCTCCTTCACTCCATGGACGTCACCACCGCCTTTCTGCAAGGCGACCTTCATGAGCTCATTTTTCTGGAACGTCCCAAAGGCTTCCATGCTCGTCACGACCCTGCCACTGTTTGGAAGCTGCTACGCCCTGTCTACAGGCTCAAACAAGCACCTCGGGAATGGCACGCCAAACTCTCCTCCACCCTTCGCGCACTTGGCTTTCGCCCCTCCCGTGCCGCCTCTTGCCTCTTCCTCCGCCTAAACCCATCACCCTTCTACATCCTCGTCTACGTCAACGACATGCTGCTGGCCGCTGACACAATTGCTGAACTCCAGGAGGTCAAGGATGAGCTGCAGAAACGCCTCGCCTGCAAAGACATGGGGGAGGTCCGCAACTACCTCGGCATGGAGATCACCCGCGACCTCACTGCCAAGACCATCTCCCTCTCTTTTTCTTTTTACATCGAGAAGATTCTTGAGAGGTTTGGCATGTCCAGATCAAAACCCATCTCCACACCACTTGCATTTGGGCATCGGCTCTCCCCTCCCACCACTCCCGTCACCTCCCCTCATCCCTATGTAGAACTTGTTGGGGCCCTGATGTACGCCATGGTCTGCACTCGTCCCGACCTTGCATACCCAGTCAGTGTTCTGGCGCAGTTCGTTGGCACCGGTCGGAATGGTGACGAGCATTGGAAGGCGGCCATGCGTGTTCTTCGCTATCTTCAAGGCACGAAGGACCATGTCCTCACTCTTGGTGGTGTGAACCCACCCATTCTTCACGGCTTCAGCGACTCATCCTGGGCCGATGCACAACCCGACCGTCGCAGCTCCCAGGGATATGGCTTCACACTCGGGAGTGGACTCTTCAGCTGGCGCTCCACCCGCTCCTCCTCCGTCGCCCTCTCATCCTGCGAAGCCGAACTATACGCGGTCACGATGGCGGCTCAAGAGGCACGTTGGCTCAGCTATCTGCTCACCGACCTTGGCTCCCCACAGCCCTGCCCCACCCTGTGGTGTGACAACGACAGTACCATTCACCTCACCAAGGAAGCCATCTTTCATGGTCGCTCCAAACACATCGAGCTTCGCTACTACTTCGTTCGCGACCTTGTCCAAGATGGTCACATCACCGTTCGCAAAATCGCCTCCTCCGACAACCTCGCCGATCTCTTCACCAAGGCTCTCCACCGCTCTGACCACTCTGCACTTCTGCGTCTCCAGGGACTTGCTCCCCGCGGTGGCTGATTCAGGGGTTGTTGTTCTCTCTTCCCACGCTTATGGATTTCTGTAGGTTAAGGGGTTGTGTCAGATTGCCATCCTCATTGTAACCTACATCAATCCTATAGGCGTAGGATAGAGATAGCCACCCAAACTTAGTTTGGGTGTAGAACTAGGGCTAACCCTAGTTGGGGGTTGGAACTCAAACCTTGGCCCCCAAGGTTGGGTTGGGAATTATTGGTCCCCCCAATAATGTTGAACCACTTGGTCAACATTATTGGTCCCCCCAATAATCCCTCAACCCAACTTATTGGTGGGGGCCAATAATGTTGGCTTGGTTCCAACCAACCCCCCCCCCCCTTTAGCACTACTATGTATACCCCAATCTCTCCTAATGAAATCAATGGTTCTTCCTCACGTTTTCTCACAGTGGATGCCGCGGACCAAGCGGCCAATCGAAGTGGTGCTCCTGCCCGGCACTGAGAAGGAATGCTGCATACGGCTGCAATGCGGAGTCTTGGAATCAGAGGACTATGACGTGCTGGTGGGCATGGAACTCTTATACCAAGTGGGAGCCACGATTTGCACATGGCACGAGAAGGTGCTCTACTGCGTGCAATACTGGGATGCAGAGAGCTCTGTGGGCACGCTGCCTGTTAAGTTTGTGAGGTAGGAACCAAGAGAGGCGTACCAAGCACGTAAGAAGGACCTGAGGGAGGAGTTGGACGACTGGTCGTGGGAGAAGTATGGAGAAGAATATGAGAGGAGGGTGGAGAAGCGAGTGGCAGGACAGGAGCCACCAGTGCTTAAGGAGAGAATCAGTCGAGTGTGGACACTGGAGAGAGCCATCTGCATCGTTGAGCTGTGTGGAGGAATAGGCTCCGGGCTGGCAGCGGCGCTAAGGGCGGGATGTATGGTGAAAAAGTGGATCCACGTGGAGCGAGACCCCATAGTACGGAAGATGGCAAGACATCACGCGAAGCTACTGCTGGAGGAATACCCAGAGCAGCTGTGGGAGTCGGCGATACCCAGAGAAGACGAAGCCAGGGTGAACAACGTAAAAGACGTCAATGAGTGGGTGCTGGATGATTGGGGGCAGTTAAGCAAGCCTTCGCCGAGATATCAGAGGTGTTGGGAATGGGGGTACCGATGGATGTAGCACAGCTGGGATCCAGAGCGCATCGGCCACAGAGGTATTGGCAAAACGGCGTGTCTACAGCAGCCTTGAGACATTCGTTGGCCCAACTGCAGAGGCTGGAGCCAAGGCTAGTCAGTGACATCCTGGAGCCGAACCGCATGCCAGCACCCGTCACCAGCCCAGATCATCCCTCGCAGTATCAGTGCAACGAGCCGGGCAAACCCAGGCAAGCGTTACCGACACAAGTGGCCTACGAGGAGGCTCAAGGATTCATAATGGAGGGAGAGCTCCTAGGCCCGGGAATGATCTTTGACGTGCGCAAGGGTAGGTGGGAGCAACCCACCGCTAACGAGCTAGAAGCAGCCATGGGGCATCTATGGCAAGCCACAGCCCATCCTGAGGTGACAGAGCGGCAGCGAAGGGCAGCCATAGGCAGAGCAATGGACGTCAATGTGATGATGTGGCTGATCGAGACCATCCGCATGCATCTGAAGGTCAAGGAGGTGGAGAGGGACGTATTGGCGAGCAAGAGAATCCGAGAATATGAGACAACGGAGTAGCACAGAAAGCTGTTAGAGGAGATGGAGGAAAGATATGAGGACAGGATTGTGGAGGGGTACGCATACATGGCAATGGAAGAGGGAGAGGCAGAGGAAGGAGAAGACAGCACTGCTAAGGCGGGAGAAGGTGAAGCAAAGAAAGGGGAGAGGACTCCAGAGGAACCCTGGCCCCTGGGAGAAGGGCTAGGAAAGGTGGAAGCAGCAGCAATGCAGCAGGTGTTGCAGCAGTACCGAGGGACCTTCGCCTACAGCTTGCAGGAGCTGGGCAAATGCACGACGCAGGAGATGAGAATTGAGCTGACTAGCCAGATTCCCATCTACCAAAGGAAGAGGCGCATGAGCTCAGGCGACCTGGACATGCATGGAGAAGTGTGCCGAGCTCATGGCGGCAAGACTGATACAGCGCTCAGATAGCGACTATGCAGCAGCTACAGTCGTGGCATCGAGAAAGGACCTAACTGGAGAGGTGTCGGCGCGCAGAATGTGTGGAGACTACAGTGGGATCAACAAGGTCACCACGGCGGACCGATACCCCATGCAGTCGGTGGAAGAGATTTTCAACAAGCTGCAGGGGGCAGCCGTGTTCTCCACCTTGGACCTGCACCAAGGGTTTAATCAGATTCCCATACGGGCACAAGACAGAAAAAAGACGGCGTTTCATGGCCCGGACGGACTGTACGAATGGAGGTTCATGCCATTTTGCATGAAGAACGCATCAGCACTATTCCAGAAGACCATGGATGCAGCACTGAGAGGGGTCCCAGCGGCAGCCTGCTATATCGATGACGTGATTGTCTTCAGCCCAAATGCAGAGCAACACGGCAAGGACGTGAAGGCGACATTGGAGGCAATCGCTGCAGCCGGACTCACTTGTCACCCGAAGAAGTGCAGCTTCGGCAACACCTCAGTGATGTACCTAGGATTCGAGGTGGAAGGGGGGACCCTGGAAATCCAGCAGGCTAAAGTAGAGGTGCTGGACCGGGTTCCTCTTCCTAAGGACCGCATCACCCTGAGGGCGGTGCTGGGGTTCCTCAACTACTACAGGAGATTCGTGCCCAATTTCAGCAAGACTGCAAGTGTGCTGAACCGCCTGCTGAGAGAGGAGCTGAAATGGCAATGGGGGGAGGCGGAGCAAGGGGCCCTGAAATCATTACTGAAGGCGATTAAGTCAGTGACAGTGTTAACTCTGCCTAACAAAGAAGACCCCTTTACGCTCAACACCGACTGGAGCAGTTCAGGGATGGGCGCCATACTGTGTCAGAAGAGAGGAGAGGAGGAGATGGTAGTAGCATTCGGAGTCGCAGCTGCAACCCAGCCGAAGAAAACTACATCTCCTATGAGGGAGAAGGCCTAGCAGCGGTGTGGGCGATCAGTCACTTCAGAGTATACCTACAAGTGAGGCCATTCGAACAAGTAACAGACCACCAGCCCTTGACGTGGCTGATGACAAATCAGGCCTTGATGGGCCGGAATGCCAGATGGGCAATGCGGCTCCAGGAATACGACTTCACCATCAGACACCGCCCATGCAAGACGATGCAGCATGTGGATGGGCTCTCGAGGAACCCTCCACCTGACAGGCCCACCACATGCCTGGTGGCGCTGGCAAGAGAGATCGATGGAGAAGGGGCCAAGAAGGCACATAAGAGAGGGGCAGAAGACGTCTGGGAGGATGAGGAAACGCTGAAGTCGGTGCAAGGGAAAACCATGGAGACAGAGCTGGTGAGTGAAAGGGCGAGGGCAAGGGGGGCACACTACCACTGGTACCAGGAGCAACTTCAGAAAAACACGAGCAGCGGATGGAAGCTAGTGCTGAGAAAGGAAGAGAGGGACCACATAATCAAGCATGTCCACCAGCAGCTGGGGCATTACGGAAGCCTGAGAACGACGCAGCTGGTAGAAACTGGGTGGTGGTGGGTTGAGGAGAGACATAAGGAGCTGGGTTGAGGCATGCGAGCTGTGTAGCAGGAACAAAGCAGAGCTGGAAAGAGGGAGAGAGGAGCTGCAGTCCCTGCTCACCAGAGGAATAGGCTTCAGATGGTCCCTGGACCTAGCCGGGCAAATGCCGCTAAGCAGAAGGGGGAAGCGATACATTCTGATCATGATAGAGCACGCCAGCAAGTGGGTGGAGGTCCGAGCACTACCAAGCAAAAACTCGGCCAGGATAGCAGAGGCATTCGAAGAGCAGGTGCTAACCAGGTTTGGAGCGTGCAGAGAAGTTCTCACAGACCAAGGGACCGAGTTCATGGGAGAATTTGACAAGCTGCCGAGAGAAACGGGCATCACGCACCGCATAACGTCAAGATACCACCCTCAGAGTGACGGCATGACAGAGAGATTTGTACAGACCGTGAAGCGAGGGTTAAGATCATACGGAGAAAATTTCAAAGGAGACTGGGATGCAAGGCTGCCGTGGGTGGTCGCGGGGTACAGGTTCAGCAAGCAAGCAGCACTGCGAGACCTATCTCCCTATTACCTGCTGCTGGGAAGGGAGCCGATACTACCAGTAGATTTCCCCAAGATACTAGCAGCCTCAGTAAGAGTGGAGAGAGAGGAGGACTGGGTGGGCCTGGCGGAGGCCAGAGCACGGTACTTGAGAGAGCTTCTGCCAGCAGCACTGGAGAACCTACACGTGGCACAGCTGAGGGATGCACAGAGATACAAGAAGAGGAAGGAGGCGGGAGAAGGAAGGAGAGGAAAGGAACTGGGGGCAGGGGAAGAAGTGTACCTGAAGCAGGCAAAGCATGACATGATGGATATCGGCCTGAGCACGGAGAGATGGAAGGTGAAGGAAATAAAGGAATCAGGAGTGTTGGTGCTGAGTAGCGACAAAGGGGAGGAGAGAACAGACCACCGCACCAACCTGGCACGAGCGAAACCACGAAGGGACAAAGGGGAAGGGAGGAAGAGAGACCAGGGGGTACAGCAGAGGCAGCCAAAAGAAGAAAGGATCCATCGGCCAGCGGAGAGGACATCCAGAGAGCCAAGGAGGGGGCAAGTGTATGGGGCTGCAGAGGACAAGGGCAAGGGAAAGAGAGAGCTAAGGTCCCTGAGAGAAGATTACTAAGGAAGAAGAGAAGCCAAGGGAGAACCCCAAGCCAAGGGAGTTGAAGGAGAGAGAGAAGAAGAAGGGCTTATCCTAACAACACTGGGTGGCAATGCAGGTGCAGCTGAAGGCAAGGAAGACAGCAAGCAAGGAAGGCAACAGAAGAAGAGTTTCCGACAATCTCCCTAGGGTGAGCATGATGTTTGACCCAGGGGCGACCATTAGGGTGAGCAAGCTCATGAGGCCATATGGCTTGCTGTGGCTGAAGATCGATGAGGTCTCCAGAGTCGGCACGGCAGTCTGGGATGTCAAAATCAAAGATGTAGACGCCGTTGTCAGGGCGCGCCTTGCCGATGTAGCGTGGTTCGGAGTCAGGGCGGCTGTAATACTTCTAGTGCATTAGGATGCAGCGAATTTCTAGATCTGTGGTCATGAGAACGCCGCTGTTGACAAGCTGTTCGTAGGATAGGAGATTGTACTTCAGATTTCGCACGATGAGAACGTCATTGAGCGTGATGTGGATGTCGCTGTCGAGTGCTTACATTTGTGTAGGCTATAGTGGGGTAGCCCATAAGGGGTACAACCCAATTAGGGTTAGTACTTGTACCCAACTTCTGCTCAATGCATTCATTCTCGTTCATTCTTCTGACATGGTTTCAGAGCAGGTCCTCCGCTAGGACCGTTTTTCCTTGGGCCCACCACAGCGCTACCCCGCTAGCCGCCCTCTGCAGCCCTCGAGCTGCCCCTACTGCCTCTCGCGACCGTTAGGCCACTAGCCCGTCGCCTCGGCCCGTCGCCCTAGGCCCGTCGCCCCCGGCCCGTCGCCCCGCGGCCCGTCGCCCGTCGCCCCCCCCTAGGCCCAGCCCGTTGCCCGTCGCCCCGTGGCCCGTCGCCCCTAGGCCCCCAGCCCCTCGGCTCGTCGCTCCTAGGCCCCGCGACCCGTCGCCCTTAGGCCCCCCGAGGCCCGTCGTTCCTAGCCCCGCGGCCCGTTGCCCCTAGGCCCTCGGCCCTTCGGCCCTTTGTTCCTGGCCCCGCGGCCCGTCGCTCCAGGCCCCGCGGCCCGTCGCCTCTAGGCCCCGCGGCCCGTCACCCCTAGGCCCCCGGCCCGTCACTCCTGGCCCTGCGGCCCGTCGCCCTTAGGCCCCGCGGCCCGTCGCCCTTAGGCCCCTCGAGGCCCGTCGCTCCTGGCCCCGCGGCCCATTGTTCCTGGCCCCGCGGCCTGTCGTCCCTAGGCCCCCGGCCCCTCCGCCCTTCGTTCCTGGCCCTGCGGCCCGTCGCCCCTAGGCCCCCGGCCCCTCGGCCCTCTGTTCCTGGCCCCGCGGCCCGTCGCCCCTAGGCCCCGCGGCCCGTCTCCCCTAGGCCCCCGGCCCTTTTGCCCGTCGTTCCTGGCCCCGCGGCCCGTCGCCCCTAGGCCCCCGGCCCCTCGGCCCGTCTCTCCTGGCCCCGTGGCCCGTCGCCCCTAGGCCACGCGGCCCGTTGCCCCTAGGCCCCCGGCCCGTCACTCCCGGCCCCTGCGGCCCGTCGCTCCTGGCCCTGCGACCCGTCGCCCCTAGGCCCCGCGGCCCGTCGCCCTTAGGCCCCCGAGGCCCGTCGCTCCTGGCCCCGTGGCCCGGCCCGTAGCCCCTGGCCCCGCGGCCCGTCGCCCCTAGGCCCTCGAGCCGCCCCTCCTGCAGCCTGCTGCCTACCCTGTTCCTTGCGCGGCCCGGCATCTGCCCGCCCTACGTGCTGCGCCACTATGGCTTCTCTCCGCGTGCTAGCTTTCGATCACGAGGGACGCCCGATCCAGTTTGACATGTGGCTCGACGACCTGCAACTGTACATACTGAGCGACTAAGGGACAGCGTTTCGTTGTTTGACAACACGTCTGGCGCCGCTCCCACCCCTCCCGCCACAGCTGACAGTGCGACCCGCTCACATTGGCTTACTCGTGACGCTCCTGCTCGCTTAGCCATTCGCAACCACCTACCGTTAGTCAAATCCGCTCACTTCGGACAGCACAGGACAGCACAGGCGCTGTACGACGCTGTCGTCGCTCGCTACTCCTCGCCTGCCACTGCTGCTCTAGGCCGCCTACTACTTCTCTACCTGTTCCCCGAGCTGTCTGCCTTTGCCACAATCGAGGACCTGGTTTCCCACCTTCGCGCTAGCGACGCTCGCTACCGAGCTGCCGCCCCTGCTGAGTTCCTTCACAAGAACCAGCCCCCGATGTTCATCACTCTGTCAGGGACCACTTTCTCTCCCTTGACCCCACAGTCCTCACTATTGACCTACTCGAGCAGCACCTCTTTGCAGCTGAGACTAGTGTAGTCACTGTAGGTGCTGCTCGTGGCACTCCACGCACGCCCTTCTTTGAGGGGTGCTCCCCCTCACCCCTTGCCCCCTCCTATGCCTCTACTGCTGCTGTTGACGTCCTTGGTGCTGAGGATGTCGGGGCTGCTTCTGCTAGTGCGAAGCGCCGCAGCAGCAAGGGCAAGGGTGCCAGGGGTGGTGGAGGGGGCAGTGGGAGTGGTGGTGGGGGCAGCAGTGGAGGTAGTGGAGGCAGTGCAAATGGTAGCAGCAGTGGGAGTGGTGGCGGGAGTGGGGGCGCTGGTGGCAGCAGTGGAGGCAGCGGTGGGAGTGGCGGTAGTGGCAGTGGTGGGAGTGGTGGAGGTAGGACTGGAGCTCCTCGTGGAGGTTCTCGAGGAGGCCAGCGGCAGCGGCAGCAGCGTCGGAGCGAGACCCCGTCGCCCCAGCAGCTTCGTGAGTGGTTGTTTCAGCGTGGGGCCTGTGGGGGTAGTGTGAGCTGTCCGTATGACATTCGTACGGATGACCGTGCAGGTCAGACATGCGGGAGGCCTCACACTCACCACCGCTGCTTCTTCCGCCTTGACGAGGCTTGGCGCGCTGAGTTTGGTGATGAGGTCGAGCGCCCCCACTGGGCAGAGCTCCTTAGGTCTGGTGTTGCGATTTTTGACCTAGACTATGATGCTATTCTTTCTGCTATGTATGCTTTGTCTGCTAGTGCTGAGGGTGACTGTTACCAGTGTGTGCCGCTTGACCCAGGTTTAGAGAATGCTGCTCTAGGTGCTAGTGAGTCTTCTCTCCCTGGTACTGCGCCTGCTGAGGCCTTGTACACTTTCATGCTAGACTCAGGTGCCTCACGCTGTTTCTTTCGTGACAACACCACCCTCACTCCTCTCCCTGCACCTGTCCCGGTCAGACAGGCTGACCCCTCTGGGGGCCCAGTCCTTGCCCGTTCCTCCACTGTTCTCCCTTGTCCGGCGGTTCTGTCCGGCTCACTATCAGGTCTTCACCTCACCTCGTTCTCTACGAACTTGGTGAGTTCCGCGGCCCTCCAGGATTTGATGGTCACTACCACCACTCCTGGGGGTCAGCGTGTGGCGATCTGCACGTGTACATGGACGGGCCGTCACCTGGCCACGTTCACTCATCGGCCAGTGTCGATTCTGTACACACTGCCTACCGAGCCTTCTCAGGTATATGCGTCTGCCCAGGTGTCCGCGTCAGGTCCGTTAGCACCCCCTTGCTCGTGTTGCCTCCTGTCGCACCAGACTCTCCTCTGGCACCACCGCCTTGGTCACCCTTCCCTGCCACGCCTGCGTGGCATGCACTCCCTCCTCCTTGTCTCTGGTCTTCCCAGGTCTTTACCTCCTCTCCCGCCCTCGCCTGCCCCGCCCTGCGTTCCGTGCATTGAGGGGCGGCAGAGCGCTGCTCCTCACTCCTCCTCGTTTCCCCCGACGACTGCCCCCCTACAGACTCTCCACATGGACGTATGGGGCCCAGCCTGCGTCAGTGGACAGGGCCGCGAGCGCTACTTTCTGCTGGTCATTGACGACTACACGCGGTACACCACGGTCTTCCCCTTGCGCAGCAAGGGTTAGGTCGTTGATGTCTTGATGCCTTGGATCCGTGCAGTACATCTCTAGCTTCGCGAGCAGTTCCGCCAGGACCTTCCTCTCTTGCGTCTGCACTCTGACAGAGGTGGTGAGTTCTCCTCCGACCTCTTGCGGGACTTTTGTCGTGGGGAGGGCATACTCTAGTCGTTCATGCTTCCGGCCTCACCGCAGCAAAATGGGATTGCTGAGCGCCGCATTGGCTTAGTCATGGAGGTCGCTCGTACCTCCATGATCCATGCGGCTGCTCCCCATTTTCTGTGGCCGTTTGCGGTCCGGTACGCTGCGCATCAGCTCAACCTCTAGCCCCGTGTCTCCTTGCCGGAGACCTCGCCCACACTACGATGGACAGGGCAGGTTGGCGATGCGTCAGTGTTCCGGGTCTGGGGCTCTCGTGCCTTTGTTTGCAATATGTCCGCGGACAATCTCTCCGCCCGTGCTATCCCCTGCGTCTTCCTTGGCTTTCCCCCTGACGCACCTGGCTGGCAGTTTTACCACCCCACCTCACGCCGTGTCTTCCCCTCTCAAAACGTCACGTTTGACGAGTCGGTTCCCGTTTACCGTCTCTTCCCCTACCGCTCTGCCCCTCCCCCGCCCCGGCAGCTCTTCCTTGCTCCTGGTTTCCCTCCGGTAGACCCCCTCCCGCCCCAAGGTCCTGCTCCCTCAGGTGTGTCCCAGGTAGACCCTCTCCCTGGTACTGTGCCTGTTGAGGTAGCTGGCGACTCAGGTGCTGCTCGAGGTACTGTGTCTAGGGGTGCTGAGTCTAAGGGTGCGGAGCCTGGGGGCGCTGAGTCTGAGGGTGCTGAGCCTGGGGGTGCGGAGCTTGGGGGTGCTGAGCCTGGGGGTGCTAAGCCTGAGGGTGTTGAGCTTGGGGGTGCGGGGCCTGAGGGTGCGGAGTTTGGGGGTACTGAGCCTCGGGGTGGTGCTTCGTCTGGAGGTGCTGCTGGTGCTTCGCTGAGACAGTCTCGACGACCGAAGACTCTCTCCCCTCAGCAGCTGCATGAGTCGCTTGTTCGGCGCGCACGCCTTCGGAGTGGAGCTGCCGGAGCCGGAGGCACTGGAGACATTGGAGCTGGAGGTGCTGGAGCTACTTTTGGAGCTGGTGGTACTGGAGGTATTGCGGCTACTGGTTCTGGAGGTGCTCATACCAGGGGTATTGGAGCTGCCGGGACTGGTGGTGTAGGAGTCGCTAGAGCTGGAGAACCTACGGAGCCTGGAGCTGCTGGGACTGGAGGCACTGACGCTGGTGGCGCTGGAGCTGGAGGCCTTGCCGCGGGAGCCGCTGGAGCTGGAGGAGCTGGAGCTGTTGGCCTTGGAGCTGTAGTTGCTGGAGCTGGGGATGCTGGCGGTACAGGTGCTGGAGGCACTATGCGGCCGCGACAGTTCTTCGTTCCCTTGCTTCAGCAGGTTCTTAGTGTCCCGTCTTCTACTTGCCTTACTCCTCCCCTGCTGTGTCCACCGCCTGACCGGTCGCAGCTGCTGTTACAGCCAGCCTCCCCACTGCCTGCTCCTTCTCCTTACACTGCGCAGTCAGGCGGTCTTACAGAGCATCGTGAGCCTGCGTCTCGTCCTGTCTCGCCTGTTCGCACTGCTCGTCGCGTTCCTCGTTCGCGTCCTCCTCCTGTCCCTGGCACGCACGCTATGGCACTTCGTCCTTCCTCTGTTCCACTGCGTGTTCCTCTGCCGCCTCCTGAGTCCTCTCTTCCTGCTGTCCCTGACCCTAGGTCTGACCTTGTGCGTGCTGCCAGTCCTACTGTCTCTCGTCTCCTCGCTACTGTTGTCACTGACCCTTCTTTTGAGTCAGCTGCTGCGTCTGCCCTCGTTGCTGATCTGCTTGACTTTGCTGCTGCCTGTCGTTTAGACTACGCCTCTGCTCTAGTTGCTGAGTCTAAGTCTGCCAGTGCTCCGTCCGTCGGGGGTGAGTGTGCTCTTGGCACGGACGTCCTTGAGGACAGGTAGGAGGACTTTGAGTGTCTTGCAGCTGCTGTACCTCGTTTCGCTTCCATGCTGCTTGCCCCAGAGGGAGACCCGAATGCACCACACATCCCGACCCCGCGCTCTTACGCAGAGGTGATTACGGGTCATTACTCCTCTCAGTGGCAGGCAGCCATGGATGCCAAGATGGCATCTTGGAAGTCCACAGGCACCTACATCGACGCAGTTCCCCCGTCTTGGGCGAACATAGTCGACGGCATGTGGATTTTCAGGGTGAAGCGGCCGCCGGGTTCTCCGCCTGCCTTCAAGGCGCGTTATGTTGCTCGAGGCTTCAGTCAGCGACAGGGGGTTGACTACTTCCAGACCTTCTCCCCCACCCCAAAGATGACCACTCTTCGGGAGTTGCTGCACGTCGCTGCTCAGCGTGATTACGAGTTGCACTCTCTGGACTTCAGTACAGCTTTCTTCCAGGGCAGCCTGCACGAGGAGATCTGGCTGCGCCGCCCACCTGGCTTTACTGGGTCGTTTCCTGCAGGTACCCAGTGGAGCCTCCGGCGGGCAATCTACGGTCTCCCCCAGGTGGCTCGCGAGTGGCACGACACACTGAGGACTACACTTGCGTCTCTTAGGTTTGCTCTTTCTACTACTGACCCGTCGCTGTTTCTGCGCACCGACACCTCGCTGCCGCCGTTCTACGTCCTCGTATACGTCGACGACCTCGTCTTTGCCACTGCTGACACTGAGGCACTGACCCTTGTGAAGTCGGAGCTGCTGCAGAGACACACCTGCACTAACCTGGGTGAACTGCGCAGCTATCTTAGCTTGCAGATCACCAGGGACAGAGCATGGTGCACGATCACACTAACTCAGTCACACATGGTGCACCAAGTCCTTCAGCGCTTCGGCTTCCATTTCTCCTTGCCACAGCCCACTCCTCTGTCTACCAGCCACTCGCTCTCAGCTCCACCTTCAGACGAGACCGTAGAGCCGAGTGGTCCGTACCCAGAGCTTGTGGGTTGCCTCATGTACCTGATGACGTGCACACGACCTGATCTCGTGTACCCTCTTAGCCTCCTGGCTCGCTATGTGGCTCCCGGTAGGCACACTAGGATGCTGCTAATAGGGTACTACGTTACTTGTGCAGTACGTCGGGCATGGGGCTCGTGCTTGGAGGACGGGGTCCAGTTGTTCTCACTGGTTATGCAGACGCTTCTTGGGTTGACGACTCAGCTACGCAACGGTCGTCACAGGGTTACACTTTCAGCCCTGGCTCTGGCTCTGTTTCGTGGCGGTCTACCCGCTCGTCTTCGGTTCTTAGCTCCAGCTGTGAGGCTGAGATTGTTATAGTCTAGAGTCCACTTAGGGGTCGCGGATGCCCTTGAAACCGCCTAAGTAGAATCTGATGACTTCGAACTGCCTCTGTTCAAAACGCCGTCATGATCAGCTCCGATAACATACAAGGCTGAAACTTGGAGAGATGTTAGCTTCAGATGCCTGCTCTCCAACGGTATATTGCTTGCTTTCATCAGAGGTGTATGCGCTACGCATTGAACAAAAACGTAAGCTCGGCTGAAAACTTGTAGTTTCATTGATGCAAGGAAGAGGTGAGTACAACATTGCCTAGGGGACTCTTAAGGGGTTGGGACCATCCTGGGAACTCCGAGAAGGTTGAGTCCTAGGGGAGAAAGGCTAGAGAAGGATGGGAAACATCCTAGCTAGGTCAGCAAAGCCAACCACACTTGGATGTTCAGAGCTGTACTCAAGGCTATCAATAGTGAGTCAAGCCAACCATGAGTCAGCTTGTCTTCCCACTTGCACCCTCTTGCAAGCTGCTTCCAGGAAGACCACACTTCTCAAAAGGAGGGTGGTAGAGTCCCACTTGACCACCTGTAATTCTTGTCTCATTCTCTGTCCCTGCACCATTGGCATGACAACAATGAAAGGGTGGCAAGGGAAATGCTGCCAACACTGCACCATGACTACGGAACAGTAAATTTCGACAGCTGTCACGTGCTGCTCCGATGCTGGGTTGTCCTAAAACTTAGTGAGCACCTGCACAACACGGCAAAGAACTGCCATACCGAGTTTCAGACCAATCAGAGCTTGGTATATGAGTCAGCAGCCGAAATGGTGAACTCGGGTGTTACCAAAAAGGAGTAACACACACTTCCGGGATGCCATAAGTCTTGAAAGTAAAAAATGTTGCCATGCCTTGTACACTGCTTCAGAAATTCTGAACCTTTGAGGGTCCGAAGAACACATGTTGAAGCACCTCCCCACAAAATTCCAGAAGCTGAGCAGGCTTGTAGGCTGAATGGGAGTGCGATGACCGTGCCACTATAGTGCTTTGGCACAACAAACTCCCCCTCATCGTGCTCTCATTCATCCCTTAGCTGCTCCCTGAAGCTGCCTCCCTTAGTTGAAGGACATGCCACACAAGGTGGCACAGCTCCAATGCTGATGCTCTGCAAGCCGCTTAGTCAAGAAATCCGCAGGTTGCTTGGTAGTGTTGATGTAGTGCAAGGAGATGGTGCCCTTCTTCACCTCCTTCCTCACCCAATGCCACTTGATATGCATGTGCTTGTTCAGCCCATGGAGCACAGCATTACGCGCCATTGCAATTGCTCCTTGGCTGTCACAAAACACAGGTGTAGGACCCTCTTGCTCCTGCCCCAACTCCTCAAGCAACCTCCTCATCCAAACCACCTCCTTCACTCCTTGAAACAACGCCATGTACTCGCTCTCCGTTGATGAGTGAGCTATCTCTCCTTGCCTCTTAGACTTTCAGCTCACTGGACTCCCTCCAACACAGCATATATAGCCACCATGGGATGTAGCATCACTGATGTCACTTGCCCAGGTAGCATCGGTGAAACACGAGAGGTACAAGTGCCCACGCCTAGTAGGTGCACCAGTCTTTGTGCTCACCTCCTCCACTCCCTTTTGCTTCAGCTGCCCATGCACTGAATATTGCAGCCTCACCCTTGAGGTTGCCATGCAGTACCTCACCAGCCTCTCTGCTGCATCCAGGTGCTCTTGAAGGGGCCTAGACACCACACGAGCAAGCTGTGAAACTGAAAACGCAATGTCGGGGCGAGTGTTGACCGAAGCGTACATCAAGCTCCCCACCATTGGCTGGAACCGACGCTGTAACTCGTACTCCAACACCTCACCCTCCTCTTCATCAAGGTGCAGCTGAAACCCTGAGGGTAGAGGAGTCTTCACACTCCTCCCTTCCTCCAGCCCATACTTCTCCCCCATTGCTGCAAGGTACTTGTGTTGGTGAAGCCTCAACCATCCCTTCACCTCGTTCCGCTCCATGTGAAGACCAAGGTAATAACCCACTGGTCCAAGGGCCTTGCATTGAAAGGTCTCCTTCAGCTTCCCTTGCACCTCCTTGAACCTCTCCAGGGATGGAGAGAAGAGGAGGATGTCATCGACCTAGACAAGGAGAAATACCTTCTCCTCCTCCCCCTCGGTCATGAAGAGACTCTCGTCGCACCCGCTAACTTTGAAGCCAAGAGCCTCCAACGCCTCCACCAGCCTTGCATACCAGCACCTTGGAGCTCGTTTGAGGCCATAGATGGCCTTGTTGAGCCTGCAAACACGTCCGCTCCCATCATCATACCCCTCTGGCTGCTTCATGTAGATCTCCTCATCTACCACGCCATAGAGGAACGCCGTCTTCACATCCATTTGCTCCACCTTCCAGCCACAAACGGCAGCGGCTGCTAGCAACAACCGGAGCGTAGGAGCCTTGGCAACAGGAGCAAACACCTCTTGAAAGTCAATCCCCTCCCTCTGCTGAAAGCCTTTGATCACAAGCCTTGTCTTGCGCCTCTCCAACCTCCCCTCCGCATCGGTCTTCACATGTAACACCCACGTGCAGTCCAATGCCTTCCTTCCTGGGGGTAGATTGGTAAGGGTCCACATTTCATTCTCCATGTGGCTCTGGAACTCATCCTCCCTTGAAGCCAGCCATGCCTCTTGATCATCTCCAGCGAGAGCTTCCTCCATTGACGCCGGCTCATGAGGTAAGTTGACGCCAAAGCAACAAATCTGCTCCATCTCCCCTTCAGCTCCCTTCTCCTCCTCATCTTCTTCCTCCTGGACCAGCAATGCCTTGGGAATCCCAAGCCTTTCATACTTGAGAAAATCCCTTGGGTGAGCAGCTCTCTTGGGCCTCTCCTTGGCTGCTCCTTCCTTGGCTCCACCACGGACAGCATCACGCTTCCCTTGGGTTGTGCGCCTTGGTGGAAGCTTAGGGGATGGTGTAGGCTGCTGTACCTCCTCCTCGGTATCACCTCTCTCAGCTACAGGGGCCTCCCCTTGTTGCAGTACTTCTTCCACATCTGCTGCCTCCCCTTCAGCACCTCCCAAGTCATGTGACACCTCTGTCAACTCTGAAGATGAGGAGAACTCGATGGGAATGAGAAGTGGGTAGTTGGTTCCCACCTCTATTCCAAGCGGAATGGTGACCTTGCTCCTCCCCCGCTCCGACCACTCCTTGAACATGAGCCCCTCCATGAACTTGGCATCTCTGGTGGTGAAGATGGTGTTGGATTTTGGGTCCCACATGAGCCAGCCCTTGCTCCCCCGTGCAAGACCCAAATGAACAGCCCACACCGCCGCCGCTTGAAGCTTGTCACGCGTCTCCTTAGGGACATGCACGAGCCCCATGCACCCGAAGACACGAAGCATATCAACCAGGGGCTTCTTGCCAGTCCACTTCTCCATAGGGACCCAATGCTGACCTCCCACATGAGTCAACACCCGGTTCTTGATAACGGTAGCATGACGAATAGCGAGGGGCCAGAACCGCAAGGGTAGACCCGAGTCCACCAATATCGTTCTCCCGCCCTCTATGATGGTCCGGTTTGCTCTCTCTGCCACGCCGTTGGACTGAGGGGTGTAGGCCGTGGTGAGCTGCTGCTTGATGCCGTGCCGCTTCAACCAGCTCCGGAACTCCGCTCCCAAAAACTCCCCACCACGGTCGCTACGAATCGCCTTCACCCGCTTGCCACTCTCTCGCTCCACCATGGGCAGCCACTCTTCAATGATGACCCTTGCAGCATCACTCTTCTTTGCAAGTGGAAAAGACCAGGTGAGCCTTATGTAATCATCCACCATAGTCATGGAATACAGGGCCCCACCATCTCCCTTTACCTTCATGGGCCCCACAAGATCCACATGCACGAGCTCCACCGGGTCACTTGACTGCCCCACCGCCGAATGGAAGGGAAACCGTGAGAACTTGCTGGTCAAGCAAGTCTCACATGAACCCACCTCCTTGGGCTCCCCTTTTATCCTCAGCCCCTTGACTCTTTCCTCCTTAAACAGCTGCTGTAACTGAGGTAGCGCCACGTGGCCAAAGCGACGGTGTGCGGTGAGCCAATCCGTCTCACCCGTGCTAGGAGTTACACTTGGTAGCGCACCCCCCCCATGCACAAGCAGCCCACCATCACTGCCATCACCACCTCCTCCACTGGTTACGTGGCTTGCATGCCCTCCTCTTACAGCTTCAGCAGCCAAGCGCATAGCCGCCTCCTTCCATGGCAGCACCGGTATCTCCCACATGGACCGGTGCATGTCCTTGCCGCCTCGGAGGTCCCACAACACGCGCCCATCCAGAGTTGCCTTGAACACCTTTGTGCCCAACATCTCCATCTTCATCCCTGCATCACTCAATGCCTTGGTAGAGATAAGGTTGGCACATAGTCCAGGGACAAGAAGAACACGCTTCAGCCCCACAAGCCTCCCATCCGCACCCATAAACATGGCTCTCCCCTCGCCACGCACGGGTACAACTTGGCCGGTGGCTGAAACAACGGTGGCTGCCTTTGATGGCCTGACTTCATCCAGCAGATCCTCTCGGTTGGTCATGGTCATGAAGGCTTCCGTGTCGATGACCCAATGGGAGGAGCGGTGAAGAGCAACCTTGCTGGCCGGTACAACCATGTCCTCGGAGCATGCCTCTCCTACATGGTAGGACATGCCGCCATGTCCGCCAGCACCTCCATCGCCCTCCTCACTGCCCATGCCTTCTCCCATAGCTCCATGAACACCTTTAGAGCCTTCAATTGATGGCTGACCAGGCCTCCAACCGTCAGGTAGCTTGCGACACTTAAACCATGGGTGACCTTCCACATGGCAATACCAACACTTGCCGCCACACCGCTCGCCTCCCTTGTTGCTACGCTTCCCTCCCGAATACTGCTCCCCTCCAGAGCCTTCCTTGGCCTTGCCTTTCTTGCTGCCACGTCCCTTGAACCCTTTCATGCCGTAGGCAGAGCCTCCACCTTCATCGGCAGCGGCAGTCAGCCCCTTCCTCCGAAACTCCTCTTGAAGGACTTGAGCACGAATCCACTCAAGGGACCATGAGTCCTTCATGCCATTGAGGTTGACCACCAAGGGGCCCCACGACTCCGGCATCAGGGAGAGAGCCTTGTAGCACTTGATCTTCTCAGGGTAGTCCACACCAGCAGCAGAGAGCTTCACATAGAGGTCCCGAAGTTGATCGAACGCTCCTTGCACGGCATCACCCTCGTTGATCTTCACCGCATGGAGTTGTCGTTCGAGCACCACCACCATTGCTTCGCTGCTGGGGGCATGGACATCCTTCAATATTTTCCATGCCTTGGGACCACACTGGATATCCTTGATGAGATGCTTGACATGGTGCAGCTGGTTGGATGAGAGGCATTGAGAGAGAAGGAAGAATCCATCCTTGGATCGGCGATCCCATTCCTTGGTCACTCCTTCGCTCGCAGGCCTCTTCAATTCTCCATCCATCAATTCAAGCAGCCCATAATGGTTAAATAGGAGCTCCATCTTGAAGCTCCATGATGCCGAATCCTCCCCAGAGAACTTCTCTAGGTTGAATGCCTTCACATCATCCTTGGCTGTTGTTGAAACGGATGCTATTGGTGCAGATCCGCCTGCAACGCCTCTTCCTGCTTCCCCAGCGCCTCTCACGCCACCACTGCCACTAGGACCAGCTGGAGCAGAACCTTCAGCCTCCATATTGACCCAGGAACAGAGAAGAACTGCCTCTGTTCAAAACGTCGTCACGATCAGCTCCGATAACATACGAGGCTGAAACTTTGAGAGAAGTTAGCTTCAGATGTCTGCTCTCCAACGGTATGTTGCTTGCTTTCATCAGAGGTGTATGCGCTACGCAGTGAACAAAAACGTAAGCTCGGCTGAAAACTTGTAGTTTCATTGATGCAAGGAAGAGGTGAATACAACATTGCCTAGGGGACTCTTAAGGGGTTGGGACCATCCTGGGAACTCCAAGAAGGTTGAGTCCTAGGGGAGAAAGGCTAGAGAAGGATGGGAAACATCCTAGCTAGGTCAGCAAGGCCAACCACACTTGGATGTTCAGAGCTGTACTCAAGGCTAGCAATAGTGAGTCAAGCCAACCATGAGTCAGCTTGTCTTCCCACTTGCACCCTCTTGCAAGCTGCTTCCAGGAAGACCACACTTCTCAAAAGGAGGGTGGTAGAGTCCCACTTGACCACCTGTAATTCTTGTCTCATTCTCTGTCCCTGCACCATTGGCATGACAGCAATGAAAGGGTGGTAAGGGAAATGCTGCCAACAGTGCACCATGACTACTGAACAGTAACTTTCGACAGCTGTCACGTGCTGCTCCGATGCTGGGTTATCCTGAAACTTGGTGAGCACGTGCAGAACACGGCAAAGAACTGCCACACCGAGTTTCAGACCAATCAGAGCTTGGTATATGAGTCAGCAGCCGAAATGGTGAACTCGGGTGTTACCAAAAAAGAGTAACACACACTTCCGGGATGCCATAAGTCTTGAAAGTAAAAAATGTTGCCATGCCTTGTACACTGCTTCAAAAATTCTGAACCTTTGAGGGTCCGAAGAACACATGTTGAAGCACCTCCCCACAAAATTCCAGAAGCTGAGCAGGCTTGTAGGCTGAATGGGAGTGCGATGACCGTGCCACTATAGTGCTTTGGCACAACAGAGATCTACGCCGGGGCCATGGCTGCACTGGAGCTACACTGGCTCACCTACCTGCTGACTGACTTTGGAGAACAGCCTCGTTCGCCTCCAGTTCTGTACGTAGACAACAAGGCCATGATTGCCTTGTGTCACAAGCACAGACCGGAGCACCGAACAAAGTACATCGCTCTGCGATACTTCCTTGCTTCGTCTTGTGTACGTAGCCACTAGGGCCAACACTGCTGATGTATTCACCAAGCCACTTCCTCCTGGTGATTATCAGCGCTTCTCTACTATGTTAGGCCTTGTGCCTACTTTGCCTCACTTGCTCACTGCATGACTTGCTTGTACTGTGATCTATATATATACCTGCATGCTTACACTTGCTAGGGTATGATCACTCTATTATTTGTTCTCTTTCATATAACTCTGCATGTGAACTGGCCTTGTGGCCCTTTGCTTGTGCTCGGACTGTGTGGTGATTTTGTGATCCACCCTGAGCTTGCTTTGCTTTTCTTGACTGGTCTTGTGACCACTTGTTCTCCCCCACTTTGCCTATGGGGGTGTGTCAGAACATTATAGTGCTTAAATTTGTGTAGGCTATAGTGGGGTAGCCCATAAGGGGTACAACCCAATTAGGGTTAGTACTTGTACCCAACTTCTGCTCAATGCATTCATTCTCGTTCATTCTTCTGACAACGGGAAGTGGTTGGGGCATAATAGTTCGATCCGAGATCGAAAGTGGTTGGGCTCGGTTCCTTGTTTGGAGCAGCCGATTGATCGGGTTGCTGCGAGGTTCTCGGGTTGCCACTCTTCAGTTGTTGAATTCCATGAGTTGTTCCAGGAGCGCATTGCTAATGGTGGTGTTGCCCGCAGAGTTCGCGGTAAGGTTGGCGGGGGCTTTAGCAGCAGGAGCCGCCTGTCCGTCAAATCCTCTAGCCATGTTTCAGCGGGAGCGCGTACCGGACGCCACATTGGATTTGAATTCGAATCAGAGGGGGTGATGCGAAGAATCCTGAGTAGCTCTTATACCATGTTTCAATACGAAAACTCTTTATAGGGTCGTCTCAGGTTGATCGCACATAGTGTAGCAGCGAAAGGTTGCTTGGTGATGTCGGGTATGGAACCTGTCAGAAGAACTAGATTTGAATTTCGACAAAAGTGACTAATACAATGTGGTACAAGGGTTTATATAGGAATACAGTGGAATGCGAAAGGTCCTAGCTAGCCATGTACTCCGAGGGGGTACATTCCCCTTAGGGCTAATCTAACTCGGGAAACCAACCGTGCGCTTCGGTAACTGTATGCGCCACGGTAACCGTTTGAACGTTTTCCCGCACATTGCACTTTGAATTCTTTATGCTTTCAACCGTCTTGGATAACTGTTTGTGCCGCTCGGTCTTTGTCCTCACTACAATCATCTTCGCATTAAAGATTCGCTACTTTAGTAATGTTTTTCAACAATTCCATATCGTAACAGGAGAGAGGGGGGGGGGGGGGGGTGGGGGGGGGAAGGACGAGGAAGGATGTCCTTGGGTCCAGGATTTGCGCGTAGGCTGGCCAGGAGAACGAGTTAGTTGCTCATTGCGGCCATAGTTTTAAGGGGCACTCATTGGCATCGCCGGATCCTTGCCTTGAACGGTCGAGATCAACCGTGACCTCCCTCCCCCTGGGCAACGAACAGCTGTGTTTGTCGCGACATCAAACGTGGGTTAATTCTGCTGTGTTGCGTCAATTTCGTGAGTTATTTCATGTGGCAACTAGCGTTAATGGACCTGCGTTGGCATCTTCGCGACAAAATCGAAATCGTCGTTGTTCGTCAACGTATTGGCGACATTTTCGGAGCTTGTGAAGGAAACGACAGCTGGAGGGATGCAGAAATGGAGTTTGTTGACAAAACCGGGAGTCGTAGTGGATAGGATAAGTTAGGAAAGTTGTGAGAAGACAATGAAGTCTTGTAATGGCCTTGTCAATAATAGTTGAAAGAGAACAAGATGATAAAGATAGAGATGCAAGGGATTTAAATATCAAATCTAGCTAGCCATGTACTCTAAGGGGTACGTTCCCTGATTAAATGCATTGCATTGCTATAGTAACCGCGACTATTACACTCCTCGACAGTTACCAGGCTGCATCGTGTGACGTCCGAGCACGGTTACTAGGCGGTCAACAGTCGCGTCCGTTGATCTCCTGCGACCGTTGACCTTCAAGTGACTCTTACGCTGCCACGTGCTCTATACTTAACGCGATACTGGTACAAGTGCGCTGCCTCATTATGAAGTGATGCGCTAAGTGAAGCCTTTGGGAATGTTATCATAACCATCGATTTTTCCAACAGAGTTTTTGCATCCGAAAATGTCGGTGGCGAGGAGAGACGATACGAGGATTGCCCGACTTAGCGGGGGTCAACTGTCGTCCCGCCCGACCTGTTAAGTGCAGTGGTGTTTACTGCATGGTGGGCGCATCATTGAAGATTTTTGCAGGAGCGCATGAGGAGAGACGGGACTTCAGACCTGCCTACACGTACGGGCTGCAACGAAAAACGGACAGGCTAAATCGCACTTAAGGACGTGCTGCAGTTCGGGGCGATCGATCGCCTTCGATCGTCGATCAGGTTGGGTCAGATCGGATTGGGCGGGATTACCCCAATCTGAGGCAATCTATCGATCGCGTACCACGCCGCGCGAACTGACAGAAACATTTCGTGGAAGTCTGCCAGAATCAGCAGCGCAGGTTCTAAGCTAGAGACACGTCCTTTCCACACAAAGTTGGCGAGGCCTAGCAAAATTTTGTATCACGCAATTACTGCGTAGCCCCATTTTGTCGCCCGATTCCCCCATGCCTCAGTTATGATGTGGCGATATCCAATGCTGCTGCGAGCAGACGCGAAACTTCAGGAAAGTGGGTTACTGATCACGAGTGTCGCCAGGTGCCGTGACCCAACCCAATCTATCAATTGCAATCGATTGCGTCAGGTTGGGATGTGGGTGTACACCCAACCAAACACAAAGTGCAAATTGCACTAAAATAGGATATAAAAAGTACAAGTACAAATGTGAGATTGAGGGCTAACACCAACACCCCCCCATAGACATCAATCGAGCTCAAGGCAGAGAAGGTGGGGCACATAGCCCCATGGCGCCAAGAAGACGATGGTGAGGAACCTTGCTAAGGGGCTTGGTGAACAGATCAGCCAAGTTGCAATCAGATGCAACGTACTCCACATTCAACTGCTCCCGCTGGACAAGGTCACGAATGAAGAAGTGGCGAAGTTTGATGTGCTTGGTGCGAGTGTGGTACACAGGATCCTGAGAGAGGTGGATGGTACTCTTGTTGTCACACCACAGGGTGGGGGTGGGCTGAGGGTAGCCAAGCTCTTGGAGGAGGAAGGTGAGCCAACGGGCCTCTTGAGCTGCCATGGTGCCAGCGTAGAGCTCAGCCTCACAGGAGGAGAGGGAGATTGCAGATGACCTGGTGGAGTGCCAGCTAACAATTCCGCTGCCAAGGGTGAAGCAGTAGCCCTAAGAAGAGCATCGGTCGGCCTGATCATCGGCCCAAGAGGAGTTAGTGTAGTCTTCCACTCGAGGAGGAGAGACATCACCAAGAGTGAGTACATGTGACTCGGTGCTCTGCAGATAGCGCAGCACCCGCTTTGCCGCCTTCCAGTGGAGTTCAGTGAAGCGTCCAGGAGCCACATAGTGAGAGAGGACACTGACAGGGTATGCCAGGTCTGGTCGGGTGCACATCATGGCGTACATGAGGGACCCAACAAGCTCCAGGTATGGCTCGGTGCAGGCTTTTGGTGTGGGAACAGCTAGAGCTATGAGTAGGTGTTGTAGCGGTAGCGGAGTGGCCATAGTTGTGCACAACTCCATCTCAAATCGCTTGAGGACACTGTCGATGTAGAACTCCTCGGAGAGTGAGAGGGTGCGAGCCTAATGATCACGAATGATCTCCATCCCCAGGTAGTGCTTGAGGTCTCCAAGGTCCTTCATCAGGAGGGCCTTCCTCAGGGCCTCTTGGACAGAGGTCATTTGGGCCGAGTCCTTGGAGGCGAGGATAAAGTCATCGACGTAGACAAGGATGTAGAATGGCTCAGAGTGATGGCGAATGAGAAGAGTAGGGTCAGCAGATGATGGGTGAAAGTCCAACGAGAGGAGGACCTCCTTCACCTTGTTGTGCCATTCACGAGGGGCTTGCTTGAGGCCATAAATAGGGCGATTCAGCTTCCAGACAATGTTGGGAGGGAACTCTCCCGGAAAGCCTTTGGGTAGATCCATGAACACAGTCTCCTTTAGGCGTCCTTGCAGGAATGCTGAAGAGGCATCCATGGATTTGATCTCAAAATCTTCTCGTGCGGCCACATCCAAGAGTGTGCGAACGGTGGGTGGTTTAGATGTGGGAGAGAAGGTCTTGAAGAAATCTAGGCACTGCTGTTGAGTGAATCCCTTGGCGACATAGCGCGCTTTGAACACCGGGGCCTCATCCAGAAGCTGTTTAACATGTCGAAGGAGTGGTTGCGAGTGAAGGCTTCACACTCAGCTTCCATGGCAGCGTGCAACTCAGCGGCATGGGGACCCGAAAGAGCCTCATGGACGGTGACAAGGATAGGGATGGTCGGGTTCTCCAAGAAACTAAGCGATGGTGATTCAGTGATGTCGGGGAAGATGTGCGAGAGCTGAGGAATGACAGCGTGGGCACATCCCCCCCAGCTACTCATGCCTATCTTTCGGAAGGGTAGAGGGCACATCCCCCCCAGCAGGAGGAGTCGGAGTGATCACTGAGCATCAAATGGCAAGTGCCAGTGGAGGAGCAGCCCCATGCGACCGAGTGCCATGAGCCACCGGAGAAGAGGGTGGAGCAGGCGTTCCTGGAGGGGACTGTTTAGGAGGCTTGGGCGGAGGGATCGGCCGTCGCTGGTACGTGACCAGTTTGCTCGGTTGTGGGAGGAGGTGGGGCTGGAGGGTTCGACCACCGATGGTATGTGATTGGTGCACTTGGTGGTGGGAGCGCAGTTGGCGGAGTGGTAGAGGAGGGGGATGGAGGAGCAGCTGCCGAGGACACAGGAGAGGTCAGGTAAGAGACCTCAGAAGGGGATGGTGCGATGGTAGAAGAGGTGGGAGGTGAGAGAGCTGGTGCAGGAGGAAGTTCATGAGGCGCATCAAAGTCAGCCCACAAGAGAGAGGGCGGTCCGGAGGGAGGATCCCCCCCCTGAGGTGGAATAAAAGGGGCGAGTCTTATCAAAGACAAAATCGCGGCTCCGGAATAATTGTTGAGTACAGAGGTTGAGGAAGAGGTAGTCAAGGGAGTCAGCGTTATACCCAAGATAGATGCACGATTGGGTTTTGGGGCCGAGCTTGGCACCCTGCCGCCACCGAGCCTGAGGGTTGAGGAGGACATAGGCGGTGCACCCCCAGACGCAAAGAGGGCGAGCAGTGGGTGTTTTCCCGAGCCAGAGTGTGGTGGAAGTGGTGTCGAGAAGATGCGGGTGAGGTTAGAGGTTTTAGAGGAGGGCGGCATGGTAGAGGGCGTACCCCTAGAGTGAGAGTGATGCATGGGAGTGGCTGAGGAGGCAGTGAGCGATCTGCACCAGTGTGTGATTGCGGCTCTCTGCTATGCCGTTCTGCTGCGGGCTATCTGGAAGTGTGAAGTTTTGCAGAATGCCGAAAGAGGAGCAGAAGGCTTTGAGCTTGTCGATGCAAAATTCACCACCACCATCCGAGTTTAGGCACTTGACCTTGGTGCCAAAGGTGTTCTGTGCATGTTTAATCCATGCCATGATGGCCTCTGGAGCCTCAGCCTTAGTATGGAGGAGGTGCATAGAGACGTAACGAGAGTGGTCATCAACTATTGCAAGGAAGTAGCGATGACCACCTCGTGCGGCAACAAGGGCAGGACCCCAGACGTCCATGTGCACTAGGTCCAGTGGGGCTACTGCGACTGAGGGTGAGGCAGGGTGGGGCTGTTGGCGTAGCTTGCTCTTGGTGCAGTCAAGGCACGTGGGAGCGGGAGAGTCAAGTGGTGGAGGAAGTGGGGCTGGTAGGCCGAGAACTAGCTTCTTGGAGGCCATGTCAGCAAGCGTGCGGACATTTGGGTGACCGAGCCGATGGTGGTAGAGGATGGTAGGGTTAGCGAAACTGCTACATGAGCATGGTGTGACAGCAACTTGTGCTTGGGTGGTTGACACCTGTAGGATAGGTACAAGTAACGTGTAGAGGCCACTGCTGTTGAGGGTGAAGCGATCTAAGACCTTGTTGGTGAATGGGTCAATGATGTCACAGTAGTCCTCGTTCTCCGAGAAGATGGTGCGTGACCCTGCCTCCTGAAATTCATTTTGAGCCACTAGATTGTGGCATAGTGAAGGCACGCACATGCCAATGACTGTGCCGGATGGGAAGGCGGGGCATGGGACTGTGGACGAACCCTTGGCAAGAGTGGTGAAGCTGGAATCGGCTCCCAAAAGAGTAATGGGTGTTGCGTAGGGTTTGAAGGAGATTGTCTCCTTGAGCACTGTGTGAGTGGCCCCGCTGTCGAGCGTGAATTCTATGTATTGTGGTGCTTGTGATGAGCTGATGTACTGCAAAATAGCTTCATTAATCAGCAGGAGCACTATCACTCGCACTAGCCTGAGCCGGGTCCTGTGCCTCAACTAGATTGGCCTTACGGGGGCGCATCCAGTTTGGCGGCTTCTTGTCGACTTCATGGATGGTGTACCATTCGTCATTTTTCTTCTTGAAGCATGTAGCAAGGGGGTGGTTAGTGCGACCACACACTTGACCCTTGCGGTTGCCATATTTGACGACATAGGTGCATGGAGGGAAGCGATTGCGCTGGAAGGGCACCAAAGCTACACTCACTTGGGGCACGGGAGCATGGAGGGCATAGGCTTTGGCTTGAGCCGTGGTGTCTTTCTCAACGGAGAGGAGTGCGGAAGAGACCTTAGCGAAGGTGAGGTCTTCCGTTGAGAGGGTGAGGAGCATTTTCCTAATCACCTCATATGCCGAAGTGAGGCCGACAAGAAGGGCTGCTGCTGGGGCTTGCTCGGGGAAGACTACGCCGAGTTCCTTGAGTTCGCCATGAATGGACTGAACCTTGGAGATGTAGTTGGCCATGCCCGGCGAGTCCTCAAGGCGGACTTGGAACATGCTCGGGATGAGGATGGCAACCCCGACTACCGTCTTGTTCATGAAGAGATCCTGAAGGTGCTTCCATATGGCGTTTGACGTGGGGTAATTGTGGTAGGTGTTGACGAGGTGGGGGGCATAGTGCCGATGAAAACGCTAATGATAGCCACATCGGCCTTCTCCCACTTACGGTACTTGTCAACATCTTCCTCAAACTTATTGGTTGCCACAGCATCGGAAAGATCGGATGGCTCCTTGGGAATGGGGGGCTGAGTTGCCATAGTTGAGGAGGACGTCTTTGAGGTCCAATCCATGCACCTCACGGCCCAGGAGGTGCTTGTCAACCCCGTAGCTCCATGCCTTGGAGTTGGAGCTAGTGCCGTCGGCTTCAAGACGGAGTGGGGTGATAGGGTTGGACATGGTGGCCGTGGCGAAGGCCATGATGAAGAGCCCCTTGTGTCTCGTGCGAAGCGCCGCTCTTAAGTCACCGATGAGAACTTCAAAGGTAGGGTTTATGAAGGAGAATTTTAAGGTGGGGTTTATGAAGGAGAATCTTGAGGAAGGGTTTAGGTTTAAACCGCCAATTTCGGTGGTGTCGACTTAATACTAACCCTACTCCCCCTCAGACCTGTCCCACAGCTTTGCGGCTTCGGTGCTACACGGCTGCTCGGCTTCACCTGTTCAGCTGCGGGGCGATAGTAGTGCTGTAGCGGGGCAGGCGGCAGCCCGAAGATGACGCTACAGGGCGACGGACGTCAGCCCGACATGACGCTGCAGGGCGACGGGCGGCAGCTCGACGTGAAGTGACGCTGCAGGGCAACGGGCGGCAGCCCGAAGAGAAGCTGCAAGGCGACGGGCGGTAGCCCGACGTGAAGTGACGCTGCAGGGCGACGGGCGGCAGGCCGAAGAGAAGCTGCAAGGCGACGGGCGGCAGCCCGACAATTGACGAGATGCGAAAAATAAGATTATGCCGAAGCGGGAAGAACCGCGGAACAGAACTGCGGTGATGTGGGGTGAATGGGAAGAAAGCGCTACTAACAGTTACCTTTAGAGAAGTGCAGAAACCGATGCACAGTGACTGCGAGAAAAGTAGCACGAGAGAGAATCTGCCCACAGAAGATGTCGCGAATCACCGGCGATGAGGACGACATGGGAAAAAGTCAGGCCGAGAAGATTAGGACGATGACGATCCTTAACGTCGAGCAACGAATGTTGAAGGCGGCTTCGCCTAAGAGTGCAGGAGATGATTCTGCAAAGGTAGGAGGATCAAGATCCGCGTATGTGGAGTAGTAGCTCTGATACCATGTAAGAACTTGAGCTGAGAATTGATATCTTAGTAGTGAGCTCAAAGCTCTTTAAGTACATTGGAAATGAGCAAGGTAGGGTGGGTAGGGCATCGGGAGCAATCCTAGGGAATTGGGGGTAATCCAAAGGCAATCTCCAATTGGTGGGTTGGAGATTGCTTGGAGATCACATTTGGGTTTGGTTGGGATGTGGGTGTACACCCAACCAAACATTAAGTGCAAACTGTTGTGCCAAAGCACTATAGTGGCACGGTCATCGCACTCCCATTCAGCCTACAAGCCTGCTCAGCTTTTGGAATTTTGTGGGGAGGTGCTTCAACATTTGTTCTTCACACCCTCAAAGTTTCAGAATTTTTGAAGCAGTTTACAAGGCATGGCAACATTTTTAGTTTCAAGACTTATGGCATCCGGAAGTGTGTGTTACTCTTTTTTTGTAACACCCGAGTTCACCATTTCGGCTGCTGACTCATCTACCAAGCTCTGATTTGTCTGAAAATCAGTGTGGCAGTCCTTTGTCATTTTTTTCAGGTGTTCACCGAGTTTTAGGACAACCCAGTATTGGAGCAGCATGTGACAGCTGTCGAAAGTTACTGTTCCGTAGTCATGGTGCACTGTTGGCAGCATTTCCCTTGCCACCCTTTCATTGTTGTCATGCCAATGGTGCAGGGACAGAGAATGAGACAAAAAGTACACGTGGTCAAGTGGGACTCTACCACCCTCCTTTTGAGAAGTGTGGTCTTCCTGGAAGCAGATTGCAAGAGGGTGCAAGTGGGAAGACAAGCTGACTCATGGTTGGCTTGACTCACTATTGGTAGCCTTGAGTACACCTCTGAACATCCAAGTGTGGTTGGCTTTGCTGACCTAGCTAGGACGTTTCACATACTTCTCTAGCCTTTCTCCCCTAGGACTCAACCTTCTCTGAGTTCCCAGGATGGTCCCAACCCCTTAAGAGTCCCCTAGGCAATGTTGTACTCACCTCTTCCTTGCATCAATGAAACTACACGTTTTCAGCCGAGCTTACGTTTTTGTTCACTGCGTAGCGCATACACCTCTGATGAAAGCAGCAATATACGTTGGAAAGCAGACACCTGAAGCTAAATTCATTCTAAGTTTCAGCCTCGCACAGTATTGGAGCTGATCATGACGGCGTTTTGAACAGAGGCGGCTCGAAGTCATCAGATTCTGGTTAGGCGGTTTCACGGGCATCCGCGACCCCTAAGTGGACTCTAGACTATAACAGGAGTAGCAATCTGCGGCACGATGTCTGTAACACCCACAATAGTCACACTTGCTGCCGAATTCTCATTTCTGCTGACACCCCCCCCCCTCATTGTCTCCATTATCGTTCTCTCCCGTTTTCTCCTTGTAGTTCTTGCTCTTTGGATTGTCATAGCAGTTAAACGCCTTGTGTCCCCGCTTTCCACAATGGTAGCATGCTCCAAAATCCTTCAATGCATTCACCATAGTAGGCCTCTCCTTTTCAAATTTCTTAGTCGCTTTCTTCTTCCTCGGCTCTTTCACCTACTCAATCAATTGTACAATATCTTGCAACTTCATCAAATTCTCTGACGGTTGATAGGCGAACATCCCGATGTCGGAGTCATACTTCTTAGGAAGACCTTGAATGGTGTAATCAATCATCTCGTGCTCTATCTCCGCGGCTCCCATCACTCGCAAATCATCGTTGTAGCCTTTTTCCCGGTTGATGTAGGTGATAATCTTCTCGCCCTTCTCCATGCTCAACATCAGCAGTTGCTTTCTCACTGCCTTCTTGTTGGCATCATTCGTGCCCATGTATGTGGACTCAATGTACTTCCACGCTCGCTGTGCGGAGTTGAAGTCCCCTACAAATTCGTCCAATTCCACCGCAATATTATCAACAACCGAATGACAAAGTTGAAAGAACGCTTGCATACTTTGCTTGTTAAACACCAACAACCTATCTGGTGGATCCGTCATGGGAGGTGCAACTCTCTCCTTCGTTTCCTCCCCTGGACGATAAAATGGCAAAAGGTCAACCTCCTCTGCTCACCGAATGAACCTTTTACTCCACGTGTTGTAGTTGTTTCCGTTGAAGCGTTGGGCTTCACTGAGCCCAATCGGCGGTTTCGTCACCAATCGGCCACTCGCGAGGGTCTCGAGAAGAGCTTTCACACGCGGGTCACCCATGGTCACGCTGGAACCTGAACTCGCCTCATCCGCCATGGCGTAGGTTTAAATAGCTCTTCTTCTCCACAAGTATCATTTAGCGCACTAAGTGACTCCACACCGATCGATACGTCCGTTTGCCAAGCTCTGATACCAGCTCTTAGTCTCACATACGCCTCCCGGGAGCCTCACGAGAGGCTCACGGGGCTCTTGCGCAGCGTTTGCAGTCACGGGACCTTCATGGGCCTCTGATGGGGCCTTAACGGGCCTTTGACGGGGTTTAGATGGAACTCTCACGGAGATCCCGCTCACGGGCTCTTAACGGGGCCTTGACGGGCCCTTGACAGGGCCTTCGCAGGTCCTTCACGGGGATCCTACTGACTGGCCCTTGACGTGGCCTTAACGTGCCCTGCACACGGGAGTTTTATTGGAATTTCACCGAAGTGCCGAAATTATGCCAACAGCTAGATTCGAATGCTCTCCAACACACTGAGTGTCCCAATGGTTTTCAAAGGTTCACAAAGGTTGTATTCCTGACCAGCACACAATTTATACTAGCCCAAGTACTAGTGAGGTTGGTAACCCAAATGTGTCCCACAAGCAAACTGCACTTCCCTTGTTTCACATTGAGTCGCGCGCGACCGGCCTAGCTTTGTCGAACGCTCCCTAAGTCCGAAATTTGGTCCCTTGTGGTCCACGCCTTGTTTTCACCCCAACTTCTCTCCCCTTCTAGTCACTTCTTCCTCCAATTTAATCCCTACTTCCGTTACTGTAGCACATACGCCAAGTCACTTTAAGAACTTCTTAGCTTTTCCGAATAGCCTCTTCCTCACGATTCCTCATGCCGGTGGTTCCGACTCCGCCGTTAGTTAGGTGTGGTTCGTCAAACCACTCCAACAGATCAGCAAGCGCCATAAATGACCTCATGTAGTCTTTGTTAGAATAGTAGGTGAAACGAGGCTTAGGAGAAACCATAGCCAAGGAGAATGTCGAGAGGAAAATTTGAGAAGGAATGATGTGATTCACTAAGAGAGAAGGTACAAGGATATAGGCAAAGCAACCAAGGTGCACCACCAAACAAGTTTAGCACTACACTAAGTCTACACTACAGGCAGTTATAGAATAATGCATACAATTATATTCTGACACACCCCCTAACTGCCTGCAGTGAAGAATCATGTGCAGAAACACCCCCTGAAGGGATACACCACCCGCAGTGGAAGACGGCAAGGAGGTAAATGAGGAAGAGGAGGCGAGAGAGAGAGAGAGAGGGGAGAGGACAGGAATAAGGAGAGGAGGTGGGGGAAGCCACGCGGCGAGCCCCACTTACGAACCCCCGTTTTACAAAAGGGGGAGGGGTGAGAGAGGGATGAGGAGAGGAGGTGGGGGAGCCACGCGGCGAACCCCTCTTAAGAACCCCCGTTTTACAAAGGGGGGAGGGTGAGAGAGGGAGGAGAGGAGGTGGGGGGAGCCTAGTGCGGCGAGCCCCAGTTACTGACCCCCTAATTCCACGCCCCCTTTCAGCCACCCCCCTCAACCTCACCCCCCTTGTCAACCGCCCCCTTGAACCTCACACCGTCCACCACACCCTTCCTCCAACACCTTCCCCGCCTACGGTGGTCCCTGCTGAAGCCTTCACACGGTGGCCAGAAGCACGCCACCCCCTTACCCTCCCCCCCACAGCGGCACGTGTGGCAGTGAGAGAGAGAGGAGGAGGGGCGGCAGCTGGGTGCTCACACCCGCCACCCCAAACCCACCCCCCACTGTTGCAGGGCGCACAGGGCTGCAGGGCAGCAGGGCGCGCGGGGTGAACAGGGCAGCAGGGCGCACAGGGCTGCAGGGCAGCAGGGCGCGGGGGGGGTTGGTGCTGCAGATCCCCTCCCCCCCACTGCTGCACCCACAGCAGGGGGAGGTAGGAGAAGGGGGGGGCGGGGGGGGCTGGTGCTGCAGATCCCCTCCCCCCCACTGCTGCTCCACAATCCTTCACCCCCCAGGGATGGAGGAGAAAGGGGGGGCGGGGGGGGGCTGGTGCTGTAGATCCCCTCCTGCCTCCCCCTGAACCTCCAAGCTCCCCCCCCCCTCCCAACACAAGGTGCGGCAGGGAGAGAGAGAGGAGAAGGGGGGGCGGGGGGGGGCTGATGCTGCAGATCCCCTCCCCCCCACTGCTGCTCCACTATCCGTCACCCCCCAGGGATGAAGGAGAAGGGGGGGGACGGGGGGGGTTGGTGCTGCAGATCCCCTCCCCCCCACTGTTGCACCCGCAGCAGGGGGAGGTAGGAGAAGGGGGGGGCAGGGGGGGCTGGTGCTGCAGATCCCCTCCCCCCCACTGCTGCTCCACAATCCTTCACCCCCCAGGGATGGAGGAGAAAGGGGGGGCGGGGGGGGCTGGTGCTGCAGATCCCCTCCTGCCTCTCCCTGAACCTCCAAGCTCCCCCCCCTCTCCCAACACAAGGTGCGGCAGGGAGAGAGAGAGGAGGAGGCGTGGCGGCAGCTGCTGCTGCTGAGGCACATCCGCCACCCCCTCACACCCTCTCCCCCCCGTCCCCATGGAGGGGGGGGAGGGGGGGGAGGGGGGCGGGGGCGGAGCTGCGCGTGCGACTGCAGGGCACACGGGCAGGAAGAAACCGTCACCCCTCTTGCCACCCCCTTACCCTCCATGATGCAACGGGGCACCGGGGCTGCGACTAGGGGCGACAGGTCACGAGGGGCCGAGGCTAGAGGCTACAGGGCCGCGGTTAGGGGCGGCAGGTCGCGAGGGGCCGCAGCTGGGGGCGACGGGGCCTAGGGGCCGCGGCTAGGGGTGACGGGGCCAAGGGGCCGAGGCGAAGGGGCGACGGGCCTAGGGTCGCGAGGGGCCGCAGTTGGGGGCGACGGGGCCTGGGGGCCGCGGCTAGGGGCAACGGGGCCAAGGGGCCGAGGCGAAGGGGCCAAGGGGCTGAGGCGAAGGGGCCGAGGGTCGCGAGGGGCCGCAGCTGGGGGCGACGGGGCCTAGGGGCCGCGGCTAGGGGTGACGGGGCCAAGGGGCCGAGGCGACGGGGCGACGGGCCTAGGGTCGCGAGGGGCCGAGACAACGGGGCCTAGGGGCCGCGGCTAGGGGCGACGGGGCCAAGGGGCCGAGGGGCTCCAGCTAGGGGCGACAGGGCCAAGGGGCCGAGGCAACGGGGCCTAGGGGCCGCGGCTAGGGGTGACGGGGCCAAGGGGCCGAGGCGACGGGGCCTAGGGGCCGCGGCTAGGGGCGACGGGGCCAAGGGGCCGAGCCTAGGGGCTAGGGGCGACGCCAAGGGGCGACGGGCCGGGGCCTAGGCTAGCAGGGCAGTAGGTGGTGGGCCCATGAATGTTAGGCCCTAGAAATGACCTACTCTGATAGCATGTTAGAATAGTAGGTGAAACGAGGCTTAGGAGAAACCATAGCCAAGGAGAATGTCGAGAGGAAAAGTTGAGAAGGAATGATGTGATTCACTAAGAGAGAAGGTACAAGGATATAGGCAAAGCAACCAAGGTGCACCACCAAACAAGTTTAGCACTACACTAAGTCTACACTACAGGCAGTTATAGAATAATGCATACAATTATATTTTGACAGTCTTAAATATAAGCCAGCTGCGACCAAACACGCAGCTTCATGCGAGCGTGTTCTAATACATGCTCGAAGCGCTCTCGCAAAGCTGCGCCCCACTCCTTCCACATGCGAATTGTGGTCATACCGAATATCGATGATGTTGGTCGATTTGCAGTGTCTGAGGCAATGTCTGTCGCATGTGTTACACCTGAAAGGGTCCCGGTGTCCAAGGTCCGTCGCCACCACTCCAGTGCGGGTGCTCAGGGAAGCAATACCACGTAGTTAATATGCATGGCGTCATCATCGATGTTTGCAGCAGTAGAGAAGACCTCCACGCCAAACAGCTACCCCTCCACTATTGTATCCTTGTCCGTAGGGTAAACGGGGGTGGGCTCGCTGGTTTAATCTTGATTGAACTGCATTTTCTGGTACCGGCGTTGTCTGCCTATTGTCAGAGGTCCACTGGAGATCCCCGATTGATCCTAGGGAAGGGTTACAGGCACGTTGTCTTAGGGGGTTATGGGCGCACTGACCCGCTACTAAACAAGCCCTTTTATCCCAGTGGTCTAGTGACTGGGATTCTGACATGGTATCAGAGCAAAGGTCTCGGGTTCGAATCACAGTGTGTGCACTTCAGGCATCCCAGTGCGGGGGGGGGTGTCAGAGGTCCACTAGTGATCCTCGATTGATCCTAAGGAAGGGTTACAGGCTCGTTGTCCTGGGGGGTTATGGGCGCACTGACCTGCTACTTAACAAGCCCTTTTATCCCAATGATCTGGTGGTTGGGATTCTGACATGGTATCAGAGCAAAGGTCTCGGGTTCGAATCCCAGTGTGTGCACATCGGGCATCCCAGTGCGGGGGGGTGTCAGAGGTCCACTGGAGATCCCCGATTGATCCTAGGGAAGGGTTACAGGCTCGTTGTCCTAGGGGGTTATGGGCGCACTGACCCGCTACTTAATAAGCCCTTTTATCCTAATGGTCTAGTGGTTGGGATTCTGACACATATCGCTTCCTTCGACGCTGCGTGAGAGCTCGCATGTTGCATCGACGCCACCTACGCCTTGGCTAGAGGTTTCATCTTCTTCAACGGGCGACTCCTGGCACACTTCACCTCGCACCTGGCATAGCTTGGATTTTTCATCTCGTAATTGTTCCACTTCCATCATTAACGCCTTCATTCCTGCCTACATGTCCGCCACTTTCTGCATTAGTTTGTCGAAAGCCGCCAGATCCATGTGTCGCAAGCTTCGTCTAGTAGGCAAAGGGGTATCCGTGACTATTCGGCAACGGCGCAATCGCAAACGCTATTGGAGTCGGACAAGTTGAACATAATAATCTTTGCAGCCAACCGCTTTTCAGCCCACCGCACAAGACACACTCGTGCTACGAAACTACCCTCGAAAAGCAGGGCGAACTAGGAAAGTACCTCTGATAGTAGGTCTTATGAGTTGTAAAACTTAGTCGTGCGGAAAACGAATAACGAAGATGTGACTAAATGAACTGACGATACAGTGAAGGACGTGACACAATATAGTGACTACCCTAGGCGACAGCCTCCGACACGTGAGAATGGGCACAGGTTGGGCAAGGGAAAACCAAAAGTGACGTGAGGCTTCCTCGGCATCGTTGATGTCAGCTGAACATGCAAGTCTGAAAGTGGGGGTTGTACGCGAAGCAGTCATTCCCGATTAAGCAAATTAGATAAAACTTGTAAGGAATCGGCCTACCATTCATTTCCGCCCCAAACCACTTCCGAGTCCCCCCCGCACCAATCGGCACATTTCCAAGCCATCTCCTCCTGACGTCACCGCCTAGCTGTACATCCTGTTATGATCCCACAAGGGACTTAGCCAGGATCAGCCTTAGGATTGTTCGCATAGTATTTTACACTGGAAGTTATTTGTGACACCTGTCAAAGTGAATCTAAAATGACAGAAATGATTATAACAGAAACATACATGGCATTATATATGAAATACAGGGAACACAAAATGACATAGTTAGCCCTCCCCTCCCTCCGACCCCTAGCGTGAGGCATCCCTAGGGCAGGTGTTCTGTTGGCAAGTTATGAATTAACACTCGGTCTCATTGAGTAGATGGCAAAAGGGTCTCACTGGCTGAGTATCAACATGGGTATAATTGAGTGGAAGGGGGAAAAGGTCTTGCATTGAGTGGAGCAGAGAAGGGGTTTTGAATGAGTAGAAAGGAGTGGCCATCCAAGTTGAAGCATATGCAATATTGCAACGATCCTATTAATGTGCAGAAAATTGAGCGGATTGAAATTATTGAATAAACATGATAAGAAGGAAGTATTGTTTTTAGGATTGGTGCAGAAAAGGAAGTCAAAGAGAATAATACACGGTAAGAAGGAAGTTGTATCCTTACGATTGGTGCAGAAACATGTCAGAATACTGAACGAGAATGAATGAACTATGAAAGAGTTGGGTACAAGTACTAACCTTAATTGGGTTGTACACCTTATGGGCTACCCCACTACAACCTACACAATGTAAGCTAGATATGAGTTTGACACACCCCCATAGGCAAAGTGGGGGAGAACAAGTGGTCACAAGACCAGTCAAAAAAAGCAAAGCAAGCTCAGGGTGGATCACAAAGTTACCACACAGTCCAAGCACAAGCAAAGGGCCACAAGGCCAGTTCACATGCAGAGTTATATAAAAGAGAACATACAATACAGTGATCATACCCTAGCAAGTGAAAGCATGCAGGTATATATATAGATCACACTACAAGCAAGTCAAGCAGTGAGCAAGTGAGGCAAAGTAGGCACAAGGCCTAGAACAGTACAGAAGCGCTGATAATCACCTGACTGAAGTGCCTTGGTGAATATATCAGCAGTGTTGGCCCTAGTGGTCATGTAAGCAAGACGAAGCTGACCACGCTGCTGCAACTCTCGAGCAAGGAATTAGCGCAGAGCGATGTGCTTCGTTCTGTGCTCCAGTCTGTGCTCCTGACACAAGGCAATCATAGCCTTGTTGTCTACGTACAGAACTGGAGGAGAACGAGGCCGCTCTCCCAGGTCGGTCAGAAGGTAGGTCAGCCAACGTAGCTCCTGTGCAGCCATGGCCCCTGCGTAGATCTCAGCCTCACAACTGGAATTGAGAACAGAAGAAGAGCGGGTAGACCGCCAAGAAACAGAGCCAGAGCCAAGGCTGGAAGTGTAACCCTGTGACGACCGCTGCGTAGCCAAGTCGTCCACCCAAGAAGCGCCCGCGTGGCTAGTGAGGACAACTGGACCCCGTCCTCCAAGCACGAGCCCCATGCCTGACATACTGCACAAGTAGCGCAACACCCTCTTGGCGGCCTCCCAGTGCTCTGGTCGGAGTCTCCCGGGCGCAACGTAGCATGCCAGCATACTAAGAGGGTAGGCAAGGTCAGGTCGAGTGCAGGTCATCAGGTACATGAGGCAGCCTACAAGCTCTGGATACGGGCCACTCGGCCCTACGGACTCGTCCGAAGGAGGAGCTGAGAGCGAGTGACCGGTAGGCAGAGGAGTGGACTGTGGCGAGGAGTACCGGAAGCCGAAGCGCTGAAGGACCTGGTGCACCATGTGTGACTGAGTCAGGGCAATGGTGCGCCGTGCTCTATCTCGGGTGATCTGCAAGCCAAGATAGCTGCGCGCTCACCCAGGTCAGTGTAGGTATGTCTCTTCTGCAGCTCCGACTTCACAAGGGCCAGTGCCTCAGTGTCAGCAGTGGCAAAGAACAAGTCGTCGACGTACACGAGGACGTAGAACGGCGGCAGCGACGTGTCGGCGCGTAAAAACAGCGACGGGTCAGCAGTAGAAGGAGCAAACCCAAGAGCCGCAAGTGTAGTTCTCAGTGTGTCGTGCCACTCGCGAGGCGCCTGGCGGAGACCGTAGACTGGCCGCCGGAGGCTCCACTGGGTACCTGCAGGAAACGACCCAGTGAAGCCAGGTGGGCAACGCAGCCAGATCTCCTCGTGCAGGCTGCCCTGCAGAAAAGCTGTGCTGAAGTCTAGGGAGTGTAGCTCGTAGTCACGCTGAGCTGCGACGTGCAGCAGTACCCAAAGAGTGGTCATCTTCGGGGTAGGGGAGAAGGTATGGAAGAAGTCAACTCCCTGTCGCTGGCTGAAGCCTCGTGCAACGTAACGAGCCTTGAAGGCAGGCGGAGAACCCGGCGGCCTCTTCACCCTGAAAATCCACATGCCATTGACTATGTTCGCCCCAAACGGGGGAACTGCGACGACGTAGGTGCCTGTGGACTTCCAGGAAGCCATCTCTGCGTCCATGGCTGTCTGCCATTGAGAGGAGTAGGGACCCGTAACCGCCTGTGCGTAAGAGCGCGGGGTCGGGATGTCGGGTGCATCCGGGTCTCCCTCAGGGGCAAGCAGCATGGCCACAAGAGAAGGTACAGCAGCTGCAAGACACTCAAAGTCCTCTTGCTTGTCCTCAAGGACGTCCGTGCCAAGAGCACACTCACCCCCGACGGACGGAGGATAGGCAGACCCAGACTCAGCAACAAGAGCAGTAGCGTAGTCAAGACGACAGACTGCAGCAAAGTCAACAAGCTCAGTGACTAGGGCAGACGCAGCAGCGGACTCGAAAGAAGGGTCAGTGACAACAGTAGCGAGAAGATGAGGGACAGTGGGACTGGCAGCATGGGCTAGGACAGACTCAAGGTCCGGTCTGTCAGCTAGAGAGGAGGCAGGAGGAGACGGCAGGGAGACACGCTGTGGAATAGAGGAAGGACGAAGTGCCATATGCTGCGTGCTCGGGACAGGACGAGGACGCGGACGCGGAAGACGACGACAAGTGCGAACAGCACGAATAGGCGAGGCAGGATGAGACACAGGCTCACGACACTCTGTAAGACCTCTTCTCTGCTCAGTGTATGGAGAGCAGGCAGTGTGGAGGCTGGTTGTAACGGCGGCTGCGACTGGTCAGGAGGTAGACACAGTAAGGGAGGTGTAAGGGCAGGAGAAGACGGGAGAACAAGAACCTGCTGAAGCAGGGGAACGAAGTACGGTCGCGGCCGTGCAGTGTCTCCAGAACCAACACCAACTGCACCAGCAACCCCTGGGCTAGTGCCTCCAGCTCCGGTGTCTCCAGCGCCAACTCCTGCAGCACCTCCAGCTCCAGCAGCTCCAGTACCTCCAGTGCCTCCAGCTCCAACTCCTGCAGCACCTCCAGCTCCAGCAGCTCTAGTACCTCCAGTACAAGCACCTCCGGGACCAGCGGCTCCAGTAACTCCAGCAACTCCAGCTCCATTGCCTCCAACTCCAACTCCCGCAGCACCTCCAGCTCCAGCAGCTCTAGTACCTCCAGAACGAGCACCTCCGGGACCAGCGGCTCCAGTAACTCTAGCAGCTCCAGCTCCACTGCCTCCATCTCCAACTCGCGCAGCACCTCCAGCTCCAGCAGCTCCAGTACCTCCAGTATGAGCACCTTCGGGACCAGCGGCTCCAAAAACTCCGGCAGCTCCAGCTCCAACTCTTGCAGCACCTCTAGCTCCAGCAGCTCCAGTGCCTCCAGCGGCAGACCCCCTGGCTCCAGCAGCGCCACTCAGAAGGCGAGTGCGCCGAGCAAACCACTCGTGCAGCTGCGGTGGAGAGAGAGGCTCCCGCCACGACAAGGCACCCGGAGGACCTCCAGGAGACAGAGAACCCCTAGGCTCAGTACCCCCAGACTCAGCACCCTCAGACTCAGCACCCCCAGGCTCCACACCCTCAGGCTCAGCACCCCCAGGCTCCTTACCCGCAGGCTCAGTACCCCCAGGCTGTGCACCCCGAGGCTCAGCACCCCCAGACCCCGCACCCTCTGACTCAGCACCCGCAAGCTCAGCACCCCCAGGCTCCGCACGCGCAGGCTCAGCACCCCCAGACGCAGCACCTCTAGCAGCACCTGAGTCTACAGCGACCTCAACAGGCACAGTACCAGGGAGTGGGTCTACCTGAGACACACTTGAGGGAGCAGGACCCTAAGGGGGGAGGGGGTCTACCAGAGGGGGACCTGGAGCTAGGAAGAGCGGCGGGGGTGGGAGAGGGGCAGAGCAGTAGGGGAAGAGACGGTAAAAGGGAACCGACTCGTCAAACGTGACGTCCTGAGAGGGGAGGATACGGCGCGAGGTGGGGTGGTAAAACTACCAGCCAGGCGCGTTAGGGGGTTAAGCCAAGGAAGACGCAGGGAATAGCACGGGCGGAGAGCTTGTCCACGGACGTATCGCGGACAAAGGCACGAGAACCCTAGACCCGGAACACCAACTCATCGCCAACCTTCCCCGTCCAACGCAGTGTAGGCGAGGTCTCTGGCAAGGAGACACGGGGCCAGAGGTTGAGCTGATGCGCAGCGTACCGGACCGCAAACGGCCACAGAAAATGGGGGGCAGCCGCATGGATCATGGAGGTACGAGCGAACTCCATGACTAAGCCAATGCGGTGAGGCCGGAAGCTTGAACGACTGGGTGATGCCCTCCCCACGACAAAAGTCCCGCAAAAGGTCGGAGGAGAACTCACCACCTCTGTCAGAGTGCACACGCAGGACAGGAAGGTCCTGGCGGAACCGCTCGCATAGATGGAGACGGACTGCGCGGATCCAAGGGATCAAGACATCAACGACCCAACCCTTGCTGCGAAAGGGGAAGACCGTGGTGTACCGCGTGTAGTCGTCAACAACCAGCAGAAAGTAGCGCTCGCGTCCCTGTCCACTGTCGCAGGCTGGGCCCCACACGTCCATGTGGAGAGTCTGCAGGGGAGCAGACGTCGGGGGAAACGAGGAGCAGTGAGGAGCGGCGCGCTGCCGCCCCTCGACGCAAGGAATGCAGGGCGGTGCAAGCGAGGGCGGTAGGGGAGGCAGAGACCTGGGAAGACCAAAAACAAGGAGGCGGGAGTGCATGCCACGAAGACGTGGCAGGGAGGGGTGACCAAGGCGGTGGTGCCACAAGAGAGTCTGGTGCGACAGGAGGCAACACGAGCAGGGAGGTGCTACAGGACCTGACGCAGACAGCTGGGCAGACGCAGCTGTTAAATTGTAATTGTATACACTATTCTGTAACTGCCTGTAGTGTAGACTTAGTGTAGTTCTATGCCTTGTTGTTGTGCTGCACCTTCTTGTTTTGCATGTTCTTTCCTGTTTGTACCCTCGCTCAATATTGAACCACCCCTCTTTCTTCTATTTGGCTTGCTCTACTCTCTCGACACTCATGCTAGTACCCTCAAACCCTAGCAATGGCTCTCTAGCTTATGAGCTTGCTTTGACATGGTATTAAGAGCAATACTTTCCTACGGACCTTTATGTAATGGGCCCACCACACTTCCGTCATACCTTCGTCCCGCGTTCTGCCCGTGGCGAACGCGCCATTTACCGTGGCGAACGCGCCAGCAGTGCGCAGCCCGTCACGCGCCCCGTCACACAGCAATCGTGTGCACAGCAGCACGCACAGCCGCGCGGAGCAGCAGCGTGCACGCCTGCGCGCGTAGAACTCGCCCGCGCGAGCAGCTGCAGTACGCACAGCAGCAGTGGCGAACGCAAGTGCATGTGCACGTGCATCAGCCGCCAACGCGCACAGCGGCACGCGCACGCGCAGCAGCAGCCCGCGCGAGAGCGCAGCAGATGCACGTGCAGCCTCTTCCGTAGCCACGCGCCGCTACGCCCCATCTCTCTCCCTGCCGCGCCTGCTGGCATGGGGGGGGAGGGTGAGGGGGTGACGGGGGTGACCAGCAAACCGCCACCAGCTGCCCTCCTCGCTTCCTTTCTCTCCTTGCAGCACTCGTTGCTGTGGGCCGGGGGGGGGGAGGGTGAGGGAGATGGGTAAGGGGGTGGCGTGAAAGTCCAGCAGCAGCAATTCCTCCTCTCCTCCCCTCACTCTAGCAGCAGCTCCAACCGCCCTGCCTTGTGGGGGGGAAGTTCAGGGGGGGGGGGGGGGGATGGGATAGGTTTGAGGGGGTTGGGGGAAGTCGTGAACCCAGCAGCGCCAGTCACCAGTGAGCCCGTTGTTCCAGTCGCCCGAGGGTCAGTTGCTCTAGCCGTACGAGCGGGATGCTCCAGGTGTACGAGCCCGTTACCCCAGTAGCCCGTGAGCCAGTAGCTCCAGTTGCCAGTGTGCTAGCAGCTTCAGCCGCCGCCCCCACCTCCTATCCTCTTTCTCGCTCTCCCTCCTCACTTCCTTCTGCTTGGTGTACCCCTTCAGGGGGTGTTTCTGCACATGGTTCTTCACTATAGGCAGTTAGGGGGTGTGTTAAATTGTAATTGTATACAATATTCTATAACTGCCTGTAGTGTAGACTTAAAGTAGTTATATGCCTTGTTGTGGTGCACCTTCTTCCTTTGCATGTTCTTTCCTATTTGTACCCTTGCTCAATATTGAATCACCCCTCTTGCTTCAATTTGGCTTGCTCTACTCTCTCGACAATCATGCTAGTACCCTCAAACCCCAGCAATGGCTCTCTAGCTTATGAGCTTGCTTTGATTGCAGCTACTTGAGGAGGCTCGGTAGCCAGGGTGTACTGACTCGACCCAGGCCGACGGGTGAACGTGGCGAGGTGACGGCCCGTCCGTAGACACGTGCAGATCGACACACGCCGGCTCCCAAGAGTGGTGGTAGTGTCCATCGCATCCTGGAGGGCAGCGGTACTCACCAAGTTCGTAGAGAACGAGGGGAGGTGAAGACCTGACAGTGAGCCGGACAGAACCGCCAGACACAGGAGAACAATGGAGGAACGGGCAAGAACTGGGCCCCCTGAGGAGTCAGCCAGTCTGACCGGTACAGGTGCAGAGACAGGAGTGAGGGTGGTGCTGTCGCGAAAGAAACAGCGGGAAGCACCTGAGTCAAGCGTAAAGGTGTGCATGGCCTCAGCAGGCGCAGTACCAGGGAGAGCAGACTCACTAGCACCTAGAGCAGCAGCCTCTATACCTGGGTCAGGCGGCACACATAGGTAATAGTCACCCTCAGCACTAATCGACAAGTCATACATAGCAGCAAGGATTGCATCATAGTCTAGGTCAAAGATAGCAACTCCAGACCTAAGCAGCTCTGCCCAACGAGGGCGCTCGGCGTCGTCACCAAACTCTGCGCGCCAAGAGTCATCTAGGCGGGAGAAGCAGCGATGCTGATAGTGAGGCTTCCCGCATATCTGACCAGCACGGTCACCCGTGAAATGACATACGGGCAGCTACCACTACCCCCAGACGCCCCACGCTGAGAAAACCACTCACAAAGCTGCTGGGGCGACGGGGTCTCGCTCCAACGCTGCTGCTGCTACCAATGGCTACCGCCAGAACCTCCCCGCTGAGAAGCTCCAGCCCGACCGCCACCACTCCCACTGCCGCCACTACCGCCACCCCCACCGCTGCCACCACCGCCACCACCAAAGCCCCCACTCCCGCCACCACTCCCACCACCGCCACCACCTCCACTGCCTCCACCACCACCCCCGCTGCCACCGCCACCGCCCATGCCACCCTTGCCCTTGCTGCTGCGGCGCTTCCCACTAGCAGAAGCAACCCCGACATCCTCAGCACCAAGGACGTCAACAGCAGCAGCAGAGGCATAGGAGGGGGCAAGGGGGGAGGGGGAACACCCCTCAGAGAAGGGCGTGCAAGGAGTGCCACGAGCAGCACCTACAGCGACAACACTAGTCTCAGCTGCAAGGAGGTGCTGCTCGAGTAGATCAACAGTGAGGGCTGTGGGGTCAAGTGCGAGAAAGTGGTCCCTGACAGCACAAAGAGAGTCAGGGAGGCGGGTGACTATAAAGTAGAGAGTGATGTACATCGGGGGCGGGTTCCTGTCAAGGAACTCTGCTAAGAGGGCAGCGCGGTAGCGAGCGTCGCTAGTGCGAAGGTGGGTAACGAGGTCCTCTACTGTGGCAAAGGCGGACAGCTCGGGAAACAGGTAGGGCAGAAGAAGACGGCCTAGAGCAGCCGTGGCAGGCCAGGAGTAACGAGCGACTACAGTTTCGTACATGTGAAAGTAACAACGAGAATGAATGAACTAGCAGCAGGATGAGTACAAGAACTAACCCTGAGTTGTGTTGTACCCCATATAGGCGACCCCACTACAGACCAAACAATGTGCAGCATATAAGTTTGACACACCCCCATAGGCAAAGTGGGGGAGAACAAGTGGTCACAAGACCAGTCAAGAAAAGCAAAGCAAGCTCAGGGTGGATCACAAAGTCACCACACTGTCCGAGCACAAGAAAAGGGCCACAAGGCCAGTTCACATGCAGAGTTATATCAAACAGAACAAACAATACAGTGATCATACCCTAGCAAGTGCAAACATGCAGGTATATATAGAGATCACAGTACAAGCAAGGTCAAGCAGTGAGCAAGTGAGGCAAAGTGGGCACAAGGCCTAACACAGTAACGAAGCGCTGATGATCACCAGGCGGAAGTGCCTTGGTGAAGACATCAGCACTGTTGGCCCAAGTGGCCACGTACGCAAGACAAAGTTGGCCACGCTGCTGCAACTCTCGAGCAAGGAAGTATCGCAGAGCGATGTGCTTCGTTCTGTGCTCCAGTCTGTGCTCCTGACACAAGGCAATCATGGCCTTGTTGTCTACGTACAGGACTGGAGGCGAAAGAGGCTGCTCTCCCAAGTCGGTCAGCAAGTAGGTGAGCCAGCGTAGCTCCTGAGCAGCCATGGCCCCGGCATAGATCTCAGCCTCACAACTGGAGCTGAGAACCGAAGACGAGCGGGTAGTGTCAGAATCCGTGACTAGCTAAGCTTAGGAGCCATAGCTAGGTTAGAGTGTCGAGAGAGTTTTGGGTGAGGAAAGTCGAGAAGGAGAATGAATGGTTTCACTATAGAAAGTTGGGATACAAATAGCAAACCCTAAATTGGGTTGTACTCACTACAGAGTACCCACTGCAGGCTAGACAGCAAATACATTATGACAGGTAGATCGCCAAGAAACAGAGTCGGACCAAAGGCTGAAGGTGTAACCCAGTGACGACCGCTGCGTAGCTGAGTCGTCAACCCAGGAGGCGTCTGCGTGGCCAGTGAGGATAATTGGACCCCATCCTCCAAGCACAAGCCCCATGCCCGACGTACTGCACAGGTAACGCAGTACCCTCTTCGCAGCATCCCAGTGCACCTGTCGGTGCCTACCGGGAGCCACGTAGCGAGCCAGAAGGCTGAAAGGGTACGCGAGGTCAGGTCGGGTGCAAGTCATCAGGTACATGAGGCAACCCATAAGCTCTGGGTACGGACCACTCGGCTCTACGGACTCGTCCGAAGGTGGAGCTGAGAGCGAGTGGCTGGTAGACAGAGGAGTGAGCTGTGGCGAGGAGTACGTGAAGCCGAAGCGCTGAAGGACCTGGTGCACCATAAGTGAATGAGTTAGTGTGATGGTGCGCCGTGCTCTGTCCCGGGTGATCTGCAGGCCAAGATAGCTGCGCAGTTCACCCAGGTCAGTGCAGGTGTGTCTCTTTTGCAGCATGGACTTCACAACGGTCAGTGCCTGAGTGTTAGCCGTGGCAAAGACGAGGTCGTCGACGTACACTAGGACGTAGAACGGCGACAGCGAGGTGTCGGTGCGTAGAAACAGCGACGGGTCTGCAGTAGAAGGACCAAACCCAAGAGCCGCAAGTGTAGTCCTAAGTGTGTCGTGCCACTCGCGAGGCGCCTGGCGGAGACCATAGACTGGCCGGCGGAGGCTCCACTGAGTACCTGCAGGAAACGTCCCTGTGAAACCAGGTGGTCGGCGCAGCCAGATCTCCTCGTGCAAGCTGCCCTGCAGGAAGGCTGTGCTGAAATCCAGGGAGTGCAACTCGTAGTCACGCTGAGCAGCGACGTGCAGCTACACCCGAAGAGTAGTCATCTTCGGGGTGGGGGAGAAGGTCTGGAAGTAGTCAACTCCTTGTCGCTGGCTAAAGCCTCGAGCGACGTAACGCGCCTTGAAGGCAGGCGGAGAACCCGGCGGCCGCTTCACCCTCAAAATCCACATGCCATCGACTATGTTCGCCCTAGACGGGGGAACTGCGTCGACGGGTGCCTGTGGACTTCCAGGATGCCATCTCGGCATCCATAGCTGCCTGCCACTGAGAGGAGTAAGGTTCCGCAATCGCCTCTGCGTAAGAGCGCGGGGTCGGGATGTCTAGAGCATCCGGGTCTCCCTCAGGGGCAAGTAGCATGGAAGCGAAACGAGGTACAGCAGCTGCAAGAGACTCAAAGTCCTCCTGCCTATCCTCAAGGACATCCGTGCCAAGAGCACACTCACCCCCGACGGACGGAGGACGGGCAGACTTAGACTCAGCAACAAGAGCAGTGGCGTAGTCGAGACGGCAGGCAGCAGCAAAGTCAAGCAGCTCAGCAACGAGAGCGGACGCAGCAGCAGACTCAAAGGAAGGGTCAGTGACAGCAGTGGCAAGGAGACGAGCGACAGTGGGACTGGCAGAACGTGCTCGGTCAGACGCAGGGTCAGGGACCTCAGGAAGAGAGGACTCAGGAGGAGCAGGCAGAGGAACACGCAGTGGAATAGAGGAAGGACGGAGTGCCATAGTGGCGTGCTGGGGACAGGAGGAGGACGCGAACGAGGAGCGCGACGAGTAGTGCGAACAGGTGAGACAGGACGAGACGCAGACTGCTCAGTGTAAGGAGAGGGAGCAGGCTGTGGGGAGGCTGGCTGTATCGACGGTTGCGACTGGTCAGGCGGTGGACACAGGAAGGGAGGTGGAAGACCAGTAGAAGACGGGACACCAAGAGCCTGCTGAAGCAGCGGAACGAAGTACGGTCGCGGCGGCACAGTGTCTCCAACACCCATAGCTCTAGGAACAGCAGCTCCAGCTCCTGCCGCCCCAGCGCCTCCGCCGCCAGTGTCTCCAACCCCAGCTCCTGCAGCCCCAGCACCTCCTGCGCCAGAGCCCCCAACTCCAGCTACTCCAGCTCCAGCGTCTCCAGCGCCAGCTGCTCCAGGCTCCGTAGGGTCTCCAGCTCCAGCGCACCCAAAACCACAAGACCCGGCAGCTCTAGCACCACTGGTACGAGCACAGCCAGGACCAGTAGCCGCAGTACCTCCAGTACCACCAGCTCCAGGAGGAACAGCAGTACCACCAGCTCCAGTGTCTCCAGCCCCTCCAGCTCTGGGAGCTTCACTCCGACGGTGCGCGCGCGGAACAAGTTACTCACGCAGCTGCTGTGAGGATAGTCGCGGCGAAGTACCAGCAGGACCTCCAGATGAAGAAGCACCCCGAGGCTCAGCACCCCCAGACTCCGCACCCTCCGACTCAGCACCCCCAGGCTCAACACCCTCAGGCTCAGCACCCCCAGACCCAGCACCCTCAGACCCCACACCCCCCGGCTCCGCACCCCCAGACGCAGCACCCCCTGACGCAGCACCTAGAGCAGCACCTGAGACGACAGCGACCTGAACAGGCGCAGTACTAGGGAGAGGGTCTACCTGAGACACATCCGAGGGAGCAGGACCCTGGGGCGGGAGGGGGTCCACCTGAGGTGGACCGGGAGCAAGGAAGAGCGGCGGGGAACCGACTCGTCGAACGTGACGTCCTGAGACGGGAGGACACGGGGCGAGTTGGGGTGGTAAAACTGCCAGCCAGGCGCGTCAGGGACAAAGCCAAGGAAGACGCAGGGAATAGCGCGGGCGGAGAGCTTGTCCGCGGACGTATCGCGAACAAAGGCACGAGAACCCCAGACCCGGAACACCGACGCATCGTCAACCTTCCCCGTCCAGCGCAGTGTGGGCGAGGTCTCCGGCAAGGAGACACGGGGCCAGAGGTTGAGCTGATGCGCAGCGTACCGGACCGCAAACGGCCACAGAAAATGGGGAGCGGCCGCATGGATCATGGAGGTACGAGCGACCTCCATGACTAAGCCAATGCGGCGCTCAGCAATCCCATTTTTCTGAGGGGAGTCTGGAAGCGTGAACGACTGGGTGATGCCCTCCCCACGACAAAAGTCCCACAGGAGGTCGGAGGAGAACTCACCACCTCTGTCAGAGTGCAGACGCAGGACAGGGAGGTCCTGACCGAACCACTCGCGTAGCTGGAGACAGACTGTGCGGATCCAAGGGATCAAGACATCAGAGACCTCACCCTTGCTGCGCAAGGGGAAGACCGTGGTGTACCGCGTATAGTCGTCAACTACTAGCAGAAAGTAGCGCTCGCGGCCCTGTCCACTGACGCGGGCTGGGCCCCACACGTCCATGTGGAGGGTCTGTAGGGGAGTTGTCGTCGGGGGAAATGAGGAGGAGTGAGGAGCGGCACGCTGCCGCCCCTCGACGCAAGGAAGACAGAGCGGGGCAGGCGAGGGCGGTAAGGGAGGCAGAGACCTGGGGAGATCAGAGACAAGGAGACGGGAGTACATGCCTTGAAGGCGTGGCAGGGAGGGATGACCCAGATGGTGGTGCCACAGAAGAGTCTGGTGAGACAGGAGGCGACACGAGCAAGAGGCGGCTACCTGACCTGACGTGGACACCTGAGCAGACGCAGCGACTTGAGGAGGCTCGGTAGCCAGTGTGTACAGACTCGACCCTGGCCGATCAGTGAACGTAGCCAAGTGACGCCCCGTCCATGTGCACGTGCAGATCGACACACGCTGACCCCCAGGAGTGATGGTAGTGACCATCGCATCCTGGAGGGCAGCGGTACTCACCAAGTTTGTAGAGAACGAGGGGAGGTGAAGACCTGACAGTGAGCCGGACGGAACCGCCGGACACGGGAGGATAGTGGAGGAACGGGCAACAACCGGGCCCCTAGAGGGGTCAGCCAGTCTGACCGGGACAGGTGCAAGGAGAGGAGTGAGAGTGGTGCTGTCACGAAAGAAACCGCGGGAGGCGCCGGAGTCCAACGTGAAGCTGTGCAAGGCCTCAGCAGGCGCAGTACCAGGGGGAGTACCAGACTCACTAGCACCTAGAGCAGCAGCCGCTATACCTGGGTCAGGTGGCACACACCGGTAACAGTCACCCTCAGCACTTAAAGACAAAGCATACATGGCAGAGATAATAGCATCATAGTCTAGGTCAAAGATAGCAACTCCTGACTGAAGCAACTGCGCCCAGTTAGGGAGCTCGACGTCGTGACCAAACTCAGCACGTCGTGCGTCGTCAAGGCGGGCAAAAGAGCGGTGCTTAGTGTGAAACCTCCCGCATGTCTGGCCCGCACGGACACGCAGCAACCCGCGAAAAGTAGTCATCTTCCGGGTGGGGGAGAAGGTCTGGAAGTAGTCGACCCCCTGTCGCTGACTGAAGCCTCTAGCAACGTAACGCGCCTTGAAGGCAGGTGGAGAACCCGGCGGCCGCTTCACCCTGAAAATCCACATGCCATCGACTATGTTCGCCCGAGACGGGGGAACTGCGTCAACGTAGGTGCCTGTGGACTTCTAGGATGCCATCTCGGCATCCATGGCTGCCTCCCCCTGAGAGGAGTAGGGACCCGTAATCGCCTCTGCGTAAGAGCGCGAGGTTGGGATGTCTGGTGCATCCGGGTCTCCCTCAGGGGCAAGCAGCATGGAAGCGAAACGAGGTAAAGCAGCTGCAAGACATGTCATGAGACGAACTTAGCTAGGAACGGGTTTAACTAAGGGCCTAGGCTTAGTAGCCTAGGCCAAGCGGGTGTCGAGGGAGTTGTGCCAAGAGAGAATCGAGAATGTGTGTCTTCACTATAGGTTTGCAAGAACATATAGCAAAGAAACAAAGAGGTGCACCACCACAACAAAGAAACATAACTACACTAAAGCTAAAGCTACAGGCAGTTATAAACATATATAAATATATATCGCGACACACCCCCTTAACTGCCTGCAGCACATAGCTAGAGCAAGTCACACCCCCTGAAGGGGCAGGTGCGGTGGGAGACGGCAGAGGGGTACGTGAGGAGGAGGAGGCAAGAGGAAGAGAGGAGAGGAGAATAGATAAGAACACAGGAGGAGGTGAGTGGGGGATGAGGAGAGGAGGTGGGGGGTGGCCGCAGCGTCCCCTCTTACTAACCCCCTTTTACGAAAGGGGGGGTTGAGTGGGGGATGAGGAGAAGAGGTGGGGGGGTGGCCGCAGCGTCCCCTCTTACTAACCCCCACATCCCCACCCCCAACCAACCACCCGCCCTCAACCTCACCCCCCATTTCAGTCGCCCCCTGGAACCGCACTCCCTCCACCCCTGTCTTCCTCCATACCTCTCCCAACCCACGATGGTCCCTGTACAGTCTTTCACAGGTGGGCTGCTGGGCACAGGTGGGGCTGCTGGTCACAGGTGGGGCTGCTGGTCACAGGTGGGGCTGCTGGTCACAGGTGGGGCTGCTGGTCACAGGTGGGGCTGCTGGTCACAGGTGGGGCTGCTGGTCACAGGTAGGGCTGCTGGTCACAGGTGGGGCTGCTGGTCACAGGTGGGGCTGCTGGTCACAGGTGGGGCTGCTGGTCACAGGTGGGGCTGCTGGTCATAGGTGGGGCTGCTGGTCACAGGTGGGGCTGCTGGTCACAGGTGGGGCTGCTGGTCACAGGTGGGGTTGCTGGTGCTGGTGCTGGCGGCTGGCGCTGGTGCTGGTTCCTGGTGCTGGCAGCTGGCACTGGGGCTGGTTCCTGATGCTGGCGGCTGGCGCTGGGGCTGGTTCCTGGTGCTGGCGGCTGGCGCTGGTGCTGGTTCCTGGTGCTGACGGCTGGCACTGGGGCTGGTTCCTGGTGCTGGCGGCCGGCGCTGGGGCTGGTTCCTGGTGCTGGCGACTGGCGCTGGGGCTGGTTCCTGGTGCTGGCGGCTGGCGCTGGGGCTGGTTCCTGGTGCTGGCGGCTGGCGCTGGGGCTGGTTCCTGGTGCTGGCGGCTGGCGCTGGGGCTGGTTCCTGGTGCTGGCGGCTGGCGCTGGGGCTGGTTCCTGGTGCTGGCGGCTGGCGCTGGGGCTGGTTCCTGGTGCTGGCGGCTGGCGCTGGGGCTGGTTCCTGGTGCTGGCGGCTGGCGCTGGTGCTGGTTCCTGGTGCTGGCGGCTGGCGCTGGTGCTGTTCCGCCACCACTCCCTTCCCCTCCTCTCTCTCCTTTCCACAGCGTCCCACCGCCACTCCCTTCCCCTCCTCCCTCTCCTCCCCATGGCGACCGCCGCTGCACACGCAAACAGTCGCGACGGGGGGGGGGGGGGGGGTGACGGGCAGGGGGCGGGGGGAATGCGACGGGCAGAGCGGGCGAATGAGCGGCTGGGGCGATCGCCAGTGCTCTGGCGATCGTCGCTGGCGTTCCCCCGTCACTCCTATCCCCTCTTCCCTCTCGCCCCCACAGAGTTCCGCCGCCACTCCCATCCCTTCTTCCCTCTCCCCCCCACAGCGACCGCCGGTGCGACGGGCGAGGTGCAAGGTGGCGCTGGCTGCAGTCGATGGCGCAAACGCGATCGCGGGCCGCTGGCGACTTCGCTGGCGACTTCGCTGGCGGGTCGCTGGCGGCGGGTCCGCTGGCGTTCGCCATAGCGTCCGCCGCGCCCGTCGCGCTGAGAGCCGCGACGAGGCAGGAGACGGGGGGCAGCGCGAGCAGCAGGGAAAAAAAAAAGATACGCAAGGTGCGGATTTCGCGCCACTAACTGTAGCAGTCGCGAAATGTGGTGGGCCCATAAACGAAATAGGTCCTAGGACGGACCACTCTGTTACCATGTCATGAGACGAACTTAGCTAGGAACGGGTTTAACTAAGGGCCTAGGCTTAGTAGCCTAGGCCAAGCGGGTGTCGAGGGAGTTGTGCCAAGAGAGAATCGAGAATGTGTGTCTTCACTATAGGTTTGCAAGAACATATAGCAAAGAAACAAAGAGGTGCACCACCACAACAAAGAAACATAACTACACTAAAGCTAAAGCTACAGGCAGTTATAAACATATATAAATATATATCGCGACAAGACACTCAAAGTCCTCCTGCCTGTCCTCAAGGACGTCCGTGCCAAGAGCACACTCACCCCCGACAGACGGAGGACTGGCAGACTCATACTCAACAACAAGAGCAGTGGCGTAGTCTAGACGACAGGCAGCAGCAAAGTCAACCAGCTCAGCAACGAGGGCAGACACAGCAGTGGACTCAACAGAAGGGATATTAATAACAGTGGCGAGGAGACGAGAGACAGTGGGACTGGCAGCACGCACAAGGTTAGACTCAGGGAAAGGGATGTCAGGAAGAGAGGACTTAGGAGGAAGCGGCAGAGGAACGCGCAGTGGAACAGAGGAAGGACGAAGTGCCATAGCGTGGGTGCCGGGGACAGGAGGAGGACGCGGACGAGGAACCCTACAACCAGAGCGAACAGCGCGAACAGTCTAGGCAGGATGAGACTCAGGCTCACGACGCTCTGTAAGACCTCCAGTCTGCTCAGTGTAAGGAGAGGGAGCAGGCAGTGGGGAGGCTGGCTGTAATGGCGGCTGTGACAGGTCAGGCGGTGGACACAACCAGGGAGGAGTAAGGCCAGCAGAAGGCAGGAGACCAAGAACCTGCTGAAGTAGGGGAACGAAGTACGGTCGTGGCCGCACAGTGCCTCCAGCACCAGGACTGCCAGACACAGCACCCCCAGCTCAAGCTCCTCCAGCGCCAGCGCCAGTGCCTCCAGCTCCAGCGCCAACAGCTCCAGAGTCTCCAGCTCCAGTGCCACCAGCGCCAGTGCCTCCAGCTCCAGTGCCTCCAGGCTCCACAGGGTCTCCAGCTGCAGCTCCTCCAGCCCCAGCGCCTCCAACACTACCACTCTCGGCAGCTCCATTACCCTTGGTACGAGCACATCTAGGACCAGCAGCTGCAGCACCTCCGGTACCACCAGCTCCAGTAGTAACTCCAGCACCTCCAGCTCCAGTGTCTCCAGCGGCAGGGTCTCCAGCTCCAGCAGCTCCACTCCGAAGGCGGGTGCGCTGAGCAAACCACTCGCGCAGCTGCTGCGGGGAGAGAGGCTCCGGCCGGGGAGACAGTCGTGGCGAAGCACCCGCAGGACCTCCAGAAGAAGCAGTACCTCGAGGCTCAGCACCCCCAGACTCCGCACCCTCAGAATCAGCACCCCTAGGCTCCACACCCTTAGGCGCAGTACCCCCAGGCTCCACACCCGCAGGCTCAGCACCCGCAGGCTCCGCACCCCCAGGCTCAGAAACCCCAGACCCGGCACCCTAAGACTCAGCACCCCAAGGCTCCGCACCCCCAGACGCAGCACCTGAGCCGACAGCTACCTCAACAGGCACAGTACCAGGGAGAGGGTCTACCTGAAAAACACCTGAGGGAGCAAGACCCTGGGGGGTGAGGGGGTCTACCGGAGGGGGACCTGGAGCAAGGAAGAGCGGCGGGGGTGGGGGAGGGGTAGAGCGGTAGGGGAAGAGATGGTAAAAGGGAACCAACTCGTCAAACGTGACGTCCTGAGAGGGGAACACACGACACGAGGTGGGGTGGTAAAACTGCCAGCCAGGCATGTCAGGGGGAAAGCCAAGGAAGACGCAGGGAATAGCGCGGGCAGAGAGCTTGTCCGCAGACGTATCGCGGACAAAGGCACGAGAACCCCAGACCCGGAACACCGACGCATCGCCAACCTTCCCCGTCCAACGCAGTGTGGGCGAGGTCTTCGGCAAGGAGACACGGGGCCAGAGGTTGAGCTGATGCGCAGCGTACCGGACCACAAACGGCCACAGAAAATGGGGGGCAGCCGCATGGATCATGGAGGTACGAGCGACCTCCATGACTAAGCAAATGCGACGCTCAGCAATCCCATTTTGCTGCGGTGAGGCCGGAAGCGTGAACGACTGGAGAATGCCTTCCCCACGACAAAAGTCCCGCGAGAGGTCGGAGGAGAACTCATCACCTCTGTCAGAGTGCAGACGCAGGACAGGAAGGTCCTGGTGGAACTGCTCGCGGAGCTGGAGACGGACTGCACGGATCCAAGGGATCAAGACATCAGGGACCTCACCCTTGCTGCGTAAGGGGAAGACTGTGGTGTAACGCGTGTAGTCGACAACAACCAGCAGAAAGTAGTGCTCGTGGCCCTGTCCACTGACGTGGGCTGGGCCCCTCACGTCCATGTGGAGAGTCTGCAGTGGAGCATTCGTGGAGGGAAACGAGGAGTGAGGAGCGGCGCGCTGCCGCCCCTCGACGAAAGGAAGGCAGGGTGGGGCAGGCGAGAGCAGGAGGGGAGGAAGAGACCAGCGGGCGGGAGGATGACTAGAGACAAGGAGGCGGGAGTGCATGGCACGAAGGCGTGGCAGGGAGGGGTAACCCAGGCGGTGGTGCCAGAGGAGACACGAGCAAGGGGGTGCTACCTGACCTGACGCGGACACCTTGGCAGACGCAGCTACCTGAGGAGGCTCGGTAGCCAGTGTGTACAGACTTGACCCAGGCTGACGAGTGAACGTGGCCAGGTGGCGGCCCGTCCGTGTGCATGTTCAGATCGACGCACGCTGACCCCCAGGAGTGGTGGTAGTGACCATTGCGTCCTGGAGGGCAGCGGTACTCACCAAGTTTGTAGAGAACGAGGGGAGGTGAAGGCCCGACAGTGAGCCGGACGGAACCGCCGGACACGAGAGAATAGTGGAGGAACGAGCAAGGACTCGGCCCCCAGAGGGGTCAGCCAGCCTGACCGGTACAGGTGCAGAGAGAGGAGTGAGGGTGGTGCTGTCGCGAAAGAGACAGCGTGAGGCACCTGATTCAAGCGTAAAGGTGTGGAAGGCCTCAGCAGGCTCAGTACCAGGGAGAGTACCAGACTCACTAGCACCTAGAGAAGAAGCCTGTATACCTGGATCAGGCGGCACACACAGGTAAGAGTCACCCTCAGCACAAACAGACAAAGCATTCATAGCAGCAAGGATAGCATCATAGTCTATGTCAAAGATAGCACTGTGAGGTTGTAAGCTCCATTGAGCAAATGGTTCTGATAGAAGAACTGCAGAGATAATCAGAGCAACAGAGGCAGCAAAACAGGAAAAGGAAAAGAAAAGAGAAACAGATAGGTGGAGTTGGCAAAGAGACCAACGAATGCCCTGAGGCAAGCAGAGCAGCAGACGGTGCAATGGCAGGCAGAGAGGCAGGCAGAGCGGCACAGGCAGGCATTCAGCACATGAGATTTGATGTTGACGAGGTAGATAAATGGGAGCAATGGCAGTGAGAGAAGAGAGAGACAACAGAGAGGGTGAGGCTTCCCGCATGTCTGACCATCACGGTCACCCGTGCGAATGACATACACGCAGCTACCACTACCCCCAGACGCCCCACGCTGAAACAACCACTCACGAAGCTGCTGGGGCGACGGGGTCTCACTCCGACGCTACTGCTGCTGCCTCTGGCCACCTCCCGAACCGATACGCAGAGTAGCTCCAGCCTGACCGCCACCACTCCCACTGCCGCCACTACCCCCACCCACCACCGACTCCACCAAAGCCCCCACTCCTGCCACCACTCCCAGTGCCGCCACCACCTCCACTGCCTCCACCACCTCCACTGCTGCCCCCACCACCACCCCCGCTGCCACCGCCACCACCCCTGCCACCCTTGCCCTTGCTGGTGCGGTGCTTCGCACTAGCAGAAGCAGCCCCGACGTCCTCTCGACCAAGGACGTCAACAGCAGCAACAGAGGCGTAGGAGGGGGCAAGGGGGGAGGGGGAGCACCCCTCAAAGAAGGGCGTGCGCGGAGTGCCACGAGAAGCACCTACAGCGACTATACTAGTCTCACCTTCAAGGAGGTGCTGCTCGAGTAGGTCAACAGTGAGGACTGTGGTGTCAAGTGAGAGAAAGTGGTCCCTGACAGAGCGAAGAGAGTCAGGGAGGCGGATGACTATTAAGTAGAGAGTGATGAACATCGAGGGCTGGTTCTTGTCAAGGAACTCAGCTGGGGCAGTAGCGCGGTAGCGAGCGTCGCTAGTGCGAAGGTGGCAAACCAGGTCGTCTACTGTGGCAAAGGCGGACAGCTCGGGAAATAGGTAGGGCAGTAGAAGACGGCCTAGAGCAGAAGTGGCAGGCGAGGAGTAACGGGCGACTACAGCGTCGTACAGTGCCTGTGCTATCCTGTGCTGTCCGAAGTGAGCGCATTCGGCTAACGGCAGGTGGTTGCGAATGGCTAAGCAAGCAGCAGCGTCACGAGTAAGCCACTGTGAGCGAGTCGCACTGTCAGCTGTGGCGGGAGGGGCGGGAGCGGCGCCAGACGTGTGGTCAAACAACGAAACGCTGTCCCTAGAGTCGCTTAGTAGGTACAGCTGCAGGTCGTCAAGCCACGTGTCAAACTGGATAGGGCGGCCCTCATGATCGAGCGCGAACACACGGAGAGAAGCCATAGCGGCACAGCACGCAGGGCGGGCAGAGGCCGGGCAGCGCAGGAAACAGGGCAGGCTGCAGCAAGGGGCGTCAAGCAGGCTGCAAGAGGCGGTGCGCAGGCTGCAAGAGGGGTGGCTCGAGGGCCTAGGGGTGGCGGGCTGGCCTAGGGGCGGTGAGAGAGCTGCAAGGGGCGGCTAGCAGTGCAGCAGGGGCGGCTAGAGGGCCACCAGGGGCGGCGCGCGGGTCTGCAAGGGCGGCTCGTGGGCTGCAGGGGCGAGGGGCGGGCATCAATAGGCGGCGCGCGGGGCCTGGGGTCGACGGGCGGGCCGCGGCCTATGGGCGAAGGGCGGGCCGGGCCTAGGGTCGACGGGTGGGCCGGGGCCTAGGGGCAACGGGCGGGCCGGGGCCTGAAGTTGACGGGCGGGCCGGGCCTAGGGTCGACGGGGCGGGCCGGGGCCTAGGGTCGATGGGGGGCGCCGGGGCCTAGGGTTGACGGAGCGGGCCGGGGCCTAGGATCGACGGGGCGCCAGGGCCTAGGGTCGACGGGGCGGGCCGGGGCCTAGGGTCGACGGGGCACGCGGGCCTAGGGTCGATGGGGCGGGCTGGGGCCGAGGGTCGACAGGGCGCGCGGGGCCTAGGGTCGACGGGGCGGGCCTAGGCCTAGGGTCGACAGGGTGCGCCGGGGCCTAGGGTCGATGGGGCGCGCGGGGTGTAGGGTCGACTTGCAGGCCGCACAAGGGCGGTGCGCGGGGCAGCAGGAGCGGCAGGAGGGTCGCTAGGGGCGGCGCGTGAGCCAGCAGGGTGGCTAGTGGGGCAGCGCTGTGGTGGGCCCAAAAAAAAATCGGTCCTAACGAAGGACCTGCTCTTAAACCATGTCAAACTAACGAACGAGAATGAATGAACTTTGAAACAGTTGGGTACAAGTACTAACCCTAATTGGGTTGTACCCCTTATGGGCTACCCCACTATAGCCTATACAAATGTAAGCACTTTAACATTCTAACATAGCCCATAAGGGGTACAACCCAATTAGGGTTTGTACTTGTACCCAACTTCTGTTCAATGCATTCATTCTCGTTCATTCTTCTAACAGGATCGTCGTCGGCGCACGTCCGAAATTGTCGGAAGCAACTGTGGTGCGAGTTGGCGTCTTCACGTGGTCTTCAACTGCGCACAAGAAATTCGGAGTTAATGCTACGTCATGCGAACGGCGAGTACGAAGGAGCGAGCTTAGAGGTGTTGCTCCTGGGAACCCGCGCGCAGTGGGCGAGCGAGCATCCCCCTCCTCGTGCCGAGGTCGACGGCTCTTCTCGGCCGATGCGCAATGAAAGAGGCGTCAACAAGGAAGTCGATGTCGTCGACCAAGTTGGCGGCGATGAGGGCACGAGGACGAGAGGCGTGATTAGGGCCGCCGCCGCCGACCTCGTATTAGGGACATAGCACATTTAGCAAAAGGTTCCACTATGGCAATGCAGTCCTCTAGGGACATCTCAGTGTGAATTCCCCCCACAGGCGGGTTCTCGGCTGTTGCTGCGAAGCTAGACTTCATGAGGTACCCCACCAATTGGGCCCTTTGGATGGCAACTGACCACCTTTGTCGAAACTGGTGCAGAAACTTGGTGGCTTGGAAGGAGTGAGGGTCGGCGTTGAAGTGTCGCCGTGCCGCAGTGTCTGCTAACAGTTTCAGGAATGTTGGTACTTCCACACAGGGGCATGTGAAATAATTGAGGAATGAATGAGAGAAGAAAGAGCAAGAAGGGAGTTCACTAGCAAGCAGTTGAGTACATATAGCAAACCCTAAATTGGGCTGTACTCACTATTGAGTACCCCACTGCAGGCTAGACAAACATAACATTCTGACACACCCCCATAGCCAAAGTGGGGTGTAATCAGCACAACAAGCAAGCAAAACACAAGCTCAGGGTGGATCACAATGTCACCACACAATCTGAGCACAAGTACAAGAAGCAGCAGTTTATAGTTCACAAATGTAAGCAAAGCTAGAGGCAGACACAGACGGTAAGTGAGGAGGAGGAGGAACTGTGAGAGGAGAGGAGTGAGGAGACAACAGGTGAAGCTGCAGAAACACGGGCAACAGGAGCGGCGCGCACTGTGGCTACCGGAGATTGTAGCCTCCGGACTACTGGAGTAACTAGCTCCGCGGCTAACTCAGAGCGGCAGGAGCAACGGACCCACGGGCGACTGGCGCAGCAGGCTCGCTGGGCTACCGGAGATTGTAGCCTCCGGACTACTGGCGCTGCTGGCGACACAACGGCTGCCTCCGCCCAACCTCCCTCTAACTGTCTCACCCCCCTTTCACACACCCCCTGCTGCACCTCTAACTCTACTCACGCTCCACCCCCTAGCACCACTCCGTCGACTCCCACACACCCACCCCCCTCAGCAGCAGCTGCAGCAGTGGGAGACAGAGGAGGAGGAGGAGCAAGGGTGAACACACACCCTCCACCCCCTACTCGCCACCCCCAAACCCTAACACAGGGCAGGACGGGATGGCGGGTAGGGAGGTTACGGGGGGGTGGGGGGGGGGGGGGGGGGGGGGGGGGAGGGGGGGGGGGGGGGGCGACGCGCGGCCTCCCAGGGCGCCAAAGCAGGCGGCAGAACCCTCAGGTCGCCTTGACAGGCGACGGGAAAAGAGGGGGGGGGGGGGCGGGGCGCGGGTCCCGGGTGCGCCGCGACAGGGGACAAAACATGGCCGGGGTAGGGCCGGGGCAGGGTCGGGGCAGGGCCGGGGCAGGGCAGGGGCAGGGCCGGGGCAAGGCCGGGGCAGTGTCCGTGCAGGGCCGCGGCAGGGCAGGGGTAGGGCCGGGGCAGGGCCGGGGCAAGGCTGGGGCAGGGTCCGTGCAGGGCCGCGGCAGGGCAGGGGCAGGGCCGGGGCAGGGGCCGTGACGGGGGGCCGCGACGGGAGGCCGCGACGGGGGGGCGCGACGGGGGGGGCCGCGACGGGGGGGCCGCGACGGGGGGCCGCGACGGGGGGCCGCGACGTGGGGCCGCGACGGGGGGGGCCGCGACGGGGGGCCGCGACAGGGCGTCGGGGCAGGGCCGGGCGACGAGGCAGGGCCGGGGCGAGGCTGTGACGGGGGGCCGCGACAGGGCGACGGGGCAGAGGCCGCGACGGGGGCCGCGACGGGGGCCGCGACGGGGGGCCGCGACGGGGGGCCGCGACGGGGGGCCGCGACGTGGGGCCGCGACGGGGGGGGGCGCGACGGGGGGCCGCGACAGGGCGTCGGGGCAGGGCCGGGCGACGGGGCAGGGCCGGGGCGAGGCCGTGACGGGGGGCCGCGACAGGGCGACGGGGCAGAGGCCGCGACGGGGGCCGCGACGGGGGCCGCGACGGGGGGCCGCGACGGGGGGCCGCGATGGGGGGCCGCGACGGGGGGGCCGCGACGGGCGACGGGGCAGGGCCGAGGCGAGGCCGTGACGGGGTCGCGATGGGGCCGCAACGGGGTCGCGAAGGGCGACGGGGCAGGGCCGAGGCGAGGCCGTGACGAGGTCGCGAAGGGCGACGGGGCAGGGCCACGAAGGGGCCGCTAAGGGGCCGCGAAGGGGCCGCTAAGGGCGCTTCGGGCAGGTTAGAAAAGAGAAATTTTAAGTGGTGGGCCCTTAGGTAGGATCGGTCCCAGTAGGGAACCTGCTCTATACCATGTGAAGAAACAGGAATGAATGAGAGAAGAAAGAGCAAGAAGGGAGTTCACTAGCAAGCAGTTGATTACATATAGCAAACCCTAAATTGGGCTGTACTCACTATTGAGTACCCCACTGCAGGCTAGACAAACATAACATTCTGACAGGGCAGCCATAGGTCTCTACCGCCCATAGGAAGTAGCCCACCAAGTCCGGCCTGTTCTCGTATTGTTTGATCTTTTTAAACGAATTAATTTGTATTTAAATAAACAGGGCACGAGTGGCCTAGGCAAGGGGCATGGCGGCGGCTTAGGCAAGGGCGCGACCGTCAGCCTAGGTAAAGGGCGTAACCGGCGGCCTCCCCAAGCGAAAAAAATTGGGAGGGGGGGGGGGGGGGGGGGGGGGGGGGGGGAGCGCAAGAGGGCGCGCCTAAAAGGAGGCCGGCGAGGGGCCCTTAAGGGGCGACGAAACGGGGGGTCGCGGGAACCTTTACGGGTCGACGAGGCGGGGGCTTGCGGGGGGCCTCTATGGGTCGACGGAACGGGGCCTGCGGGGGCCTCTACGGGACGATGGGAGGGGACATGCAGTGGGTCCTGCTAGCGTGCGATTCGGAGGGCCTGCGGGGGCCTGTTTAAGTTGCGACTTGGGGGGGGACCCGCAGGGGTCTCTCTAGCGCGCGATTTGGTGGTTCCGCAGGGGCCAGTCTAGGTCGCGACGTGGGGGGAGCTGCTGGGGTCTCTCTAGCGCTAGATTTGGCGGGCCTGTCTAGGTCGTGACGTGAGGGGGGGGGGGGTGGTGGTTCGGGGGTCTCTCTAGCGCGCGATTTGGCAGGCCCCTGGGGACCTGTCTAGGTCGCGATGTGTGGGCTACGGGGATACGGGGCGTACGGGGCGTCGAGGCGTATGGGAGCTGCGGGTTAACGGGGCGTGCTGGGCTGCAGGGTGATGGGGCGCACACAGCTATGGGGCGACGGGACGCACTGGGCTACGAGGTGACGGGCGCGCTGGTCTGCGGGGTGACGGGTCATGGTGCACTACGGGGTGACGGGGCGCACTAGGGAACGTGGCGCAGGCGCACTAGGGTGCTACGGGCAATGGGCGGCTAAGGGGCGGCAACCCTAAAACGAGCGAGTGACGAGCAAGGCGCGTAGCAGTGGGGCCATGGGAACGAACTAAGCTCTATACCATGTCAAGATAGGAACGAAGGAATGAATGAGTAGAAACAAGCAGTATAAGGAAACATATAGCAAACCCTAAAGGGGGTTGTACCCTCTACAACATAACTTGGTGTAACACCTAGACTAAACTAACAAACTATAACAATCATAGTTTGATAACCACCAGCGAATTCCCCGACATCGACCCGCGGCACAATGACGACGACGATGGTGACAACGAGAAGTCGCCTCTAGGACCCACAAGACGAAGTCGCAGGGATCCTACGCCGCCAACTCCACTTGCACCAGAGAGCGATGACAACGACGTGCAGGAGGTCGTCCCGCAGAATCGCCACGACACAACTGCCTTTGGAATGCAGCTATTCGAGCTTGACACCTCGTTGAGATGAAGAATTGCAGAGCGCATTCCAATAGCTGGGAGCATTTGGACCGTAGGCGGCAGAAGCATCAGGCAGCTGCAGCAAGACGAATTTTGTGGGAATAGGTTTGAAACCAGTTCCCGCGCCGCACGGTTATTTTTTGTTGTAATAAGGAAATGTACCCATTTGAGTACATGACTAGTTAGGACGTTTCATGTTCCTCTGTTTTCCTATATAAACTGGTGTATTCTTTTGTTTTATTCACTTCAGTCATTTTATATTCACTCTGATATGAGGTCAACTTCCGCTGCATTAACTATGTGCTAGCAACCTGAGGTGATCCTGGCATGATCAAACTTCATGATCGTAACATACTGGTACAAGTTATAGTGGACTCAAGAGTTACCAAACACAATGGAAATAAACGGGTTACCTTTTTGTAGAGGACTACCTAGTATGGATGGGGTTGTTTTGTATCTACAGATAGTGGGTTTCGAAAAAGAATGCGCGAGGTATGCAGCAACAACACCCCAACACTGATCCACTTAATGAATTAACAATCCTCCATTTCGCATATTGTGAGGTATGTTAGAACAAAAATTTGTGACGAATAAAGAGCCTAGCTATTTAGAAATGAATTATGTCTTAAGGATATCGAGGGAAACCAAGTTGCACCCAGTTACCAGCCTCGAGAACAATCACATGAAAATCTCGCACAAGGAAAATGCCTCTCGAAGCGGGACCTAAGTTACTGCGAACAAAGATTGGAGAGGTGTGTTATGAGTTATTGTAAGGATTTTTTAGGCATTCCTTACTAAGCACCTCACCAACATGTACAAGACCGAGTGTTCTTCGCCCGTTACTACTAACGGTGTTTCGCCGCCTTCGCACACCACAATTCCCAACCCACACATAGTTGGACTGGCTCGAGTCGGCCTACGCTTCGGGACTAGCCCGAGCCTCATCACTAGCGTCGCACTAGCTAGCTCGCACTCACCGAGTTACCATTTTCTTGTGCCTTTGCTCGTACTTTGTACTTGTTAGCCAACTTAGTGCAATTCTTGCTTTCTTGATACATTGCACCCGTAACACTTGGCTATGAGAGCCACTTTCTTTTCGGATCGCGCATTTCCGCAACCAGCAGAAACCAAGTTCTATTTTTTCACTCGAAGGGACTTATGCCCCTCAGCGTACTAGGAGCCGCTGTCCCCGTGTGCTCTCGTAAGCACGTGCAGCCACGATTGCGCCTAGCACCGAAGTGGTAGACGCCCTTCGGAATGGAGGATTGCATTCACATCACCAGCCTGACGTAGGAGCACCTGGATGAACTGACCTGCCAACTGCGTGAAAGAATCAAAGAAATCGCGACGCTAACGGCACAATACGGCGGAATGACATTAACCGGACGCAAGAAACAAACACAAACGCAAGGAACACCGGCACCGGCAGCACCATCCACATCCCAACATGAAAGCGTGGAACAACACGCAAGCGCTGCTAGTGATGGCGCCGCGTGCAATGACGTTCGCGACAACTACAGGACGACGCACCCCGGAGTGACAAATGTGGTAGGAACCCAATGACGCATCAACATCATGACGCCAAATGATGAGTCGGCACTCCCGTCAACAATATTACTCAAGCGTGGATCTTTAAGATGAACGTTTTTCTTGACGCCAACTACGATACGTCAGATGCGGCCAAGTTTTGCTACGCTGTGTAGTTATTGCGAGGACCCGCCATAGATCGGTGGCGCGTCATCGTTCCGAAGCCGAGCGACTATGAGACTCTACCGCCACAAGCTTCTGGACCCTGGGCAGCGTCATATTTTGTGGAGGTCACAGAGTATCACATGTGGGATGCGTGGTGCGCAGGTCTACGCTGGAGATTTGAGCCGTTTGTGGCGTCAATTTCCGCGAGTCAGAAGCTGCACACTTGGTGCCAGCTCGATTCCGTATAGGACTACACCAGTGGTTTTCTGGCACTGTGCATGTAGGTGGGCAATATGCATGAAGGTGAGCGCATCGATCGCTACGTCGACGATCTAAAAAGTGAGATCGCGCAAGAAATCCTGCTCTGCGGTGTAACGAAGTTCATAGAAATTCTCGCCATGGCCGAGAAACTGAATTATCTTCGTCCTGTGGACACCGGCCTCGTTGGACAAAGGAGCCCACCATGACACGTACTGTTGGTGCAAATGCCGCTCCTGCACTGTTCAAAAGGTGTTGCTTCGTGTGCAAAGTTTTGGGGCACCGCAAAAGCGAATGCCCAGAAGCTAAGGGGATGGAGGGAGCCGAGCAGCAAAAACAAACTAAGTAGCAGGGAAATGTTGGAAGTCAATAGCAGATGGGACCTCTACTGACAACTCACGCCGCTCGCCTGACCGAACCGACCCACATCGAGTGACAGTGCCGATTCACGCTGTTGACCACACTCGACTGAACAAGGAGGGATCAGTGGTAGATAGCCCCTTCTTTGCGGGAAAACTTACACAGACTTTGTTAAAATATTTGTGGATGGGGGAGCTAGCCACAACTTAATCAATACCACCACTGCACAAAAACTTCAACAGCAACTGGACCTATAAACAACAATTTAAATAGCAACGTGACTGGGATCGACACAAGACAAGTCGACGGCACGCCTCGGTGATACGGGAACACCCCGACGGAGTTCGGATTCACTGCGAGGTGTTAAAATATATTTATATATCCTTTATAACTGTCTGTAGTGTAGACTGTAGTGTATCTTACTTGCTGTAGGTGGTGTACCATGTGGCTTTCTCTTTCCTAAATCTTGTACCTTGCTCAATAGTGAAACCACTTCTTCCTTCTCCTTTTTCCTTGCCTAAACTCTCTCGACACTCGACCCTAAAGCCATGGCTTCTAAGGATGTTCCTAAGCTACCCTATCATGGCTCCTATTCCTCCTAAGCCTAAACCTAGTTTCCTAGGTGCTTAGTGTTTTGACATGTTATCAGAGTGAGGTTCTACCTAGGACCTACTTTCATTGGGCCCACCATTTGCTTCTGTCAATGCACCACCCTGCTGCCCGTCGCGCGCCCCGGGCGCCCGTCGGTTTTCTGCCCGTCGTGCGCCCGTGGCGCACGACGGTTTCCTGCTCATCGTGCGACCTGCTGTCGCCCGCGCAGCCCCTACACCACCCCCCCGCCCCCCCCCTTCTCCTCCATCCCCCTGCTGATCGTGCAGCAGAGGGGGAGGGTATGGGGGTGGCGGGCGGGGCGCATGACGGTTTCCTGCCCGTCGCGCGCCCTGCTGTTGCCCGAGCAGCTTCTATATCGCCCCCCCCGCCTCCCTTTCACCTCCACCCCCCTGTTAATTGTGCAGCAGGGGGGGGGGGGGGTATGGGGGTGGCGGGGGTGGCGAACGACGGTTTCCTGCCCGTCGCTCGCCCTGCTGTCGCCCGCGCGGCTCCCACACCACCCGCCCCCCCCCCCCCCCCCTTCTTCTCCATTCCCCTGCTGCGCGGGCAGCAGTGGGGGGGAGGGTATGGGGGTGGCGGGTGTGGCGCACGACGGGTTCCTGCCCGTCGCTCGCCCTGCTGTCGCCCGAGCAGCTTCTACACCGCCCCCCCCGCCCCCCTTTCTCCTCCACCCCCCTGCTGCGCGTGCAGCAGTTGGGGGGAGGGTATGGGGGTGGCAGGTGTGAGTAGTCAGCCACCCACCACCTCCTCCTCTCTCTCCCTGCCGCACTTGTCACTGTGTCGGGAGAAGGGGGGGAGCTTGGAGGTTAAGGGGGTGGCAGGAAGGAATCTGCAGCACCAGCCCCCCCACCCCCCCTTCTCCTCCATCCCCCTGCTGCGGGTGCAGCAGTGGGGGGGAGGGTATGGGGGTGGCGGGTGTGAGTGAACTGCTGCCGCCTCTCCTCCTCTCTCTCCCACTGCTGCACATGCCGCTATGGGGGGAGGGGGAGGGTGTGGGGGAGATGAGGGAGTGGCGGTAGGGGTGCTGAGGGGTGTGAAAGGGTTGGGAAAATCGGGGAAGTTGAAGGGGGGTGTACGCCGTGAAGCCAGCAGCTCTAGTCGCCCGTGAGACCGTTGCGCCAGTTGCCCGTGAGCCTGTTGCTCCTGTAGCCCGTGAGTTAGTTGCTCCAGCTGCTTGCTTAGCCGCAGAGCCAGTTACTCCAGGTGCCTGTGTGCTAGTTGCTCCATTTGCCAGTGTGCCAGTTGCTCCAGTTGCTCGTGTGCCAGCAGCTTCAGCCGCCACCCACCTCTTCCTCTCCTCTCATGGTCCCTCCTCTTCACTTGCCCTCTCCTTCCTCTGCTGCTCCTGGTGTACCCCTTCAGGGGGTGTTGTGCACAAGTTTCTTCACTACAGGAAGTTAGGGGGTGTGTTAGAATATATTTATATATCCTTCATAACTGTCTGTAGTGTAGACTGTAGTGTATCTCACTTGCTGTAGGTGGTGTACCATGTGGCTTTCTCTTTCCTATATCTTGTACCTTGCTCAATAGTGAAACCACTTCTTCCTTCTCGATTTTCCTTGCCTAAACTCTCTCAACACTCAACCCTAAAGCCATGGCGTCTAAGGATGTTCCTAAGCTACTCTAGCTAAGCTACTATTCTGACACGAGGGTAGCTTCACATTTACCCTGGAAATGCTGACCATGACCCTCGACAAAACCGACATTTTTCTTGGTCGTGATTGGCTACGACGACACAACCCACGGATAGACTAGACAACGGGTGGTAGCACCGTGCGAGTCAATGGTAACAACATCGCCCTACCTTACTGGAGCTTGCTTCAGTCTTCGTCAGTTCAAGTCAACACCATCACGATGAAGCGTGCTGTAGCGGCAGGACTTGACGTGTACACGGTCGACATCAAGGAAGCCAAGGCTGCAGACAACCTAGCGATTTGCAGAAACTACTTGACGACGTACCTGATGACCTGGCAGCATTACTGAAATAGTACTCGATGACCTGCCGAAAGGGCTGCCACCTCAACGAGCACACGACCACAGCATACTGTGAGAACGGGGAGCACAACCAATAGTACAGCGACAGTTTAGATTGACCCAACCCAAACTGGACAAATTGCAGAAGCAACTGGATTACATGCTTGAGAAGAAAATCATTCGTCCGAGTTTGTCACCCTTTGCCGCGCCCATACTGTTCACACATAAAAAAGACAAAGGATTTTGCATATGCATCGACTGCCACACACTGAACATGGTTACAATCAAGTCACGCTACCCCATCCCGTGAGCGGAAAAACTCATCAATTTCGCACAGCCCGCATTTTCTCGAAAATCGACGTTCGAGGGGGTTAACATCAGATCCGAGTCAACCCACCTGATTGCACGAAATCTGCCTTCCGCACTCGCTGCGGCTCATTCAAAAATACAATTATGCCCTTCAGACTAGTCAATGCCCCCACGACTTTTCATATGTCAATGAATGAGGCCTTCCGGTCTTTTTTAGGTAAGTGCATCATCATAACACACGTACATCGATGCGGTTTTCTAAAGTTGTAGCTGAGAACTAGCTCCTTACCCATGCTTCAAGGTGCGACTTTTTACAAGTCAGACTAGATTGGGCCACAGAATTTCGCTCGATGGCATGGAAATAAACCCACAGTAGTTCGTGACGATTCAGGCCTATCACCCGCTGACAAACTTGACCATGTTGCAGAGTTTTTGGGGGTTCTTCAATTATGTGCATCGGTTCGTCCCCAACATGGCGAAGAGGACCGCCCCACTAACCGACCTGCTGAGGAAGGGGGTTGAGCACACGTGGGGGGAGAAAGTGCAGGCTTCCTTCTCTTCCCTGAAAAATAATATGTGCTCACCACCTGTACTACATATCGCTGATCCTCACTGTCCGTTCGAGCTCGTCACCAACGCAAGAGGTATCGCCATCAGAGTCGTACTATTGCAGGAATTTGGGAATCAGCCAATTGCGTACGAGTCCCGCAGACTTCACCTGCCTGAGCACAACTACCCGATACACGAGCGCGAGATGTTGGCAATCATGCAAGCGTTCAAGGTGTGGTGGTGCTACCTGATACAGACAGATGTGAACAGTACGGACAGACCATCGCTCGCTACAGTACCTTCACGCCCAATTGATTCTCAACCCGTGGCAGATATGGTGGTTCGACTATCTGAAGTACAATTTTCACTACAATATAATGTAAAAGTAACGCACCATGAATATCGCCGATGCCCTCACCCGGCCCACAGCCCAGCTGCATGTCATCCTACTTGCCCAAACCAACCCGCTACTGACCGGACAATTTACCCACGTCTACCGCACCGACCCTTTCTTCACCACTAGGAATTTGCAGCAATTGACATAAGCTAAAGGAAGGTATTACGTAAAACCGGGAACCAACCACATCTGGTACCGGCTTACTCACTGCTATGGGAACTGCTGCTGCAATAGGCACACGATGGGATTACCTCAGGTCATTTCGGGGTTGAAAAAATGTGATAGCACCTGCAGCGATACTAGAACTGGCCTGAACTATTAACTTATGTACACCACCACGTGGAATCGTGCCCCACGTGTCAAGTGATGAAGAGCTCACGCAAAATGAGAGCGGGTCGATTGCAGCTGATCCTGCCGCCCGAGTGCGCCTGGCAGCAAGTAACAATAGACTTCGTCACTGGGTTACCTACGAGCCCCGGTGGTAACATGGCAATCATGGTCATCGTTGACTGACTAACGAAAATGGTTCATTTCGCTGCGTGCAGGAAATCAATCTCAGCCAAAGAAACCGCTCGCCTGTTCATTGCAACCGTCATTCGCCTACACGGGATTCCAGTAGCGATCATCAGCGATCGAGACACGAAGTTCACCAACAACTTCTGGAAAATGTTGTAGGAGCAGTTCGAACCCGACTACAGTTCAGCTCATTGTACCACCCCAAAACCGACGGACAAACGGATAGGACAAACAAGACCATGCAGCAGCTGATGTGTGCCACGTGTCACGACCCGACAGCCTGTGAACAACAGCTGCCACTTATCGAGTTCACTTACAAGAATGTCAAGCCAGCAAGAACGCAAGAGTCGCCGTTCTACCTGATCTACGGGCACAACCACACAGCGCCCATGACGCCGACTCCAGACAACCTGATGTCAGAGGTCCACTGGTGATCCCCGATTGATCCTAGGGAAGGGTTACAGGCTCGTTGTCCTGGGGGGTTATGGGCGCACTGACCCACTGCTTAACAAGCCCTTTTATCCCAATGGTCTAGTGGTTGGGATTCTAACATGGTATCAGAGCGAAGGTCTCGGGTTCGAATCCCAGTGTGTGCACTTCGGGCATCCCAGTGCGGGGGGGTGTCAGAGGTCCACTTGTGATCCCCGATTGATCCTAGGGAAGGGTTACAGGCTCGTTGTCCTAGGGGGTTATGGGCGCACTGACCTGCTACTTAACAAGCCCTTTTATCCCAATGGTCTAGTGGTTGGGATTCTGACACCTGACACCACGAGCCCCACGGTTCTGCAAGCTGCCCGAACATGCTCGGTTGATGCAATCAAAAAAGCAAACATCATTGCTAAAAGGAATGCAATTGCCACCGCCGCCGCGTCACGTACCAGCCAGGAGATTACATCATGCTCGACACAAGGAACCTACGTCTGTCCGTCGTGCCAAAACTTCGTCCGCGCTACTGTTGCCCGTTCTAGATAAGCCACATGATTACATCCATCACAGCCCATCTCCTACTTCCCGCCGACTGGTACATCAGCCCATCATTCTACGCCAGCCTACTTTGACCATACGTCTTGACCACGAGACAACTGGCACGAGACCACCTGCCTTGGATGACGCGTCCTACATCAGAGCCCATCGTCGACCCTGAGAAAATCTTGAGCCATCGGATTCGCCAACCCCAAGGATCTCGGAATATTGAATTCCTCGTTCGTTGGAAGGATCGCACCGCACCGAAGACAGCTGGGTGCCCTTGGGCATGTTCAAAAGCAACCATGTCCTCCAAGTGTATCTGCGAAGTTGGGGATTCCGCGATATACACGCACTCACGTAATGGAGGGGGTTTTTCCGGAAGGGGTTAGTGTAAGGATTTTTTGGCATTCCTTACTGAGCACCTCACCAGCGCATATAAAACGAACCATTCGTTGCCCGTTATTGCCAACGGTGTCTCGCTGTCAGAATGTTATAGTGGTTACATTTGTGTAGGCTATAGTGGGGCAGCCCATAAGGGGTACAACCCAATTAGGGTTAGTGCTTGTACCCAACTGTTTCATAGTTCATTCATTCTCGTTCATTCTTCTGACATGGTTTCAGAGCAGGTCCTTCACTAGGACCGTTTCTTTCCTTGGGCCCACCACAGCGCTACCCCGCTAGCCGCCCTCTACATCCCTCGTGCTACCCCTACTGCCCGTCGTGACCCGTCGACCCCTAGGCCAGGCCCCTAGGCACCGGCCCATAGCCCGTCGCCCATAGACCCGTCGCCACTAGGCCTGTTGCCTTGGCCCGTCGCCCCGGCCCGTCGACACCCGGCCCGTCGCCCTAGGCCCGTCGCCCCTAGGCCCGTCGCCCTAGGCCCGTCGCCCCGGCCCGTCGCCCCTAGGGCCGTCGCCGCTAGGCCGGCCCGTCGACCCTAGCCCGGCCCGTAGGCCCGTCGCCCCTAGCCCGGCCCGTCGCCCCTAGGCCCGTCGCCCCTCCTGCCATAGCTGACAGTGCGACTCGCTCACAGTGGCTTACTTGCGACGCTACTGCCCGCTTAGCCATTCGCAACCACCTACCGTTAGCCGAATGCGCTCACTTCGGACAGCACAGGACAGCAAAGGCACTGTACGACGCTGTCGTAGCTCGCTACTCCTCGTCTACCACTGCTGCTCTAGGCCGCCTGCTACTGCCCTACCTGTTCCCCAAGCTGTCCGCCTTTGCCACAGTCGAGGACCTGGTTTCCCACCTTCGCGCTAGCGACGCTAGCTACCGTGCTGCCGCCCCCGCTGAGTTCCTTGACAGGAACCAGCCCCCGATGTTCATCACTCTCTAATTTATAGTCACCCGCCTCTCTGACTCTCTTCGCTCTGTTAGGGACCACTTTCTCTCCCTTGACCCCACAGTCCTCACTGTTGACCTACTCGAGCAGCACGTCCTTGTAGGTGAGACTAGTGTAGTAAGTAGGTGCTGCTCATGGCACTCCGCGCACGCCCTTCTTTGAGGGGTGCTCCCCTTCCCCCCTTGCCCACTCCTATGCCTCTGCTGCTGCTGTTGACGTCCTTGGTGCTGAGGATGTCGGGGCTGCTTCTGCTAGTGCAAAGCCCTGCAGCAGCAAGGGCAAGGGTGGCAGGGGTGGTGGAGGTGGCAGCGGGAGTGGTGGTGGGGGCAGTAGTGGAGGTAGTGGAGGCAGTGGAGGTGGTGGCAGCGGTGGGAGTGGTGGCGGGAGTGGGTGCCTTGGTGGCGGCGGTGGAGGCAGCAGTGGGAGTGGCGGTAGTGGCAGCGGTGGGAGTGGTGGCGGTAGGACTAGAGCTCAGCGTGGACGTTCTGGAGGAGGCCAGAGGCAGCGGCAGCAGCGTTGGAGCGAGACCCCGTCGCCCCAGTAGCTTCGTGAGTGGTTGTTTCAGCGTGCGGGGGTAATGTGAGCTACTCGTATGTCATTCGCACGGGTGACCGTGCTGGTCAGATATGCGGGAAGCCTCACACTCAGCACCGCTGCTTCTCCCGCCTCAACGACGCTTGGCGCGCAGAGATAGGTGACGAGGCCGAGCGCCCCCGCTGGGCAGAGCTGCTTAGGTCTGGACTGCTATCTTTGACGTAGACTATGATGCTATTCTTTCTCCTATGTATGCTTTGTCTGCTAGTGCTGAGGGTGACTGTTACCGGTGTGTGCCGCCTGACCCAGGTATAGAGGCTGCTGCTCTAGGTGCTAGTGAGTCTTCTCTCCCTGGTTCTGCGCCTGCTGAGTCCTTGCACACCTTCACGCTGGACTCAGGTGCCTCACGCTGTTTCTTTCGTGACAGCACCACCCTCACTCCTCTCCCTGTACCTGTCCCGGTCAGAATGGCTGACCCCTTCGGAGGTTCAGTCGTTGCCCGTTCCTCCACTGTTCTCCCGTGTTCGACGGTTTCGTCCGGCTCACTGTCAGGTCTTCATCTCCCCTCGTTCTCTACAAAATTGGTGAGTACCGCTGTCCTCCAGGACTCGATGGTCACTACCACCACTCCTGGGGTCAGCGTTTGTCGATCTGCACGTGTACACGGACGGGTCGTCACCTGGCCACGTTCACTCGTCGACCAGGGTCGAGTCTTTACACATTGGCTACCGAGCCTCCTCAGGTAGCTGCGTCTGCCCAAGTGTCTGCGTCAGGTCAGGTAGAAACCCCCTTGCTCGTGTCACCTCTTGTCGCACCAAACTCTCCTCTGCCACCACCGCCTTGGACACCCCTCCCTACCACGCCTGCGTGGCATGCACTCCCGCCTCCTTGTCTCTGGTCTTCCCAGGTCTCTGCCTCCCCTCCCGCCCTCGCCGGCCCCGCCCTGCCATCCTTGCGTCGAGGGGCGGCAGCGCGCCGCTCCTCACTCCTCCTCATTTCCCCCGACGACTGCTCCCCTGCAGACTCTCCACATGGACGTGTGGGGCCCAGCCCGCGTCAGGGGACACGGCCGCGAACCTACTTTCTGCTGGTCGTTGATGACTACACGCGGTACACCACAGTCTTCCCCTTGCGCAGCAAGGGTGAGGTCGTTGATGTCTTGATCCCTTGGATCAGTGCAGTACGTCTCCGCGAGCGGTTCCACCAGGACCTTCCTGTCCTGCGTCTGCACTCTGACAGAGGTGGTGAGTTCTCCTCCGACCTCTTGCAGGAATTTTGTCGTGGGGAGGGCATTCTCCAGTCGTTCACGCTTCCGGCCTCCCCTCAGCAAAATGGGATTGCTGAGCGCCGCATTGGCTTAGTCATGGAGGTCGCTCGTACCTCCATGATCCATGCGGCTGCTCCCCATTTTCTGTGGCCGTTTGCGGTCTGGTACGCTGCGCATCAGCTCAACCTTTGGCCCCGTGTCTCCTTGCCGGAGACCTCGCCCACACTGCGTTGGACGGGGGAGGTTGGCGATGCGTCGGGGTTCCGGGTATGGGGCTCTCGTGCCTTTTTTCGCGATACGTCCGCAGACAAGCTCTCCGCCCGTGCTATCCCCTTGGCTTTCCCCCTGACGCGCCTGGCAGGCAGTTTTACCACCCCACCTCGCGCCGTGTCTTCCCCTCTCAGGACGTCACGTTTGACGAGTCGGTTCCCTTTTACCGTCTCTTCCCCTACCGCTCTGCCCCTCCCCCGCCCCCCCCCGCTCTTCCTTGCTCCCGGTCCCCCTCCGGCCCCAGGGTCCTGCTCCCTTAGGTGTGTCTCAGGTAGACCCTCTCTCTAGTACTGTGCCTATTGAGGTAGCTGTCGACTCAGGTGCTGCTCGAGGTGCTGCGTCTAGGGGTGCGGAGCCTGGGGGTGCGGAGCCTGGGGGCGCTGAGCTTGGGGGTGTTGAGCCCGGGGGTGCTGAGTCTGAGGGTGCCGGGTCTAGGGGTGCAGAGCCAGGGGGTGCTGAGCCTGAGGGTGTTGAGCCTAGAGGTGCTGAGTCTGAGGGTGCGGAGTCTGAGGGTGCTGAGTCTCGGGGTGCTACTTTGTCTGGAGGTCCTAGTGGTGCTTCGCCGCGACTGTCTCCCCGACCGGATCCTCTCTCCTCGCAGCAGCTTCGTGAGTGGCTTGTTTGGCGCGCATGCCTTCGAAGTGGAGCTGCCGGAGCTAGAGCCACAGGAGACATTGGAGCTGGAGGTGCTGGAGTTACTGCTGGAGCTGGTGGTACTGGAGGTACTGCGGCTGCTGGTCCTGGAGGTGCTCGTACCGGGGGTACTGGAGCTGCCGGGACTGGTGGTGTTGGAGGAGCAGCAGCTGGAGACCCTACGGAGCCTGGAGCTGCTGGGGCTGGAGGCGCTGGAGCTGGAGGCACTGGCTCTGGAGCCGGAGGAGCTGGAGCTGGAGGCACTGGCGTGGGAGGCATTGGAGCTGGAGGAGCTGGAGGTGTTGACCCTGGAGCTGGAGGAGCTGTAGCTGGGGATGCTGGTGGTACTGGTGTTGGAGGCACTCTGCGGCCGCGACCGAACTTCGTTCCCCTGCTTCAGCAGGTTCTTGGTGTCCCGTCTTCTACTAGCCTTACTCCTCCCCTGCTGTGTCCACCGCCTGACCAGTCGCAGCTACTTTTGCAGCCAGCCTTCTCACTGCCTGCTCCTTCTCCTTACACTGAGCAGCCCAGCGGACGTATAGAGCGTCGTGAGCCTGCGTCTCGTCCTGTCTCGCCTGTTCGCACTGCTCGTCGCGTTCCTCATTCGCGTCCTCCTCCTGTGCCTGGCACGCATGCTATGGCACTTCGTCCTTCCTCTGTTCCACTCCGTGTTCCTCTGCCGCCTCCTCCTGAGTCCTCTCTTCCTACTGTTCCTGCTGCCAGTCCCACTGTCTCTCGTCTCCTCGCTACTGCTGTCACTGACCCTTCTTTTGAGTCTGCTGCTGCATTTTCTCTCGTTGCTGAGTTGCTTGACTTTGCTGCTGCCTTTCGTCTGGACTACGCCACTGCTCTTGTGGCTGAGACTGAGTCTGCCAGTCCTCCGTCCGTCAAGGGTGAGTTTGCTCTTGGCACGGACGTAGTTGAGGACAGACAGGAGGACTTTGAGTGTCTTGCAGCTGCTGTACCTCGTTTCGCTTCCATGCTGCTTGCCCCTGAGGGAGACCCGGATGCACCAGACATCCCGACCCCGCGCTCTTACGCAGAGGCGATTACGGGTCCTTACTCCTCTCAGTGGCAGGCAGCCATGGATGCCGAGATGGCATCCTAGAAGTCCACAGGCACCTACGTTGACGCAGTTCCCCCATAGTCGATGGCATGTGGATTTTCAGCGTGAAGCGGCCGCTAAGTTCTCCGCCTGCCTTCAAGGCGCGTTACGTTGCTCAAGGCTTCAGTCAGCGACAGGGGGTTGACTACTTCCAGACCTTCTCCCCCACCCCGAAGATGACTACTCTTTGGGTGTTGCTGCACGTTGCTGCTCAACGTGACTACGAGTTGCACTCTCTGGACTTCAGCACAGCTTTCTTGCAGGGCAGCCTGCACGAGGAGATCTGGTTGCGCCGCCCACCTGGTTTCACTGAGTCTTTTCCTGCAGGTACCCAGTGGAGCCTCCGGTGGCCAGTCCACGGTCTCCGCCAGGCGCCTCGCGAGTGGCACGACACACTGAGGACTACACTTGCGGCTCTTGGGTTTGCTCTTGCTACTGCTCACCCGTCGATGTTTCTACGCACCGACACCTCGCTGCCGCCGTTCTACGTCCTAGTGTACGTCGACGAACTCGTCTTTGCCACTGCTGACACTGACGCTCTGACCCTTGTGAAGTCGGAGCTGCAGAAGAGACACACCTGCACTGACTTGGGTGAACTGCGCAGCTACCTTGGCCTGCAGATCACCCGGGACAGAGCACAGCGCACCATCACACTGAGTCAGTCACATATGGTGCACGAGGTCCTTCAGCACTTCGGCTTCCAGTTCTCCTCGCCACAGCCCACTCCTCTGTCTACCAGCCACTTCGGACGAGTCCGTAGAGCCGAGTGGTCCGTACTCAAAGCTTGTGGGTTGCCTCATGTACCTGATGACGTGCACACGACCTGACCTCGCATATCCTCTCAGCCTTCTGGCTCGCTACGTGGCTCCCGGTAGGCACTGAAAGGTGCACTGGGATGCTGCGAAGAGGGTACTGCGTTACTTGTGCAGTACGTCGGGCATGGGGCTCGTGCTTGGAGGACGGGGTCCAGTTGTCCTCACCGGTCACGCCGACGCTTCTTGGGTTGACGACTCAGCTACGCAGCGGTCGTCACAGGGTTACACCTTCAGCCTTGGTTCTGGCTTTGTTTCCTGGCGGTCTACCCGCTCGTCTTCGGTTCTCAGCTCCAGTTGTGAGGCTGAGATCTACGCAGGGGCCATGGCTGCACAGGAGGTACGCTGGCTCACCTACTTGCTGACTGACTTAGGAGAGCAGCCTCGTTCGCCTCCAGTTTTGTACGTAGACAACAAGGCCATGATTGCCTTGTGTCAGGAGCACAGACTGGAGCACAGAACGAAGCACATCGCTCTACGATACTTCCTTTCTCAAGAGTTGCAGCAGCGTGGCCAGCTTCGTCTTGCGTACGTGGCCACTAGGGCCAACACTGCTGATATATTCACCAAGGCACTTCCGCCTGGTGATCATCAGCGCTTCTCTACAGTGCTAGGCATTGTGCCTACTTTGCCTCACTTGCTCACTCCTTGACTTTGTCTGTACCGTGATCTATATATATGCGTGCATGCTTACACTTGGTAGGGTATGATCACTGTATTGTTTGTTCTGTTTGATATAACTCTGCATGTGAACTGGCCTTGTGGCCCTTTGCTTGTGCTCGGACAGTGTGGTGACTTTGTGATCCACCCTGAGCTTGCTTTGCTTTCTTGACTGGTCTGGTGACCACTTGTTCTCCCCCACTTTGCCTTCGGGGGTGTGTCAGAATGTTATAGTGGTTATATTTGTGTAGGCTATAGTGGGGTAGCCCATAAGGGGTACAACCCAATTAGGGTTAGTACTTGTACCCAACTGTTTTATAGTTCATTCATTCTCGTTCATTCTTCTGACACTCGCCGCTTTCGCACCGCAATTCCCAACCCACGCACTGCTGGATGAGCCAGAATCATCGTATGCTTTGAGACTAGCCCGAGCCTCATCACTAGCATCGCACTAGCTAGCTCGCACGCACCACATTACCGTTTGCTTGTTTCTTATGTAGGTATTCGCTCATGCCTTCACTCATACTTTATACTCGTTTGCCAACTTAGTGCAACCCTCACCTTCTTGATACATTGCACCTATAACAACAATCAAACAAAGTAAATTAATCTAAGTACTATGCTCTTACTAAATGAGCTGAAAATATAATGAAAGTGACAAGACGATAAAGAATGAACCCCAGCTAGGCAGAAACCTCGGAAAAACGAGGTTCGGAACATGTTGGAAAATGACAAGCGGAAGGCGACACAATGTAGCTTTGAGATTGGAAATATTGGCCAACCCTGCAGTTTCGATTATCCAGGTTGTACGTGATCCAGTAAATAAGTCATCGTCACACTACACCTCCTGAGCTCAATATGAGGCATACACTTGTAGGAAAGTCAATCTTGGAGCAGTGGAGGTTCTTCAAGCAAGGCTTATGGAATCCACGTGTCATCCTCATTGGTATGATCAGTTTATTGGATTAATAAATCCACGTAAAGGCCAACCGATTCTAGCCGTACACCACTGGGGAATCCAAGTTGATACTTGAGAAGGGCTGCAGGCACATTGACCTGGGGGTTATATGCATGCTCACCTGCTAGACAACAAGACCTTTCATCCTAGTGGTTAGCGACTGGGATTCTTATCCAGTTTGCACAGAGCCTCAACAAGTGTCGTATTGAGTCGCCAAGTAATAACATGATTCCTAGCCTTGAAATATTTATCGAGGGGAAATTTGACCCTCGAGATTCTGATATGGATGGAAAGCTTTAAAAGCTGCTGCTGCTGCTGCTACTGCTGCTGCTACTGCTGCTGCTACTGCTGCTACTGCTTCTGCTGTTGTTGTTGCTCTTCCCCTACCCCTCCTGCAGCTGTAGCTTCTTCTGCTCCGTCTCGCTCCTCCGTCTCCCGCTGTTGTTGCACACGTTCCCCCTCCTGCTGCCACTACTGCCTCAATTCTTGCTGCTGCCTTCCCCTTCGCTACTGTGACTGCCCCCTCCCTCGGTGCAGCTATTTTTGCTGCTATTGCTGCTGCTGCTGCTGTAGCTGCTCTTCCCCTACCCCTGGTGCAACTATATCTTCTGCTGCTCAATCTTTCCCCTCCGCCCCCCACTTCTGTTGCATACCTCCTCCCTCTTGCTGCCCTACTATTGCTGCTGCTGCCCCTGCTGCTGATCTCTTCCCCCACCCGGTGCAGCAGCAGCTTCTTTCCCACGGTTGCAGCTGCGTCCTCCCCAAAAATCCCGGCTGTTGCTGCCCACCCTCCAAACCACCCTGCTGCTGGTGCTGCCGTCTTGGAGCACCTTCCTGTTGCTGCCAGTCTCTCTCTTCCAAACCTGATGTGACAGAATACGCAGAAACCTCATTGCTGGCAACTCCTCGTTCTACACTCCCACCGTCACCATCTTGCACTTATCCACTCTGACGTGCTCTAGCTTCCATCGTTCGTACAGCTGCACACCGAATCCCTTTATAATGCAACTCTCCACACACACTCCACTCTGCCACGTGTACCACACCCATCGCAATTGTGTAAGTTTGCATATCAATATGAGCTTGTGGTGTTTACCTCGCCTCCCATGCTGCTCTTTGTGTCACCCACAACTCACATGTGCGTACATTATGACTCTTCTTACCGCACTTCCCAAAATTTCGCATCTTATCACCATCCACCTCACTAGAACTTGTAAATCGTTTGTAACGTGGATGCCTAGGCTTCTTTGGGTACCAAGGTGGCGAGATCGTCATATCTCGAACCACCTCAGTAGGGTTGAGCGGGACAATAGTGCTACAATGTAATGAATGACTAGAAAGTAAAAATTCAACAAGTATATATGAAACTAACCCTAACCCTAACAAATAGAAAGAAACACCTAGGCTAGAAAAAACACAACATATAAAATATATGTAGACACACCCCCATAGTCTAGGTGACGGTAGTCCTGTGGAAAGAAACAAATATCGTAGGGTGGATCTCAAGATCACCACCTAGGCTGAGAGCAAGCAAGAACAAGCAACAACCATAAGACCAGTTCACAAGAACAAGGCAACTCTCGAGGTGGATCTCAAGATCAACACACAATCCGAAGACAAACAAGAGGCCACAAGGCCAGTCCACATGCGATAACAGAGCAAAAAAAGAAGATGCAAGAGTACAAGACAACATGGCAAGCATCTCTACAAAAGCAAGGGGCCACAAGACTTGTCCACGAGCAAATATATAGCAAATATAGTGATATACAAGAGTATAAGGCAAAGCATCTCTACGCAAGCAAGTGAGGGCCAGTAGACCCAAGGCCCAGCTGGGTGCAGAAATGCTGATGGTCACAAGGTGGCAACGCCTTGGTGAAGATATCTGCAGTGTTGGCCTCGGAGACCACACGTCGCACGAGTGCCTGGCCACGCTGCTGCAACTCTCGTAGAAGGAAGTAACGAAGCTGGATGTGCTTCGCCTTCCCAACCAGACAAGGCTCCTTGCACAACAGGACAGCAGACCTGTTGTCGGCGAACAAGACCGGGGGAGAGCGAGGCCGCTCACCAAGGTCGGTGAGGAGGAAAGACAGCCAGCGAAGCTCCTGGGAGGCCATGGCCGCAGCATACACCTCTACCTCACAGCTGGAGCTAGCGATGGACGACGCCCGAGTCGACCTCCACGAGACAACTTTGGTCCCAAGGCTGAAGCAGTAACCTTGTGTAGACCGCAGCGACTCTGCGTCGTCGGCCCACGACGAGTCCGAGAAATCTTTGAGTGTAACCGGCTACTTCCCTCCAAGGAGAAGTCCCATGCCTGATGTGCTTGCCACATACTTCGCCACTCTCTTAGCAGCGTACCAATGGGAAAATAAATGTCTCCCAAGCGCAACAAAGCTCGCAAGGACACTAAGAGGGTAAGCTAGGTCTGGGCGAGTACAGATCATCAGGTACATGAGACAACCAACCAATTCTGAATATGGACCATTGTACTCAAATGGCTCGTCCGAAGGTGGAGCAGTGAGCCCATGATCCACAGAAAGAGAGGGTGAGTTTTACCTTGGAGAACGGGAAGCGAAGCAGCGTGAGGATCTGCTCAACCATATGCGACTGCGTCAGCGTAATAGTGCGAGCTGCCTTGTCCCTGGTGATCTGCAGGCCGGAGTAGCGCTGCAGCTCACCAAGGTCAGTGCAAGTGTGTCTCCTCTGTAGTTCCTCCTTCACGGAGGCCAGTGCGCGTCGGTCGGGAGTAGCGAAGACTAGGCTGTCAACGTAAACGAGAACAAGAACAGGGTCGACCCACGACGGACGAAGAGTGACGGGTCAGCAGATGATGGAAAGAAGTCAAGTGATGCAAGAGTCGTGCAAAGTGTGTCGTGCCACTCACCGGAAGCCTGGCGCAGGCCGTAGACTGGTTGATGCAGGTGCCACTAGCCAGTGAAGCCAAGAAGATGACACAGCCAGATCTGCTTGTGCAAGCTCCCTTGAAGGAAAGCTGTGGAGAAGTCCAAGGAGTGTAACTCGTAGTCGCACTGGGCTGCGATGTGCAGCAACACCCGAAGGGTCGTCATCTTCGAGGTGGGAGCGAAGGTCTAGAAGAAATCTACCCCCTGGCGCTGACTGAAGCCTCTCACCACATAGCGTGCCTTGAACACTGGTGGTGATCCACGCGGCCGCTTGACCTGGTAGATCACATGCCACTGACGACGTTCGCCCCAGGTAATGGGACGGCGTCGACGTAGGTGCCTATGGACCTATAAGATGCCATCTCTGCCTCCTCAGCTGCTATCTAGTACAAAGCCCAGGGTCCCGAGACCGCCTCGGCGTGAGTACGAGGGACCAGGATATCAAGGGCGTCTGGATCCCCCTTAGGGGCAAGCAGCATGGCGCAAAGATGAGGAACAGCGGCCGCTAGGAAATGAAGCTCGAACTGCCTGTCCTCGGGAACCTCCAGGGGAAATACAGGACCACCATCAGAGGACGGAGAACGAGCGGGGCCACTCACCATGTGAGCGGTGTAGTCAAGGCGGTGGGAAGAGGCAAAGCGAGCGATAGTGGTAACAAGAGCTGAGATAGACAACGGAGGAGAACTCGGTTGAGTGACCAACACGGATAGAACAAGGGAGACAACAGGGCGGGAGGCACGGAGGTAGTCGGACAACGGGCCGTGAAACACAGTGAGGGACGATTCTGGAGGCTGTGGAAGGACCGGAGGAGGAATACGAGAGCAGAGAACTAGGTGAAACAGGCCGTCGACACGGTAACGGGACTGATGAGGCTCTAGAGACATAGCTCGACTAAGAGGAGAACGACGATACTACGGAGACAAGGAAAGGGACTGGTCAGGGGGAACGGGGGGGGATGGTAGGGTACCATGAACAAAGCGGGCCGGTCCTGGGTCGGCCAGGTCTCTCAGTCACTGCTGCTCCGCGTCCTCTGGCGGCTGCTGCTGCGGCATCTGCCCCTGCTGCTGCTCCTGCGGGTGCGGCTGTGGCTCCTCGTCTACCCTCTCCTGCTGCGGCGGAAACCGCACCTGCTGTTATGGCCGTGGGTCCTCCGCTACCCTCTCTTGCTGCAACTGTGACTCCTCCTCTACCCTCTCCTGCTATTGCTGTGGCCCCTCCTCTACTCTCTCTTGCTGTGGTTGTGACTCCTCCTCTACTCTCTCATGACGCAGCGACTGAACTTGCTCCCGTTGTTGCGGCTGCTACTGCTGCTGCTGTGCCCTCTCAAACCGCTACCACTCCTCCCTCTCCAACCGAAGTAGACGCTGCTCATGGGTCAGGAATCGTACAGTGCACGGTGTAGGCGTCGTAGTGCCCGTGTCCCTGGGTCCAGCACCCCCAGAACCAGAACCTCGAGCAATGGCACCCCCGGTGTCTCCACTACCTCCCACAGGAACACCCCCAGGCTTCGCAGCAGCCGGCCACAGAGACGAATGAGGAGGGAACTGTGGGACAGATGGGAAGCCAGGGGGTGAGGCGAGGTGCGGTCGCCGAGTCGAGACAGCCATGTCCTCCACAGGGGTGGTCTCCACTCCCACACCCCCTGCACCCCCAGAGCCGGCACCACCAGCTCCAGCAGCCCTAGTGCCCTCACCCTCCGCGGCTGCACCTCCTGCACCCCCAGACATGACAGAGGCCGGACATTGCGAGGGAGACAACTGCGGGGTGACGTGCGACACACCTGACGGGGCAGGACGCGAAGGTGGGGGGGCTACCGGGGCGACTTGGGAGGGCACTAGGGTGAGGAACAATGGGGGGGAAAAGGTCTCAGAACCTCAGTGGGTACGACTCCTATAGTAAATGACCGACTCATCGAACGTGATGTCCTAGGAACTGAAGAACTGTTAGGTGAGTGGGTCGTACAATGCCCAGCTGGAGGAGTCGAGCGTGAAGCCAAGAAAGATGCAGGCACGGGTGCGTGCAGACAACTTGTTTGCACCAGGGGCGCGAACGTGAGTTAGGGAACCCCAGACGCGGTAGTTAGCTGCTACACCCTGGGAACCTATCCAAAGGAAGGTAGGCATCACTCGTGGCTGTGCGTCACTAGGCCACAGGATCAGCTGGTGCGCGGCGTAGCGGACAGCCTGAGGCCATAGGAACTGGGGCACCGGCATGGCACATGGAGGTCCGGGCAACCTAAATGACCAGGCCAATGCGTCGCTCGGCTACCCCGTTCTACTGCGGCGAGGCTGGTAATGTGTAAGAGTGGATGATCCTCCGACCATGACAGAACGTCTCCACGCGAGTGGAAGAAAACTCACCAGCATGGTCCGAGTGCAGGGTTTAGCCCACATAGGCCCTGGGCGCCACCACTCGCTAGTAGCCATGGCTCGAGGACGGTAGGCACGTCGGCATATCAAAACCGTGGTGTAGCGGGAATACTCGTCCACCACAATCAGGAAGTAGCGCTCCTGACGTGGGCCAAGGACCAGGGAGGGGCCCCAGACGTCCAAGTGCAGGGTCTGTAAGGGAGCCGTATTGGGGGGGAACGAGGAGTGAGGGGCAGTGCGCTACCGACACTTGACGCAAGGAGTGCATGACGGAGCAGGCGAGCGAGCGAGACAAGCGACTCTGGAAGACCTGAGACCAGACGGTGATGCACCATCCTACAGAGGCACGGGAAGGATGGGTGACCTATACGGTGGCTCTAGAGGACTGACGGGTAAGTGAGTGACCGACAATCGCACGACACAGCAGCTACCTGACCTGACCTGACCTGACCCAGTGTGGTGGGACCCATTGTGTAGTGAGTACAGACCAGAGCCCGTCTCCGTGTGGAAAGTGGCCAGAGGCGCCCTAGTGGCACTGACTGTGCAAGAGGCAACAGGCTCGTCCGATGGGAAAGTAGTGACTATACCTATGTCGTGGAGGTGACTGACACCCACCAGGTTCTTGGAGAACGCGGGGGTGTAGTAACCTGTGAGAACCCCAGAGGGAGCCGCCGGACACAGGAGAGTGGTGGTGCTGTGGGCAACTATAGGTCCCACGGAGGGGTCAGCCAAGGCGACAGTGACTGGAGTGCGCAGTGGCGTGAGGTCAGTACAGTCCCGAAAGAAACAGCTGGATGCTCCAGAGTCTAGGGTGAAGGAAAGCGGTGCAATCTGTGAGGTTGCACTCGAGCCAGTGACAAAGGCTGGTGCTGGACTAGTGGTAGCTGCAGCCCCCACACAAAGACCCTCAGAGGCTCTTGGACTGGAAACTACCCACGCACTAGGGCTGGAAACACAGGTATGTACTCGTACAGCCAGGAAACGTCCTAGACTAGGTAGGTGAGACTCAACTGGTGTAGCAATGCGCTGGCGAAGACATGAGGGCCAGTGCGGTGTAATAGCATGAGAACCAAAACGCTCACGGTGGAGGTCGCCGAGGCGACGGTAGCAGCGGGACGCACAGTGGTCAGGACTCCAGCAGGTAGTGCTAGCAACAGGGCATGTCAGGGCCCGGTACCCGCAGGGGCCGTCATCTCGCCCACTGCTAGCTGAGCCAGTGATGGGGGCGCCACATTAGGACTCGCAGGTCTCCACTGCCGGGAGTGCTGCGACTGGTTTTGCTGTTGTAGATCCCTAGTACACGCCATGTGAGGAGCTAGAAACTAGGGGTCGTTCTGGCAGGTGGGCCTAAACTGCTGCTGGTGCTGCTGGCGGCTTCCTAAGTTGCAGCTGGTTCTGCTGGGGGGCAGCCTATGCTGCTGCTGGTTCTGCTGGGGGCAGCCTATGCTACTGCTGGTTCTGCTGGGGGCAGCCTACGCTGCTACTGGTTCCCCTGGGGGTAGCCAATGATGCTGCTGGTTCTGCTGGGGCAGCCTAAACTGCTGCTGGTGTGCTGGGGGCAGCCTATGCTGCTGCTGGTTCTGCTGGGGACAGCCTAAGCTGCTGCTGGTGCGTTGGGGACAGCCTATGCTGCTGCTGGTTCTGCCGGGGGCAGCCTACGCTAGCACGTGTGGAGTGCGGTTCTGTGCGATTCCAGGGGGGCTAGCACGGGTGGAGTGCGGTTCTATGCGGTTCTGCGTATACGGGTGGTAGACTAGGGTTTCCAGCTGTGGCAAGCTGGTGGGGCTGAGGCTAACTTGTGGGGCGGCGGGTGAGGCAGTTCGTGGGGCAGCGGGTGTGAGGTGGGACGGCGGGTTTCAACTCGTGGGGCGGCGGCTTTCAGGTGTGGTGGCGGGTTTCAGCTTCAGGGGCGGCGGGTGACGGGTGGGGCAGTGGCTAACAGATGGGGCGGAGGGTAAGGCAGCGGTTAACGGTTGGGGCAGCAGTTAAGGCGGCGGGTAACGGGTGGGGCGACGAGTTGCACGTGCGCGCGACTGTTGCTGTGCGTGCGTGCGACTAACGACGGGACCGCGGGGCCCACTATCAAAAGGGCCGCGGGGCCCACTAACAAAGGGCTGTGGGGCCCGCTAACGAACAGCCGCGAGGCACATGCAGTAAACTGACGGGAGACGGATGACGGGGAGAAAAACGGGCAACGAGCGACAGGGGGGGACGGGTGATGTTCGACGGGGGGGGGGGGGGGGGGGAACGGGCGAGGGGCATAGGCTAAGCGCGCTACGGGCAACTATCTAGGACGGGGCACGACTAGGTGGGTCCATAACTTAGTCGAGAAAATTTCCCAAGGGGGAAAATCTCGCTAGGGTAAACCAAGCTCTGTTACCATGTTACAATGTAATGAATGACTAGAAAGTGAAAATACATTAAGTATATATGACACCTAACCCTAACCCTAACAAACACAAAGTAACACCTAGGCTAGATAAAACACAACATATGTTGACAAATAGTTTTACTGTACACATTCTTAAGAGCGTCCACTTTGTAGCACCAGTGTACCACCTTGTGTGCCTTCTCAGGTGTGGACCCGTAGACAGCAAATACTCCCTAGACAGTGTGGGGATATAGAGAGGGACACATAATTGTCAGAACATTATAGCTTATACATTTGTGTAGGCTGTAGTGGGGTAGCCCATAAGGGGTACAACCCAATTAGGGTCAGTACTTGTACCCAACTGTTTGCTAGTTCATTCATTCTCGTTCGTTACTTTGATATGGAATCAGAGCAGGTTCCTTGCGCCCACCACCTGCTACGCTGCTAGTACCCTCCCTAGGTCCGTCGCCCCTAGGCCCATCGACCCTAGCCTACGCGCCCGGCCCATCGACCCTAGCCTACGCGCGCCCGGCCCGTCGACCCTAGCCTTTAGCAGCCGCACCCCCAACCCCCCCTTCCCTCTCCCCCCCCCCCCCCCCCCCACCCCCCCCCTTCCTTTTCTTGCGCATGCGCGCGTGCGTGCATGTGTGTGTGTGTGTGTGTGTGTATGTGTGGGTGTGTGTGTGTGTTTTGGTTTGGTTTGCTATCTCCTGCTGCTCTTATTGCTATTCTCTTTCCACTGCCATCTGACATTCTATTTCCACTGCAGCCCCTATCGATTGGAGTTACTTTTGGGAATTCTCAAAAGTAACACTCACATTCTCTTTCCACTGCAGCTCCTATTGATCGCTTGTCTTTTGAGGCGCCTCAAAAGTCAAAAGTAACACTCACATTCTCTTTCTACTGCAGCTCCTATTGATTGCTTGTCAGTGACAAGGGGAAGCCACGCCCATTCTCGTTCCCTCTGCTACCATTGCTGCTTGCTAACTCCCTTGAATTTACAGGCCAATAATGTCCCAAGCCATTGGCGGGGGCAGTTGTAGGCCCGTTTATGTAGTCTCTACTACCACTGTTGCATGCTAACCCCCTTCATTGAACAGGCCAGTATTGTCCCAAGTGCTAGTGGGGAAAGCACCAGGCCCATTCTCTTCTTGCACAAGGCAACGGGGACCAAGGGGAGGAGGAAGAAGCAGAAAGCTAGGATCTCATTTCCTCGCCCAACCATGTGAGCTTCAAGCAACAACAATGTACGGTAGGTTGATATACCTATGTGTGGTCAGAACTACAGTATTTTCTGGGTATAACACCCGCCGATTTAGCGATCCCCCGGGTCGTTTATGCGAGGTTAGGAATACGGTACATATTTTGGAATACCCTGAGAGGACCCCTGTTCTGGACACCCTTTCCCATCCAATCAATGTACTGGTATTTTGCATTATTCATAGTGATGTCGTGTCGGATTTTAGGTGGCGATCCTTGACGTGGTCAATGTATCAGATGCAAATTTTGGCGCGTTGACAGTGTCAGGCCGAAGTTAATCATGAAATTTGCTTGCAATGATGTTCAATACTGTGAAGAAGTATTGTGTTGAAGAAATAAATGTGTGTAACTTGTTTATGTGCCTTATTGAACAAACGACTTAGTGCTATTTTCAATGATTTATAGCGAAGTCTCCAGGTGTTCTCGGGGTTACTGTGGGCCCTGCATTCACTTGAGTCGCTAACCAGCCAACCAAACCACGACGCTAATTTCACGAACCACCCGAACAAAATACTTCCTGATGGACGGTAACAAGCTCGCCAAAATATATGCGAGACTCGTCAGCCAGTTACTTTCACCAAAAAAGCCTGTCGAAGCCTGGCCTGATCCAGATCTTACGCGCCCTAATTCGCGTCGGCAACAGAAGCCAGATTTGGGCGACTGGAAAACCTTTCCCAAGTTACAGCTTGGAACGCGTTTCTCCAAAGCAGCCAATAGAGGCTACAATTCCCGCTTCTGCTTCCCATTCCATAACACCACGACGAACCTAGCTGGTGATGCCCGCGAATGTCATGCTGCTGCTGCTGCTTCCGTGTAGTACGATTCTGCCACAACAACTACTGAACCTCATTGGCAGCAACAAACGGAGAATGCCTTGCTGGACGTTGCTGCATTGCGTCATTGGTTCGCGAAGTCCCATGGCGGATGCGATGGCGTGTCCGTTTCATGCGACCCGTCGCTTGTATCGCGCTCCTAGATTCGGATTGGCTCGTCCCTGCGACTCCTAGTATCCAATAATTGCCCGCACTATCTCACATCGCGGCTCCTAAAATAGTATGGCCCCGTGACTCGCTCGACCAACCCCAGGGTAGTAACACACATCGCGGCTATATGATTGTAGTTCTGGTCCCCGTCTCACTGGAGGCCAGCATTGCCGAATAGTATGTGCTCATCACTGCATTATATGTGCTCATCACTGCATTATATGTGCTCAGCACTGCATTATATGTGCTCATCACTGCATTATATGTGCTCATCACTGCATTATATGTGCTCAGCACTGCATTATATGTCCTCAGCACTGCATTATATGTCCTCAGCACTGCAGGCACATATTCCATTCTAGTGAAATACTGCGTGGCGGTTGCATCATCCCCCTGACAGTTCGTTACTCGACCTCGTAACTCGCTTTATCAATCACCAGCTCAGCACAGTCCTATTTCCAACTCGGAAAGAAAGCCTTTTATTTTTCTCATCCTTGTCCCCTGCCTGAACGCTGCTCGGCACCGTCACTCGCATGTGACATCGCGAATCTCCTCTCTTGCGCCTCTCTTGCGCCACTGTTGCGCCTCTCTTGCGCCACTGTTGCGCCTCTCTTGCGCCTCTGTTGCGCCTCTGTTACGCCTCTGTGGCGCCTCTTCTCTCGCCTCTCCCGCCACCACTTCTGCCGCCTCTCCCGCGGGACCCTCACCGTTATCATCATGAGCTCGATGGGTGCCTCTCCTGCCGGACTCCTGCTGCTCGCCCTTGCTCTCATCTGCGGTCAGTCTGCGTCTCTCTTGCTGCATTTTTTTTTTAACTTGTGATGGTCATCCCTTAATTTTGTGTGCTCTCAAACTCTATCTTCTCGTCTCGTCTCTTCTCTTCTGTTATCTTCTCTTCTACTTTCCACCTCTTCTATAATTTCTTCCCTGCTCTCTTCTCTGCTCTTGCGTATCTACTCTCTCTTCTCTTCCCCCCACATCCTTTCCCTTGTCCCTGCAGCAGTGCAGATGATGCAGGCAGCATATGCAGACGACACGGTGAACAGCATGGCACACAGGAGAACGCTGAAATCGGTTTATGGAGACCAAACAGAACCACCAGCGACCGCGTATGGGGATCAAACAGAACCACCAATTACCACAGGTAAGGAACGTACGAAGGGGACCGACGTGATTCTGAAGGGCCTGATTTTAAAGGGCGTGATTTTGAAGGGCGTAATTTTATTTTTCAAGTCCGTGAAACTAGGGTTTAGGGCTGGCATCGTGCCTTTTTTTCTTCTTTTTTTTGGGGGGGGCGGTTCCTCCTCCATCCTTTCACGCAGTCCTCTCTCCTCTCTGCTGCAGATCCTGCCTGTGCGGCGTTGGGCTGTGAGCCGGATGGCACCTGTGAGGTGGATCAAAATGGGGAGCGCTACTGCAAGTGGGGTGAGTGAGCATGCCGTTGCCGGGTGAAAATAGGTCACCCGCGTTACCACACATTCACACATGGTATATCAACCCTATGCCACGCCCATTCGTCTATCTATCCCCCATGCCATGCAACCTCCGCCTCATGCATTCGTGCATTTACGAGGCGCCACAGCACCTTCAACTCCATACCATCGATTTGAACCTCATGTTTCCACTGTATGAGAGTGAGTGCACAAGGCTCACGTGTAGTGAGGCTATGCTTGAGACGCCCCAAGGCGCCTCAAAAATGATTTGGAGCCTCATCTTCCTGCTGCATGCATGAGAGTGAGAGTCCATGATGTGCCCAACCTACCCACCCCCTATATCTCTCACTTGTCTGAAGTTACAACCTTCTACACGCAATCCCGCATCTCTTATTCCACTGCCTCGCTCCCCTGTTTTGCTTCTCCCTCGTTTCCCCCTTTTCCTCGGTTCCCCACTCTGCTTCGCTTCCCCCCTCTGCCTTTTTTCTCCCCACTACCTCGGTTCCCCTCTCTACCTAGGTTCCCCTCTCTACCTCGCTTCCCCTCTCTACCTAGGTTCCCCTCTCTACCTCGCTTCCCCTCTCTACCTCGCTTCCCCTCTCTACCTCGCTTCCCCTCTCTACCTCGCTTCCCCTCTCTGCCTCGCTTCCCCTCTGCCTCGCTTCCCCTCACGTACCGCACTGCACCCATCCCCACCCCTCACAGCCTCACCCTGTGGCGCCTGCCCTACTGGAGCCACCTGCAAAACTGTGCCTGCGACTAAAAACAGCTCGGTGCTGGTGCCTTACTGCGCGTGCCCTCAACGCTTTGGGATGATCGCCAGCGATTGTGTTGCGGGTGAGATTCGTTGACTCATGCTCGCTTTCCCCTCTCTACCCTCTCTTCTCCCCACTCGGCCCACTCTCCACTCTTGCCACTCGTCCCACGCTCTTCTCTCATCACTCACCCCACTCTGTGCTTCACCTTTTTTTGCTTCAGCAAGTAGGCTGAACGGCCAATGCTTTGTGGGGATGTAGCAATGCATGTTTGAATGGAGAATCTTTGCAGGTGCCAAACATAGCAACAAACATGGCGAAAAAACATTGCGCTGAGTCCTTCTCTGTGCCACTCTTTCTGAGGTGGATCTTACACCGCCACTTCCTTCAGGATGTGGCATGTGCGAGTGTGGCAATGGATGCTTGAATGGGGAATCTTTGCAAGTGCAGACAGTTGCCTACAAGACAACCATCCACTCGATCCTTTTTTGTGCCACTCTTTCTCAGGTGGAGCTTTCACCGTCACTTCCAGTAGCTATACATTCATCGCAAATGCAACAGCCAAGGACGCAACTTCCAAGCCCTACACCTTTCGCCTCAACGTGACGGGCTGCACTCCGTTCCCGGAAGGAATAACTCGGAAGTACAGAGGACTTTACAACGTTCGCAACATTGGCGATGCTCCGGGCTGCCACAACGCGAAGTTATTCTACAAGAATTACTGTGAAGGCCATTTTTTGTTGGGAAGCAATCGAACCATTCCGGGTCTTGCTGCAGGATATTCAATCTACATGTGAGTGAATACCACCTGCATATCTGCACTGCTTTTCCACCTCCTTTTATGCCCTTTCTGCTTTCCTGTTTATGTCAAAAGATAACACCTTTAGAGCGATCTTTTCCTTTTCGTCCTTCCTTGTAACCATTAACCAGGGGAAACATCGAAGTTGCCATTCCGTCAATGGAGTGCAATACAATCCAGTAGAATGACATGGATGGCTGGATTGGCCATGGTGTCATATGCATGCTTCAACTTGGATGGCTGGATTGACCATGGTGCCATCGACAAAACAAGTTCGTATGATGGACCAACGTTTTGGTTATGATGATTCTGTATGGATGAGTGCAGCCGAAATGCTGTTAGAGAGTGGAGGAATCTGGCCGAGCCACGGTAGTGCGGTTTGTCTATGAGAAATGTCGTTGTGTATGCGACAGTTACAAGCAACATCCGTTAGGGGCTGAAGCTATCAGGCTAAATAGTTTGATTAGCTTGACAAATCAGACCCATGAGCCTCTGGCCCTTGCGTTGTCATTTTAAGTGATTTCTGAACCCTGATTGATTCAGTTCTGAGTAACAGTATTTTCATCCCTGTTTTTGAGTATTGTATGTTAGACTAAACTGTTACCAAACCCCCTGACTTACCGTAATCACTCGGGCATAACACCCTAGGGTCTTATTTTGAATACGGAAAAAATAGGTTGGTCTTCTTTCTCATTGAAAAGAACTACATACCAGTAACACCCTATATGGTACATTTTCTTAAAGCATAATTGATTGGAAACAAGAACAACGGTCTGGCTTTCACTGGTAGAATGTTGTTTAGGTTCGCAAAACCGAGTATATGGAGATAGTGTAGTGTAACCCCCCCACTGGAACCTGCCACATGGCAAATTCCAATGGGCCAACTCTGGCATCTGGTAGGGTGAAATCACTGCCAGCGTCGCGCGACTAGGGTTCATGCACCTTCCGAGGTAGGCAGGAGTCACGCACAGTTCTGCCTTCTCACTGTTTTGTCCTCTTCCCTTTGCGTCGCGTCGTGGCTCCAGTGCACGAATATCGTATAAAGATAAGGACATGTCTCTCATAAGTAAAAGCAACAGAATGTTTGCATTAGGGTTGAGGAACAATACAAGTAGCAACCCTAACTGAGTTGTACTTTCTAGGGAGTATCTCATTGCAGCCTAAAGAAAGGAGTGGAACCAGCGCAAATAAACAGTGATGGGTCGGCAGAGGAAGGACAAAACCCAAGGTCACGAAGCGTGGAGCGAAGAGTGTCGTGCCACTCACGGGGCGACTGACGGAGACCGTAGACTGGTCGCCTTAGGCTCCACTGGGTCCCAGGTGGGAAGGTGTCAGTGAAGCCAGGAGGACGCCGCAGCCAGATCTCCTCGTGTAGGCGGCCCTGGAGAAACGCAATAAATAAGTCGAGGGAGTGCAGCTCGTAGTCTTGCTGTGCTGCTACGTGCAGTAACACCCGAACAGTAGTCATCTTCGGGGTCGGGGCGAAGGTCTGGAAGAAGTCACCTCCCTCACGCTGACTGAAACCCTTAGCCACGTAGCGCCCCTTGAACACAGGCGGTGAACCAGGCGACCGCTTCACCTTGAAGAGCCACATGCCATCGACAATGTTCGCCCTGGGAGGGGGAACTGCGTCGATGTAGGTGCGTGTGGATCTCCAAGACGCTAACTCTGAGTCCATTGCCGCTTTCTACTGAGAGGCCCACTCCCCTGACAGTGCCTCACGGTATGTGCGAGGAGTCGGTATGTCAAGGGCGTCGGGGTCTCCCTCAGGGGAAAGCAGCGTGGAGTAGAGTGAGGGGGAAGCGGCTGCCAAGAAATCTTGCTCAAACTGCTTGTCCTCTAGGACGTCACAGCCAAGGGCAGACTCACCCCCGACGGATAGAGGACGGGGAGGTGGAGCAGCCACCACACGCGTGGCGTAGTCAAGGCAGCGGGTGGAAGCAAAGTCAACGACATTGGCACTAAGAGCCGAGACAGGCGACGGAGAGTCACGAAGATCGATGACAAGAGTGGCGAGAACACGGGAGACAACATGGCGAGCAGCACGGTAGTAGTCAGTGATAGGGTGAGAGGAGACCGTGAGAGACGGCTCAGGAGGTGAGGGGAGAACAGACACAGGCGGAGAAGGACGAGGACTAGAACGAAACAAGACAGTGCGAAGGTCAGAAAAAGGAGACGAGGGGCGAGCACGCGGAGGACAACGACTAGTACAGTCGTGCGGGACAACTAGAGGAGACGACTGTGACCGAGGAGGAGAGAAAACAGCCGGAGCCGAGTCCGAAGGAGGAAACGTAGGACCGTACGCAATAGGAGACTGTGAGTGGACAGGAGGAGAGGAAGGAAGACCAAGGGCCCGAAGGCCACTCACTGGAGGGAACAGCTGTTGCAAAAGTGGCGGCTGCGGAGGCGGCTGCTGCTGCTGCTGCTGCTGCTGCTGCTGCTGCTGGTCCAATTGCTGCAACTCCTGCCTCTCCTGCTCCAGCCGCTCCTGCTCCTCGTGCTCAAGCCGGCGAAGAGCCTGGAGACGTGTGTCGTAGCGGTGGGGAGATGCAGTGGGCGCCGCAGTAGTCGTGCCTCTAGCTCCTGTCTCCTCAGTACTAGCTCCTATAACGCTAGCACCTCCCGCTCCACCACCCCCAAAACTAGCACCTCCAGTGCCAGCACCTCCAACTCCAGCACCCCCAGAACTAGCACCACCAGCGCCAGCACCTCCAGCTCCAACACTCCCCAGACAAGCGCCACCAGCGCCAGCACCTCCAGCTCCAGCACCCCCAGAACTAGCACCTCCAGTACCAACACCTCCAGCTCCAACACCTCTCGAACGAGCGCCAACAGACCGAGTACCTCCATTGGCAGCACCTCCAGCTCCAACACCACCTGAGTCCATAATAACCTGTCGCAGAAGTGCCGAAGGCTGCTGAGGGGATTGTGAGGAGGACTGCGGGGAGGGAGACACTACCTGGCGCGTGACCGAGGGTAGAGGGGTAGCGTGAGACATACCTGACGGGGTAGGACTAGGGGGGGGCGGGGGAACCGGAGGAGCGGGAGCAGGGGGAGGAGAGGGTGCAAGGAAAAGGGGGGGAGGGGGAACCGGGAGACCTCGACAGGGGTACCAGGTGTAGTAGGACACTGACTCGTCAAACCGGACGTCACGGGAGTCAAGGAACTGGTGGAGGTGCGGGTGGTAAAAGGCGTAGTCGGGAGAGTCCACCGGAAAACCAAGGAAGACACAGGGGATGGTTCGAGCCGAGAGCTTGTCCGCAGAGGTGTCACGGACAAGCACAAGGAAGCCCCAGACACGAAAGGCCGACCCAACACCAGGGGACACGATCCAAAGACTGGTCGGTGAAGCCTTTGGCCGCGAGACACGCGGCTAGAGGTTCAGCTGGTGGGCGGCGTAGCGAACCATGTAGGGCCACAGAAAATGGGGCGCACGGGTATGGATCATGGACGTGCGGGCGATCTCCATGACCAAGCCAATGTGGCGCTCAGGACTGTCTGATGCCCTGCTCGCCGCGGAACCCGGCAAGGACGCCAAAGCGAAACTCACCCCCACGGTCGGAGTGGAGACAACGGACACGACTACCACGAGTTCCCTTGGTGGCTAAGAGCCAATGGATCAGCGTAGAAGTCACCTCGGACTTCTTCACGAGAGGAAACACTGTGGTGTTCCTGGATTAGTCGTCGACGACCACCAGAAAGTAGCGCTCCCTCTCAGGTCCCTACGTAGGGGCAGGGCCCCAGACGTCCAAGTGGAGAGTCTGGAAGGGAGCAGTGGCTGGACACGAGTTCCCTTGGTGGCTAAGAGCCAACGGATCAGCGTAGAAGTCACCTCGGACTTCTTCACGAGAGGAAACACTGTGGTGTACCTGGAGTAGTCGTCGACGACCACCAGAAAGTAGCGCTCCCTCTCAGGTCCCTACGTAGGGGCAGGGCCCCAGACGTCCAAGTGGAGAGTCTAGAAGGGAGCAGTGGCTGGACGAAGGGAGGAGGAGTGCGGAGTGGCGTGCGGGCGGCCGGCGACGCAAGGAGTTCACGGCGGTGCAGGCGAGGGAGGGAGCGACGCGAAGACGCGAGGGAGACCCGAAACAAGACGGTGAATAGCCATGCTACGGAGGCTGGTGATGATGGGTGGCCAAGACGGTGGTGCCACAAGACGGTCGGGTGGGCGAGAGACCGACAGGAGCAAGACGCAGCATCCTGACCAGAAGCAGCAACCTGACTAGACACAGCAACCGGAGGGAACGCAGTAACCTGACCGGACTCTGCTACCTGGGAGGACATAGTGCGCATAACAAAGAGACCTGAGTGTGGCTCCCTGGTGAACATGGCAAGAAGTGCCCCAATGGAAGCGTCCGTACAGATCACCGTCCTCCCGTGCGCAGGAAAAGTGATTGTGATCCCACGGTCGTGAAGGTATCCAACACTCACCAAGTTCCGAGAGAACGAGGGGATGTAGAGACCAGTGAGGAAACCAGAAGGGACAGCCGGGCACGGGAGAGTCGTCGAACTGCGAGCGATTGCTGGTCCTGAACTAGGATCAGCCAGGGCAACAGAGACTAGAGCCGAAAGAGGTGTGACAGTGGTGTGGTCGCGGAAGAAGCACTGAGACGCGCCTGAGTCTAGCGTGAAGGAGAGCGATGCGGCAGCAGTCGTCACGGCAGGACTAGTGACTATACAAGCACCTATACTAAAAGCACAAGTACCTACACTAGCAACAGGCAAAGAGCCTAAGCTAGGTACACGCAAGCCAAGAGACCCATATGTGACAGAATAAACAGCATCCATAGACATATCAAACATAGGGTAACCACTACAAGACAGACCAGGCCAGATCGGTGGCCTCGACTCAAACCCAAAACGCTCACGGTAAAGGTCGTCGAGGCGACTGTAGTAGCGCTGTGCAGAGTGGTCAGGACGCCAGCAGGTAGTGCCAACACCAGGGCCAGTCAGGATCCGGTACTGGCAGGGGCCGACGTCGCGACCACCGCGACGAGTCCCCCAGCCGGCTGGGCCGCTGTTGCAGCCAACGCTACCTGAAACACCAGGCTTCCACGGCTGCTGAGGGCGCCACTGCTGCTAAGGGCGCCACTGCTGCTGAGGGGGCGCCACTGCTGCTGAGGGTGCCACTGCTGCTGAGGGCGCCACTGCTGCTAAGGTTCCCACTGCTGAAACTGCCGCTGCTGCTGTCCCTGCTGCTGGAGAACTCTAGTGGACGCCATGGTAAAGGCTAGCGGGGTGCAAGGGCGGCAGGCTAAGAGCGGCTGGAGCTAGGAGCGAGGAGTGAGAACATCTAGGAGCGCCAGGTGAAACTAGGCGTGGAACGGCCGGAGCTTGGAGCAAACTGAGCTAGAAGCGAGTGGAGCAGGAACGGCTGGAGTGAGACACGGCCGGAGCTAGAAATGGCAGGCTAGAAACTACGAGCTCGAGGAGCGGCTGGAGCGAGGAGCGAGAACAACTAGGAGCGCCATGTGAAACTAGGCGAGGAACGGCCGGAGCACGAAGCGAGAACAACTAGGAGCGCCAAAGATACACTAGGACTAGGAGTAGCGGCCTCTAGCCGCGGCGGAACGGTGAACCTAGTGTAGGAATGGTAGGGAATGGGAAAACCGACGGTGAGAAAGCCCGAGAACGGGCTGCTACAGGCCGTGGCGCGCTAGAGGTGCCAGCAGCTGCGAGTGGTGCCAGTGGGCAGCTAGAATGAGGTGTGGGCGGCTAGGAGGAGGTGTGGGTGGCTAGGAGAAGGTGTGGGCGGCTAGGAGGAGGTGTGGGCGGCTAGGAGGAGGTGTTGGTGGCTAGGAGGAGGTGTGGGCGGCTAGGAGGAGGTGTGGGCAGCTAGGAGAAGGTGTGGGCGGCTAGGAGGAGGTGTGGGCAGCTAGGAAGGTACGTAAGGTGCGCTTCTTGCTAGGGCACGCATGTTTGGCCAGGGGCGCGCGTTCCTGGATGGGGTGCGCGTTCCTGGGCAGAGGTGCGCGCTGCTGTGCCGGGGTGGCACGCGCTGCTCTGCTAGGGCGCGTGCTGCCCTGCACGTTGGCGCGCTCTGCCCTGCACGTTGGTGTGCTCTGCACTGCAGGGGCGCGCGTTGCTCTGCAGGGGCGCGCGCTACTCTGCTGGGTGGCGAGCGCTACTCTGCTGGGGCGTGCGCTGCTCTGAAGGGTGGCGCGCGCTGTTCTGCAGGGGCGCGCGCTTCTCTGCTGGGTGACGCGCGCCACTCTGCAGGGTCGCGCGCTGCTCTGTAGGGGCGCGTTCTGTTCTGCAGGGAGGGGCACGCCGCTTGGCTGGATGGCGCACGCTACTTAAGGGAGCTTACTACGGAGCGACTACGGAGCGACGGAGCGGCCTTAGGCTAGGCTATGTTAGGAGCGTACCTACTCGTGATACCATCTCAGAAGTAGAAGCAACGGAATGTTTTTTTTAGGGTTGAGGAACAATACAATACTGAGTTGTACTCTCTAGGAAGTACCTCACTGCAGCCTAGAACAATTATATGCATTTTGACAATGTCCCCTCACTCCCGATCCTGCGATCGATTCTATTTTGTGCAGGATCGAAAATTTCCAGCTTTCAAAAAGGTTTCGGTCGTTTTGAATGTAGCAAGTAGTGTTTGAGTGCAGTGTAGGATTGGCTTTCCACAATTGCAGGATTAAAGGGGAGGGGACACGTCCTAAGAGAAATTAGCACTTTTGCCGCACACAACACCCTCCCACACCCCCCCCCCCCTCCCCCCCCCCCCCCCCTCTCCCCGCCCCTCCCCCCCCTTTTTGGGTCTTACAGATAACCAGCCTAAAAGGGGGGGTATAATATAAACGAGGTCAACTATAGCACCCACCCCACACAAGCCACCCAGGGGGTCTTCAATTTCGGCTAGTGTTTTGTACGGATGTGGTAACATAGTATTGATTCCATGCCCTCAGATTCACCTTTAGGGACATTGATGCACCAGGGTCCTTGTGAAAAAAAGGCTGATTTTTCATTGTTCCTTTAAAAAAAGCCTGAATTTCCAGGGTTCACTAGACATGTTATCTTTCAATTGAGACACTTCCAGCTATCAGATCTTAGGAAGGATTCCGAATGTGCATTCAGTGTACACTTCGATAAAATGCTGAAAAAGCGGTGTTAGCTGTGAAATGAAGGCTGAAAAAACAGTGTCACTAAAATAATAAGTCTGAAAAATTAGTGTAGGTACATGTTACGAGTGCAATTGAGCGAGCAAGCGAGAATTGCATTATCGAAGCAAAACAGTACATCGAGCGAAGAAATGAGCGAGAACTATATAGCGAAGGCCACTATGGTAACGCTAACAAACTGTGGGAGATGCGCGACGGGCCTGTGACTATGGTTGGGACTGAGGTCGGGAATTGTTGAAGCGGAGGCCCGGAGCACGGGTTACCAGCCAAGTTGTGAGGTTGGGTTGCGACAGGCGAGGTGGCGGGAAAGTGGTCGAGGCGAGTGTCGCGAGTGGTAACTGTCAGAATGTCATATTTGTCTAGCCTGCAGTGGGGTACTCAATAGTGAGTACAGCCCAATCTAGGGTTTCCTATATGTACTCAACTGCTTGCTAGTGCAATCATTCTCTTCCTTTTTCATTCCTCAATTCTTTCACATGGTATAGAGCTGGTTCCCTACTGGGACTGTTCCTTCCTAAGGGCCCACCGTTAAAAGTTTTTTTTCACCAACCTGCCCGAAGCGCCCTTCGCGCTCGGCCTGCCCTACCCTTTCGCGGCCCCTTAGCGGCCTGCCCTGCCCCTTTGCGGCCCCGTCACTGCCCCGTCGCGGCCCTGCCCCGTCGCCTGTCGCGGTCCTGTCGCGGCCCCGTCGCGACCCCGTTGCGGCCCCGCCCCGGCCCTGCCCCGTAGCCTGTCGCGGCCCCGTCACGGCCCCGCTCCGGCCCTGCCCCGTCGCGCCCCCCCCCCCTTGCGGCCCCTTAACGGCCCCGTCGTGGCCCCCCGTCGCGGCCCCCCGTCGCGGCCTCCCGTCGCGGCCCCCCGTCGCGGGCCCCTCGTCTCGGCCCTGCCCCGTCGCCCGGCACGCCCCTGTCCCGGACCTGTCGCGGCCCTGCCCCGACCCTGTTGCGGCCCTGTCGCGGCCCTGCCCCGGCCATGCCCCGACCCTGCCCCGGCCCCGCCCCCCTCATGCCTGTCGCGGCGCACCGGGGGCCCGCGCACCGCCCCCCCCCCCTTTCCCGTCGCCTTTCATGGCGACCTGGAGGGGGGCCGCGCGACGGGAGGGGCGACCTGGGGGGCCGCGCGTCGCCCCTTCTTCCGCCTGTTCTGGCGCCCTGGAAGGCCGCGCGTCGGCCCCCGTAATCCCCCCCCCCCCCCCCCCGTACCCTCCCTACCCGCCATCCCGCCCTGCCCTGTGTTAGGGTTTGGGGGTGGCGAGTAGGGGGTGGCGGGTGTGTGGACTCCCCTGCTCCTCCTCCTCCTCTGTCTCCCACTGCTGCAGCTGCCGCTGAGGGGGGTGGATGTGTGGGAGCCAAAGGGGTGGTGCTAGGAGGTGGGGTGTGAGTGAACCTAGGGTGCAGCAAGGGGTGTGTGAAAGGGGGGTGGGATAGTTTGGGGAGGTTGAAGGGGGTGGCCGCCGTGAAGCCCGCAGCTCCAGTCGCCCGTGAGCCCGTTGCGCCAGTCGCCCGTGAGCCCGTTGCGCCAGTCGCCCATGAGCCAGTTGCTCCAGTCGCCCGTGAGTCCGTTGCTCTTGCCGCTCAGAGTTAGCCGCGGAGCCAGTTACTCTAGTAGCCCGTGTGCCAGTTGCTCCAGTTGCCAGTGTGCCAGTTGCTCCAGTTGCCCGTGTGCCAGTTGCTCCAGTTGCACCGTGTGCCAGCAGCTTCAGCTGCCGCCCACTACCTCCTCTCCTCTCATAGTCCCTCCTCCTCCACACTTGCCCTCTGCGATAGCCTCTAGCTTTGCTTACATTTGTGAACTTTAAACTGTTACTTCTTGTACTTGTGCTCAGAATGTGTGGTGACATTGTGATCCACCCTGAGCTTGCTTTGCTTTGCTTCTTGTGCTGATTACACCCCACTTTGGCTATGGGGGTGTGTCAGAATGTCATATTTGTCTAGCCTGCAGTGGGGTACTCAATAGTGAGTACAGCCCAATCTAGGGTTTCCTATATGTACTCAACTGCTTGCTAGTGCAATCATTCTCTTCCTTTTTCATTCCTCAATTATTTCACAGTAACGGTGCACAGTGTGGCGAGAATAGTAATGTACGCGCTAAGCAGGGATGCGGCGTAAGGAAAAGGGAATTTCCTTACACTACCCCCCCCCCCAACCCCCTTAAGGAGGCCCTCCTTATGAGAGTGCGTGTATATCCTGGAAATTACGGTTACGCAGATAGTCAGTGAGAACGAGGTGGTTTTCAATTCTATCCAGGGGTACCCAGTTGTCTTCAGTCGGCGTGCGGTCTTTCCAGCGAATCAGGAATTCGATCTTGCGAGCTCCTCGTGGATCACGAACTCGGTGGCTTAGGATTTTCTCAGGTGTGATGATTGGCTCGGAGGGTGGTCGTATCATGCTCGCTGGGCGGTTGCAGGGTAGTTGGCTTGTGGATGGTATGTATGGGCGAAGCAGGCTGACGTGGAAAGACGGGCTGATGTACCAGTCAGCAGGGAGGAGGAGATGGGCGGTGACGGGGGTGATCATGTGGCTGATGCGAAATGGCCCGCAATATCGAGGGCAGAGTTTTGGGGTGATGGGCAGGAGGAGGTTTTGAGTGTCGAGCAGAACGAGGTCGCCGTGCTGGTAAGTGACGGGACGGCAGTGGCGGTCGGCGTTGCGCTTACCGATGACATTTTTTTTTTAATGCGTCTGCTGCCCGGGTCTGTGCTGCCTATAAGATTTCTGCAAACTGTTGCGCGCGTGGCACTGGGTTGTTGGGATTCGGGGTCATGGGTACTGTGGGGTCTTGTCCGTAGTTCAAGTAGAAGGGTGACTATTGGGTCGTGGCGGATGGCGAATTGTTGTATGCGAATTCGATGAGTGGCAGCTGCTGTTCCCACGTGGTTAGGTTGTCGCACATGGCTCGGATTAACTGCTCCATGGTCTGGTTTGTCCGTTCTGTCTGTCCGTCGGTTTCGGGGTGATACGATGAACTAAACTGTAGTCGCGTGCCGAACTGCTGCCACAGGTTTTGCCAGAAATTGCTTGTGAATTTCGTGTCGCGGTCGCTGATGATTGCTGCTGGTATTCCGTGCAGTCGAACGACGGTGGCGATGAAGAGCCGAGCTGTTTCTTCGGCAAAGATTGATTTCTTGCATGCTACGAAATGTGCCATTTTCGTCATGCGATCGACGACGACCAGGATCGTGTCGTTCCCACTTACCCCGGCCGGTAACCCCGTGACGAAGTCCATCGTCACCTGCTGCCAAGCACGCTCTGGGGGTGGTATCGGCTGCAACTGTCCTACCGGCCGCATCCGTGATGACTTCATGAGTTGGCAGGTGGGACACGATGCCACGTGTTGTTGCATGTCGGTCAACAGTTCGGGCCAGTAATAATACCGCTGCAGCTGCTGTCGTGTTTTTTCTACTCCGAAGCGACCTGAGGTAACGCTGTCGTGTGCCTCCAGTAGTAATAGATCCCTTACAAAAATGTAGCCTGGTACCCAGATGCGATCGGTGCCGGCTTTTACGTAATAAACCCCTTTTGCTGCTGCAAACTGCTGTGAGTTGCCTCCTGTAAAGAACGGGTTTGTCTGGTAGCCGTGGGTAAATAGTCCTATCAGTAGCGGGCTGGTCTGGGCGAGTAGTATAGTGTGTATCTGGGCAGTGGGGCGGGTCAGTGCGTCGGCGATGTTCGATGCCCCTTTTTTGTAGGTGACCATGTAATGATAATTGGACCCGAGAAAGTTGAGCCAACGAACCTGTCGTGGGTTGAGGTGGGGTTGTGCGCGAAGATACTGTAGTGATTTGTGGTCTGACCGTACTGTCACGTCTGCGCCAATCAAGTAACAGAGCCGAACCTTGAATGCGTGCACGATCGCGAGCATTTCGCAGTCGTGTATCGGGTACTTTTTCTCGGGCGGATGCAGCTTTCGTGACTCGTATGCGATGGGCTGAAGGCCGTTGCCAAAGTCTTGTAACAGTACGGCTCCGATGGCGATGTCGCTTGCGTCAGTAACGACTTCAAACGGGTGGTGGGGGTCGGCTATGCGCAGTACGGGCGGTGTGCGAAGAACATTTTTTAGGGCAGAGAAGGCAGCATGCTCTTTCTCCCCCCACGTAAACGCCACTCCCTTCTGCATTAAATCTGTCACTGGGGCCGTTAAGCGCGCTATGTCGGGGACGTACCGACGGACGTGATTAACAAACCCAAAAAGACTCTGCAGCTCCGTGAGATTTGTCGGGGGGCGCCATGCCTTTACCGTGTCTAACTTCTTCGGGTCAATCTCGACTCCAGCCTCTGAAATAACATGCCCTAAAAACTCTAGCCGGTCCTGAAAAAACTCACACTTCGAACCCTTGGTCAGTAGGCGGTTTTCGTCTAAAATCTTAAAGAATACTTCTAAATATGTTAAATACTGCTCCTTGTCGTGGCTGTAAACCAGGATGTCGTCGAGGTAAACTATGACGCATTTATCTAAAAAGGGTCTAAACGCCTCGTTCATGGTCATCTGAAAAGTCGTCGGTGCGTTGGTCAGTCCGAAGGGCATGACTGTATATTCGAAGGATCCGTACCTAGTGCGAAAAGCTGTCTTGGCGCAGTCTGACCGTTCGACTCTAATCTGATGGTAGCCTCCCCGTAAGTCAATCTTCGAGAACACGCGGACTGTTCGCAGTTGTGTGAAAGAATTGAGGAATAAATGACTAGGAAATGAGTTGGGTACAAATAGGAAACCCTAACAAACTGTATCCCATAGTGTCTACCCCACTACAGCCTAAACAGGCTATGTGATTAATGTTTGACACACCCCCATAGGCAAGGGGTCACAAGACCAGTCAAGCAAAGCAAAGCAAAGCAAGCTCAGGGTGGATCACAACGTCACCACACATTCCGAGCACAGGTTTAAAGGCCACAAGGCCAGTTCACATGCAAGGTTATATATAAAGGTAAACAAGCAAGTGCAGGTATATATAGATCACAGTACAAATAAAGTCAAGAGGTAAGCAAGTGAGGCCAAGTAGGCACAAGACCTAGCATAGTACAGAAGCGCTGATGATCACAAGGCTGAAGCGCCTTGGTGAAGATATCAGCAGTGTTGGCCTGAGAGGCCACGTAAGCAAGGCGCAACTGACCACGCTGCTGCTGCTCACGAGCAAGGAAGTAGCGAAGAGCAATGTGCTTCGTTCTGTGCTCCAGTCTGTGCTCCCGACACAAGGCCAGCATGGCCTTGTTGTCTACGTACAAAACTGGAGGAGAACGAGGCGGCTCTCCCAGGTCAGTCAGCAGGTAGGTGAGCCAGCGTAACTCCTGTGCAGCCATGGCTCCTGCGTAGATCTCAGCCTCACAGCTGGAGCTGAGAACAGAAGACGAGCGGGTAGACCGCCACGCAACAGAACCGGAACCAAGGCTGAAGGTGTAACCCTGTGAAGACCGCTGAGTAGCCAGGTCGTCAACCCAAGACGCGTCTGCGTGACCAGTGAGGACCACTGGACTCCGCCCTCCAAGCACGAGCCCCATGCCCGACGTACTGCACAAGTAGCGCAACACCCTCTTCGCGGCAGCCATGAGCTCTGGTCGGTGTCTCCCAGGAGCAACATAGCGAGCCAAGATGCTAAGAGGGTATGCCAGGTCAGGTCGAGTGCAGGTCATCAGGTACATGAGGCAGCCAATAAGCTCTGGGTACGTGCCACTCGGCTCTACAGACTCATCCGAAGGCAGAGCTGAGAGCGAGTGGCGAGTAGACAGAGGAGTGGCCTGAGGCGAGGAGTACGTGAAGTCGAAGCGCTGAAGGACCTGCTGCACCATGTGTGACTGAGTCAGGGTAATGGTGCGCCGTGCTCTGTCCCGGGTGATCTGCAAGCCAAGATAGCTGCGCAGTTCACCCAGGTCTGTGCACGTGTGTCTCTTCTGCAGCTCTGACTTCACGTGGGCAAGTCCAGCAGTGTCAGCCGTAGCAAAGACCAAGTCGTCGACATACACGAGGATGTAGAACGGCGGCAGCGAGGTGTCGGTGCGAAGAAACAGCGACGGGTCAGCAGTAGAAGGAGCAAACCCAAGAGCTGCAAGCGTAGTCCTCAGTGTGTCGTGCCACTCACGGGGTGCCTGGCGGAGACCGTAGACTGGCCGTCGGAGGCTCCACTGGGTACCAGCAGGAAACGACCCAGTGAAGCCAGGTGGGCGGCGCAGCCAAATCTCCTCGTGCAGGCTGCCCTGTAGGAAAGCAGTGCTGAAGTCAAGGGAGTGAAGCTCGTAGTCACGCTGAGCAGCGACATGCAGCAGAACCCGAAGAGTGGTCATCTTCGGGGTCGGGGAGAAGGTCTGAAATTAGTCAACTCCCTGCCGCTGACTGAAGCCTCGAGCCACGTAACGCGCCTTGAAGACAGGCGGAGAACCCGGCGGCCGCTTCACCCTGAAAATCCACATGCCACTGACGATGTTCACCCCAGGTGGGGGAACCTCGTCGACGTAGGTGCCTGTGGACTTCCAGGAAGCCATCTCTGCGTCCATGGCTGCCTGCCACTGAGAGGAGTAGGGACCCTCTATCGCCTCTGCGTAAGAGCGCGGGGCCGGGATGTCTAGTGCATCCGGGTCTCCCTCAGGGGCAAGTAGCAAAGACACGAGATGAGGTAAAGCAGCTGCAAAACACTGGAACTCCTCCTGCCTGTCCTCAAGGACGTCCGTGCTAAGAGCACACTCACCCCCGACGGACGGAGGACAGACAGACGTAGACTCAGCAACAAGACTAGCGGCGTAGTCTAGACGACAGTGAGCAGCGAAGTCGACAAGCTCGGCAACTAAGGCAGACGCAGCAGCGGACTCAAAGGAAGGGTCAGTGACAGCAGTGGCTAGGAAACGCGTGACAGTAGGACTGGCAGCACGAAGGGAGTCAGACGCCAGGTCAGCAAGAGCAGGAAGAGAGGACTCTGGAGGAGACGGCAAAGGGACACGCTGTGGCGCAGTGGAAGGACGCAGTGCCATCTGATGCGTGCCCGGGACCGCAGGAGGACGCTGACGTGGAACACGACGACTAGTGCGAGCAGTACGAGCCAGTGACGCAGGACGCGACTCAGGCTCACGACGCTCAGCAAGACCTCCAGTAGGACCAGCGTAGGGAGAAGGAGCAGGGAGAGGGGAGGCCAGCTGTAATTGTGACTCGGACTGGACAGGCGGTGGACACTCTAAGGAAGGAGCAGGACTAGAAGAAGGTGGAAGACCAAGAACCTGCTCAAGGAGTGGAACGAAGTACGGCCGCGGCCGCGCAGCACCTCCAGAACCAGCAGGGACAACACCAGCACCCCCAGCGTCAGCTCCAACTCCAGCAGCACCACCAGCTCCAGTACCTCCAGCAGCTCCAGCTCCAGCAGGACCACCGGCAGACACAGCAGCTCCGGCTCCAGTACCTCCAGTAGCACCCACTCCAGCAGCACCGCCAGCTCCAGCTCCACCAGTAGCTCCAGCACCAGGAGCACAACCAGGCCCAGCAGCTCCAGTACCTCCAGTACGAGCACCTCCGGGACCCGTGGCTCCAGCACCCCCAGCAGAAGCAGAACCTCCAGCACCGGCTCCAGCAGCACCTCCAGCTCCAGTACCTCCAACAGCAGCAGAACCTCCAGCACCGGCAGCACCTCCAGCTCCAGCAGCACGGCTCCAGCGCCGAGCAAACCACTCGCGCAGCTCCTGCGGAGAGGGAAGCTCCCGCCGGGAAAAAGCACCCGAAGGACCTCCAGGTCCAGCACCCGCAGGCTCCGCACCCCCACTCTCAGCAACCCCAGGCTCAGCACCCCTAGTCTCCGCACGCTCAGGCTCAGCACCCCCAGAAGCAGCACCCCCAGGCTCTGCACGCTCAGGCTCAGCACCCCCAGACCCAGCACCCCCAGGCTCCGCACGCTCAGGCTCAGCACCCCTAGAAGCACCAGAGTCAACAGCTACCTCGATAGGCTCGACTGCATCAACCTGGGACACACCTGAGGGGGCAGGACCCTGAGGGGGGAGGGGGTCTACCGGGGGGGGACCGGGCGCGAGGAATAGCGGCGGGGGGGGGGAGGGGGGCAGTGCGGTAGGGGAAGAGACGGTAGTACGGAACCGACTCGTCAAACGTGACGTCCTGGGAGGACAGAACACGACGCGAGGTGGGGTGGTAAAACTGCCAACCAGGCGCGTCAGGGGGAAAGCCGAGGAAGACGCAAGGAACAGCACGGGAGGACAGCTTGTCCGCAGACAAGTGTCGGACGAAAGCTCGAGATCCCCAGACACGGAACGCAGACGCATCACCAACCTTCCCCGTCCACCGCAGAGTAGGGGAGGTCTCCGGCAGGGAGACCCGGGGCTGAAGGTTGATCTGATGCGCAGCGTACTGAACCGCGAACGGCCACAGAAAATGGGGAGCAGCCGCATGGATCATGGACGTACGAGCGACATCCATGACCATGCCAATGCGGCGCTCAGCAATCCCATTTTGCTGTGGAGAGGCCGGAAGCGTGAACGTCTGGCGGATGCCCTCCGCACGACAGAAGGCTCGCAGAAGGTCGGAGGAAAACTCTCCGCCTCTGTCGGAGTGCAGACGCAGAACAGGAAAGTCCGAGCCGAAACGCTCTCTGAGCTGGAGACGAGCAACGCGGATCCAGTCGATCAACACCTCAGTGACCTCACCCTTGCTGCGCAAGGGGAAGACTGTAGTGTAACGCGAGTAGTCGTCAACCACCAGCATGAAGTAACGATCGTGACCCTGTCCACGGACGCGGGCTGGGCCCCACACGTCCATGTGGAGAGTCTGCAGCGGAGCCTCTGTCAGGGGAAACTCGGAGGAGTGAGGAGCGGCGCGCTGCCACCCCTCGACGCAGGGAACGCAGGTAGGGGCAGGCCCCGGGGGAAGGGGAGGGAGGGACCGGGGGAGACCAGAGACAAGGACACGGGAGGCCATGCCTCGGAGACGAGGCAAGGAGGGGTGACCAAGGCGGTGGTGCCAGAGGAGGGTCTGGTGGGACAGGAGGCGACACGAGCAGGGGGAAGACTCAGGACCTGACCGAGACGCTGCAGCAAACATCTGACTCGACGCAGCTATCTGACCAGATGCAGCAACCGGGGGAGACTCTGTGGTCAGTGTGTACAGGCTCTACCCCGGTCGACGGGTAAACGTGGCCAAGTGGCGGCCCGTCTGAGCACACGTGCAGTGGGTCACTCGCTGACTCGCAGGAGTGAACTGGTCAACCTCGGCATCCTGAAGGTCAGCACCACCCACCAAGTTCGTAGAGAACGAGGGGAGGTAGAGACCAGACAGGGAGCCGGACGGGCCCGCCGGACACGGGAGGACAGTGGAGTAGCGAGCAAGGACAGGACCCCCAGAGGGGTCTGCCAGGGAGACCGCAACCGGCCGACTGAGCGGCGTAAGGGTGGTGCGGTCTCGAAAGAAGGAGCGGGAAGCACCCGAGTCGAGGGTGAAGGTGTGCAAGACCTGAGCCGACGCGGTACCTGAGAGAGCAGACTCACCAGCACCTAGAGCAGCAGACTCACTAGCACCCGGAGCAGCAGACTCACAAGCACCTAGAGCAGCAGCCTCAATGCCCGGGTCAGGCGGAACACGCACGTTACAGTCACCCTCAGCACTAATAGACACAGCATACATGGCAGCAAGAATAGCATCAAAGTCAAGATCAAAGATAGCGACACCCGACTTGAGCAGATCACCCCAGCGAGGGATCTCAGTGGCGTCAGGGAACTGGGTACGCCAGGCGTCTGTCAGGTGACCGAAGCAGCGCTGGGTGGCGTGCTGGCCACCACACTGCTCTCCAGTGCGGTCGCCTGTGCGCAGGACGTAGGCACAGGGACCAGCACCCCCAGACCCCTGGCGCCCTGCGTACCACTCACAAAGCTGCTGGGGCGACGGGGTCTCACGAGAGCGTGACTGGTGCTGGGGTCCCCGCTGCACAGCTCCGCCTCTACCAGCTCCACCTCCGCCGCCGCCGCCTCCGCCTATGAATCGGTACTATGACTCGGTGAGGGTTGGTGAGGTTGGACGAGCATGTTGTCTCGTCAGTAGTTGGCCCGATTTCTACTAACTGCTGGTGTTTCCTTGCGTCTAAGACTCCCTCCCCTACTCTGCTCCTTGGCGCCTTAGCTCCTCTGGGCATTCGCTCTTGCGATGTCCCGGCCTATTGCAAGCAAAGCAGCGCCCCTTGAATGGCGCGGCAGCTGCATTCGCCGCAACGGCATGTACGATGGCGTGCTCGATCGGTCCCCGAGGGCGATATCCGTAGTAGGACCCCGGTCTCGGTCGGTGCAAAATGTCGATTTTCTCGGCGAGCGCGAGAATTTCGTTGAAGTTAGATAGCCCGCGAAGCATATTCTCGTGCGAAATGTCCGGCTTCAGCCCGCCGACGTAACGGTCCTCCTGCTCAGCTCCGTTTCATAGTCCATTCATTCTCGTTCGTTATTCCTGACATGGTTTCAGAGTAGGTCCTTCGCTAGGACCGTTTTTTTTTCCTTGGGCCCACCACTGCGCTGCCCCACTAGTCGCCCCTAGCCCGGCCCGTCCCCCCTAGGCACGTCGCCCCTAGCCCGGCCCGTCGCCCCTAGGCCCGTCGCCCCTAGACCAGCCCGTCGCCCCTAGGCCCGTCGCCCCTAGGCCGGCCCGTCGCCCTTAGCCCGGCCCGTCGCCCCTAGGCCCATCGCCCAAGCCCGTCGCCCCTAGGCCCGTCGCCCCTACGCCGGCCCGTCGCCCCTAGCCTGGCCCGTAGGCCCATCGCCCCGGCCCGTCGCCCCTAGGCCCGTCGCCTCTAGGCCGGCCCGTCGCCCCTAGCCCGGCCCGTAGGCCCGTCACCCCTAGCCCGGCTCGTCGCCCCTAGGCCAGGCGCCCCGGCCCGTCGCCCGACGCCCCTAGGCCCGCGACCGACGCCCCTACGCCCCGGCCCGTCGCCCGTCGCCCCTAGACCCGCGCCTGTCGCCCCTAGGCCCGCGCCCGTCGCCCCTAGCCCCGGCCCGTCGTCCGACGCCCCTAGGCCCCGGCCCGACGCCCGTCGCCCCTAGGCCCGTCGCCCCTAGGCCCCGGCCCCTACCTGTCGCCCAGCGCCCATCGCCCCTAGGCCCCGGCCCGACAGTCGACCCCAGGCCCCGCGAGCCGCCCCTTCCGGCCCGCCCCTCGACCCTGCAGCTCGCGAGCCGCCCTTGCAGCCCCGCGCGCCGCCCCTGGTGGCCCTCTTGCCGCCCCTGCTGCTCTGCTAGCCGCCCCTTGCGGCCCTCTCACTGCCCCTTGCTGCTGCCTGCCCTGTGCTCTGCGCTACCTTGCTTCTCCTTGCTCCGCGTGCTGCGCCACTATGGCTTCTCTCCGCGTGCTAGGGTTCCATCATGAGAGACGCCCCCTACAGTTTGACACGTGGCTCAACGACCTGCAGCTGTACCTACTGAGCGACTCTAGGGACAGTGTTTCGTTGTTTGACCACACGTCTGGCGCCGCTCCCGCCCCTCCCACCACAGCTGATAGTATGACCCGCTCCCAGTGGCTTACTCGCGACGCTGCTGCCCGCTTAGCCATTCGCAACCAACTGCCGTTGGCCGAATGCACTCACTTCGGACAGCACAGGCACTGTACGACGCTGTCGTCGCTCGCTACTCCTCACCTACCACTGCTGCTCTAGGCCGCCTCCTACTGCCCTACCTGTTCCCCGAGCTGTCCGCCTTTGCCACAGTAGAGGACCTGGTTTCCCAGTCAGAATAACGAACGAGAATGGAATGAACTAGAAAAGAGTTGGGTACAAGTACTAACCCTAATTGGGTTGTACCTCTTATGGGCTACCCCACTACAGCCTATACAATGTAAGCTATATAATGTTCTGACACACCCCCATAGGCAAAGTGGGGGAGAACAAGTGGTCACAAGACCAGTCAAGAAAAGCAAAGCAAGCTCAGGGTGGATCACAAAGTCACCAGACAGTCTGAGGACAAGCAAAGGGCCACAAGGCCAGTTCATATGCAGAGTTGTATAAAAGAGAACAAATAGTACAGTGATCATACCCTAGCAAGTGTAAGCATGCAGATATATATAAAGATCACAGTACAAGCAAAGTCACGCAGTCAGCAAGTGAGGCAAAGTAGGCACAAGGCCTAACACAGTAGAGAAGCGCTGATGATCATCAGGCGGAAGTGCCTTGGTGAATATATCAGCAGTGTTGGCCCTAGTGGCCACATACGCAAGACGAAGCTGGCCACGCTGCTGCAACTCTCGAGCAAGGAAGTATCGCAGAGCGATGTGCTTCGTTCTGTGCTCCAGTCTGTGCTTCGGCAAGGAGACACGGGGCCAGAGGTTGAGCTGATGCGCCACGTACCGGACCACAAACGGCCACAGAAAATGGGGAACAGCCGCATGGATCATGGAGGTACGAGCGACCTCCATGACTAAGCCAATGCAGCGCTCAGCAATCCCATTTTGCTGCGGTGAGGCCAGAAGAGTGAACGACTGGAGGATGCCCTCCCCACGACAAAAGTCCCGCAAGAGGTCGGAGGAGAACTCACCACCTCTGTCAAAGTGCAAACATAGGACAGGAAGGTTCTGGCGGAACCGCTTGCGGAGCTCGAGACGTACTGCACGGATCCAAGGGATCAGGACATCAACGACTTCACCCTTGCTGCGCAAGGGGAAGACGTTGGTGTACCGCGTGTAGCCGTCAACGACCAGCAGAAAGTAGCGCTCGCAGCCCTGTCCACTGACGCGGGCTGGGCCTTACACGTCCATGTGGAGAGTCTACAGGGGGGCAGTCGTCATGGGAAACGAGGAGGAGTGAGGAGCGGCGCGCTGCCGCCCCTCGACGCAAGGAAGGCAGGGCGGGGCAGGCGAGGGCGGGAGGGGAGGCAGAGACCTGGGAAGGCCAGAGACAAGGAGGCGGGAGTGCATGCCATGCAGGCGTGGCAAGGAGGGGTGACCAAGGCGGTGGTGCCAGAGAAGATTCTGGTGCGACAGGAGGTGACACGAGCAAGGGGGTGCTACCGGACCTGACGCGGACACCTGGGCAGACGCAACTACCTGAGGAGGCTCGGTAGCCAGTGTGTACAGACTCGACCCTGGCCGACGTGTGAACATGGCCAGGCGATGACCCGTCCGTATACACGTGCAGATCGACACACGCTGACCCCCAGGAGTGGTGGTAGTGACCATCGAATCCTGGAGGGCTGCGGTACTCACCAAGTTCGTAGAGAACGAGGGGAGGTGAAGACCTGAGAGTGAGCCGGACGGAACCGTCGGACAAGGGAGAACAGCGGAGGAACGGGCAACGACCGGGCCCCCAGAGGGGTCAGCCAGTCTGACCGGGACAGGTGCAGGGAGAGGAGTGAGGGTGGTGCTGTCACAAAAGAAACAGCGTGAGGCACCTGAGTCCAGCGTGAAAGTGTGCAAGGCCTCAGCAGGGGCAGTACTAGGGAGAGAAGACTCACTAGCACCTAGAGCAGCAACCTCTATACCTGGGTCAGGCGGCACACACCGGTAACAGTCACCCTCAGCACTAGCAAACAAAGCATACATAGCAGAAAGAATAGCATCATAATCTAGGTCAAAGATCGCAACACCAGACCTAAGCAGCTCTGCCCAGTGGGGGCGCTCGACCTCGTCACCAAACTCAGCGCGCCAGGTGTCGTCAAGGCGGGAGAAGCAGCGGTGCTGAGTGTGCGCCTTCCCGCATGTCTGACTAGCACGGTCACCCGTGCGAATGACATACGGGCAGCTCACACTACCCCCAGACGCCCCACGCTGAAACAACCACTCACAAAGCTGCTGAGGCGACGGGGTCTCGCTCTGACGCTGCTGCCGCTGCCTCTGGCCTCCTCCAGGACCTCCACGCTGAGCTCCGCCACCACTCCCACTGCAGCCACTACCGCCACTCCCACCGCTGCCTCCACCGCCGCCACCAGAGCACCCACTCCCGCCACCACTCCCACCGCTGCCACTACCTCCACTGCCTCCACCACCTCCACTGCTGCCCCCACCACTCCCGCTGCCACCGCCACCACCCCTGCCACTCTTGCCCTTGCCATTGTGGCGCTTTGCACTAGCAGAAGCAGCCCCGATGTCATCAGCACCAGGGACGTTTGCAGCAGCAAAAGAGGCGTAGAAGGGGGCAAGGGGAGAGGGGGAGCACCCCTCAAAGAAGGGCGTGCGTGGAGTGCTACGAGCAGCACCTACAGCAACTGCACTAGTCTTAGCGGCGAAGAGGTGCTCCTCGAGTAGGTCAACAGTGAGGGAGGTGAGGTCAAGTGAGAGAAAGTGGTCCTTGACAGAGCGAAGAGAGTCAAGGAGGCGAGTGACAATGAAGTAGAGGGAACATCGGGGGTGGGTTCTTGTCAAGGAACTCAGAAGGGACGGTAGCGCGGTAGCGAGCGTCGCTAGTGCGGAGGTGGGAAACAAGGTCCTCTACCATGGCAAAGGCGGACAGCTCGGGGAACAGGTAGGGCAGTAGAAGGCGGCCTAGAGCAGCAGTGGCAGGCGAGGAGTAGCGGGCGACTACAACGTCGTACAGTGCCTGTGCTATCGTGTGCTGTCCGGAGTGAGCGCATTCGGCTAACGGCAGGTGGTTGCGAATGGCTAAGCGGGCAGCAGCGTCACGAGTAAGACACTGTGAGCGAGTCGCACCGTCAGCTGTGGTGGGAGGTGCGGTAGCGGCGCCTGACGCAAGGTCAAACAGCGGAACACTGTCCTTAGAATCGCTCAGTAGGTATAGCTGCAGGTCGTCGGGCCACGTGTCAAATTGAATCGGTATGCCCTCATGATCGAACGCAAGAACTCGAAGCGAAGCCATAGCGGCGCAGCACGCAGAGCGGGGAGAAGCAGGTCTCCGAAGAGCATAGGGCATGCAGCAGCAGCACGCAGGAGCAGCAGAGAGGGGCGGCAATTAGGGCAGCAACAGCAGCAGCAGCTTGCAAGAAGCGGCGTGCAGGGCCTGGGGTCGACGGGCCGGGGCCTAGGGGCGACGGGTCGGGGCCTAGGGGCAACGGGCTGCAGGGCCAGGGGCTACGGGCCGGGGGGGGGCTGGGAGCGACGGGCGGGGGGCCTAAGGGCGACAGGCCGCAGGGCCTAGGGGCGACGGGTCGGGGGCCTAGGAGCGACGGGCCGTGGGGCCAGGAGCGACGGGCCGGGGGGGGGGGGGGGGGGGGGCGTGAGCGTTGGGCCGGGGGCCTAAGGGCGACGGGCCGCGGGGCCTAGGGGCAACGAGCTGGGGGCCTAGGAGCGACGGGCCGCGGGGCCAGGAGCGACGGGCCGCGGGGCCAGGAGCGACGGGCCGCGGGGCCAGAAGCAACGGGTCGGGGCCTCGGGGCGACGGGCCGTGGGCCTAGGGGCGACGGGCTGCGGGGCCAGGAGCGACGGGCCGCAGGGCCGGAAGTGACGGGCCGGGGGCCTAGGGGCGACGGGCCACGGGGCCTAGGGGCGACGGGACGGGGGCCTAGGGGCGACGGGCCACGGGGCCAGGAGCGACGGGCCGCGGGGCCAGGAGCGACGGGCCGGGGGGGGCTATGGGCGACGGGCCGCGGGGCCTAGGGGTGACAGGCCGCGGGGCCTAGGGGCGACGGGTCGCGAGGCATAGGGGCGACGGGCCGCGGGGCCAGGAGCGACGGGCCGGGGCGAGGTTAGGGTCGACGGGCTGCGGGGCCAGGGGCAACGGGCTACGGGCCGGGCCTAGGGGGGGCGACGGGCGACGGGCCGCGAGGTCAGGGGCGACGGGTCGGGTCCTAGGAGCGACGGGCGACGGGCCGGGCCTAGGGACGACGCGCGCGGGGCCTAGGGGCGACGGGCTGGGGCCTTGGGGCGACGGGCGACAGGCCTAAGGGCCGCACAAGGGCGGCGCGCGGGGCAGCAGGTGCGGCACGAGGGTCGCTAGGGGCGGCTAGTGGGGCAGCACAGTGCTGGGCCCAAGGAAAAAAAACGGTCCTAGCGAAGGACCTGCTCTGAAACCATGTCAAAATAACGAACGAGAATGGAATGAACTAGAAAAGACTTGGGTACAAGTACTAACCCTAATTGGGTTGTACCCCTTATGGGCTACCCCACTACAGCCTACACAATGTAAGCTATATATAAGTTTGACATTCCCACCTTCGTACTAGCGACGCTCGCTACCGCGCTGCCGCCCCAGCTGAGTTCCTTGACAGGAACCAGCCCCCGATGTTCACCACCTTCTACTTTATAGTACCTCGCCTCCTTGACTCTCTTCGCTCCGTCAGGGACCACTTTCTCTCCCTCGACCCCACAGTCCTCACTATTGACCTTCTCGTGCAGCACCTCCTTGCAGATGAGTCTATTGTAGTCGCTGTAGGTGCTGCTCGTGGCACTCCGCGGACGCCCTTCTTTGAAGGGTGCTCCCCCTCCCCCCTTGCCCCCTCCTACGCCTCTGCTGCTGCTGTCGACGTCCCTAGTGCTAAAGACGTCGGGGCTGCTTTTGCTAGTGCGAAGCGCCACAGCAGCAAGGGCAAGGGTGGCAGAGGTGGTGGAGCTGGCAGCGGGAGTGGTGGTGGGGGCAGTAGTGGAGGTAGTGGAGGAAGTGGAGGTGGTGGCAGCGGTGGGAGTGGTGGCGGGAGTGGGGGCTTTGGTGGCGGCGGTGGAGGCAGCGGTGGGAGTGGCGGTAGTGGCGGCGGTGGGAGTGGTGGCGGTAGGACTGGAGCTTAGCGTGGGGGTTCACGAGGAGGCCAGAGGCCGCGGCAGCAGCGTTGGAGCGAGACCCTGTCGCCCCAGCAGCTTCGTGAGTGGTTGTTTCAGCGTGGGGCGTCTGGGGGTAGTGTGAGCTGCCCGTATGTCATTCACATGGGTAACCATGCTGGTCAGACATGCAGGAAGCCTCACACTCAGCACCGCTGCTTCTCCCGCCTCGACGACGCTTGGCGCGCTGAGTTTGGAGTTGCGATCTTTGACCTAGACTATGATGCTATCCTTTCTGCTCTGTATGCTTTGTCTGCTATTGCTGAGGGTGTCTGTTACCGGTGTGGGCCGCCTGACCCAGGTATAGTGGCTGCTGCTCTAAGTGCTAGTGAGTATTTTCTCCCTGGTACTGCGCTTGCTGAGGCCCTGCACACCTTCACGCTGGACTAAGGTGCCTCACGCTGTTTCTCTCCTCCTCGCGCACCACCGCCTTGGTCACCCTTCCCTGCCACGCCTGCGTCGCATGCGCTCCGGCCTACTCCTCTCTGGTCTTCCCAGGTCTCTGCCTCCCCTCCCGCCCTCGCCTGCCCCGCCCTGCCTTCCTTGCGTCGAGGGGTGGCAACGCGCCGCTCCTCACTCCTCCTCGTTTCCCCCGACGACTGCTCCCCTGCAGACTCTCCACGTGGACGTGTTGGGCCCCACCCGCGTCAATGGACAGGGCCGCGAGCGCTACTTTCTGCTGGTCGTTGACGACTACACGCGGTACACCTCGCTCTTCCCCTTGCGCAGCAAGGGTCAGGTCGTTGATGTCTTGCTCCCTTGGATCCATGCAGTACGTCTCCAACTCCGCGAGCGGTTCCACCAGGACCTTCCTGTCCTGCTTCTGCACTCTAACAAACGTGGTGAGTTCTCCTCCGACCTCTTGCGGGACTTTTGTCGTGGGGATGTCAGAATAGTGAAGGAAGGAATGACTGAACTAGCAAGCAGGTGGGTACAAGTGGGAAACCTAAAAATGTTGTACCCTATATGAACTACCCCACTACAGCCTAGACAGACTATAGCATATATGTTTGAAACACCCCCATAGGCAAAGTGGGGGAGAACAAGAGGTCACAAGATCGGTCAAGAAAGGCAAAGCAAGCTCAGGGTGGATCACGACGTCACCACGCATTCTGAGCACAAGCAAATGGCCACAAGGCCAGTTCACATGCAGAGTTATATAAAGGAGAACAAGCAATACAGTGAACACAACCTAGCAAGTTTAAGCATGCAGGTATAGGTATAGAGATCACAGTACAAGGAGAGTCAAGAAGTGAGCAAGTGAGGCCAAGTAGGCACAAGGCCTAGCATGGTGCAAAAGCGCAGATGATCACAAGGCTGAAGTGCCTTGGTAAAGATATCAGCAGTGTTGGCCCGAGTGGCCACGTAAGCAAGACGAAGCTGACCACGCTGCTGCAACTCTCGAGCAAGGAAGTAGCGCAGAGCAATGTGCTTCGTTCTGTGCTCCAGTCTGTGCTCTTGACACAAGGCAAGCGTTGCCTTGTTGTCGACGTACAGAACTGGAGGAGAACGAGGCGCCTCTCCCAAGTTGGTCAGCAGGTAGGTGAGCCAGCGTAACTCCTGTGCAGCCATGGCCCCAGCGTAGATCTCAGCCTCACAACTGGAGCTGAGAACAGAAGACGAGCGGGTAGATCGCCAAGAGACAAAGCCGGAGCCAAGGCTGAAGGTGTAACCCTGTGACGACTGCTGCGTAGCCAAGTCGTCAACCCAGGAAGCGTCTGCGTGACCAGTGAGGACAACTCGAGCCCGTCCTCCAAGCACGAGCCCCATGCCCGACGTACTGCACAGGTAGCACAACACCCTCTTAGCTGCATCCATGTGCTCCTTCCTGTGTCTGCCAGGAGCGACATAGCGTGCTAGAATGCTAAGAGGGTAGGCAAGGTCACGTCAAGTGCAGGTCATCAGGTACATGAGGCAGCCCACAAGCTCTGGATACGGGCCACTCGGCTCTACGGACTCGTCCGAAGGTGGAGCTGAGAGCGAGTGACCGGTAGGCAGAGGAGTGGACTGTGGCGAGGACTACGTGAAGCCGAAGCGCTGAAGGACCTGCTGCACCATGTGTGAATGAGTCAAGGTAATGGTGCGCGATGCTCTGTCCCGGGTGATCCGCAAGCCAAGATAGCTTGTCAGCTCACCCAGGTCTGTGCACGTGTGTCTCTTCTGCAGCTCCGACTTCACGTGGGCGAGTGCCTCAGTGTCAGCAGTAGCAAAGACTAAGTCGTCTACGTACACGAGAATGTAGAACGGTGGCACAGTTGTGTCAGTGCGAAGAAACAGCGACAGGTCAGCAGTGGAAGGAGCAAACCCAAGAGCAGCAAGAGTCGTCCTCAGTGTGTCGTGCCACTCACGGGGTGCCTGGCGGAGACCGTAGACAGGCCGCCGGAGGCTCGACTGGGTCCCAACAGAAAATGACCCAGTGAAGCCAGGTGGGCGGCGCAGCCAGATCTCCTCATGCAGGCTGCCCTGTAGGAAGGCCGTGCTGAAGTCAAGAGAGTGTAGCTCGTAGTCACGCTGAGCGGCGACGTGCAGGAGCACTCGAAGAGTGGTCATCTTCGGGGTAGGGGAGAAGGTCTGAAAGAAGTCAACTCCCTGTCGCTGACTGAAGCCTCGTGCAATGTAACGTGCCTTGAAGACAGGCGGAGAACCCGGCGGCCGCTTCACCCTGAAAATCCACATGCCACTGACGATGTTCGCCCCAGGCGGGGGAACCTTGTCGACATAGGTGCCTGTGGACTTCCAGGAAGCCATCTCTGTGTCCATGGCTGTCTGCCACTGAGAGGAGTAGGGACCCTCTATCGCCTCTGCGTAAGAGCGCGGGGTCGGGATGTCTGGTGCATCCGGGTCTCCCTCAGGGGCAAGCAGCATGGACACGAGATGAGGTAAAGCAGCGGCAAAGCACTCAAACTCCTCCTGTTTGTCCTCAAGGAGGTCCGTGCCAAGAGCACACTCACCCCCGACGGACGGAGGACGGACAGACGCTGAATCAGACTCAGCAACAAGACTAGCGGCGTAGTCTAGACGACAGGCGGCAGCAAAGTCAACAAGATAAGCAACGAGAGCAGACGCAGCAGTGGACTCAAACGAAGGGTCAGTGACAGCAATGGCCAGAAAACGCGTGACAGTAGGACTAGCAGCACGAAGGGAGTCAGACTCTGGGTCCGGACTGTCAGGAAGAGAGGACGAAGGAGGAGACGGCAGAGGGACACGCTGTGGAGCAGTGGAAGGACGTAGAGTCATAGAGTGAGTGCCGGGGACAGGAGGAGGATGCTGACGCGGAACACGACGACCAGTGCGAACAGTGCAAACAGACGACTCAGGACGAGACTCAGGTGACGCAGGACGAGACTCAGGCGACGCAGGACGAGACTCAGGCTCACGACGCTCCGTAAGACCTCTAGTCGGTCCAGAGTAAGGAGAAGGACCAGGCAGTGGAGAGGCTGGCTGTAACTGCGACTGTGACTGGACAGGCAGTGGACTCAGTAAGGGAGGAGTAGGACCAGTAGAAGGCGGGAGACTAAGAACCTGTTGAAGGAGCGGAATGTGTCAGAATATAATTGTGACATATTATTATAACTGCCTGTAGTGTAGATTTAGTGTAGTTATATTCCTTGTAATCGTGGTGCACCTCCTTGTTCTTGCCCATATCTTGTATCTCATTTCTCATAATGCATCATCATTCCTCTCCAATTCTCTCGACACTCAATCCTTAGCTCATCTCCCTCGCCATGGTTCCTCATTCTCGCCTATTATTCTCACAGAATGTAGTACGGCCGCGGCCGCGCAGCGCCTCCAGAAACAGCAGAGACAGCACCAGTACCCTCAGCTCCAGGGTCTCCAACTACAACTCCCGCAGCACCACCAGCTCCAGTACCTCCAGCAACTCCAGCTCCAGCAGCACCTCCAGTAGCAACAGCTCCAGCACCTACAGCTCCGCCTCTAGCAGCACCACTAGCCCCAGTAGCTCCAGTACCTCCAGTACGAGCCCCCCCGGGACCACGTGCTCCAGTACCTCCAGCAGCTCCAACACCAGTAGGACCTCCAACAGCGCCAGTACCTCCAGCACTAGCACCTCCAGGACCAGTGGCTCCAGCAGCTCTAGCACCAGCAGCACCTCCAGCAGCTCCAGCTCCAGAACCACCTCCAGCAGCAGGCCACGTAGCTCCAGCAGCACGGCTATAGCGCCGAGCGTACCACTCACGTAGCCGCTGCGGAGAGAGGGGCTCCCGCCGTGACGGGACACCCGGAGAACCTCCAGACTCAGCACGCTCAGGCTCAGCACCCCCAGGCTCAGCACCCCCAGACTCAGCACCCCCAGGCTCAGCACCCCCAGGCACCACACGCTCAGGCTCAGCACCCCCAGGCTCCGCACCCTCAGACTCAGCAACCCCAGGGATAGCACCCCCAGGCCCCGCACCCGCAGGCTCAGCACCCCTAGCAGCACCAGAGTCGACAACTACCTCGACAGGCTCGACAGGGTCTACCTGGGACACACCTAAGGGGGCAGGATCCTGAGGGGGGAGGGGGTCTACCGGAGGAGCACCTGGTGCTAGGAAGAGGGGCGGGGGGGGGAGAGAGGCAGTGCGGTAGGGAAAGAGACGGTAGTAGGATACCGACTCGTCAAACGTGACGTCCTGAGAGGACAGAACACGACGCGAGGTGGGGTGGTAAAACTGCCACCCAGGTGCGTCAAGGGGGAAGCCAAGGAAGACATAGGGAACGGCACGGGAGGACAGCTTGTCCGCGGAAGTTTCGCGTACAAAAGCTCGAGATCCCCAGACACGGAACACAGACGCATCGCCAACCTTCCTCGTCCACCGCAGAGTAGGTGTGGTATCCAGTAAGGAGACACGAGGCTGAAGGTTGATCTGATGCGCAGCGTACAGAACCGCGAACGGCCACAGAAAATGGGGAGCAGCTGCATGGATCATGGACGTACGAGCGACGTCCATGACCATGCGAATGCGGCGCTCAGCTATTCATTTTTCTGTGGGGAGGCCGGAAGTGTGAACGTCTGGCGGATGCCCTCCGCACGACAGAAAGCCCTCAGAAGGTCGGAGGAGAACTCACCACCTCTGTCTGAGTGCAGACGGAGAACAGGAAGGTCCGAGCCGAAACTCCCGCTGAGCTGGCGACGGGCACCGCGGATCCAGTCGATCAACACCTCAGTGACCTCACCCTTGCGGCGCAAAGGGAAAACTGAGGTGTAACGCGAGTAGTCGTTAACGACCAGCAGGAAGTAACGCTCGTGACCCTGTCCACTGACGCGGGCTGGGCCCCACACGTCCATGTGGAGAGTCTGCAGGGGAGCCTCTGTCGGAGGGAACTCGGAGGAGTGAGGAGCAGCGCGCTGCCGGCCCTCGACACAAGGAACACAGGTAGGGGCAGGCCCCGGAGGAAGGGGAGGGAGGGATCGGGGGAGACCAGAGACAAGGGTCCGGGAGGCCATACCTCGAAGACGAGGCAGGGAGGGGTGACCAAGGCGGTGGTGCCAAAGGAGAGTCTCGTGTGACAGAGGACGACACGAGCAGGGGGCAGACACTGGACTAGACCTGGACGCGACAGCAAACACCTGACCAGACACGGCTACCTGACCAGACGCAGTAACCGGAGGAGACGCAGTAGTCAGTGTGTACAGGCTCGACCGAGGCTGACGGGTGAACGTGGCCAGGTGGCGGCCCGTCCGAGAGCAAGTGCAGTGGGTCACACGCTGACCTCCAGGGGTGAACTGGTCAACCCACAAGTCCTGAAGGTCAGATCCACTCACCAAGTTCGTAGAGAACGAGGGGAGGTGGAGTCCCGACAGCAAGCCCGACGGGGCCGCAGGACACGGTAGAACCGTGGAAGAGTGCGCAAGGACTGGGCCCCCAGAGGGGTCACCTAGGGAGACTGCGACAGGCCGACTGAGCGGCGTGAGTGTGGTGCTATCGCGAAAGAAGGAGCGCAAAGCACCAGAGTCAAGTGTGAAAGTGTGCAAGGCCTCAGTAGGTGCAGTACCAGAGAGAGCAGACTCACCAGCACCTGGAGCAGCAAACTCACTAGTACCTGGAGCAGCAGACTCACTAGTACCGGGAGCAGCAGACGCACTAGCACCTAGAGCAGCAGCCTCAATGCCCGGGTCGGGCGGAACACACAGGTAACAGTCACCCTCAGCACTATCAGTCACAGCATACATGGCAGCAAGGATAGCATCGAAATCAAGATCAAAGATAGCAACATTCTGCTTAAGCAGATCACCCCAGCGAGGGAGCTCAACAGCGCCAGGAAACTGGGCGCGCCAGGCGTTAGTCAGGCGACCGAAGCACCGCTGCGCAGTGTGTGGCAGTCCGCACGTCTCCCCACGGCGCCGGCCGGTGCGAAGAACGTAAGTGCAGGGACCAACACCCTCAGACCTCCCACGCCCAGCGTACCACTCACGAAGCAGCTGGGCCGACGGGGTCTTACGGGAACGCGGCTGCTGCTGGCGCTGGCTACCACCAAAGCCTCCACGCTGCGCGGCTCCACCTCGACCAGCTCCACTGCCGCCGCCACCTCCACCACCGCTGCCGCTGCCTCCACCGTCGCTGCTGCTGCCTCCACCACCCCCACCGCCGCCACCGAAGCCCCCACTCCAGCCACCACCCCCACCTCCACCGCCACCCCTTCCGCCTCCTCCACCGCCTCCACCGCCGCCCCCACCGTCCCCTCCACCACCCTTGCTCCCCTTGCCCTTGCTGTTGCGGCGCCTCCCACTAGGAGCAGACGCAGCCCCGACCTCCGCGCCAACGACGTTGACAGCAGCAGCAGAAGAAACAGAGGGGAGTAGGGGGACAGGGGAACACCCCTCAAAGAAAGGGGCGCGAGGGTCGCCGCGAGAAGCACCTACAGCAACGATACTCTTCTCAGCTGCAGTGAGGCGCTCCTCTAGTAGGTCGACGGTGAGCTCGGTGGGGCAAAGGGAGAGAAAGTGGTCCCTGACTGAAGCAAGGGAGTCAGGGAGGCGGGTGACTAGGTAGTAAAGGGTGATGTACATGGGGGGAGGGTTCTTGGAACAGAACTCAGTGGGAAGGGCAGAGCGGTAGCGGGCGTCACTAGTGCGGAGGTGAGTAATGAGGTCAGCGACTGTGGCAAAGGCGGCAAGGTCAGGGAAAAGGTACGGCAGCATGAGGCGCCTGAGGGCAGCAGTGGCAGGGGAGGAGTAGCGCGCTACTACAGCGTCATACAAAGACTTAGCAGTCTTGTACTGGCCAAAGTGCGCGCGCTCAGAAGACGGCAGGTAACTACGAACAGCAAGGCGAGCAACAACGTCACGAGTGGTCCACTGGGAGCGAACCGTACTGTCAGCAGTGGCAGCAGGTGCAGGAGAGACACCAGATGTGTGATCGAAAAGGGACACTCCGTCCTTAGAGTCACACTGAAGAAAGATCTGCAGGTCGTCAACCTACACGTCAAAGTCAACCGCACGCCCCTCAGCATCAAAGGTAAGAACAGTAGGGCTAGCCATAGCGGCAGTAGCAGCAGTAGCAGCAGTGGCAGCAGAAACAGCAGTAGGAGCAGGAGCAGCGCGGGCAGAGTAGTGCGGCTCAGTAGGGCGGCGCGGCTCGGTAGTGCGGTGCGGCTCGGCTGGGCGGCGCGGCTCGGCTTCTGGCGGCGCAGCGCGGCAGGGCGGCGCGGCTCGGAGGAGCGGCGCGGCTCGGCTGGGCGGCGCGGGTGCTTACCTGGGGCGGGTGCAGGGCAGGGCCGCAGCTGGCGGTCAGGTCAGGGCTGCGACTGGGGCGGCAGCAGGGCAGGGCCGCGGCTGGACGGCAGGGTAGGGCAGGGCCGCGACGAGCAGCGGCAGGGTAGAGGCCACGGGGGGCGGCAAGGTAGGGCCGCAGGTGGCGGCAGGGCAGGGCCGCGACGGGCCGAGAAGGCAGGGGGCCGCGACGTGCCGTTAGGGCAGGGCCGCGACGAGCAGCGGCAGGGCAGAGGCCGCGGGTGGCGGCAGGGCAGCGCCGCGACGGGCCGAGAGAAGGCAGGGGGCCGCTACGGGCCGAGAAGGCAGGGGGCCGCGACGGGCCGTTAGGGCAGGGCCGCGACGGGTCGTTAGGGCAGGGTCGCGACGGGCCGAGAAGGCAGGGCCGCGACGGGCGGCTCTAGAGCAGGGCGCGCGACGGCGCAGGTGAGGCAGGCGCGAAGTGCGCTTGGGGCAGGGCAGGAAAAAAAATGATCGTGGTGGGCCCTAAAAAAACGTTCCCACGAGGGTACCTGCTCAGAATACCATGTCAGAATAGTGAAGGAAGGAATGACTGAACTACCCCACTACAGCCTAGAAAGACTTTAGCGTATATGTTTGACAGGGGAGGGCATTCTCTAGTCGTTCACGCTTCCGGACTCCCCTCAGCAAAATGGGATTGCTGAGCGCCACATTGGCTTAGTCATGGAGGTCGCTCGTACCTCCATGATCCATGCGGCTGCTCCCCATTTTCTGTGGCCGTTTGCAGTCCAGTACGCTGCGCATCAGCTCAACCTATGGCCCCGTGTCTCCTTGCCGGAGACCTCCCCCATACTGCGTTGGACGGAGGAGGTTGGCGATGCGTTGGTGTTCCGGGTCTGGGGCTCTCATGCCTTTGTTCTTGATTCGTCCGCGGACAAGCTCTCCGCCCGTGCTATCCCCTGCGTCTTCCTTGGCTTTCCCCCTGACGCGCCTGGCTGGCAGTTTTACCACCCCACCTCGCGCCGTTTCTTCCCCTCTCAGGACGTCACGTTTGACGAGTCGGTTCCCTTTTACCGTCTCTTCCCCTACCGCTCTGCCCCTCCCCTGCCCCCACCGCTCTTCCTTGCTCCCGGTCCCCCTCCGGTAGACCCCCTCTCGCCCCAGGGTCCTGCTCCTTTTGGTGTGTCTCAGGTAGACCCTCTCCCTGGTACTGTGCCTGTTGAGGTAGCTGGCGACTCAGGTGCTGCTCGAGGTGCTGCGTCTGGGGGTGTGGAGCCTGGGGGCGCTAAGTCTGAGGGTGCTGGGTCTGGGGGTGCTGAGCCTGGGGGTGCGGAGCCTGGGGGTGCTGAGCCTGAGGGTGTTGAGCCTAGGGGTGCTGAGTCTGAGGGTGCGGAGTCTGGGGGTGCTGAGCCTCAGGGTGCTTCTTCGTCTGGAGGTCCTGCTAGTGCTTTGCCGAGACTGTCTCCGCGGCCGGAGCCTCTCTCCCCGCAGCAGCTGAGTGAGTGGCTTGTTCGGCGCGCATGCCTTCGGAGTGGAGCTGCTAGAGCTGGAGACACTGGAGATACTGGAGCTGGAGTTACTTCTGGAGCTGGTGGTAATGGAGGTGCTGCGGCTGCTAGTCTTGGAGGTGCTTGTACCAGGGGTACTGGAGCTACCGGTACTGATGGTGTTGGGGGTGCTGGAGCTGGAGACTCTACGGAGCCTAGAGCTGCTAGGGCTGGAGGCACTGGAGCTGGAGGCCCTGGCGCTGGTGGCGCTTGAGCTGGAGGAGCTGGATCTGGTGGCACTGGCACGGGAGGCGCGGGAGCTGGAGGAGCTGGAGCTGAAGGCACTGGTGCGGGAGGTGCTGGAGCTGGAGGAGCTGGAGCTGTTGACCCTGGAGGCACTGTGCGGCCGCGACCGTACTTTGTTCCCCTGCTTCAGCAGAATCTTTGTGTCCCGTCTTCTACTAGCCTTACTCCTCCCCTACTGTATCCACCGCCTGACCAGTCGTAGCTGCCGTTACAGCTAGCCTCCCCACTACCTGCTCTTTCTCCTTACTTTGAGCAGTCCGGCGGTCTTACAGAGCGTCGTGAGCCTGCATCTTGTCCTGTCTCGCCTGTTCGCACTGCTCGTCGCGTTCCTCGTTCGCGTCCTCCTCCTGTCCCCGGCACGCACGCTATGGCACTTCGTCCTTCCTCTGTTCCACAGCGTGTTCCTTTGCCGCCTGCTCCTGAGTCCTCTCTTCCTGCCGCCCCTGACCCTGAGTCTGACCTTGTGCGTGCTGCCTGTCCCACTGTCTCTCGTCTCCTTGCCACTGTTGTCACTGACCCTTCTTTTGAGTCCACTGCTGCGTCTGCCCTCGTTACTGATCTGATGGACTTTGCTGCTGCTTGTCGTCTAGACTACGCCACTGCTCTTGTTGCTGAGTCTGAGTCTGCCAGTCCTTCGTCCGTCGGGGGTGAGTGTGCTCTTGGCACGGACGTCCTTGAGGACAGGCAGGAGGACTTCGAGTGTCTTGCAGCTGCTGTACCTTGTTTCGCTTCCATGCTGCTTGCCGCTTAGGGAGACCCGGATGCACCAGACATCCCGACCCCGCGCTCTTACGCAGAGGCGATTACGGGTCCTTACTCCTCTCACTGAGCCATGGATGCCGAGATGGCATCCTGGAAGTCCACAGGCTGCTCTTAATGCTGAGTCTGAGTCTGCCAGTCCTTCGTCCGTCGGGGGTGAGTGTGCTCTTGGCACGGACGTCCTTGAGGACAGGCAGGAGGACTTCGAGTGTCTTGCAGCTGCTGTACCTTGTTTCGCTTCCATGCTGCTTGCCGCTTAGGGAGACCCGGATGCACCAGACATCCCGACCCCGCGCTCTTACGCAGAGGCGATTACAGGCGATTACGGGTCCTTACTCCTCTCACTGAGCCATGGATGCCGAGATGGCATCCTGGAAGTCCACAGGCACCTACGTCGACGCAGTTCCCCCGTCTCGGGCGAACATAGTTGATGGCATGTGGATTTTCAGGGTGAAGCGGCCGCCGGGTTCTCCGCCTGCCTTCAAGGCACGTTACGTTGCTCGAGGCTTCAATCAGCGACAGGGGGTTGACTACTTCCAGACCTTCTCCCCCACCCCGAAGATGACCACTCTTCGGGTGTTGCTGCACGTCGCTGCTCAGCGTGACTACGAGCTGCACTCTCTTGACTTCAGCACAGCTTTCTTGCAGGGCAGCCTGCACGAGGAGATCTGGCTGCGCCGCCCACCTTGCTTTCCTGGGTTGTTTTCTGCAGGTACCCAGTGAAGCCTCTGGCGGCCAGTCTACGGTCTTCGCCAGGCGCCTCGCGAGTGGCACGACACACTGAGGAATACACTTGCGGCTCTTAGGTTTTCTCCTTCTTCTGCTGACCCGTCGCTGTTTCTACGCACCGACACCTCGCTACCGCTGTTCTACGTCCTCGTCTATGTCGACGACCTGGTCTTTGCCACTGCTGACACCGAGGTACAGACCCTTGTGAAGTCAGAGCTGCAGAAGAGACACACCTGCACTGACCTGGGTGAACTGCGCAGCTATCTTGGCTTGCAGATCACCCGAGACAGAGCATGTCGCACCATCACCCTGACTCAGTCACACATGGTGCACCAGGTCCTTCAGCGCTTCGGCTTCCAGTTCTCCTCGCCACAGCCCACTCCTCTGTCTACCAGCCACTCGCTCTCAGCTCCACCTTCGGACGAGTCCGTAGAGCCGAGTGGTCCGTGCCCAGAGCTTGTGGGTTGCCTCATGTACCTAATGACGTGCACACGACCTGACCTCGCGTACCCTCTCAGCCTTCTGGCTCGCTACGTGGCTCCCGGTAGGCACCGAAAGGTGCACTGGGATGCTGCGAAGAGGGTACTGCGTTACTTGTGCAGTACGTCGGGCATGGGGCTCGTGCTTGGAGGACGGGGTCCAGATGTCCTCACTGGTCACGCAGACGCTTCTTGGGTTGACGACCCAGCTACACAGCGGTCGTCACAGGGTTACACCTTCAGCCTTGGTTTCGGCTCTGTTTCCTGGCGGTCTACCCACTCGTCTTCGGTTCTCAGCTCCAGTTGTGAGGCTGAGATCTACGCAGGAGCCATGGCTGCACAGGAGCTATGCTGGCTCACCTACTTGCTGACAGACTTGGGAGAGCAGCCTCATTCGCCTCCAGTTTTGTACGTAGACAACAAGGCCATGCCTTGTGTCAGGAGCACAGACTGAAGCACTGAACGAAGCACATCGCTCTGCGATAACTACCTTGCTCGAGAGTTGCAGCAGCGTGGCCAGCTTCGTCTTGCGTACGTGGCCACTAGGGCCAACACTGCTGATATATTCACCAAGGCACTTCCGCCTGGTGATCATCAGCGCTTCTCTACTGTGTTAGGCCTTGTGCCTACTTTGCCTCACTTGCTTAGTGCTTGACTCTACTTGTACTGTGATATATATATATATACCTGCATGCTTGCACTTGCTAGGATATGATCACTATATTGTTTGTTCTCTTTATATAACTCTGCATATGAACTGGCCTTGTGGCCCTTTGCTTGTGCTCGGAATGTGTGGTTACTTTGTGATCCACCCTGAGCTTGCTTTGCTTTTCTTGACTGGTCTTGTGACCACTTGTTCTCCCCCACTTTGCCTATGGGGGTGTGTCAGAATGTTATCTTGTTTACATTTGTGTAGGCTATAGTGGGGTAGCCCATAAGGGGTACAACTCAATCAGGGTTAGAACTTGTACCCAACTCTTTCATAGTTCATTCATTCTCGCTCGTTATTCCTGAAAGTATTCTTGAACCGACCCGAGCTGCCGCCTAGTGCGCAGTTTCTGACGCGCCGAAATAGAAGCTGCAATCGGCTCGAAGCGCGCCTGTAGTCCCGCGCACCACGCATCCCACGTGCTGTACTGGGCTTTTTCTCAGAACGAACTCCAGGTAACGGCCGGCCAAGTGGGCTCTTCCTCTTGCGACGGTGGCTCGTAGGCGCGTGACGAAGTTACGATAACTCTGTCAAACTTATATGCTATAGCCTGTTTAGGCTGTTAAGGGGTAGTTCTTATAGGGAACAACACTTTTAGGTTTCCCACGTGTACCCACCTGCTTCCTAGTTCAATCACTCATTCGTTCTATATTCTAACATGGTATTATGAGCAGGTTCCCTCGTGGGAACGTTTTTTTAGGGCCCACCACGAACTTTTTTTTTCCTGCCCTGCCCGAAGCGCGCCTCGCGCCTGCCCTAGCTACGACGTCGCCCGCCCTTCCCTAGCCGGCCCTCTCTCAGCCGGCCCGTCACGACCTGTTCCTGGCCCGTCGCGGCCCCTTTTCCGCCCGTCGCGGCCTCCTCTTTCCTGCCCGTCGCGGCCCCTTTGCCGCCCATCGCGGCCTGTTCGCCGCGCGTCGCGGCCCCTTTGCCGCCCGTCACGGCCTGTGTTGCCGCCCGTCGCGGCCCCTTTGCCGCCCGTCGCGGCCTGTTCGCCGCCCGTCGCGGCCTCTGCCCAGCAACCGCCCTGTCGCGGCCACTGCCCAGCACTTCGCCGCCTGTCGCGGCCTCTGCCCTGCAGCCGCCCCCTGTCGCGGCCATTGCCCTGCTGCCGCCCCAGTCGCGGCCCTTCCTTAGCCGCCCGTCACGGCCTCTGCCCTGCAGCCGCCCCCTGTTGCGGCCCTGCCCTACTGCCGCCCCAGTCGCGGCCCTGACTTCGCCGCTGTCGCGGCCTCTTCCCTGCAGCCGCCCCTGTCTCGGCCCTGCTTTGCTGCCGCCCCTGTCGCGGCCCTGCCCTGCGGCCGCCCACTGTCGCGGCCCTGCCTTCGCCGCCCGTCGCGGCCCCTACCCTGCAGCCGCCCTCTGTCGCGGCCCCTACCCTGCAGCTGCCCCTGTCGCGGCCCTGCCCTGCACCCGCCCCTGGTAAGCACCTGCACTGTCCTGCCGCGCCGCGCCGCTTGCTGCCGCGCCGCGCTACCAGGAACCGAGCCGCGCCGCCCTGCCGAGCCGCGCCGCCCGGCCGAGCCGCGCCGCACTACCGAGCCGCGCTGCCCTTCTGCTTGCACTGCTTCTGCTGCCACTGCTGCTACTGCTGCTACTGCTGCTACTGCTGCTACTGCTGCTACTGCTGCTACTGCTGCTATGAGTTGTCCTCACTGGTCACGCAGACGCTTCCTGGGTTGACGACTTGGCTACGCAGCGGTCGTCACAGGGTTACACCTTCAGTCTTGGTTCCGGCTCTGTCTCTTGGCGGACTACCCGCTCTTCTTCTGTTCTCAGCTCCAGTTGTGAGGCTGAGATCTACGCTGGGGCCATGGCTGCACAGGAGTTACGCTGGCTCACCTACCTGTTGACCGACTTGGGAGAGGCGCCTCGTTCTCCTCCAGTTCTGTACGTCGACAACAAGGCCATGCTGTCCTTGTGTCAGGAGCACAGACTGGAGCACAGAACGAAGCACATTGCTCTGCGCTACTTCCTTGCTCGAGAGTTGCAGCAGCGTGGCCAGCTTCGTCTCGCTTACGTGGCCTCACAGGCCAACACTGCTAATGTTTTCACCAAGGCACTTCAGCCTTGTGATCATCAGCGTTTCTGTACTGTTCTAGGCCTTGTACCTACTGTGCCTCGCTTACTTCTTGACTTTACTTGTCCTGTACTCTATATACATATACCTGCATGCTTACACTTGCTAGGTTGTGTTCACTGTATTGTTTGTTTTCCTTTATATAACTCTGCATGTGAAGTGGCCTTGTGGCCATTTGCTTGTGCTCAGACTGCGTGGTAACTTTGTGATCCACCCTGAGCTTGCTTTGCCTTTTTTGACTGGTCTTGTGACCTCTTGTTCTCCCCCACTTTGCCTATGGGGGTGTGTCAAACTTATATGCTATAGCCTGTTTAGGCTGTAGTGGGGTAGTTCTTATAGGGTACAACACTTTTAGGTTTCCCACTTGTACCCATCTGCTTCCTAGTTCAATCACTCATTCGTTCTATATTCTAACAAACTCGCCACCAGTTAAACCGCGAAACCGCGTATCTGATCTTCTTTGCGTCCGAGATGATGCAGTTCGCGTCGAAGAAGACGTTCATCGTGAAGACCCACGATTGAACTGTCGGACCTTCGCGCTGGCTAGGATCGAAGCAGGGCGGGCGCTGCGGTTTGAGCGGCATCGGCTCATGGAGTTCTTCTTTGCCCGCAGACGCCTCAAATCCGAGGTGGTGACGACCCTCGTGAGGCGCATTCACGGTCGAAACGACCCTGGCTCTCGCCATGCTAGGCATTGACTGGGCGGCGCCATCACTGGCTGCGCCTGAGCGCTGTCCCACGCTGTCGTGATGCGATGGTGTGCCAGACGAGATGACGATTGGTTCACCCGTTTGTGCAGGTGCATTTTCAAGTGTCTGTGTTGGTGCAGGTGCATTTGTCGCTAATTGCTGTCGGGCAGAGTCGAGTTCTGCCGTGAGCGTCGCGATTTCGAGCACCGAATTTTCAAGTTGGCTCACGAGGCGATCAAGCTGTTCCTGCGTCAATGTGGCGACGTTGAATTCGACCATGGCAGGGGTGTCGGGCGAGCTCAGCAGGAGCCTCTGTCGTGGCCGTGCGTGCTTACGAGAGAGCATCTCGAGCGGCGGTGCTTGTTCGTTGAGAGACGTCTACCCCCTCCAAAAATTGAGATAGTGGGGAAGCGAAGGTTACGAGTGCAATTGAGCGAGCGATCAAGAATTGCACTATCGAAGCAAAACAGTACACAGAGCAAAGAAATGAGCGAGAACTATATAGCGAAGGCCATAATGGTAACAGTAACGAACTGTGGGAGATGCGCGACGGGCCAGTGACTGTGGTTGGGACTGAGGTCGAGAATTGTCGAAGCAGAGGCCCGGAGCGCGGGTTACCAGCCGAGCCGTGGGGTTGGGTTGCGACAGGCGAGGTGGCGGGAAAGTGGTCGAGGCGAGTGTCGCGAGTGGTAACGGTGCACAGTGTGGCGAGAATAGTAATGTACGCGCTAGGTAGGGATGCGGCGTAAGGAACCTTACAGTACACGTCGTTTGTGTCGCAGAGCGATGTGCGACGTTGCCACATTCGCAAGCGTCCGGGCTGCGAATCCCAATCATGCCCAACTTGACTCAACGTGTGCTCTAGACCCGCCATAACAAACCAAGATGAAGAGGCATGTGCAAGAAAACATTCGTTCTTAGATGCCTCAGCAGAGGATTGAACTCTGGACCTTTCGCTTACGAAGCGAACGCACTACCACTGTGCTACTGGGGCGGTTCCATATTTTTTGCCGTCAATTTTTATTGCCAATAAATAAGACCAAGCGTACCTTTTCATGACATTTGATCATTCATGGCGACATCCACGGCACGCGCGAAGCTGAAAATTCGGAGCGTGCCGAAAGCCAGTTCCGATGGACCGTCGTCGCCTAGCGCCGCTTCAAAGGCGGACGCCATGCGGTAATGCGCACGTCGTAGACTCTTCACCGTAATACAAGCCTTGTTGTTTCACTCTCGTGCTCTCCAGACTCCCGGCAATGCGCGTCTAGATGTCTGAAGACGGTGCTGTAGGACCAGTCAAGTCTGCCGGTGGCATAAAATGGCTCAATCAGGATTTTCAGTCGCCTGGGTATTGTCCAATAAGGGCTCGAATCGTCTCAGAAAGGTTTGGGTAAACGAGTAGGGTCTGGACGGTAAGGCGTGCGCGCTGTCGTCGCCTTTCCGTCGCTCTTCCGTCCCCACGCTAGGCGAAGGGTGCAGGAGGCGGGCTTCTTTAGCATGGAAACCGGGTTACATGTAGATTCGAGTAGCCGGATAGCTGAGTTACAGACCGACTCGAAGTAGCCCTTGTGCCAATTCCAAGTCCTGGCTTACATTCGCGACAGCCTTTCGCTTCGCTTGCTTTCACCTTTCATCCTTTGAGTTTTCGTCTTCCAACTCGTCCCTTTCGCCTTCCACCTTCTGTCTTTCCCACTCGTCCACGTGTCCCCTTGTTCACCTGTCCACGTGTCCCTCCCCTTGTTCGCGTGTCCCCATGTCCACTCATCCACGTGTGCACACGTGTCTCACTGTGCGGACCTGCAGGGACATGTATGGCTTCACGCTCCAGAGCCAGTACACGGACATCTACAAGACGTATGCTCGTATCTACCAGGTGCGCCCCTGACGCCCCCACATGAGGTGAGTTGCCTTACCCCGGTCCGCTCAGCACACCCCAGAGCCAGTACACGGGCATCTACAAGACGTACGTCTCATCTACCAGGTGCGTTGTGAGGGGCCTCTGTTCTCACGCTCCAGGTGCGTTGTGCGTTGTGAGGAGGCCTAACCCGCTGCACCAGGAGAACACGCTCCAGAGCCAGCCAGCAAACGGACATTTGCAAGACATATGCTCGCATTTACCAGGTGTGCGTTGTGATGGGCTTTATTTGCTTGGTAGGAAATGCGTCTATCGCGCTCCTGAGCCAGCACGGGGATATCTACACACGATGCACTCTCGCATCGCTTCTACCAAATGCGTTTCGATGGGATTCTGCTCACTTGGGTTGCGAGGCAGTGCGTTTCCACCTGCTCCAATGCTGAAATGAAAAACACCACCACTCCACATACAGCCCAATCATGCATGCATCCCACCCACCCACCCACCTCACCCTACCTACCTCACCCAACCCCACTGCAACTCACCCCACTCCACACCACCCCCCACCCACCCCACCATGCCCCGTCCAGGAGGAGGAGCGGTCAGACCGATGGGACAAGTTTCAGTTTTGAAGGTCATACCTTTAACTACCAATCCCCACCCCGCCCTAATCCCCACCGAGCCCAATCCCCACCGAGCCCAATCCCCACCCCGCCCTAATCCCCACCGAGCCCAATCCCCACCCCACCCAACCCCACCCCGCCCTAACCCAACCGACCTCACCCCACCCCACACCACACCCCACCACGCCCCGTCCAGGTGGAGGAGGAGGAACGGTCAGACCGATGGGACAAGTTCTTGCAGCACTGCGACCTCTCCTTCCACGAACCTTCCTCTTCCACCCGAACACCAGCAGCAGCAGAGGCAGAGACAGCAGGAGATGCGTCTGTTTCTGCTTCCCAAGCGGGGAGGGGAGAAGGAGAGGGGGTAGAGGGAGAAGGAGGAGGAGAAGGAGAGGGGGTAGAGGGAGAAGGAGGAGGAGGAGAGGGGGAGAGAAGGAAAGGAGCAGCAGCAGAAGGTGGGGTAAAAGGAGTAGAAAGAGGAGTAGAAAGAGGAGTAGAAAGAGAAGGGGGAGGTGGAGAAGGGGCAACAGCAGGAGGGGGGGATTGGCCGTTAGACAGTCCCGCTTCAGCCCCCACCACCCCTGGAAACTTCCAGGAAGTGAGGCTGGCAGGCGTGGAGTTGACTGTAGACCCTGTGCTTAGAAGGGGGTCTGGGGGAGATGCGAGGTTCAGAGAGCAGTTTCGGGAGGAGCTTGTGATTATAGAGAAGGTGCTTAAAGGGAGAAAGCTGTGGAGGAGGAGAGGAGGGGAAGGGGGCGGGAAGGAGGGGAGTGCGGTCGGTGAGGGTTTGAGTAGGGGTGATAATGCTGCTGGTTCTGGTGCTGGTGGTGCTGTAGCGGTTGTGGATAGTCATGGAGAGAAAGCAAGTGTGGAAGGAGATGCGGGAAGTGTGAGCATAAGTGTGAGTGGAAGTGAGAGTGTGATTGGGAGAGAGAGTGATAGGGAGAGTGAGGGTGGGGGACCAGGAAATGAGGGACAGGTTGATGATCAAGCAAAGGAAGGGTCTGAGGAGGCACAGAGTTCTGGTATGGTCTCTAGTGCGATACAGAGCGGTGTAGATAAGGGAGAGGCGGAGGGAGGCAATGATGCTACAGAAGGAAAGGGAGAAACCCACAATGCTGTGGCTGATAAGGAGGCTTCTTGTAAGGAGGATGTTGGTAAGGAGAATGCTTTAAAGGAGACAGAGAGTGGGGGCAAAGAGGGGGGAGGCAAGGCTGTTTCCAGTATAGGAGCAGCGGATGGGAAGACTGGAGACGAAGGGAAAGAGGGTCTGAAGGCGGCTGAAGAGAAGAAGTTGCAAGATGGTGAGGAGGGTGGTGAGGAGGGTGGTGAGGAGGGTGGTGAGGAGGGTGGTGAGGAGGGTGGTGAGGAGGGTGGTGAGGAGGGTGGTGAGGAGGGTGGGGGAAAGAAGACATCTGTGGAAGGTGGTGAGGGTGGTGAGGGTGGCGCGAAGGTGGCGAGTGGATTGGAGGGAGAAACCAAGGTTGAGGTTAAGGGTAAGGGTTCAAAACCGAAAGCAGAGGAGGAAGAGGAGGAGGAGGAGGAGGAGGAGGAGGAGGAGGAGGAAGAGGAGGAAGAGGAGGAAGAGGAGGAAGAGGAAGAGGAGGAAGAGGAGGAAGAGGAAGAAGAAGAGGAGGAAGAGGAAGAAGAAGAGGAAGAGGAGGAGGAAGAAGAATACGAGGAGGTGGAGGAAGAGGAGGAGGAGGAGGAGGAGGAAGAAGAAGAAGAGGAGGATGAGGAGGAAGAGGAGGAGGAAGAAGAAGAGGAGGAAGAGGAAGAAGAAGAGGAGGAGGAAGAGGAAGAGGAGGAGGAAGAGGAAGAGGAGGAGGAAGAAGAGGAGGAAGAGCAGAAAAAAACAAAGGAAGCAGGAAAAACAGGGGATGGGAAGGAGATTGAGGAAAGCAACAAAACCGCAGCCTCAGCTGCAAAGGATAGCTCCTCTGGAAGTCCCTCTGTGGATAAAACAGGAGACAAGTCAGGAAGCAAGTCAGGAAGCAAGGCAGGAGACAAGTTGGAAGATCTGAAAGGGGAGAAAGAGGAGAAGGAACCTGCTACAACGCAACCGAAACCAGATGGCCCAGCAGCAGCAGCAGCAGCAGCAGAAGCTGGGCAACAGAAAGAGCCGAGTAGCCCATCCAAAGCTCCCAAGCTATCAAAGCTGGCGAGTGTTTTGTCTCCTGCTGCCACGGCCGCTGCTGTGGAGGCGCAGAAAGAAGCAGCAGAGGCGGCTGCTGCTCTAGAAGCTGTGGCGAATAAGACACTGAAAGCTGCGAGGGAGGCACAGGGGGGTGCAGGAGGGGTGGAGGGAGCAGGGGTGGAGGGAGCAGGGGTGGAGGCACAGAGAGAAGCAGCAGAGGCGGCTGCTGCTCTTGAAGCCGTGGCGAATAGGACACTCAGAGCTGCGAGGGAGGCACAGGGGGGTGGGGGAGGGGGAGGAGAGGAAGGGGGAGTGAGGTTGGGAGCAAAGGACGTGCGAGTAACAGAGGGCGACGGGGGAGAGAAAGGGGGAGAGGGGAAGGTTGATGGAGGGGAGGAGAAGGGGAAGGGGGAAGTTATGGAGGGGGAGGGGAGGGGCCAGCAGGGAAAGCAGGAAGGCACGGAGAGGAGTGGCGGTGAGAAGGAAGGAGATGAAACGGTGGGGAGGAAGCAGCAGCAAGGAGATGCAGAGGGGAATGGGAGAGAGGCGGAGGGGGGTGTGGGAGATTCGAAGGGGGATGGGAGAGATGCAGAGGGGGGTGGGGGAGAGGCCGAAGGGAAGGGGAGTGCGATGCGGCAGGCGTTCAACACAGCAGGGTTCCCGATGCTGGGGAGAGTGCTGTGGGGGCGAGAGCTGCACTCGCTGGTGATGGGCGGCGTACCCATGAACCTGAGAGGCGAGGTGAGCGTGTGGACGGGACAGTAGAGTGGTGAGTGAGAGGACGGATGGGAGGATGGGTTTGAGGCGAGAGGTGTTGTAATTTCATATTCTCTCTTCCAACAAGAGGTGGGTGCATCTCCAGTCATGTAGGCATGTTCCCCTGCAGCTCCAGTCATGTAGGCATGTTCCCCTGCAGCTCCAGTCATGTAGGCATGTTCCCCTGCAGCTCCAGTCATGTAGGCATGTTCCCCTGCAGCTCCAGTCATGTAGGCATGTTCATGGCAGCTGCACTCGCTGGTGATGGGCGGCGTGCCCCTGCACCTGCGAGGCGAGGTGAGTGCGTGGACAAGAGGGGTGAGGGAGGGGTGTCCCTTGAGCCATGTACACTCGCACATGGGGGAGGGAGCCGTGATCACAGTGGGGGCGAGAGATGCACTCGCTGATGGCGAGGTGGGGGCGTGCCCATGAATGAACCTGCGAGGTGAGGTGAGTGAGAAAGAAGGACAGGAGGATGGGGTTGATGGGAGGATGGGGTTGATGGGAGGATGGGGTTGATGGGAGGATGGGGTTGATGGGAGGATGGGGTTGATGGGAGGATGGGGTTGATGGGAGGATGGGGTTGATGGGAGGATGGGGTTGATGGGAGGATGGGGTTGATGGGAGGATGGGGTTGATGGGAGGATGGGGTTGATGGGAGGATGGGGTTGATGGGAGGATGGGGTTGATGGGAGCGGCAGGTGCAGCTTCAGCCAGGTAGGCATGATCAATGCAGCTGCACTCTCTCGTGATTGGCGGCGTACGTACGCATGACCCTGAGAGGTGAGGTGAGGTGAGGTGAGGTGAGGTGAGGTGAGTGGGTGGGCTGAAGGGCGAGGTGAGCATCCGGACAGGAGAGAAGAGTGGGTGAGAGTGGGCTAGATGGGCGAGGTGGGTGCAGTGCAGGCATGAACTCTGTCAACTCCTGTGAACCCCTGTCAACCCCTGTGAACCCCTGTCAACCCTTGTGAACCCCTGTCAACCCCCGTGAACCCCCGTGAATCTGTGAATGCGACTTTGCCTGCAGGTGTGGCAGATATTTGTGGGCACCAAGGCGAGGCGGCGAGCAGGGCTGTATGACGCGCTGCTGGAGGAGGCACACCGGGAGGACGACCTGTGCCCCAACAGCACCCTCGCTGACATCTACGCTCGCATTCGTGCCAAAGACGTGCACAACTCGTGGGCCGTGCAGATTGAAAAGGTGAGGGAGGGCTGGGGTCCTGGGGGTGGAGGGAGGGTTGATTGATGGGCATGTGGGAGGGGGAGGAGGAGGCACACGGGGAGGGGAGGACGACCTGTGCCCCAACAGCACCCTTGCTGACATCTACGCTCGCATCCGCGCTAAGGACGTGCACACCTCGTGGGCCGTGCAGATTGAAAAGGTGTGAGGAGGAGGGGGAGGGGATTGAGCAGCAGGGGTTGATGTGCTTGAGAGGGATTCGAGGTGCCAAAGATGTGCACAACTCATGGGCCGTGCAGATTGAAAACGCGCTAAAGAAGTTTGCCCCCTGCTTTCCGTCTCGCCAACTACCAGGACCTTCCGCGTACCTTCCCCGGGCACCCAGCGCTGGACTCCATTGGGCGGGACTCCCTGCGCCGCTTGCTGACGGCGTATGCACGGAAGAACAAGGACGTGGGATACTGTCAGGTGGGTGTGTGCTACCTAGTAACCTGGTAGTAGCTATGCTGTTTGTGAAGGTTTGAAAAAGAATGATTAGTTTCATTAGAGAGGAGAACAAGCATACATGGGTTTGGAAGAGAAGGTTGGAAGGGAAAAGGAGGGAGGTGGGATTGGGGGAGTGGGCCAACCTATGGCCCATTGGGTTGGGTTGACCACACTTTGGGAAGTGGGGCAACCTATGGCCCAATGGGTTGGGTTGGCCTCACTTTGTAAAGTGGGGTACCCTATGGCCCATAGGGTTGCATTTGGGGGCTCCACTACAATTGGGTTGGATTGGCACCCCAAAATGCAAGACTACACCCAAAGTTGGGTGTAGTCCCAACCCAACCGTACACCACAATTGGTGTACAGTCACAAGTGTTAGCATGCTAGAACATAGGAATTCTAACACTGTTAAGTAGACCTGTTAACCTAGTGATTTGGTATAAATAAAAAAGGTTAACAGGTAACTCACTAATCAATAATTTTGGTAAAAGGTTAAGTTGGTAACATCTCCTCTCTCCCGCCCACATGAACACATGATAGGGCATGAACTTTTGAGTCGACTCAAACATCTCCTCTCTCCCGCCCACATGAACACATCACAGGGAATGAACTTCCTTGGTGGGCTGCTGCTTCTGCTCATGCCGGAAGAAAACGCCTTCTGGTGAGAGCGAGTGGAGTGGACGATTTTATATGAGCAGTTCCCTGTGTTGCCATCCTATTGCCTGGCTTTGAAAAAATGCAGGGCACTCTTCCGATTGATTTGATAGGGAGTGCGCCTGTTTTGTGATGATTGGTATGGAGCTGCAACTGCATGAAACCGCTTTGATCTGCCTTGAACTGCCCTGAACCATCTAAACAAAGCCACATGGGAGAGGACTACACTAGGCCTGAGCAACGGGTCAGGTCGGATCAGGTCGAGTCGTGTCGACCCAATCCAACCCTATACCCAGCCCAGCTCCCTGGGTTGATCGGCTGGGTGTGATGGTGGGCTCCATCACACGAGGTATACCCAGCCCGACCCGACCCGACCCGACCCTCGGGTCAAGAGATTTGCCAGTGGGTCGATCGACCCGACCCGACCCCTTTTTAGCGGGTCATGTCGGGCAAAATTTCAGGCCGACCGGATCCGACCCGACCTGGCCTAAGCAAAACCGGCAAAAACAATCGTTAGCGACTGTTGGAGTCATGATGCCTGGCAATCATCTTTATCCCCTCTCTGTTTTGCCAACAATTTCTGAGGCACCTCAATAATCGTGTCAAAGTCAAGCATTCCTTTTACCCCCCTGTTATGCTGACGACTAGTTGCTTTGCTATCCTATCATATCATATCATATCATATCATATCATATCATATCATATCATGCATGGCTGTGCTGCCGCCACGCACCATGATTCATCAGGACCCTGACAGGGATTGTGGATGACTATTTGAAGGGCTACTACTCCCACAACATGATCGAAGCTCAGGTGAGGTTCAGGTGAGGTTCAGGTGAGACTCAGGTGAGACTCAGGTGAGACTCAGGTGAGACTCAGGTGAGACTCAGGTGAGACTCAGGTGAGACTCAGGTGAGACTCAGGTGAGACTCAGGTGAGACTCAGGTGAGACTCAGGTGAGACTCAGGTGAGACTCAGGTGAGACTCAGGTGAGACTCAGGTGAGACTCAGGTGAGACTCAGGTGAGACTCAGGTGAGGTTCAGGTGAGGTTCAGGTGAGGTTCAGGTGCCAATCAGATTAGGTGCCTTTGATGTAATCTCAAAAGGACCCGGACAGCAGTCGCGGACAATTCTCGGAGGGGCCACTACCGTCTACTCCCCCATAGCATGATCGAAGCTTAGGTGAGGTTAGGTGAGGCTCAGGTGAAGCTCAGGTGAGGCCCAGGTGAGGCTGTTAGAGTTGATTGTGTCATGCGGAGTCAGCAGGTGTTGAGACCTTGAGGCGCCTGACTAGGGCTCAATGTGAGCTATCTGTGTGATGTGAACCATTGAACCATTGAACTCTTGTAACTTGTCCCCATCCAGCTCATGCATGGTATTGGTGGGCCCCAACCCAATGGGAAAGTGCCGATGCTCTGTCAAAACGATTTGTTTCAGGTGGGATGGCAACGCCAGAAAGATTCATTGTTTGTTTGTATTTGTCCTGTTTGTATGGGTGCTTACGCTCGTGCACATGCATGCATGAGCGAGTGTGCTTTGCGTTTCATGCTTGGAACTCTTGTAACTTGTCTCTCCTTCGCCCGCTCCCAACCCAACAGGTGGACCAGCTGGTGTTTGAAGACCTCGTGAGGCAAAACTTCCCTCGACTTGGTGAGACTGGCTTGGCCTGGCATGTGTGTGGGTGGGTGTACGTGCGTGTATGTTCCCCATCGCTCGCCCGCGCACAACAGGTGGACCAGCTGGTGTTTGAAGGCATTGTGAGACAAAACTTCCCTCGACTTGGTGAGGCTGGCTTCTCATGTTCCTTTCTCCATGCCTGGCTTGGTCTCGTGCATTAGGAAAAGAATGATTTTTTAGGCGCCTCAAAGAATGGGTGTGCAGAAACCCTAATTCAAACCCACGTTCTCCGCTCTGCTTCATGAACCCCTTTCTTCTAGCGACCCGTTTTGAGATAGCAGCTGCCACGGACTGGACCACATTGGCCCCTGGTTGGTTCCTCACCCTCTCCCTCCCTCTTCCAATCTCCTATTTTTGCCACACGCGCCTATCCCCCTTTGTGCTACATCCCTCTCCATTTCTTCGCTCCCTATCCTCCATCAATGTCGCGCCATCTCCAGCAACGCACTTTGAGAACATGGGTTGCAGCTATCATGGATCACTGGCCCCTGGTTCCTCCTCACGCTCTCTTTCCCGCCTACCCTTCCCTTTGCCGCGTCACTCTCCTATCCCTCTCCCTCACTCTCCTACCCTCTCCTACCCTCTCCATTGTTGCATCACTGCAGCAACGCACTTTGAGAACATGGGGGTGCAGCTGTCGTGGATCACTGGCCCCTGGTTCCTCTCCCTCTTCATCAACGTGTTTCCATGGGAAAGCGGTGAGACGAGTTGTTCTAAAATGTCTCAAGACTGAACCTCTGTTTGTCGGTTTTTTCCCTAGGAAGGAATACTGAGTGAATGGTTGATTTTTCAGATCCTTCATTTCTGAGAACTCTCGCATGTGAATCCAGTATTGTGCATTCATATAGTGTTTTCAGAACACTCTAAGCTGTAGCACCGCTGTGTGTGTGTGTGCCACTCATACGCCAAATGCATCTGCGGATCTTCTTATCATCCAACTATGTCAAATGTGTCAACAGCAATAAACCCAAAACGTAGATTCCGAACAACACTCCTTGACTGCTCTCTATCCCCCCCCCCCTTTTCCCTCCCTTCACCTCCTTCCTTGCTCCCGTCCATTTCCGTTCCTTCTTCCCCCCCAAATCCTGCCTTCCCATGCCACTGCCTCCCCCTACCGACCCAACCTTTCCCTGAGATCCCCAACACGATATGCAACATATATATGCACCGACCTTTTCCACCCTCTCTTCACCCTTCTCCCCTTCCCACTTCTCTCTCCGTCGCGTGTTTTGTGGGACGTGATGGCGTTGCAGATACCAGGCACACAGCAACATACATCCTCCCTCCCCACCCTCTCTCTTCACCCTCCCCCTGTCCCCTCGCAGTGGTGCGCGGGTGGGACGTGATGCTGTTTGAGGGCAAGAACTAGAGATGCACACAGGAACATGTATAAACCCCACTCTCTTCACCAAATCCCCTCCCCCACCCGCAGTGCCGCGTGTGTGGGATGTGATGTTGTTTGAGGGCATGCATTAGAAACAAGCACCCCACTCTCTTCACTCTCTTCTCCCCCTTCCCCCCCCCCCAACTTCTCAGTGCTGCGTGTGTGGGATGTGATGCTGTTTGAGGGCAGTCGCTGCATGCTCTTCCGAGCGTGCCTCGCACTTCTCGAGCAGCACTGTGAGTGATCAGTCATGGTTGGGGGTTCAGAGGGCTTATGTCAACTTTTGAGACGTCTCAAAAGGCGTGCCTCGCGCTTCTCGAGCAGCACTGTGAGTGATCACTTCAGCAATTCTTCCCTTCCCTTCGCCTCTCTTCTCCCTCATTGCTGTTTTCCTTGGATCGCATTTGCGCTTCAAGCAGCAAGGTGCAGCATGGCACCCTTCGTCAAGCTTATGCTCGTCTTTTGTCATCTTGCTCAACCATGGCCCTCCACTCAACTTGTTCATCCCTTGCAATAGACACACAATTTCAGAGCTATCTCTCATCGTGTGCATATAAGAGGCCAAAACGAGGCTTGAGCTAAGCAAGACTGGCTGGCGGCGTCCTCTTGCTGATCCATATCCCCTCCCCCCTTCCGATGCCGATGTTCCCATCTCCGTCCTTCCGTCCCCTCCTTCCTCATCTGCTGGAGCTTTCTTTGCTGATGGAGCTGACTGACTCATGTGAGCAGGGCGAGCACATGTCGACCCTCATCCGCTCATGTGAGCAGGGCGAGCACTTGTCGACCCTCATCCGCTCTCCCTTCACTCTCTGCCCTCCCTCCACTTCCCTTCACCTCTCTCTCCCTTGCACAGCCTTTCTACTGATGGAGCCCACTGAAACAGGCGAGCACATGTCCACCCTCCAGCGCATAGCAGCATCGGCCTTTGATGCCACTCATCCTTCCCTGCCCCCTTCCCTGCCCCCTTCCCTGCCCCCTTCCCTGCCCCCTTCCCTGCCCCCTTCCCTGCCCCCTTCCCTGCCCCCTTCCCTGCCCCCTTCCCTGCCCCCTTCCCTGCCCCCTTCCCTGCCCCCTTCCCTGCCCCCTTCCCTGCCCCCTTCCCTGCCCCCTTCCCTGCCCCCTTCCCTGCCCCCTTCTCTGCCCCCTTCCCTGCCCCCTCTCCCTTTCTCCTTGCACAGCCTTCCTATTGATGGAAATCACTGAGACGGGTGAGCTCATGTCCACCCTGCTGAGCTCGGCAGCATCGGCCTTTGATGCCAGTCAGCTGGTACTGAACGCTTGTGTGGGGTACATGGCTGTGGACGAGGCGTTATTGGAGGTGAGAATGGGTGCGGTGCGGTGCGGTGCATGGGTGCGTGTGCGTGGTGGTGGGTGCAGGAGGACCGTACCATACCGGTCGGAGTAATTCTAGAGAAAAACCTTAAAATATGTTTTAGAGGTGAGGTAATGGCCGCAGGTGAGGTAAGGTAACGGAGGTGAGGTAAGGTAACGGAGGTGAGGTAACGGAGGTGAGGTAAGGTAACGGAGGTGAGGTAACGGAGGTGAGGTAACGGACGCAGTATTGGGAGGTGGGTGGGGAAGACGTGGTGCTTTGAGACCTGAGGTGAACTTCCGAGTCTCAACTCGAAACGCGTTTTCATCTGAGGTGACGTTTGACGAGGTGACTTTTGAGTCGACTCAAGGTGACTTTTGAGTCGACTCAAGGTGACTTTTGAGTTGACTCAAAAGTTGCCTCGTTTTCAGACTGGCAGAGATATTGTCATGTCATCTGAGGTGACGTTTGACTCGACTCAGCTCAACAGACACCTAGTGTGAGTGAGTGAGGTCTCAGGGCTTTTGAGGCTGCTCAAGAAGTCGTCAATTAACTCGCTCTTTTTGAGGCGTCTCCACCTGTTGCAACAATCTTCCGACTTCCAACCCTTCCCCTTCCCCCGGCCCTGAGGCAGAAGCACCGGCCAGCCATCATGTGTCTTCCGGAGTGGAGGAGAGGCAGGTCGCCCTGCAGCACTGCCTGAGTGGCAAGTCACACACACAACAACAACGGGTTTCCTTAATCCGTTCCTCCCTCTCCCCTCTCGTTTCCTCCCCACGGCAGGCCCTGAGGCAGAAGCACCGGCCGGCCATAATGAGGCGGCTGGAGGAGAGGCAGGTGGCACTGCAGCGCTACCAGAGCGGCAAGTCAGAGCGCCTCAAGGCGGAGGCTGCTGCTATCTTTGAGCGCATGTCCCTCCACCCCACTGCTGACGGCCGCCCTGTCACCACCAACTCGCTTGACGACTCCATCCTCCCCTCCCCTTCTGCTGTTGCCGCCTCTGGATCTGGTCCGCTGCTGGATCCGCCGTCTCTGCTCCTGCCACCCTCTACTGACAGCCTCGTTACTAACAATCTTCTCTCTAATAGCAAGAGCGGTAACAGTAGGAATAGTCAACTGCCGCCTCTGCCCACCCAGGGGCGTCAGAAGGGGGCTTTTCAGGAAGGCTCCCAGGCAGTCCCAGCGGCCAATCAGCTCCCGCCACCTGTCCAATTTAAGCCTGGAGCGAGGCTGTTTCCCCTCCCCCCCAGCCCTCCACTCGCCCGGTCCTCCTCCCTGTCAAGGCTCCACGTGTCAGCTCTCCATAGGCCCGTTTGGCACCGCTTTGGCATGCACTTAGGGTGCAGCCCTGCTGCCAGGAACATGGTGGCGCTTTTAGCTAAGCAAATGGAGGAGGAGCACACGCAGCCTCGGGGGCCGCCGAAGCTGTCGCTGCCGAACCGAGTGGCTCGGGCAGTGGCTGTGCTGCTGGAAGCAGCAGGGGTGGATGGTGGGAGAGAGATGAAGGATGGGAGGGCGGGTGTGAATGGTGGTCTGGATATGCCCATGGATGGATCCTCCTGGCCTGATGTGAATGGATGGCCGATATCCACCACCACCGTCTCCTCCGTGTCTTCAGCAAGCATGCTAGCAGGGAGACTAGCAGGGGCAGCAGGTTCGGTCTCCTTCTCCTCCGTGTCTCTCGCCCCATGGCCTGACCACCGCCGCTCGTCCTCCTCTCACGACCTTGCTGCTCTCAACCGCAGCCCCGCCTCTCCCCCCATCCCGCTCCCTGCGAACGGTGTTAACGGTGCCTCTGCTGATGCTGGTGCTACTGGCGATGATGGTGGTGCTCATGACGAGAGTTGCTCCAGAGAGGGAGCAGGTGCAGCAGCGGTGGTGGAACCAGGAGTGGCAGGGGGGGAAGCGGGAGCTGGGGGAGCAGGGGGTGCAGGGGGATCAGGGGGAGTAGGGGGAGCAACAGCAGCTGTACCATCAGCTGCTGCTGCATGGCGCTGGTCCGGATGGGGTCAGGCAGGGTCTCTGTTCGGTGGAGGAGGAGGAGGGGCAACATCCGCTGCTGCTGCCGCTGCTGCTGCTGCAGCTGCAGGAGAGGCGGACGGGCTGGCGGGGGAAGGGGAGGGGCAGGTTGGGGACGGTGCAGAGCTGTTGAAGAGGGATATGACTGCTATGTTGGACCTGCAAGCACAGGTTAGTGTGGGCTGCACAGCACATGCACCTGATGGATCCAGCAGGTGGATTACAGGTGGGTTCCAGGGCAGGTGGGTTTCAGGGCAGGTGGGTTTCAGGGCAGGTGGGTTCAAGGGCAGGTGGGTTTCAGGGCATGGAGTGTGTTCACTCTGCATGATTGCAACATCTTTATCTCCCTCCTTCCTTTCTTCCTCCCCCTCCATCCCCTCTTTCCCCTCCTCCCCCTCCATCCCCTCTTTCCCCTCCTTTCCCTCCATCCCCTCTTTCCCCTCCTTTCCCTCTATCCCCTCGTTCCCCTCCTTTCCCTCCATCCCTTCTTCCCTCTCCTTTCCCTCCATCCCCTCTTCCCTCTCCTTTCCCTCCATCCCCTCTTCCCTCTCCTTTCCCTCCATCCCCTCTTTCCCGTCCCCTCCCTTCCCTTCCTCCTGCCAGGTGACGTGGTTAAAGGAGCAGCTGGTGCTCACTCTGGAGAGCTAAAAGTGGTGCTCATTCCCTCTCGTCCCTCCCTGCCCTCCCCTCCCTCTCATCTCACTTCACCCTCCCTCCCCTGCCTCCCCTCACTGTCATCCCTCCTGCCAGGTGGCGTGGTTAAAGGAGCAGCTGGTGTTCACTCTGGAGAGCCACCACGAGTCACAGACGCGGTGAGTGCACAGCTGTTAGAAATTGACAGCAGTGAGAATCGATCCATGGATTTTTCAGATGACTGACAGATGTTGAATACGAGCAGCTGTTGTTCACTGCCACGAGTCACAGACGCGGTGAGCGCACAGCTGTTAGAAATTGACAGCAGTGAGAATCGATCCATGGATTTCTCATATGACTGACAGAAGGTTGAATATGAACAGCTGGTGTTCATTCTGGAGAGCCACCACGAGTCATAGCAGCAGCAGCTATGTTGACAGCAGCGAGAATCGATCCTTGGACTACTAAAATACTAGGCGGAGGTTGAATTCGAGCAGCTGATGTTCACCCCAAGGAGCCATCACGCACGAGTCACAGCAGCGGTGAGAAGGAAGTGTGATGGCTTTCTGACAGCTGTCAGAAGAATCGATTTAATTCAATGGTGGTGTATATTGAAATGAATGGCCACGTTTGTGTTGTGGAACAATGTTGACAGCAGTGAGAGTCGATCCATGGACCTCTCAAAAGGTCAATGGAGGGTTGAACACGAGCAGCTGGTCTTCACAAGAAGGTCACCACGAGCGTCATTCTTAGCAGTCATGAGTGAGAAGGTCACCACGAGCGTCATTCTTAGCAGTCATGAGTGAGAAGTTCACCACGAGCGTCATTCTTAGCAGTCATGAGTGAGAATCATTCAACGCTATAGTGAGAAGTGAACCCAGCATGGGCAGGTTCACTTGAATTGAACATGACGCGAGACGATTCAATTGTGACGATTGCCCCATTGGTAAGAATTTATTGTAAATAGTGATCCCGACACCACAAGTGCGATACGCCTTTGATAACAGGGGGTGTTCCCAGTGGTAGTGTGTGCAGCGGTGGATGACGTCACCATGCCACTCTGTGTGTCTCTGTGTATGCACAGGGTGGAGGCTCTTCAAACAGCCATGGTGGAAATGGCTCAGAGAGACACACACATGCAGCTCACAGTGAAGGTGGGTTGGACGCACGTACAAACTGTCTTCTTCAGATTCTCTCTGTTCTATCAGTTTTTCTCAATAATATCCATATCTGCTTTGTTTCTCTCTGTGCTAACAAATCTGCTTCATTCCATTTTCTCTCTTAATTCTATCAAATGTCCATATCAGATACGCCCTGTGCTGAATACTCGCTAACAAATCTCCTCAATTAAATCTGCTCCATCAACGCTTCTAAATCCTGCCCTCACCCATAATGCTCATTTCACTCACACTATACCTCTACCTAGCTGGCAGGTAGAGCAACTGAGCAACGAGGTGGAAGTGTTTCGGGGGGAGCTACTGCCCCCCACTCGCCCTTCCATTCCTTTCTGTCCCTTACCCTCCGTGTCCCCCCTCGCGTCCCCCCCCATCCCTCTACCCCGCAGGTGGAGCAAATGACGAACGAGGTGGAAGTGCTTCGGAGAGAGCTGTCGCAGCAGCAGCAGCGGGCAGCAGTGGTGCTGGAGCAAGCGGTCATGGACAAGCAGGTGGGATGAATGGATGGCACAGTGCACACTGTTTCGTTTTGCACCTTAAAACAAGTACAAGAGTAGCCTGTAAGGGACAACCAGATGGCATGGCAGTAGCAGCGGGCAGCAGTGGTGCTGGAGCAAGCGGTCATGGACAAGCAGGTGGGATGAATAACGTGTTTGTTTTTGTATGTACTCGATGTCAAGAGAACAGGGCGAGCAGGCTGTATTGCAGCAGCAGCGGGCAGCAGTGGTGCTCAAGCAAGCTCTTATGGGCAAGTAGGTGGGTGGGTGGGATGAATGAAGTTTTGAGACGTCTCAAAACTAGACGTCTCAAAATTTGAGACGTCTCAAAACTGGGTGGGTGGGATGAATGAAGTTTTGAGACGTCTCAAAACTAGACGTCTCAAAATTTGAGACGTCTCAAAACTGGGTGGGTGGGATGAAGAGCTTTCTGCTGTGTACTCTGTATAATACAGACTGTAATGATTGAGTATAAGAGCAGGCTGCAATGGATAAAAGTATCACGGCAGCAGATTGCAGTAGTGGTGCCGGAGCAAGCTGTCATGGATGACCGGTGTATTTGACTATAATTTACTCTGATTGATTTCCATTGAATTTCACCTCCTCATCTCATAAAATTAGGATGGGATGCAGGGAGAACTGAAAGCACTGCTGCCGAGGGCATTGGTTGGCTCTCCTTTGCTTGACTACGTTCTGGTTATTCTGTATTGACTTTTGTTGAATTGTGTGGACTTTCACCACCTCATTTCATCAGAATTTCACCATCTCATTTCATCAGATTGAGAGGCAGCGAGAGCTGAACGAGGACGATGCTTGGCTCTAGATTGACTCGCGTACTTTTGAGTCGACTCAAAAGTCACCTCGATATACTCATTCGGCTAATGTTGACTGCCTTTGGTTGGCTTTCACTACCTCATTCGATCAGGCTGATTTGCAGGGGGAGCTGAACGAACTGCTGCTGAGGGCATTGGCGTCAAATGAGGAGAAGATGAGGCGGGAGATGGAGGGGCGGCGATAAGATTTGATATTGAGTTTCTACACCATTCTTGCACCCTTGCAGATTGATATTCAGAGGGAGCTGAATGCACTGCCGAGGGCGTTGGCATCGAGGGAGGGGAAGATGCAACACGAGGTGGAGGGGCTGAACGACGGGATGGAAAGAGTGTGGTTGACTTGCGTTGACTCGCATTGACCTGGGTGACTCAAGTGCTTAGCATCCCACTCCCCCTCGCAGATTGAGATGCAGAGGGAGCTGAATGCGCTGCTGAGGGCATTGGCGTCAAAGGAGGAGAAGATGCGGCGGGATGTGGAGGGGCTACATGATAGGGTGGAGGACAAGGAGATGGAGATAGAGAGACTCAAGAGGGTGAGTGCGGGTGTGTGAAACTGTGTGAGAGAGACTCAAGAGGGTGAGTGCGGGTGTGTGAAACTGTGTGAGAGAGACTCAAGAGGGTGAGTGCGGGTGTGTGTAACTGTGTGAGAGAGACTCAAGAGGGTGAGTGCGGGTGTGTGTAACTGTGTGAGAGAGACTCAAGAGGGTGAGTGCGGGTGTGTGTAACTGTGTGAGAGAGACTCAAGAGGGTGAGTGCGGGTGTGTGTAACTGTGTGAGAGAGACTCAAGAGGGTGAGTGCGGGTGTGTGTAACTGTGTGAGAGAGACTCAAGAGGGTGAGTGCGGGTGTGTGAAACTGTGTGAGAGAGACTCAAGAGGGTGAGTGCGGGTGTGTGTAACTGTGTGAGAGAGACTCAAGAGGGTGAGTGCGGGTGTGTGTAACTGTGTGAGAGAGACTCAAGAGGGTGAGTGCGGGTGTGTGTAACTGTGTGAGAGAGACTCAAGAGGGTGAGTGCGGGTGTGTGAAACTGTGTGAGAGAGACTCAAGAGGGTGAGTGCGGGTGTGTGAAACTGTGTGAGAGAGACTCAAGAGGGTGAGTGCGGGTGTGTGTAACTGTGTGAGAGAGACTCAAGAGGGTGAGTGCGGGTGTGTGTAACTGTGTGAGAGAGACTCAAGAGGGTGAGTGCGGGTGTGTGAAACTGTGTGAGAGAGACTCAAGAGGGTGAGTGCGGGTGTGTGTAACTGTGTGAGAGAGACTCAAGAGGGTGAGTGCGGGTGTGTGTAACTGTGTGAGAGAGACTCAAGAGGGTGAGTGCGGGTGTGTGTAACTGTGTGAGAGAGACTCAAGAGGGTGAGTGCGGGTGTGTGTAACTGTGTGAGAGAGACTCAAGAGGGTGAGTGCGGGTGTGTGTAACTGTGTGAGAGAGACTCAAGAGGGTGAGTGCGGGTGTGTGTAACTGTGTGAGAGAGACTCAAGAGGGTGAGTGCGGGTGTGTGTAACTGTGTGAGAGAGACTCAAGAGGGTGAGTGCGGGTGTGTGTAACTGTGTGAGAGCGACTCAAGAGGGTGAGTGCGGGTGTGTGTAACTGTGTGAGAGCGACTCAAGAGGGTGAGTGCGGGTGTGTGTAACTGTGTGAGAGAGACTCAAGAGGGTGAGTGCGGGTGTGTGTAACTGTGTGAGAGAGACTCAAGAGGGTGAGTGCGGGTGTGTGAAACTGTGTGAGAGAGACTCAAGAGGGTGAGTGCGGGTGTGTGTAACTGTGTGAGAGAGACTCAAGAGGGTGAGTGCGGGTGTGTGTAACTGTGTGAGAGAGACTCAAGAGGGTGAGTGCGGGTGTGTGAAACTGTGTGAGAGAGACTCAAGAGGGTGAGTGCGGGTGTGTGTAACTGTGTGAGAGAGACTCAAGAGGGTGAGTGCGGGTGTGTGTAACTGTGTGAGAGAGACTCAAGAGGGTGAGTGCGGGTGTGTGTAACTGTGTGAGAGAGACTCAAGAGGGTGAGTGCGGGTGTGTGTAACTGTGTGAGAGAGACTCAAGAGGGTGAGTGCGGGTGTGTGTAACTGTGTGAGAGAGACTCAAGAGGGTGAGTGCGGGTGTGTGAAACTGTGTGAGAGAGACTCAAGAGGGTGAGTGCGGGTGTGTGTAACTGTGTGAGAGAGACTCAAGAGGGTGAGTGCGGGTGTGTGTAACTGTGTGAGAGAGACTCAAGAGGGTGAGTGCGGGTGTGTGTAACTGTGTGAGAGAGACTCAAGAGGGTGAGTGCGGGTGTGTGAAACTGTGTGAGAGAGACTCAAGAGGGTGAGTGCGGGTGTGTGAAACTGTGTGAGAGAGACTCAAGAGGGTGAGTGCGGGTGTGTGTAACTGTGTGAGAGAGACTCAAGAGGGTGAGTGCGGGTGTGTGTAACTGTGTGAGAGAGACTCAAGAGGGTGAGTGCGGGTGTGTGAAACTGTGTGAGAGAGACTCAAGAGGGTGAGTGCGGGTGTGTGTAACTGTGTGAGAGAGACTCAAGAGGGTGAGTGCGGGTGTGTGTAACTGTGTGAGAGAGACTCAAGAGGGTGAGTGCGGGTGTGTGTAACTGTGTGAGAGAGACTCAAGAGGGTGAGTGCGGGTGTGTGTAACTGTGTGAGAGAGACTCAAGAGGGTGAGTGCGGGTGTGTGTAACTGTGTGAGAGAGACTCAAGAGGGTGAGTGCGGGTGTGTGTAACTGTGTGAGAGAGACTCAAGAGGGTGAGTGCGGGTGTGTGTAACTGTGTGAGAGAGACTCAAGAGGGTGAGTGCGGGTGTGTGTAACTGTGTGAGAGCGACTCAAGAGGGTGAGTGCGGGTGTGTGTAACTGTGTGAGAGCGACTCAAGAGGGTGAGTGCGGGTGTGTGTAACTGTGTGAGAGAGACTCAAGAGGGTGAGTGCGGGTGTGTGTAACTGTGTGAGAGAGACTCAAGAGGGTGAGTGCGGGTGTGTGAAACTGTGTGAGAGAGACTCAAGAGGGTGAGTGCGGGTGTGTGTAACTGTGTGAGAGAGACTCAAGAGGGTGAGTGCGGGTGTGTGTAACTGTGTGAGAGAGACTCAAGAGGGTGAGTGCGGGTGTGTGAAACTGTGTGAGAGAGACTCAAGAGGGTGAGTGCGGGTGTGTGTAACTGTGTGAGAGAGACTCAAGAGGGTGAGTGCGGGTGTGTGTAACTGTGTGAGAGAGACTCAAGAGGGTGAGTGCGGGTGTGTGTAACTGTGTGAGAGAGACTCAAGAGGGTGAGTGCGGGTGTGTGTAACTGTGTGAGAGAGACTCAAGAGGGTGAGTGCGGGTGTGTGTAACTGTGTGAGAGAGACTCAAGAGGGTGAGTGCGGGTGTGTGTAACTGTGTGAGAGAGACTCAAGAGGGTGAGTGCGGGTGTGTGTAACTGTGTGAGAGAGACTCAAGAGGGTGAGTGCGGGTGTGTGAAACTGTGTGAGAGAGACTCAAGAGGGTGAGTGCGGGTGTGTGTAACTGTGTGAGAGAGACTCAAGAGGGTGAGTGCGGGTGTGTGTAACTGTGTGAGAGAGACTCAAGAGGGTGAGTGCGGGTGTGTGTAACTGTGTGAGAGAGACTCAAGAGGGTGAGTGCGGGTGTGTGTAACTGTGTGAGAGAGACTCAAGAGGGTGAGTGCGGGTGTGTGAAACTGTGTGAGAGAGACTCAAGAGGGTGAGTGCGGGTGTGTGTAACTGTGTGAGAGAGACTCAAGAGGGTGAGTGCGGGTGTGTGTAACTGTGTGAGAGAGACTCAAGAGGGTGAGTGCGGGTGTGTGTAACTGTGTGAGAGAGACTCAAGAGGGTGAGTGCGGGTGTGTGAAACTGTGTGAGAGAGACTCAAGAGGGTGAGTGCGGGTGTGTGTAACTGTGTGAGAGAGACTCAAGAGGGTGAGTGCGGGTGTGTGTAACTGTGTGAGAGAGACTCAAGAGGGTGAGTGCGGGTGTGTGAAACTGTGTGAGAGAGACTCAAGAGGGTGAGTGCGGGTGTGTGTAACTGTGTGAGAGAGACTCAAGAGGGTGAGTGCGGGTGTGTGTAACTGTGTGAGAGAGACTCAAGAGGGTGAGTGCGGGTGTGTGTAACTGTGTGAGAGAGACTCAAGAGGGTGAGTGCGGGTGTGTGAAACTGTGTGAGAGAGACTCAAGAGGGTGAGTGCGGGTGTGTGTAACTGTGTGAGAGAGACTCAAGAGGGTGAGTGCGGGTGTGTGTAACTGTGTGAGAGAGACTCAAGAGGGTGAGTGCGGGTGTGTGTAACTGTGTGAGAGAGACTCAAGAGGGTGAGTGCGGGTGTGTGAAACTGTGTGAGAGAGACTCAAGAGGGTGAGTGCGGGTGTGTGTAACTGTGTGAGAGAGACTCAAGAGGGTGAGTGCGGGTGTGTGTAACTGTGTGAGAGAGACTCAAGAGGGTGAGTGCGGGTGTGTGAAACTGTGTGAGAGAGACTCAAGAGGGTGAGTGCGGGTGTGTGTAACTGTGTGAGAGAGACTCAAGAGGGTGAGTGCGGGTGTGTGTAACTGTGTGAGAGAGACTCAAGAGGGTGAGTGCGGGTGTGTGTAACTGTGTGAGAGAGACTCAAGAGGGTGAGTGCGGGTGTGTGTAACTGTGTGAGAGAGACTCAAGAGGGTGAGTGCGGGTGTGTGTAACTGTGTGAGAGAGACTCAAGAGGGTGAGTGCGGGTGTGTGAAACTGTGTGAGAGAGACTCAAGAGGGTGAGTGCGGGTGTGTGTAACTGTGTGAGAGAGACTCAAGAGGGTGAGTGCGGGTGTGTGTAACTGTGTGAGAGAGACTCAAGAGGGTGAGTGCGGGTGTGTGAAACTGTGTGAGAGAGACTCAAGAGGGTGAGTGCGGGTGTGTGTAACTGTGTGAGAGAGACTCAAGAGGGTGAGTGCGGGTGTGTGTAACTGTGTGAGAGCGACTCAAGAGGGTGAGTGCGGGTGTGTGTAACTGTGTGAGAGCGACTCAAGAGGGTGAGTGCGGGTGTGTGTAACTGTGTGAGAGAGACTCAAGAGGGTGAGTGCGGGTGTGTGTAACTGTGTGAGAGAGACTCAAGAGGGTGAGTGCGGGTGTGTGTAACTGTGTGAGAGAGACTCAAGAGGGTGAGTGCGGGTGTGTGTAACTGTGTGAGAGAGACTCAAGAGGGTGAGTGCGGGTGTGTGTAACTGTGTGAGAGAGACTCAAGAGGGTGAGTGCGGGTGTGTGTAACTGTGTGAGAGAGACTCAAGAGGGTGAGTGCGGGTGTGTGTAACTGTGTGAGAGCGACTCAAGAGGGTGAGTGCGGGTGTGTGTAACTGTGTGAGAGAGACTCAAGAGGGTGAGTGCGGGTGTGTGTAACTGTGTGAGAGAGACTCAAGAGGGTGAGTGCGGGTGTGTGAAACTGTGTGAGAGAGACTCAAGAGGGTGAGTGCGGGTGTGTGTAACTGTGTGAGAGAGACTCAAGAGGGTGAGTGCGGGTGTGTGTAACTGTGTGAGAGAGACTCAAGAGGGTGAGTGCGGGTGTGTGAAACTGTGTGAGAGAGACTCAAGAGGGTGAGTGCGGGTGTGTGTAACTGTGTGAGAGAGACTCAAGAGGGTGAGTGCGGGTGTGTGTAACTGTGTGAGAGAGACTCAAGAGGGTGAGTGCGGGTGTGTGTAACTGTGTGAGAGAGACTCAAGAGGGTGAGTGCGGGTGTGTGTAACTGTGTGAGAGAGACTCAAGAGGGTGAGTGCGGGTGTGTGTAACTGTGTGAGAGAGACTCAAGAGGGTGAGTGCGGGTGTGTGTAACTGTGTGAGAGAGACTCAAGAGGGTGAGTGCGGGTGTGTGTAACTGTGTGAGAGAGACTCAAGAGGGTGAGTGCGGGTGTGTGTAACTGTGTGAGAGAGACTCAAGAGGGTGAGTGCGGGTGTGTGTAACTGTGTGAGAGAGACTCAAGAGGGTGAGTGCGGGTGTGTGAAACTGTGTGAGAGAGACTCAAGAGGGTGAGTGCGGGTGTGTGTAACTGTGTGAGAGAGACTCAAGAGGGTGAGTGCGGGTGTGTGTAACTGTGTGAGAGAGACTCAAGAGGGTGAGTGCGGGTGTGTGTAACTGTGTGAGAGAGACTCAAGAGGGTGAGTGCGGGTGTGTGTAACTGTGTGAGAGAGACTCAAGAGGGTGAGTGCGGGTGTGTGAAACTGTGTGAGAGAGACTCAAGAGGGTGAGTGCGGGTGTGTGTAACTGTGTGAGAGAGACTCAAGAGGGTGAGTGCGGGTGTGTGTAACTGTGTGAGAGAGACTCAAGAGGGTGAGTGCGGGTGTGTGTAACTGTGTGAGAGAGACTCAAGAGGGTGAGTGCGGGTGTGTGAAACTGTGTGAGAGAGACTCAAGAGGGTGAGTGCGGGTGTGTGTAACTGTGTGAGAGAGACTCAAGAGGGTGAGTGCGGGTGTGTGTAACTGTGTGAGAGAGACTCAAGAGGGTGAGTGCGGGTGTGTGAAACTGTGTGAGAGAGACTCAAGAGGGTGAGTGCGGGTGTGTGTAACTGTGTGAGAGAGACTCAAGAGGGTGAGTGCGGGTGTGTGTAACTGTGTGAGAGAGACTCAAGAGGGTGAGTGCGGGTGTGTGTAACTGTGTGAGAGAGACTCAAGAGGGTGAGTGCGGGTGTGTGTAACTGTGTGAGAGAGACTCAAGAGGGTGAGTGCGGGTGTGTGTAACTGTGTGAGAGAGACTCAAGAGGGTGAGTGCGGGTGTGTGTAACTGTGTGAGAGAGACTCAAGAGGGTGAGTGCGGGTGTGTGTAACTGTGTGAGAGAGACTCAAGAGGGTGAGTGCGGGTGTGTGTAACTGTGTGAGAGAGACTCAAGAGGGTGAGTGCGGGTGTGTGTAACTGTGTGAGAGAGACTCAAGAGGGTGAGTGCGGGTGTGTGTAACTGTGTGAGAGAGACTCAAGAGGGTGAGTGCGGGTGTGTGTAACTGTGTGAGAGAGACTCAAGAGGGTGAGTGCGGGTGTGTGTAACTGTGTGAGAGAGACTCAAGAGGGTGAGTGCGGGTGTGTGTAACTGTGTGAGAGAGACTCAAGAGGGTGAGTGCGGGTGTGTGTAACTGTGTGAGAGAGACTCAAGAGGGTGAGTGCGGGTGTGTGTAACTGTGTGAGAGAGACTCAAGAGGGTGAGTGCGGGTGTGTGTAACTGTGTGAGAGCGACTCAAGAGGGTGAGTGCGGGTGTGTGTAACTGTGTGAGAGAGACTCAAGAGGGTGAGTGCGGGTGTGTGTAACTGTGTGAGAGCGACTCAAGAGGGTGAGTGCGGGTGTGTGTAACTGTGTGAGAGAGACTCAAGAGGGTGAGTGCGGGTGTGTGTAACTGTGTGAGAGACACTCAAGAGGGTGAGTGCGGGTGTGTGTAACTGTGTGAGAGAGACTCAAGAGGGTGAGTGCGGGTGTGTGTAACTGTGTGAGAGAGACTCAAGAGGGTGAGTGCGGGTGTGTGTAACTGTGTGAGAGCGACTCAAGAGGGTGAGTGCGGGTGTGTGTAACTGTGTGAGAGCGACTCAAGAGGGTGAGTGCGGGTGTGTGTAACTGTGTGAGAGAGACTCAAGAGGGTGAGTGCGGGTGTGTGTAACTGTGTGAGAGCGACTCAAGAGGGTGAGTGCGGGTGTGTGTAACTGTGTGAGAGAGACTCAAGAGGGTGAGTGCGGGTGTGTGTAACTGTGTGAGAGAGACTCAAGAGGGTGAGTGCGGGTGTGTGTAACTGTGTGAGAGCGACTCAAGAGGGTGAGTGCGGGTGTGTGTAACTGTGTGAGAGAGACTCAAGAGGGTGAGTGCGGGTGTGTGTAACTGTGTGAGAGAGACTCAAGAGGGTGAGTGCGGGTGTGTGTAACTGTGTGAGAGAGACTCAAGAGGGTGAGTGCGGGTGTGTGTAACTGTGTGAGGGAGACTCAAGAGGGTGAGTGCGGGTGTGTGTAACTGTGTGAGAGCGACTCAAGAGGGTGAGTGCGGGTGTGTGTAACTGTGTGAGAGAGACTCAAGAGGGTGAGTGCGGGTGTGTGTAACTGTGTGAGAGAGACTCAAGAGGGTGAGTGCGGGTGTGTGTAACTGTGTGAGAGAGACTCAAGAGGGTGAGTGCGGGTGTGTGTAACTGTGTGAGAGCGACTCAAGAGGGTGAGTGCGGGTGTGTGTAACTGTGTGAGAGAGACTCAAGAGGGTGAGTGGGGGTGTGTGTAACTGTGTGAGAGCGACTCAAGAGGGTGAGTGCGGGTGTGTGTAACTGTGTGAGAGAGACTCAAGAGGGTGAGTGCGGGTGTGTGTAACTGTGTGAGAGAGACTCAAGAGGGTGACTGCGGGTGTGTGTAACTGTGTGAGAGAGACTCAAGAGGGTGAGTGCGGGTGTGTGTAACTGTGTGAGAGCGACTCAAGAGGGTGAGTGCGGGTGTGTGTAACTGTGTGAGAGAGACTCAAGAGGGTGAGTGCGGGTGTGTGTAACTGTGTGAGAGCGACTCAAGAGGGTGAGTGCGGGTGTGTGTAACTGTGTGAGAGAGACTCAAGAGGGTGAGTGCGGGTGTGTGTAACTGTGTGAGAGAGACTCAAGAGGGTGAGTGCGGGTGTGTGTAACTGTGTGAGAGCGACTCAAGAGGGTGAGTGCGGGTGTGTGTAACTGTGTGAGAGCGACTCAAGAGGGTGAGTGCGGGTGTGTGTAACTGTGTGAGAGCGACTCAAGAGGGTGAGTGCGGGTGTGTGTAACTGTGTGAGAGAGACTCAAGAGGGTGAGTGCGGGTGTGTGTAACTGTGTGAGAGAGACTCAAGAGGGTGAGTGCGGGTGTGTGTAACTGTGTGAGAGCGACTCAAGAGGGTGAGTGCGGGTGTGTGTAACTGTGTGAGAGCGACTCAAGAGGGTGAGTGCGGGTGTGTGTAACTGTGTGAGAGAGACTCAAGAGGGTGAGTGCGGGTGTGTGTAACTGTGTGAGAGCGACTCAAGAGGGTGAGTGCGGGTGTGTGTAACTGTGTGAGAGAGACTCAAGAGGGTGAGTGCGGGTGTGTGTAACTGTGTGAGAGAGACTCAAGAGGGTGAGTGCGGGTGTGTGTAACTGTGTGAGAGCGACTCAAGAGGGTGAGTGCGGGTGTGTGTAACTGTGTGAGAGAGACTCAAGAGGGTGAGTGCGGGTGTGTGTAACTGTGTGAGAGAGACTCAAGAGGGTGAGTGCGGGTGTGTGTAACTGTGTGAGAGAGACTCAAGAGGGTGAGTGCGGGTGTGTGTAACTGTGTGAGAGAGACTCAAGAGGGTGAGTGCGGGTGTGTGTAACTGTGTGAGAGCGACTCAAGAGGGTGAGTGCGGGTGTGTGTAACTGTGTGAGAGAGACTCAAGAGGGTGAGTGCGGGTGTGTGTAACTGTGTGAGAGCGACTCAAGAGGGTGAGTGCGGGTGTGTGTAACTGTGTGAGAGCGACTCAAGAGGGTGAGTGCGGGTGTGTGTAACTGTGTGAGAGCGACTCAAGAGGGTGAGTGCGGGTGTGTGTAACTGTGTGAGAGAGACTCAAGAGGGTGAGTGCGGGTGTGTGTAACTGTGTGAGAGCGACTCAAGAGGGTGAGTGCGGGTGTGTGTAACTGTGTGAGAGAGACTCAAGAGGGTGAGTGCGGGTGTGTGTAACTGTGTGAGAGAGACTCAAGAGGGTGAGTGCGGGTGTGTGTAACTGTGTGAGAGCGACTCAAGAGGGTGAGTGCGGGTGTGTGTAACTGTGTGAGAGCGACTCAAGAGGGTGAGTGCGGGTGTGTGTAACTGTGTGAGAGAGACTCAAGAGGGTGAGTGCGGGTGTGTGTAACTGTGTGAGAGCGACTCAAGAGGGTGAGTGCGGGTGTGTGTAACTGTGTGAGAGAGACTCAAGAGGGTGAGTGCGGGTGTGTGTAACTGTGTGAGAGAGACTCAAGAGGGTGAGTGCGGGTGTGTGTAACTGTGTGAGAGAGACTCAAGAGGGTGAGTGCGGGTGTGTGTAACTGTGTGAGAGAGACTCAAGAGGATAAGTTTGGCTGTGTGTGGTTCATTCATGATTGATTGAATAGTGTTAATTGGCTTTAAGACACGTCCCTGTCGTCGTGAGAGCTATCATAGAATGACTGCGCATGGTGATGGGTCATACATGCGCATGGTGATGGGTCATACATGCGCATGGTGATGGGTCATACATGCGCATGGTGATGGGTCATACTTGCGCATGGTGATGGGTCATACATGCGCATGGTGATGGGTCATACATGCGCATGGTTTTAGCCGACTTGGAAATCGCCTTGATCACTTCTTGATGCTCCTTCATTGTTTCTAGTCGACTCAGCTTGACTAATGCATCCTCGTTGTTGCAAATTATTGGTCATCTGGAGGGGGAAAAGACTAGCCTTGCTTATTGCACACTCGCCTCTTTGGATGCTCCTTGCTGCATGCAGGGGATCGGTCGTCTGGAGGGGGAAAAGACTAGCCTTGCTTATTGCACACTCGCCTCTTTGGATGCTCCTTGCTGCATGCAGGTGATCGGTCGTCTGGAGGGGGACAAGAGGGAGCAGGAGCAGATGATAGCAGTGGGCAGGCAGCAGGTGGACACTCACAAGCGCGTCATTGAGATGCTGGTGGTGAGTTGGTTCTCTGTTCTGTGTACCCTGAGAGTACCATGCGTGCACTATGTATGTGTTATCATGTGCCTGACATCACGGGCAGGCAGCAGGTGGACACTCACAAGTGCGTCATTGAGATGCACGTGGTGAGTCTGGTGCTGTCTGTGCCATGGCAGCACTATGCGTGCCCTATGTGCTACCAGGCGCCTTATATCACGGGCAGGCAGCAGGTGGACACTCACAAGCGCGTCATTGAGATGCTCGTGGTGAGTCTGGTGCTGTCTGTGCCATGGCAGCACTATGCGTGCCCTATGTGCTACCAGGCGCCTTATATCACGGGCAGGCAGCAGGTGGACACACACAAACATATCGTTGAGATGCTCGTGGTGAGTCTGGTGCTGTATGTGTGGTTGGCGAATATACAACCCTTCTATGCCATGTGCCATGTGCCAACCATGTGCCATGTGCCAACCATGTGCCATGTGCCAAACATGGGCGATGTGCCAACCATGTGCCATATGCCAACCATGTGCCATGTGCCAACCATGTGCCATGTGCCATGTGCCAACCATGTCTCTCCCACTCTCCCACCTTGCCATGCCTCCTCCTGTCTGCAGGAGAAGGGCCAGACGATGCAGCAGCAGATGGTGGCCATGGAGAAGCGAGCACTCACAGCCGAAGGGTGAGACGAGGGAGGGCAGAACGGTGGAAGGTTTTTGGTGCGGTGGTAAGGTTGTTGGTGTGGCACCAAGGCGTGATAGGACTGGGAGAGCCAAAAAAGGCCTTGCAGATGGTGGTTATGGAGAAGACAAGCAAGGGGTTAGATGACAAGTGACACAGTGGGAGGCGCTTGGTGCAGTACCAAGGTGTGAAATTGCAGGGCAGGCAACGGCAGCACAGCCATGCAGGTCCAGCCAGCAGCAAGGCAGCAACGCTGGTTCTGAAACGTCTCAGTGTTTGAGAGGTATGTGTGAGAGTCCTCGACACAGCAAATGGCGAAGTTCCTGTTATTTCTATGATTATCCACATAATTTATTCCTGATTTCCCCGCTCCCTCTCCTCCCTTCCCTCCCCCCAGCATGGCCCGGGCCTTTTTGGAGATCTCTGGGGCAGAGAAGGGCTACACGACGTTTGGCTCCGCAGTGGGACTTGAATCCTCCTACCTGCCCTCCGGTGCTGACCTTGATGCACTTTCCCACTCGCCTCTACCGTCCCCAACCTCGTTAGTAGCATCCTCGTTATCATCAGTGGCATCGTCGTCAAGTACAGAGCAATTGCCATCAGCAGTAACTGTGGAGGGCAAGGCAAACACATTACAAGCGTCGTCGTCTGGAGAAGGGAGGGGCAGCAGCAGACCTGCTGTGCCAAACACCATGGCTACACCTACTGCATAAATTATGAGTGCTATACCGTATAATATACCATGGTCACCAGCGCAAATAAATATATAAACTAACATGAGAATTGTAAAGCCTGCTGCTTCTATGTAGTCTCAACTCAACCTGCTGCTGGAAAAATAGGGTTTATTAAACACCCTCCCTCCTTCCAAACCTCTGCACTATGTGCCGTAACTCCCTGTGCGCAAGCTAACCCAACCACCTCCTTGCCATGTACTTCTCCCCTGCAGCCTGTACCAGTTTTCACATGTGCCGTACGTAGCTGACATCAGCAATGGGTTTGATGCATTCACACCCCACACATGCTGCTATTGTATCAGCAAATCTATCCCTCCTCTCCCCTCAATGCTCCCACTAAATTGCAACAGCTATCCATCTAGCACCTTGGCCCAAGCCAATGCCTCCTCCACCCTCACCCCACCAGCCTGCAGCAGCTGCACGTCCACCTGGTTGCGACCCACAATCGTATCCAACACCTCCCCATGCACCTGCGAGGCAAACGGCCTCGTTGCCTCCCACCCCGCCCTCACTGCATTCTCCAACGCATTTCCTTCCCCCCGGCCTATCCTGAACCCCAGCGCTGCTTGTAACACAGTTACCACATCCCCTGCCATGTCGTATCGTGCGACAGCAACTGTCTGTTTCTGTGTTGCTACTGCTAACGGAGCTGCTGTAAGGGGGATGTTTAGAACCCGGGATACGGCCCGGGAAAGCCGGTTATCTGTGGTGAGATCTTCTTGATTCGTAGAAAGAGATTGCAGGTGGTGTGTGAGGGCGTGGAGAATTCCAAGTTAGTAACGCCTGCTGGCACGGGCATGCCAGGGTAGAGGTTCTTGAACCAAGCAGGGGCGTTTTGGGAGTTGGCGGAGTAAGAGAGATAGTCGGTTGCGAGAGCGAGGGAGATGTGGTGGGGGAGGAGGAGGAAGGTGAGGTTGGAAGGGGAGGGGGGGAGGAGGAGGGGGAAGGAGGGGAGAGTGTAGTTGGGGCAGGAGGAGAGGGAGGAGCGGAGGGAGGCTAAGGCGGCAGGTACGGTGGCGAGGGGAGGTATGGCGAAGGCTCGGAAGGTTGTGGTTCGGGAGAAGTGGGAGCAGAGGAGAGCAGAGACCTGGCGCCACTGGGGAAGCTGCCAGGAAAGCGCATGGCAAGCAGGGGGGAAGAGCATGGGTGGGTGGGAAGAGTGGGGGGTGCGAGTGGAGAGAGAGAGGGGGAGAAAATGAGCGTGAGGAAAGGCAGGAGAGAAGAGACAACAGTGTTGTGCACGATCATAGCACTCCCATTCAACCTACAAGACAGCTCAGCTTTTTGAATTTTGTGGGGAGATGCTTCAACATGTCTTCACCACGCCCTTAAAATTGTAAAGATTTTGCAGCAATTTACAGCACATGACAATATTTTAAGTTACAAAACTCATGGCATTCCGGAGGTGTGTGTTACACAATTTCTGTAACACTCGACTTCACCATTTCAGCTGCTGACTCATCAACCGGTCTCTGATTGGCCTGAAATTTGATGTGGCAGTTCTTTGCCGCGAGGTGCTAGTGGTCACCAAGTGTCACGACAACCCAGCATCGGAGCAGCATGTGACAGCTGTCGAAAGTCACAGATTCGTTGTCATGATGCACTGCTGGCAGCATTTCCCTTGCCATCCTTTCATTGTTGTCATGCCAATTGTGTAGAGACAGAGAACGAGACAAGTACATGCTCCTGGGAGCAAGGTGCGCTGCGTGGAGGGACAGCAGTGGGGGGGGGGGTGGAATTGTGGTTCCTTCTTTCCATCTCACCTGGAGGATGGGAGGCTGAAGGAAGAGCGGCAGAGCAGCAGGGGAGCAGCGCACGATGCCCCTGACAGGGGAAGCGAGGGTCCACTACCCCGGTGATACGGGGCCAGCGGCATGGGAATGTGGGCCTTACTAACCCCTTCACCTGGGGAATGTGGGCCTTACTAACCCCCTCACCTGGAGGATGGGAGACTGGAGGAAGAGCGGCAGCGTAGCTTGGGAGCAGCGCACGATGCCCCTGACAGCGGGGAAGCGGAAGCGAGGCGACACGATGCCTGTGATGCTGGGGGCAGGGTGGGCGGCCTGCATGGGCAGGGGCAGGCGCGCTTGGGCTAGGCGGGCAAAGTCGTCCGGTTGACCGGAGAGCAGAAACGGGAAGAGATCCTGGTTTGGGGATTGGGGGGGGGGGGGGAGGAGGGGAGGAGGGGAGGAGGAGATGGGGGTAGGAGTAAGAAGGTGCCTCAAAACGAGCTTGCCCAAAATTGTCTGGAGATGTCTGGCTGCAGGGGCCGGGGCAGCCGCGCCTGGGCTAGACGGGCAAACTCGTCTGGTTGACCAGAGATTAGAAAGGGGAAGAGATCCTGATGTGGGGAGGGGAGGAGAGGAAGGGGAAGAGATCCTGATGTGGGGTAGAAACAAGAGGGTGCCAGTTCAGCTAAAACGGGGCAGGCACGCACATAGGAAGCAAACGCCCCTGTCGAACCCATACGATACAAATCCATAGAAAGCAAAAGAGGCAGGCAGCTCCTTCATTCCACTCACCCCATAGGTAGAGAACAGGTCAGCGAGGCAGTTGGCAGGTGGGCAAACCCAAAGGTTGATCACATTACGTCGGAGTGAGCAAAGAGCCCCCTGCCTGCTGCTGCTGCTGCTGCCCTTCTAATGCTCCTTCTGCTGTGCTTCTTGACCTCTCCCTCCCACACAACCACCCCACTCACCCCATAAGTGGACAGCGGTCCAATAAGGCAGTTGGCAGGGGGAGGTACCCCAAAGTTGATCAAATCGTAATGAGCAAAGAGCCCCCCGCCTGCTGCTGCCACAGCCAGCCAGCGAGTCACGATGGGCTGTGAAAAGTGGAAAGGGAAGGGGAAAGTGGGAACAGGCAGGGGATTTTTTGGCTCTTACCTCCTGGTATTCAAAATGCCCTTTAATCCCCACCCCCTACTTCCCCCCTCCCCACTTCCCCTCCCAGCACCACAACCACCGACCCTCCTTCCTTCCCCCCCATTCCCCCGTCCCTCCCCCCATTCCTCCCTCCCCCCCCCATTTCCCCCTCCTTTCCCCCCTTCCCCCCCTCCTCTTTATCCCACCCTTCTCCCCTCCTCTTTCCCTCCCCTTCCCCTTATTTCCCCCTCCCCTTCCCCCCTCCACCTTCCCCTTATTTCCCCCTCACCTTCGTTGCCAACCCCCCCACCCCCTCCACTGCACGTCTCAGCATCTCGTTATATTCCCCATGCCCTTTTATGCTCTCCTCCCCTCGCAGCACCACCGGGACCCACCCCGCCTTGAGCCAACTCAGCTGCCACACATGCACCAGACTGAGGGGGAAGGAGGGAAATGGGGAATGGAAGAGTGGGTAGCAGGTGCAACAAACGGAACCAGCGAGTAACAAAAAGGGGCTACAAAATGGGATTCGCCATACACTGGGGGGCTAGACAGTCACTAAGCAGACATACAGCCACAACAGTACATCCATACAATCACTACACTAAGGGATGCGCCTCAGAAGCCATACAGTCACCCACACCATACAGTCATTCATTCACTCATACAGTCACTCACTCACACCATACGGTCGCTCACTCACTCATGCAGTCACTCACCTCGCCCCCTCCTCCACACCCCCACAACTTGACTCGGATCAAAGGATGTCAAAACCTGCACTCCCCGCCACCACGCCTTTTGAAGGGCCTAAAAAACCATACAGTCACTCACCATACAGTCACTCAACCTCACTCACAAAGTCACTCACACCATCTAGCCATTCACACCATACAGTAACCCACCTCGCCTCCTGCTCCACATCCCCCACCACTTGACTCGGGTCAAAGAAGGTCAACACCTTGCACTCCCCACCGCCACGCCTCCCACTCTCCCCCATCCCATTTTCTCCCTTTTCGACCCCTCCTCCTGCTCTTTCTCCAGCACTTGTCCTTCGCGTGCCTTCCGTCCCCCCCTTCACCTCCTCCCCCCCAGCTGCCCCCCACGAGCTCGATTCCCCAAAATCGTACTGCCCATCTGAGCCTATCCCCAAGCCTGCACGTTCGGGCAGGAGGTTCGGCAGGGGGGCAAGGAGGGTAAGCAGGTTTGGGGCGGTCAGGTTCGGAATTTGCAGCTCCGGAAGCAACTATTCAGGTGAGATGCCTTGTTGGTTGAAACGCATTGTTGGTTGATCGAAACACCTGGTTGTGAGAAACACCTGGTTGTGAGAAATGACTCCTTGGGCGAGACGATTCAACAGACGAGCGGTTTTCCAAGTATCCATCCAGGGATGGTAGCGGCAGGTGGCTATCTCTCTAATCTATCTCTTTCTGAGCTTCACTGTTCGCTCTGGCCCGCTTGCCATCTGCTTCAGTTCAGATGCATGCAGCTCCCTGGGAGAAGGTGATGACGTGGGAAGTGGTGACAAGGGAGGTGGTAACCTCGGAAGGTGGTAAATCGGGAAGGTGGTAAATCGGGAAGGTGGTAAATCGGGAAGGTGGTAAATCGGGAAGGTGGTAAATCAGGAAGGTGGTAAATCGGGAAGGTGGTAACCTCGGAAGGTGGTAAATCGGGAAGGTGGTAAATCGGGAAGGTGGTAAATCGGGAAGGTGGTAAATCGGGAAGATGGTAAATCGGGAAGGTGGTAAATCGGGAAGGTGGTAAATCGGGAAGGTGGTAACTGCTGATTGCTTAGTGAAAGATAGATTCGCCCTCCCTGCCTCTCGACCTGCTTCTCCTCACCCCCTTCCCAGCCTGCTTCTCCTCACCCCCTTCCCAGCATGCTTCCCACCAACTGTCCTTCCAACCCCCTCCTCCTCACTTGCATCACTCTCCTTAGACCCGCCCTACTCTCCTGCTACCTACACTCCTCTCCTCCTCAACAAAACCTTTCACCTTATCCTTTCTTTTCCCCCCTCTTCCCCCCTCCCTCTCCCCCACCTCCAGATCTCACTGACTTTGCCCAATCCGCCTTCCCTCCTATCCCTCGCTCACACGAAGCTACAAGGAAGCACCTGCCTGTGAAGCCACGGCGCTCCTGCTTATGGCCGCGGCGAGTCTCAACTCAAGCAGCTACCCTGCCACGTTCCGACGATTAAAGCGCCCTAAAACGAGGTTCTGCTCCTGCTGATGGAGGCTCCACGAGCTGGCACATTTCGCAGCTGCGATTTACACCCTGACTCCAAGATTAGACCTAGATCTGGATGGATCCAACTCTGCTTCTGGATGTGAATATCCTAATCTAAGCTAAAATAGATCTCGAATCTAAAAATGAGCTGAAGCAATCTCACTGAAGTAGGTATGAGATTGTGATTGCGTCAACATCTGCATCTGCTGCTCCGGCCACGCGGCTCACCGTCGATCCAAGCCCCCTATTTCCCTCTGCCTAAGCTACAGCTGGCGTGCATCAGTGCCCATTCATTCCCAGTGGCCCTTAAGTGAGAGTGCATCAACGACAACACCAGCAGCTGTGGGGGAGGCGGTGGCAGCAGAAGCAGCAGCAACCTCGAACATTGTCTCTTAAGGTCAATGCCTTTCATTGCGCCGAGTGCAACGGCTAAAACTCTCTCCCGAGCAATCAAATAGAATCAATAGACGAGACAGTTGCAGGTAAACCTTAAAACCGGGGTGCACATTCAGCTGAATGTGCATCAAAGGTTATCCCTTGACTGAGTGGGTTACGAGGTGTGCTTTCAACCCCTTCAAGTCGAAATTCGTTTCCCCCCTCCCCCGCAATTTCGTTTCCCCACGCCCCCGCAATTTCATTTCCCCCTCCCCGTCGAAATTCGTTTCCCCCCTCCCCCGCAATTTTGTTTCCCCCCTCCCCCGCAATTTCGTTTCCCCCCCCTCCCGCCAATCTGTTTCATCCCTCCCGCCATTCGGTTTCACCCACTCCCGCCATTTCACCCCCTCCCGCCACCTACGAAATGCCCGAAGCTCTAGCGGAATCATTTTTTTGTCGCCCCTCGTGAGCCAATCACTGTTTTTCTCCAAACCCCCTTCCCAACATCTCAAGCCGAACCGCGTTGAATGTGCACCCTGGTTTTAATCGAAGTTGTCAATAATACACCGATCGAATTTAAAAAGGTGGGAGGTAGCAGCAGCAGCGGCAGCAGTGGCGGCGGCGGCGGCGGCAGCAGCAGCAGCAATGGCGGCGGGGGCAGCAGCCAAGCGTCTGCGGCCCCACCACGAGCCCCAAAGGCTCCCCCCACGCTTCCCACTCCCACCCACTCCCCCCACTCACTCCTTCCCCTCCTTCCCCTCCTCACAAGTTGAATCAAAATTCACCCCGGTGTTGTGAAACAAGGTGCTACTTGCTACGAGGCAACAGCGTGAGCAACCAGGCGCCTATGGCCCCACCATGAGCCCCAGAAACTACCACCGCCACCGCCACCGCCACCGCCCCTCCCACTCCCACTCCCATCTGCTGCCCCCACTCCTTCCCCTCCCCTCTCCACCTCCTCCCCCTCCCCAGGCGCAGCAGAGAGGCTCTTTAAATCCGCGTCCTTCAAGAGGGAGTGCAGAGAGGGGATGGGCGTGGGCGGGGGTAGTGGCGCCCCTGCTGCCACGGCTGCTTCTATTGATGCTGCTGCAGTGAGTGCTGCTGATGGTGCTGCTGCTGCTGAGAGGGGAAAGAGGAGAGGGTCCTCCCCTGTATGGCTCGCCAACGTATCAGGAACTGCTCCTCTTGTCGCTCCTGCTGCTGCTGGTGCGGCAGCTGCCGCCGCCGATGGTGGTAACGACGGTGGGGATGCTAGTGCTCCTGCTGCTCCTGCTGGTGCTGCTGTTGCCGGTGCAGGTGCAGCTGCAAGTCCCGAATTTAAAAGCTTTCCACCTGTTCCGCCCGAACCTCCTGCCGAGAATGGACCGTTAGGTCCGGCGGGAGCTTCGGCATCAGTCAGCCGCCAATACAGGTCACTTTCGCGCTGCGCCAGCTCAGCTTCTGCTGCATCCAGGCGACCTATGCTCTTCGTCTTATCCTCGTTAATAGTCTCCTCGAGATCCGCTAAAGACTGCTCCAATTCCTCAAGAGTAGCCTCTACCTCTACATTCTCCGATTTTCCAATCCCATTTTTCAACTCTTCACCGTTTTTCATGCTCTTATCTTCCGCCTCTATTCCCCACAACCCCTCTGCACCATACTCGCCATAATCACCACCGTTAAAGGAACTTTTCGGAACATTAGCACGGGGGGAAGCGGCAGGCGCGGAGGCAGGATCCCCGCGAAGAGCGGCCGAACGAGCTGATGTGGCTGCCGCGATAGGCGCCATAGCAGCCGAATCTGGATTTGCTGACGTGGCGAAACCAGGTGGCGATGGTGGTTGCGCTCCTGCTACAGCTGCCGCTGATACTTCCGGAGCAGATGCAGCACCGGCTGTAGCAGCGGTTGTAGCAGATGCTGCAGCAGCAGGCGCAGCGGCAGGTGTGGCGGCAGCTGTAGCGGCCGAGCTTGAGTTCGGATCCGCAGAGAACGTGACTAAATCGGCGACAGGTTGTGGGCCTGTATCCGAACGAACTGTGACTGTATCGGGGGAAGGAGCGGTGGCGGAAGAGGGAGAAAAATCGGACGGCGGGGATTGAGCAGAAGAAAAGGGTTCGGCGGGATTCGAACCTGAGAGGGCCATCGAATTCGTCGACGCGGAGCCGTCCCCGCTATAAGGTGATGATAGCCACCAGACGACGATAAGAAGCAGAGCCCCTGCGACGGCTACGAATCGCCAGTTCAGTCGCCGCGTCACAGGGGCGACATCGAACGGCTCCACGTCAGCGTGCCGATCGAACGGCTGAAATCGACGGCCACGAAGCTCCCCGGTCGCGTGCGACTTGAGCGGCACGCGATCCTCGTCGTCCGCCATGGGCGTGCTTTTATCGAGGCGCCGATTAACGAATAGAAGAGGGTTTGCTAATCTGCAGGCGGCGCCTAAGATATAAGAATCGAATCTCCGTCTAAGAGGACGGCGAACTCAAACCAAGTGAGCCGCCTACGTGGTGGTACGGCCGGAGCGGCACGACCGACACGCGCGCTGCCTTGGTGCTTTGCTATTGTGGTTTGCCTCGGTGAATATGAATCTTGCGGTAATGCTGTTGCCAGATAGTGAAGAATGATCTGGCAGCGAAAATAACTAGTCTGGGACTGGTGCGAAATCTGATGCTTCTCTCAGTTCGTCAACGCTCGCGGCATTTCGCCAACAGGGAAAGTGGTGATTCTCGCTAGCGATACGTAGCGAACGAGAGATTGCCCCCGATTGCCCCAAAAAGTCCCTAGAGCTTCTCGGAAATTGCGAGTTCATCTGCACCACGTCCTTACTCCCTCGGAAATTCGCTGTCACTGTCGCCGACGAACCCTTAACTGTTTTCCCACTAATTCTGCGCACTTGCTTGGTAATTTTCTTTCTTAAGACTGCCACTTTCCCTCACCACATCATTCTTCCACATACACCACCGGCAGACTCCACGTTCTCCTGGGGAAAAGGTTATTTTTTTCGTCGCAAGATGTCTGCTGCTCACTTACATCCCGCCCCCTCCGCCTTCCTCGCGCCCCGCGCACGTCATCAGCCTCGCAATGCACCCGCTTCCCCGCTCGCATGCGCAGCCCCCACCAGCACCCCAGTCCTCCCCAGATCACGCGCTACGAATTTCCTTCCCGTCGAATCGCGCGCGCAGCGAACGGCCGCTGTACCTATTCGTTCTTGTGCTGCGAGAGTCGACGCACCATCCGCGAACCCCGGAACGCGATGGGGATTGTCGGCGACGGTGCTCCGTGCGACACATGATGGCGACGGCGGCGGCGTCGCGCCGACCAGTAGCGAGTCGCGCGGATTCGATATAAGACGCGTGGAGCAGTACACCGAGAGAGTAGGTGACGGGTAGACTAAGCAGGGCCAGGGGAACGCTAGTAACGGCAGGGTAGACTCGTGGAAAGCGTTGCGAACGCGTTTAGGAAAGCACACCATAGCGTTACCGAGTAGACTTAGTACCTGTGGACTGGGGGCCTAAAGCATTGCGGAGAGGACGTACCTGTGACAGCCTGGTAGTGGAGGTATTACGATTTTTAGAGGAAAAGGGTATGGGAACGGTGCTGCTGGGTGCAGATGGTTGAGCTATTTGTGAGCCGTAAGATGCTGTGAGCCGTAAGATGCTGTGAGCCGTAAGATGCTGTGAGCCGTACAGATTCTGTGAGCCGTAAAATGATGTGAGCCGTACAGATACTGTGAGCATTTCTATGCAGACACCATGCTTATCAGAGCCGTACTCGTGCTGTTCTCGTGTCATGTGTATGTGTGTTCATGTGCGAGCGTGCATGGATCACTGTGTGTCTGAGCGTGTGTGAATGTGAATCCCAACGTGTGTCGGCGTGTGTGAATGTGAATCCCAACGTGTGTCGGCGTGTGTGAATGTGAATCCCAACGTGTGTCGGCGTGTGTGAATGTGAATCCCAACGTGTGTCGGCGTGTGTGAATGTGAATCCCAACGTGTGTCGGCGTGTGTGAATGTGAATCCCAACGTGTGTCGGCGTGTGTGAATGTGAATCCCAACGTGTGTCGGCGTGTGTGAATGTGAGCTCGGATGTGTGTAGGCGTGTGTCTGAATATATGCATGCACACATGCATCACTGTGCCAGGAGAAAGGGGAGGTTGTGTTGCTCGACGCGCAGGTGGAAGTGTGTGTTTTAATGGGACTCCGGATGCGTGTTGGCATGTCTGCATATGCACACATGCATCACACGCATCACATGCACGCATACATACATCACATGCACACATACATCGCATGCACACATACATAACATGCGTCACGTTCACGTATGCATCACATGCACACATACATGCACACATACATAACATGTGTCACGTTCACGCATGCATCACATGCACGCATGCATCACATGCACGCATACATAACATGCACACATACATAACATGCGTCACGTTCACGCGTGCATCACATGCATCTCATGCACGCATGCATCACATACATCACATGCACGCATGCATCACATGCACGCATGCATCACATGCACGCATGCATCACATGCATGACATGCATCACTGCGCCAGGTGCCGGGGGAGGTGGTGGTGCTCAACGCACTGGTGGACGGGGAGGAGGACGAGGTGGTCGTATTCAGGGTGAGTGACACCCACACTTGTCTTCAGGGTGAATGACACCCACGCTTACCACTCACTGCTTACCCTCAGGTTGACACCACCAGCACTACTATACGCTTACCACTGACGGGTGCTCAAAGCACAGGTGCATGGGGGAATGGACCAGGTTGTTGTCGTCAAAGTGATTCACGCCCCTGTCATCAGCACTACAACGCTGCCACTCATCAGCACTTGAGGCAACAAGCAGGCAGTTGGCTCTATATTTGTTGGCAACAGAGCGTTTGTCACATTCCCAATTCCGGATTTGCTTCGAATCTGCTAAGTTCCCAATTCCGTTCGCTCAGGATTCCCAACAACCAGCCGCCACTCCCATTCCTCCTCCTCTCTGCTCACCCTGTGCCTCATTCACTCGTCTCACACACGTACCACCCTCCTCTCTCGCACTTACCACCCTCCTCTCTCGCACTTACCGCCCTCCTCTCTGCTCATCATGTGCCCCATTCACTCGCACTTACTGTTGGAGTAGGCTAGTCTTCGCTCTGTACTTGGCCTTACATTTTTTTTCGGCCAGTTTTAGACTAGTTTCATTTCAAATTCAGGAGTTTGTTCTTAGACTAAACGCACCCTAGTTTCAGTTGGGGTTTCCCAACCAACTCTATGACATGTCAGAGGTCCACTGGTGATCTCCGATTGATCCTATGGAAGGGTTACAGGCTCGTTGTCATGGGGGGTTATGGGCGCACTGACCCGCTACTTAACAAGCCCTTTTATCCCAATGGTCTAGTGGTCGGGATTCTGACATGGTATCAGAGCAAAGGTCTCGGGTTCGAATCCCATTGTGTGCACTTCGGGCATCCCAGTGCGGGGGGGTGTCAGAGGTCCACTGATGATCTCCGATTGATCCTAAGGAAGGGTTACAGGCTCGTTGTCCTGGGGGGTTATGGGCGCACTGACCCGCTACTTAACAAACCCTTTTATCCCAATGGTCTAGTGGTTGGGATTCTGACATGACATTGTACTCAGTACTATCGAATGCAACTTTTTCTCGCTAGCCATGGCTTACGCAAACCTAATTTCAACACTTACCACCCTCCTCTCTGCTCACCCTGTGCCGCATTCACTCGCCTCTCGCACTTACCACCATCCTCTCTGCTCACCCTGCCACACTGTTCCATCCGCTCTTACACTAATGATCAACCCACTGCAGCTCTCATTTCAGCTCCCCCAAGACCTCTCCTCCTCTCTGGTGCTGCTGCCCACGCCATCTGACCCCTCAGACCCACAGCTGAGCACAACCCCCTCATTCGCTCCCTCCCTCCGTCCTCCCTAATCTCTTCCCCCTCTCTCTGCCCCCCTCGCCCACAACCCCATCCCCTCCCAGGGTTTCTCCTCGTCACCGGTGCTGCCCACGCCCTCAGACCCCTCTGACCCAGTGCTGCCTGCCTCTGCTGCGATCAGCTCAGTGGATCGAGTGAGGGGTCCATTTAACCCTGCTCGCATGGAGTACATTCAGCAGGGCATGCGCTGGGAAGAGTTTGAGCAGCTGCTGGAAGGGATGCACCTCTGACTGCTCATGTAATGCATATAAATGAATGGAAGCTATTCTCATTGTACGGTAAGGTTCATTTTTGCAAAATAAAAATGTGAACGATTTTGCACACGTGGTCCATATATTCCTTTGAATACACAAGGAAAACGACGACAGTTGTAGTCTATGATGCTTATTTAAAAAAATTATCTTATTGAATTTGCATGCCAAGTAAACAATTACTGACTTTCCCAAAACCAATATGAGGGCGGATGGGTACCAAAATCAAAACTTCGTATTCATTGCGCTTTCAGCCATATTTACTGCACAAGTTTGCCACTATCTCATTATCACAACAGAAAATCTACACGAAAGTTTCAGACCAGTTGACTTGGGAAGACTTCGAAACTGTACAACTCCAATAACTGATTAAGGTAATTCTTCTGTTTGGTTAGGTTTTTATAGGGTCAAGCTGATTAGCCAGAAACTTCTGTCTGAACCAGTCTAGCCAGCTGTATGTTCAGCCTACTAGCATGTGGACGTGAAAAATGTTTTGGCATCCTCGAGGTCTCGAAGGTTTTTTTGGCACATATTTCGGACCCTGCTTTCCAGTGTGCCGCACGCCACTCCAAAGTCAGAAATCGGACTGCGGTTCGGCTCGCATTCTCAACTACCGAGCCGCATTCCTGAATACAAAAGCCACTCGTCGATTCCTCTTCACCAACATCGAAGTGTGCATCTTGCCAACTTCAGTCAGCAGTCCCCCCAGCACGTTATAGCACAACTAGGACTCGTTGATTAAAAAACATTACAACCCCGCTGATGAAATCATCATCGGGTTGCACGGCGAGAATGGTGACTCAAAATCTCTTCGTCGCTCCGCTTCTCTTGTTTCTTCTCGCGAACAGCTGCTCTGCTCAATTCCTCACTTCCCGCCGCGCTCTGACTAATACTGGCTCGCCAGTCCGCCCACTCGTCGCGGAAAACAACGACGACGCAGTGACATGGAAAGCCGCCGCATCCAAGACTATGAATATGCCACACGCCGCTTCGCAAGGGACCGCGACAGCTAGAACCCGGTTTACCGGCGAGCCGCTGGTTTTCGGCACTGGTGTTAGCACTCGTCCTGCTAACAGCCGCCATGGCGGGGCTCAGAGCCTCCATGACCACCACGAGCAGCGCGGAGCCTCGGGCTCTTTGGTACGTGTGGCGAGCCGCCCTCAAAACCCCCGCACGGGCTTCGCTCCCGGAGGAAGCGGTATGGACGGAAATCGGGCCGCTGGAAACGGTCCTGCTGGCGTGAATCACGGCGGGAATCGCGGCAGGGCAGCAGGGGGTGGTGGCGGCGCGAAAAGTCGCGGAAATTTCCGCGCGGCGAGCAGCGATGACGTGGCGCTTCATGAGCTCCGCGGCGGTCGTCCCAGTGACGCCCCGCAAGGGTTTAGCGTCGCCAATCATGGCAGAAACGGCAGAAACCATGGTGGAACGTCTGGTCACCGAGGCAGCCAGCAGGATTCCTGGCAGACGGCGTCATGGGCCAACACCAGGAGTGGCCACGAGGGCTTTCACAGGGCAAGCGACGCAGATGTGGTCATTGCACACAGGAGGACTGGCGCTAGTAGGAACTCTGGTAATGGCGGCCACGCCGGGGCTGCACACTCATTGCCAGTGGCCACCGCCTCAGGAGCACACAGTGCAATTTTTGAGAGCAACGATTACAGTGGCGGATCTGAAGAAGAGGACCCATGTATCAGGGACCCAAGAAGCACGTGTGGTAGCAATGGTGGTGGCAGCGACGGTGGTGATTATGCTGGCGATGACAGCAACAGTGGTGATTATGCTGGAGATGGCAGCAACGGTGGGGATTATGCTGGCGATGGCGGCAATGGTGGTGATTATGCTGGCGATGGCGGCAATGGTGGTGATTATGCTGGCAATGGCAGCAACGGTGGTGATTATGCTGGCGATGGTGGCAACGGTGGTGATTATGCTGGCGATGGTGGCAACGGTGGTGATTATGCTGGCGATGGTGGCAACGGTGGTGATTATTGTTATAGTCACAATAGGCTTGAATGTGCCTAAAACGAAAGATAGAGAGCACAGACGGATTTCTGCACAGCGGCTTCAAACGTTGATAGCGTTCTGCTCACAGCTGCAAATGACCTGATTCAAATTGGATCTGGAGCGTCTTCACGTCGTCTACAATTAGCAATTTAGATTGCACGATTTGATAAAGAATTGACGACACAGCGTCAGTTTGAACGAACGGTACTATGGCAGCCACTATAGTCTTAGAACACAAGATAGGAAGAGTTACGAGTTGGGAATGACTCCCAGCTCCTACAAACCCCAAGAGCCGAGGTACAGTGATGTGGAACAGTGCCACACTGTCCCCAACCACGAAGGGTCTCGAAACCACCCTTCACTAGGGCCTACACCAAGTGAAATGTTACACTACACAAAGTAATGTAAATATCTTCAATATCTTGAGGTGTACCCTTTTTGGCGAGCTTCGAAATTACTTGAGGCTTGACACCAAGGCTCGGGCTCTTCATCACAAACTCATCCTTGAGTTCTTGATGGGTCTGCTGCACACACCTGCGACACGCCGAACGTTCGACACAGGACAAAATAGAAACCGCGCACGACAAAATAGAAATCGCGCGCGAGACACAAACGACCGCGTAACACGCGTCTAGCGATAACTCGCTATTGACTCGACACACACACTCGACATCATGACTCAACATTCACACACAATTATAAGCATGAAATATATATTATCCCATGCCCTCATACCATTCCATACACACACACATTCACGCACACGGACAACAAGCCGAGTGCAAACTGTAGGGTTGCACCAACAATTATGCTGGCGATGGCAGCGGCAGTGGTGATTATGAAGAAGATCCATGCAGCAGGGATCCAAGAAGCACCTGTGGCAGCAACGGCGGTGGCAGCGATGGTGGTGATGGCAGCGGCAACGGCAACAGCAGAGAAGGTGGTGGCAACGGCAGCGGCAGCGGCGACGGCAGCAGCGGCGGCTCTGTGGACGCAGCGGCGATCCTGGAGGAGCACAACACTGCACGGCGTGAAGTGGGCGTGCCAGACCTGGCGTGGGACGAGGGCGTGGCGGCAGCAGCACAGGAGTGGGCGGACCACCTCGCATCCATCAACTGCCCATTGGAGCACGGCGGAGCAGAGGGGCTCGGGCAGAACCTCTACTGGCTCAGCCCTGCTGGGCTCACAAGCGAGGAGGACCGTGGTGCCATGCAAGCGTGGGTGGATGAGAAGGCTGACTGGACGCCTAGTCCGATCCCTGATGGGTGTGTGGAGGGGAAGATGTGTGGGCACTACACGCAGGTGGTGTGGCGGGAAACCACGCATGTGGGCTGCGCCTCTGCGCAGTGCCCTGATGGGGGCGGCATGTGGGTGTGTGATTACTCTCCGCAGGGGAACATTGTTGGATCCATGCCCTTGTAGGGAATCTCTCAGAGGGAGTGGTTTATCATTGTTAGTCTGCATTGGGCTGGTTGGGAATGTGGGATGCCAGAATGAAGGGTTTTGTTTTTTTCTAGATATTGCGTTTTCTTTGCAGAATGAGCAAGGTTGGTTGTGGCTGTTTGCACATGAGAAAAGGAAAGAGTTGCTTGGGATGTAATGCACACTACTCTTGGTGTGAACAATATTACCATATTGTACTTGCACTGATAAGTGTCATCAATACTAGGATCAAAGGTTGTTATAGGAAACAAGCCTCTGGCCTAGGTGAAACATGATGACGATAGCAAGAGTACACCGTTATGAATCTTCAGTCATGAATCTACACTAGGGGAAGATCTGGCTGTTTACTAATAGAGCTTGGGGTAGCGGCATTGCTGTGCAAGATTTTGTGCAACGCACACGCACACACACGCACACACACACACACACACACACGCACGCACACACACACACACCCACCCACACACACACACACAGACACAGACACATACACACACAGACACACACAGAAACATACACACATACACACACACACTCATACATGCACATGCACACACACATACACACACACACACATGCGCACACACATGCACACATAGAAAATCGCACCAAATTGGGAACTTCGATGGCGTTCTTATTTTGCTCCTTTCGTTTTAGTTTATTGTATATCAGCTCACAAACAACATTGTTTAATTGATCTTGAATGGTATTCGAGAGAAATTGGTCAAAATGTAGCCACTCTGATTCGGCGTGTAACTTTAAAACACAAAATGATGAACACCCCCCACCCTCCCCTCCTCCCTCCTCCCCTCCCCTCCCCCTCCCCCCCCCCCCCCCCCCCCCCCCTCCCCTCCTCTTCCCCTCTCCTTCCCACATGTACTGACATCACTAAAACGAATCGCGAATATTTGCGGCATTGCGTGTAACATGGACAACACCATCGTCGAGTTTCTTCGCCGTGTGCACACCCAGCTCCGCATGTCAAATTTACTTCAATCTAAACAGACCTAGGGTACATGTTCCATGGCCAGGTCGGCCGACGTGGGTTCCCCCGTGTGGAAAATCCCATGTTCATTGACCGTCTTGCCCAGCGTCATTGTACCGATTGTACACTCTTACAGAAAGGTTGTTCAAAATCTATACGAACCGTTTGTCATGTGATGGTCAAGACTTGTAAGCATCTTAGCCACATGTGGTACGTCTCTGCACTATATGTTGGGCTGAGAAAAAGCCCTTAGGATCTTTTCATGTCTAAGACTTTGGGTAGAGATGTTGTAATTGCGGAAGCATATAATAAACTTGTTGAACCACCTTGCACTAGTGTGTGAGAGCAAGAGATTGATTAAAGCAAAGAGATACAAGGATATATATATGATTACAAGGAATACGAAGAGGTGCGACTAACTGTTTTGCTGTTGCGGTTCGATACAGTAACGACTCGGGCAACTGCTCAATACCGAGTCAGTTGTTTGTCCTTGGTGTCGTGCTGTATTTCGTCGAGTCAAAGGTCAGCGACCTTTGACCTTCGCGTAACCTCCAGCTGTTACTTTTTTGTCAACCTCCTCGGTTGACTCGCCGTTGCTCCGCTGTGGTCTGCTTCGTTCGTGTTATTACTTCAATACTTCAGAAGCGCCAACTATGTGTTTCCAACACTCCCCTTCGCTTCTGGAGTGTCATCACCTTTGTTGCTAGTGACGTGGCCTTGTCCAGTCAGCAGCATGCAGTACTCGAACTTCTGCTTTCCAAGTTTCTTGGTCAAGTAATCTGCTGCCATCTCGGACATGGGACAATAGGATAGCTCGAGTGTTCCTTTCTCGATCTCGTCCTTCACGAAGAAGTACCAAAGGGCGATGTGCTTCGTTCGATTCGCGAACCCGCTCTTGTTCGCTATGCGAATTGCGGATTGATCGTCGCAGAAGAGGGAGAAGCTGGGTAACTGAGCCATCTTTGCTTCTTCCAGCAGTTCGCGAAGGTATAATCCTTCCTTGGTGGCTGAGCAGAGTGCAATGTATTTTGGTTCAGCTGAGGAGAGAGCGATTAGCTCTTGCTTGTTCGACTGCCATGAAATGGGGCCGATAGATTCGAGTCGGTAGATGTAGCCAGTGCGAGATCGCCAGTCTCCGGCGTGATCGGCGTCGACGTAGCCGATTAATTTAGGTGTCGCGGTTTCAGTTTTGTGGTAGGTTAGGCTAACTGTCGGGGTGCTGACGAGGTAGTGTAGAGCGCGATCGAGTTCCGCCATGTGCGCGGCTGTGGGCTTCTTGAGGTAGGTGGCGAGCTGGCTCGCTGATTATGATAGGTCTGGTCGGCAGGTGACGGCTGCGAAGAGGAGGCAGCCTAGCTTTCGTTGGTGGTCACGTATGCCGGCGAATTTGAGTGGCGCGGAGACTTCCTTGCGGCTTCCGTCGGTGTAGCGATATGGTGTGGTAATGGCGCTGAGGGTTAATCCGAAGCGTTTGGCGATGGTGTCGGCGTATTTCGCGGCGCTGCGGTAGATCGCGTTTTCCCTGTCTTGTATGTTGAGTCCTAGGTACTGTGTTACGGTAGATGAGACGGTGAGCGTGAGGTCTCGTTGTAGTTCCCCTTCGAACCAGGTTGTGACGTCGTCGGTAGAGCCGATGTAAAGCAGGTCGTCCACATAGACTATGAGTAAGATGTAGTCGGTACCCTTCATGAGACGATACATCCCTTGGTCGTGCGGGAGTTGGCGAAATCCGATGCGAATCAATCGAGCGTGCAGATATTGTTGCCACAGCCTCGGAGCCTGTTTGATCCCGTACAGGGATTTTAGTAGTTGACAGACTTGGTTAGGGTCTGCATCAGACCCATGTGGTTGTTCGACGATGAATTTCAGCGTCGACAGGGGCGTAGAGGAAGGCGTTGGCAACGTCGATTTGGCGGAGTTTCTTCCGCTTCATGGCGGCTATCGCGAGGAGGATTCGGAGAGAGGTATGTCTGCTAACTGGTGCGAATGTTTTGGTGAAGTCTCGTCCGTGCTCTTGGTCGAAGCCACGCACGACCCAGCGTGCCTTGAATTTGTCTATCGTTCCGTCAGCTTTCGTTTTCACGTGGAAAACCCATTTTCCCGTGAGAATGGTCTTGTTGCGTGCCACTCCGATAGGCACGACTTTCCAGGTGTTGTGTTCTTGCAGCGCCTTTAATTCTCTGTCCATGGCTTCGCGCCATTTTTCCCTGTGTCCCCCCCCAAGAGCCTGCTGAATAGTGGCAGGCTCCTTAGGTGGTGCTGCTCCGTGGACAGCGGTGACGAGTCCTAGTATCTGCAGTCCACTCTGTGTGTAGCGGGGGAGAGTTGCGTCCTCGGGATAGGCTGATTCATCTCCCGCTTCTGGATCGTGTAGGAAGTTGGGGCCGATTCTTTCTGATACATTTGTGTTGACTGATTGGGGTGTGACGTAACCATTGTCGGCGAAGTCGTAGTAGACTTCGGCATTGACACTTTCGCGAGGGTTTTCGTCATCCATCGGGATGGGCACGGAGCAGTATGGAAGTGGTCCTGCTTCCGTCACACGGACGGCGAAGGCTCGGTTGCCACTCGGATGCGCCGTCCATGTTTTGCTCGTCCCAGTCAGCTTCGTCAGCTGGTGTGGCGAAGGCTCGGTTGCCACGGAAGCCGCCCGTGAGGTCTCGATCTGCTGCCAGGTTGTCCAGGTACGTTTGAAGTGTGAGTCGCTCGTAGAAGATGACATCACGTGCTGCTACTGTTTCTTTTGTGTGGACGTCGAAAATCTTCCATGCGTTGTAGTGTTTTTCGATGCCCAGGTGTAGTCCCCATTGTGCGCGTTGGGAGAATCGGCCGGCTCGTGCAGTTGGGGGTCGGTATTGTACCATGCAGCCGAATACTCGTAACATTTTTGTGCTACCCAATTTTCCTGTCCACAGCAGGTGCGGTGATGCGTTGTTCGGGAGCGATGATGACGAGAGCAAGTTGTGCAACATGACAGCGTGGTCCATTGCCTCGGGCCACTGGTGGTTGGGCAGTCGCATGCCGCGTAACAGTTTGCGCATGGTGTTCTGGAGGGTTCTGTTCATCCGTTCTGCCACGCCTTGTTGTTGATGGGCGTAGGGGAGTGAGATGAGTCGCTTGATGCCTCGTTCTGCTAGGTACTGCTTGAACCTTTGTGACTGATATTCTCCTCCCCCGTCTGACTAGAAGCTTTTCAACTTCACTCCTGATTCTCCTTCTGCCACAGGTAGCCAGGCGACGAAGGCTTCGAAGGCCATGTCGCGATTCGGAAGGTTGAGATGCCAGACGTATCGGGTAGCGGCGCCAATAAAAGTGATGGCATAGTTGTATGCTCCCTGTCCGTGTTCGCGGGCATACAAGATGTCACTGTAGACTTTCTCCAATGGTGCGTAAACTGGCGCGCTTGGATTGTGGTGAGGGACAGACTGTTGATGAGGTAAGTCGGCTTCGGGGCAGGTAAAACATGTACCTCGGACTCGTTGAAGTTCTCTGCCGTCGGTTAGAAGTAGGGAGTCTTTGTCGAGTACTCCTGCCCTGATCGTGTTGTTTAACGTTGTGTTGCTTGGGTGACTTTCGTGCCACAGTGATTCACTCGCACGGTGTCCTGGTGAGCGCCTGTATAGGTTGGGGTTGGAATAGAAGCCGGTGGTGAAGTTGGCGCTTCTGTAGACTTCTCGTGGAGTGGGAGTCAACTGCTGAGCGGAAGTCGGTGGCATGTCGTTGATGGGGACCGGTGTTGTTGAAGGACCAGTGAGTGGTGTCGTAGTTGTTGTTGCTGCTACCGATGTTGTCTCTGCTGCTGCCGATGTTGTCTCTGCTGCTGCCGATGTTGTCTCTGCTGCTGCCGATGTTGTCTCTCCTTGCTGAATTGTTGCTAACGCTCTTGTTCTTTCTGCTTCAGGTATGGTGTGTGAGTACCAAAATCCTTCAGGACTGAAGTTGGGGTCGAGATCTGGCGGATGTGTCCGAGAGGTGAAGTTGACGATGGCGTCGCTGTCGGCGGTGCCTTGGTCTGGAACGAAGTCAAGAACGAAGACATTGTTCTTCAAGACTGCGTTGCCGATGTAGAGTCCACCTTTCCCGTGGTACAGTTTGAACTCATGAGTGGTGCTGTCTGCTTCGAGATGAATTCCCTTCGCCATTAGTTGACTGACGCTGAGTAAGTTATAACCGAGTCCTTCTGCGATTAAAACCTTCGACATATGCAAAATAACGTTGGTTTCTCGAGATTGAAGTTGAACTATCCCTTGTCGTCGTGTGTGCAGGTTCTGGTTGTTGGCGAAGGTGATTACGACTTCGCGCTGAAGTTGGTGTTCCCGTTGAACGAAGCGACCCAAGGAGCACATGTGCTGTTCGCAGCAGCTGTCTAAGAACCAGGTGTCTTTCCCGGACGGCTCGCTCTGGGCGATGGCTGCATACGTCGGGTTGGGCTCTAGTGATTCGCGGCGAGGAGTGCTCTCGTTGAGCTGTTTTTCTGGTGAGTAGTACGGTGGTGATCCGGTGATGCAGGAGTCTGTCGTTCTTGTCATGCAGCTCACGATGTTTCTTGTACCTTGTGTAGGTTTTGTCGTCGATGTCGTTGAAGACTGTACTTGATTGGTGGGATGCGCCTGTGTAGAATCCACTTGACTGCTTGAGGGCCGAAGTTGACGTTGCGGCGGTGTTGACTGCCGCTGATTCGGGTAGTGAGTGCGAGGGTGTCCTGAAGTCTTGCAGAGATGGCAGAACGGCGGTACGTATTGTTGAGCCTGATGTTTGTTTTGTCGATTGTTGTTGTTGTTGTAACGTTGTTGAGTGTGAAATGCGAACTCAGGTGCTGTCGCTCTCTTCTTGTGTCGTTCTTCGTGTAGGTCCATATCCTGTTGTTCAGTGTGAATTTCGGCGCAGAGTGCCGCTTCGGAGATCTTCCCGTGAGCTCGGAGGATAGCTCGAGTGGAGCGCCAATGAGGACCGAGGCCAGCGATGACAACTGTCACGAAGGCTTCTTCGGATATCGATCCTCCGCATCGAAGGAGTCTGTCGCGCAGTCCACGACAACGGCTGATATACGCCATCCCTTTTTCGCCGGGTTTCATTTCCACTGTTGTCAGCTGTGCCATGAGACGACTTTGATTAACACTGTCTGTTGCCTGATATAGTTATTTCAGGTGGTTGTACGCGAGCTCGGCGAAGTTGCTGTACCCTCGATCAGACCGGATGTTCTGCTGTTCGTTCGGAGTTACGTTTCGCAGAAGAATTGTATACGCCATCAGTGACTGATACGTGTACTGATGCTTATCGTACTGCATCCCGTGTGTTGGGTATGGCAGGGATCCGTCGAAGAATTCGAGAATCTGCGCGCCTTCCATCATTAGCTCAAACTCGAATGACCAGGTATAGAAGTCCTTTCCGTCAAAGGGTGTCGATGTCTACAGTTTCAAAACGTGTGCGAACTGTGATTGAACCTGAAGCGCGTCCAGTGTCTTCTCTTGTCCAGCTGAAGGCTGTTGGTGTGGCATGAAGCTGATGGAGCCACGTTGATGTTCATACGGGGCAAAGGTAGGTTGCTGATGGTTTCCACGCGCATAGGATGAACCGTCAAGGCTCATTGGGGTAACCCTATTATTGTTGTCGCTGTTGTTTGATTGCGCAGGTGCTGCTTGCTGGTGCTGCTCGTAGAAGGACATGGAGAAAAATTTCTCCATCATGCTTGGGTCGAAGCCTGTTGTTTGATTCCCGGGAGTTTCAGTAGACCCCGCAGCTGGTCTTGTTGCTGTGCATTCCTCTGTCTATAGGCCAGAGGCTGGAGGTGGAGTAGGAGTAGTGCCGGGAGATCCGTTGGAGGAACTCCTCTCCTTCTGAGTTGCCATTCCTTGTGCTGTTGTAGGAATTTGAGTAGTTGATCTTGCCTTGGAGGCTCTCATACCATGTTGGGCTGAGAAAAAGCCCTTAGGATCTTTTCAAGGCTAAGACTTTGGGTAGAGATGTTGTAATTGCGGAAGCGTATAATAAACTTGTTGAACCACCTTGCACTAGTGTATGAGAGCAAGAGATTGATTCAAGCAAAGAGATACAAGGATATATATATGATTACAAGGAATACGAAGAGGTGCGACTAGCTGCTTTGCTGTTGCGGTTCGATACAGTAACGACTCGGGCAATTGCTCAATACCGAGTCAGTTGATTGTCCTTGGTGTCGCGCTGTATTTCGTCGAGTCAAAGGTCAGCGACCTTTGACCTTCGCGTAACCTCCAGCTGTTACTTTTTGTCAACCTCCTCGGTTGACTCGCCGTTGCTCCGCTGTGGTCTGCTTCGTTCGTGTTATTACTTCGATACTTCAGTGTCAGAACATTATAGTTTATACATTTGTGTAGGCTGTAGTGGGGTAGCCCATAAGGGGTACAACCCAATTAGGGTTAGTACTTGTACCCAACTATTTGCTAGTTCATTCATCCTCGTTCACAACATTCAAACATGGTTTCAGAGCAAGTCCCCTAGGACCGGTCTGTTTTTGGGCCCACCACCTACTGCCCTGCTAGCCTAGGCCCGCGCCCGTTGCCCCTAGGCCACGGCCCGTCGCCACCCCTAGCCCGGCCCGTCGCCCCTTGGCGTCGCCCCTAGCTCGGCCCCTCGGCCCCGTCGGCCCCGTCGCCCCTAGCCACGACCCCGTCGGCCCCGTCGCCCCTAGCTCGGCCCCTCGGCCCCGTCGCCTCGGCCCCTAGAGAAGCGCTGATGATCACTAGGCGGAAGTGCCTTGGTGAAGACATCAGCAGTGTTGGCCTGAGTGGCCACGTACGCAAGACGAAGCTGGCCACGCTACTGCAACTTTTGAGCAAGGAATTAGCGCAGAGCGATGTGCTTCGTTCTGTGCTCCAGTCTGTGCTCCTGACACAAGGCAATCATGTCCTTGTTGTCTACGTACAGAACTGGAGGCGAACGAGGCTGCTCTCCCAAGTCAGTCAGCAGGTAGGTGAGCCAGCGTAGCTCCTGAGCAGCCATGGCCCCGGCGTAGATCTCAGCCTCACAACTGGAGCTGAGAACCGAAGACGAGCGGGTAGACCGCCAAGAAACAGAGCCGGAACCAAGGCTGAAGGTGTAACCCTGTGACGACCGCTGCGTAGCTGAGTCGTCAACCTAGGAGGCGTCTGCGTGACCGGTGAGGACAGCTGGACCCCATCCTCCAAGCACAAGCCCCATGCCCGACGTACTGCACAAGTAACGCAGTACCCTCTTCGCAGCATCCCAGTGCACCTTTCGGTGCCTGCCGGGAGACACGTGACGAGCCAAGAGGCTGAGAGGGTACGCGAGGTCGGGTCGAGTGCATGTCATCAGGTACATGAGGCAACCCACAAGCTCTGGGTACGGACCACTCGGCTCTACGGACTCGTCCGAAGGTGGAGATGAGAGCGAGTGGCTAGTAGACAGAGGAGTGGGCTGTGGCGAGGAGAACTGGAAGCCAAAGCGCTGAAGGACCTGGTGCACCATGTGTGATTGGGTCAGGGTAATGGTGCGCCGAGCTCTGTCTCGGGTGATCTGCAAGCCAAGATAGCTACGCAGTTCACCCAGGTCAGTGCAGGTGTGTCGCTTCTGCAGCTCCGACTTCACAAGAGTCAGTGCCTCAGTGTCAGCAGTGGCAAAGACGAGGTCGTCGACGTAGACAAGGACGTAGAACGGCGGCAACGAGGTGTCGGTGCGTAGAAACAGCGACGGGTTAGCAGTAGCAGGAGCAAACCCAAGAGCCGCAAGCGTAGTCCTGAGTGTGTCGTGCCACTCGCGAGGCGCCTGGCGGAGACCGTAGACTGGCCGCCGAAGGCTCCACTGAGTACCTGCAGGAAAAGACTCAGTGAAACCAGGTGGGCGGCGCAACCAGATCTCCTCGTGCAGGCTGCCCTGCAGAACGCTGTGCTGAAGTCCAGAGAGTGCAGCTCGTAGTCACGCTGAGCAGCGACGTGTAGCAACACCCAAAGAGTAGTTATCTTTGGGGTGGGGGAGAAGGTCTGGAAGTAGTCAACTCCCTGTCGCTGACTGAAGCCTCTAGCAACGTAACGCGCCTTGAAGGCAAGCGGAGAACCTGGCGGCCGCTTCACCCTGAAGATCCACATGCCATCGACAATGTTCGCCCCAGGTGGGGGAAACTTGTCGACGTAGGTGCCTGTGGACTTCCAGGATGCCATCTCGGCATCCATGGCTGCCTGCCACTGAGAGGAGTAAGGACCCGTAATCGCCTCAGCGTAAGAGCGCGGGGTCGGGATGTCTGGAGCATCCGGGTCTCCCTCAAGGGCAAGCAGCATGGAAGCGAAACGAGGTACAGCAGCTGCAAGACACTCGAAGTCCTCCTGCCTGTCCTTAAGGACGTCCGTGCCAAGAGCACACTCACCCCCGACGGACGGAGGACTGGCAGACGCAGACTCAGCAACAAGAGCAGTGGCGTAGTCTAGACGACAGGCAGCAGCAAAGTCAAGCAGCTCGGCAACGAGAGCAGACGCAGCAGCAGACTCCAACGAAGGGTCAGTGAGAGCAGTAGCGAGGAGACGAGAGACAGTGGGACTGGCAGCACGAGCGCGGTCAGACTAAGGGTCAGGGACCTCAGGAAGAGAGGACTCAGGAGGAGCTGGTAGAGGAACGCGTAGAGGAACAGAGGAAGGACGAAGGGTCATAGCGTGCGTGCCAGGGACAGGAGGAGGACGCAGGCTCACGACGCTCTGTAAGGAGAAGGAGCAGGCAGTGGAGAGGCCGGCCGTAACGGTGGCTGCGACTGGTCAGGCGGGGGACACAGGAGGGGAGGAGTAAGGGCAGCAGAAGGCGGGGTACCAAGAACCTGCTGGAGCAGGGGAACGAAGTATGGTCGTGGCCGCACAGTGCCACCAGGGTCAACAGCTCCAGCTCCTCCAGCTCCAGCACCTCCAACAGCAGGGCCTCCAACTCCGGCGCCTACTGCGCCAGGGCCACCAACTCCAGCTCCTCCAGCTCCAGCGCCACCAGCGCCAGTAGTAACAGACTCCGTAAGGACTCCAGCTCCAGCACCCTCAACACCACCCGTCCCGGGAGCTCCAGTACCCCAGGTACGAGCACCTCCAGGACCAGTGGTCGCAGTACCTCCAGTAACACCAGCTCCAGCAGCAACTCCAGTACCTCCAGCTCTAGCAGCGCCAGCACCTCCAGCTTCAGAAGCTCCACTCCGAAGGCGCGGACGCCGAACAAACCACTCACGCAACTGCTGCGGAGACAGACTCGGCGAAGCACCAGCAGAACCTCCAGACGAAGCAGCACCCTGAGGCTCCGCACCTCTAGACTCCGCACCCTCCGACGCAGCACCCCCAGGCTCAGCACCCCCAGGCTCAACACCCTCAGGCTCAGCACCCCCAGTCGCAACACCCCTTGGCTCAGCACCCCCAGTCTCAACACCCCCGAGCTCAGCACCCCCAGTCTCAGCACCCTCAGACTCCGCACCCCCAGGCTCCGCACCCCCAGACACAGCACCTCGAGCAGCACCTGAGCCGACAGCTACCTGAACAGGCGCAGGACCAGGGAGAGGGTCTACCTGAGACACACCTGAGGGAGCAGGACCCTGGGGCGGGAGGGGGTCTACCGGAGGGGGACCGGGAGCAAGGAAGAGCGGTGGGGGCGGAGGAGGGGCAGAGCGGTAGGAAGAGGCAGTAAAAGGGAACCGACTCGTCAAACGTGACGTCCTGGGAAGGGAAGATACGGCGCGAGGTGGGGTGGTAAAACTGCCAGCCAGGCGCGTCGGGGACATGATGTGTGATGCAATCATATGCATTCACGTCTGTCTGCCTCCCATCATGTGTTCGTGCGTTGCATGCGTGGTGTGAGCGTATGCAAGAATTTGTGTTTTGTGCGGTTTGGTTTTTCTGAGTGTGTGTGAATGTTATTTGGCTTGAGCAGATATCTGAAGTGACTCCTCTGCTCAAGAGCTTTCCGACGAACCAAGTACCGCTTCAATCGGAGCACGAACAAGAAAGTTACGAACGTTGGAAGTTCGTATGCTTTTGATATTTGGTTGTGGTGACTATGGGAAGTTGTGGTGTTGACTCCATAAGGAGTACAGACTCTTGGGGGTTGGGAAATTCGTCAACATCACTGTAGATGCTGCCAAGTGGTTGGGAGGTGCCAAACCAGGTTGGCAAGTGTGGCCAAGTTGGGTGAGGTGGATGGCATGAGTTGGGAAAGTGACAAATGTCAAAGTTGGGGTGCCTATAGAGAGGGGAATTGTGTGGTATGGGGTGTCCTTGGTTGGGGACTCCCTTGGAACCTTCCCTCTCGTCCTCCTCATCCCCTCCTACCTGGTTCTATTGCTACTCTAACTTTCTTGTGTGAACTTGTGAGATAATTGTGATTGAGTTACGTTTTCTATGGCAGCATACCCCCTAGTGCGCCGAAGTTCATAACTCGAGTTATACTCCATAGTTTGATACTATTCGAATTGGGAAAGATAGCCACGGTCAAGGGCTACAACATGCTCGAGTTTGAAAGAATTCTAACAGTGTACCTTTCGTCGTCGACGTTTCTTGTGACGACGACTTTTCTGTCCAGAATTGTAGTTGACGATTTTGAGATATTTCAGCCCCTAATCTTCATAGACTCCGTCCTTAGTCTCTAACAAGTGGTATCAGAGCAGATTAAGGACTTTGTGGAGAGTCTACTGAAGTGTGAAGACCCTCCTAGACCCACCATGGCCTGTGGGCGTGCCTAAGCGGTGTTCTGGAGGCTGCATGTGACTTCCGCTAAGGGGAAACTCTGCCGAAATTTCGTTGGCACCGACACTTGTGGAAATTGAGTGGGACTTCGGTGTGGACAGCAAGGGGGGAGCTGGAACCTGTGCTTGGGAGCAGAGGAAATGAGTCAAGGGAGTGGAGATGTAGCTGAGAAGAGGAATGAGCCGCCACCATCCAAGATCGAGGCATTGGATGGCTCCAACTATGAGGAATGGAGCGGGCGGATGCGGAGTGCATTTAAGCGCTACAAGCTGCTGAAACTTGCGATGGGAGAAGAGAAGATGCCGGAGGAAGGCGACGCCCGCGATCGGTGGATTGAGAAAAGCGCGGTGCTGTACGACCTAATCCTTCAATCGGTCAACAACGACATGTTCCAACACATCAAGGATTTGGTGGAGTTGGATGATTCCGGACCAAAGGCGTGGAAGCTACTGCGCGACGTGATTCAGCCCAACACGCTGCCGATGGTGATTGTGTTGGAGAAGGAGCTGGCTGCCCTCTCCATGCGACCGGGCGATGATGTGAAGCCGGTCTTTGACAAGATCAAGGACACCTATGCAAGGATGGCAGCGGCGGGCAGCAATGTGTCGCAGATCCAGCAGTGCACCAAGATTATCTCGGTGCTCGACAACTCATGGGACAACCTCATCCCCACCCTCAACACTCAGCAGGACCAGTGGACACCTGAGTGGCTACGGCAGCAGATTCTGCAGGAGGACTTCCGCAGGCGCCACACGGGTGGTGGTGCTGCCAACAAAACTGCTGAGGGGTATGGAGCTGCAGGAGGCAGCAGAGGAAGAGGGGGAGGGAGAGGCCGAGGCCGTGGGAGAGGCTTTGGCAGAAGGAGAGGCCGAGGTGACTACAATGAGGGGCATGGGAGCTCTGGTGGCAGGGGGAGCACCCGAATGGAGGGTGCGTGCTGGTACTACAAGACGGCTGGACACCCTTGGTTCAAGTGTTTCAGCCGGCCTGAGGGATGGGCGCCCCCAGGCATGAAGCCGCCAAGTGGTGAACGTGCACGAGGTGGCGCTGTGCAAGGTTCAGGTGCACAAGGTGATGGTGCACAAGGTAAAGCCAACCCTGGGATGTTCCTCATGGTTGAGGATGTGAAAGGGAGTGAGGGTGATGTGGGCTCAGTTGGGAAGGTTGTGATGCACCCCCTCACTCACTGGGTGATAGATTCAGGTTGCACAAGTCACATGACCCCACGGGCAGATTTGCTTGACGAGGTAAAGCCCACTGGGAAGATCAAGTTTGTGGCTGCCGCTTCAAGTGCTTTGCTCCCTGTGATTGGTGTTGGGAATGCTAAGGTAATGGGAGCCAATGGGGGCCTTGTGGGGCTGGGGAATGTACTGCTGGTTGAAGGTTTGTCCGCTAACCTCCTCTCTGTGCGCCGGCTGCAGAAAAGCAAGGCCAAAGTGACCTTCGGCCCAACCAGCTGCCGTGCAAAGCTTGGGAAATTGCTGCTGTGGGATTTGGAGGAGAAGAGCAGCTGCATCAAGGACCTATGGCAGCTGCCCATCATCCCTTGGAATGGGAAACCACCAGCAACGGCAGCGGCTGCAGCAACGGCTAAAACAACTGCGGGAGGAGAGGAGACTGCACCAACCGATGGGGCCCTAGATGCAGTCAAGAAGGTGCAGCAGTCACAGCAGCCACATGGTGAGGTGCTTGCTAGTGTGGATGCAACCGCTGCATGGGCAAAGGCTTCATCTGGGAATGGTGATGCCGATTGGGAGACGTGGCACGAGAGGTTGTGTCACATCAACATTCCTATGCTGCAGAAGTTAGTGAAGGATGGGAGCTTGAAGGGGTTGGAGGTGAAGGGGGCAGCAAAGGAGATGGGGAGCTGCCCTACATGCCTTGAGACCAAGTTCACAAAGTTTCCGTTCAGCAGCGGCACGGGACCAGCTAAGGCCCCGCTCGCACTTGTGCACATGGATGTGGTGGGCCCCACGAGGGCCCCTTCTCTCTCGGGCAGCCGCTACTTCTTAACCATTGTGGACGACCACACGCGTGCCGTGTGGGTGTACCCTCTCAAGACTAAGGGGGAAGTGGCTGCGGCTGTTCTTAAGGAGTGGATGCCGAGAGCTCAAAGGGAGAGCGGACACAAGGTGAAGGTGATCCGCACTGACAACGGGGGAGAATTCATTGGCGCTGATTTTGAGGCGGTGCTGAAGAAGAAGGGGATCCAGCATCAGCTCACGGTGCCCTACAACCCTCAGCAGAATGGCGTGGCTGAGCGCTACAACCGGACCCTGCAGGAAGGTGCTCGCACTCTCCTTGGGCGTGCAGGGCTGCCGGATCCGTTTTGGGTGACTGCACTGCGGCAGGTCGCCCTTGTGAAGAACAGGGTGTTGGCGACTGTGGGGTACAAGCAGTGGGTCCCCTACACCAAGTGGTATGGGAGTGCACCAGCAGTCAACATGCTGAGAGCCTACGGCTGCATGGTGGTGTTTCATGTGCCTAAGGAGAAGAGGGGAAAGTTGGAGGCTAGTGGGAGATGGGGAGTACACTTGGGGCTTGCTAAGGATCACAAGGGCTGGTTGATATGGGACTTGACCAGCCAGCAGCTAACTGTGTCAAGGGATGTGAAGTTCCTCGAGTCCTTGTACTACAAGGAGTGGAAGCAACAGCAGCAGAAGCTTCCTACTACACCACTGATCATTGAGGCCGATGAGGTGCAGCGGCCTTCGAGGCAAGTGCAGGTCACTGTCTCAGATGAGGAGATCTCTGGGGTGACTGAGGATGGGGGAGAACCTGAGGTGGAGGAGCAGCAGCAGCAGCAGCAGCAAGATGCTCCACAAGGTGCCGCACGTCCGGCTGACCGTCCTAGGAGGGATGTGCGCCCTCCTAACCGGCTGACCTATCCGAGCTTTGGCAAGCCAAAGGTGGTACGGGCTGGGAGTGTGGCTGAGCAGTGTGATGAGGAAGAGATAGCACACTGCTACTGGGCAGCCGTCCCTGAGCCCAAGACGCTAGCTGAGGCCTTGAGTGGGCCCGATGCTGAGAAGTGGAAGCAGAGTGTGAAGGAGGAGTATGACTCTCTGCTGGAGAATGAAACGTGGGAGCTGTGTGAGCTGCCTCCTGGGAAGAAGGCCATTTCTTCCAAGCTGATCTTCAGGCACAAGTACGGACCTGATGGGGAGCTGACCCGCTACAAGTCAAGGCTTGTGGCAAAGGGGTTTCAGCAGACAAAGGGGAAGGATTTTGACGAGATCTTTGCTCCTGTGGGGAAAGGGATTACACTAAGGGTGATGTTGGGAATGGCTGCAAACCGTGGATGGAGGATCAAGCAGATGGACATCACAACTGCTTTCCTCAATGGGATCATCCTAGAGGAGCTGTACATGCTGCAGCCTGAGGGATTGGATGATTGGAGCGGCAGGGTGTGCAGGCTCAAGAAGGCCATCTATGGCCTGAAGCAGGCTCCTCGCGCATGGTACCACAAGTTGGAGGAGACACTGCTGGCTGGGGGTTTCAAGAAGAGTGAGTGTGATCACAGCTTGTTCCTGCTGCAAGAGAAGGAGCAGTTTCTCATGCTCCTGGTGTATGTGGACGACATCCTGCTCTTCTCTAAGTCGTCTGCAATGATTGAGCGTGTGGAGGAGATGCTGGAGATGCAGTTTAAGTGCTCCAAGATGGGAGATGTGAAGTACTATTTGGGCATGCATGTGGAGAGGGACCTTGACAAGGGAGTGTTGAGGTTGCACCAGAGAAAGTATTGTGAGGGGCTGGCTGAGAAGTATGGGCTGCAAGATGGAGGAAAGCCAGCCACCCCACTGCCTTCGGGGTTCACTGTGGAGCCCTGTGCTGATGAGGAGGTGGTGGGTGAGAGTGACAAGAAGCTGTTTCATACTCAATTATGCGGCTAACCACACGCGGCCTGACATTGCCTTTGCTACATCCAGGCTTGCAAGTGTGGTTTCACGCCCCAGTCATGAGCAGCTGGAAGCGGCCAAGAGGTTGGTCCGCTATGTGAGCGCTACGGCATCAGTGGGCTTGGAGTACAGTGCTGTGCGACAGAGGCTGCAGAGGGGTGCAGCTGATTTGAGCAAGGGGGAGATGCTCCTGACCTGCTACACCGACGCTAGCTTCAACTCTGTGAAGGCGGATGGCACCAGCATTGGAGGCTATGTGTGCCTGTTTGGAGGTGGTGCAGTGAGCTGGCGCAGCAAGAAGCAGAACGAGGTGGGGCAGTCCTCGTGTGAGACAGAGTACATGGCTCTGCATCATGGGGCAAAGGAGGTGGTGTGGCTGAGGCGTTTGTTGGAGGAGATCGGAGTGTGCCAGAAGGAGCCAACTGTGATTTTGTGTGACAACGAGTCGGCTGTGAAGCTTGCTAAGAACGCTTGCCTTCATGGGCTGACGAAGCACATCAGGCCTAAGTGGCATTGGGTGAGGAGGCTCCTGGACAAGGAGGTGCGGCTGGAGATTGTGAAGACCCATCAGCAGGCGGCTGACATTCTCACCAAGCGCCTGGCTGAATCTGAGCATTGGAAGGGCATGAAGCTTGCTGGGATGAGTGTGCATTGAGGGTGCATGCTTGAGCTATGACATGTGGGATGATGGTTGGCAGCCAGAGGGGGAGTTTGTTGTGTGATGCAATCATATGCATTCACGTCTGTCTGCCTCCCATCATGTGTTCGTGCGTTGCATGCGTGGTGTGAGCGTATGCAAGAATTTGTGTTTTGTGCGGTTTGGTTTTTCTGAGTGTGTGTGAATGTTATTTGGCTTGAGCAGATATCTGAAGTGACTCCTCTGCTCAAGAGCTTTCCGACGAACCAAGTATCGCTTCAATCGGAGCACGAACAAGAAAGTTACGAACGTTGGAAGTTCGTATGCTTTTGATATTTGGTTGTGGTGACTATGGGAAGTTGTGGTGTTGACTCCATAAGGAGTACAGACTCTTGGGGGTTGGGAAATTCGTCAACATCACTGTAGATGCTGCCAAGTGGTTGGGAGGTGCCAAACCAGGTTGGCAAGTGTGGCCAAGTTGGGTGAGGTGGATGGCATGAGTTGGGAAAGTGACAAATGTCAAAGTTGGGGTGCCTATAGAGAGGGGAATTGTGTGGTATGGGGTGTCCTTGGTTAGGGACTCCCTTGGGACCTTCCCTCTCGTCCTCCTCATCCCCTCCTACCTGGTTCTATTGCTACTCTAACTTTCTTGTGTGAACTTGTGAGATAATTGTGATTGAGTTACGTTTTCTATGGCAGCATACCCCCTAGTGCGCCGACGTTCATAACTCGAGTAATACTCCATATTGTGATACTATTCAAATTGGGAAAGATAGCCACGGTCAAGGGCTACAACATACTCGAGTTTGAAAGAATTCTAACAGTTGACCTTTCGTCGACGACGTTTCTTGTGACGACGACTTTTCTGTCCAGAATTGTAGTTGACGATTTTGAGATATTTCAGCCCCTAATCTTCATAGACTCCGTCCTTAGTCTCTAACAGGACAAAGCCAAGGAAGACGCAGGGGATAGCACGGGGGGAGAGCTTGTCCGCAGACGTATCTTGAACAAAGGCACGAGATCCCTAGACCCGGAACACCGACGCATCGCCAACCTTCCCCGTCCAACGCAGTGTGGGCGAGGTCTCCGGCAAGGAGACACGGGGCTAGAGGTTGGGCTGATGCGCAGCGTACCGGACCGCAAACGGCCACAGAAAATGGGGAGCAGCCGCATGGATCATGGAGGTACCAGCGACCTCCATGACTAAGCCAATGCGGTGCTCAGCAATCCCATTTTGCTGAGGGGAGTCCGGAAGCGTGATCGACTGGAGAATGCCCTCCCCACGACAAAAATCCCGTAAGAGGGTGGAGGAGAACTCACCACCTCTGTCAGAGTGCAGACGCATGACAAGAAGGTCTTGGCCAAAGCGCTCGCGGAGCTGGAGACGGACTGTGCGGATCCAAGGGATCAAGACATCAACGACTTGACCCTTGCTGCGCAAGGGGAAGACCGTGGTGTACCGCGTGTAGTCGTCAACTACCAGCAAAAAGTAGCGCTCGCGGCTCTGTCCACTGACGCGGGTCTGGGCCCCACACGTCCATGTGGAGAGTCTGCAGGGGAGCAGTCGTCGGGGGAAACGAGGAGGAGTGAGGAGCGGCGCGCTGCCGCCCCTCGACGCAAGGGAGGCAGGGCGGGGCAGGCGAGGGCGGCAGGGGAGGCAGAGACCTGGGGAGGCCTGAGACAAGAAGACGAGAGAGCATGCCACGAAGGCAAGGCAGGGAGGGGTGACCCAGACGGTGGTGCCACAGAAGAGTCTAGTGCGACAGGAGGCGACACGAGCAAGAGGCGGCTACCTGACCTGACGCGGACACCTGAGCAGACGCATCGACCTGAGAAGGCTCGGTAGTGAGTGTGTACAGACTCGACCCTGGCCGACGAGTGAACGTGTCCAGGTGATGCCCCGTCCGTGTGCACGTGCAGATCGACACACGCTGGCCCCAAGGAGTGGTGGTAGTGACCATCACATCCTGGAGGGCAGCGGTACTCACCAAGTTCGTAGAGAACGAGGGGAGGTGAAGACCTGACAGTGAGCCGGACGAAACTGCCGGACACGGGAGGACAGTGGAGGAACGGGCCACGACCGGTCCCCCGGAGGGGTCAGCCAGTCGGACCGGGACAGGTGCAGGAAGAGGAGTGAGGGTGGTGCTTTCACGAAGGAAACATCGCGAGGCGCCAGAGTCCAACGTGAAAATGTGCAAGGCCTGAGCAGGCACAGTACCAGGGAGAGTACCAGACTCACTAGCACCTAGAGCAGCAGCAGCTATACCTGGGCCAGGCGGCACACACTGGTAACAGTCACCCTCAGCACTAACAGACAAAGCATACATAGCAGAAAGAATAGCATCAAAGTCTAGGTCAAAAATAGCAATCCTAGACTTAAGCAGATCTGCCCAGCGAGGGAGCTCGACGTCGTCACCAAACTCAGCACGCCAAGCGTCGTCGAGGCGGGAGAAGCAGCGGTGCTGAGTGTGAGACCGCCCGCAAGTCTGACCAGCACGGTCACCCGTGCGAATGACATACGGGCAACTACCCCCAGACGCCCCACGCAGAAACCACTCACGAAGCTGCTGGGGAGATGGGGTCTCGCTCCGACGCTGCTGCTGTTGACGCTGGCCACCCCCAGAACCGACACGCCGAGCGCCAGTCCCACCGCTACCAGTCCCATTGCCTCCACTACCACCACTCCCATCGCTGCCTCCACCACCGCCACCAGAGCCCCCACTCTCGCCAACAGTCGCACCGCCGCCACCACCTCCACTGCTGCCCCCACCACCACTCCCGCTGCCACCTCCACCACCGCCGATGCCACCTCCACCACCCCGGCCACCCTTGCCCTTGCTGCTGCGGCGCTTCGCACTAGCGGAAGCAGCCCCGACGTCCTCAGCAACAGGGACGTCTGCAGCAGCAGCAGAGGCGTAGGAGGGGGCAAGGGGGGAGGGGGAACACCCCTCAAAGAAGGGCGAACGCGGAGTGCCACGAGCAGCACCTACAGCAACTGCACTAGTCTCAGCTGCGAGGAGATGCTGCTCGAGGAGGTCAACAGTGAGGGAGGTGGGGTCAAGAGAGAGGAAGTGGTCCCTGACAGAGCGAAGAGAGTCAGGGAGGCGGGTGACTATAAAGTAGAGAGTGATGTACATCGGGGGCGGGTTCCTGTCAAGGAACTCAGCAGGAACGGCAGTGCGGTAGCGAGCGTCACTAGCGCGAAGGTGGGAAACAAGGTCCTCGACTGTGGTAAAGGCAGACAGCTAGGTACGGGCCGGGCGCGGGCGTGAGATGGGGCTCTGGCGCGGGCTAGGTATGGGCCGGGCGCTGGGCTAGGTACGGGCCGGGCGCGGGCGAGAGACGGGGCCAGGCGCGGGTTAGGTACAGGCGGGTCGCGGGCTAGGTACGGGCCGGGCGCTGGGCTAGGTACGGGCCGGGCGCGGGCGTGAGACGGGGCCGGGCGCGGGCTAGGTACGGGCCGGTCGCGGGCTAGGTACGGGCCGGGCGCGGGGCTGGAACGGGGCCGTGCGCGGGGCTAGGGGCGACGGGCCTAGGGGGGTACTCGCAGCGTAGCAGGTGGTGGGCCCAAGTAACCTGCTCTGATTCCATGAGAAATTTACAAACGAGAATGGATGAACTATGAAACAGTTGGGTACAAGTACTAACCCTATTTGAGTTGTACCCCTTATGGGCTACCCCACTATAGCCTACACAAATGTAAGCACTATAATAATCTGACAGCATCTTCCATCATTAGCTCAAACTCGAATGACCAGGTATAGAATTCCTTTCCGTCAAAGGGTTTCGATGTCTACAGTTTCAAAACGTGTGCGAACTGTGATTGAACCTGAAGCGCGTCCAGTGTCTTCTCTTGTCCAGGTTAAGGCTGTTGGTGTGGCATGAAGCTGATGGAGCCACGTTGATGTTCATACGAGGCAAAGGTAGGTTGCTGATGGTTTCCGTGCGCATAGGATGAACCGTCAAGGCTCATTGGGGTAACCCTATTGTTGTTGTTGCTGTTGTTTGATTGCGCAGGTGCTGCTTGCTGGTGCTGCTCGTAGAAGGACATGAAGGAGAAAAATTTCTCCATCATGCTTGGGTCGAAGCCTGTTGTTTGATTCCCGGGAGTTTCGGTAGACTCCGCAGCTGGTCTTGTTGCTGTGCCTTCCTCTGTCTGTAAGCCAGAGGCTGGAGGTGGAGTAGGAGTAGTGCCGGGAGATCCGTTGGAGGAACTGCTCTCCTTCTGAGTTGCCATTCCTTGTGCTGTTGTAGGAGTTTGAGTAGTTGATCTTGCCTTGGAGGCTCTCATACCATGTTGGGCTGAGAAAAAGCCCTTAGGATCTTTTCTAGGCTAAGACTTTGGGTAGAGATGTTGTAATTGCGGAAGCGTATAATAAACTTGTTGAACCACCTTGCACTAGTGTGTGAGAGCAAGAGATTGATTAAAGCAAAGAGATACAAGGATATATATATGATTACAAGGAATACGAAGAGGTGCGCCTAACTGTTTTGCTGTTGCGGTTCGATACAGTAACGACTCGGGCAACTGCTCAATACCGAGTCAGTTGTTTGTCCTTGGTGTCGCGCTGTATTTCGTCGAGTCAAAGGTCAGCGACCTTTGACCTTCGCGTAACCTCCAGCTGTTACTTTTTGTCAACCTCCTCGGTTGACTCGCCGTTGCTCTGCTGTGGTCTGCTTCGTTCGTGTTATTACTTCGATACTTCAGAAGTGCCAACTATGTGTTTCCAACACTATAGACCTGTAAGCATTCAGGTAACTTTAGAAATCTAAAGCTGTTGAAGCATTCAGGTAACTTTATCCCAAGGTTTCCCTAGCACATTGACATGCATCACTTTCCGCAAAACAGCAACATATTTGTGCGTCGTGTAACCACACCTAGCCAACATGTAGCACAAAAGCAAATGAACACAACCATACTTCTCGCTTTGGGGGCGTGATGTATTCCTCCACTACCCATACAGAGACAAAGTATGAACAACGTCCGACACTCGTTGGAAATACGGGCTGCATGTATTTTGCAGCACTGCATAACTAGTCCAGATCTGCCAGAGAAATCCGCGCACCAGAAAAGAGCTTCGAACCGCATCGTATCTTCATGTCATATGTTATGAGTGTGGAGAGTCACTTCACAATGGGAGTAGACTACATGGGAGGTCACGGGTTGTACATGATGATCAGAGCATTGCTTACATTCTCACTACTTGCTGTGTTCGTGAGTGAATTTTGCAACAGTTTCACTAAGTTTTTTTGAACGTTACAATGGCATGATAAAGTCGATGTATCAAGGAAGGCATGCAACACTTCTAGCAACCAAGCTAGGCGATTGTCGAGAGCAGCATGAAGGCAGCTTGCCAACGTTGACGAAGGCAGCGTACCAACGCAGCTGGAAGGCGGCGTGCCAATGTTGCAGCAAGGTGGCTTACCAGTGTAGCACCAAGGCGGCATGGCAAGATTGCAGTCGCAAATGAACAAGTGTGCACATGTGCGGCACCTACCAAGTAGGTGAAAGTCTCCACAGCAGATGGTTGGGTGCACGTCATGCACGTGATGCACATTGCACATGTGCTAGGTTGTGGAGCACGTGATGCTCGTCCCGCAGGTCGACTTTCGTAAAAAAAACGCTCGAGGCAAAATTCGCACACATGCAGAATTTTGCCAATCGATGATGGTTGGTCGACTAGAAAAGGTCGCTCAGCTGACGCCGATAGTCGACAGACGATCGATGGCCGTAGGTCGATGCCTGTAGGTTGGCACCATGTCGACGATCACTTTCGTCGACCGTCAAAGCTCGACGTCGTCGGCCGATTTCACTTCGTTGGCCAGCGTCTCAACGTCTTCGCAGCGGTTCGATTCATTGTAGTCGGCTTCGTTGTGACTAACCAAACCAGCCGACTTCCTCTTCCAAGTCGGCGCCAACTACGAAGCCTACCTACTGAACAACTTGTGCACCAGTCAACGAGGTAGGCTTCGCCTGTGCGAGGTCGGTGCCTTTTCTCGTCATCATTCCCCTGCCCAGCTCAAGCTTGGGCAAGCACACACGCATGGTCCACCCCAAAGACGTAACATAATACAAGGAGGATACTTCACCGACGTGCAAACCTTACATGCTGTTCACTGCACCAACCATAGGACATGGCGCCTACTTCCGCACGTCATCCGCCGACAAGGGCAAGGCAAAACTTGGCAGACTGCAATGGAGCAGCAATTGATTGCCTGGAAGTGCAGTGCCTTTGCAGTGTACTCCGACTTGATGGAGGATACCGTCACACACTTCATGCGCTGGCTCGTCCACGAGACCGTTGCGCCGTCGCACAGTGTGATCCATGTGTTCACCTCTATTATTTGTTTGAGAGCGATCGATTGTATGAATCTGTGGGGTTTGGGTGATAGTGCACAGTCCGTAAGGTGCCTGTCTGTTACTGTCTCTTCCTATTTCCCTGCTCTTTCCCGTGGTTATTCTTTCCCTGCGTACTGTCGGGCAGTATTTAGACATGTGACCCAGCTTCCATCCTTTAAGGCATAACACTATAAAAGGACGGTCTGGTGCATGGACTTCGTTAATCGTGGCCCGTTGGGTCTGTCCATGAAATTGATTTCCCTCTTGAGAACTGGATCCAGCCCACTACATCAGTTTGCATGTGGTCTCGGCCAATAAGACAGTGTCGGTGAAGGTCTTGGGACGGCTTCGGCACACCTCGTACTATATCTCGTAATTGAGACCGTTGATATATTTGTCAAGTCGTTCAGCTTCCGCCATGCCATCCACTTTATCGTCGAGCACCATAAACGACACCGTGTAGTCTTGAACAGAAACCAACTGCGACCAGGCACGCAGCTTTACACGAGCATGTTCAGAGGTGGGTACATGCTTGAAATGCTCTTGTTAAGCTGCGCCCCACTCTTCCCCTCGTGCGAACTGTGGTCACACTTAGTATTGGTGCTGCTTGTCGATTAGCTGAGCCCAGAGTCATGTTTGACGCATGTGTCGCATCGGTCGGGGTCCCCGTGTCCAAGTTTCGTTGCCACCTGTCAAATTCCTAAGCACCTAGGAAACTCGGTTTATGCTTAGGAGGCATAGGAGCCATGCTAGGGTTGAGTGTCGAGAAAGTTTAGACAAGGAAAATGGAGAAGGAAGAAGTGGTTTCACTATTGAGCAAGGTACAAGATGTCAGAATGTTATTCTCTAGCCTGTAGTGGGGTGCTCTATAGCGAGTACAACCCATCTAGGGTTTGCTATATGTATCCTCATTGCTGCTAGTGAACCTCCCCTCTTTTGCCTAAACTTCTCTTGCCTAGCTAGGACTTACCTAGCTATGGCTCCTAACTCTACACACTATCTTCACATGGAATCAGAGCACATACGCTCCTGGCCTGTGGGCCCTCCTACTGCTTCCGCTGCCCTACGCTGTGTCGCGCGCCCCGTGGTGCGCGGCCTCTTATTTTTCATCCCGCCGCGCGCTCGGGGCGCGCGGCGGTTTTCTGCCCGCCGTGCGCCCCGAGGCGCGCGGCGGTTTACTGCTGTGGGGGAGCCAGCGCGCGCCCCGCCCGTCCGTCGCGGAGCCCTGGGGAGCACGCGCGGCCCCCCACCCTGCCCGTCGCGGCGCGCTGGGGAGCCCGCGAGCCCCCCGTCCGTCCATCGCGACGCCCTCGGGAGCCCGCGAGCGCCCCGCCCGTCGGTCGCGACGCACTGGGGAGCCAGCGGGCGCCCTGCGTGGTCGTCGCGACGCCCTGGGGAGGCCGCGCGCGCCCCGTCAGCTCGTCGCGGCGCCCTCGGGAGGCCGCGCGCGCCCCGCCAGGCCGTCGCGGCGCCCTGGGGAGCTGCGCGCGCGTCCCCCCCGCCCGTCCGTCGCGGCGCCCAGGGGAGCAGCGCGCGCCATGCCCCTTCCCTCGCCCCACCCGTCCGTTCTGGCGCCCTAGAGGCGCGCGCCTTCCCCCCCCTCTCCGTCCCCCGCACTCCTGCCCCTATCCCACCCGTTTTAGGGTTTGGGGGTGAGGAGTGTGGGGGTGGTGGTTGTGGGGGTGTCCGTTGTGCGCGCCGTGCCCTTCTCCTCCTCCTCCTTTGTCTCCCACTGCTGCAGCTGTCGCTGAGGGGGGTGGATGAGTGGGAGACTGGGGTTTAGGGTTTTAGGGGGGTGCGTGGGAGTGGAGCTAGGGTTTGAGCAGTGGGTGTGTGTCGAGGGTGTGGGGCAGTTGGAGGAGGTTGTGTGGAGGTACCTGTCGTGTCGCCTGCAGTGCCTGTAGTCCGTCGCCCTTGCTTCGGTAGCCAGTGAGCCTGCTGCACCAGTCGCCAGTGGGTCCGTTGCTCCTGCCGCTCTTCTATAGCCGACGAGCCAGTTACTCCAGTAGTCCGTCGCCCTTGCTTCGGTAGCCTCTGAGTCAGCCGCTCCTGTGCCCGTGCCTCTGCAGCTTCAGTCGTTGCCTCCCATCTTCTCTTCCTCCACAGCTCCTCCTCCTCCTCACTTGCCCGCTGTGATTAGCTCTAGCTTTGCTTACCTTTGTGAACTCCTGCTCTATACCTGCTTGCTCATTGTACTGATTACACCCCACTTTGGCTATGGGGGTGTGTCAGAATGTTATTCTCTAGCCTGTAGTGGGGTGCTCTATAGCGAGTACAACCCATCCAGGGTTTGCTATATGTATCCTCATTGCTGCTAGTGAACCTCCCCTCTTTTGCCTAAACTTCTCTTGCCTAGCTAGGACTTACCTAGCTATGGCTCCTAACTCTACACACTATCTTCACACAAGATATAGGAGAAAGCCACATGGTACACCACCTACGGCAAGTGAGATACACTACAGTCTACACTATAGACAGTTATAAAGAATACATCAATATATTCTAACACACCCCCTAACTGCCTGTAGTGAAGAACCTTGTGCACAACACCGTCGAAGGGGTACACCAGGAGCAGCGGAGGAAGGAGAGGGCAAGTGAAGAGGAGGAGGGACCATGAGAGGAGAGGAGGTGGTGGGTGGCGGCTGAAGCTGCTGGCACACGGGCAACTGGAGCAACTGGCACACTGGCAAATGGAGCAACTGGCACATGGGCAACTGGAGTAACTGGCTCCGCGGCTAAGCGAGCGGCTTGAGCAACTGACTCACGGGCTACAGGAGGAACGGGCTCACGGGCAACTGGGGCAACGGTCTCACGGGCGACTGGAGCTGCTGGCTTCACAGCGTCCACCCCCCTACAACTTCCCCCATTCCCTACCGCCACTCCCTCAACTCCCCCGCACCCTCCCCCCCCCCCCCCCCAGCGGCATGTGCAGCAGTGGGAGAGAGAGGAGGAGAGGCGGCAGCAGTTCACTCACACCCGCCACCCCCATACCCTCCCCCCCACTGCTGCACCCGCAGCAGGGGGATGGAGGAGAAGGGTGGGGGCGGGGGGGCTGGTGCTGCAGATCCCCTCCCCCCCACTGCTGCACCCGCAGCAGGGGATGGAGGAGAAGGGGGGGCGGGGGGGGGCTGGTGCTGCAGATCCATTCCTGCCACCCCCTTAACCTCCAAGCTCCCCCCCTTCTCCCGACACAGCGACAAGTGCGGCAGGGAGAGAGAGGAGGAGGTGGTGGGCAGCTGACTACTCACACCCGCCACCCCCATACCCTCCCCCCCACTGCTGCACGCGCAGCAGGGGGATGGAGGAGAAAGGGGGGCTGGGGGGGCGGTGTAGGAGCCGCTCGGGCGACAGCAGGGCGCGCGACGGGCAGGAACCCGTCGTGCGCCACACCCGCCACCCCCATACCCTCCCCCCCACTGCTGCACGGGCAGCAGGGGGATGGAGAAGAAGGGGGGGAGGGGGGGGGGTGGTGTAGGAGCCGCGTGGGCGACAGCAGGGCGAGCGACGGCCAGGAACACCGTCGTTCGCCACCCCCGCCACCCCCATACTCTCCCCCAAACTGCTGCACGCGCAGCAGGGGGATGGAGGAGAAGGGGGGGGGGGCGGTGGGGGCGGTTTAGGAGCTGCGCGGGCAACAGCAGGGCGTGCGACGAGCAGGAAACTGTCGTGCGCCCTGCCCGCTACCCCCATACCCTCCCCCTCTGCTGCACGATCAGCAGGGGGATGGAGGAGAAGGTGGGGGCGGGGGGGCGGTCTAGGGGCTGCGCGGGCGACAGCAGGTCCCACGACGAGGAGGAAACCGACGGGCGTCCGGGGCGTGCGACGGGCAGAAAATCGACGCGCGCGCAAAGGGCGCACGACGGGCAGAAAACCGACGGGCGCCTGGGGCGCGCGACAGGCAGCAGAAGGGCACATTAGCGGACGTGAAGGGTGGGCCCATGAAAGTAGGTCCTATGTAGGATCTCACTCTGATAACATGTCAAAATCATAAGCACCTAGGAAACTAGGTTTATGCTTAGGAGGCATAGGAGCCATGCTAGGGTTGAGTGTCGAGTGAGTTTAGGCAAGGAAAATCGAGAAGGAAGAAGTGGTTTCACTATTGAGCAAGGTACAAGATATAGGAAAGAGAAAGCCATATGGTACACCACCTACAGCAAGTGAGATACACTACAGTCTACACTACAAACAGTTATAAAGAATACATAAATATACTCTAACACCACCAATCCAGCGCTGATCCTCAAAAGAGCGATACAGAGAAACTAATATGCGTAGCATCGTCATTGAGGTTTGCAGCAGTAAAGAAGACCTCCATGTTGAACAACCACCCCTTCGCTTAATCATTATTGATCGTAGGGTTGAACGGGGGCAGGATCGCGAGCTTGACCTTGATCGTTGTTACTGCAATTGATGTCGTCGTTCCTTTCTGCCTATCCTCTTCGAATTCACGTGTGAACTGCTCTAATGGGTTGTTGCTTACTGCTTGACTGGTGCTTTTGCCTTCTTCAGCGGGCGGCTCCTTGTGTGTTTTACCTAGCACATGGCATAGCTAAGTATTTTCTACACGTAGTTGCTCCACTTCCATTGTTCATGCCTACATACCATTACACACAAGGTCGTGAAATTCATAAGCTACATCTAGTGAGCAACTGGATATTTGTGGCTATCCAAAGTCAGGCAAGTTTTATTCAATAACTTTTGTGGCCAGTCATTTTGCAGTCCACAGTGCGAACCACACCCGTGCCACAAAACTACAAAAGAAAAGTGGGGTGAACTAGGAAATAGCTATGGTACCAAGTTGTCAGAATGTTATAGTGCTTACGTTTGTGTACGCTATAGTGGGGTAGCCCATAAGGGGTACAACCCAATTAGGGTTAGTACTTGTACCCAATTTTTTCATAGTTCATTCATTCTCGTTCGTTACTTTGACATGGTTTCAGAGCACGTCCTTCGCTAGGACCGTTTTTTTTTCCTTGGGCCCACCACTGCGTTGCCCCACTAGCCGCCCCTAGCGACCCTCGTGCCGCACCTGCTGCCCCGCGCGCCGCCCTCGTGCGGCCCTTAGGCCCGTCGCCCCTAGTCCCGGCCCGTCGCCCGACGCCCCTAGGCCCTGGCCCGTAGCCCGTCGCCCCTAGGCCCGCGCCCGTCGCCCCTAGCCCCGGCCCGACGCCCGTCGCCCCTAGCCCCGGCCCGACGCCCGACGCCCCTAGGCCCTGACCCGTCACCCGTCGCCCCTCGGCCCGCGCCCGTCGCCCCTAGCCCCGGCCTGTCGCCCGACGCCCCTAGGCCTCGGCCCGTCGCCCATCGCCCCTAGGCCCGCGCTCGTCGCCCCTAGCCCCGGCCCGTTGCCGGACGCCCCTAGGCCCCGGCCCGTCGCCCGTCGCCCCACGCCCGTCGCTTCTAGGCCCCGGCCCCGTCCCGTCGCCTGTCGCCCCTCGGCCCGTCGCCCCTAGGCCCCCGCCCCGTCGACTGTCGCCCCTAGCCCCGGCCCGTCGCCGGACGCCCCTAGGCCCCGGCCCCGGCCCCGGCCCGTCGACCGTCGCCCCCTCGGCCCGTCGCCCCTAGGCCCTGGCCCCATCGACCATCGCCCCTAGCCCCGGCCCGCTGCCCTAGGCCTAGACCCGTCGAACCTAGGCCTCGGCCCCGCCCGTCGACCCTAGCCTGGCGCGCCCCGACGACCCTAGGCCCCGGCCCCACCCGTCGACCCTGCTGTCCCGCGCACCCGCCCGTCGACTTTAGGCCCCGGCCCGCCCGTCGCCCCTGCTACCCCACGCGCCCGTCGACCCTAGGCCCGGCCCGCCCGTCGACCCTAGGCCTCGGCCCGCCTGTCGCCCCTACAACCAGCGCTCCGCCCGCTTACGGCCCACCCGCCTCCCCTACAGCCAGCGCTCCGCCCGCTTACGGCCCACCCGCCTCCCCTGCAGCCCCGCGAGCCGCCCCTGCAGCCCCGCGCACAGCCCCTGCAGCCCCGCGCCCTGCCCCTGCAGCTCGCGAACTGCCCCTGCAGCCCTGCGCCCTGCCCCTGCAGCTCGCGAACCGCCCCTGCAGCCCCACGCACCGCCCCTGCAGCCCAGCGCCCTGCCCCTGCAGCTCACGCACCACCACTGCAGCTCCTTGCGGCTCGCACTTCGCCCCTGCAGCCCGCGAGCCGCCCCTGCAGCCCCGCACGCCACCCCTTGCGGCCCTCTTGCCGCCCCTGCAGCCCCGCCCACTGCCCCTAGCCCCCTAGCCGCCCCTTGCTGCCCGCTCGCCGCTTGCCTGCGGCCAGCTCGCCGCCCTCTTGTGGCTCTGGTACCTGCTAGCCGCCCTCGTGCGCCTCCTAGCTTGCCCGCTATGACTTCTCTTCGTCGTAGTGGTGGGAGTGGTGACGGCGGTGGCGGCAACAGTGGGAGTGGTGGCGGCCGTACTAGCAGTCGCTGTGGAGCTGTTCGGTGGGGAGTTTCTGGCAGTGGCCAGATGCAGCTGCAGCAGCGTCCGCGCGAGTACCTTCCACCCTAGCAGCTCCGTGAGTGGTACGCTAGTAGGAGTGGTGGCGGTGGCAGTAGTGGCAGTCGCTGTGTAGCTGTTCAGTTGGGAGTTTCTGGCGGTGGCCTGGCGCAGCTTCAGCAGCGTCCGCGCGAGACCCTTATGCCTCAGCAACTTCATGAGTGGTACGCTCAGCGTGGGGCGTCTCAGGGTAGTGCTCGCTGCCCGTACGTCATTCGTACAGGTGATAGGGCTGGTTAGACATGCGGGACAGTTGGTCACACACAGTCCCGTTGCTTCTCCTTTCTGAGCGACACCTGCCGTGCAGAGTTTGGCGACGCGGCTGAGCTTCCCCGCTGGCTAGAGTTTCTTAGGCAGGGTGTGGATGTCTTTACTCTAGACTATGACGCTACCCTCACGGCCATGTATGCTTTGACTATTGGTACTGAGGGTAACTGTTCCTTTTGTGTGCTGCCTGACCCAGGTATAGAGGCTGCTGCTCAAGGTGCTAGTGAGTCTGCTCTCCCTGGTACTGCGCCTGCTGAGGCCTTGCACACCTTCACGCTGGACTCAGGTGCCTCACGCTATTTCTTTTGTGAGAGCACCACCCTCACTCCTCTCCCTGCACCTGTCCCGGTCAGACTGGCTTACCCCTCCAGGGGTCCAGTCGTTGCCCATTCCTCCACTGTTCTCCCGTGTCCGGCGGTTCCGTCCGGCTCACTCTCAGGTCTTCACCTCCCCTCATTCTCTACAAGCTTGGTGAGTACCACTGCCCTCCAGGATTCGATGGTCACTATCACCACTCCTGGGGGTCACCGTATGTCGATCTACACGTGTACACGGACGGGTCTTCACCTGGCCACGTTCAATCGTCGGCCAGGGTCGAGTCTGTACACACTGGCTAGTGAGCCTCCTCAAGTAGCTGCGTCTGCCCAGGTGTCCGCGTCAGGTCCGGTAGCACCCCCTTGCTCGTGTCGCCTCCTGTCGCACAAGACTCTCCTCTAGCACCACCGCCTTGGTCACCACTCCCTGCCACGCCTTCGTGGCATGCACTCCCGCCTCCTTGTCTCTGGTCTTCCCAGGTCTCTGCCTCCCCTCCCGCCCTCGCCTACACCACCCTGCCTTCCATGCGTCGAGGGGCGGCAGCGCGCCGCTCCTCACTCCTCGTTTCCCCCGACGACTGCTCCCCTGCAGACTCTCCACATGGACGTGTGGGGCCCAGCTCGCGTGAGTGGACAGGGCCGCGAGCGCTACTTTCTGCTGGTCGTTGACGACTACACGCGGTACACCACGGTCTTCCCCTTGCGCAGCAAGGGTCAGGTTGTTGATGCCTTGATCCCTTGGATCCGCGCAGTACGTCTCCAGCTCCGCGAGCGGTTCCACCAGGACCTTCCTGTCCTGCGTCTGCACTCTGACAGAGGTGGTGAGTTCTCCTCCGAACTCTTGCAGGACTTTTGTCGTGGGGAGGGCATCGTCTAGTCGTTCACGCTTCTGGACTCACCTCAGCAAAATGGGATTGCTAAGCGCTGCATTGGCTTAGTCATGGAGGTCGCTCGTACCTCCATGATCCATGCGGCTGCTCCCCATTTTCTGTGGCCGTTTGCGGTCCGGTACGCTGCGCATCAGCTCAACCTCAGGCTCCGTGTCTCCTTGCCGGAGACCTCGCCCACACTGCGTTGGACGGGGGAGGTTGGCGATGCGTCTGTGTTCCGGGTCTGGGGCTCTCGTGCCTTTGTTTGCGATACGTCCGCGGACAAGCTCTCCGCCCGTGCTATCCTCTGCGTCTTCCTTGGCTTTCCCCCTGACGCGCCTAGCTAGCAGTTTTACCACCCGACCTCGCGCCGTGTCTTCCCTTCTCAGGACGACACATTTGACGAGTTGGTTCCCTTTTACTGTCTCTTCCCGTACCGCTCTGCCCCTCCCCCACCCCCGCCGCTCTTCCTTGCTCCCGGTCCCCCTCCGGTAGACCCCCTCCCGCCCCAGGGTCCTGCTACCTCAGGCGTGTCTCAGGTAGACCCTCTCCCTGGTACTGTGTCTTAGCTGGCGACTCTGGTGCTGCTCGAGGTGCTGCATCTGGGGGTGCGGACCCTGGGGGCACTGTGTCTGAGGGTGCCGGGTCTGGGGGTGCTGAGCCTAGGGGTGCGGAGCCTGGGGGTGCTGTGCGTGCGGGTGTGGAGCCTGGGGGTGCTGAGCCTGAGGGTGTTGAGCCTGGGGGTGCTGAGTCTGAGGGTGCGGAGTCTGGGGGTGCTGAGTCTCGGGGTGCTGCTTCGTCTGGAGGTCCTGCTGGTGCTTCGCCGCGACTGTCTCCCCGACCTGAGCCTCTCTCCCCGCAGCAGCTGCGTGAGTGGCATGTTCGGTGCGCACGCCTACGGAGTGGAGTTGCCGGAGCTGGAGCCACTGGAGACGCTGGAGCTAGAGGTGCTGGCGTTACTGCTGGAGCTGGTGGTACTGGAGGTACTGCGGCTGCTGGTCCTGGAGGTGCTCGTACCAGGGGTACTGGAGCTGCCGGGACTGGTGGTGTTGGGGGCCCTAAAGCTGGAGACCCTACGGAGCCTGGAGCTGCTGCGGCTGGAGGCACTGGAGCTGGAGGCACAGGCACTGGTGGCGCTGGAGCTGGAGGAGCTGGAGCTGGAGGCACTGGCGCGGGAGGCGCTGGAGCTGGAGGAGCTCGAGCTGGAGGCACTGGAGCTGGAGGAGCTGGAGCTGGAGGCACTGGCGCGGGAGGCGCTGGAGCTAGAGGAGCTGGAGCTGTTGACCCTGGAGCTGGAGCTGTTGACCCTGGAGCTGGAGGTGCTGACGCTAGGGGTGCTGGTGGTACCGGTGCTGGAGGCACTGTGCAGCCGCGACCGTACTTCGTTCCCCTGCTTCAGCAGGTTCTTGGTGTCCCGTCTTCTACTAGCCTTACTCCTCCCCTACTGTGTCCACCGCCTGACCAGTCGCAGTCGCAGTTACAGTCAGCCTCCCCACTGCCTGCTCCTTCTCCCTACTCTAAGCAGTCCGGCGGTCTTACAGAGCGTCGTGAGCCTACGTCTCGTCCTGTCTCGCCTGCTCGCACTGCTTGTCGCGTTCCTCGTTCGCGTCCTCCTCCTGTCCCCGGCACACACACTATGGCACTACGTCCTTCCTCTGTTCCACTGCGTGTTCCTCTGCCGCCTCCTCCTGAGCCCTCTCATCCTGCCGTTCCTGACCCTGAGTCTGACCTTTTGCGTGCTGCCAGTCCCACTGTCTCTCATCTCCTCGCCACTGTTGTCACTGACCCTTCTTTTGAGTCCACAGCTGCGTCTCCCCTCGTTGCTGAGCTGGTTGACTTTGCTGCTGCCTGTCGTCTAGACTACGCCACTGCTCTTGTTGCTAAGTCTGAGTCTGCCAGTCCTCCGTCCGTCGGGGGTGAGTGTGCTCTTGGCACGGACGTCCTTGAGGACGGGCAGGCGGACTTTGAGTCTCTTGCAGCTGCTGTACCTTCTCTTGTGGCCATGCTGCTTGCCCCTAATGTAGACCCGGATGCACCAGACATCCCGACCCCGCGCTCTTATGCAGTGGCGATTACGGGTCCCTACTCCTCTCAGTGGCAGGCAGCCATGTATGCCGAGATGGCATCCTGGAAGTCCACAGTTACCTACGTCGATGCAGTTCCCCCGTCTCGGGCGAACATAGTCAACGGCATGTGGATTTTCAGGGTGAAGCGGCCGCCGGGTTCTCCACGTGCCTTCAAGGCGCGTTACGTTGCTCGAGGCTTCAGTCAGCGACAAGGGGTCGACTACTTCAAGACCTTCTCCCCCACCCCAAAGATGACCACTCTTCGAGTGTTGCTGCACGTCGCTGCTCAGCGTGACTACAAGTTGCACTCTCTGGACTTCAGTATAGCTTTCTTGCAGTGCAGCCTGCACGAGGAGATCTGTCTGGGCCGCCCACCTTGCTTCATTGGGTCGTTTTCTGCAGGTACCCAGTGGAGCCTCCGGCGGCCATTCTACGGTCTCCGCCAGGCTCCTCGCGTTTGGCACAACACGCTGAGGACTACTCTTGCGGCTCTTGGGTTTGCTCCTTCTACTGCTGACCCGTCGATGTTTCTACGCACCAACACTTCGCTGCCGCCGTTCTACGTCCCCGTCTACGTCGAGGACCTGGTCTTTGCCACTGCTGACACTGAGGCATTGACCCTTGTGAATTCGGAGCTGCAGAAGAGACACAACTGCACTGACCTGGGTGAACTGCGCAGCTATCTTGGCTTGCAAATCACCCGGCACAGAGCACGGCGCACCATCACCCTGACTCAGTCACACATGGTGCACCAGGTCCTTCAGTGCTTCGGCTTCCAGTTCTCCTCGCCACAGCCCACTCCTCTGTCTACCGGCCACTTGCTCGCAGCTCCACCTTCGGACAAGTCCGTAGAGTCGAGTGGTCCGTACCCAGAGCTTGTGGGTTTCCTCATGTACCTGATGACGTGCACACGACCTGACCTCGCGTACCCTCTCAGCCTTCTGGCTCGCTACGTGGCTCCCGGTAGGCACCGAAAGGTGCACTGGGATGCTGCGAAGAGGGTACTGCGTTACCTGTGCAGTACGTCGCGCATGGGGCTCGTGCTTGGAGGACGGGGTCCAGTTGTCCTCACTGGTCACGCAGACGCTTCTTGGGTCGACGACTCATCTACGCAGCGGACGTCACAGGGTTACACCTTCAGCCTCGGTTCTGGATCTGTTTCCTGGCAGTCTACCCGCTCATCTTCGGTTCTCAGCAGCAGTTGCGAGGCTGAGATCTACGCCAGGGCCATGGCTGCACAGGAGCTACTCTGGCTCACCTACCTGCTGACTGACTTGGGAGAGCAGCCTCGTTCGCCTCCAGTTCTGTACGTAGACAACAAGGCCATGATTGCCTTGTGCCAGGAGCACAAACTGGAGCATAGAACGAAGCACATCGCTCTACGATACTTCCTTGCTCAAGAGTTGCAGCAGCGTGGCCAGCTTTGTCTTCCGTACGTGGCCAATAGGGCCAACACTGCTGATATATTCACCAAGGCACTTCCGCCTGGTGATCATCAGCGATTCTCTACTGTGTTAGGCCTTGTGCCTACTTTGGCTCACTTGCTCACCGCGTTTCTTTGCTTGTACTGTGATCTATATATATACCTGCATGCTTTCACTTGCTAGGGTATGATCACTGTATTGTTTGTTCTCTTTTATATAACTCTGCATGTGAACTGGCCTTGTGGCCCTTTGCTTGTGCTCAGACTGTGTGGTGACTTTGTGATCCACCCTGAGCTTGCTTTGCTTTTCTTGACAGGTCTTGTGACCACTTGTTCTCCCCCACTTTGCCTATGGGGGTGTGCCAGAATGTTATAGTGCTTACGTTTGTGTAGGCTATAGTGGGGTAGCCCATAAGGGGTACAACCCGATTAGGGTTAGTACTTGTACCCAACTTTTTCATAGTTCATTCATTCTCATTCGTTACTTTGACACAAGTATTATTAGTTGCTCAAGAGAGTTGTGCGGAACGATGAATAACGAAGTTGTAACAATATAGATTGATGATGAAATGAATGACGCAAAATAGTATAGCGGGCTAACCTAACTAACCGGGAACCTCGAGAGTGCAAGGTTAGGTGCAAGTTAAGTATGGAAAAGCTGAAGGCGACACGGGGCAGCCTTGGCGTAAAAGAAATCGGCTGAACATTCGCTTCCGAGAGTTGGGGTCACATGCGAAGCAATAAACCCCTTGTAAAACAAAATCATAATTCCTTACTGAGTCACACTGTACGTGTACAACTCCAGCTTTCGAAAGAACATGCTTGGCCCAACGACCTTGCCACCCTGTCGTAACTCGCATCACCTTCGGACTCGAACAACCCATACCAGCTCCCAACCTCATCTTTTGAGGTCCACGCCTAGCTAGGTCCCTCGCTATATAATTTCTAGGCTTCATTGTTTGCTCAGTATTCATAATCACAACCTACTTATTGTCTGCACACTATTCTTTCACAACTCATAAGATTTGGTTATTGAGGCACTTTCCTAAGTTACCCCCGCGTTTCCAAGGTACTTTGTATTGAGGGGAGCGACAGACTTGGTGGGCAATGAAGCGGTCGGCTTGTGAAATAGAAACGATTATTTCACTCCAACTACGATAGTGTTCATGCCTTAATCAAAGTCATAAAGATCGATAATAACCTCCTGCACGTTCGACAAAGCCCAAGACAATTCCAGGCATTGCAGGCAGCATGCAGGCACTGATGGTGGAGGTTGAGCGACCACGCAGAGAAAACGCCGGATGTTTGCTTCGCGTGTTTTGAAGCATGCTAGGAGTCGCTAGATGTGGACAAGAGAATGGCAAGAGTCGAAGCGTCATGGTGAAATGGATAGAGCCGGAGCCAGTTACGACAAGTGTCTACGCCATCGTGATGAAGCGTGCAATTGCTCGGAGAGCTCAAGGCTACATCATACACTCGTAGGAGGTCGCATTTGATGAATCAATCACCGACACTGACAAGCAATGAAAAGTAGGCCCTGGGGAACTGGATGGCATTACTCGAATGATCTGACATTTTCGCAGATGATCTGCCTGATTTCCTACCACCTCAACAATCGGAAGATCACACAATAGATCTGGAGCCCGGCACGCAACCAACTATTCAGTTGGAGTGGCGATTAAGTCAGGCGGAGTTGGACTACTTGAGGAGCCAATTGGATTACCTCGTTAAGAGATGTATATGGCCAAGTACATCGCCATTCGCGGCACCAATGTTATTCACGTCACTGTGCATGTTTATCGATTATCGGGCATTGATGGTGACAGTAAATTCACGTCACCCGGTCCCACGAGCGGACGACTTGCTGGATCAGCTCACTTCTTCTCGAAGATCAATTTGCGAGGTGGCTACCACCAGATTCGTGTGTTCGCCAACGATTCCTCGACTTCGTTTTGGATAGCTACAACATTTTAGAGTATACAGTTGTGCCATTCGGACTGACCAACGCACCTTCGTCGTTTCCGCTGATGATGAACGGGGTGTTCCGAGATCCGTTGGATAAATCCGTCATCGTATGCCTCGACGACATCCTGGTGTATAACAAAACTTGGGAACAACATTTGAAGGACTTGAAAGAATTGTTTTGGCCCTCGCAACAAAACAGACTGATTACGAAGGGCTCCAAGTGTGAGTTTTGGAAATCAGAGCTGGAGTTTCCGGGGCACGTTATTTTAGAGAAGGGTATTAAACTTGACCCCCAAAAGGTCACTGCGATTTTTTGGTGGAAGCGGCCGACCAACACCATAGAGCTGCAGAGTTTTATTTAATTGGTAAATTACGTGCGACGATTTATCCCAAATATGGCAGGGATAAACCAACCCGTGAACGACTTATTGCACAAGGATGCTCTTTAATCATGGGGTGGGGGAGAGAACATTCTACGTTCCCGATGAAGAGGCTCACGAATCTCTCTCGACTGTTTGCTGTTATAACGGATGATAGCGATTTTGCTATCGACGCTGTGCTTTTACAAAACTTTGGCATCAGGCTGACAGAATCCCAACCACTAGACCATTGGGATAAAAAGGCTTGTTAAGTAGCGGGTCAATGCGCCCATAACCCCCCAGGACAACGAGCCTGTCACCCTTCCCTAGGATCAATCGGGGATCACCAGTGGACCTCTAACACCCCCCCGCACTGGGATGCCCGAAGTGCACATACTGGGATTCGAACCCGAGACCTTCGCTCTGATACCATATCAGAATCCCAACCACTAGACCATTGGGATAAAAGGGCTTATTAAGTAGCAGGTCAGTGTGCCCATAACCCCCCAGGAAAACGAGCCTGTCACCCTTCCCTATGATCAATCGGGGATCACCAGTGGACCTCTGACACCCCCCCGCACTAGGATGCCCGAAGTGCACACACTGGGATTCGAACCTGAGACCTTCGCTCTGATACCATGTCAGAATCCCAACCACTAGACCATTGAGACAAAAAGGGCTTGTTAAGTAGCGGGTCAGTGCGCCCATAACCCTCTAGGACAACGAGCCTGTAACCCTTCCCTAGAATCAATACGAGATCACCAGTGGACCTCTGACACATTTCTCTCGCTACTTCCCTAGCTCACCTTTCCATGAACCTAAGTCATAGCCTACTAAGGCTATTACAACATGTTATCAAAGTGAGGTTCTACCTCGGACCAAAGGGATAAACCAACCCTTGAACATAGTAGTGTAAGTTAATTCAAGGGTTTTGGGGGAGGACGAGAATGACGAGAGGAACATGTCGAGAGAGAATTGCTAAAGGGGGTTGAATAATAGAGGGCATACAAGATATAGTCAAGGAAATAGGCAAATGGTACACCACTATGCAGGAAAATAAGATAACTACACTAGGCTCTACTGTAGGCATTTATAAATGTATACGAATACATTTCAACACATGGTGCACCAGGTCCTTCAGCGCTTCGACTTCCAGTTCTCCTCACCACAGCCCACTCCTCTGTCTACCGGCCACTCGCTCTCAGCTCCACCTTTGGACGAGTCCGTAGAGCCGAGTGGTCCGTACCCAGAGCTTGTGGGTTTCCTCATGTACTTGATGACGTGCACACGACCTGACCTCGCGTACCCTCTCAGCCTTCTGGCTCGCTACGTGGCTCCCGGTAGGCACCGAAAGGTGCACTGGGATGCTGCAAAGAGGGTACTGCATTACTTGTGCAGTACTTCGGGCATGGGGCTCGTGCTTGGAGGACGGGGTCCAGTTGTCCTCACCGGTCACGCAGACGCTTCCTGGGTTGACGACTCAGCTACGCAGCGGTCGTCACAGGGTTACACCTTCAGCCTTGGCTCTGGCTCTGTCTCCTGGCAGTCTACCCGCTCGTCTTCGGTTCTCAGCTCCAGTTGTGAGGCTGAGATCTACGCAGGGGCCATGGCTGCACAGGAGCTACGCTGGCTCACCTACTTGCTGACTGACTTAGGAGAGCAGCCTCGTTCGCCTCCAGTTCTGTACGTAGACAACAAGGCCATGATTTCCTTGTGTCAGGAGCACAGACTGAAGTACAGAACGAAACAGATCGCTCTACGATACTTCCTTGCTCGAGAGCTGCAGCAGCGTGGCCAGCTTCGTCTTGCGTACATGGCCACTAGGGCCAACACTGCTGATGTATTCACCAAGGCACTTCTGCCTGGTGATCATCAGCGCTTCTCTACTGTGTTAGGCCTTGTGCCTACTGTGCCTCACTTGCTCACTGCGTGACTTTGCTTGTACTGTGATCTACATATATACCTGCATGGTTACACTTGCTAGGGTATGATCACTGTATTGTTTGTTCTCTTTTGTATAACTCTGCATGTGAACTTGCCTTCTGGCCCTTTGCTTGTGCTCGGAATGTGTGGTGACTTTGTGATCCACCCTGAGCTTGCTTTGCTTTTCTTGACTGGTCTTGTGACCACTTGTTCTCCCCCACTTTGCTCATGGGGGTGTGTCAGAATGTTATAGTGCTTACATTTGTGTAGGCTATAGTGGGGTAGCCCATAAAGGGTACAACCCAATCAGGGTTAGTACTTGTACCCAACTTCTGTTCAATGCATTTATTCTCGTTCGTTATTTCTGACACATATGACTTTTGCAACCTGAATCGAGCACCAAGTGAGTGAGGGGGTGCATCACAACCTTCCTAACCGAACCCACATCACCCCCACTCACATGCACATCCTCCACCCCAATTCCCTTACCCAAATCGTCCCGCTATCTCCTAACCCTAAACTCACACCACCAAGTTAGAAGTCAACGTTGTGAATGCTGATCTGTCGACCATGATGCGCAATGCCCCTTGTAGGTATGTGCCCGAACCGTGGGCATTACATCTAATTTATTGTTGTGTGCCTTTATATATGCGGTTACGAGCATGGCGCCAAAAACAGGGCCACGCCATGCAGCCAAGGCATGGCGCAGTTCTCGAATGCGCCATGCTAGGGCGTGGCGCCACAAACAGGGCTGCGCCATGCAGCCAAGGCTTGGCGCAGCCCTGGAATACGCCATGCCAAGGCGTGGCGCCACAAACAGGGATGCACCATGCAGCCAAGGCATAGCACAGCCCTTGAATGCCCCATGCCAAGGCGTGGCGCCACAAACAGGGCTCAGCCATGCAGCCAAGGCATGGCGCAGCCCTCGAATGCAACGTGCCAAGGTGTGGCCCCACAAATAGGGTTGCGCCATCAGCAAAGGCATGGCGCAACTTTTGAATGCGCCATGACAAGGCATGGAGTCGCAAACAGGGCTAGGCCATGCAACCAAGGAATGGCGCAACCCTCGAATGCGTTGGTAAAGGATGATGTTTTGTCAGAGGATGAAGGATTTGAGTATTTTGAGAGACTTTTGACTATGTTGAAGGAGTTGAACCCAACGTCGTGAGTGTCGATGGTCAAAGATGGAGACACTTTTTTTTTCGTATTGGGTTAGTGTTCCTTGGAGTTTGCTCTGCGTTGTTGAATTGTCTCACGATCGTGTTTGCGGATGAATTTCACAATAAGACAAAGTGGCTCGGACATACACTTAACCTGCATGCTCTTGATTGTGAACACAAAATTGTTTATCTTGGGATTGCTCGGGCTAAGGGGTAGACGAAGGAAGCATGCTGTTTCATTTTCCAACTCTTATTCGAGGTTGTGCCTGAAATAAATACGCTGGGGTTTATTGTCATGCATGATCAGGGAAATGAATGGGCAGCTGCTACGCGTGAGTTGATTCTTAAGGCAAGGGAAGCCGTTTGTGTCACTCACCTGGTTCGGAACTTCAATGCTAAATTCCAATCAGACCTTGATCACAAGACTGAGGCTGCAGCTAGTGCATTGATTGCAGAAGTGTTTGCACAATACTTGAGAAAGAGTGTGTGAGAAAGGGGGGAGGGGGGGGGGGGGGGGGTCGCATATTTGACGAAGGGCGACTTGTCTACAAACTGGGCCACCACCAGATTTGGGGCTGCTCGTTTTGGTTGCTACTCCTCGAACCTTGTAGAGTCTACTCATGCTCGTATTGGTTGTTACTCCTCGAACCAGATTTGGGGCTGCTCGTTTTGGTTGCTACAAGTACTAACCCTAATGGGGTTGTACCCCTTATGGGCTACCCCACTACAGCCTACACAAATGTATAAGCTATGATGTTCTGACACACCCCCATAGGCAAAGTGGGGGAGATGGTCACAAGACCAGTCAAGAAAAGAAAAGCAAGCTCAAGGTGGATCACAAAGTCACCACACAGTCCGAGCACAAGCAAAGGGCCACAAGGCCAGTTCACATGCAATGTTATATATAAAAGAGAACAAACAATACAGTGATCATACCCTAGCAAGTGCAAGCATGCGAGGATATATATAGATCACAGTACAAGCAAAGTCACGCAGTAAGCAAGTAAGACAAAGTAGGCACAAGGCCTAACACAGTAGAGAAACGCTGATGATCACCAGGCGGAAGTGCCTTGGTGAATATATCAGCAGTGTTGGCCCTAGTGGCCACGTACGCAAGACGAAGCTGGCCACGCTGCTGCAGCTCTCGAGCAAGGAAGTATCGCAGAGCAATGTGCTTTGTTCTGTGCTCCAGTCTGTGCTCTTGACACAAGGCAATCATGGCCTTGTTGTCTACGTACAGAACTGGAGGCGAACGAGGCTGCTCTCCCAAGTCAGTCAGCAGGTAGGTGAGCCAGCGTAGCTCCTGTGCAGCCATGGCCCCTGCGTAGATCTCAGCCTCACAACTGGAGCTGAGAACCGAAGACGAGCGGGTAGACAGACAGGAGACAGAGCCAGAGCCAAGGCTGAAGGTGTAACCCTGTGACGACCGCTGCGTAGCTGAGTCATCAACCCAGGAAGCGTCTGCGTGACTGGTGAGGACAACTGGACCCCGACCTCCAAGCACGAGACCCATGCCCGATGTACTGCACAAGTAACGCAGTACCCTCTTCGCAGCATCCCAGTACACCTTTCGGTGCCTGCCGGGAGCCACGTAGCGAGCCAGGAGGGTGAGAGGGTACGAGAGGTCGGGTCGAGTGCACGTCATCAGGTACATGAGGCAACCCACAAGCTCTGGGTACGGACCACTCAGCTCTACGGACTCGACCGAAGGTGGAGCTGAGAGCGAGTGGCCGGTAGAGGAGTGGGCTGTGGCGAGGAGAACTGGAAGCCGAAGCGCTGAAGGACCTGGTGCACCATGTGTGACTGAGTCAGGGTAATGGTGCGCCGAGCTCTGTCCCGGGTGATCTGCAAGCCAAGATAGTTGCGCAGTTCACCCAGGTCAATGCAGGTGTGTCTCTTCTGCAGCTCCGACTTCACAAGGGTCAGTGCCTCAGTGTCAGCAGTGGCAAAGACAAGTTCGTCGACGTAGACAAGGACGTAGAACGGCGACAGCGAGGTGTCGGTGCGTAGAAACAGCGACGGGTCAGCAGTAGCAGGAGCAAACCGAAGAGCCGCAAGTGTAGTCCTCAGTGTAGTCCTCAGTAACATGGTGCCACTCGCGAGGCGCCTGACGAAGACCGTAGACTGGCCGTCGAAGACTCCACTGGGTACCTGCAGGAAAAGACTCAGTGAAACCAGGTGGGCGGCGCAACCAGATCTCCTCGTGCAGGCTGCCCTGCAGGAAAGCTGTGCTGAAGTCCAGAGAGTGCAACTCGTAGTCACGTTGAGCAGCAACGTGCAGCAACACCCAAAGAGTAGTCATCTTCGGGGTGGGGGAGAAGGTCTGGAAGTAGTCAACTCCATGTCGGAAGCTGAAGCCTCGAGCAACGTAATGCGCCTTGAAGGCAGGCGGAGAACCCGGCGGCCGCTTCACCTTGAAAATCCACATGCCATCGACTATGTTCGCCCCAGGTGGGGGAACCTCGTCGACGTAGGTGCCTATGGACTTCCAGGATGCCATCTCGGCATCCATAGCTGCCTGCCATTGAGAGGAGTAAGGACCCGTAATCGTCTCTGCGTAAGAGCGCGGGGACGGGATGTCTGGAGCATCCGGGTCTCCCTCAGGGGCAAGCAGCATGGAAGCGAAATGAGGTACAGCAGCTGCAAGACACTCAAAGTCCTCCTGCCTGTCCTCAAGGATGTCCGAGCCAAGAGCACACTCACCCCCGACGGACGGAGGACTGGCAGACGCAGACTTAGCAATAAGAGCAGTGGCGTAGTCTAGACGACAGGCAGCAGCAAAGTCAAGCAGCTCAGCAACGAGAGCAGATGCAGCAGTAGACTCAAAAGAAGGGTCATCGACAGCAGTGGCAAGGAGACGAGAGACAGTGGGACTGACAGCACGAGCGCGGTCAGACTCATGGTCAGGGACCTCAGGAAGAGAGGACTCAGGAGGAGCTGGCAGAGGAACGCGTAGAGGAACAGAGGAAGGACGAAGGGTCATAGCATGCGTGCCAGGGACAGGAGGAGGACGCGATCGAGGAACGCAACGAGCAGTGCGAACAGGCGAGACAGGACGAGACGCAGGCTCACGACCCTCTGTAAGACCGTCGGACTGCTCAGTGTAAGGAGAAGGAGCAGGCAGTGGAGAGGCCGGCTATAACAGCGGCTGCGACTGGTCAGGTGGGGGACACAAGAGGGAAGGAGTAAGGGCAGCAGAAGGCAGGGTACCAAGAACCTGCAGGAGCAGGGGAACAAAGTACGGTCGCGGCCGCACAGTGCCACCAGGGTCAACAGCTGCAGCTCCTCCAGCTCCAGCACCTCCAACACCAGAGCCTCCAACTCCAATGCCTCGTGTGCCAGTGCCACCAACTCCAGCTCCTCGAGCTCCAGCGCCACCAGCGCCAGTAGTACCAGACTCCGTAAGGTCTCCAACTCTAGCACCCTCAACACCACCAGTCCCGGCAGCTCCATTACCCCGGGTACGAGCACCTACAGGACCAGCGGTCACAGTACCTCCAGTAACACCAGCTCCAGCATCAACTCCAGGACCTCCAGCTCTAGCAGCGCCAGCACCTCGAGCTTCAGAAGCTCCACTCCGAAGGCGCGGACGCTGAACAAACCACTCACGCAACTGCTGTGGAGACAGTCTCGGGGAAGCACCAGCAGAACCTCCAGACGAAGCAGCACCCTGAGGCTCCGCACCTCCAGACTCCGCACCCTCCGACGCAGCACCCCCAGGCTCAACACCCTCAGGCTCAGCACCCCCAGGCTCAGCACCCCCAGTTGCAACACCCCCAGGCTCACCACCCCCAGTCTCAACACCCCCACGCCCAACAACCCCAGTCTCAGCACCCTCAGTCTCCGCACCCCCAGGCTCCGCACCTCTAGACGCAGCACATCGAGCAGTACCTGAGCCGACAGCTACCTGAACAGGCTCAGGACCAGGGAGAGGGTCTACCTGAGACACACTTGAGGGAGCAGGACCCTGGGGCGGGAGGGGGTCTACCGGAGGGGGACCGGGAGCAAGGAAGAGCGGCGGGGGCGGGGGAGGGGCAGAGAGGTAGGGGAAGAGGTGGTAAAAGGGAACCGACTCGTCAAACGTGACGTCCTGAGAAGGGAAGACACGGCGCGAGGTGGGGTGGTAAAATTGCCAGCCAGGCGCGTCGGGGACAAAGCCAAGGAAGACGCAGGGGATAGCACGGGGGGAGAGCTTGTCCGCTGACGTATCGCAAACAAAGGCACGAGATCCCCAGACGCGGAACTTCGACGCATCGCCAACCTTCCCCGTCCAACGCAGTGTGGGCGAGGTCTCCGGCAAGGAGACACGGAGCCAGAGGTTGAGCTGATGCGCAGCGTACCAGACCGCAAACGGCCACAGAAAATGGGGAGCAGCCGCATGGATCATGGAGGTACGAGCGACCTCCATGACTAAGCCAATGCGGCGCTCAGCAAACCCATTTTGCTGAGGGGAGTCCGGAAGCATGAACGAATGGAGAATGCCCCCCCCATGACAAAAGTCCCGCAAGAGGGTGGAGGAGAACTCACCACCTCTGTCAGAGTGCAGACGCAGGACAGGAAGGTCTTGTCCGAACCGCTCGCGGAGCTGGAGACGGACTGTGCAGATCCAAGAGATCAAGACATCAACGACCTGACCCTTGCTGCGCGAGGGGAAGACCATGTCAGAATAGTATGTTTGTCTAGTCTGCAGTGGGGTAGTCTGTAGTGAGTACAACCCTGTTAGGGTTTTCTATTTGTATCCCAATGCTTTCTAGTGAACTCATCCTTTCTCATTCTTTCGTCTATCATTCCCACATGGTATAGAGCATTTTTTTTCGATCCTTCCTAAGGGCCCACCACGTCTTCAACTTTTTTTTTTCCTCACCTTCCTGCCGCGCGCGTCGCGCCTACCCTTAAGGCGCAGACCCCGTCAGGCCCCGTTTACGGCCCCGTAAGGCCCCGTTTACGGCCCCACTTACGGCCCCGTACGGCCCCTTAAGGCCCCGTCGGCCCCGTTTACGGCCCCGTCAGGCCCCGTCGGCCCCGTTTACGGCCCCGTAAGGCCCTGTACGGCCCCGTTAGGTCCCGTAAGGCCTCGTTTACGGCCCCGCTTAAGGCCCCGTAAGGCCCCGTCGGCCCCGTTAACGGCCCCGTAAGGCCCCGTTCGGCCCCGTAAGGCCTCGTTTACGGCCCCGCTTAAGGCCCCGTAAGGCCCCGTAAGGCCCCGTCGGCCCCGTTTACGGCCCCGTAAGGCCTCGTTTACGGCCCCGCTTAAGGCCCCGTATGGCCCCGTAAGGCCCCGTCGGCCCCGTTTATGGCCCCGTAAGGCCCCTTAAGGCCCAGTTAGGCCCCGTAAGGCCCTGTTTACGGCCCCGCTTAAGGCCCCGTAAGGCCCCGTCGGCCCCGTTTACGGCCCCGTAAGGCCCTGTTAACGGCCCCGTCAGGCCCCGCCAGGCCCCGTAAGGCCCAGTCAGGCCCCGTTAGCGGCCCCGTCAGGCCCCGTCAGGCCCCGTAAGGCCCCGTCAGGCCCCGTCAGGCCCCCACCCACCCTGTTGCGGCCCTGTTCCGGCCCTGCCCCGGCCCTACCCCGACCTGTCGCGGCCCTGCTGCGGCCCCGTCGCAGCCCTGTCCCGGCCCCTTCTACGGCCCTGCTCCGACCCGGCCCCGGCTCTGCCCCTACCCTGCCCCTTGCCCTGCTCCTGCACTGCTGCGGCCCGGCCCCGGCCCTGCCCCGGACCTGTCGCGGCCTTGCCCCGGCCCTGCCCCGGCCCTGCGCCGCCCTTGTCCCGAGCCTGTCATGGCCCTGCCCCGACCCTGTCGCGGCCCTATCGCGGCCCTGCCCCTGCCATGCCCCGACCCTGCCCAGGCCCCGCCCCCCTCATGCCGGTCGTGGCGCACCAGGGGCCCGTGCACCGCCCCCCCCCCCCTTTTCCCGTCGCCTTGCGTGGCGAGCGGGGGGGGGGGGGGGCGCGCGTCGCCCCTTCTTCCGCCTGCTCTGGCGCCCTGGGAGGCCGCGCGTCCCCGTACCCCTCCCCCCCCCCCCCTCAGGTCGCCTCCACAGGCGACGGGAGGGGCGACCTGGAGGGGGGGGCCGTGCGTCGGAGCAGCCGCCCCTGGTGCAGCCGCCCCTGGAGCAGCCGCCCCTGGTGCAGCAGCCCCTGGAGCAGCCGCCCCTGGTGCAGCCGCCCCTGGTGCAGCCGCCCCTGGAGCAGCCGCCCCTGGAGCAGCCGCCCCTGGAGCAGCCGCCCCTGGTGCAGCCGCTCCTGGACCTCAGCAGCCGCCCCTGGCCCCTGGAGCAGCCGCCCCTGGACCCCCTCCTCTCCGCCCTTTTCTCCACTCCCTCCCCCTGCTGCGGGTGCAGCAGTGGAGGGAGGGGATCTGCCAACCCCACCCCCCCCCCCCCCCCCCCCCCCATCTCTCTGCTGCGGGTGCAGCAGTGGGGGAGGGTATGGGGGTGGCGGGTGTGGCCAACCCGCCAGCCCTGCTGCTGGCCCGCGCGCCCTCCTGCCCTGTGCGCCCTGCGCGCCCTGCTGCCCTGCTGCCCTGTGCGCCCCGTGCGCCCTGCTGCCCTGTGCGCCCCGCGCGCCCTGCAGCCCTGTGCGCCCCGCGCGCCCTGCTGCCCTGCTGCCCTGTGCGCCCCGTGCGCCCTGCTGCCCTCTGCATGCGCCATGCACAACACCCCCCCCCCCCACCCCCCCCCCCCCCCGCCCCCCCTCTCCTCCATCCCCTGCTGCAGGTGCAGCAGTGGGGGAGGGTATGGGGGTGGCGGGTGTGTGGCATCTCCTGCTCCTCCTCCTACTCCGTCTCCCACTGCTGCAGCTGCCGCTGAGGGGGGTGGGTGTGTGTGAGTCGACGGAGTGGTGCTAGGGGGTGGGGTGTGAGTGAACCTAGGGGTGTAGCAGGGGGTGTGTGAATGGGGGGTGCGGCAGTAGAGGAAGGTTGGGTGGAGGTAGTCGTCATGTTGCTAGCAGTGCCAGTAGTCCGGAGGTGCGCTTCCGGTAGCCCAGTGATGCCGCTGCGCCAGTCGCCCGTGGGTCCGTTGCTCCTGCCGCTCGTCTTAGCCGCGGAGCCAGTTACTCCTGTAGTCCAGAGGTGCGCCTCCGGTAGCCACAGTGCGCGCCGCTCCTGTTGCCCGTGTGTCTGCAGCTTCCGCCATTGCCTCCTCTCTCCTTTCCTATTAGTCCAGCCTCCTCCTCCTCACTTGCCCTCTGTGATAGCCTCTAGCTTTGCTTACATTCGTGAACTTTAAACTGTTGCTTCTTGTACTTGTGCTCAGAATGTGTGGTGACATTGTGATCCACCCTGAGCTTGCTTTGCTTTGCTTGTTGTGCTGATCATACCCCACTTTGACTATGGGGGTGTGTCAGAATAGTATGTTTCTCTAGTCTGCAGTGGGGTACTCTGTAGTGAGTACAACCCTGTTAGGGTTTTCTATTTGTATCCCAATGCTTTCTAGTGAACTCATCCTTTCTCATTCATTCTCGATTCTCACAGACCGTGGTGTACCGCGTGTAGTCGTCAACTACCAGCAGAAAGTAGCGCTCGCGGCTCTGTCCACTGACGCGGGCTGGGGAGCAGTCGTCGGGGAAAATGAGGAGGATGAGGAGCGGCGCGCTGCCGCCCCTCGACGCAAGGGAGGTAGGGCGGGGCAGGCGAGGGCGGCAGGGGAGGCAGAGACCTGGGGAGACGAGAGACAAGAAGACGAGAGTGCACGCCACGAAGGCGAGGCAGGGAGGGGTGACCCAGGCGGTGGTGCCACAGAAGAGTCTGGTGCGACAGGAGGCGACACGAGCAAGAGGCGGCTACCTGACCTGACGCGGACACCTGAGTAGACGCAGCGACATGAGAAGGCTCGGTAGCGAGTGTGTACAGACTCGAGACTGGCCAACGAGTGAACGTGGCCAGGTGACGCCCCGTCCGTGTGCACGTGCAGATCGACACACGCTGACCCCCAAGAATGGTGGTAGTGACCATCGCATCCTGGAGGGCAGCGGTACTCACCAAGTTTGTAGAGAATGAGGGGAGGTGAAGACCTGACAGTGAGCCGGACAGAACTGCCGGACACGGGAGGACAGTGGAGGAACGGGCCACGACCGGTCCCCCGGAGGGGTCAGCCAGTCTGACCGGGACAGGTACAGGAAGAGGAGTGAGGATGGTGCTGTCACGAAAGAAACAGCGCGAGGCGCCGGAGTCCAACGTGAAAGTGTGCAAGGCCTGAGCAGGCGCAGTACCAGGGAGAGTACCAGACTCACTAGCACCTAGAGCAGCATCGGCTATACCCGGGTCAGGCGGCACACACTGGTAACAGTCACCCTCAGCACTAACAGACAAAGCATACATAGTAGAAAGAATAGCATCAAAGTCTAGGTCAAAGATAGCAATCCTAGACTTAAGCAGATCTGCCCAGCGAGGGAGCTCGACGTCGTCACCAAACTGAGCACGCCAAGCGTCGTCGAGGCGGGAGAAGCAGCGGTGCTGAGTGCGGAGCCGCCCGCAAGTCTGACCAGCACGGTCACCCGTGCGAATGACATACGGGCAACTACCCCCAGATGCCCCACGCAGAAACCACTCACGAAGCTGCTGGGGAGACGGGGTCTCGCTCCGACGCTGCTGCTGCTGACGCTGGCCACTCCCAGAACCGACATGCCGAGCGCCAGTCCCACCGCCACCAGTCCCACCGCCTCCAGTGCCGCCACTCCCACCGCTGCCTCCACCACCGCCACTAGAGCCCCCACTCCCGCCAACAGTCCCACCGCCGCCACCACCTCCACTGCTGCCCCCACCACCACTCCCGCTGCTACCTCCACCACCGCCGCTGCCACCACCACCACCCCGACCACCCTTGCCCTTGCTGCTGCGGCGCTTTGCACTAGCAGAAGCAGCCCCGACGTCCTCAGGGACAGAGACGTCTGCAGCAGCAGCAGAGGCGTAGGAGGGGGCAAGGGGGGAGGAGGAACACCCCTCAAAGAAGGGCGGGCGCGGAGTGCCACGAGCAGCACCTACAGCAACTGCACTAGTCTCAGCTACGAGGAGATGTTGCTCGAGGAGGTCAACAGTGAGGGAGGTGGGGTCAAGAGAGAGGAAGTGGTCCCTGACAGAGCGAAGAGAGTCAGGGAGGCGGTGACGATAAAGTAGAGAGTGATGTACATCGGGGGCGGGTTCCTGTCAAGGAACTCAGCAGGAACGGCAGCGCGGTAGCGAGCGTCACTAGCGCGAAGGTGGGAAACCAGGTCCTCGACTGTGGTAAAGGCGGACAGCTCGGGGAACAGGTAGGGCAGAAGGAGGCGGCCTAGAGCAGCAGTGGCAGGGGAGGAGTAGCGGGCGACTACAGCGTCGTACAGCGCCTGTGCGGTCCTGTGCTGTCCGAAGTGAGCGCATTCAGCTAATGGCAGGTGGTTGCGAATGGCCAAGCGGGCAGCAGCGTCGCGAGTAAGCCACTGTGAGCGAGTCGAACTGTCAGCAGTGGTGGGAGGGGCAGTAGCAGCGCCTGACGCAAGGTCAAACAGCGAGACACTGTTCTTAGAATCGCTCAGTAGGTACAGCTGCAGGTCGTCTAGCCACGTGTCAAACTGAATCGGTCTGCCCTCATGATCAAACGTGAGAACCCGAAGCGAAGCCATAGCTGTTCAGCACACAGTACAGCAGTAGCAATTGTAGCAGTAGCAGTAGCAGCTTTAGTAGTAGCAGCAGTGACAGTGGGGCTAAGAGGCCGAGGGGGTAGGGGTCGACTGGGCCGGGTGCGCGGGCTAGAGACGAGGCCAGGCTCGGGGCTAGGGGCCGACGGGGCCGGGCGCGGGCTAGGGACGGGGCCGGGCGCGGGGCTAGGGGCCGACAGGGGGCCGGGCGCGGGCTAGGGACGGGGCCGGGCGCGGGCTAGGGGTCGTCGTGGGGGCCGGTCGCGGGCTAGGGACGGGGCCGGGCGCGGGCTAGGGAGCAACGGGGCTGGGCGCGGGCTAGGGACGGGGCCGGGCGCTGGGCTAGGGACGAGGCCGGGCGCGGGGCTAAGGGCCAACGGGGCCGGGCGCGGGCTAGGGATGGGGCCGGGCGCGGGGCTAGGGGCCGACGGGGTCGGGCGCAGGCTAGGGACGGGACCGGGCGCTGGGCTAGGGACGGGGCCGGGCGTGGGGCTAGGGGCCGACGGGGACGGGCGCGGGCTAGGAACGGGGAAGAGCGCGGGGCTAGGGGCCGACGGGGTCGGGCGCGGGCTAGGGACGGGGCCGGGCGCTGGGCTAGGGGTCGTCGGGCCGCGGGCTAGGGGTCGACGGGCCGCGTAGGCTAGGAGCGACGGGCCGGGCGCATAGACTAGGGGCGACGGGCTGGGCGCGCGTAGTCCACCGCCTGTCCAGTCCGAATCACAGTTACAGCCTACCTCTCCTCTGCCTGCTCCTTCTCCCTACACTGGTCCTACTGGAGGTCTTGCTGAGCGTCGTGAGCCTGCGTCTCGTCCTGCGTCGCCTGTCCGTGCTGCTCGGACTAGTAGTCGTGGTTCGCGTCAGCGTCCTCCCCCTGTCCCCGGCACGCACTGGATGTCTCTGCGTCCCTCCACTGCTCCGCTGCGTGCCCCTTTGCCTTCTCCTCCTGAGTCCTCTCTTCCTGTTCTTGCTGACCCGGAGTCGGACTCCCTTCGTGCTGCCAGTCCTGCTGTCACGCGTCTCCTTGCTACTGTCGTCACTGACCCTTCCTTTGAGTCCGCTGCTGCGTCTGCCTTAGTTTCTGAGCTTGTCGACTTCGCTGCTCGCTGTCACCTAGACTACGCTGCTAGTCTTGTCGCTGAGTCTGAGTCTGTCTGTCCTCCGTCCGTCGGGGGTGAGTGTGCCCTTGGCACGGACGTCCTTGAGGACAGGCAGGAGGAGTTCCAGTGCTTTGCTGCTGCTTCACCTCATCTCGTGTCCATGCTGCTTGCCCCTGAGGGAGACCCGGATGCACCAGACATCCCGATTCCGCGGTCTTACGCGGAGGCGATAGAGGGTCCCTACTCCTCTCAGTGGCAGGCAGCCATGGATGCAGAGATGGCTTCCTGGAAGTCCACAGGCACCTACGTCGACGAGGTTCCCCCTCCTGGGGCGAACATCGTCAGTGGCATGTAGATTTTCAGGGTGAAGCGGCCGCCGGGTTCTCCGCCTGTCTCCAAGGCGCGCTACGTGGCTCGTGGCTTCAGTCAGCGGCAGGGAGTTGACTACTTTCAGACCTTCTCTCCCACCCCGAAGATGACCACTCTTCGGGTACTGCTGCACATAGCCGCTCACCGTGACTACGAGCTTCACTCTTTCTTGCAGGGCAGCCTGCACGAGGAGATCTGGCTGCGCCGCCCACCTGGCTTCACTGGGTCTTTTCCTCCTGGTACCCAGTGGAGCCTCCGGCGGCCAGTCTACGGTCTCCGCCAGGCACCTCGTGAGTGGCACGACACACTGAGGACTACACTTGCGGCTCTTGGGTTTGCTCCTTCTACTGCCGACCCGTCGCTGTTTCTGCGCACCGACACTTCTTTGCCGCCGTTCTACATCCTCGTGTACGTCGACGACTTGGTCTTTGCCACAGCTGACACTGCTGGACTCGCCCACGTGAAGTCCGAGCTGCAGAAGAGACACACATGCACAGACCTGGGTGAACTGCGCAGCTACCTTGGCTTGCAGATCACCCGGGACAGAGCACGGCGCACCATTACCCTGACTCAGTCACACATGGTGCAGCAGGTCCTTCAGCGCTTCGGCTTCACGTACTCCTCGCCTCAGGCCACTCCTCTGTCTACTCGCCACTCGCTCTCAGCTCTGCCTTCGGATGAGTCCGTAGAGCCGAGTGGCCCGTACCCAGAGCTTGTTGGCTTCTTCATGTACCTGATGACCTGCACTCGACGTGACCTTGCATACCGTCTTAGCATTCTGGCACGCTATGTTGCTCCTGGGAGACACATACCAGAGCACATGGCTGCAGCGAAGAGGGTGTTGCGCTACTTGTGCAGTACGTCGGGCATGGGGCTTGTGCTTGGAGGGCGGAGTCCAGTGGTCCTCACTGGTCACGCAGACGCTTCTTGGGCTGACGACCAGGCTATGCAGCGGTCGTCACAGGGTTACACCTTCAGCCTTGGTTCCGGCTCTGTTTCGTGGCGGTCTACCCGCTCGTCTTCTGTTCTCGGCTCCAGTTGTGAGGCCGAGATCTACGCAGGGGCCATGGCTGCACAGGAACTACGCTGGCTCACCTACCTGCTGACTGACCTAGGAGAGCCACCTCGTTCTCCTCCAGTTCTGTACGTAGACAACAAGGCTATGCTGGCCTTGTGTCGGGAGCACAGACTGGAGCACAGAACGAAGCACATCGCTCTTCGCTACTTCCTTGCTCGTGAGCTGCAGCAGCGAGGTCAGCTGCGCCTTGCTTACGTGGCCTCTGAGGCCAACACTGCTGATATCTTCACCAAGGCACTTGCGCCTTGTGACCATCAGCGCTTCTGTACTCTGTTAGGTCTTGTACCTACCTTGCCTCACTTGCTCACTTCTTGACCTTGCTTGTACTGTTACATATATATATACCTGCTCTTGCTTGTTTAGCGTTATATATATGTGTGTACTCATGCATGTGAACTGGCCTTGTGGCCTTGAACTTGTGCTCAGAATGTGTGGTGACGTTGTGATCCACCCTGAGCTTGCTTTGCCTTGCTTTGCTTGACTGGTCTTGTGACCCCTTGTTCTCCCCCACTTTGCCTATGGGGGTGTGTCAAACTTATATGATCTAGCCCGTGTAGGCTGTAGCGGGTTAGATACTAAGGGGTACACAATTCTAGGGTTTCACATTTGTATCACTTTCATTCCTTAGTCAATTCATTCTCGTTCTAAGTTTCTCAGCTTTGTCGCATACTGAATGGGATGCTCTGCTGTCCACGAGTGCTTGGAGGCGTCGTCCATTGCAGATCACCTCGAGCAAAAGTGGTTGGCGTTGCTCGTTGTACCCGTTGATCGTCTCGTTGATTGGATCATAGGGCATTTCCCATAGCTCTGTGTTTTCTACTGGGGTGGCAGATGGCCGGTCCTGCGGCTCCCTATTGCCATGATTTTTTGTTGTCGTCGACGACGTGGTTCTCGAGCTCGTAGTAGAATTCATAGATGGGGTAGATACCGTAGATGTTTCAGATGTTGCAGATGCATCTTTAGAGGAGGTTTGAGGTCGGGGTGAGAAGAACCCCAAGGCAGCAGCGGAGGAGGAGTACGGAGAGAACATGTGGGGCACTATTGCGAGTGCGGCATTCTCCAATCCGACTTCGGCTACGGGGGAGTGTGATTGGCTCACCTTGCATCGGCGAATGGGGCATGTGGCCCTGGCCATCTTGCAGCAGCTAGTGAAGAATGAGATGGTTGCTGGCATACGTGTGAAGGGGGAGCCCGATGAGGTACTTGGCTGCCCGACGTGCATGCAAGCCAAGTTCACCCGTTTCCCGTTCTCTAGTTCGGAGGCAACGGCTAAGGCACCACTTGATGAGGTGGTGATGGACGTGGTGGGCCCCCTGAAGCTTGGAGCTGATGGAGCTGAGTACTTTCTCACCATTGTGGACGTCTACACTCGCATGACTTGGGTGTACGTGCTGTCCAAGAAGAGTGACGTGGCTGAAACGGTGAAGACCGATTGGTTGCCGATGGTGGAGCGGCAACAAGACCGGCTAGTGAAGGCAATCCGCACCGATCGAGGGGGAGAGTTCTTGAGCAAGGAGTTTGGATTGTGGCTGAAGAAGAATGGCATAAGGCACTCCCTTACCATGCCATACTCCCCTGCAATGAACGGCATCGCCGAGCGAGCGAACCGGACAATCACGGAGACGGCGCGCGGGTTGCTCATTGAAGCCGGGCTACCCGAATATTTCTGGCCTGATGCGGTGCGGAGTGCATGTGTGGCCAATAACAGAGCTTTGACTCATGTGGGAGCAGACAAATGGGTGCCCTATGTGGATTGGATTGGAAGGAAGCCAAAGGTGGATATGCTTCGGGTGTTCGGGTGCATGTGCATGGCGCTCGTGCCTAAGCATCTTCGGCACAACAAGCTCGGTGCCAAGGCGATATGGGCTGTGCACTTGGGCATGGCTCAAAACAGCAAGGGGTGGCTTCTTTGGGACCCATTCACCAAGAAAATCTTGGTGAGCAGGGACTGCAAATTCATGGAGAATCTGATGTACAAGGATTGGAAGGCGGAGAATGAGGCGAAGATAGGTGTGCGGTTGGGGGACGTGAAGAGTTCCGGTTTGGAGCACGTGGAGCTGCCCTTGGAGCTGAGCAGCGGCAGCACCACCACAAGGCAATCTTCCCTTGTGAATGGGGGAGAGGAGGCCAAGGATGCAGAGGAAGAAGAGGAGGAGGTTCAGCAAGTGAGCGAGCGTGCACCGACACTTCCTTCTCGCACTACGAGTGCTCCACGGATCCGAGTCACCCCGCAGCAACGCCAAGGCCTTCATGTCCCTGCAGCTGAGGAGGAAGGAAGGGGCAAGAGGAGAATCCAAGCCCCAAATAGGCTGACCTATGAGGCACTGGGAAAGCCAGCCAAGTCAGCCTTGGCCGGAGCGGCACTTATAGTTGGAGAAGACGAGGAGAGTGACTACGAGGAGTGTGCCTTCGCGTTCTTCTCTCCGGTGGAGATGCCGGGGGAACCAGCAACTCTCAAGGAGGCCTTGGAAAGTAGTGATGCTGAGGAGTGGAAGAAGGCAATGGAGAGTGAGCTGAAGAGCATTGAGGAGAACGGCACATGGGAATTGGTGGAGCTACAGGAGGGGCGTAAGGCGATTACGTCCAAGTGGCTCTTCAAGATCAAGTCCGACGCCGACGGCAAGATCGAGCGCTACAAGTCTAGGCTTATGGCGAAGGGGTACCAGCAGAAGGAGAAGGTGGACTATAAGGAGTTGTTTGCTCATGTGGTGAAGCCGACGACGCTACGAACCCTACTCGCGGGAGCTGCCATCAAAGGATGGGTGGTGAAACAAATGGATGTCACAACGGCATTCCTCAATGGCGTCCTTGAGGAAGAGATTTTCATGGCGCAGCCAGAGGGGTTTGATGATGGTAGTGGCAGAGTTTTGAGGCTGAAGAAGGCCCTTTATGGACTGAAGCAGGCCCCTAGGCAGTGGTACTTGAAGCTGCGAGGAGTTTTGGAGGAGATCGGCTTCACTCCCTCAACGGCCGATCACTCATTGTTCATGCTTGGCGAGGGGGAGCAGAGGAGCTTCATGGTGGTGTACGTGGATGACATCCTCATCTTTTCACCCTCATCTGACCTTGTGAAGGAGGTGATGCTGAAGCTTCAGGACAAGTTTAAGTGTAAGGCCCTTGGTGACGTCAACTTCTACCTTGGGCTTCACATTGAACGTGATGTGGAGAAGCGGTGCATGCGGGTGCATCAACGGAAGTACCTGGAGGCATTGGCTGCCAACTTTGGGCAGAGTGAAGGCCATGTGGCTACACCCTTTCCCTCTGGTTTCAAGTGTGTGAAGGGACCAGAGGAGGAGAGCGTTGGTGAAGAGGAGAGGCGCCGTTTTCACTCGTTGGTGGGCAGCCTCATGTACGCGGCGGTAAACACCCGACCGGACGTCGCGTTTGCTACCGGACAGTTGGCTAGGGTTGTTCAATGCCCTAATGAGGAGCAGGTAGCAGCTGGAATGAGAGTGGCCAAGTATCTTGGCCAAACACCGACCGTTGGGCTGCAATATTCGGCGGCGGCGCAAAGGCGCCAAAAGGGCGCGGATGGTGTTGAACCCGGGCGTTTGTTCCTCACCGCATTCTCGGATGCTTCTTTTGCATCAGATTCAGAGGACATGACAAGTGTTGGAGGGTTCATTTGCTGTGTTGGTGGAGGCCCAACTTCTTGGGAGAGCAAGAAGCAGGTGGATCAAGCATTGAGCTCGGTGGAGTCCGAGTATATGGCACTCTTCCGTGCCGTACGAGAGATTGTGTGGCAGCGGCGTTTGTTGGCTGAATTGGGGGAGGAGCAGCAAGGACCTACCCCACTCTACTGTGACAGCCAGGGTGCCATTGCTCTTGCTAAGAACCCTGTGTTGCATGGCCTCACCAAGCACATGAGGGTGAAGTGGCATTGGACGAGGAGCATGGTGGCCGCGGGTGAAGTTGAGTTGCACTATGTGAAGACAACAAGGCAGCCAGCTGACATGATGACCAAGAGGCTGGTGGAGCAGCAGCATTGGAAGTGTTGCAAGCTGGCTGGGATGGCTCTGAACTGAGAGAGCAAGATCCTAAGGCCAACAATCCGAGGGGGAGTTTGTTGGTGCAACCCTACGGTTTGCATTCGGCTTGTTTTCCGTGTGCGTGTATGCGTGTGTGCATGGAATGGTATGAGGGCATGAAATAATATATATTTCATGTTTACAATAGTGTGTGTATGATGAAGCATGATTTTGAATGTGTGCGTCGAGTCAATAGCGAGTTATCGCTAGTCGCGTGTCACGTCGTCGTTTGCGTGTCGTGTGCGGTTTTCTATTTTGTCGTGTGTGGAACGTTCGGCGTGTCGCAGGTGTGCGCAGCAGACTTCCAAGAACTCAAGGAAGAATTTACCTTGAAGAACCAGAGCCTTGGTTTCAAGATTCAAGTTATTTCGAAGCTCTCCAAAAGGGTAAACTTTAAGATAGTGAGAATAGTTGCATTACTTTGTGTAGTGTAACATTTCTCTTGGTGTAGGCCCTTGTGGAGGGTAGTTTCGAGACCCTTCGTGGTTGGGGACAGTGTGGCACTGTTCCACATCACTGTACCTCGGCTCTTGGGGTTTTTAGGAGCTGGGAGTCATTCCCAACTCGTAACTCTTCCTATCTTGTGTTCTAAGACTTTAGTGGCTGCCATAGTACCGTTCATTCAAACCGACGCTGTGTCGTCAATTCTTTATGAAATCGTGCAATCTAAATTTCTTATTGTAGGCGACGTCAAGACGCTCCAGATCCAATTTGAATCAAGTCATTTGCAGCTGTGAGAAGAACGCTATCAACGTTTGAAGCCGCTGTGCAGAAATCCGTCTGTGCACTCTATCTTTCATTTTAGGCACATTCAAGGCTATTGTGACTATAACAGTTCCCACGAGGGAACCTGCTCAGAGTACCATGTCAGAATTGTGAAGGAACGAATGACTGAACTAGCAAGCAGGTGGGTACAAGTAGGAAACCTAAAAGTGTTGTACCCTATATGAACTACCCCACTACAGCCTAGAAAGACTATAGCATATATGTTTGACACCAGGGCCTAGCACTGGCCCTCGATGCTAGCGCTTCTCTGTTTACTATCATCTTTATCTCTGTCGCTAGGCCGTGCTGCTCACTAAGGCGACACCCACCTTAGCGGAGTTTGACACTGAGTGTAGCCCGATCGAGTACGAGTCCTGGCTAGAGGGCCTTCACTTGTACCTGCTTAGTGTTACTAGAGACAACATTTCTCTCATTAAGCACACCTAGCTCCCTTCTAGCCCCACTCACGTCGATTTGCCCGCCTCCACTGCGCAAGCAGACGTACAACAGAAGTATAAGACTGACCGCGTTGCTAGTACACAGTGGTTAGCACGCGGCGCCACTGCCGCACTTATAGTCCGCAACCACCTCCTGCCCGACCAGCGCACCCACTTCCGCTAGCTGAAGACGGCCAAAACGCTCTATGACGCTGTAGTGAGGCGCTACTCCTCCCCCTCCTCTGCCGCTCTTTGACGCTGTAGTGAGGCGCTACTCCTCCCCCTCCACTGCCGCTCTAGGCCGCCGTCTGCTGCCGTATCTCATTCATGAGCTGCCCGACTTCCCCGCAGTCGATGACCTCATGACACTCGCTACTGTGCAGCTCTCAATGCAAGGTTTATGGCTGAGGACCTCCCCCCGATGTACATCACTCTCTACTTCCAAGTGACCCGTCTCCCTGACTCCCTTCGCCCCATCCGAGACCACTTCCTCTCTCTCGACCCCACCGAGCTCACCCTTGCCTCGTTTACGTACCGAATCCTCGAGGCTGAGACCAGTGCCTAGGCTGTAGCTGCCTCCCGTGGTACTCCCCTCCCCTCCTTAATTGAGGGGTCTTCCCCTTCCCTCCTCGCGCCTTTTGTCACCTCTGCTTCTGCTGTTGACTTCCTTGGTGCTGAGGCGGCCAGTGCGGCATCCACTCCTAGTGGGAGGCGCAACAGGGGTGGGCGTCAGAAGGGTAAAGGTGGTGGGGGTGGCGGCGGCGGTGGTGGGGGTGGTGGCGGTAGTGGGGGTGGTGGAGGTGGCAGTGGCGGAGGAGGTGGTGGTGACGGGGGTGGTGGAGGTGGCGGGGGTGGTGGCAGCACTGGGGGGTGGCCGAGGCAGCTAGGGTGGCGGTAGAGGTGAAGATAGCAGGGGTGGAGATCCGGGAGCTGCGTCTGGGGGTGCGGCTGGCGAAGGCGGAGGTTCTAGGGGTGGACAGCAACAGCAGTCGCGTCGGAAGGAGACTCTCTCACCACAGCAGCTTCGTGAGTTGGCGGCCCAGCGAGGCGGCCCGGGAGGAGGGGGTCGCTGCCAATATGTCAAGCGCACGGGTGCCCGCGCAGGCGACCTCTGCGGCAGGTAGGGCCACGCTGAGGCTCACTACTTCTACTGCCTCGAGGACGCTTTTTGCAAGGAGTTTGGTGAGAAGGCGAAGATGCCTGACTGGTTAGGATTGCTCAAGAAGAACATTGATGTGTTTTCTCTTGATTAGGACCAGATCTGTGCTGGCATGTATTCTATGTATGCTGCTTCTGCTAGTGCTGAGGGTGACTAATACTTGGGTGTGCCTAGCTCAGGTGGTGTAGTGGCTTCTAGTAAAGGTGCCTGCGAGTCTGTTAGCACATATGCAGTTCCTGCGGAGGCTTTGCACACCTTCACGCTAAACTCCGGCGCGTCTCGCTGCTTCTTCCACGACCGCATCACAGTCACACCACTCACAGCACATGTCCCTATCAGACTGGCCGACCCCACAGGCGGCCCAGTCGTTACACGTGGCACCTGTTTTCTCCCGTATCCGGCAGCCCCCTCTCGCTCCCTCACAGGTTTCTGTCAGAAAATATAATTATATGTTCTCTTATATAACTGCCTGTAGGATTTACTGTAGTGTAGCTCCTATTGTTTGGTAGTGCACCTTTGTTCTTTTTGCTATATGTACCTTGTGTGCTATAGTGAAACCCATCATTCCTCCTTTCCATTCTCTCTCGACACTCAACTCTCTCGACACTCACTAGCCATGGCTCCCAAGTCTAGCTACTATTCCAACATGCTATCAGAGTAGGTCGTTCCTAGGACCTAACATCAATGGGCCCACCACCCAATGCCCTTCTAGCCTAGGCCCCGGCCCGTCGCCCCTTGGCGTCGCCCCTAGCTGTGCCTCTTGGCCCTGCTGGCCCCGTCGACTTCGTTGCCCCGCGCCCGGCCCGTACTTAGCCCGCGATCGGCCCGTACCTAGCCCATGCTCGGCCCCGTTCCTAGCCCCGCGCCCGGCCCGTACCTCGCCCGCGCCCGGCCCCGTACCTAGCCCGCGATCGGCCCGTACCTAGCCTCGCGCCCGGCCTCGGTTCCGCGCCCAACGCCCGGCCCCGTACCTAGCCCGCGCCCGGCTAGTACCTCGCACGCGCCTGGCTCCGTACCTAGCCCGCGCCCGGCCCGTACTTAGCCCGCTGGCCTGTAACTAGCCCGTCGCCCGGCCCCGTCCCTTGCCCAGCGCCCGGCCCCGTACCTAGCCTCGCGCCCGGCCCTGTACCTGCCCAGCGCCTGGCCCCGTACCTGTCCAGCGCCTGGCCCCGTACCTGCCCTGCGCCCGGCCCCGTACCTGCCCAGCGCCCGGCCCGGTACCTGCCCAGCGCCCGGCCCCGTCCCTGCCCAGCGCCCGGCCCCGTACCTGCCCAGCGCCCGGCCCCGTACCTAGCCTCGCGTCCGGCCCTGTACCTGCCCAGCACCCGGCCCCGTACCTGCCCAGCGCCCGGCCCCGTACCTGCCCAGCGCCCGGTCCCGTACCTGCCCAGCACCCGGCCCCGTACCTGCCCAGCGCCCGGCCCCGAACCTGCCCAGCGCCCGGCCCCGTACCTGCCCAGCGCCTGGCCCCGTACCTGCCCAGCGCCCGGCTCCGAAACTGCCCAGCGCCCGGCCCCGTACCTGCCCAGCGCCCGGCCCTGGCCCCATCCCTAGCCCAGCACCCGGCCCCTTACCTGCCCAGCGCCCGGCCCCGTCCCTAGCCATGGCCCCGTCGCCCCTAGCCATGGCCCCTCGCGACCTGCCGCCCCTAACCGCGGCCCCGGTGCCCTGTTGCAACATGGTGGGTGAGGGGGTGGCAAGAGGGGGTTCCTCCTGCCCGCGTGCCCTACAGTCGCACGTGCAGCTCCGCCCCCGCCCCCCTCCCCCCCCTCCCCCCCCTCCATGGGGATGGCGGGGAGAGGGTGTGAGGGGGTGGCGGATGTGCCTCAGCAGCAGCAGCTGCCGCCACGCCTCCTCTCTCTCTCCCTGCCGCACCTTGTGTTGGGAGAGGGGGGGGAGCTTGGAGGTTCAGGGGGAGGCAGGAGGGGATCTGCAGCACCAGGCCCCCCACCCTTCTCCTACCTCCCCCTGCTGCGGGTGCAGCAGAAGGGGGGAGGGGATCTGCAGCACCAACCCCCCCCCCCCCCCTCATCCTTGTCCTACCCCCCCCTGCTACGGGTACAGCAGTGGGGGGGAAGCGATCTGCCATCCCCCTGCTGCGGATGCGGCAGTGGGGGGAGGGGACCTGCAGCACCAGCCCCCCCCCCGCCCCCCCCTTCTCCTCCATCTCTCTGCTGCGGGTGCAGTGGTGGGGGGGAGGGTATGGGGGTGGCGGGTGTGGCCAACCTGCTGTCGCCCGAGCGGCTCCTGCGCCGCCCCTTCTCCTACCTCCCCCCTGCTGCGGGTGCAGTAGTGGGGGGGGAGGGGATCAGCAGCACCAGCCCCCCCCCCCCCCCCTTTTTCTCCTCCATCCTTGGGTGGGGAGGTGGCGTGGAAGGGGTGGCCGCTGTGAACCACTACAGCCCCACCCTCTGCCCTGCCTCTCCTCTCTGGCGGCTGCTGCTGTGGGGGGGAGGTGGCGGGGATGGGGGGTGGGGGAGAGGGGGCAGGCCACCGTGTGAAGATCAGTGCAGGGACTATTGTGGGTGGGGCAGGGGCTGGAGGAAGGAAAGGGGGAAGGGGGGTGAGATACAAGGGGGCAGCTGATAAGGGGGGTGAGATTACGGGGGTGGTTGAATTGAGGGTGAGGACTTGGGGGTTGTTAAGAGGGCCGGCCGGCAGTGAGCTGTCACGCTCATGCATGCTCCCCCACCTCCTCTCCTCATCCCTCACTCACCTCCCCCCTTTGTACAGGGGGTTAGTAAGAGGGATGGCCGGCAGTGAGCTGTCATGCTCATGCACGCTCCCCCACCTCCTCTCCTCATCTCTCTCACTCACCTCCTCCTTCGTTCTTATCTCCTCTCCCCTCCTCTCTCTCTCTCTCTCTCTCTCTCTCTCTCTCTCTCTCTCGCATCCTCCTCCTCACTTACCTCTCTGCCGTCTTCCACTGCACCGGGTGTACCCCTTCAAGTGGTGTTCTACACAGGTTTTCTCCTGCAGGCAGTTATGGGGGTGTGTCCGAAAATATAATTATATGTTCTCTTATATAACTGCCTGTAGGATTTACTGTAGTGTAGCTCCTATTGTTTGGTGGTGCACCTTTGTTCATTTTGCTATACGTACCTTGTGTGCTATAGTGAAACCCATCATTCCTCCTTTCCATTCTCTCTCGACACTCAACTCTCTCGACACTCACTAGCCATGGCTCCCAAGTCTAGCTACTATTCCAACAGTTTCCACCTCCCCTCATTCGCTTCGAACTTGGTGAGTCAGCTGTCCTCCAGGATGAGTTGGTCACTACCATTGTTCCCGGGGGCGAGCTCGTGGCGATCTGTACAGACTCACTGACTGGCGACCACCTTGCCATGTTCACTCGGAGGCATGGGTCTGGCCTGTACTGACTACACACTGAGTCTGCACAGGTAGCTGTGTCAGGTCAGGTAGCTGCGTCGTGCTCGTGTTGGTTACTCACGCACCAGGCTCTCCTCCTGCACCACCGTCTTGGTCACCCCTCCCTTCAGCGTCTGCAACGCATGCACTCTCGTCTCCTTGTCTCTAGCCTCCCGAGGTCCCTGCCCCCGCTCCCGCTGTCGGTTGCGCCGCCGTGCACTCCTTGCGTCGAGGGGCGGCAACACGCCGCTCCTCACTCCTCGTCGTTCCCTCCGACCACTACTCCTCTGCAGACCCTGTAGATGGACGTGTGGGGCCCCACCCCCGTCCCTGGTCTGGGCCGTGAGCGCTACTTCCTGTTGGTTGTTGACGAATACACGCACTACACCACGGTGTTTCCCTTGCAGAGAAATAGCGGGTTCCGTAGTGTTTCGATCCCTAGGATCCGCGCTGTTCGTCTTCCCCGCAGATCCTCCCGGTGCTGCGACTGCACTCTGACTGTGGAGGTGAGTTTTCCTCTGGTCTCCTCGAGAAATTTTTGTCGTGAGGAGGGCATCACCGAGTTGTTCATGCTTCCGGCCTCTCCTGAGCCGAATGGGATCGTTGAGCGCTGCATCGGCTTGAACATGGAGGTTGCTCGCACCTCCATGATCCATGCGGCGGCTCCCCATTTTCTATGGCCGTTTGCGGTCCGATACGCCGCGCATTTTGTCAAAATATAGCCCCGTGTCTCCAAGCCAGAGACCTCACCTACAGTGCGTTGGACGGGGGAGGTTGGCGATGCGTCTGCGTTTCAGGTCTGGGGTTCGATTGCGTTTGTCCGCCATACTACCGCGGGCAAGCTCTCTCCTCGCACCATTCGCTGCGTCTTCCTTGGCTTTCCCACCGACACTCCGCCGTGGCAGTTTTACCACCCTACCACGCATCGTGTCTTGTTCTCCCATGACGTCACCTTTGATGAGTCCGTCTGCTACTACCGTCTCTTCCCCCATGCGTCGTCTCCTGGTTGCCCTCCGGTAGACCCCCACCCCCCCCTCGCGTCCTGCTCCCTCAGGCATGTCTCAGGTCGACCCACCCCCCTTGGTTACGCCTTTGGAGGTCTCCTCAGACACCTCTGGCCCAGCTGAGGGGGGTGACCCCGATGTTGACGACACGGTGCCCTCTCGACGCTCCCCGCGCTTGGGGACCCCTCCTGGATTTCTGTCGCGGCCATCTTCGCCACCTCTGCCGCCTGTCACGGTGGACTCTGGTGCTGTTGGGGGTGGTGCCGCTGGAGGTGTGGACTCTGCGGGTGCTGACGCTCGAGGTGCTGCATCTGGGGGTGCTGAGCCTGGGGTGGACAGCAGCTGTAGTCACGTCCGCAGGAAACTCTCTCACTGCAGCAGCTTCATGAGTGGGTGGCCTCGCGCCGTGCTAACTCTGGAGGTGCTGGTTCTGTGGGTGCTGAGCCTAGGGGTGCCGACTCTGGGGGTGCTGAGCTTGGGGGTGCTGAGCCTGGGGTTGCTGACTCTGCCACTGGAGATGCTCGTGCTGGAGGTGCTGGTGCTAAAGGTCCTAGAGCTGAAGGTACTGGTGAAGGAGGTACTGGAGCTGGAGGTGCTGGAGGTGCTGGTGCTGGAGGTGCTCGAACTGGAGGTACTGGTGCTGGAGGTGCTCGAGCTGGAGGTACTGGTGCTGGAAGTGTTGGTGCTGGAGGTGCTGGAGCTAGAGGTACTGGGGAACTGGAGCTGGAGGTGCTAGAGGTTCTGGTGTTGGGGGTGCTACGCAGCCACTGCAGCAGCGACCGTTTTTCTAGCCCCAGCCACAGACGTCGCTGCCACCACCTGGCTCCGCACTTCGCTAGGTTCTCAGTCTTTTGTCTTCCACTAATACTACTCATCCTCTCTTCTGTCCACCGACTGGCCCGTCTCAGACACTATTACCGCCTGACTCCCCACTGCTTGCTCCTTCTCCTTACACCGAGTCGACAGACCCCCTGACCGAGCATCGAGAGCCTGCGTCCTGTCCTATCACACTTGTTGGTACACGTTGTGCTCCTCATGCTCGTCCACCACCTGTCCTTGGCACTCACACGATGGCACTTTGTCCTTCCTCTGTTCCACAGCGTGTACCCCTGCCGTCTCCTCTAGCGTCCTCTCTTCCTGACTTTCACGACCAGAGTCTGACCTAGCTCGTGCTGCTAGTCCGACTGTCACTCGTTGTCTGGCTACACTTGTCACTGACCCTACTTTTGAGTATGTTGCTACGTGTGCCTTTGTCACTGAGCTTGTTGAATTTGTTGCTGCCTGTCGCGTCGACTACCTCGCGAGTCTTGTTTCTGAAGCTGATTGTCCTCCGTCCGTTGAGGGTGAGCTTGCCCTTGGCTGTGACTTCCTTGAGGACAAGCAGCTTGAGCTCGAGTGCTTTGCGGCTGCTGTACCTCATCTTGCTGCCATGCTGCTTGCCCCTGAGGGAGACCCGGATGCACTGGAGATCCCGACCCCTCGCTCTTACGCAGAGGTGATCTCGGGTCTGTACTCTTCTCAGTGGCAAACAGCCATGGACGCCGAGATGGCATCCTGGAAGTCCACAGGCACGATCGACGTAGTCCCCCCCCTTGGGGCGAACATAGTCGATGGCATGTGGATTTTCAAGGCAAAGCAGCCGCCGCGTTCTCCATCTGCCTTCAAGGCGCGTTACGTTGCACGCATCTTCAGACAGCGGTAGGGGGTCGAATTCAACCAGACCTTCTCCCCCAACCCAAAGCTAACCACTCTTTGGGTGTTACTGCACGTTGCACCACAGCGTGACAACGAGCTGCACTCTCTCAAATTCTCTACATATTTCTTGCAGGGTAGCCTTCACGAGGAGATATGGCTGTGCCGCCCACCTGGCTTCACTGGGTCATTTCCTGAGGGTACCTTGTGGAGCCTCCGGCGGCCAGTCCACGGTCTTCGCCAGGAGCCCTGCGAGTGGCACGACACGCTGAGGACGACACTTGCGGCTCTTGGGTTTGCTCTTTCGACTGCTGACCCGTCGTTGTTTCCGCGCACCGACCCTTCTCTGCCGCCGTTTCACGTCGTTGTATACGTCAACGACTTGGTGTTTGCTAATGCTGACACTGAAGCACTGGCCCTTGTGAAAGCGGTGTCAAAATCAAGAAGTGATTGAACTATGAAAGATTGGAGTACAAGTATGAAACCCTAGAGTTGTGTACCCCCTAAAGGCTAACCCACTATAGCCTACACAGCAATAACATATATGATAATGTTTGACACACCCCCATAGGCAAAGTGGGGAGAGCAAGGGGTCACAAGACCAGTCAAGAAAGGCAAAGCAAGCTCAGGGTGGATCACAACGTCACCACACAATCTGAGCACAAGCAAAGGGCCACAGGGCCAGTTTAAATGCAGAGGCATATATACAACAAAAACAACAAGGTGATCTCAGCGTAACAAAGCGAGCAAGCAGGTATATATATATAGAGATCACAGTACAGACAAAGCCTACAGTAAGTGAGGAACAGTGGGCACAAGCCCCAGTACAGTACAGAAGCGCTGATGATCACCAGGCTGAAGTGCCTTGGTGAATATATCAGCGGTGTTGTCCCGAGTGGCCACGTAACGCAGACAAAGCTGACCGCGCTGCTGCAGCTCTCGAGCCAGGAAGTAACGGAGAGCGATGTGCTTCGTTCTGTGCTCCAGTCTGTGCTCCTGACACAAGGCAATGGCAGCCTTGTTGTCAACGTACAGCACTGGAGGAGAACTAGGCCGCTCTCCCAGGTCAGTCAGCAGGTAGGTCAGCCAGCGTAACTCCTGTGCAGCCATGGCTGTGGCGTAGATCTCAGCCTCACAACTGGAGCTGAGAACTGAAGACGAGCGAGTAGAACGCCAAGAAACTGAACCAGAGCCAAGGCTGAAGGTGTAACCCTGTGACGACCTCTGAGTAGCCTGGTCGTCAACCCAAGAAGCGTCTGAGTGCCCAGTGAGAACAACTGAGTGCCTCCCTCCAAGCACGAGCCCCATGCCCGATGTACTGCACAAGTAGCGCAATACTCTCTTTGCAGCATCCCAGTGCACCTTTCGGTGCCTGCCAGGAGCCACATAACGGGCCAGAAGGCCAAGAGGGTATGCTAGGTCAGGACGAGTGCAAGTCATCAGGTACATGAGGCAACCAACTAGCTCTGGGTAAGGACCACTCGGGTCTACGGACTCATCCGAAGGCAGAGCTGAGAGCGAGTGACCTATAGCCAGAGGAGTGGCCTGTGCTGAGGACCAGGTGAAGCCGAAGCGCTGAAGGACCTGCTGCACCATGTGTGACTGAGTCAGTGTGATGGTGCGGCGTGCTCTGTCCCGGGTGATCCGCAAGCCAAGATAGCTTGTCAGCTCACCCAGGTCTGTGCACGTGTGTCTCTTCTGCAGCTCCGACTTCACGTGGGCGAGAGCCTCAGTGTCAGCAGTGGCAAAGACCAAGTCGTCGACGTACACGAGGATGTAGAACGGCGGCAGTGAAGTGTCGGTGCGCAGAAACTGCGACAGGTCGGTAGTAGAAGACGAGAACCCAAGAGCCGCAAGTGTAGTCCTCAGTGTGTCGTGCCACTCACGTGGAGCCTGGCGGAGACCGTAGACCGGCCGCCGGAGGCTCCACTGGGTACCAGGAGGGAATGACCCAGTGAAACCAGGACGGCGGCGCAGCCAGATCTCCTCGTGCAGGCTGCCCTGCAAGAAAGCTGTGCTGAAGTCAAGAGAGTGAAGCTCGTAGTCACTCTGAGCGGCAACGTGCAACAGCACCCGAAGAGTGGTCATCTTCGGGGTGTGGGAGAAGGTCTGAAAGAAGTCAACTCCCTGGCGCTGACTGAAGCCTCGAGCAACGTACCGAGCCTTGAAGACAGGCGGAGAACCTGGCGGCCGCTTCACCCTGAAAATCCACATGGCTGTTCGCCCCAGGAGGGGGAACCTCGTCGACGTAAGTGCCAGTGGACTTCCAGGATGCCATCTCTGCATCCATGGCTGTCTGCCACTGAGAGGAGTACTCACCCGCGATTGCCTCAGCGTAAGAGCGCGGGGTCGGGATGTCTGGAGCATCCGGGTCTCCCTCAGGTGCAATCAGCATGGACACGAGATGAGGTACAGCGGCGGCAAAGCACTCAAACTCCTCCTGCCTGTCCTCAAGGACGTCCGTGCCAAGAGCACACTCACCCCCGACGGACGGAGGACAGACAGACTCAGACGCAGCAACAAGACTGGCAGCGTAGTCTAGTCTGCAGTGAGCAGCAATGTCGACAAGCTCAGTAACTAAGGCAGACGCAGCAGCTGACTCAAAGGAAGGGTCAGTGACAACTGTGGACAGGAGACGCGTGACAGCAGGACTAGCAGCACGAAGAGAGTCAGACTCAGGGTCAGCAAGAGCAGGAAGGGAGGACGCAGGAGGAGAAGGCAGAGGGACACGCCGTGGAGCAGTGGAAAGACGAAGCAGCATCTGGTGAGTGCCGGGGACAGCAGGAGGACGCTGACGTGGGACACGACGACCAGGGCGAGCAGGACGAACAGGTGACGCAGAACGAGACTCAGGCGACACAGGACGAGACTCAGGCTCACGACGCTCCGTAAGACCTCCTGTCGGACCAGTGTAGGGAGAGGGACCAAGAAGTGGTGAGGTGGGCCATAACAGTGACTGCAACCGGACAGGCGAAGGACACTCTAAGGAGGGAGCAGGACAAGGAGGAGGAGACCGACCAAGAACCTGCTGAAGGAGCGGAACGAAGTACGGACGCGGCCGTGACGTGCCCCCAGAACCAGCAGAGACAGCACCAGAACCCCCAGCAGCAGCTCCAACTCCCGCAGCACCAGTAGCACCCTCAGGAGTGTCAACGTCAGTACCTCCAGTAGTACCAGCTCCAGCAGCACCACCAGTCCCAGGACCAGGAGCACCACTAGGAGCTCCAGCAGCTCCAGTACCTCCAGCAGCACCAGCAGCACCTCCAGTAGCTCCAGTACCTCCAGCAGCACCAGCAGCACCTCCAGCAGCTCCAGTAGCACCTCCAGCAGCACCAGCAGCACCTCTAGTAGCTCCAGTACCTCCAGCAGCACCAGCAGAACCTCCAGCAGCTCCAGGAGCACCTCCAGCAGCACCAGCAGCACCTCCAACAGCTCCACAACCTCCAGTAGCACCAGCAGCACCTCCAGGAGCAGCCAGGCCTCCAGCAGGCGGTAACTCAAAACTAGGAGCTCCACCCCGGAGGCTGCAGCGCCGAGCATACCACTCACGTAGCCGCCGAGGGGAGGGGGTCTACCGGAGGGGCACCTGGGTCTCGGAGGGAGCAGGACCCTGGGGAGGGAGGGGGTCTACCGGAGGGGCACCTGGGGTGAGGAAGAGAGGCGGGGGAGGGAGCGGAGCAGTGCGGTAGGGGAACAGACGGTAAAAGGGTACCGACTCGTCAAAGGTGACGTCATGAGAGGGGAAGACACGGCGCGAGATGGGGTGGTAAAACTGCCAACCAGGCGCGTCGGGGACAAAGCCAAGGAAGACACAAGGAACAGCGCGGGCGGAGAGCTTGTCCGCAGTGGTATCGCGGACAAAGGCACGAGCACCCCAGACCCGGAAACGCGACGCATCGCCAACCTGCCCCGTCCACAGCAGTGTGGGCGAGGTCTCCGGAGCGGAGACATGGGGCCAGAGGTTGAGCTGATGCGCAGCGTACTGGACTGCAAACGGCCACAGGAAATGGGGGGCAGCCGCATGGATCAAGGAGGTACGAGCGATCTCCATGACCAAGCCAATGCGGCGCTCAGCAACCCCATTCTGCTGTGGAGAGGCCGGAAGCGTGAACGTCTGGCGGATGCCATGCTCCACACAGTAGGCTGCCAAGAGGTCAGAGGAAAACTCACCACCTCGGTCAGAGTGCAGACGCAAGACGGGAAAGTCCGACTGGAACCGGTCGCGGAGCTGGAGACGAGCAGCGCGGATCCAAGGGATCAAAACATCAGGGACCTCACCCTTGGTGCGCAAGGGGAAGACCGTGGTGTAGCGCGTGTAGTCGTCCACAACCAGCAGGAAGTACCGCTCGTGGCCCTGTCCACGGACGCGGGCTGGGCCCCATACGTCCAGGTGGAGAGTCTGCAGAGGAGCCTCTGTGGGAGGGAACGAGGAGGAGTGAGGAGCGGCGCGCTGCCGCCCCTCGACGCAGGGAAGACAGGGAGGAGCAGGCGAGGGCGGGAGGGGAGGGAGAACCCTGGGAAGACCAGAGACAAGGTACCGGGAGTGCATGCCACGAAGGCTCTGCACTGACGGGTGACCAAGACGGTGGTGCCAGAGAACCGTCTGGTGCGACAGGGAGCGACACGAGCAGGGGGCCGACAGCTGACCTGACGCAGACGCAGACGCAGCTACCTGAGGGGACTCAGTGGTCAGTGTGTACAGGTCCGACCCCGGCTGCCGAGTGAAGGTAGCTAGGTGGCGACCTGTCCTAGCACACGTACAGTGGGTCACACGCTCATAGGCAGGGGTGAACTGGTGAACACCCCCATCCTGAAGAGTAGAGCCCGCCACCAAGTTCGTAGAGAACGAGGGGAGGTAAAGACCCGACAGGGTGCCGGACGGGACCGCAGGGCAAGGGAGGACAGTGGAGGAGGTCGCAATGACCGGGCCTCCAGAGGGGTCAGCGAGAGAGACAGCAACTGGCCGAGCTAGCTGCTCAAGGGCAGTGCGGTCACGGAAGAAGCAGCGGGAAGCACCCGAGTCGAGTGTGAAGGTGTGCAGTGCCTCAGTAGACGCAGTACCAGCAAGCGCAGACGCACTAGCACCTGGGGGAGTAGACTCACTAGCACCAAGAGCAGCAGCCTCACCAGGTCCTAGGGCAGGAGACGCACGCGTACCAAGAGCAGCAGCCTCACCAGGACCTAGGGCAGCAGACGCACTAGCACCTGGAGCAGCTGTCTCACTGGTCCCAATGCCAGGGTCTGGCGGTACACTCAGGTAACAGTCACCCTCAACACTAATAGTCAATGCATACATGGCACCAAGGATAGCATCAAAGTCAAGAGCAAAGATATCAATGTTCTTCCTAAGCAGATCAGCCCAGCGAGGCAGCTCAGTGGCGTCAGGAAACTGCTCACGCCAAGCGTCGTCGAGACGAAAGAAGCAGCGCTGCGCCGTGTGGAACCTCCCACAAGTCTGGCCAGTGCGGTCACCTGTGCGGATGACGTACGGGCAGGTACCTCCACCCCCAGACCCCCCACGCTAAGAGTACCACTCACGGAGTTGCTGGGGCGAGGGAGTCTGCTGCTGCTGCCTCTGGCCACCGCCGAACCCCCCACGCTGCACCGCTCCACCACGTCCGCCTCCCGCTCCACCGCCGCCACCACTGTCTCCACCGCCCCCACCACCCCCACCACCGCCACCGCCACCACCCCCTGTGCCGCCACGGACCCCCCCACCACCCGCGCCACTCCCACCTCCACCACCACCCCCGCCCCCCCCACCCCCTCCACTGCCGCCGCCCCCTCCTCCACCTCCACCACCCCTGCCCCCCTTGCCCCTGCCGCCCTTGCGTCTCCCACTAGGAGCAGACGCGGCCCCGACCCCCTCAGCTCCGAGGTAGCCGACAGCAGCAGCAGATGCAATGGAGGGGAGGAGGGGGGAGGGGGAGCATCCCTCAAAGAAGGGGGTGCGGGGGTCACCACGAGAGGCACCGACAGCTACAATGCTCTTCTCAGCTGCTAGGAGTTCCTTCTCGAGGAGGTCGACAGTGAGGTCAGTGGGGGAGAGGGCAAGGAACTGGTCCCTGACAGTGCGAAGGGAGTCAGGGAGGCGGGTGACAAGGTGGTACAGTGTGAGGTACATCGGGGGGGGGGTTCTTGGCGAGGAAATCGGGGGGAAGCGCGGCACGGTAGCGGAGGTCACTGGTACGGAGGTGGGTGATGAGGTCAGCTACAGTGGCAAACGCGGACAGGTCGGAGAAGAGATAGGGCAGTGAGAGACGGCCTATAGCAGCAGTGGCAGGGGAGGAGTAGCGTGCGACTACTGCGTCGTACAGTTCCTTAGCGGTCTTATGCTGGCCGAAGTGCTCGCGCTCATCTAGCGGTAGGTGGCTGCGAACGGCTAGGCGAGCGTGAGCATCACGGGTCTGCCACTGGGAGCGAGCAGTGCTGTCAGCAGTAGTGGGAGGTGCGGGAGCAGCGCCGGACGTGTGGTCATAGAGGGAAACATCGTCCTTGGCAGTGATCTGAAGGAACAGGTGGAGGTCATCTAGCCAAACCTCAAACTTAATCGGGCGGCCCTCAGCGTCAAAGGTGAGAACAGAGGGAGTTGCCATAGTGGCAGCAGTAGCAGCAGGAACAGTAGCAGTAGTACAGTAGGAACAGGAACAGGAGTTACTGCCGGTGGGGCACAGTAGGGTGGCGCGGCTTGGCCAGGGCGGCGCGGCTCGGTTCGGGCGGCGCGGCTCGGTTCGGGCGGCGCGGCTCGGTTCGGGCGGCGCGGCTCGGTTCGGGCGGCGCGGCTCGGTTCGGGCGACGCGGCTCGGCTCGGGCTGGGCTACGCAGCTGGGCGCAACGGGGGGGGCGTGCGCGTGGGCGGCAGTAGCGGGCGGGCCGTGGCTGTGCGTGGGCCTGACTAGCGCGCGGGCGACGGCCGAAAAGGGGGGGGGGGGGGGGACGGGGCGTCGCGGCGGCCTACGGGCGGCTGCGTCGTCCGGGGCAGCGGTCGACGGGCGGCTAGGGGGGCTGCTCGCGGGCGGCGCAGGTCGCGCGGGCGGCTAGGGGTCGGCGCACGGGCGGCTAGGGGTCGGCGCACGGGCGGCTAGTGGGTCGCGCGCTAAAAAAAAAAGGCCGCGCGCGGCACTAGCGAGCTGCGCACGGGCAGCAGGAGGAAGAGGGGCGCACGAGGGCGCTCTAGGAGAGGGGCGCTCGAGGGCGCTAAGTCGATGCAGCGCTCGAGGGCGCTTCTAGTGGTGGGCCCTTAGGTAAGCGGTCCTAGGACTAGGACCTAAGCTCTTAATACCATGTCAAAATCAAGAAGTTATGAAAGATTGGAGTACAAGTATGAAACCCTAGAGTTGTGTACCCCCTAAGGCTAACCCACTATAGCCTACACAGCAATAACATATATGATAATGTTTGACAAGCGGAGCTGTAGAAGACACATTTGCACTGACCTGGGTGAGTTGCCGAGATATCTAGGCTTGCAGATCACCCGGGACAGAGCACGGCGCACCATCACTCTGACTTAGTCACACATGGTGCACCAGGTCCTTCAGCGCTTCCGCTTTCAGTTCTCCTCGCCACAGCCCACTCGCTCTCAGCTCCACCTTTGGATGAGTCCGTAGAGATGAGTGGTCCATATCCAGAGCTTGTGGGTTGCCTCATGTACCTGATGACATGCACTCGACCTGACCTCGCGTACCCTCTCAGCATCCTAGCGTGCTACGTTGCGCCTGGGAGGCACCGCCTTGAGCACTACCGAGCTGCGCAGAGGGTACTGCGTTACTTGTGCAGTACTTCAGACATGGGGCTTGTGCTTGGAGGACATGGTCCAGTCGTGCTCACTGGGCACTCAAACGCTTCTTGGGCAGATGACCCAGACACCTAGCATTTGTCACAGGGTTACACTTTCAGTCTTAGCGCGGAATCTGTCTCCTAAAGGTCCACCCGCTCATCTCCTGTACTTGGTTCCAGGTGTGAGGCAGAGATCTATGCTTGGGCTATGGCTGCACAGGAGTTACGCTGGCTGACCTATTTGCTGACTGACTTGGGTGAGCGGCCTCGTTCTCCTCCAGTTCTGTATGTTGACAACAAGACCCATATGAAATGATAACGCTGCCTTTGCAAGTCAGCCTAAGTAAACTTTCACAATGGTGACACCAGTTACATTCCACTTGTGCTTACTAACTACGGGGAAGCTTCACAAGCTTCACATTGCTCTTCATTACTTTCTCGCACAAAAGCTGCAGCAGCGTGGTCAGCTTCGCCTTGCTTACGTGGCCTCACAGGCCAACACTTGATATCTTCACCAAGGCCCTCGGGTCTGGTGATCACCAGCGTTTCTGCACTGAGCTATGCTTTGCTTCTTCTCTTGATTGGTCTTGTGACCTCTGATTGCTCTTGCTATCCCCCACTTCGCCTATGGGGGTGTGTCAAACAATACATTATATGTGATGTTTGGCTATAGTGGGGCTTGCCTTAGAGGGGATACATTCGTAGGGTTGCATATTTGTATCCCACCTCTTCCTAGTTCATCCTTTCCTGTTGCTTAGTTTCTAACACGAGTTGCAGGATGCTTGCTATGATAAATGAAATGAGAAGTGATGTTCTTTCCTACCAGTAGCAAAAGCGAAGCACACAGTAGCGAGCACGAATGCGAAGGGATGGAGTTACGCGAAACGTCGCGTACGGTTGGAGGGATCTGGACCGTCGGAGCAGAAGCATCGGGTAGCTGCAGTACAAAGGATTTGGCCGGAACAGGTTCGTAACCGGTTCCCGCATCACACAGTTGTTTTTCGCTGCAATAAGGGAAAGTACCACTTAGAGTACATAGCTAGTCTAGGTCGTTTCGAATTCCCTTTGTATTTCTATATAAACGCATGTATGCCTTTCTTATAACTACTTGAGTCAGTTTATATTCACTCTGAATGCAGGTCACTACTTCCTGTGGTGATCCTAGGCACGATCAACTTTCTGATCGCAACATGGTATGAGAGCGACTTAGGAATCCTTCGCACAGCCACTCCCGAAAATCTCAGCGAACTGAGGTGGCGCCCGGCACATGCTTACGCGTAACGATGGCCAGAGGATCAAGGGTCAGACAAACCTGACGGCAGAAGCCCAACCCAATTCGGTTGCGACAACCGAGGCGACGACGACAATCAGCTCCGTCGCACTCGAACAACTGCTTCAACGGATTTCAACTTTGGAGCAAGGTCTCTAGACATTGCGGAATGGCGACGCGGGAACCTCTTCCCAACCTACTCAACCGGCCGCGATTGGCCGCGAAACTGCCTCGCAAACCTTCTTTCTCGACACAAATTCTTCAATACCCAAGGTCCCACGCCCAAGTGATGGCGCAAATATTAAGACAAGTTCTATCTTTGACGGCGAAGGTTTCTATACTTGGAGCTTCGAGATGGAGCTGCTGCTACAAAACGCCCAAATTTATCACTATTTTGACGGCAGCTACGCGGGACCCTCGGTCGACACTGACGACGCTAGAGCGCAGCTCTACAAAGACTCGCTCATGGCGTACAGCGTGCTGCTACGTAACATGTCACCGACGGAGCAGATGGGCATTCGTTCGTACAAAACAACACCTGCTCCGGCACTCGAGGCCTTGCGGCACCTTACAAAGGTATACCAGCCCAAGAACTTGGTGTCGTTGAGCCGTCTACTACAACAGCTGATGGAGATTAAAATGGGAGCCGAGGAGAAGGCCAACAACTATATCAATTTTTGCCAGAGCATACACGATCAAATCACGAAGCACATGAGCTCGATTTCGGAAGAAATATTCGTTACCATCATGCCTGCAGGACTCGACCCCGAGTGGCGACCCTGCAAGGCGCTTCTCCAACAACAGGGGGCTATCTATGCGCCGCTCTTCCCGTCGAACAACAGGATATGGATCAACACCGAGAGCGACCCACGCCACGACGAGAACGACTAGCCTTCTACGCCGGCAACAAAGAAGAGTGATGACCGCGACGCCTCTAATGCAAAAATTGCAAAAACTTCGGGCATTTAGCAGAGCGATGCAAATTCCGCTCCAGCAATCGCCAGCCCAACCCAATCACTTAGGCCGGCCGACAAGACACGCAACTATATACACGTCAAGCCCAAGGCTTTCAGCCCGCACCACGCAACACGAACCCATTGGTTCAACACCAGCATCAGCAGCTGGCACAATTTGGTGGCTCGTGCAATGTCATCAGCAACATGGCAACACGCCATACGGAAGGAACTCATCGTCGGCGCGTGCGCATTCCGTCACCAAAGCGCATGAAAAATCCGATTTTTGCTTCGAACAGCAACAATCCCTTCACGGCGGACCATGATTATAACGACGACAACGACCAGGACTCGAACCTTCCAGTCCCGCTGCATGAAAGCCTCCTGCACATCCCTGACTCCAGAGTGTCGCCCATTGACAGGAATTTCTGAAGTTCGACACCCCGCACATCGTCACGCCGCGACTTGCGCTCCTCGTGCGCGATGACTACAGGCACCACAACACGTGGTATCTTGATAGCTGTTGCAGGCAGCATATGGTGGGCTCCATGCATTTCATCTCCAACGCCGTTCCCACCCCCACGGTCACCTACATCACCGTGGCAAACAACGACCGCCTGCGCGCAAGCTCGCAAGGCATCGTCGTCCTCAAGGCACACGGGAGAAACACATACATGACGCAAAATGATGTGCTGATCATGCAAAACCTTCAGTTTAATATACTGACGGCATCGCAACTAACGGATTGCGGCATGCAGCTCAGCACAGACCCCAAAACACACAACATTGTTCTTCATTACGTACCGCCTGGCAAGCCACGCAAGCAGATTCGACGAGCGCACGCTGACAACAGGGTGTACGTGCTGGACTTGAACATCCTGAACTGTAGCGGCGACACGGATGAGCTAATCAATCTCAACCCGCTGTGCTTCGAGCACATTCAGCGCTCTGAGTGCAAGCACCTTGACGGGAGACCATGTTTGCCGCATCACCCGCACCGGCGCGAAGTAGCTCTGCATGACCCTGACCCTGACGGCAACTGCAGGGATTGCCACATGCCGACTGCGTCAACAAATGCCAACATCGTTGGCAAGGGACTCGACGCGATTGCCGAAGCTGAGCGATACGCACCACCAGACAAAGGCATGTCAACGATGGAGCTCGAAGTCGCGACACGTCACGTTTTTGGGACTCCATACGATCCTCTCCCGGGACCCGCTTCAGAGCACCTTCAAGGAATTTTACGAGGACGAAGGCGCGGAACCTTCGATGGGTGTGGGGAGCCGCTCCCCTACACCAAGGAAGCTTTCGTAGAGCTATACCCCCATTGGCTCGATCCGACGAAGGAACTTACCGTCGAAGAAGAAGAGGAGCCGGTGCGACGCGAAGCTAAAGAACTCCGCCGGAGCATCGCTGAAGCATGGGGCGAAGCAAGCGAATAAGGCGCCTCCAACGAAGGGGGGTGGGGCAGCAACAACGCCTGGGGAACCAGCAGCGGCGGTACTGAGGGCAACACAAAAGGCACCTGAGCTAACGCTGAAGGAGGTTGGGGCACCCGTCTGGCGGCACTGGCGGCGGATAGGGAGGCTCCGACGAAGGCTGGGGCGCATCTCAAGAATAACAAAGGGGGAATTTGATGAAGAAACCGAACCGCCGACTGTTCCTCTCGGCCGTCCCCCACGTATCCCCGCACCACCGCCACTTCCCGCCGATATCCCACCATCAAGCAATTCGTGGCTCTGTTCTGTAGGCCCTGGCGGTGGGGGGGCGAGGGGCAATAGGTAGCTTCATCCCACTGCGTTTTTTGATTTGGAAAGGTGGTCATTCCGCAAAACGGAGCTGAGCCAGCCATTTCCCCCCCGAACCTGTTCGAGGGGAAATGGCTACAGAACAGCCACGTACCCTCTGTGGTTTAGGCTCCAAGGAAGATACCAACTTCCCCTCCCCACCTTCCTTCTCGGGCAATCGTCAAAGCACTCGCCCCGCCCTACGAAACCCGCTTTTCCAGGGCGTGGCGAGAGACATGGGAGGGATGCACAAGGGGTGGGGACACCCATCTCCTACCCTCGAAAGACATGCACAAAGGCTGCGCGTAACCCATCCAGAGAAGCACAACACGCTCGATGAAAAAAAAGCCCAACCATCTTGCTCGAACAGAAAACCCTAGCCTGCCTCTCACAATTCTCTCCCGTCACAGGTTTGCATTTCGTTTTTCCAGCGCTGAACTCCCTGGTGCAATTTTTTACCCTCCTCTATAGGTTTGCGCGATTCGTTAAGCCCCTACCTATGGGGCACGAAGTTGAGCAGGTAAATTCGTCATTTACCGTCGGCACCTTCCGCCCCTACTCCCGAATTTTCCCGCTTTTGATTGTTGCAGGGGAGGGGGGGGGGGGGGTGATATCAACAGGGAAACTGCTTAGGAACCCTCGTCATTTATCTTCACCCTCCCTACCCCCCCCACGGCATGTGCCTACAGAACAGAGCCCGTGGGATACGATCGATTGGGGCAACTAACCATCGAACCTGCGCTGCACCGTCTACGGACCCGATCCCGAGCCGCGCGAACCCACGCTTGTCCCCGTCGCAATCATCGGGACTAACATCCCTCTCTCCGTCATCCCTGAAAGAGAATTTCTCGCACCGATGCTGACGAAGGTGAGAGACAAAGCAGTAGAAGAAGAAACGCCCCAACGTCACTTACCCCCATACATGAAGTAGACCCCGACTTGGTGCACCTCCGGACTCCGCGCACCTGACGACTTGTGGCACCAGCACCTCGGTCACCCCTCGCACATGACGATGAACAACTGCATTGAGGCAGAAGTATTTGCCCCACATGCAATTTTGCGCCCTGACGGCTTTGAGATAAGAAGCACATCGCAGCCACAAACCTGCACAGTCTGCCCTGAAGTCGCGCTGAGCCACCAGCCGTTTCCGCTGCTGGACCCGGAACCAATCGCTACCCAAACTGCACAAGGTATACAACGATTTTCTCGTCGTTGGCCACTGCGGGATTAACGACGAAAGGTGTACGCTCACCTTCATGCAGTTCCGCAGTACGGTGTACGAAGTATTCCGCCTCTGGAAGGCTCAAGCGCAGCGGCAATCTGGGAAAAGGTTGCAAATTTGGCAGACTCATGGCGCAACCGAATTTAGCAGCAAGGAGATGCAGGACTTCCTGGCGCAGAAGGGGATCTTGCACCATTTTGCGCTCCCCGATCCACATCCGCATCCGAGAGTCGCTAAGTGCAGCAACCGCACGCTCATGACAAAGGTGCACACGCTACTGAAGCAGACGAAGCTCCCCGCCATCTACTGGTCGTACATGTTGGACCATGCCGTACACAACTTACTCTTCACCACGGCCATCACCAGCAACCTATCGCCATACGTCAAGTGGACAGGCAAGAAGGGGGACACCTACATTCTCCGCGTCCGAGTGTGTATGGTGCAGTACCGGCCCCTTACCTCAACCATCGAGAAGTTCACGAGCCACGTGCGATGGGGCGTTCACCTTGGCATTAGCTACGAACACAAATCCAGGATCGTCCTCGACCTGCTCAACAACAAAGTGACGCACGCACGCGACGTTATTTTCTACAAGCGACTCAACCTCGCGCATTTTTGCGCAGACACAGTGTGATCGGCATCCACGTAGCCGAAAAGGTTGAAAGAGGGAGTTGTGACTGTGTGTCAAAAGAACGAACGAGAATGAATGAACTAGCAAAGAGTTGGGTACAAGTGCTAAATCTAATTGGGATTTACCTCTTATGGGCTACCCAATGTAAGCTATATATAAGTTTGACACACCCCCACAGGCAAAGTGGGGGAGAACAAGTGGTCACAAGACCAGTCAAAAAAAGCAAAGCAAGCTCAGGGTGGATCACAAAGTCACCACACAGTCCGAGCACAAGCAAAGGGCCACGAGGCCAGTTCACATGCAGAGTTATATAAAATGAACAAACAATACAGTAATCATACCCTGGCAAGTGCAAGCATGCAGGTACATATATACATCACAGTACAAGCAAAGTCACGAAATAAGTAAGTGAGGCAAAGTAGGCACAAGGTCTAACACAGTAGAGAAGCGCTGATGATCACCAGGCGGAAGTGCCTTGGTGAAGATATCAGCAGTGTTAGCCCAAGTGGCCACGTACGCAAGACGAAGCTGGCCACGCTGCTGCAACTCTCGAGCAAGGAAGTATCGCAGAGCGATGTGCTTCGTTCTGTGCTCTAGTCTGTGCTCCTGACACAAGGCAATCATGGCCTTGTTGTCTACGTACAGAACTAGAGGTGAACGAGGCTGCTCTCCCAAGTCAGTCAGCAGGTAGGTGAGCCAGCGTAGCTCCTGTGCAGACATGGCCCCGGCGTAGATCTCAGCCTCACAACTGGAGCTGAGAACCGAAGACGAGCGGGTAGACCGCCAGGAAACAGAGCCAGAGCCAAGACTGAAGGTGTAACCCTGTGACGACCGCTGCGTAGCTGAGTCGTCAACCCAGAAAGCGTCTGCGTGACCGGTGAGAACAACTGGACCTCGTCCTCCAAGCGCGAGCCCCATGCTCGACGTACTGCACAAGTAACGCAGTACCCTCTTCGCAGCATCCCAGTGCAACTTTCGGTGCCTACCGGGAGCCACGTAGCGAGCCAGGAGGCTAAGAGGGTACGCGAGGTCAGGCCGTGTGCACGTCATCAGGTACACGAGGCAACCCACAAGCTCTGGGTACGGACCACTCGGCTCTACGGACTCGTCCGAAGGTGGAGCTAAGAGCAAATGGCTGGTAGACAGAAGAGTGGGCTGTGGCGAGGAGAACTGGAAGCCGAAGCGCTGAAGGACCTGATGCACCATGAGTGACTGAGTCAGGGTGATGGTGCGCCATGCTCTGTCCTGGGTGATCTGCAAGCCAAGATAGCTGCGCAGTTCACCCAGGTTAGTGCAGGTGTGTCTCTTCTGCGGCTCCGACTTCACAAGGGTCAGTGCCTCAGTGTCAGCAGTGGCAAAAACAAGGTCATCGACGTACACGAGGACGTAGAACGGTGGCAGCGAGGTGTCGGTGCGTAGAAAAAGCGACGGGTCAGCAGTAGAAGAAGCAAACCCAAGAGCCGCAAGTGTAGTCCTCACTGTGTCTTGCCACTCGCGAGGTGCCTGGCGGAGACCGTAGACTAGCCGCCGGAAGCTCCACTGGTTACCTGCAGGAAACGACTCAGTGAAGCCACGTGGGCGGCGCAGCCAGATCTCCTCGTGCAGGCTGCCCTGCAAGAAAGCTGTGCTGAAGTCCAGAGAGTGCAACTTATAGTCACGCTGAGCAGCGACGTGCAGCAACACCCGAAGAGTAGTCATCTTCGGAGTGGGGAAGAAGGTATGGAAGAAGTCGACCCCCTGTCGCTGACTGAAGCCTCGAGCAACGTAACGCGCCTTGAAGGCAGGTGGAGAACCCGGCGGCCGCTTCACCCTGAAAATCCACATGCCATCGACTATGTTCGCCCCAGGTGGGGGAACCTCGTCGACGTAGGTGCCTGTGGACTTCCAGGATGCCATCTTGGCATCCATGGGTGCATGCCACTGAGAGGAGTAAGGACCCGTAATCGCCTCTGCGTAAGAGCGCGGGGTCGGGATGTCTGGTGCATCCGGGTCTCCCTCAGGGGCAAGCGGCATGGAAGCAAAACGAGGTACAGCAACTGCAAGACACTCAAAGTCCTCCTGCCTGTCCTCAAGGACGTCCGTGCCAAGAGCACACTCACCCCCGACGGACGGAGGACTGGCAGATGAAGACTCAGCAACAAGAGCGGTGGCATAGTCTAGAAGACAGGTAGCAGCAAAGTCAAGCAGCTCAGTAATGAGGGCAGACGCAGCAGCAGACTCAAAGGAAGGGTCAGTGACAGCAGTGGCGAGGAGACAAGAGACAGTGGGAATGGTAGCACGAGCACGGTCGGACTCAGGGTCAGGGACCTCAAGAAGAGAGGACTCAGGAGGAGCAGGTAGAGGAACACGCAGTGGAACAGAGGAAGGACGAAGTGCCATAGCGTGCGTGCCGGGGACAGGAGGAGGACGTGAACGAGGACCGCGACGAGCAGTGCAAACAGGCGAGACAGGACGAGACACGGGCTCACGACGCTCTGTACCCGGCAAAGGAAGGCTACAAGGCTAGGAGAAGACGGGGTACCAAGAAACTGCTGAAGCAAGGGAAAGAAGTACGGTCGCGGCCGCACAGTGCCTCTAGGGTCAACAGCTCCAGCACCTCCAGCTCCAGTGCCTCCCGCGCCAGTGCCTCCAACTCCAACTCCTCCAGCTCCAGCGCCACCAGCGCCAGAGCCTCCACTCCAGCAGCTCCAGGCTCCGTAGGGTCCCCAGCTCCAGCGCCCCCAGCACCACCAGTCCCGGCAGCTCCAGTACCCCTAGTACGAGCACCTCCAGAACCAGCAGCCGCAGCACCTCCAGTACCACCAGCCCCAGCAGTAGCTCCATTACCTCCAGCTCCAGCGTCTCGAGCGCCTCCAGCTCCGGTAGCTCCACGCAGCTGCTGCGGAGACAGTCGCGGCGAAGCACCAGCAAGACCTCCAGACGAAGCAGCACCCTGAGGCTCAGCACCCCCAGACTCCGCACCCTCCGACTCAGCACCCCCAGGCTCAACACCCGCCGGCTCAGCATCCCCAGGCTCCTCATCCCCAGGCTCAGCACCCACAGACCCAGCACCCTCAGACTCCGCACCCCCTAGCTCCGCACCCCCAGACGCAGCAACCCCAGACGCAGCACCTCGAGCAGCACCTGAGCCGACAGCTACCTCAACAGGCGCAAGACCAGGGAGAGGGTCTACCTAAGACACACCTAAGGGAGCAGGACCCTGGGGCGGGAGAGGGTCTACCGGAGGGGGACCGGGAGCAAGGAAGAGCGGCGGGGGCAGGGGACGGGTAGAGCGGTAGGGAAAGAGATGGTAAAAGGGAACCGACTCGTCAAACGTGACATCCTGAGAGGGGAAGACACGGCGCGAGGTGGGGTGGTAAAACTGCCTACCAGGCGCGTCAGGGACAAAGCCAAGGACGCTGGGGATAGCATGGGCGGAGAGCTTGTCCGCGGACGTATCGCGAACAAAGGCACGAGAACCACAGACCTGGAACACCGACGCATCGCCAACCTCCCCCGTCCAACGCAGTGTGGGCGAGGTCTCCGGCGGAGGTTGAGCTGATGCGCAGCGTACTGGACCGCAAACGGCCACTGAAAATGGGGAGCAGCCGCATGGATCATGGAGGTACGAGCGACCTTTATGACTTATCCAATGCGACACTCAGCAATCCCATTTTGCTGAGGAGAGGCCGGAAGCGTGAACAACTGGAGGATGCCCTCCCCACGACAAAAGTCCCGCAAGAGGTTGGAGGAGAACTCACCACCTCTATCAAAGTGCAGACGCAGGACAGGAAGGTCCTGGTCGAAGTGCTCGTGGAGCTGGAGATGGACAGCGCGAATCCAAGGGATCAGAACGTCAGGGACCTCACCCTTGCTGCGCAAGGGGAAGACCGCGGTGTAACGCGTGTAGTCGTCAACAACCAGCAGAAAATAGCGCTCGCGGCCCTGTCCAGTTACACAGGCGGGGCCCCACACGTCCATGTGGAGAGTCTGCAGGGGAGCAGTCGTCAGAGGAAACGAGGAGGAGTGAGGAGCGGCGCGCTGCCACCCCTGGACGCAAGGAAGGCAGGGCGGAGCAGGCGAGGGCGGGAGGGGAGGCAGAGACCTGGGAAGACCAGAGACAAGGAGGCGGGAGTGCATGCCACGCAGGCGTGGCTGGGAGGGGTGACCCAGGCGGTGGTGCCAGAGGAGAGTCTGGTGCTACAGGAGGCGACACGAGCAAGGGGGTGCTACCGGACCTGACGCGGACACCTGAGCAGACGCGGCTACTTGAGGAGGCTCGGTAGCCAGTATGTACAGACTCGACCCTGGGCAACGTGTGAACGTGGCCAGGTATCGACCCATCCATGTACACGTGCAGATCGACACACGCTGACCCCCAGGAGTGGTGGTAGTGACCATCGAATCATGGAGAGCCGCGGTACTCACCAAGTTCGTAGAGAACGAGGGGAGGTGAAGACCTGACAGTGAGCCGGACGGAACCGCCGGACAAGGGAGAACAGTGGAGGAACGGGCGACGACCGGGCCCCCAGAGGGATCAGCAAGTCGGACCGGTACAGGTGCAGGGAGAGGAGTGAGGGTGGTGCTGTCACGAAAGAAATAGTGTGAGGCACCTGAGTCTAGCGTGAAAGTGTGCAAGGCCTCAGCAGGCGCAGTACCAGGGAGAGAAGACTCACTAGCACCTAGAGCAGCAGCCTCTATACCTGGGACAGGCGGCACACACCGGTAACAGTCACCCTCAGCACTAGCAGACAAAGCATACATCACAGAAAGGATTACGTCATAGTCTAGAGCAAAGACATCCACGCCCTGTCTGATCAGCTCTAGCCAGAGGGGAAGCTCAGCCGCGTCTGCACGCCAGGTGTCACTCAGACAGGAGAAGCAGCGGGACTGTGTGTGACCAACTGTTTCGCAAGTCTAACCAGCCCGATCACCTGTGCGAATGACGTACGGGCAGCTAGCATTGCTCCGAGACATCCCACGCTGTACGTACCACTAACGAAGTTGCTGAGGCGTAAGGGTCTCGCGCGGACTGCGTTGCAGCTGTGCCAGGCCACCGCCAGAAACTCCTAACTAAACAGCCGCACAGCGACCGCCACTAATGCGGCCGCCACCACCCTTACGAGCGTACCACTCACGTATTTGCGAGGGTGAAAGGGGGTCGTGCTGACGCCACTGCAGCTGCAGCTGGCCACCGCCAGAAACTCCCCACCGAACAGCTCCACAACGACTGCTACTACGGCCGCCACCACCCCCATTGTTGCCAACATGTCCGTCACCACTCTCACCGCTGCTACGAAGAGGAGTCATAGCGGTCAAGCACGGGGGCGCGCGACCAGTAGGGCAGCAAGGAGCGGCAAGCGGGCCTAGGGGTGGCAAGCGGGTCAGCAAGGGCGGCTCGCGGGCTGCAGGGGCGAGGGGCAGCAGAGGCCCCGGGAAACGGGCCGGGGCCTAGGGGCGACGTGCGACGGGCCGGGGCTAGAGGGGATGAGCCGCGGGGCCAGGAGCGACGGGCCAAGGGCCTAGGGGCTACGGGCCGCGGGGCCAGGAGTGACGGGCCGGTGGCCAAGGGGCGACGGGCCACGGGGCCTAGGGGCAACGGGCCGCGGGGCCAGGGGCTACGGGCCAGAGCTAGGGGGGATGGGACGCGGGGCCAGGAACGAAGGGCCGAGGGGCCAAAGGGCGGCGGGCCGTGGGGCCTAGTGGCGACGGGCCGGGGGCCTAGAGCAACGGGTCGGGGGGGGGGGGGGGGGGGGGGAGGGCAAGGTGTGATGGGCCGCGGGGCCTAGGGGCGACGGGTCGGCCTAGGGGCGACGGGCCTAGGGGCGCGGGCCTAGGGGCGACTAGCGACGGGCCGGGGCGTAGGGAGGTCGGGCGACGGGTTGGGGCTAGGGGCGACTAGCGCGGGCCTAGGGGCGTCGGGCGACGGGCCGGGGCGTAGGGGCGACTAGCGCGGGCGTAGGGGCGTCGGGCGGCGGGCCGGGTTGCGTGGGTTAGGGGCGACGGGCTGGGCTAGGGGCGACGGGCCTACGGGCCGGGCTAGGGGCGACGGGCCTACGGGCCGGGCTAGGGGCGGTGTCAGTCGCGGGCGTAGGGGTGATGCGCGGCGAGCCGGGTCGCGTGGGTTAGGGGCGACGGGCCGGGCTAGGGGCGACGGGCCTATGGGCCGGGCTACGGGCGACGGGTCGGCCTAAGGGCGACGAGTCGACGGGCGACGCCTAGGGGCGACGGGCCTAGGGGCGACAGGCCTAGGGGCAACGGGCCGGGGCGACGGGCCGAGGGGCAACGGGCGACAGGCTACGGGCCGGGGCCGGGGCCTAGGGGCGACGGGCCGAGGGGCGACGGGCTAGGGGCCGGGGCCTAGGGGCGTCGAGCGACGGGGCCGGGCCTAGGGGAGCGACGGGCGACGGGGCCGACGGGCCTAGGGGCGGCGGGCGCGAGCGTCAGGCCGGGGGCCGGAGTCTAGGGACGATGGGCGTAGGGGCGATGCGCGACGGGCGACGGGCCGGGATCGGGGCCTAGGGGCGACGGGCCGAGGGGCGACGGGCCTAGGGGCGACGGGCACGAGCGAAGGGCCGGGGCCAAGAGCTAGGGGCGACGGGCCAAGGGGCGACGGGCTACAAGCCGGTGCCTAGGGGCCTACGAGTCGCGTCAGGCAGTAGGGTGTTATAGTCACAATAGGCTTGAATGTGCCTAAAACGAAAGATAGAGAGCACAGACGGATTTCTACACAGCAGCTTCAAACGTTGATAGCGTTCTGCTCACTGCTGCAAATGACTTGATTCAAATTGGATCTGGAGCGTCTTCGGGTCGCCTACAATAAGTAATTTAGATTGCACGATTTCATAAAGAATTGACGACACAGCGTCGGTTTGAACGAATGGTACTAAGGCAGCAACTATAGTCTTAGAACACAAGATAGGAAGAGTTACGAGTTGGGAATGAATCCCAGCTCCTACAAACCCCAAGAGCCGAGGTACAGTGATGTGGAACAGTGCCACACTGTCCCCAACCACGAAGGGTCTCGAAACTACCCTCCACAAGGGCCTACACCAAGAGAAATGTTACACTACACAAAGTAATGCAACTATTCTCACTATCTTAATGTTTACCCTTTTGGAGAGCTTCGAAATCACTTGAATCTTGAAACCAAGGCTCTGGTTCTTCAAGATAAATTCTTCCTTGAGTTCTTGGAAGTCTGCTGTGCACACCTGCGACACGCCGAACGTTCCACACACGACAAAATAGAAAACCGCACACGACACGCAAACAACGACGTCACACGCAACTAGCGATAACTCGCTATTGACTCGACACACACATTCAAAATCATACCTCATCATTCACACACTATTGTAAGCATGAAATATCTATTATTTCATGCCCTCTATCCATTCCATGTACACATGCATGCACGCACACGGACAACAAGCCGAATGCAAACCGTAGGGTTGCACCAACATAGTGGCAGCACGAGGGCTGCAGAGGGCTGCTAGCGGGGTAGCGCTATGGTCGGCCCAAGGAAAAAAAAACGGCCCTATTGGAGGACCTGCTCTGAAACCATGTCAGAAGAACGAACGAGAAAAAATGAACTAGCAAAGGGTTGGGTACAAGTGCTAACCCTAATTTGGTTGTACCCCTTATGGGCTACCCCACTACAGCCTACACAATGTAAGCTATATATAAGTTTGATACACTGTGGAGTAGCGGAGCCCAATGTTGGGCGTTGAGATGAAGAAATGTAGAGCGCACTAAAGATCTAGACGATTCTCAACCGTTGGTTTGCGTGAGTACTAGGCCAGCTGACTCGCGATGGTAGGAGAGACCAGGTTCCTATTCCGACTCGAGCCAACATGCCCCATCTCATGGGACTCGCAGAAGCAGGAACTGGTTGCCCTGTCATCGGCGGAAGCAAATTTCATCGCCGCGACAGCAACAGTTCGCTAAGGGCTCTATCTACTGGAGCTCATGTACGAGGTGAAAATTCCAACTTTGCTTACCTTTCGCATGCACTGCGACAACCAGAGCCGATGTAACGTCAGGCTGTGCCATTACTGTCTTCAGTTTGGTTGTGACGCTAGCTGGTTCCGCGGCCACCTTGACCACTCTTCGGCCCGCAACTTTCGTCGCATCGACGACCTCTACCGTCTGTTGCCGTCTGCTACTCCCTTTGGCGTAGTAATGTGCCATTTTTCACTATTGGTATAAATGATGTTTCTACTGCTATGTATGCTCACTTAAGTGTTGTTGGACCCTATTATTCATATGCTTCTAGTCTAGGATAAGTAGATGATACACTTGTAGGATCTTCTGATGCATGTGTTGGATCTTCTAATATTTACCAGTACAGATGTGACCTCAGCGGCCACCGCGCCCAACTTTGGTGCCTCTCAGTGCTTCTTACGCGACCGCGCCAGCCTTAGGCCTCTTCGAGCTCCCGTCGCTATTGCACCGGCCGACACCTCCTCTGTGTCAAAGTACTGAACAGGAACGATTGCATTGAGAAGAACGTTGGTACAAGTACTAACCCTAATTGGATTGTACCCCTTATGGGCTACCCCACTACAGTCTACACAATATAAACATTATAACAATTTGAAACACCCCCATAGGCAAAGTGGGGGAGAACAGGGGGTCACAAGACCAGTCAAGAAAAGCAAAGCAAGCTCAGGGTGGATCACAAAGTCACCACACACTCTAAGCACAAGCAAATGGCCATCAGGCCAGTTCACATGCAGAATTATATAAACGAGAACAAACAGTACAGTGATCATAACCTAGCAAGTGTAAGCATGCAGGTATATGTATATAGATCACAGTACAAGCAAAGTCATGCAGTGGGCAAGTGAGGCAAAGTAGGCACTAGGCCCAAAACAGTACAGAAACGCTGATGATCACCAGGCTGAAGTGCCTTGGTGAATATATCAGCAATGTTTGCCCGAGTGGCCACGTAAGCAAGACGAAGCTGACCACGCTGCTGCAACTCTCGAGCAAGGAAGTACCGCAGAGCAATGTGCTTCCTCTTGTGTTCCAATCTGTGCTCCTGACACAAGGCAATCATGGCCTCGTTGTCTACGTACAGAACTGGAGGAGAACGAGGCCACTCTCCCAAGTCGGTCAGCAGGTAGGTGAGATAGCGTAACTCCTGTGCAGCCATGGCCTCTGCGTAGATCTCAGCCTCACAACTGGAACTGGGAACAGAAGACGAGCGGGTAGACCGCGAAGAAATAGAGCCGGAGCCAAGGCTGAAAGTGTAACCCTGTGACGACCGCTGTGTAGCCAAGTCGTCAACCCAAGACGCGTCTGCGTGTCCAGTGAGGACAACTCGAACTCGTCCTCCAAGCACGAGCCCCATGCCCAATGTACTGCACAAGTAGCGCAACACCCTCTTGTCTCCCAGTGCTCTGGTTGGTGTCTCCCGGGCGCAACGTAGCGTGCCAGGATGCTAAGAGGGTAGGCAAGGTCAGGTCGAGTGCAGGTCATCAAGTACATGAGGCAGCCCACAAGCTCTGGATACAGGCCACTCGGCTCTACAGACTCGTCCGAAGGTGGAACTGAGAGCGAGTGACCGGTAGGCAGAGGAGTGGACTGTGGCGAGGAGTACTGGAAGCCGAAGCGCTGAAGGACCTGGTGCACCATGTGTGACTGAGTCAGGGTGATGGTGCGCCGTGCTCTGTCCTGGGTGATCTGCAAGCCAAGATAGCTGCGTAGCTCACCCAGGTCAGTGCAGGTGTGTCTCTTCTGCAGCTCCGACTTCACAAGGGCCAGTGCCTCAGTGTCAGCAGTGGAAAAAACCAAGTCGTCAACGTATACGAGGACGTAGAACGGCGGCAGTGAAGTGTCGGTGCACAGAATCAGCGACGGGTCAGCAGTCGAAGGAGCAAACCCAAGAGCCGCAAGCGTGTCGTGCCACTCGCGAGGTGCCTGGCGGAGACCATAGACTGGCCGCCGGAGGCTCCACTGGGTACCTGCAGGAAACGACTCAGTGAAGCCAGGTGGGCGGCGCAACCAGATCTCGTGCAGGCTGCCATGTAAGAAAGCTGTGCTGAAGTCAAGAGAGTGAAGCTCGTAGTCACGCTGAGTGACGACCTGCAGCAGCACCCGAAGAGTGGTCTGGAAGAATTCAACTCGCTCTCGCTGACTAAAGCCTCGTGCAACGTAACGAGCCTTGAAGACAGCCGGAGAACTCGGCGGCCGCTTCACCCTGAAAATCCACATGCCATCGACTATGTTCGCCCCTGGAGGGGGAACTGCATTGACGTAGGTGCCTGTGGACTTCCACGATGCCATCTCTGCGTCCATGGCTGTCTCCCACTAAGAGGAGTAGGGACCCTCTATCGCCTCTGCGTAAGAGCGCGGGGTCGGGATGTTCGGTGCATCCGGGTCTCCCTCAAGTGCAAGCAGCATGGCCACGAGATGAGGTACAGCAGCTGCAAGACACTCAAAGTCCTCCTGCCTATCCTCAAGGACGTCCGTGCCAAGAGCACACTCACCTTCGACGGATGGAGGACAGTCAGACTCAGACTCAGCAACAAGACTAGCAGCGTAGTCGAGACGACATGCGGTAGAAAAGTCAACAAGCTCAGCAACGATGGCAGACGCAGCAGCAACTCAAACGAAGGGTCAGAGACAATAGTGGCTAGAAGACGTGTGACAGTAGGACTGGCTGTCAGAATGTTATAGCTTTTACATTTGTGTAGGCTATAGTGGGGTAGCCCATAAGGGGTACAACCCAATTAGGGTTAGTACTTGTACCCAACTGTTTCATAGTTCATTCATCCTCGTTCGTTACTTTGACATGGAATCAGAGCAGGTTCCTTGGGCCCACCACATGCTACGCTGCTAGTAACCGCCCCTAGGCCTGTTGACCCCTAGCCTGCGCCCGGCCCCGTCGGCCCTTAGCCCCACGCCCGGCCTCATATCTAGCCCGCGCCCGGCCCCGTACCTAGCCTCACGCCCGGCCCCGTATTGCGCTCGGCCCCGTATCGCGCCCGGCCCCGTTTCGCACCCGGCCCCATATCGCGCCAGGCCCCGTATCTAGCCTAGCGCCCGGCCCCGTCTTGCGCCCGGCCCCGTATCGCGCCCAACGCCCAGCCCCGTTCCTAGCCTGCGCCCGGCCCCGTATCGCTCCCGGGCCCGTTTCGCGCCCGACCCGTACCTAGCCCGCGACCGGCCCTTACCTAGCCCGCGCCCGCCCCCGTCTCTCCCCCGCGCCCGGCCCGTACCTTCTCCGCGATCGGCCCTTTCCTAGCCCCGCGCCCGGCCCGTCTTTCGCCCGCGCCCGGCCCGTACCTAGCCCGCGACCGGCCCGTACCTAGCCCGCGACCGGCCCGTACCTAGCCCGCGCCTGGCCCCGTCTCACGCCCGCGCCCGGCCCGTACCTAGCCTGCGATCGGCCCGTACCTAGCCCGTGACCCGCCCGTACCTAGCCCGCGACCGGCCCGTCCCTAGCCCGCCCTCGACCCGTACCCACCCCGCGCTCGGCCCCGTCTCATGCCCGCGCCCGGCCCGTACCTAGCCCGCGCCCGGCTTGGTCCCTAGCCCCGCCTGGCCTCGTACCTAGCCCAACGCCCGGCCCCGACCCTAGCCCGCGCCCGGCCCCGCCTCTCACCCAGCGCCCGGCCCCGTCGCTCGCCCAGCGCCCGGCCCAGTACCTAGCCCCGCCCGGCCCCGTACCTAGCCCCGCCCGGCCCCGTACCTAGCCCCGCCCGGCCCCGTACCTAGCTCCGCCCGGCCCCGGACCTAGCCCAGCGCCCGGCCCCGCCCCTCGCCCTGTGCCTGGCCCCGTACCTAGCCCATCGCCCAGCCCCGTACCTAGCCCGACGCCCGGCCCGGTCCCTAGCCACGCCCGGCCCCCGTACCTAGCCCAACGCCCAGCCCGGTACCTAGATACTGCTACAACTACTGCTACGGCCCGGTACTGTCACTGCTGCTACTACTACAGGTGCTACTGCTGCTACTACTGCTATCCTGCGTGCTGCACAGCTATGGCTTCGCTTCGGGTTCTCGCGTTTGATCATGAGGGCAGACCAGTTCAGTTTGACACGTGGCTAGACGACCTACAGCTGTACCTACTGAGCGATTCTAAGGACAGTGTCTCGCTTTTTGACCTAGCGTCAGGAGCTGCTACTGCCCCTCCCGCCATAGCCGACAGTTCGACTCGCTCACAGTGGCTTACTCGAGATGCTGCTGCCCGCTTAGCCATCCGCAACCACCTGCCATTAGCTGAGTGCGCTCACTTTGGATAGCACAGGACAGCACAGGCACTGTACGACGCTGTAGTCGCTCGCTACTCCTCCCCTGCCGCTGCTGCTCTAGGACGCCTCCTTCTGCCCTACCTGTTCCCCGAGCTATCCGCCTTTGCCACAGTCGAGGACCTGGTTTCCCACCTTTGCGCTAGTGACGCTCGCTACCGCGCTGCCGTTCCTGCTGAGTTCCTTGACAGGAACCCGCCCCCGATGTACATCACTCTCTAATTTATCGTCACCCGCCTCCCTGACTCTCTTTGCTCTGTCAGGGACCACTTCCTCTCTCTTGACCCCACCTCCCTCACTGTTGACCTCCTCAAGCAGCATCTCCTCGCAGCTGAGACTAGTGCAGTTGCTGTGGGTGCTGCTCATGGCACTCCGCGCCCGCCCTTCTTTGAGGGGTGTTCCCCCTCCCCCCTTGCTCCCTCCAACGCCTCTGCTGCTGCTGCAGACGTCTCTGTTCCTGAGGATGTCGGGGCTGCTTCTGCTAGTGCGAAGCGCCGCGGCAGCAAGGGCAAGGGTGGCCGGGGTGGTGGTGGTGGCAGCGGCGGTGGTGGAGGTGGCAGCGGGAGTGGTGGAGGGGGCAGGAGTGGAGGTGGTAGTGGCGGTGGGAGTGGTGGCAGGAGTGGGGGCTCAGGTGGCGGTGGTGGAGGCAGCGGTGGGAGTGTCGGCAGCGGAGGCGGTGGGACTGGTGGCGGTGGGACTGGCGCTCGGCGTGTCAGTTCTGGGGGTGGCCAGCGTCAGCAGCAGCAGCGTCGGAGCGAGACCCTGTCTCCCCAGCAGCTTCGTGAGTGGTTTCTGCGTGGGCCGTCTGGGGGTAGTTGCCCATATGTGATTCGCACGGGTGACTTGCGGGCGGCTCTGCACTCAGCACCGCTGCTTCTCCCACCTTGACGACGCTTGGCGTGCTGAGTTTGGTGACGACGTCGAGCTCCCTCGCTGGGCAAATCTACTTAAGTCTAGGATTGCTATCTTTGACCTAGACTTTGATGCTATTCTTTCTGCTATGTATGCTTTGTCTGTTAGTGCTGAGGGTGACTGTTGCCGGTGTGTGCCGCCTAACCCAGGTATAGCCGCTGCTGCTCTAGGTGCTAGTGAGTCTGGTACTCTCCCTGGTACTACGCCTGCTGAGGCCTTCCACACCTTCACATTGGACTCAGGCGCCTCGCGCTGTTTCTTTCGTGACAGCACCACCCTCACTCCTCTTCCTGCACCTGTCCCGGTCAGGCTGGCTGACCCCTCCGGGGGACCGGTCGTGGCCCGTTCCTCCACTGTCCTCCCGTGTCCGGCGGTTCCGTCCGGCTCACTGTCAGGTCTTCACCTCCCCTCGTTCTCTACGAACTTGGTGAGTAACGCTGCCCTCCAGGATGTGATGGTCACTACCACCACTCCTAGGGGTCAGCGTGTGTCGATCTGCACGTGCACACGGATGGGGCGTCACCTGGCTACGTTCACTCGTCGGCCAGGGTCGAGTCTGTACACGCTGGCTACCGAGCCTCCTCAGGTTGCTGCGTCTGCTCAGGTGTCCTCATCAGGTCAGGTAACCGCCTCTTGCTCGTGTCGCCTTTCGTCGCACCAGACTCTTCTGTGGCACCTGTTAGAGACTAAGGACGGAGTCTATGAAGATTAGGGGCTGAAATATCTCAAAATCGTCAACTACAATTCTGGACAGAAAAGTCGTTGTCACAAGAAACGTCGTCAACGATTAACGCACAGTTAGAATTCTTTCAAACTCGAGTATGTTGTAGCCCTTGACTGTGGCTATCTTTCTCAATTTGAATAGTATCAAAATATGCAGTATAACTCGAGTTATGAACTTCGGCGCACTAGGGTGTATGCTGCTATAGAAAACGTAACTCAATCACAATTATCTCACAAGTTCACACAAGAAAGTTAGAGTAGCAATAGAACCAGGTAGGAGGGGATGAGGAGGACGAGAGAGAAGGTCCCAAGGGAGTCCCCAACTAAGGACACCCCATACCACACAATTCCCCTCTCTATAGGCACCCCAACTTTGACATTTGTCACTTTCCCAACTCATGCCATCCACCTCACCCAACTTGGCCACACTTGCCAACCTGGTTTGGCACCTCCCAACGCACTGAACGTTCCACACACGACAAAATAGAAAAAACGCACACGACACGCAAATGACGACGTGACACACGACTAGCGATAACTCGCGATTGACTCGACACACACATTCAAAATCATGCCTCATCATCACACACTATTGTAAGCATGAAGTATATATTATCTCATGCCCTCATACCATTCCATGAACACACTCATGCACGCACACGGACAACAAGCCGAATGCAAACCGTAGGGTTGCACCAACAGTAGCGAGTGTCGCTAGTGCGAAGGTGGGTGATGAGGTCCTCGACTGTGGCAAAGGCTGACAGCTCGAGAAAAAGGTAGGGCAGTGTAAGGCGGCCGAGAGCAGCAGTGGCAGGGGAGGAGTAACGAGTGACTACAGCGTTGTACAGGGGCTTAGCAGTCTTATGCTGGCCAAAGTGAGCGCGTTCGGCTAACGGTAAGTGGTTGCGAACGGCTAGGCGAGCAGCAGCGTCACGGGTAAGCCACTGTGAGCGAGTCGCACTGTCACCTGTGGCAGGAGGGGCGAGAGAGGCTCCAGACGTGAGGTCAAACAACGAAACGCCGTCTCTAGAATCGCCCAGTAGGTACAGCTGTATGTCATCGAGCCATGTATCGAACTGGATCGGACGGCCCTCAGGATCGAATGTGAAAACACTGAGAGTAGCCATAGTGGGCAGAGCAGGGTGGCGCTTGATAAGCAGGGCAGCACACAAGCAAGGACGGCACGACGGGCAGGGCGGCACGCAAGCGCTGGGGAAGCGCGCAGGGCAGGGCGGGGCGGCGCACAGCTAGGGCAGGGCGGCGCAACTGGCAGGGCAGGGCGGCGGCCAGCAGGGCGGCGCACAGGCAGGGCAGGGCAGGGTGGCCAGCAGGGCAGCACGCGGGCAGGGGAGGGCAGGGTGGCGGCCTGCAGGGCGGCGCGCGGGCAGGGCAGGGCAGGGCGGCGGCCAGCAAGGCAGCGCGCGGGCAGGGCAAGGCAGGGCGGCGGCCAGCAGGGCGGCACGCGGGCAGGGCAGGGTAGGGTGGCGGCCAGCAGGGCGGCGCGCGGGCAGGGCAGGGTGGTGCGGCGGCCAGCAAGGCGGCGCACGAGGGGGGCAGGGCGGTGCGGCGGCCAGCAGGGCGGCGCGCAGGCAAGGCAAGGCGGCACGGCGGCTAGCAGGGCGGCGCGGTGCTAGCAGGGCAGCGCGACGGGCAGTGGAGGGCGGCGCGCGACCAGCAGGGCGGCGCGACGGGCAGGGCAGGGCGGCGCGGCGCTAGCAGGGCGGCGCGACGTGCAGGGCAGGGCGGCGCGGCGCTAGCAGGGCGGCACGACGGGCAGGGCAGGGCGGCGCGGCGCTAGCAGGGCAGCGCGGCGGGCAGGGTAGGGCGCTACAGACAGGGTAACGCGCTACGGGCAGCGAACTATAGTTACCGTGCCCGTACCGCGAACAGGACCTGCTCTGAAACCATGTCAAAAAACTGAACGGGAATGATTGCATTGAGAAGAAAGTTGGTACAAGTACTAACCCTAATTGGGTTGTACCCCTTATGGGCTACCCCACTACAGTCTACACAATATAAACATTATAACAGTTAGACACTCTGGACCGGTCGTTTCGCACAGTGCCACTACGCTCCCGTGTCCAGCAGTCCCCTCTGCTCTGGATCCTTTACCAGTCTGCATATTCCCTCGTTCTCTAGGAACTTGGTGGGTGTTGGCCATCAGGTACATGAGGCAGCCGACAAGCTCTGGGTACAGGCCACTCGGCTCTACGGACTCATCCGAAGGCAGAGCTGAGAGCGAGTGGCGAGTAGACAGAGGAGTGGCCTGAGGCGAGGAGTACGTGAAGTTGAAGCGCTGAAGGACCTGCTGCACCATGTGTGACTGAGTCAAGGTAATGGTGCGCTGTGCTCTGTCCCGGGTGATCTGCAAGCCAAGATAGCTGCGCAGCTCACCCAGGTCTGTGCACGTGTGTCTCTTCTGCAGCTCCGACTTCACGTGGGCCAGTCTAGCAGTGTCAGCAGTAGCAAAGACCAAGTCGTCGACGTACACGAGGATGTAGAACGGCGGCAGAGAAGTGTCGGTGCGGAGAAACAGCGACGGGTCAGCAGTGGAAGGAGCAAACCCAAGAGCCTCAAGCGTAGTCCTCAGTGTGTCGTGCCACTCACGGGGCGCCTGGCGGAGACCGTAGACTGGCCGCCGGAGGCTCCACTGGCTACCAGGAGGAAACGACCCAGTGAAGCCAGGTGGGCGGCGCAGCCAGATCTCCTCGTGCAGGCTGCCCTGTAGGAAGGCTGTGCTGAAGTCAAGAGAGTGCAGCTCGTAGTCACGCTGAGCAGCAACGTGCAGCAGTACCCGAAGAGTGGTCATCTTCGGGGTGGGAGAGAAGGTCTGAAAGTAGTCAACTCCCAGCCACTGACTGAAGCCTCGAGCCACGTAACGCGCCTTGAAGACAGGCGGAGAACCCGGCGGCCGCTTCACCCTGAAAATCCACATGCCATCGCAGCAAAGTCCACAAGCTCAGCAACTAAGGCAGACGCAGCAGTGGACTCAAAGGAAGGGTCAGTGACAGCAGTGGCCAGGAGACGCGTGACAGTAGGACTAGCAGCATGAAGGGGGTCAGACTCCGTGTCAGCAAGTGCAGGAAGAGAGGACTCAGGAGGAGACGGCAGAGGGACACGCTGCGGAGCAGTGGAAGGACGCAGAGCCATCTTGTGTGTGCCAGGGACAGGAGGAGGACGCTGACGCAAACCACGACGACCAGTGCGAGCAGCACGAACAGGCGACGCAAGACGAGACTCAGGCTCACGACGCTCCGTTTGACCTCCCGTCGGACCAGTGTAAGGAGAAGGAGCAGGCAATGGGGAGGCCGGCTGTAACTGTGACTCGGACTGGACAGGCTGTGGACACTCTAAGGAAGGAGCAGGACCAGTAGAAGGTGGGAGACCAAGAACCTTCTCAAGGAGTGGAACGAAGTACGGCCGCGGCCGCGCAGCGCCTCCAGAACCAGCAGGAACAGCACCAGCACCCCCAGCGTCAGCTCCAACTCCAGTAGCACCACCAGCTCCACCAGCACCTCCAGCAGCTCCAGAAGCGCCAACTCCAGCACCCCCAGGAGCACCGGCTCCAGCAGCACCTCCAGCTCCAGCACCTCCAGCTCCAGCACCTCCAGCTCCAGCACCTCCAGCTCCAGCACGTCCAGGAGCTCCAGCTCCAGTAGGACCACCAGAAGCCCCAGCAGCACCAGCAGCGCCAGGGCCAGCACCTCCGGTAGCACCGGGTCCAGTAGTACCGCCAGCTCCAGCACCTCCAGCAGCTCCAGCCCCAGCAGCACCACCAGGCCCAGCAGCTCCAGTACCTCCAGTACGAGCACCTCCAGGACCAGTGGCTCAAGAACCCCCAGCAGCTCCAGCAGCAGCAGGCCCTCCAGCGCCTGTAGCACCACCAGCTCTAGCAGCACGGCTCCAGCGGCGAGCAAACCACTCGCGCAGCTTCTGTGGAGAGAGTGGCTCCCGCCGGGACAAAGCACCTGAAGGACCTCCAGGCGCAGCACCTCCAGACTCCACACGCGCAGGCTCAGCACCCTCAGGCTCCGCACCCCCAGACTCAGCAACCCCAGGCTCAGCACCCCCAGACTCAGCACCCCCAAACTCAGCACCCCCAAGCTCCGCACGCTCAGGCTCAGCACCCCCAGAACCAGCACCCGCAGGCTCAGCACCCCTAGCAGCACCCCCAGTCAACAGCTACCTCGACAGGCTCGACTGCGTCTACCTGGGACACACCTAAGGGGGCAGGACCCTAAGGGGGGAGGGGGTCTACCGGGGGAGGACCTGGCGCGAGGAAGAGCGGCGGGGGGGGGAGGGGGGCAGTGCGGTAGGGGAAGAGACGGTAGTAAGGAACCGACTCGTCAAATGTGACGTCTTGAGAGGACAGAACACGGCGTGAGGTGGGGTGGTGAAACTGCCAACCAGGCGCGTCAGGGGGGAAGCCAAGGAAGACGCAGGGAACAAGACGGGAGGATAGCTTGTCCGCAGACAAGTCGCGGGCGAAAGCTCGAGATCCCCAGACACGGAACACAGACGCATCGCCAACCTTCCCCGTCCACCGCAGAGTAGGTGTGGTCTCCGGCACGGAGACCCGGGGCTGGAGGTTAATCTGATGCGCCGCGTACTGAACCGCGAACGGCCACAGAAAATGGGGAGCAGCCGCATGGATCATGGACGTACGAGCGACGTCCATGACCATACCAATGCGGCGCTCAGCAATCCCATTTTGCTGTGGAGAGGCCGGAAGCGTGAACGTCTGGCGGATGCCCTCCGCACGACAGAAGGCCTGCAGAAGGTCGGAGGAAAACTCTCCACCTCTGTCAGAGTGCAGACGCAGAACAGGAAGGTCCGAGCCGAAACCCTCGCTGAGCTAACGACGAGCAGCGCGGATCCAGTCGATCAGCACCTCAGTGACCTCACCCTTGCGGCGCAAGGGGAAGACTGTGGTGTAACGCGAGTAGTCGTCAACGACCAGCAGAAAGTAGCGCTCGTGACCCTGTCCACGGACGCGGGCTGGGCCCCACACGTCCATGTGAAGAGTCTGCAGGGGAGCCTCCGTCGGAGGGAACTCGGAGGAGTGAGGAGCGGCGCGCTGCCGCCCCTCGACACAAGGAACGCAGGTAGGGGCAGGCCCCGGGGGGAGGGGAGGGAGAGACCGGGGAAGACCAGTGACAAGGACACGGGAGTCCATGCCTCGGAGACGAGGCAGGGAGGGGTGACCAAGGCGGTGGTGCCAGAGGAGAGTCTGGTGAGACAGGAGGCGACACGAGCACGGGGCAGACTCTGGACCAGACCGGGACGTTGCACCAAACACATGACCCGACGTGGCTACCTGACCAGACTCAGCAACCGGAGGAGGCACGGTAGTCAAAGTGTACAGGCTCGACCCAGGCTGACGAGTGAACGTGGCCAGGTGCTGGCCCGTCTGAGTACACGAACAGTGGGTCACCCGCTGACCTCCAGGAGTGAACTGGTCAACCCACGCATCCTGAAGGTCAGCTCCACTCACCAAGTTCGTGGAGAACGAGAGGAGGTGGAGGCCAGACAAAGAGCCAGACGGGACCACCGGACACGGCAGAACCGTGGAGGAGTGTGCAAGGACCGGACCCCCAGAGGGGTCAGCCAGAGAGACTGCCACCGGCCGACTGAGCGGCGAGAGTGTGGTGCAGTCGCGAAAGAAAGAGCGGGAAGCACCCGAGTCAAGGGTGAAAGTGTGCAAGACCTGAGCCGACACGGTACCTGAGAGAGCAGCCTCACCAGCACCTGGAGCAGCAGACTCACTAGCACCTAGAGCAGTAGCCTCAATGCCCGGGCCGGGCGGAACACACAGGTAACAGTCACCCTCAGCACTAATAGACACAGCATACATAGCAGCAAAGATAGCATCATAATCAAGATCAAAGATAGCAACCCCCGACTTAAGCAGATCACCCCAGCGAGGGATCTCAGTGGAGTCAGGAAACTGTGTGCGCCAGGCGTCAGTCACGCGGCCGAAACAGCGGAGCGTGGCGTGCGGGCCGCCGCACGTCTCTCCACTGCGGTCGCCGGTGCAGAGAACGTAAGCGCAGGGACCAGCACCCCCAGACCTCCCACGCCCAGCGTACCACTCACGAAGCTGCTGGGGCGACAGGGTCTCACGAGGGCACTACTGCTGCTGGCGCTAGCCACCGCCAAAGCCTCCCCGCTGCACAGTGCCACCCCGACCAGCACCGCCGCCGCCGCCACCCCCACCGCCTCCGCCGCCGCCGCCGCCACCTCCACCCCCACTGCCGCTGCCTCCGCCGCCTCCACTTCCACCACCGCTACCGAATCCCCCACTCCCGCCACCACCCCCACCTCCACCCCCACCCCCTCCACCGCCTCCACTGCCACCACCGCCGCCCCCGCCATCCCCTCCAGCACCCTTGCCCCCCTTGCTCCTGCCGCTGCGGTGCCTCCCACTAGGAGCAGATGCAGCTCCGACCGACTCGGTGCCAACGAGGTCGACAGCAGCAGCAGAGGCAACATAGGGCAAAAGAGGGACGGGGGAGCACCCCTCAAAGAAAGGGGCACGAGGGTCACCACGAGAGGCTCCTACAGCGACTGTACTCTTCTCTTCTGCAAGGAGGCGCTCCTCGAGGAGGTCAACCGTGAGCGTGGTGGGGCAAAGGGAGAGGAAGTGGTCCCTGACCGAGCGAAGGGAGTCAGGGAGCCGGGTGACGAGGTAGTAGAGAGTGATGTACATGGGGGGGGGGTTCGCGGCGCAGAACTCGGCAGGAAGCGCAGCGCAGTAGCGGGTGTCACTAGTGCGGAGGTGCGTGATGAGGTCAGCGACCGTGGCAAAAGCAGCTAGGTCAGGGAACAGGTACGGCAGCATGAGGCGGCTAAGGGCAGCAGTGGCAGGGGAGGAGTAGCGCGCAACAACAGCGTCGTACAGAGTCCTAGCGGTCTTGTACTGGCTAAAGTGCGCGCGCTCAGCAGACGGCAGGTGACTACGGACAGCTAGACGAGCAGCAGCATCGCGTGTGGTCCACTGTGAGCGAACTGTACTGTCAGCATCGGCAGCAGGGGCAAGAGCGACGCCGGACGTGTGGTCGAACAGTGAGACTCCGTCCTTAGAGTCACACTGCAGAAAAAGTTGCAGATCATCGACCCAGACCTCAAAATCGACCGCTCGACCCTCAGCATCGAAGGTAAGGACATTAGGGCTAGCCATGACAGCAGGAGCAGCAGCAGTAGCCTAGCAGCAGCGATAGCAGCAGGAGCAGCGCGACTTGGCAGGGCGGCGCGGCTCGCAAGGGCGGCGCGGGTGCGGCGGTGCGCTTACCAGGGTAGGGCCGCCAATGGCGGCGGTAGGCAGGGCCGCAACAGCGGCAGTAGGCAGGGCCGCGACTGCGGCTGTAGGAAGGGCCGCAGCAGCTGCAGGCAGGGCCGCGACAGCGGCCGAGCAGAGCCGCGACAGCTTCAGGCAGGGCCGCGACAGCAGGGCGGCAGGGCCGTGACGGCTCCAGGCAGGGCCGCTACGGCAGGACGGCAGGGCCGCGACGGCAGGGCAGGGCCGCGACTGGAGGGCGGCGGAGCCGCGTCAGCAGGGCGGCAGGGCCGTGACGGGATCAGGCAGGGCCGCGACGGCAGGGGCCTCGACGGCAGGGGCCGCGACGGCAAGGGGCCACGACGGCAGGGGGGGGCGCGACGGCAGGGGCTGCGACGGCAGGGGCCGCGACGGCAGGGGCCGCAACTGCAAGGGCCGCGACAGCAGGGGCTGCGATGGCAGGGGCTGTGACGGCAGGGGCCGCGACGGTAGGGGCCGCGACGGCAGGGGGGGGCGCGACGGCAGGGGCCGCGACGGCAGGGCCGTGACGGCAGGGCAGGCGCACGGGGCGCAGGTAAGGCAGGCGCGAGGCACGCGACAGGGCAAGGAGCCCGCTTCGGGCAGGGCAGAAAAAAAAAAATCTATATATATATATTAAGTGGTGGGCCCTAAAAAAAAACGGTCCCACTAGGGAACCCGCTCTATACCATGTGAGAAATGTATGAGGAATGATGTCGACTAGAAAGGAGATGGGTACTATGAAAACCTAGAAAAGCTGTACCCCATAGTGTCTACCCCACTACAGCCTACACAGGCTATATCATATATGTTTGACAAGTTGTCGAGTCCAGTCAGGTAGCTGCGTCCCCTCCGGTTGTCACGTCTGATCAGGTTGCTGCGTCTTGCTCATATCGGTCTTTCAGCCAGCGGACCGTCCTGTGGCACCACCGTCTTGGCCACCCGTCGATCCCTTGCCTCCACACTATGGTCAGTCACCGTCTTGTCTCAGGTCTCCCTCGCGTCTTCCCATCGCTCCCTCCCTCGCCTGCACCCCCATGCACTCCTTGCGTCGTCGGCCGTCTTCGTGCCGCTCCGCACTCCTCCTCTCTTCGTCCAGCCACTGCTCCCTTCCAGACACTCCACTTGGATGTCTGGGGCCGTGCACCTAGGCAGGGACCTGAGAGGGAGCGCTACGTTCTGGTGGTCGTCGACGACTTCTCCAGGTACACCACGGTGTTTCCTCTCTTGAAGAAGTCCGAGGTGACTTCTACGTTGATCCGGTGGCTTTTAGCCACTAAGGGCACTCGTGGCCGTCGTGTCTCCTGTCTTCACTCTGACCGTGGGGGTGAGTTTTGCTCAGGCATTCTTGCCGGATTCTGCGGCGAGTAGGGCATCATACAGTCTTGGATGCTGCCGGAGTCCCCACAGCAGAATGGGGTTGCTGAGCGCCGCATTGGCTTGGTCATGGACATCGCCCGCACGTCCATGATTCATGCCCGTGCGCCCCATTTTCTGTGGCCCTACGCGGTTCGCTACACCGCTCACCAGCTGAGCCTCCAGCCGCGCGTCTCGCGGCCAGAGGCTTCACCGACCAGTCTTTGGACCTGGTCCCCTGGTATTGGGTCAGCCTTTTGTGTCAGAGGCTGCCTTGCGCTTGTCCGCAACACCTCTGCGGACAAGCTCTCGGCTCGCGCTGTCCCCTGTGTCTTCCTTGGTTTCCCGGTAGCCTCGGCCGACTGGTCCTTTTACCACCCGCCCCTCCACCAGTTCCTAGACTCCCGTGACGTCCGGTTCAACGAGTCAGTGTCCTACTACACTTGGTACCCCTGTAGAGGTCTCCCGGTTCCCCCTCCCCCCCTTTTCCTCGCACCCTCTCTTCCCCCTACTCGCGCTCCTCCGATACCCCCACCCCCCCTAGTCCTGCCTCGTCCGGTGTGTCTCACGCTACCCCTCTACCCTCGGTCGCGCGTCAGGTAGCGTCTCCCTCCCCGCAGTCCTCCTCACAGTCCCCTCAGCAGCCTTTGGCACTCCCGTGACAGGTTACTGTGGACTCGGTTGGTGTTGGAGCTGGAGGTGCAGCCACTGGCGGTACTTGGTCTGGGGGTGCTCGTTCGAGGGGTGCTGGAGCTGGAGGTGCTGGCACTGGAGGTGCTAGTTCTGAGGGTGCTAGAGCTGGAGGTGCTGGCATGGGAGGTGCTAGTTCTAGGGGTGCTAGAGTTGGAGGTCCTGGCACTGGGGGTGCCAGGACAGGGGGCGCTGGAGCTTGGGACCCTGACCCTGTTGGTACCCCTTCTGGGGACACTGGTTCTGGGGGTGCTAGTTCTGAGGCGACTGGAGCTGGGGGCACTACGTCTGCGGAGAGCACTCCGCCTCCCCACCACCACAACACGCGTTACCAGGTGGCCTGCCGACGTGAGCGCGAGGAGCAAGAGCGGTTGGAGCGGGAGCGGCAGGAGTTGCGGCAGTTGGACCAGCTGGAGCAGTAGCAGCGGCAGCAGCAGCAGCAGCAGCAGCAGCAGCCGCCGCTGCCACCGCAACCGCTGCAGCTCCCTCTGGAGCGGCAGTTGTTCCCGCCCGTGAGTGGCCTCCAGGCCCTTGGTCTTCCCTCCTCTCCTCCTGTCTGCCCTCCGTCTCCTCCTGCAATTGGTCCTACGTTTTCTCCTCCTGACGCTCGTCCGGCGGTCTGGTCTTCTCCTCCACCGCAGTCTCCTCCTCCTGTTGTCCGTCACTACCGTTCCGGTCCTTGTCCTCCGAGTTCTCGTCCCTCGTCCCCCGTTACCGATCTCCACACTGCCCTCCTTTGTACATCTCTTTGTCGTTCTCCTCCTCCGATGTCAGTTCTCCCGCCTCCTCCTCCGTCTTCTCTTCCTGTCTCCCCTACTCCTATCTCCGACTACTACCGTGTTGTTTGCCCTGTTGTCTCCCGCGTTCTAGCCACTGGTGTCACCGACCTTCGTTTCTCTCCGTCGTCTGTCTCAGCTCTCACTGCCGCTGTCGCTGACTTTGCCGCCGCCAGCCGTCTTAACTACAGCACTCGTGTGGTGCCCGCTCCGCCTACCCGTCCTTTGTCCGTCGGGGGTGAGTTTGCCCTTGGTTGTGACGTCCTACATCACAAAAACCCTATGCGAAGTTTGGACGAATTTTGATTTTGATTGTCTTCACGTAAAAAAATCCGGATTCAATTTGGACCGACGGTTGGAGTCATTTGATAGGAGCTCTGAGACACATCTTGCGACAAGTTTTGGCTCAGTTCAAGTTCCAATTTGGCACGCGTGCTTTTCCGGATGACATTCGGGCGCAATCCGTTTTGGTGCAAATTCGTGACCAAATTATTCAAAACTAAATTCTGTTTTTGTTCATTTTGGATATTTAGGATTTCAAAATTGCATTTATTATTGCGGTTTACAACAACCATTATTCAGCATTCTAGCAACAAGCAGTCTCAGCACTAGGTCAAATAGCCTACGCACTGGCGGGCCTTGAAAGAGCCCGGTGGGCAAGGACGACATCTCCAAGGTCGCCATCGTCGATGAGGAACTTGTTCGGAAAGACGAACGCACCCATAGCCGGATCGTGGGGGATCCTCCGCTCCACGATAGCAAAGTGGATCATCTGTTTGACCTTTTCGCACCACTCCTGGTAGTTTGGCCTGTTCTGTTCCGGCTGGCTACTGATTCGCTTGCGACGCTTATCCGGTAGAAGGGGCCATTCGATCTGCAATGTGGTGTAGGGTTGGGTGGATGGTTTATGAGGAGGGTGGGTTATGGGTAAATGAGCCAACTGAAAGCGGTGATTCAGTCGTCACTATCTATCGACCAGGGATTTAGCTGAAGTACAGGCAAGGGGTGAAGGGGATGAGGCATGGGGGTACAAACACATATCTACATCCTTACCGAAAAAAGGCCCCATGCCACCATGCGGCTCTTGAACTTGGTGAACACCGCCCCGCCCCTCTTGAAGGAGAGCTTGAACGCATAAGCGAACAAGGGGTTGCTAAAGGGCGTCCCAGTGGCCTTGTCAAAGTGCCAGTTGAGGGCCCACTGTTCTGCATTTTGGCAGGGAGGGTATGGGTTGGAAAGGGTTTTGTAGAGAAATCAAGTGGGGGGATGAGAGTCAGGGTGAGCCACATCGCACGGTGATATGTAGCTGCCAACTGGCATATGGTGTTTTCCAGTTGCACATACCATCTCTGTACTCGACTAGGAGATGATCGTCGTCGAACCAGGTCGTTGGGTGTAGCTGAGTGGGCAGGATTTCCACGAGATGGCTGTAATCGGCAAGGCCCATGCCAGTGTAAGCTGCTGGCCTGAGGGTGGAGTTGATAGTTGACCTTGTTGAGGACAGCTGGTGGTTGAAGACTCCCATGGTTGACTTGTCATTGCCTCGAGCCCTTCTGCAGACAAGTGGACAGAGAACGCGTCGAACACTTCCTCCGGTGCAGGGTAGTACTGTATTTTCTCCGGCGGGTTCAGAAACATGAGCTGAGAGCACACTAAGTAGGCTTTGTTCTGCGCAGGGGTGTAGGGTATACAACACGACATGGGAGAGAGAAACCAGCAGTTATGAGGGTGGCCGCGTGACCAGGGGATGGTGACTAGCAACACTGTGTGAACTTGCCACGTCACACCCTGCGCCATCCGCCACGTCCACCAACAACCCGCCCCACTTGCCACATCACACCCCCCTACCACAAGCCACGTCACCCCCCACCCACCTGACACGCCTCGCTTTGTCATGCGCCGCTCACGTGTACCCTTTCAAACCGCCACGTCATCCCCAACCCTCACCTTCCGCCACGTCACACCCTCCAGCATCCACCACATCCACCAACAACCCGCCCCACTTGCCACGTCACACCCCCCTACCACAAGCCATGTCAACCCCCACCCACCTTGTTGGATGCACATCATTCTGAGTGCATGTCATCCTAAAGTCCTGCCGAGTGCTCGTGCTATTCATGCGTGCATTGTTTGCATGAGCATTTGTCATTATGCGGCTGCTGGACGTTTTTACTTGGTTCTCACTCTATAGACCATCTTAACGACTGATTCAACTTGGAGATGGTAGCTTAGGCTAAGGCGCACAATCCTACCGAGTGGATTTGCGTTTAGTTGAGAATTGAGTTCGTCGTAAGCTCTCAAAGTGACGGATCCTGAACAACAAGTGGTATCAGAGCGGGTAGTCGACTTTGAGACGACGAATCGTCGTGACTTCTCAACCAATGTTGACGAGTGAGACCCGTTTCTAGTAGCTCTGGTTGCGAACTTTCGATTGGTGGTCGAACCGCATTCTAATTCGAAGTATCAAGTCCGCGACGGCTTTTTTGTAGAATCAAAACTTCTGGCAGAATTCTCTCCAAACGATTTCTCAAGTTTCCACCGTTCATAAGGCCTCAATATGACTACAACGGACTCTAGAGGTGCTAATGGCGAGATGGCTGGAGCTAGAGAGGTTGGAGAGCAGGGGGGAGTTGCTGGTGGTGGAGTGGGGACTCACCAACCAGCCAACCCTACGCTACCTACTTCTTCTACACCATCTCCTACTACCGTGGATCCTGTGAAACCTTTCTCTATTGAGAAATTCATGGGGGAGGACTACGAGCACTGGAGTTTCCGCATGAGGCTGATGTATACCCAATACAAGCTATTGGATCTGGTGGAGGGGAAGGAGAAGATGCCGGAGGCCGCGGAGCTGAAAGGAGCATGGATGAAGCGATCGTTCGACGCGTACATGCTCATGGTGCAAGCGGTTGGCGGACGACAACTTGACCACATTAAGGACCTCTTAGGTGATCCAGAGTGTGGCCCCAAGGCTTGGAGGAAGCTTCTGGATGTGCACTCACCGACACATGCTACCGGCATCGTGCTACTCGCGCGGCGGCTGCGCGACATCAAGTTCGTTGATGGAGAGCCGATGCAACCGGTGTTGGATGAGATGAGGGACATCTTCACGAAGCTCCAAGGCAGCGGTGTGGTGTACCCGGAGCTCGTGCAATGCGTGGAGATCGTGATACGGCTGCCGGAGTCGTGGTCTGCCCTAGCGATCAACCTCAACTCTCAACAGCCCCAGTGGAGCGTGGATTACATTCGCGCGCGCATCCTTGAGGAGGACTTGCGAGTGTGGAGCGCTCGGAGGAGGGGGCTGGCTATGGAGTTGGAGGTGGAAAGAGTGGCTTCAAGAAGAAGTGGAAGGGCAAGAACAAGGACTACCCTAAGGAGGATGGCGGCGGGGGTCAAGGGGGGGTGTGCTTCTACTGCAAGAAGCACGGACATCGTTGGCGGAAGTGCTACCAACGACCCAAGGATTGGACCCCGCCTTCATCGAGCAACCTGCATGGTGGCAAGAGGAGTGGGGGAGTTATGGGAGCTAGTGGAGAGGAGAAGGATGAGGAGAAAGGCGGCAAATCTGAGGAGCGGAAGGCCGGATTCTTCTTCTTCGTGAACGAAGGCGCAACCGACCTTTGCTATGGCTGCCAAGGTTCTCCTACATCCCCTCACCCATTGGGTGATAGATTCCGGGAGCTCTTGGCACATGACTCCTCGTGCGGACCTACTCGATGAGATTCAGCCCGCACCCATCTCTACAGTCACATCCGCGACGGGTGCCAAGGCCAAGGTCATGGGCATGGGATGCGCCAAGTTCATGGGAGCGGATGGAGAGCTCGTGGGGCTGAAGAACGTGCTGTGGGTGCCGGACTTGTGCGCGAACCTGATTTCTACCGGCCGGTTGGGAGATGCGGGTGTGAACACCGAGACGATTGGCTCGGAGCGCTATCGTGCCTACAACGATGAGCGGCTGATTTGGGACCTGCAGTGGAAAGGGGATGTCCACAAGCGGATATGGCAGATCCCGGTACTCCCTTGGCGGAAATCGGGCAAGGCGGCAGCGGCGGCATCCATGGAGGAGAGTGTCACCGAGGAGGAGCAGCAAGGTGTGCAAGGAGAGGAGCTGATTGGAGGAAGCGCGGCGGTGAAGGCGTCGGCTACCTCGGGCCAAGCGGATTGGGAGACTTGGCATCGGCGGCTCGCACACGTGGCTGTTTCCACATTGGAGGTGATGCACAAGGAGAAGTGCGTGCATGGGCTGCAACTGCAAAGAGATGGCGCTCACTATGGCAGCTGTGAGGCGTGCATGCAAAACAAGTTTGCGCGGTTCCCGTTTCCACGTGCGGAGGGATCGGCGAAGGCACCCTTGGAGGTGGTGCACATGGACCTGGTGGGTCCTATGAGGACTGAGGGGACTGGGGGAGTGCTGTACTTCCTCACCATAGTGGACGAATGGAGCCGTTTCACGTGGGCACGTCCCCTTTCCAAGAAGAGCGATGCTGCAGCGGCGATCAAGGAGGATTGGTTGCCGATGGTGGAGCGGCAAGCGATGCGGCTGGTGAAGGTGCTGAGGAGTGACCGAGGTGGAGAGTTCCTTGGAGCGGAATTCACCAAGTTTCTCAAGAAGAACGGCATTCGACACCAGCTGACCTGCCCAGGAACACCGCAGCAGAACGGCATTGCTGAGCGTGCCAACCGGACCATTGGTGAGGCGGCTAAGACCTTGTTGGGGGCTGCTGGGATGCCCTACAAGTTCTGGCCTGAAGCTGTTCGCCATGTCATCACGGTCAAGAACAGGGTCTTGACACATGTTGGTGACAAGCATTGGGTGCCGTACGAACGTTGGCTTGGGAAGAAGCCATCCATTGACATGCTGCGGGTGTGGGGCTGCATGGGGCTTGTGATGGTGCCTAAGGAGCAGAGGCACAAGCTGGAAGTTGCTGCTGTGTGGGCTGTCCATCTTGGGATGGCTCCTGACTCGAAGGGGTGGTTGATGTGGGACCCCAAGAGCAAGAGGACGCTGGTCAGCCGTGACGTCAAGTTTGTGGAGGACGTCATGTACAAGGACTGGCAGCAGCAGCAGCAGGTGCAGATTGGCTTGCGTCTGCAGGAGATTGAGCGGTTTGGAGTGGAGGAGGTTCAGCTGCACCTTGAGGATCTCCCTGGGTCAGAGCTGACCAGTGACCACAGTGGCGGTGGAGAGCAGCAAGTTTCTGATCTTGCTGCAGAGGAGGGGTTGGAGGATGAGTCGGCACGTGTGGACTCACCATCTCAGCCCGAGCCTGCTGCAACCGCCAAGGTCACCAAGAGGAGTGTGTAGAGAGGAGCTTCACCACATGGGCAGCAGATTGCAACCCGCGAGAAGAGAGTGGCAGCAGCACCCTCAAGGCTGAAGTATAGCCGTTTGGGAGGACCCAAGCAAGGTGCCATGGCGGTTCAGGCGGATGAGGGAGAGGATGAGGAGATGGCCTTCTGTTTCTTCACACCCTTGCCTGGAGAACCAGCCACAGTGGAGGAGGCACTCAGTGGACCCCAGAAGGAGGAGTGGAAGGCTGCCATGGATGCGGAGTTCAACAGTCTCATTCAGAATGAGACTTGGGAGCTTGTTGAGTTACCCGAGGGGCGACGGCCGATCAGCAGCAAGTGGGTCTTCAAGGTGAAGAGTGGAGCTGATGGTGCGTTGGAGCGGTTCAAGAGTCGCTTGGTCGCCAAGGGGTTTCAGCAGAAGAGAAGGTCGAATTTGGGGAGATCTTCGCTCCCGTTGTTAAGCCAGTGACATTGAGGACTGTGCTGGCTGGCGCCGCTGTGAAGGGATGGCACATGAAGCAGATGGATATCACCACTGCATTTCTCAATGGAATACTGCTGGAGGATATCTACATGGCGCAGCCCGACGGCTATGAGGATGGGACCAGCCGGGTGTGCAAGCTCAAGAAGGCTATCTATGGCCTTAAGCAAGCGCCCAGGTGCTGGTACGAGAAGCTGGAGGAGGTGCTGCTGAGTGGAGGCTTCAAGACGTCCCAAGCGGATCACAGCTTGTTTCTGCTTGGAGAGGGGGAGCAGCTGCTCTTGCTGCTGGTGTATGTCGACGACATACTGTTGTTCTCACCTTCCATGGAGCAGATTGAGAGGACACAGAAGCTGCTGATGGGCAACTTCAAGTGCAAGATGCTGGGGGATGTCCACTACTACTTGGGGCTGCAGATTGAGAGGGATGTCGAGAGGAGGTGGCTGAAGGTGCATCAGTCACACTACATCTCTGGTGTCATGGAGCGCTATGGTGTGACTGGGGGTCGCACTGTGATGACACCGTTCCCTGCAGGCTTCAAGCTGAAGAAGGCAGGTGAGGAGGATGATTTGCTTGAGGATGAGCAGCGGAATGAGTACCAGTCACTCATGGGGAGTGTGATGTATGCAGCTGTGCATACACGACCTGATGCTTCATTCGGAGTGGGGCAGCTGGCCAGAGTTGTGCAGCGGCCCACTGAGGAGCAGTTGGAGGTGGCAAAGCGCTTGGTGCGCTACCTCGGATCAACGGCATCTGCTGGTGTTCAGTTTTCAGCTGGCGGCCAGATGAAACAGATTGGAGCAGATGGGGTCACGCCTGGAACCTTGAAGCTGTCGTGCTTCACCGACGCTACATGGGCCTCAGAGGATGAGGATGAGTCATCAGTTGGCGGCTTTGTGTGCATGGTCGGAGGTGGACCAGTGAGCTGGAGGTCCAAGAAGCAGAGTGAGATTGCTCAGTCTTCCGGAGAGGCAGAGTACATGGCGATGTACCATGCCATCAAGGAGATCGTGCTCCTGAGGAAGCTGCTGGAGGACATGGGAGCTGAACAGGAGGGACCTACACCACTTTTCTCCGACAGCGAGGCTGCTATTGGCATGGCCAATAATCCTATCCTGAATGGGCTGAACAAGCACATGAAGATTAAGTGGCACTGGGTGAGGCAGATGGTGAAGGAGGGTATTGTTGAGCTTCACCATGTGAAGGCTAGCAAGCAGGCGGCAGATTTTCTCACCAAGAGACTTCCCGAGAGCGCACATTGGAAGTGTGCTAAGATGTGTGGCATGGCATTGCACTAGTGTGGGCAGCTGTGTCATGAGTGCATGTGTGAGTGTGTGTGCATGCACTCCGTTAGTCTGAGGGGGAGTTTGTTGGATGCACGTCATTCTGAGTGCATGTCATCCTAACGTCCTGCCGAGTGCTCGTGCTATTCATGCGTGCATTGTTTGCATGAGCATTTTTCATTATGCGGCTGCTGGACGTTTTTACTTGGTTCTCACTCTATAGACCATCTTAACGACTAATTCAACTTGGAGATGGTAGCTTAGGCTAAAGCGCATAATCCTACCGAGTGGATTTGCGTTTAGTTGAGAATTGAGTTCGTCGTAAGCTCTCAAAGTGACGGATCCTGAACAACACACCTGACACGCCTCGCTTCGTCATGCGCCGCTCACGTGTACCCTTTCAAACCGCCACATCATCCCCAACCCTCACCTTCCGCCACATCACACCCTCCTGCATCCGCCACGTCCACCAACAAACTGCCCCACTTGCCACGTCACACCCCCCCACCCCAAGCTACGTCATCCCCAACCCTCACCTTAAATGCCTCGTCTCGTCATGCGGCGCTCCCTTGTACCCATCCCAACCGCCACGTCATCCCCAACCCGCACCTTCCGCCACGTCACACCCTCTTGCATCCGCCACGTCATCCCCAACCCTCACCTTCCGCCACGTCACCCTCCCCCACCCCAAGCCACGTCACCCCCCACCCACCTAACACGCCTCGCCTCGTCATGCGCCGCTCCCTTATACCCTCCAAAACCGCCACGTCATCCCCAACCCCGCCCTGGTTGCCACGTCAACCCCAACCCGCCCCATTTGGCCCGCCACATACCGGGAATGGGTTTGTCTCCTGCAACACTAGCACTCGTGCGTTGTCCACGGCACTCATCGGCGGCGGGGTACCTTTCATAGGCACCACTGTGGACCCCCCGGCATTGTCAGAATCCCAACCACTAGACCATTGGGATAGAAGGGCTTGTTAAGTAGCGGGTCAGTGCGCCCATAACCCCCCAGGCCAACATGCCTGTAACCCTTCCCTAGGATCAATCGGGGATCACCAGTGGACCTCTGACACCCCCCCGCACTGGGATGCCCGAAGTGCACACACTGGGATTCGAACCCAAGACCTTCGCTCTGATACCATGTCAGAATCCCAACCACTAGACCATTGGGATAGAAGGGCTTGTAAAGTAGCGGGTCAGTGCGCCCATAACCCCCCAGGCCAACATGCCTGTAACCCTTCCCTAGGATCAATCGGGGATCACCAGTGGACCTCTGACAGGCATAACTGGCAGGTGCTCCATGACGCAGGCCGAGCTGAGCAAACATGGCGTACATCTCAGACCGTAGCGCCTGGAACTCCTCCCGTGTAACAAACTGCTCGTGCTCCACACTTTAACCTAGGGCACCCAAGAGCGGGGAAAAAGGGTGTGAAGAATCCCCCTTCTGGCCAAGGGGATCAACGTCTTCTGCAGCAGTCCCGTGTGCCCTCACACTATCAGGCTGGCGGGAAAAGGGCAGCTCAGGGAAGGGATTCACAGAAGTGCTTGGCCCTTGCCCGCGCGAAGGACCGGCGAGGGGGGAGACGGCCCTGCCCCAGACAGGAGAAGCGTGGAGCTGCCGATATGGGTATGAGGGTGAGGCGAGTGGGGAGTGCGTGACGTGGCCTGGTGGAGGGGATTCGGATTCCTCTCCTCTTGGTGCGCTGGAAGCCCTGGCAGCGACTTTAGACGGGCCGGAGTATGGCGTGTAGAACCTTGGGGCTACTGTGGATAGCGGGGTAACACTCGCTCTTCCGGCCCCCTTCGTTAGCTGCATCCGTTGCACGCTTACCGGTGGCCCAATGCCTGTAACACGAGGGGCTGAGATTTATAGGGAGCAGGAGCACAAAATTAGAGTCGATTAGTTTCAATACAGGGGCACACATGCTTGCATACGATCAGCAGTTTGAATCTAAATCGGGTTATAACGAGTATTGTTTTGTAAGAAGAGGCCTTACCTTGCTTTGCAGATTCGTCGACCTTCTCCTTCCCTGCAGGGGAGAAACAATGTGAAGAAATGTGTTAATTGGCACGGTTGAACAGAGAGTTCAGCAGCCACGCCATGTGTATGGGCCACAGTGCTTACCTTTCAGCTGTCCCTTCGGTTTTTTTGCTGCCTGCGCCTTCTCGTTGCCACCTTTCCGCGGGGTGCTTTGGCGGTCGCTGCGACGTTTACCGGCTGGTTCTTTCTTGCCGGAACCCACTGGAACCCCTTTGGCGCGGCCGCCCTTTCCTTCACCATCCCCTTTTGATCCCTGGCTCCCTTGCTTTTTACCAACCCCTTCGCTTTCGACCTTCACTTTACGCGTCTTCGGTTTGCCCGCTGCTTCGCCACACGGGGCGTCACTCGCCCCGCGTTTTCGGGAATGGCGAGTCCGGCCCCCCACCTTCCCTGTACCACTCCCCCATCTGCCTCGCCCGCCCCGTCCTTTCACTTCCGCCATATCCTCCTCCTCCTCCTCCTCCTCCTCCTCCTCCTCCTCCTCTTCCTCCTCCTCCTCCTCCTCCTCATCCTCATCGTCCCTCTCCTCCTCCTCCTCCTCCTCCTCCTCCTCCTCGTCGCCCCCCTCCTCGTCCTCCTCCTCCTCCTCTTCGTCTTCCTTGTCATCATTCTCATCTTTTTCTTCCTCCCCAACATCCGCGTCCTCCTTCTCCGCATCCTCCTCATCCTCCTCTTCCTCCGCATCCTCCTCCTCATCAGCCTCCTCCTCCTCATCCCCCGCATCCCCCTCATCCTCCTCCTCCGCATCATCAGGGTCTTCTTCGCCCCGTTTCGGCCTCTTCCCCCTCGCTGCTTTCTTGCCCCTCCTTCCGCCGGATGTTCTCCTCGCTGCGGGTCGGCCCTTCTTGCGCAATGCATGACCCGTCGCCTTGCCACTTGCTTCCCTGGCGCCTCGCGTTGTCCCAACTTCCGCACCACCGGCTTCGTCAGCACTGCCTGTTGTCTGCAGCCTCTTCGACCGCGTATTGATGTCCCCGGGCACGGCGGTGTCATACTCTTCTTCCCCATCGCTCTTCCTCTGCCTACGCCTCCCATGTCCACCAGAAGGAGGAGAGCCACCTACGTCGGCGATGCTGTGTTGGAGATCCTCCATCGAATCGTGCTCCCCCACCTTGGCCTTATCCACCACGGCATCAGAAATTTCGACCACGGTCGGCTGGAGCAGCGTCAGTCCGTGTTGGGATGCCTCCGCCTCGGACTCCTGGGTTGCGGCATGCTTGGCGCAGGGAGCGTCGCCGTGGTTTCCCCCTGTCGCCGACCCCTCTCTCTCCGCCGACGGGACTGCAAGACTCACGCTCCCTCGCCCCGGATCTTCTTTGCCGCCGATGGTGCCGTCGTTAGTCGGACCGGGATCGGTTCTACCAAAGGCAACATCCGCATCTTTTTTCATGGTAGAAACACGCTTACGTGGCGTTGGTTGCTTCCCCTTCTCTTCCGCCTTCTTGCCGGACTTCTCCTGTCCAAATGCGGCCTTTTTTCCCGCCAGTTTTTTCAGCCCTCTGCCACGCGCGGCGGACGCATTAGTACCTTTAGAGCCGCCACCACCCTCCCTATCGGTCTGTTTAGACAGCCTTCTTGTCGCGCGACGTCCGGCCTGTTCCTCCTCCTTTTTTTTTGCCGTGTTGCACGTGTCATGGTTGTATTACGAATGCGAATTTCTACAAGGCAGAACGGTGGAGCCGTTTTCAAAGGGGAACCGCAAATGAATGTAACGAAGGGAGAGTCGACGGTCTATTCTGTCATCTCTCTCCGAAAACCTCCGCTTCAATCAATACTGAAATAGTATTCACTAAGAGCTGTGAGAATGATTGACGAGAGAAATTGAATGAGAAAGGATGATTGCACTAGAAAGCATTGGGATACATATAGCAAACCCTAACAGGGTTGTACTCACTACAGAGTACCCCACTGCAGACTAGAGAAACATAATATTCTGACACACCCCCATAGTCAAAGTGGGGTATGATCAGCACAACAAGCAAAGCAAAGCAAACTCAGGGCGGATCACAATGTCACCACACATTCTGAGCACAAGTACAAGAAGTAACAGTTTAAAGTTCACAATAAATAAGTAAAGCTAGAGGCTATCACAGAGGGCAAGTGAGGAGGAGGAGGCTGGACTAATAGGAGAGGAGAGAGGAGGCAACGGCGGAAGCTGCAGACACACGGGCAACAGGAGCGGCGCGCACTGTGGCTACCGGAGGCGCACCTCCGGACTACAGGAGTAACTGGCTCCGCGGCTAAGACGAGCGGCAGGAGCAACGGACCCACGGGCGACTGGCGCAGCGGCATCACTGGGCTACCGGAAGCGCACCTCCGGACTACTGGCACTGCTAGCAACACGACGGCTACCTCCACCCAACCTCCCTCTACTGCCGCACCCCCCATTCACACACCCCCTGCTGCACCCCTAGGTTCACTCACACCCCACCCCCTAGCACCACTCCGTCGACTCACACACACCCACCCCCCTCAGCGGCAGCTGCAGCAGTGGGAGACGGAGTAGGAGGAGGAGCAGGGGATGCCACACACCCGCCACCCCCATACCCTCCCCCACTGCTGCACCTGTAGCAGGGGATGGAGGAGAAGGGGGGGGGGGGGGGGGGGGGGGGGGGTGCTGTGCATGGCGCGTGCAGAGGGCAGGCAGGTGCTGCAGGTCCCCTCCCCCCACTGCCGCATCCGCACCAGGGGGATGGCAGATCCCCTTCCCCCCCACTGCTGCACCCGCAGCAGGGGGAGGGAGAGGAGAAAAGGGCGGAGAGGAGGGGGGGGGGGGGGGGGGCTGGTGCCGTAGATTCCCTCCCCCCCCACTGCTGCACCCGCAGGGGCATGGCAGGGGCATGGCAGGGGCAGGGCCGCGATAGGGCCGCGACAGGGTCGGGGCAGGGCCGTGCGCGGTGGCGAGGGGTCCAGGGGCGGCTGCTCCAGGGGCCAGGGGCCAGGGGCGGCTGCTGAGGTCCAGGAGCGGCTGCACCAGGGGCGGCTGCTCCAGGGGCGGCTGCACCAGGGGCGGCTGTTCCAGGGGCGGCTGCACCAGGGGCGGCTGCACCAGGGGCGGCTGCTCCAGGGGCGGCTGCTCCGACGCGTGCCCCCCCCCCCCCCTGCAGGTCGCCCCTCCCGTCGCCTGTTGAGGTGACCTGAGGGGGGGGGGGGGGACGCGCGGCCGACGCGCGGCCTCCCAGGGCGCCAGAGCAGGCGGAAGAAGGGGCGACGCGCGCGCCCCCCCCCCCCCCCCCCCCGCTCGCCACGCAAGGCGACGGGAAAAGGGGAGGGGGGCGGTGCACGGGCCCCTGGTGTGCCACGACCGGCATGAGGAGGGCGGGGCCTGGGCAGGGTCGGGGCAGGGCCGCGACAGGGGGCCGCGACGGTGGGCCGCGACGGGGGGGGGGGGGGGGGGGGGGGGGCTGCGACGGGGGGGCTGCGACGGTGGGCCGCGACGGGGGGCCGAGACGGGGGCCTGCGACAGGGGGCCGCGACGGTGGGCCGCGATGAGGGGCCACGACAGGGTCGGGGCAGGGCCGGGGTCGGGGCAGGTCCGGGACGGGGCCGCGACAGGGTCGGGGCAGGTCCGGGACAGGCCGCGAAGGGGCCGCGACGGGCCTAACGGGCCACGAAGGGGCCGCTACAAGTCAGAAAGGGGGGCCGCGAAGGGGCCTAACTGGCTGCGAAGGGGCCGCGACGGAGGCCTAACGGGCCGCGAAAGGGGCCGCGACGGGCCTAACGGGCCGCGAAGGGGGGGCCGCGAAGGGTCGTAAAGGGGGCCGCGAAGGGGCCTAACGGGCCGCGAAGGGGCCGCGACGGGGTCCTAACGGGCCGCGAAAGGGGCCGCGACGGGCCTAACGGGCCGCGAAGGGGGCCTAACGGGCCGCGAAGGGGCCTAACGGGCCGCGAAGGGGCCGCGACGGGGGCCTAACGGGCCGCGAAAGGGGCCGCTACGGGCCACAAGGGGGCCTCTACGGGCCGCAAGGGGGCCACTACGGGCCGTGCAGGGGGCCGCGACGGGCCGCGAAGGGGTCTCGAAGGGCAGGCGCGACGCGCGCGACAGGCAGGCAAAAAAAAAAATTAGTGGTGGGCCCTTTGATCGAAATCGCTCTATACCATGTGAGAATGATTGACGAGAGAAATTGAATGAGAAAGGATGATTGCACTAGAAAGCATTGGGATACATATAGCAAACCCTAACAGGGTTGTACTCACTACAGAGTACCCCACTGCAGACTAGAGAAACATAATATTCTGACAAGAGCTACGGCCCATGACTTAGTCGACTGGTGAGTCACGGGCGATCTGGAAACGCCTGTGTCAAACAGCGAGCAGCGTCAAAGTTGTGGGCCAGAGGGTGACGGAAGCAGGTGGGTGGGGCACGAGGGTGGTTGGGGTGGCTTGCGCGACTAGAGAGATTACTGTAATCAGATCAGGCTAGATCGGACGGTGTACGTGTAGCCACCCGATCATAAACCCATCCACCGCTCGATCACAGCCGCTCAATGGCGGAAGTACCGCTTGGCGGGTGCTTGTGTTGCGGGAGGGGTCGTTTGAGATGCGTCGGCCAATCAGTGTTGCCAACGCATCAATCACTTGTCATGCAGAACAATTTTTGAACCAATTGAGCGAACGTAACCTAAACCCTACAAAGTACAGTGATGTCGCGAACAAACAATGTTGCACATACGAGCTAAATAACATTTAAAACTACAACAAATACAATCAACAAAAAATTGGTTTCTAATGTAATAGTCTGGGGTTGTGGTAAGGTAGTGGGTTTGTATCATGTCACACACACAAAGAGCGTCCAGAATTATTACTTCATACAATTGAGCTAAGCACTATTAGGCAGTGCCACAACGGTTACGCGTCGCTGTACGAAATCTAACACGACGATCACTAGTGACAAACAAGAAAAAGTTGTGGTATGGTGTTGGATTGTGCTCAACACTTGCATGGACCTTATAAAAGGTGCATAAAGGGTGTGGTATGAAGCACAGGGCTAACGCACAAGCGGTGATGCATTATCGACAGCCATGTTTAGACAGGGCGATGTTGCATCGTTCAGGCCCATGTTTTGCGCGACATGGTGAAACCGTTGTGGTATGGTGTTGGATTGGGCTCAATTCTTGCATGGACCTTATACTAGGTGCATAAAGGGAGTGGTATGAAGCACAGGGCTAACGCACAAGCGGTGATGCGTTATCGACAGCCATGTTTAGACAGGGCGACGCTGCATCGTTCAGGCCCATGTTTTGCGCGACATGGTGAAACCGTTGTGGTATGGTGTTGGATTGTGCTCAATACTTGCATGGACCTTATACAAGGTGCATAAATGGTGTGATATGAAGCACAGGGCTAACGCACAAGCGGTGATGCATTATCGACAGCCATGTTTAGACAGGGCGATGTTGCATCGTTCAGGCCCATGTTTTGCGCGACATGGTGAAACCGTTTTGGTATGGTGTTGGATTGGGCTCAATTCTTGCATGGACCTTACAAAAGGTGCATAAAGGGAGTGGTATGAAGCACAGGGCTAACGCACAAGCGGTGATGCGTTTTCGACAGCCATGTTTAGTGTGAGAGTACGCTGACGTTCGACATATTTCTCATTTCCATATTTTTACTGTCGAACTTATCTGCTATAGTCTTTGTAGGCTGTAGTGGGGTAGACTATATGGGGTACAACACTTTTAGGTTTTCCTACTTGTACCCACCTGCTTTCTAGTTCATTCATTCCTCATTTCTTCACATGGTATAGAGCAGGTTCCCTAGTGGGAACGCTTCCTTGGGCCCACCACTAAAAAAAAAAAATTCTGCCCGGAGCACCGGTCGCTTCTGCCCGAGGCGCGTTTTGCGCGCCTTAGAGGCTCCTCTCACGGCCCCTCGTGCCGCCCCTAGCGGCCCCGTCGCCGCTCCTAGCGGCTTCGTCGTCGCCCCTAGCGGCCCCGTCGCAGCCCCTACGCGGCCTCGTCGCCGCCCCTAGCGGCCCCGTCGCCGCCTCCCTACCTACGCGGCCCCGTCGCCGCCCCTAGCGGCCCTGTCGCCGCCCCTACGCGGCCCCGTCGCCGCCCCTGGCGGCCCCGTCGCCGCCCCTACGCGGCTCCGTCGCCGCCCCTAGCGGCCCCGTCGCCGCCTCACTCCCTACGCGGCCCCGTCGCTGCCCCTGCGCGGCCCTGTCGCCGCCCCTACGCGGCCCCGTCGCCGCCCCTGGCGGCCCCGTCGCCGCCCCTACGCGGCCCCGTCGCCGCCCCTAGCGGCCCCGTCGCCGCCCCTAGCGACCCTGTCGCCGCCTCCCTACCTACGCGGCCCCGTAGCCGCCCCTAGCGGCCCTGTCACCGCCCCTACGCGGCCCCGTCGCCGCCCCTGGCGGCCCCGTCGCCGCCCCTACGCGGCCCCGTCGCCGCCCCTAGCGGCCCCGTCGCCGCCTCATTCCCTACGCGGCCCCGTTGCCGCCCCTACGCGGCCCCCTCGCCGCCTCTATCGGCCGCTGAGCCGCCCAGCATCTGAGCAGCCGAACCACCCAGCAGCAGCCGCCCAGCACCCGAGCCGCCGAGCCGCCGAGTCGCCCAGCAACCGAACTGCCGAGCCGCCCAGCGGCCGAGCCGCCCAGCAGCCGAGCCGCCGAACTGCCGAGCCGCCCAACAGCCGAGCCACCGAGCCGTCCAGCAACCGAGCTGCCGAGCCGCCCAGCAGCCGAGCCGCCCAGCAGCCGAGCCGCCGAGCTGCCGAGCCGCCCTGCCGCTGAGCCGCCACTGTTCCCGCCGGCGCGCCCCGGCCCTACTTACTCGGACTGGTGAGATCCCTCCCTGCTAGGACACTGCAGTCATGGCTACCCCCAGTGTCCTTACCTTTGATGCTGAGGGTCGTGCTGTTGACTTTGAGGTCTGGGTCGACGACCTCCAGCTGTTCCTACAGTGCGATAGGGCTGACGGACTCTCCCTGTTCGATCTCACCTCTGGTGCCTCTCCTGCCCCGCCTGCTACTGCTGACAGCACTGTTCGCTCACAGTGGGCCACACGCGATGCTGCTGCCCGTCTTGCTGTGCGTCGCCACTTACCGACCACTGAGCGTGCGCACTTTAGCCAGTACAAGAGCGCTAAGACCTTGTACGATGCTGTAGTTGCACGCTACTCCTCCCCTGCCACTGCTGCGCTTAGCCGCCTCATGCTGCCGTACCTGTTCCCTGACCTTGCTGCCTTTCCCACAGTCGCTGACCTCATTACGCACCTTCGCACTAGTGACACTCGCTACCGCGCTGCGCTTCCTGCTGAGTTCTGTGCCAAGAACCCCCCCCCCATGTACATCACCCTCTACTACATAGTCACCCGGCTCCCTGACTCCCTTCGCTTAGTCAGGGACCACTTCCTCTCAGTTTGCCCCACCACACTCACCGTTGACCTCCTCGAGGAGCGCCTCCTAGCAGCAGAGCAGAGCATAGTCGCTGTAGGAGCCTCTCGTGGTGACCCTCGCACCCCCGTCTTTGAGGGGTGTTCCCCCTCTCCCCTCTTGCCCTCTGTTGCGTCTGCTGCTGCGGCCGACCTCGTTTGTTTCGAGTCGGTCGGCGTTGCGTCTGCCCCTAGCGGGAGACGCCGCACCGGCAAGGGCAAGGGGGGCAAGGGCACTGGAGGGGCTAGCGGGGGCGGTGGAGGTGGTGGTGGAGGCAGTGGAGGGGGTTGGGGTGGTGGTGGGCGTGGTGGCGGGGGTGGAGGTGTCGGTAGCAGCAGTGGAGGCGGAGGAGGCGGCGGCGGTGGCGGAGGGAGCGGAGGCGGCGGAGGTGGCGGAGGCGGCGGAGGCAGCGGTGGAGCTGGTCGCGGCTCTGCGCAGAGGAGTGGCTCCGGTGGTGGTCAGCGCCAGCAGCAGCAGCGCAGTCGTGAGACCCCGTCCCCCCAGCAGCTTCGTGAGTGGTACGCTGGGCGTCAGCGAGGTGGGGGTCCTGGTCCCTGCACCTACGTCCTCCGTACCGGCGACCGCGCTGGTGAGCACTGCGGGGGCCCGCACTCCACCCAGCGCTGCTTCGGCCGCCTGATGGACGCGTGGCGTCACCAGTTCCCTGACGCCACTGAGATCCCTCGCTGGGGAGACCTGTCTAGGGCGGGGGTTGCTATCTTTGATCTTGATTATGATGCTATTCTTGCTGCCATGTATGCTGTGTCTACTAGTGATGAGGGTGACTGTTACCTGTGTCTTCCGCCTGACCCGGGCATTGAGGCTGCTGCTCTAGGTGCTGGTGAGACTGCTGCTCTAGGTGCTGGTGAGACTGCTGCTCTAGGTGCTAGTGCGTCTGCTGCTCCAGGTGCTGGTGAGTCTGCTCTCTCAGGTACCACGTCGGCTCAAGCCTTACACACCTTCACCCTTGACTCGGGTGCTTCCCGCTCCTTCTTTCGAGACCGCACCACGCTTACGCTGCTTAGTCGGCCGGTTGCGGTCTCCCTGGCGGACCCCTCTGGGGGTCCTGTCCTTGCTAGCTTCTCCACTGTCTTACCGTGCCCGGCAGCCCCCTCTGGCACCCTGTCAGGTCTCTACCTCCCCTCGTTCTCTACGAACTTGGTGAGTGGAGCTGATCTACAGGATCAGGGGGTTGACCAGTTCACTCCTGCGAGTCAGCGGGTGACCCACTGCACGTGTGCTCGGACGGGCCGACACTTGGCCACGTTTACCCGTCGGCCGGGGTCGAGCCTGTACACACTGTCTACTGAGTCTCCTCCGGTTACTGCGTCTGGTCAGGTAGCTGCGTCGAGTCAGGTGTTTGCTGCAGCGTCCAGGTCTGGTCCTGAGTCTGCGCCCTGCTCGTGTCGTCTCCTGTCCCACCAGACTCTCCTCTGGCACCACCGCCTTGGTCACCCCTCCCTGCCTCGTCTCCGAGGCATGGCCTCCCGTGTCCTTGTCTCTGGTCTCCCCCGGTCCCTACCTCCCCTACCTCCGGGGCCTGCCCCTACATGCGTTCCCTGCGTCGAGGGGCGACAGCGCGCCGCCCCTCACTCCTCCGAGTTTCCTCCGATAGAGGCTCCACTGCAGACTCTTCACATGGACGTGTGGGGTCCCGCCCGCGTCCGTGGCCAGGGTCACGAGCGTTACTTCCTGTTGGTGGTTGACGACTACTCGCGTTACACCACGGTGTTCCCCTTGCGCAGCAAGGGTGACGTCACTGAGGTGTTGATCGACTGGATCCGCGCAGCTCGTCTCCAGCTCAGAGAGAGTTTCGGCTCGGACTTTCCTATTCTGCGTCTGCACTCTGACAGAGGCGGGGAGTTTTCCTCTGCCCGTCTGGGAGCCTTCTGTCGTGCACAGGGCATCCGCCAGACCTTCACGCTTCCGGCCTCTCCGCAGCAAAATGGGATTGCTGAGCGCCGCATTGGCATGGTCATGGACGTCGCTCGTACGTCCATGATCCATGCGGCTGCCCCCCATTTTCTGTGGCCGTTTGCGGTTCAGTACGCAGCGCATCAGCTCAACCTTCAGCCCCGGGTCTCCTTGCCAGAGACCTCCCCCACCTTGCGGTGGACCGGGAAGGTTGGCGATGCGTCTGCGTTTCGGGTCTGGGGATCTCGGGCGTTTGTCCGCGACTTGTCTGCGGACAAGCTGTCCCCCCGTGCTGTTCCCTGCGTCTTCCTTGGCTTCCCCCCTGACGCGCCTGGGTGGCAGTTTTACCACCCCACCTCGCGCCGTGTTCTGTCCTCCCAGGACGTCACCTTTACGAGTCGGTGCCTTACTACCGTCTCTTCCCCTACCGCACTGCGCCCCTCCCCCCGCCGCCGCTCTTCCTTGCGCCAGGTCCTCCCCCGGTTGACCCCCTTCCCCCTCAGGGTCCTGCCCCGTCAGGTGTGTCCCAGGTAGACGCAGTCGAGCCTGTCGAGGTAGCTGTTGACTCTGGTGCTGCTAGAGGTGCTGAGCCTGTGGGTGCCGGGTCTGGAGGTGCTGAGCCTGGGAGTGCGGAGCCTGGGGGTGCTGAGTCCAGGGGTGCGGAGCCTGGGGGTGCTGAGCCTGGGGGTGCTGAGTCTGGGGGTGCTGAGCCTGGGGGTGCTGAGTCTGGGGGTGCTGAGTCTGGGGGTGCTGAGCCTGGGGGTGCGGAGCTTGGGGGTGCTGGGTCTGCTCGTGTGGCCTCTCGTAGTGCTTCGTCAAGGCGGGAGCTACTATCTCCGCAGGAGCTGCGCGAGTGGTTTGCCCGGCGCTGGAGCCGTGCTGCTGGAGCTGGAGGTACTACTGTTGCTACTGGTCCCGGAGGTGCTCGTACTGGCGGTATTGGAGCTGCTGGGACTGGGGGTGCTGCTGGGGCTGCTGGAGTTGGGCTGGAGCTGCTGGCGGTACTGGAGCTGCCGGTCCTGCTGGAGTTGGTGCTGCTGGAGCTTCTGGAGCTGCTGGTGCTGGAGCTGCTGGTGGTGTTGGCGCTGGTGTTTCTACTGACGCTGGTGCGTCTGCGAGTGCTGGAGTTGGCGCTGTTGGAGCTGGAGGTGCTGCTGGCGCTGGTGCTGCCGCTGGGGGTACTGGTGCTGTCCCTGCTGGTTCTAAAGGCGCTGCGCGGCCGAGGCCGTACTTCGTTCCGCTCCTTGAGCAGGTTCTTGGTCTCCCGCCCTCTACTGGTCCTGCTCCTCCCTTAGAGTGTCCACAGCCTGTCCAGTCGCAGTCACAGTTTCAGCCTGTCTCTCCCCTCCCTGCTCCCTCTCCCTACACTGGTCCTACTGGAGGTCTTGCTGAGCGTCGTGAGCCTGCGTCTCGTCCTGCGTCGCCTGTTCGTGCTGCTCGCACTAGTGGTCGCGCTCCGCGTCCGCGTCCTCATGCGGTCCCAGGCACACACCAGATGACACTGCGTCCTTCCACTGCTCCTCTGCGTGTCCCGTTGCCGTCTCCTCCAGAGTCCTCTCTTCCTGTTCTTGCTGACCTGGAGTCTGACTCTCTTCGTGCTGCCATTCCTACTGTCGCGCGTCTTCTGTCTACTGTTGTCACTGACCCTTCCTTTGAGTCCACTGCTGCGTCGGCCCTAGTTGCTGAGCTTGTCGACTTTGCTGCTCGCTATCGTCTCGACTACTCTGCTAGTCTGGTTGCTGAGTCTGGGTCTGTCTGTCCTCCGTCCGTCGGGGGTGAGTGTGCTCTTAGCACGGACGTCCTTGAGGACAGGCAGGAGGAGTTCCAGTGTTTTGCTGCTGCTTTGCCTCATCTAGTGTCCACGCTGATTGCCCCTGAGGGAGACCCGGATGCACCAGACATCCCGACTCCTCGATCGTACGCTGAGGCGATCGAGGGTCCCTACTCCTCTCAGTGGCAGTCAGCCATGGACGCAGAGATGGCTTCCTGGAAGTCCACAGGCACCTACGTCGACGAGGTTCCCCCACCTGGGGCGAACATCGTCAGTGGCATGTGGATTTTCAGGGTGAAGCGGCCGCCGGGTTCTCCGCCTGTCTTCAAGGCGCGTTACGTGGCTCGAGGCTTCAGTCAGCGGCAGGGAGTTGACTACTTTCAGACCTTCTCCCCGACCCCGAAGATGACCACTCTTCGGGTTCTACTGCACGTTGCTGCTCAGCGCGACTACGAGCTTCACTCTCTTGACTTCAGCACAGCTTTCCTGCAGGGTAGCCTGCACGAGGAGATCTGGCTGCGTCGCCCACCTGGCTTCACTGGGTCGTTTCCTCCTGGTACCCAGTGGAGCCTCCGGCGGCCAGTCTACGGTCTCCGCCAGGCGCCCCGTGAGTGGCACGACACACTGAGGACTACACTTGCGGCTCTTGGGTTTGCTCCTTCTACTGCCGACCCGTCGCTGTTTCTGCGCACCGACACCTCTTTGCCGCCGTTCTACATCCTCGTGTACGTCGACGACTTGGTCTTTGCCACTGCTGACACTGCTGGACTCGCCCACGTGAAGTCTGAGCTGCAGAAGAGACACACGTGCACAGACCTGGGTGAACTGCGCAGCTACCTTGGCTTGCAGATCACCCGGGACAGAGCACAGCGCACCATTACCCTGACTCAGTCACACATGGTGCAGCAGGTCCTTCAGCGCTTCGACTTCATGTACTCCTCGCCTCAGGCCACTCCTCTGTCTACTCGCCACTCGCTCTCAGCTCTGCCTTCGGATGAGTCCGTAGAGCCGAGTGGCCCGTACCCAGAGCTTGTTGGCTGCCTCATGTATCTGATGACCTGCACACGACCTGACCTTGCATACCCTCTTAGCATCTTGGCACGCTATGTTGCTCCTGGGAGACACCGACCAGAGCACATGGCTGCAGCGAAGAGGGTGTTGCGCTACTTGTGCAGTACGTCGGGCATGGGGCTAGTGCTTGGAGGGCGACGTCGAGTGGTCCTCACAGGTCACGCAAACGCTTCTTGGGCTGACGACCAGGCTACGCAGCGGTCGTCACAGGGTTACACCTTCAGCCTTGGCTCCGGCTCTGTTTCGTGGCGGTCTACCCGCTCGTCTTCTGTTCTCGGCTCCAGCTGTGAGGCTGAGATCTACGCGGGGGCCATGGCTGCACAGGAACTACGCTGGCTCACCTACCTGCTGACTGACCTAGGAGAGCCGCCTCGTTCTCCTCCAGTTCTGTACGTAGACAACAAGGCCATGCTGGCCTTGTGTCGGGAGCACAGACTGGAGCACAGAACGAAGCACATTGCTCTTCGCTACTTCCTTGCTCGTGAGCTGCAGCAGCGTGGTCAGCTGCGCCTTGCTTACGTGGCCTCTGAGGCCAACACTGCTGATATCTCTACCAAGGCACTTCCGCCTGGTGATCATCAGCGCTTCTGTACGATGCTAGGTCTTGTGCCTACTTGGCCTCACTTGCTCACTTCTTGACCTTGCTTGTACTGTGATCTTTCTATACTTGCACTTGCCTGTTTACCTTTATATATGATCTTGCATGTGAACTGGCCTTTTGGCCTTGCTCTTGTGCTCGGATTGTGTGGTGACGTTGTGATCCACCCTGAGCTTGCTTTGATTTGCTTGACTGGTCTTGTGACCTCTTGTTCTCCCCCACTTTGCCTATGGGGGTGTGTCGAACTTATCTGCTATAGTCTTTGTAAGCTGTAGTGGGGTAGACTATATGGGGTACAACACTTTTAGGTTTTCCTACTTGTACCCACCTGCTTTCTAGTTCATTCATTCCTCATTTCTTCACATTTACTCCATCTTATTCTCCTTATTTTCCTCTTTCATTTGCACTTTATTTCACCTCATTCGGACTACTATTCTATTTTCTAGAGCTTTCCGATTATTTCACTTATTTGGTATTTTCGGCACCGACATTTACATTATGCGGCACCGACAGCACCGACAGTGGTGTACAAGGCGTAATCTCACCATAATCCAAAGTGCCAATGGGCTTGCGTGCTTATGCGCACTTGTGATATCTATTCTAGAAGAGCGTGTTCCCGAAGGTTCGGATTATCTGATGTTTCTATGTATTTCTGAGTATAAATACGCCTTGTACTCACCTTTAGTGCAACATTCTCGAGTGGAAATTCGATCCTGTGACACTTGGTAATCAGAGCCGTTTTCACTCGCGGAGTTTCAGCTATGCAGTGCGCTCAAGAAATTCCTGCTTCGAAAAACCGCCAGGGGCTACGAATCCGGCGCTGACGCTGGTAAGCACCAGATTCCGCGTTATTTTAATAACCCCCCTCGCGCGTTTTTTGAACAGGATCGTGAGTTCGATTGTTGGCGAAAACGTTTGCGATACAGGGACAACAATTGCGAATTGTCGGGACCTATATTGAGCAGTGCAGAAGTAGAGAGACCGACGCGCGACAGATCGAACGACTTCGGGTGAAAGCGCGCGTCATGGCGAAAATTGCGACAGAAGCAGAATCGATCGTGACTTTGCAGCAGTCGCGAAATTTTCCCAAGGCCCAAGAAATTCGAGCCCCTAACACCTTTGATGGGGAAATCGACGCTAGGCGCTGGCTTTTGGCGATCAAAATTTATTTCGCCGCCATTGGATGGACAGCACCAGCACTCGACAGAAACAGAATTAATTTTGCAGCAACACTACTGCGCGGACCAGCAATTGAATGGATAAGCGGAAGCGGTTTATTAAACCAAGGTGAAGCGACATGGCAGCAGTTCCGAGAACGATTACTACAACGTTTTGAGCCGATTAATGCAGCATTAATCGCCCGCGACAAAATGCATCGTCATCGACAAATCGGGAGCGTCGCGAATTACACGCAACAAATGGAGGAGTTGTTCAACCGCATCTCCGACGTCACAGAAGGCGAAAAAATTAGAGCATTCATCGCGGGGCTGAAGAAAGAAACACGACAACATGTTGCGGCCGCAAATTGGAGCAGCTACAACGACGTCGTTTCGGCAGCGGAACGTTTCGACGTAACCACGATCGGAACACGACAACTTCATGGACGAGCTAGACGACATGGAGGACGCTTGGCTAACCCCACGTACGCCGACCCGATGGAACTCGATCGAATCGACGCAAAGGCAAGACCAAAGAAGAACAAATCCAAGTGTTCTTTCTGCGGCAAGCCCGGACATCGACTCATCGATTGTGACGAAATGAAAACTGCACGTTCAGCGCTTAGGGACCGCAGTAGTGGAGCAGATTTAATGCGAATATTGGAGGATCGTGGAGTGAATTTTTCAAACCACGAACGGACTCTACCAGGGAAAACCGCCGAGGGAAATAAAATCTCCGCGACACAAGACCCTGCTGGACCCGGACAACTCCAAAAAGGCCCTGTAAAAAGTAAGCACCCCTTCAAAATATCATACAAGGATGCTTTACTTGGAAAAAAATTCCTTGGGTCTACGGCCTTTGTGAAATCACGAGAGAGGCTCCAGAAGAAAAAGAATGTACCGGTACGACAACTACAGCAGCTGCGCATGGGGAACCAACAACGGAGCATGGAAGATCGACCTTCCAACGACGACATCGTCCTCTCTCTGAAAAACCAGCCCATGTCGACCAACCACTCCCCACGGAAGAAGTCGGTGGCGCTGAAGCAGCTCAAGAGGGCTCACGGCGACGGAAATCCTCTTGAAGGATCGCTCGCTTCACGTCTTCGAGCGAGAGGTGGGGCAAGTCACGATTGAGGTTGATGATGAGAGAGGACCATGACTCTGGGAGTAAGGCCAGCAACTTGGTCTTCTTTTGGAGCTTATTGTAGTTCAAATCAGCTCCCTCAAGCCGCGTCAACAAGTCGAAGAATTTCTGCACCCCTTCTTCAACCGCTTCGTCTTCTTCAATTCGTAGTGCCGCCATTTGCCGTTCCAACACCACCGCTACCGCCGCTGTTGCAGGAGCATGTACACCCTTGAGAGCAGCCCATGCCTTTGGTCCCTTCTCTGGTTCACGCTGGAATGGTTTGATGTGACGGATCTGGCTGCTCCCCAACGCTTGCCCAAGTAGGAGATAGCCTTGTGCGCTCTTCCGCACCCACGGGCTCTTCTCCGGGTCGTTCTCGGGGCGCTTCTCCGTTCCTTCCATCACCTCCAGCAGGTCATAGTGGTCAAAGATGTTCTCCATCTTGAAGGACCATTCAGCAAAGTTGTCACCGTTGAACTTGTCAAGCCCAAACACCCTAGGCTCATCCCTAGGTGGGCCAAGACTTGGTTGCATGGGCGCCATGGCTGAATCACGGGGTTGGCCTTGAGCTTGGGCTTCTCCACTGCCACCAGCAACTCTGCCACCCCTTTCCTCAGGTCCATCCATTGTCGAAACCGCTCCAAGGGGCTCTGATACCACTTGTTATAGTCACAATAGCCTTGAATGTGCCTAAAACGAAAGATAGAGTGCACAGACGGATTTCTGCACAGCGGCTTCAAACGTTGATAGCGTTCTGCTCACAGCTGCAAATGACTTGATTCAAATTGGATCTGGAGCGTCTTCACGTCGTCTACAATTAGCAATTTAGATTGCACTATTTGATCAAGAATTGACGACACAGCGTCGGTTTGAACGAACGGTACTATGGCAGCCACTATAGTCTTAGAACACAAGATAGGAAGAGTTACGAGTTGGGAATGACTCCCAGCTCCTACAAACCCCAAGAGCCGAGGTACAGTGATGTGGAACAGTGCCACACTGTCCCCAACCACGAAGGGTCTCGAAACTACCCTTCACTAGGGCCTACACCAAGTGAAATGTTACACTACACAAAGTAATGTAACTATCTTCAATATCTTGAGGTGTACCCTTTTTGGCGAGCTTCGAAATCACTTGAGGCTTGACACCAAGGCTCGGGCTCTTCATCACAAACTCATCCTTGAGTTCTTGATGGGTCTGCTGCACACACCTGCGACACGCCGAACGTTCGACACAGGACAAAATAGAAACCGCGCACGACAAAATAGAAACCGCGCGCGAGACACAAACGACCGCGTAACACGCGTCTAGCGATAACTCGCTATTGACTCGACACACACACTCGACATCATGACTCAACATTCACACACAATTATAAGCATGAAATATATATTATCCCATGCCCTCATACCATTCCATACACACACACATTCACGCACACGGACAACAAGCCGAGTGCAAACCGTAGGGTTGCACCAACAAACTCCCCCTCGGATTGTTGGCCTTAGGATATGTTGCTCTCTCAGTTCAGAGCCATCCCAGCCAGCTTGCAACACTTCCAATGCTGCTGCTCCACCAGCCTCTTGGTCATCATGTCAGCCGGCTGCCCCGTGGTCTTCACGTAGCGCAACTCAACTTCACCCGCGGTTACCATGCTCCTCGTCCAATGCCACTTCACCCTCATGTGCTTCGTGAGTCCATGCAACACAGGGTTCTTAGCAAGAGCAATGGCAACCTGGCTGTCACAGTACAGTGGGGTAGGTCCTTGCTGCTCCTCCCCCAATTCAGCCAACAAACGCCGCTGCCACACAATCTCCCGTACGGCACGGAAGAGTGCCATGTACTCGGACTCCACCGAGCTCAAAGCTTGGTCAACCTGCTTCTTGCTCTCCCAAGCAGTTGGGCCTCCACCAACACAGCATATGAAGCCTCCCACACTTGTCATGTCCTCTGGTTCTGATGCATATGAAGCATCCGAGTAGGCGGTGAGGAACAAACGCCCGGGTTCAACACCATCCGCGCCCTTTTGGCGCCTTTGTGCCGCCGCCGAGTATTGCAGCCCAACGGTCGGTGTTTGGCCAAGATACTTGGCCACCCTCATTCCAGCTGCTACCTGCTCCTCATTAGGGCATTGCACAACCCTAGCCAGCTGCCCGGTAGCAAACGCGACGTCCGGTCGGGTGTTTACCGCCGCATACATGAGGCTGCCCACCAACGAGTGAAATCGGCGCCTCTCCTCTTCACCAACGCTCTCCTCCTCTGGTCCCTTCACACACTTGAACCCAGAGGGAAAGGGTGTAGCCACATGGCCTTCACTCTGCCCAAATTTGGCAGCCAATGCCTCCAGGTACTTTCGTTGATGCACCCGCATGCACCGCTTCTCCACATGTCGTTCGATGTGGAGCCCAAGGTAGAAGCTCACGTCACCAAGGGCCTTGCACTTGAACTTGTCTTGAAGCTTCAGCATCACCTCCTTCACAAGGTCAGAAGAGGGTGAGAAAATGAGGATGTCATCCACATAAACCACCATGAAACTCCTCTGCTCCCCCTCGCCAAGCATGAACAAGGAGTGATCGGCCGTTGAGGGAGTGAAGCCGATCCCCTCCAACACTTCGCGCAGCTTCATGTACCATTGCCTAGGGGCCTGCTTCAGCCCATAGAGGGCCTTCTTCAGCTTCCACACTCTGCCACTACCATCATCAAACCCCTCTGGCTGCGCCATAAAAATCTCCTCCTCAAGGATGCCGTTAAGGAATGCCGTTACGATGTCCATTTGCTTTACTACCCATCCTTTGATGGCGGCTCCCGCGAATAGGGTTCGCAGCGTCGTCGGCTTCACCACAGGGGCAAACAGCTCCTTGAAGTCCACCTTCTCCTTCTGCTGGTACCCCTTGGCTACAAGCCTAGACTTGTAGCGCTCGATCTTGCCGTCGGCATCCGACTTGATTTTGAAGAGCCACTTGGACGTTATCGCCGTACGCCCCTCCGGTAGCTCCACCAATTCAAACGTGTCATTCTCCTCGATGCTCTTCAGCTCACTCTCCATGGCCTTCTTCCACTCCTCAGCATCACTACTCTCCAAAGCCTCCTTGAGAGTTGCTGGTTCTCCCGGCATCTCCACCGGAGAGAAGAACGCGAAGGCACACTCCTCGTAGTCACTCTCCTCGTCGTCTCCGACCATCATTGCCGCTCCGGCCAGGGCTGTCTTGCCCTGCTTTCCCGGTGCATCATAGGTCAGCCTATTAGGGGGTTGAACTCTCCTCTTCCCCCTTCCTTCCTCCTCAGCTGCAGGGACTTGAAGGCCTTGGCGTTGCTGCGGTGTGGCTCGAATCCGTGGAGCACTCGTAGTACGGGAAGGGAGTGACGGTGCACGCTCGCTCACTTGCTGCACCTCCTCCTCTTCTTCCTCTGCATCATTGGCCTCCTCTCCCCCATTCACAAGGGAGGATTGCCTTGTGGTTGTGCTGCCGCTGCTCAGCTCCAAAGGCAGCTCCACATGCTCCAAACCGGAACTCTTCACCTCCCCAAACCGCACGCCTATCTTCGCCTCATTCTCCGCCTTCCAATCCTTGTACATGAAGTTCTCCATGAACTTGCAGTCCCTGCTCACCAAGAACTTCTTGGTGAATGGGTCCCAAAGAAGCCATCCCTTGCTGTTTTGAGCCATGCCCAAGTGCACGGCCCACACCGCCTTGGCACCAAGCTTGTTGTGCCGAAGATGCTTAGGCACGATCGCCATGCACATGCACCCGAACACCCGAAGCATATCCACCTTTGGCTTCCTTCCTAGCCACTCCACATAGGGCACCCATTTGTCTGCTCCCACATGAGTCAAGGCTCTGTTCTTGGCCACACACGCGCTCCGCACCGCATCAGGCCAGAAATAGTCGGGTAGCCCGGCTTCAATGAGCAACCCGCGTGCCGCCTCCGTGATTGTGCGGTTCGCTCGCTCGGCGATGCCGTTCATTGCAGGGGAGTATGGCATGGTGAGGGAGTGCCGAATACCATTCTTCTTCAGCCACAACCCAAACTCCTTGCTCAGGAACTCTCCCCCTCGATCGGTGCGGATTGACTTGACTAGACGGTCTTGTTGCCGCTCCACCATCGGGAACCAATCCGTCTTCAACGTTTCAGCCACGTCGCTCTTCTTGGTCAGCACGTACACCCAAGTCATGCGGGTGTAGACGTCGACAATGGTGAGAAAATACTCAGCTCCAGCAGCTCCAAGCTTCAGGGGGCCCACCACGTCCATCACCACCTCATCAAGCGGTGCCTTAGCCGTTGCCTCCGAACTAGAGAATGGGAAACGGGTGAACTTGGCTTGCATGCACGTCGGGCAGCCAAGTACCTCATCGGGCTCCCCCTTCACACGTATGCCAGCAACCATCTCATTCTTTACTAGCTGCTGCAAGATGGGCAGGGCCACATGCCCCATGCGCCGATGCAAGGTGAGCCAATCACACTCCCCCGTAGCCGAAGTTGGATTGGAGAATGCCGCGCTCGCAATAGCGCCCCACATACTCTCTCCGTAGTCCTCCTCCGCTGCTGCCTCGGGGTTCTTCTCACCCTTTTGCTGCTCCTTGGCTGCTGCACCTCTCTCCATAGGTTCACCAAGCTTGCTGGTCCCTCCAAGATTGCACTTCTTGGACTCCTTCTCCTTAGCGCGACCGTCCGCACAATCGCCGCTACCAACCGCTCCACCTTTGGTGCTGATGCTTGCTGCCACTTGCCTCTCCTTAGGCATAGGGACCACTGGGATCTGCCACATCTCGTTGTAGACATCCCTGTCCTCATGAAGGTCCCAAAGAATTCGATCGCCAAGCCTTGCGGTGTAGGTCTTGGCTCCCTTCGAGTTCGTGTCCATGCCGGCCTTTGCCAACCGCCGCACGGAAATCAGGTTTGCAGCAAGGCTGGGCACCCAAAGCACGTTCTTGAGGCCCACCATCTTCCCATCAGCACCCTTGAACATGGCCTTGCCCATGCCTTTCACCTCTGCTCGCTGCCCCAAAGCCGATGTGACATGCTTCACCGGTGACGGCTCGAGTTCGGTGAGCAAGTCCGGGCGAGGTGTCATGCTATAGGTAGCGCCACTATCAATCACCCAATAGTCCAGGGGGTGTAGGGTCACCTTCCCCACAGCTGCTGGCTCCTCAAAGCCTTCATCCTTCTCTGGACCAGCCGGTACTTGCGTCGACACGAAGTAGAATAGACCCGGGTATCGATCGTCGCTCGGGTCCTTGTCGTTGTCTCCGCTCTTCATGTTTGCAGCTCCGCCACCGCGACCGCCACGGCCTCCACGGCCTCGTCCTCTCCCTCCTCCTGCTCCTCTACCCTCTTGGCCTTGAGCAGGGGTCCAACCATCAGGGAGTTTGTAGCAGTCGCGCCACATGTGTCCGCTCTTGTGGCAATAGTGACACTCGCCGTCGAATCGGCCGCGACCGCGTCCGTAGCTCTTGTCGTCGCTGCCGTAACCGCCACTCCTGCGGCCTCCGCCGAAGTTGCTGCCACCAAACCTTCCTCCCCCTCGTCCTCTGCCTCTTCCTCGACCATATCCACGGCCGATGCTCGCTGCCCCAGCGCCATCCGCACTCGCCAACTCACGGCGGTGGAAATCCTCTTGAAGGATAGCTCGCTTCACGTCTTCAAGCGAGAGGCGGGGCAAGTCGCGATTAAGGTTGATGATGAGCGAGGACCATGACTCTGGGAGTAAGGCCAGCAACTTGGTCTTCTTTTGGAGCTCACTGTAGTTCAAATCAGCTCCCTCAAGCCGCGTCAACAAGTTGAAGAATTTCTGCACCCCTTCTTCAACCGCTTCGTCTTCTTCAATTCGTAGTGCCGCCATTTGCCGTTCCAACACCACCGCTACCGCCGCTGTTGCAGGAGCATGTACACCCTTGAGAGCAGCCCATGCCTTTGGTCCTTTCTCTGGTTCACGCTGGAATGGCTTGATGTGACGGATCTGACTGCTCCCCAACGCTTGCCCAAGTAAGAGATAGCCTTGTGCGCTCTTCCGCACCCACGGGCTCTTCTCCGGGTCGTTCTCGGGGCGCTTCTCCGTTCCTTCCATCACCTCCAGCAGGTCATAGTGGTCAAAGATGTTCTCCAACTTGAAGGACCATTCAGCAAAGTTGTCACCGTTGAACTTGTCAAGCCCAAACACCCTAGGCTCATCCCTAGGTGGGCCAAGACTTGGTTGCATGGGCGCCATGGCTGAATCACGGGGTTGGCCTTGAGCTTGAGCTTCTCCACTGCCACCAGCACCTCTGCCACCCCTTTCCTCAGGTCCAGACATTGTCGAAACTGCTCCAAGGGGCTCTGATACCACTTGTTATAGTCACAATAGGCTTGAATGTGCCTAAAACGAAAGATAGAGAGCACAGACGGATTTCTGCACAGCGGATTCAAACGTTGATAGCGTTCTGCCCACAGCTGCAAATGACTTGATTCAAATTGGATCTGGAGCGTCTTCACGTCGTCTACAATTAGAACTTTAGATTGCACGATTTGATCAAGAATTGACGACACAGCGTCGGTTTGAACGAACGGTACTATGGCAGCCACTATAGTCTTAGAACACAAGATAGGAAGAGTTACGAGTTGGGAATGACTCCCAGCTCCTACAAACCCCAAGAGCCGAGGTACAGTGATATGGAACAGTGCCACACTGTCCTCAACCACGAAGGGTCTCGAAACTACCCTTCACTAGGGCCTACACCAAGTGAAATGTTACACTACACAAAGTAATGTAACTATCTTCAATATCTTGAGGTGTACCCTTTTTGGCGAGCTTCGAAATCACTTGAGGCTTGACACCAAGGCTCGGGCTCTTCATCACAAACTCATCCTTGAGTTCTTGATGGGTCTGCTGCACACACCTGCGACACGCCGAACGTTCGACACAGGACAAAATAGAAACCGCGCACGACAAAATAGACACCGCGCGCGAGACACAAACGACCGCGTAACACGCGTCTAGCGATAACTCGCTATTGACTCGACACACACACTCGACATCATGACTCAACATTCACACACAATTATAAGCATGAAATATATATTATCCCATGCCCTCATACCATTCCATACACACACACATTCACGCACACGGACAACAAGCTGAGTGCAAACCGTAGGGTTGCACCAACAGCACCAACAGGAACGTTTTTTTTTTAGAGCCCACCACGATCACTTTTTTTTTCCTGCCCTGCCCGAAGCGCGCTTTGCGCCTGCCTCACCTGCGTCATCGCGCGCCCTGCCCTAGAGCCGCCCATCGCGGCCCTGCCTTCTCCGCCAGTCGCGGCCCTGCCCTAACGGCCCGTCGCGGCCCCTACCGTCGCGGCCCCTGCCGCCGCGGCCCCTGCCGTCGCAGCCCCTGCTGTCGCGGCCCCTGCAGTCACGGCCCCTGCCGTCGCGGCCCCTGCCGTCGCGGCCCCTGCTGTCGCGGCCCCTGCAGGCGCGGCCCCTGTCGTCGCGGCACCTGCCGTCGCGGCCCCTGCCGTCGCGGCCCCTGCAGGCGCGGCCCCTGTCGTCGCGGCACCTGCTGTCGCGGCCCCTGCTGTCGCGGCCCCTGCAGTCGCGGCCCCTGCCGTCGCGGCCCCTGCCGTCGCGGCCCCTGCCGTCGGGGCCCCCGCAGTCGCGGCCCTTGCCGTCGCGGCCCCTTCCGTCGCGGCACCTGCCGTCGCGGCACCTGCCATCGCGGCCCCTGCCGTCGAGGCCCCTGCAGCCGCGGCCCTGCCCTGCTGCCGCCCAGACGCGGCCCTGACCTAACCGCCAACTGCGGCCCTGCCCTGCACCCGCCCCTGGTAAGCACCCGCGCCGCCCAGCCAAGCCGCGCCGCCTAGCCGAGCCGCGCCTCCCTGCCGCGCCGCGCCGCCCTACCGAGCCGCGCCGCCCTGCCGAGCCGCGCCGCCCTACTGAGCCGCACTGCCCTTCCCGCGCTGCCCCTGCTGCTACTTCTGTTTCTGCTGCCACTGCTGCTAGTGCTGCTACTGTTGCTACTGTTAGAGACTAAGGACGGAGTCTATGAAGATTAGGGGCTGAAATATATCAAAATCGTCAACTACAATTCTGGACAGAAACGTCGTCGTCACAAGAAACGTCGTCAACAATTAACGCACAGTTAGAATTCTTTCAAACTCGAGTATGTTGTAGCCCTTGACTGTGGCTATCGTTCCCAATTTGAATAGTATCAAAATATGGATTATAACTCGAGTTATGAACTTCGGCGCACTAGGGGGTATGCTGCCATAGAAAACGTAACTCAATCACAATTATCTCACAAGTTCACACAAGAAAGTTAGAGTAGCAATTGAACCAGGTAGGAGGGGATGAGGAGGTCGAGAGGGAAGGTCCCAAGGGAGTCCCCAACCAAGGACACCCCATACCACACAATTCCCCTCTATAGGCACCCCAACTTTGACATTTGTCACTTTCCCAACTCATGCCATCCACCTCACCCAACTTGGCCACACTTGCCAACCTGGTTTGGCACCTCCCAACCACTTGGCAGCATCTACAGTGATGTTGACGAATTTCCCAACCCCCAAGAGTTTGTACTCCTTATGGAGTCAACACCACAACTTCCCATAGTCACCACAACCAAATATCAAAAGCATACGAACTTCCAACGTTCGTAACTTTCTTGTTCGTGCTCCGATTGAAGCGATACTTGGTTCGTCGGAAAGCTCTTGAGCAGAGGAGTCACTTCAGATATCTGCCCAAGCCAAATAACATTCACACACACTCAGAAAAACCAAACCGCACAAAACACAAATTCTTGCATACGCTCACACCACGCATGCAACGCACGAACACATGATGGGAGGCAGACAGATGTGAATGCATATGATTGCATCACACAACAGCTACTGCCGCTATGGCTAGCCCTACTGTTCTTACCTTTGATGCTGAGGGGCGTGCGGTTGACTTTGACGTGTGGGTTGACGACCTGCACCTCTTTCTTCATTATGACTCTAAGGACGGAGTGTCCCTTTTAAATCACACGTCCGGTGTCTCTCCTGCACCTGCTGCCACTGCTGACAGTATGGTTCGCTCGCAGTGGACCACTCGTGACAATGTTGCTCGCCTTGCTGTTCGTAGTCACCTGCCGTCTTCTGAGCGCGCGCACTTTGGCCAGTACAAGACTGCTAAGTCTTTGTGTGACGCTGTAGTAGCACGCTACTCCTCCCCTGCCACTGCTGCCCTCAGCCGCCTCATGCTGCCGTACCTGTTCCCTGACCTTGCCGCCTTTGCCACAGTTGCTGACCTCATTACTCACCTCCGCACTAGTGATGCCCGCTACCGCTCTGCGCTTCCCACTGAAATCTGTGCCAAGAACCCTCCCCCCATGTACATCACCCTTTACTACCTAGTCACCCGCCTTCCTGACTCTCTTCCTTCAGTCAGGGACCACTTTCTCTCCCTTTTCCCCACCGAGCTCACCGTCGACCTGCTAGAGGAGCACCTCACTGCAGCTGAGAAGAGTATCGTTGCTGTAGGTGCTTCTTGCGGCGACCCTCGCGCCCCTTTCTTTGAGGGGTGTTCCCCTGTCCCCCTACTCCCCTCTGTTGCTTCTACTGCTGCTGTCAACCTCGTTGGCGCGGAGGTCGGGGCTGCGTCTGCTCCTAGTGGGAGGCGCCGCAATAGCAAGGGCAAGGGGGGCAAGGGTGGTGGAGGGGACGGTGGGGGCGGCGGTGGAGGCGGTGGAGGAGGCGGAGGGGGTGGCGGTGGAGGTGGGGGTGGTGGCGGGAGTGGGGGCTTCGGTGGCGGCGGTGGGGGTGGTGGAGGCAGCGGCAGCGGCGGTGGAGGCAGCGGCAGCGGTGGTGGAGGTGGCGGCGGCAGTGGTGCTGGTCGAGGTGGAGCCTCGCAGCGTGGAGGCTTTGGTGGTAGCCAGCGCCAGCAGCAGCCACGTTCCCGTGAGACCCCGTCAGCCCAGCAGCTTCGTGAGTGGTACGCTGGGCGTGGGAGGTCTGGGGGTGTTGGTCCCTGCACTTACGTTCTTCGCACCGGTGGGCGCTGTGGGGAGACGTGCGAGCTGCCACACACTGCCCAGCGCTGCTTCGGTCGCCTGACTGACGCCTGGCGCGCCCAGTTTCCTGACGCTGTTGAGCTCCCTCGCTGGGGTGATCTGCTTAGGCAGAATGTTGCTATCTTTGATCTTGATTTCGATGCTATCCTTGCTGCCATGTATGCTGTGACTGATAGCGCTGAGGGTGACTGTTACCTGTGTGTTCCGCCCGACCCGGGCATTTAGGCTGCTGCTCTAGGTGCTAGTGCATCTGCTGTTCCAGGTACTGGTGAGTCTGCTGTATTAGAGACTAAGGACGGAGTCTAAGATTAGGGGCTGAGATATCTCAAAATCGTCAACTACAATTCTGGACAGAAACGTTGTCGTCACAAGAAACGTCGTCGACGATTGACGCACTGTTATAATTCGCTCAAACTCGAATATATTGTAGCCCTTGACCGTGGCTATCTTTCCCAATTTGAATAGTATCAAAATATGGAGTATAACTCGAGTTATGAACTTCGGCGCACTAGGGGGTATGCTGCCATAGAAAACGTGACTGAATCACAATTTTCTCACAAGTTCACACAAGAAAGTTGGAGTAGCAATGGAACCAGGTAGGAGGGGATGAGGAGGACGAGAGGGAAGGTCCCAAGGGATTCCCCAACTAAGGAAACCCCATACCACACAATTCCCCTCTCTATAGACACCCCAACTTTGACATTTGTCACTTTCCCAACTCATGCCATCCACCTCACCCAACTTGGCCACACTTGCCAACCTGGTTTGGCTTCTCCCAACCACTTGGCATCATCTACAGTGATGGTGACGAATTTCCCAACCCCCAAAAGTCTGTACCCCATATTGAGTCAACCTGCAAATTCCCATAGTCGCCGCATCTCAATCAAAACTTCGAACGATCATATCTTTCTCGTTCTTGCTCCGATCGCAGCGATTCTCGGTTCGTCGTGAAGCTCTTGAGCAGAGGAGTCACTTCAGATATCTGCTCAAGCCAAATAACATTCACACACACTCAGATAATCCAAACAACACCACACACAAATTCTTACACACGCTCACACCACGCATGCAACACACGAACATATGATGGGAGGCAGACAGACGTGAATGCAAATGATAGCATCACATAACAAACTCCCCCTCTGGCTGCCTACCATCATCCCACATGCCAAAGCTCAAGCATGCACCCTCAATGCACACTCATCCCAGCAAGTTTCATGCCCTTCCAGTGCTTAGGTTCAGCCAGGCGCTTGGTGAGAATGTCAGCCGCCTGCTGATAGGTCTTCACAATCTCCAGCCGCACTTCCTTGTCTAGGAGCCTCCTCACCCAGTGCCACTTTGGCCTGATGTGCTTTGTCAGGCCATGAAGACATGCATTCTTTGCAAGCTTCACAGCCGACTCATTGTCACAAAACATTACTTTCGGCTCCCTCTGGCACACTCCGATCTCCTCCAACAAACGCCTCAGCCACACCACCTCCTTCACCCCATGATGAAGGGCCATGTACTCAGTCTCATACGAGGACAGCCCCACCTCGTTCTGCTTCTTGCTGCGCCCGCTCACTGCACCACCTCCAAACAGGCACACATAGCCTCCAATGCTGGTGCCATCCGCCTTTACAGAGTTGAAGCTAGCGTCGGTGTAGCAAGTCAAGAGCATCTCCCCCTGGCTCAAATCAGCTGCACCCCTCTGCAGCCTCTGTCGCACAGCACTGTACTCCAAACCCACAGATGCTGTAGCACTCACATAGCGGACCAACCTCTTGGCCGCTTCTAGCTGCTCATGACTGGGGCGTGAGACCACACTTGCAAGCCTGGATGTAGCAAAGGCAATGTCAGGCCGCGTGTGGTTTGCCGCATAGTTGAGTGCCCCCACCATGGAATGAAACAGCTTCCTGTCACTCTCACCCACCACCTCCTCATCAGCACAGGGCTCCACAGTGAAACCCGAAGGTAGTGGGGTGGCTGGCTTTCCTCCATCTTGCAGCCCATACTTCTCAGCCAGCCCCTCACAGTACTTCCTCTGGTGCAACCTCAACACTCCCTTGTCAAGGTCTCTCTCCACATGTGTTCTAAGGTAATACTTGACATCTCCCATTTTTTAGCACTTCAACTGCATCTCCAGCATCTCCTCCACATGCTCAATCATTGCAGACGACTCAGAGAAGAGAAAGATGTCATCCACATACACCAAGACCATGAGGAACTGCTCCTTCTCTTGCAGCAGGAACAAGCTGTGATCACACTCGCTCTTCATGAAATCCCCAGCCAGCAGTGTCTCCTCCAGCTTGTGGTTCCATGCGTGAGGAGCCTGCTTCAGGCCATAGATGGCCTTCTTGAGCCTGCATACCCTGCCGCTCCCATCATCCAACCCCTCAGGCTGCAGCATGTACAGCTCCTCTAGGATGATCCCATTGAGGAAAGCAGTTGTGATGTCCATCTGCTTGATCCTCCATCCACGGTTTGCAGCCGTTCCCAACATCACCTTTAGTGTAGTCCCTTTCCCCACAGGAGCAAAGATCTCGTCAAAGTCCTTCCCCTTTGTCTGCTGGAACCCCTTAGCCAAAAGCCTTGACTTGTAGCGGGTCAGCTCCCCATCAGGTCCATTCTTGTGCCTGAAGATCAGCTTCGAAGAGATTGCCTTCTTCCTAGGAGGCAGCTCACACAACTCCCACGTTTCATTCTCCAGCAGAGAGTCATACTCCTCCTTCACACTCTGCTTCCACTTCTCAGCATCGGGCCCACTCAAGGCCTCAGCTAGCGTCTTGGGCTCAGGGACGGCTGCTCAGTAGCAGTGTGCTATCTCATCCTCATCACACTGCTCAGCCACACTCCCAGCCTATACCACCTTTGGCTTTCCAAAACTAGGATAGGTCAGCCTATTAGGAGGGCGCACATCCCTCCTAGGACGGTCTGGCGGACTTTGGGTACGTGGTGGAGCATCTTGCTGCTGCTGCTGCTGCTGCTCCTGCTGCTCCTGCTGCTGCTGCTGCTGCTGCTCCTCCACCTCAGGTTCTCTCCCATCCTCAGTCACCCCAGAGATCTCCTCATCTGAGACAGTGACCTGCACTTGCCTCGAAGGCCGCTGCACCTCATCGGCCTCAATAATCAGCGGTGTAGTAGGAAGCTTCTGCTGCTGCTGCTGCTTCCACTCCTTGTAGTACACGGACTCAAGGAACTTCACATCCCTCGAAACAGTCAGCTTCAGGCTGGTCAAGTCCCACACCAACCAGCCCTTGTGATCCTTGGCAATCCCCAAGTGCACACCCCATCTCCCAGAAGCCTCCAACTTTCCCCTCTTCTCCTTAGGCCCATGAAACACCACCATGCAGCCGTAGGCTCTCAGCATGTTGACTGCTGGTGCACTACCATACCACTTGGTGTAGGGGACCCACTGCTTGTCCCCCATAGTCGCCAACACCCTGTTCTTCACAAGGGCAACCTGTCGCAGTGCAGTCACCCAAAACGGATCCAGCAGCCCTGCACGCCCAAGGAGAGTGCGAGCACCTTCCTGCAGGGTCCGGTTGAAGCGCTCAGCCACGCCGTTCTGCTGAGGGTTATAGGGCACCGTGAGCTGATGGTGGATCCCCTTCTTCTTCAGCACCGCCTCAAAATCAGCGCCAATGAGTTCTCCCCCATTGTCAGTGCGGATCACCTTCACCTTGTGTCCGCTCTCCCTTTGAGCTCTCGGCATCCACTCCTTAAGAACAGCCGCTGCCACTTCCCCCTTAGTCTTGAGAGGGTACACCCACACGGCACGCGTGTGGTCGTCCACAATGGTTAAAAAGTAGCGGCTGCCCGAGAGAGAAGGGGCCCTCGTAGGGCCCACCACATCCATGTGCACAAGTGCGAGCGGGGCCTTAGCTGGTCCCGTGCCGCTGCTGAAGGGAAACTTTGTGAACTTGGTCTCAAGGCATGTAGGGCAGCTCCCAATCTCCTTCACTGCCCCTTTCACCTCCAACCCCTTCAAGCTCCCATCCTTCACCAACTTCTGCAGCATAGGAAAATTCACATGACACAGCCTCTCATGCCACGTCTCCCAGTCAGCCTCACCACTCCTAGATGAAGCCTTTGCCCATGCAGCTGTCACATCCACACCAGCAAGCACCTCACCATGTGGCTGCTGTGGCTGCTGCACCTTCTTGACTGCATCCAGAGCCCCATCAGATGGTGCAGTCTCCTCTCCTCCTGCAGTTGCCTTTGCCGTTGCTGCTGCCGCTGCCGTTGCTGGTAGTTTCCCGTTCGAAGGGATAATGGGCAGCTGCCATAGGTCCTTGATGCAGCTGCTCTTCTCCTCCAAATCCCACAGCAGCAATTTCCCAAGCTTTGCACGGCAGCTGGTTGGACCGAAGGTAACTTTAGCCTTGCTCTTCTGCAGCCAGCGCACAGAAAGAAGGTTGGCGGACAAGCCTTCAACCAACAGCACATTCCCCAGCCCCACAAGCCCCCCATTGGCTCCCATTACCTTGGCATTCCCAACACCAATCACAGGGAGCAAAGCACCTGAAGCGGCAGCCACAAAATAAATCTTTCCGGGGGGCTTTACCTCGTCAAGCAAATCTGCCCGTGGGGTCATGTGACTTGTGCAACCTGAATCTATCACCCAGTGAGTGAGGGGGTGCATCACAACCTTCCCAACTGAGCCCACATCACCCTCACTCCCTTTCACATCCTCAACCATGAGGAACATCCCAGGATCGGCTTTACCATGTGCACCATCACCTTGTGCACCTGAACCTTGCACAGCGCCACCTCGTGCACGTTCACCATTTGGCGGTTTCATGCCTGGAGGCGCCCATCCCTCAGGCCGGCTGAAACACTTGAACCATGGGTGTCCAGCCTTCTTGCAGTACCAGCAGGCACCTTCCATTCGAGTGCTCTCCCTGCCACCAGAGCTCTCATGCCCCTCGTTATAGTCACCTCGGCCTCTCCCTCTGCCAAAGCCTCTCCCACGGTCTTGGCCTCTCCCTCCCCCTCTTCCTCTACTGCCTCCTGCAGCTCCATACCCCTCAGCATTTTTGTTGGCAGCACCACCACCCGTGTGGCGCCTGCGGAAGTCCTCCTGCAAAATCTGCTGCCGTAGCCACTCAGGTGTCCACTGGTCCTGCTGAGTGTTGAGGGTGGGGATGAGGTTGTCCCACGAGTTGTCGAGCACCGAGATGATCTTGGTGCACTGCTGCATCTGCGACACCCGCCGCTGCCATCCTCGCATAGGTGTCCTTGATCTTGTCAAGGACCGGCTTCACATCATCGCCCGGTCGCATGGAGAGGGCAGCCAGCTCCTTCTCCAACACAATCACCATCGGCAGCGTGTTGGGCTGAATCACGTCGCGCAGTAGCTTCCACGCCTTTGGTCCGGAATCATACTCCACCAAATCCTTGATGTGTTGGAACATATCGTTGTTGACTGATTGAAGGATTAGGTCGTAGAGCACCGCACTCTTCTCAATCCACCGATCCCGGGCATCTCCTTCCTCTGGCATCTTCTCTTCACCCATCGCAAGTTTCAGCAGCTTGTAGCGCTTGAATGCACTCCGCATCCGCCCGCTCCATTCCTCATAGTTTGAGCCATCCAATGCCTCGATCTTGGATGGTGGTGGCTCATTTCTCTTCTCAGCTGCATCTCCACTCCCTTGACTCATTTCCTCTGCTCCCAAACACAGGTTCCAGCTCCCCCTTTGCTCTCCACACCGAAGTCCCACTCAATTTCCACAAGTGTCGGCGCCAACGAAATTTCGGCAGAGTTTCCCCTTAGCGGAAGTCACATGCAACCTCCAGAACTCCACTTAGGCACGCCCACAGGTCATGGTGGGTCTAGGAGGGTCTTCACACTTCAGTAGACTCTCCACAAATTCCTTAATCAGCTCTGATACCACTTGTTAGAGACTAAGGACGGAGTCTATGAAGATAAGGGGCTGAGATATCTCAAAATCGTCAACTACAATTCTGGACAGAAACGTCGTCGTCACAAGAAACGTCGTCGACGATTGACGCACTGTTATAATTCTCTCAAACTCGAGTATCCTGTAGCCTTTGACCGTGGCTATCTTTCCCAATTTGAATAGTATAAAAATATGGAGTATAACTCGAGTTATGAACTTCCGCGCACTAGGGGGTATGCTGCCATAGAAAACGTAACTGAATCACAATTTTCCCACAAGTTCACACAAGAAAGTTGGAGTAGCAATGGAACCAGGTAGGAGGGGATGAGGACGACGAGAGGGAAGGTCCCAAGGGAGTCCCCAACTAAGGAAACCCCATACCACACAATTCCCCTCTCTATAGGCACCCCAACTTTGACATTTGTCACTTTCCCAACTCATGCCATCCACCTCACCCAACTTGGCCACACTTGCCAACCTGGTTTGGCTTCTCCCAACCACTTAGCATCATCTACAGTAGTGGTGACGAATTTCCCAACCCCCAAAATTCTGTACCCCATATTGAGTCAACCCGCAAATTCCCATAGTCGCCTCATCTCAATCAAAACTTCGAACGATCATATCTTTCTCGTTCTTGCTCCGATCGCGGCGATTCTCGGTTCGTCGTAAAGAACACCACACACAAATTCTTGCACACGCTCACACCTCGCATGCAACACACGAACATATGATGGGAGGCAGACAGACATGAATGCAAATGATAGCATCACATAACATGCTGCTCCAGGTACTAGTGAGTCTGCTGCTCCAGGTGCTGGTGAGTCTGCTCTCTCTGGTACTGCACCTACTGAGGCCATGCACACCTTCACACTTGACTCTGGTGCTTCACGCTCCTTCTTTCGCGACAGCACCACACTCACGCCGCTCAGTCGGCCTGTCGCAGTCTCCCTGGCTGACCCCTCTGGGGGCCCAGTCCTTGCGCACTCTTCCACGGTTCTACCGTGTCCTGCGGCCCCGTCGGGCTTGCTGTCGGGACTCCACCTCCCCTCGTTCTCTACGAACTTGGTGAGTGGAGCTGACCTTCAGGACTTGTGGGTTGACCAGTTCACCCCTGGAGGTCAGCGTGTGACCCACTGCACTTGCTCTCGGACGGGCCGCCACCTGGCCACGTTCACCCGTCAGCCTGGGTCGAGTCTGTACATACTGACTACTGCGTCTCCTCCGGTTAATTCGTCTGGTCAGGTAGTCGCGTCTGGTCAGGTGTTTGCTGCCGCATCCAGGTCTAGTCCAGTGTCTGCCCCCTGCTCGTGTCGTCCTCTGTCACACGAGACTCTCCTTTGGCACCACCGCCTTGGTCACCCCTCCCTGCCTCGTCTTCGAGTTATGGCCTCCCGTACCCTTGTCTCTGGTCTCCCCCGGTCCCTCTCTCCCCATCCTCCGAGGCCTGCCCCTACCTGTGTTCCTTGTGTCGAGGGTCGGCAGCGCGCCGCTCCTCACTCCTCCGAGTTCCCTCCGACAGAGGCTCCACTGCAGACTCTTCACATGGACGTGTGGGGCCCAGCCCGTGTCAGTGGACAGGGTCATGAGCGTTACTTCCTGCTGGTTGTTGACGCCTACTCGCGTTACACCACAGTCTTCCCCTTGCGCCGCAAGGGTGAGGTCACTGAGGTGTTGATCGACTGGATCCGCGGTGCCCGTCGCCAGCTCAGCGAGAGTTTCGGCTCGGACCTTCCTGTTTTGCGTCTGCACTCGGACAGAGGTGGTGAGTTTTCCTCCGACCTTCTGAGGGCCTTCTGTCGTGCGGAGGGCATCCGCTAGACGTTCACGCTTCCGGCCTCCCCACAGCAAAATGGGATTGCTGAGCGCCGCATTGGCATGGTCATGGACGTCGCTCGTACGTCCATGATCCATGCGGCTGCTCCCCATTTTCTGTGGCCGTTCGCGGTTCAGTACGCTGCGCATCAGATCAACCTTCAGCCTCGTGTCTCCTTGCCGGAGACCACACCTACTCTGCGGTGGACGGGGAAGGTTGGCGATGCGTCTGTGTTCCGTGTCTGGGGATCTCGAGCTTTTTTCCGCGATACTTCTGCGGACAAGCTGTCCTCCCGTGCCGTTCCCTGTGTCTTCCTTGGCTTCCCCCCTGATGCACCTGGGTGGCAGTTTTACCACCCTACCTCGCGTCGTGTTCTGTCCTCTCAGGACGTCACGTTTGACGAGTCGGTATCCTACTACCGTCTCTTTCCCTACCGCACTGCCTCTCTCCCCCCCCCGCCCCTCTTCCTAGCACCAGGTGCTCCTCCGGTAGACCCCCTCCCCCCTCAGGGTCCTGCCCCCTCAGGTGTGTCCCAGGTAGACCCTGTCGAGCTTGTCGAGGTAGCTGTCGACTCTGGTGCTAATAGGGGTGCTGAGCCTGCGGGTGCGGGGCCTGGGGGTGCTGTGCCTGGGGTTGCTGAGTCTGAGGGTGCGGAGCCTGGGGGTGCTGAGCCTGAGCGTGTGGAGCCTGGTAGTGCTGAGCGTGGGGGTGCTGCGTCTGAGGATGCTGAGTTTGGAGGTCCTCCGGGTGTCCCGTCACGGCGGGAGCCACTCTCTCCGCAGCGGCTACGTGAGTGGTACGCTCGGCGCTGTAGCCGTGCTGCTGGAGCTACGGGGCCTGCTGCTGGAGGTGCTTCTAGAGCTGGAGCTGCTGGAGGTGCTGCTGTTGCTGGAGCTGCTAGAGCCGCTGGTCCTGGAGGTGCTGGTGCTAGAGATATTGGCGCTGTTGGAGGTCCTGGTGGTGTTGTAGCTGCTGGAGGTGCTGGAGCAGCTGGTCCCGGAGGTGCTCGTACTGGAGCTACTGGAGCTGCTGGGGCTGGTGGTGCTGCGGGATTTGGAGCTGTAGGTGCTGGAGCTGTTGCTACTGGAGGTGCTGCTGGAGCTGGAGCTGCTGGAGGTACTGGAGCTGGTGGTGCTGCGGGAGTTGTAGCTGGAGACCCTGGAGCTGAGGGTACTGGTGTTGTCTCTGCTGTTTCTGGAGGCGTTGCGCGGCCGCGGCCGTACTACGTTCCGCTCCTTCAGCAGGTTCTTGGTCTCCCGCCTTCTACTGGTCCTACTCCTCCCTTACTGAGTCCACCGCCTGTCCAGTCACAGTCGCAGTTACAGCCAGCCTCTCCACTGCCTGGTCCTTCTCCTTACTCTGGACCGACTAGAGGTCTTACGGAGCGTCGTGAGCCTGCGTCTCGTCCTGCGTCGCCTGAGTCTCGTCCTGCGTCATCTGAGTCTCGTCTTGAGTCGCCTGTTTGCGCTGTTTGCACTGGTAGTCGTGTTCCACGTCAGCGTCCTCCTCCTGTCCCCGGCACTCACTCTATGACTCTGCGCCCTTCCACTGCTCCACAGCGTGTCCCTCTGCCGTCTCCTCCTGCGTCCTCTCTTCTTGACGGTCCGGACCCGGAGTCTGACTCCCTTAGTGCTGCTAGTCCTACTGTCACGCGTTTTCTGGCCACTGCTGTCACTGACCCTTCGTTTGAGTCCACTGTTGCGTCTGCTCCTGAGCTTGTTGACTTTGCTGCCGCCTGTCGTCTAGACTACGCCGCTAGTCTTGTTGCTGAGTCTGAGTCTGCGTCTGTTTGTCCTCCGTCCGTCGGGGGTGAGTGTGCTCTTGACACGGACGTCCTTGAGGTCAGACAGGAGGAGTTTGAGTGCTTTGCCGCTGCTTTACCTCATCTCGTGTCCATGCTGCTTGCCCCTGAGGGAGACCCGGATGCACCACACATCCCGACCCCGGGCTCTTACGCAGAGGCGATAGAGGGTCCCTACTCCTCTCAGTGGCAGACAGCCATGGACACAGAGATGGCTTCCTGGAAGTCCACTGGCACCTACGTCGACGAGGTTCCCCCGCCTGGGGCGAACATCGTCAGTGGCATGTGGATTTTCAGGGTAAAGCGGCCGCCGGGTTCTCCGCCTGTCTTCAAGGCACGTTACGTTGCACGAGGCTTCAGTCAGCGACAGGGAGTTGACTTCTTCCAGACCTTCTCCCCTACCCCGAAGATGACCACTCTTCGGGTGCTGCTGCACGTCGCCGCTCAGCGTGACTACGAGCTACACTCTCATGACTTCAGCACAGCCTTCCTACAGGGCAGCCTGCACGAGGAGATCTGGCTGCGCCGCCCACCTGGCTTCACTGGGTCGTTTCCTGCTGGTACCCAGTGGAGCCTCCGGCAGCCAGTCTACGATCTCCGCCAGGCACCTCGTGAGTGGCACGACACACTCAGGACGACTCTTGATCCTCTTGGGTTTGCTCCTTCCACTGCTGACCCGTCGCTGTTTCTTCGCACTGACACCACTCTGCCGCCGTTCTACGTTCTCGTGTACGTAGAGGACTTAGTCTTTGCTACTACTGACACTGAGGCACTCGCCCACGTGAAGTCGGAGCTGCAGAAGAGACACACGTGCACAGACCTGGGTGAGCTGACAAGCTATCTTGGCTTGCGGATCACCCGGGACACAGCACAGCGCACCATTACCTTGACTCAGTCACACATGGTGCAGCAGGTCCTTCAGCGTTTCGGCTTCACGTACTCCTCGCCACAGTCCACTCCTCTGCCTACCGGTCACTCGCTCTCAGCTCCACCTTCGGACGAGTCCGTAGAGCCGAGTGGCCCGTATCCAGAGCTTGTGGGCTGCCTCATGTACTTGATGACCTACACTCGACCTGACCTTGCCTACCCTCTTAGCATTCTAGCACGCTATGTTGCTCCTGGCAGACACAGGAAGTAGCACATGGATGCAGCTAAGAGGGTGTTGCGCTACTTGTGCAGTACGTCAGGTATGGGGCTTGTGCTTGGAGGACGGGCTCGAGTTGTCCTCACTGGTCACGCAGACGCTTCATGGGTTGACGACTTGGCTACGCAGCGGTCGTCACAGGGTTACACCTTTAGCCTTGGCTCCGGCTCTGTCTCTTGGCGGTCTACCCGCTCGTCTTCTGTTCTCAGCTCCAGTTGTGAGGCTGAGATCTACGCTGGGGCCATGGCTGCACAGGAGTTACGCTTGCTCACCTACCTGCTGACCGACTTGGGAGAGGCGCCTTGTTCTCCTCCAGTTCTGTACGTCGACAACAAGGCCACGCTTGCCTTGTGTCAGGAGCACAGGCTGGAGCACAGAACGAAGCACATTGCTCTACGCTACTTCCTTGCTCGAGAGTTGCAGCAGCGTGGTCAGCTTCGTCTTGCTTACGTGGCCACTCGGGCCAACACTGCTGATATCTTTACCAAGGCACTTCAGCCTTGTGATCATCAGCGCTTTTGTACTATGCTAGGCCTTGTGCCTACTTGGCCTCACTTGCTCACTTCTTGACTCTGCTTGTACTGTGATCTTTATACATATACTTGCATGCTTACACTTGTTAGGTTGTGTTCAATGTATAGCTTGTTCTGCTTTATATAACTCTGCATGTGAACTGGCCTTGTGGCCATTTGCTTGTGCTCAGAATGCGTGGTGACATCGTGATCCACCCTGAGCTTGCTTTACCTTTCTTGACCGGTCTTGTGACCTCTTGTTCTCCCCCACTTTGACTATGGGGGTGTGTCAAACATATATGCTATAGTCTTTCTAGGCTGTAGTGGGGTAGTTCATATAGGGTACAACACTTTTAGGTTTCCTACTTGTACCCACCTGCTTGCTAGTTCAGTCATTCCTTCCTTCACTATTCTGACACTTGACAGCACGGATAGGCTGGGCAGCTCAGCAGGGCGGCTCGGCTGGGCGGCTCATGGGCGTAGCAGCTGGGGGCGGCAGGCGTGGAGCAGCGCATGCAGCACTGCAAAGCAGCGCGGGCGACCAGGCTGCAATGAGGGCGGCAGCACGGGTGGCGGAGCTGCAGCGCGGGCGGCAATAAGGGCAGCGGCGGGTGGGCAGCTCCGGCGCACGGCAGGGCAGCACGCAGACGCGCCACGCATCAGGCAAGGCGTGCGACAGGGCAGCGCGGCAGAGCAGCTCGTGGGCAGCGCGGCAGGACAGTGCGCAGCATCGGCGCGCAGCGGTGGTGTGCGGCGAGCGGCGTAGCGCGCGTCATGCGGGGCAGCAGGGTCGCGCAGCGCGCGGGGCAGAGGTGCGTGCGACACGCAGGGCAGCAGAGGTGCTCGGGGCAGCGCGTATGGCATCGCGCAGGGCAGCGTGCAAGGCAGCGCGCGGGGTAACGGAAGCGCAGGGCAGCAGGGCACGTGCGGGGCAGCGCGATCGTACAGGGCAGGGCAGAATCTAATGGTGGGCCCGAAAAAAATACAGTCATAAACACGGTCCTAGGGACCTACGTGCTCTGAAACCATGTTAGAAACCAAGTAGCAGGAACGGATGAACTAGGAAGAGTTGGGATACAAATATGCAACCCTAGAAATGTATCCCCTCTAAGGCCAGCCCCACCATATCATAATATCACATATAATGTATTGTTTGACACTCGTCGGCGACTTTAGCGTTTTCCACGTTAACCAATGTAAAATACTGCAAATTTTGAATTAGGACAACGCGCGGTTGTGACACAACACAATCTATGCAGTATTTGCGCGACACAATCGAATTGTGACACAAATGTCCCTGCATTAATGTACCTTTATAGTGTGACTTTTAGCATATTTGCAAATGATTGCATTATGTCTAAGACCGTATTCCGCCGCGCTTGATTGCCCTGTGAAAATGTCTCGCAGCTCCGTTGGAGAACTCACTTCGCATAGCTTAAAAAACGCATAGCACCGTAGCAAAATGTGTCTTTAACCACGCCCCGCCATGCTCATTTACGCAGCAGAATGAAACGAAGGCGAACATTTCTAGCCGTTGTGTTTATCCAGCCAACTGCGGCTCCCGTCTGGTCTCATGCTTCCTGTTGCTTCCATGTGGCCCAATGCAGCCGAACGGAACAGCCTTAGACCTTGCATGGTTGATTCAAACTTAGGTCTTGCGAAGGTTAGACTGGGGTTGAACGTTTGTCGAGCTGGAATTATTCTTAGTTTTCTGGATACAGTGTTACGGGATTTCTTTCGAAGTCCTGAAACTCGAGCTGGCTTGATGACTGACGCTTCCAGGTGGCGCTTAGAGTCAGAATGTCAACCGAGCCGCCATTTCTCCCCCCCACCACACGTCTCAGACGAAGTCGCTGCACTCGGCTGTCAGAACATTATAGCTTTTACATTTGTGTAGGCTATAGTGGGGTAGCCCAAAAGGGGTACAACCCAATTAGGGTTAGTACTTGTACCCAACTCTTTCATAGTTCATTCATTCTCGTTCATTCTCTTGACATGGTTTCATAGCAGGTCCTCCGCTAGGACCGGTTTTCCTTGGGCCCACCACTTCGCTGCCCCACTAGCAGCCCCTAACGACCCTCGTGTCGCCCCTCTGCTCATCGCCCCTAGCCTGGCCCATAGGCCCTAGCCAAAGCGCCCCTAGGCTCGTCGCCCCTAGCCCGCGCGCCCTGACCCCGGCGACCCTAGCCCTCGCGCCCGACCCCCGTCGACCCCTAGCCCTCGCGCCCGGCCCCGTCGCCCCTAGCCGTTACGCTCGGCCTCTGTCGACCCCTAGCCCCGCGCCTGGCCCCGTCGACCCCTAGCCCGCGCCACGGACCCGTCGACCCCTAGCCCTGCGCCTGGCCCCCGTCGACCCCTAGCCCCGCGCCCGGCCCCGTCGACCCCTAGCCCGCGCCCGGCTCGTCGACCCCTAGCCCGCGCTCGGCCCCACGTCGACCCCTAGCCCTCGCGCCCGGCCCCGTCGCCCCTAGCCCTCGCGCTCGGCCCCCGTCGACCCCTAGCCCCGCGCCCGGCCCCGTCGACCCCTAGCCCCGCGCCTGGCCCCCAACGACACCTAGCCCCGCGCCCGGCCCCGTCGACCCCTAGCCCGCGCCCGGCCCGTCGACCCCTAGCCCCGCGCCCGGCTCCATCGCCCCTAGCCCCGCGCCCGGCCCCGTCGACCCCTAGCCCGCGCCCGGCCCGTCGACCCCTAGCCCCGCGCCCGGCTCCATCGCCCCTAGCCCGCGCTCGGCCCGTCGACCCCTAGCCCCGCGCGCGGCCCCGTCGCCCCTAGCCCCCGCGCAGGCCCCATCGACCCCTAGCCCGCGCTCGGCCCGCGCAGCTGTACCTCCTGAGCGATATTAAGGACGGTGTATCCCTGTTTGACCACGTGTCCGGTGCCACTGCTGCCCCTCCCACCACCGATGATGGTGCGACTCGCTCACAGTGGCTTTCTCGCGACGCTGCTGCCCGCTTAGCCATTCGCAACCACCTGTCGTTAGCCGAATGCGCTCACTTCGGACAGCACAGGACCGCACAGGCACTGTACGACGCTGTAGTCGCTCGCTACTCCTCCCCTGCCACTGCTGCTCTAGGCCGCCTGCTTCTGCCCTACCTGTTCCCCGACCTGTCCGCCTTAACCATAGTTGAGGACCTAGTTTCCCACCTTCGCGCTAGCGACGCTCGCTACCGTGCCGCCGTCCCTGCTGAGTTCCTTGACAAGAACCAGCCCCCGATGTTCATCACCCTCTACTTCATAGTCACTCGCCTCCCTGACTCTCTTAGCTCTGCCAGGGACCACTTCCTCTCTCTTGACCCCACCTCCCTCACTGTTGACCTCCTCGAGCAGCATCTCCTTGCAGCTGAAACTAGTGCAGTTGCTGTTGGTGCTGCTCGTGGCACTCCGCACTCGCCCTTCTTTGAGGGGTGCTCCCCCTCCCCCCTTGCCCCCTCCTACGCCTTTGCTGCTGCTGCAGACGTCTCTGTTGCTGAGGACGTCGGAGCTGCTTCTACTAGTGCGAAGTGCCGCAGCAGCAAGGGCAAGGGTGGCAAGGGTGGTGGAGGTGGCGGCGGTGGTGGTGGAGGTGGCAGCGGGAGTAGTGGTGGGGGCAGCAGTGGAGGTGGTGGCGGCGGTGGGACTGGTGGAGGGAGTGGGGGCTCTGGTGGCGGCGGTGGAGGCTGCGGTGGGAGTGGCGGCAGTGGCGGCAGTGGGACTGGTGGAGGTGGGACTGGCGCTCGGCGTGTTGGTTCTGGAGGCGGCTAGCGTCAGCAGCAGCAGCGTCGGAGCGAGACCCCATCGCCCCAACAGCTTCGTGAGTGGTTTCTGCGTGGGGCGTCTGGGGGTAGTTGCCCGTATGTCATTCGCACGGGTGATCGTGCTGGTCAGACTTGCGGGCGGTCCCACACTCAGCACCACTGCTTCTCCCGCCTCGACGACGCTTGGCGTGCATCGTTTGGTGACGACGTCGAGCTCCCTCGCTTGGCAGATCTGCTTAAGTCTAGGATTGCTATCTTTGACCTAGACTTTGATGCTATTCTTTCTGCTATGTATGCTTTGTCTGTTAGTGCTGAGGGTGACTGTTACCGGTGTGTGCCGCCTGACCCAGGTATAGCCGCTGCTGCTCTAGGTGCTAGTGAGTCTGGTACTCTCCCTGGTACTGCGCCTGCTGAGGCCTTGCACACCTTCACATTGGACTCAGGCGCCTCGCGCTGTTTCTTTCGTGACAGCACCACCCTCACTCCTCTCCCTGCACCTGTCCCGATCAGACTGGCTGACCCCTCCGGGGGACCGGTAGTGGCCCGTTCCTCCACTGTCCTCCTGTGTCCGGTGGTTCCATCTGGCTCAGTGTCAGGTCTTCACCTCCCCTTGTTCTCTACGAACTTGGTGAGTACCACTGCCCTCCAGGATGCGATGGTCACTACCACCACTCCTAGGGGTCAGCGTGTGTCGATCTGCACGTGCACACGGACGGGGCGTCACCTGGCCACGTTCACTCGTCGGCCAGGGTCGAGTCTGTACACACTCGTTACCGAGCCTTCTCAGGTAGCTGCGCCAGCTCAGGTGTCTGCGTCAGGTCAGGTTGACGCCTCTTGCTCGTGTCGCCTCTTGTCGCACCAGACTCTTCTGTGGCACCACCGCCTGGGTCAGCCCTCCCTGCCACGCCTTCGTGGCATGCACTCTCGTCTTCTTGTCTCTGGTCTACCCAGGTCTCTGCCTCCCCTGCCGCCCTCGCCTGCCCTGCCCTGCCTTCTTTGCGTCGAGGGGCGGCAGCGCGCCACTCCTCACTCCTTCTCGTTTCCCCCGACGACTGCTCCCCTGCAGACTCTCCACATGGACGTGTGGGGCCCAGCCCGCGTTCGTGGACAGAGCCGCGAGCGCTACATTCTGCTGGTCGTTGACGACTACACGCGGTACACCACGGTCTTCCCCTTGCGCAGCAAGGGTCAGGTCGTTGATGTCTTGATCCCTTGGATCCGCACAGTCCGTCTCCAGCTCCGAGAGCGGTTCGGCCAGGACCTTCCTGTCCTACGTCTGCACTCTGACAGAGGTGGTGAGTTCTCCTCCAACCTTTTGCGGGACATTTGTCGTGGGGAGGGCATTCTCCAGTCGTTCACGCTTCCGAACTCCCCTCAGCAAAATGGGATTGCTGAGCGCCGCATTGGCTTAGTCATGGAGGTCGCTCGTACCTACATGATCCATGCGGCTGCTCCCCATTTTCTGTGGCCGTTTGCACTCCAGTACGCTGCGCATCAGCTCAACCTCTGGCCCCGTGCCTCCTTGCCGGAGACCTCGCCCACACTGCGTTGGACGGGGGAGGTTAGCGATGTGTCGGTGTTCCGGGTCTGGGGATCTCGTGCCTTTGTTCGCGATACGTCCACGCACAAGCTCTCCCCCCGTGCTATCCCCTGCGTCTTCCTTGGCTTCGTCCCTGACGCGCCTGGCTGGCAGTTTTGTCACCCCACCTCGCGCCGTGTCTTCCCTTCTCAGGACGTCACGTTTGACGAGTTGGTTCCCTTTTACCGTCTCTTCCCCTACCGCTCTGCTCCTCCCCCGCCCCTGCCGCTCTTCCTTGCTCCCGGTCCCCCTCCGGTAGACCCCCTCTCGCCCCAGGGTCCTGTTCCCTCAGGTGTGTCTCAGGTAGACCCTCTCCTTGGTCCTGCGCCTGTTCAGGTAGCTGTCGGCTCAGGTGCTGCTCGAGGTGTTGCGTCTTGGGGTGCGGAGCCTGGGGGTGCAGAGTCTGAGGGTGCTGAGACTGGGGGTGCTTAGCCTCGGGGTGTTGCGACTGGGGGTGGTGAGCCTGGGGGTGTTGAGCCTGGGGGTGCTGCGTGGGAGTGTGCGGAGTCTGGAGGTGCGGAGCCTTAGGGTGCTGCTTCGTCTGGAGGTTCTGCTGGTGTTTCGCCGAGACAGTCTCCGCAGCAGTTGCGTGAGTGGTTTGTTGGCGTGCGCGCCTTCGAAGTGGAGCTTCTGGAGCTGGAGGTGCTGGAGCTGCTGGAGCTGGAGGTACTGGAGTTGCTGCTGGAGCTGGTGTTCCTGGAGGTGCTGCGACCACTGGTCCTGGAGGTGCTCGTACCCGGGGTACTGGAGCTGCCGGGACTAGTGGTGTTGAGGGTTCTGGAGCTGGAGACCTTACGGAGTCTGGCACTACTGGCGCTGGTGGCGCTGGAGCTGGAGGCGCTGGAGTTGGAGGCACTGGCGCAGGAGGCGCTGGAGTTGGAGGCCCTGGTGTTGGAGGTGCTGGAGCTGGGGGAGCTGGAGTTGTTGACCCTGGTGGCGCTGTATGGCCGCGACCGTACTTTGTTCCCCTGCTCCAGCAGGTTCTTGGTACCCCGTCTTCTACTGGCCTTACTCCTCCCCTCAACAAAATGGGATTGCTGAGCGCCGCATTGGCTTAGTCATAGAGGTCGCTCGTACCTCCATGATCCATGCGGCTGCTCCCCATTTTCTTTGGCCGTTTGCGGTCCAGTTCGCTGCGCATCAGCTCAACCTCTGGCCCCGTGTCTCCTTGCCGGAGACCTCGCCCACACTGCGTTGGACGGGGGAGGTTGGCGATGTGTCGGTGTTCCGGGTCTGGGGATCTCGTGCCTTTGTCCGCGATACGTCCGCGGACAAGCTCTCCCCCCGTGCTATCCCCTGCGTCTTCCTTGGCTTTGTCCCTGACGCGCCTGGCTGGCAGTTTTATCACCCCACCTCGCGCCGTGTCTTCCCTTCTCAGGACGTCACGTTTGACGAGTTGGTGACCTTTTACCGTCTCTTCCCCTACCGCTCTGCTCCTCCCCCGCCCCTGCCGCTCTTCCTTGCTCCCGGTCCCCCTCCGGTAGACCCCCTCCCGCCCCAGGGTCTTGCTCCCTCAGGTGTGTCTCAGGTAGACCCTCTCTTTGGTCCTGCGCCTGTTCAGGTAGCTGTCGACTCAGGTGCTGCTCGAGGTGTTGCGTCTTGGGGTGCGGAGCCTGGGGGTGCGGAGTCTGAGGGTGCTGAGACTGGGGGTGCTGAGCCTGGGGGTGTTGCGACTAGGGGTGGTGAGCCTGGGGAGCCTGAGCCTGAGGGTGTTGAGCCTGGGGGTGCTGCGTCAGAGTGTGCGGAGTCTGGAGGTGCGGAGCCTCAGGGTGCTGCTTCGTCTGGAGGTTCTGCTGGTGCTTTGCCGAGACTATCTCCGTAGCAGTTGCATGAGTGGTTTGTTCGGCGTGAACGCCTTCGGAGTGGAGCTTCTGGAGCTGGAGGTGCTGGAGCTGCTGGAGCTGGACGTACTGGAGTTGCTGCTGGAGCTAGTGTTCCTGGAGGTGCTGCGACCACTGGTCCTGGAGGTGCTCGTACCCGGGGTACTGGAGCTGCCAGGACTGGTGGTGTTGAGGGTTCTGGTGCTGGAGACCTTACGGAGTCTGGCACTACTGGCGCTGGTGGCGCTGGAGCTGGAGGCGCTGAAGTTGGAGGCACTGGCTGTTGGTGCAACCCTACGGTTTGCATTCGGCTTGTTGTCCGTGTGCGTGCATGCGTGTGTGCATGGAATGGATAGAGGGCATGAAATAATAGATATTTCATGCTTACAATAGTGTGTGAATGATGAGGCATGATTTTGAATGTGTGTGTCGAGTCAATAGCGAGTTATCGCTAGTTGTGTGTGACGTCGTTGTTTGCGTGTTGTGTGCGGTTTTCTATTTTGACGTGTGTGGAACGTTCGGCGTGTCGCAGGTGTGCGCAGCAGACTTCCAAGAACTCAAAGAAGAATTTATCTTGAAGAACCAGAGCCTTGGTTTCAAGATTCAAGTGATTTCGAAGCTCTCCAAAAGGGTAAACATTAAGATAGTGAGAATAGTTGCATTACTTTGTGTAATGTAACATTTCTCTTGGTGTAGGCCCTTGTGGAGGGTAGTTTCGAGACCCTTCGTGGTTGGGGACAGTGTGGCACTGTTCCACATCACTGTACCTCGGCTCTTGGGGTTTGTAGGAGCTGGGAGTCATTCCCAACTCGTAACTCTTCCTATCGTGTGTTCTAAGACTATAGTGGCTGCCATAGTACCGTTCGTTCAAACCGACGCTGTGTCGTCAATTCTTTATGAAATCGTGCAATCTAAATTGCTTATTGTAGGCGACCTGAAGACGCTCCAGATACAATTTGAATCAAGTCATTTGCAGCTGTGAGCAGAACGCTATCAACGTTTGAATTCGCTGTGCAGAAATCCGTCTGTGCTCTCTATCTTTCTTTTTATGCACATTCAAGCCTATTGTGACTATAACAAGTGGTATCAGAGCCCCTTGGAGCAGTTTCGACAATGGCTGGACCTGAGGAAAGGGGTGGCAGAGTTGCTGGTGGCAGTGGAGAAGCCCAAGCTCAAGGCCAACCCCGTGATTCAGCCATGGCGCCCATGCAACCAAGTCTTGGCCCACCTAGGGATGAGCCTAGGGTGTTTGGGCTTGACAAGTTCAACGGTGACAACTTTGCTGAATGGTCCTTCAAGATGGAGAACATCTTTGACCACTATGACCTGCTGGAGGTGATGGAAGGAACGGAGAAGCGCCCCGAGAATGACCCGGACAAGAGCCCGTGGGTGCGGAAGAGCGCACAAGGCTATCTCCTACTTGGGCAAGCATTGGGGAGCAGCCAGATCCGTCACATCAAGCCATTCCAGCGTGAACCAGAGAAGGGACCAAAGGCATGGGCTGCTCTCAAGGGTGTACACGCTCCTGCAACAGCGGCGGTAGCGGTGGTGTTGGAACGGCAAATGGCGGCACTACGAATTGAAGAAGACGAAGCGGTTGAAGAAGGGGTGCATAAATTCTTCGACTTGTTGACGCGGCTTGAGGGAGCTGATTTGAACTACAATAAGCTCCAAAAGAAGACCAAGTTGCTGGCCTTACTCCCAGATTCATGGTCCTCGCTCATCATCAACCTCAATCGTGACTTGCCCCGCCTCTCGCTCGAAGACGTGAAGCGAGCGATCCTTCAAGAGGATTTCCGTCGCCGTGAGTTGGCGAGTGCGGATGGCGCCGGGGCAGCAAGCATCGGCCGTGGATATGGCCGTGGAAGGGGCAGAGGACGAGGAGGAGGAAGGTTTGGAGGCAGCAACTTCAACGGAGGCCGCGGGAGTAGCGGATACGGCAATGACAACAAGAACAACGGACGCGGTCGCGGACGGTTCGACGGCGAGTGTCATTTTTGCCACAAGAGCGGACACATGTGGCGCGATTGCTACAAACTCCCTGATGCATGGACTCCTGCTCAAGGCCAAGAGGGTAGAGGAGCAGGAGGAGGGAGAGGAAGAGGCCGTGGAGGCCGTGGCGGTCGCGGAGGTGGTGCTGCAAGTATGAAGAGTGCCGGTAACGAGAGCGAGTCGAGGGACGATCGCTTTCCGGGTCAATTCTTCTTCGTGTCCACGCAAGCACCGGCTGGTCCAGAGAAGGATGAAGGCTTTGAGGAGCCAGCAGCTGTGGGAAAGGTCACCCTACACTCCCTGGACTATTGGGTGATCGATAGCGGCGCTACCTATAGCATGACACCTCGTGCGGACTTGCTCACCGAACTTGAGCCGTCACCGGTGAAGCATGTGACATCGGCTTTGGGGCAGCGAGCAGAGGTGAAAGGCATGGGCAAGGCCATGTTCAAGGGTGCTGATGGGAAGATGGTGGGCCTCAAGAACGTGCTTTGGGTGCCCAACCTTGCTGCCAACCTGATTTCCGTGCGGCGGTTGCAAAAGGCCGGCATGGACACGAGCTCGAAGGGAGCTAAGACCTACACCGCGAGGCTTGGCGAGCGGATTCTTTGGGACCTTCACGAGGATAGGGATGTCTACAACGAGATGTGGCAGATCCCTGTGGTACCCATGCCTAAGGAAAGGCAAGTGGCAGCAAGCATCAGCACCAAGGGTGAAGCGGTTGGTAGCGGCGATGGCGCGAACGGTCGCGCTAAGGAGATTGAGTCTAAGAAGTGCAATCTTGGAGGGACCAGCAAGCTCGGTGAACACAAGGAGAGTGGTGCAGCAGCTCAGAAGCAGCACAAGGGTGAGGAGAACCCCAAGGCAGCAGCGGAGGAGGAGTACGGAGAGAACATGTGGGGCACTATTGCGAGTGCGGCATTCTCCAATCCGACTTCGGCTATGGGGGAGTGTGATTGGCTCACCTTGCATCCGCGAATGGGGCATGTGACCCTGCCCATCTTGCAGCAGCTAGTGAAGAATGAGATGGTTTCTGGCATACGTGTGAAGGGGGAGCCCGATGAGGTACTTGGCTGCCCGACGTGCATGCAAGCCAAGTTCACCCGTTACCCGTTCTCTAGTTCGGAGGCAACGGCTAAGGCACCACTTGATGAGGTGGTGATGGACGTGGTGGGCCCCCTAAAGCTTGGAGCTGCTGGAGCTGAGTACTTTCTTACCATTGTGGATGTCTACACTCGCATGACTTGGGTGTACGTGCTGTCCAAGAAGAGTGACGTGGCTGAATCGGTGAAGACCGATTGGTTGCCGATGGTGGAGCGGCAACAAGACCGGTTAGTGAAGGCACTTCGCACCGATCGAGGAGGAGAGTTCCTGAGCAAGGAGTTCTCATTGTGGCTGAAGAAGAATGGCATAAGGCACTCCCTTACCATGCCATACTCCCCTGCAATGAACGGCATCGCCGAGCGAGCGAACCGGACAATCACGGAGACGGCGCGTGGGTTGCTCATTGAAGCCGGGCTACCCGAATATTTCTGGCCTGATGCGGTGCGGAGTGCGTGTGTGGCCAAGAACAGAGCCTTGACTCATGTGGGAGCAGACAAATGGGTACCCTATGTGGAGTGGATTGGAAGGAAGCCAAAGGTGGATATGCTTCGGGTGTTCGGGTGCATGTGCATGGCGCTCGTGCCTAAGCATCTTCGGCACAACAAGCTCGGTGCCAAGGCGATATGGGCTGTGCACTTGGGCATGGCTCAAAACAGCAAGGGGTGGCTTCTTTGGGACCCATTCACCAAGAAATTCTTGGTGAGCAGGGACTGTAAATTCATGGAGAATCTGATGTACAAGGATTGGAAGGCGGAGAATGAGGCAAAGATAGGCATGCGGTTTGGGGAGGTGAAGAGTTCCAGTTTGGAGCTTCCTTTGGAGCTGAGCAGCAGCAGCACCACCACAAAGCAATCTTCCCTTGTGAATGGGGGAGAGGAGGCCAAGGATGCAAAGGAAGAAGAGGAGGAGGTGCAGCAAGTGAGCGAGCGTGCACCGACACTTCCTTCTCGCACTGCGAGTGCTCCACGGATCCGAGTCACCCCGCAGCAACGCCAAGGCCTTCATGTCCCTGCAGCTGAGGAGGAACGAAGGGGCAAGAGGAGAATCCAAGCCCCAAATAGGCTGACCTATGAGGCACTGGGAAAGCCAGCCAAGTCAGCCTTGGCCGGAGCGGCACTTATAGTTGGAGAAGACGAGGAGAGTGACTACGAGGAGTGTGCCTTCGCGTTCTTCTCTCCGGTGGAGATGCCGGGAGAACCAGCAACTCTCAAGGAGGCCTTGGAGAGTAGTAATGCCGAGGAGTGGAAGAAGGCAATGGAGAGTGAGCTGAAGAGCATTGAGGAGAACGGCACGTGGGAATTGGTGGAGCTACCGGAGGGGCGTAAGGCGATTACGTCCAAGTGGCTCTTCAAGATCAAGTCCGACGCCGACGGCAAAATCGAGCGCTACAAGTCCAGGCATGTAGCCAAGGGGTACCAGCAGAAGAAGAAGGTGGACTATAAGGAGTTGTTTGCTCATGTGGTGAAGCCGACGACGCTGAGAACCCTACTCGCGGGTGTTGCCATCAAAGGATGGGTGGTGAAACAAATGGACGTGACAACCGCGTTCCTCAACGGCATTCTCGAAGAAGAGATTTTCATGGCGCAGCCAGAGGGGTTTGATGATGGTAGTGGCAGAGTTTTGAAGCTGAAAAAGGCCCTTTATGGACTGAAGCAGGCCCCTAGGCAGTGGTACCTGAAGCTGCGAGGAGTTTTGGAGGAGATCGGCTTCACTCCCTCAACGGCCGATCACTCATTGTTCATGCTTGGAGAGGGGGAGCAGAGGAGTTTCATGGTGGTTTATGTGGATGACATCCTCATTTTCTCACCCTCCTCTGACCTTGTGAAGGAGGTGATGCTGAAGCTTCAAGACAAGTTCAAGTGCAAGGCCCTTGGTGACGTGAGCTTCTACCTTGGGCTCCACATCGAACGAGATGTGGAGAAGCGGTGCATGCGGGTGCATCAACGGAAGTACCTAGAGGCATTGGCTGCCAACTTTGGGCAGAGTGAAGGCCATGTGGCTACACCCTTTCCCTCTGGGTTCAAGTGTGTGAAGGGACCAGAGGAGGAGAGCGTTGGTGAAGAGGAGGGGCGCCGTTTTCACTCGTTGGTGGGCAGCCTCATGTACGCGGCGGTAAACACCCGACCGGACATCGCGTTTGCTACCGGACAGTTGGCTAGGGTTGTTCAATGCCCTAACGAGGAGCAGGTAGCAGCTGGAATGAGAGTGGCCAAGTATCTTGGCCAAACACCGACCGTTGGGCTACAATACTCGGCGGCGGCACAAAGGCGCCAAAAGGGCGCGGATGGTGTTGAACCCGGGCGTTTGTTCCTCACCGCATTCTCGGATGCTTCTTTTGCATCAGAACCAGAGGACATGACAAGTGTTGGAGGGTTCATTTGCTGTGTTGGTAGAGGCCCAACTGCTTGGGAGAGCAAGAAGCAGGTGGATCAAGCATTGAGCTCAGTGGAGTCCGAGTATATGGCACTCTTCCGTGCCGTACGAGAGATTGTGTGGCAGCGGCGTTTGTTGGCTGAATTGGGAGAGGAGCAGCACGGACCTACCCCACTCTACTGTGACAGCCAGGGAGCCATTTCTCTTGCTAAGAACCCTGTGTTGCATGGCCTCACCAAGCACATGAGGGTGAAATGGCATTGGACGAGGAGCATGGTGGCCGCGGGTGAAGTTGAGTTGCACTATGTGAAGACGACAAGGCAGCCAGCTGACATGATGACCAAGAGGCTGGTGGAGCAGCAGCATTGGAAGTGTTGCAAGCTGGCTGGGATGGCTCTGAACTGAGAGAGCAAGGCCAACAATCGGAGGGGGAGTTTGTTGGTGCAACCCTACGGTTTGCATTCGGCTTGTTGTCCGTGTGCGTGCATGCGTGTGTGCATGGAATGGATAAAGGGCATGAAATAATAGATATTTCATGCTTACAATAGTGTGTGAATGATGAGGCATGATTTTGAATGTGTGTGTCGAGTTAATAGCGAGTTATCGCTAGTTGCGTGTGACGTCGTTGTTTGCGTATCGTGTGCGGTTTTCTATTTTGTCGTGTGTGGAACGTTCGGCGTGTCGCAGGTGTGCGCAGCAGACTTCCAAGAACTCAAAGAAGAATTTATCTTGAAAAACCAGAGCCTTGGTTTCAAGATTCAAGTGATTTCGAACCTCTCCAAAAGGGTAAACATTAAGATAGTGAGAATAGTTGCATTACTTTGTGTAATGTAACATTTCTCTTGGTGTAGGCCCTTGTGGAGGGTAGTTTCGAGACCCTTCGTGGTTGGGGACAGTGTGGCACTGTTCCACATCACTGTACCTCGGCTCTTGGGGTTTGTAGGAGCTGGGAGTCATTCCCAACTCGTAACTCCTCCTATCTTGTGTTCTAAGACTATAGTGGCTGCCATAGTACCGTTCGTTCAAACCGACGCTGTGTCGTCAATTCTTTATGAAATCGTGCAATCTAAATTACTTATTGTAGGCGACCTGAAGACGCTCCAGATCCAATTTTAATCAAGTCATTTACAGCTGTGAGCAGAACGCTATCAACGTTTGAAGCCGCTTTGCAGAAATCCGTCTATGCTCTCTATCTTTCGTTTTAGGCACATTCAAGCCTATTGTGACTATAACACTGGCGCAGGAGGAGCTGGAGTTGGAGGCCCTGGTGTTGGAGGTGCTGGAGCTGGGGGAGCTGGAGTTGTTTACCCTGGTGGCGCTGTACGGCCGCAATCGTACTTCGTTCCCCTGCTCCAGCAGGTTCTTGGTACCTCGTCTTCTACTGGCCTTACTCCTCCCCTCCTGTGTCCCCCGCCTGACCAGTCGCAGCCGCCGTTACAGCCGGCCTCTCCACTGCCTACTCCTTCTCTTTACACTGAGCAGTTCGGCGGTCTTACAGAGCGTCGTGAGCCTGCGTCTCGTCCTGTCTCGCCTGTTCGCACTGCTTGTCGCACTCCCCGTCCGCGTCCTCCTTCTGTCCCCGGCACGCGCGCTATGACCCTTCGTCCGTCCTCTGTTCCCCTGCATGTTCCTCTACCTGCTCCTCCTGAGTCCTCTCTTCCTGCCGTCCCTGACCCTGAGTCTGACCGCGCTCGTGCTGCCAGTCCCATTGTCTCTCGTCTCCTCGCCACTGCTGTCACCGACCCTTCGTTTGAGTCTGCTTCTGCGTCTGCTCTTGTTGCTGAGCTGCTTGACTTTGCTGCTGCCTGACGTCTAGACTACGTCACTGCTCTTGTCGCTGAGTCTGCGTCTACCTTTCCTTCATCCGTCGGGGGTGAGTGTGCTCTTAGCACGGACGTCCTTGAGGACAGGCAGGAGGACTTTGAGTGTCTTGCAGCTGTTGTACCTCGTTTCGCTTCCATGCTGCTTGCCCCTGAGGGAGACCCGAATGCACCTGACATCCCGACCCCACGCTCTTACGCAGAGGTGATTACGAGTCCTTACTCCTCTCAGTGGCAGGCATCCATGGATGCAGAGATGGCATCCTGGATGTCCACAAGCACCTACGTCGACGAGGTTCCCCCGCTTGGGGCGAACATAGTCGATGGCATGTGGATCTTCAGGGTGAAGCGGCCGACGGGTTCTCCGCCTGCCTTCAAGGCGCGTTACGTTGCTCGACGCTTCAGTCAGCGACAGGGAGTTGACTTCTTCTAGACCTTCTCCCCCACCCCAAAGATGACTACTCTTTGGGTGTTGCTGCACGTTGCTACTCAGCGTGACTACGAGTTGCACTCTCTGGACTTCAGCACAGCTTTCCTGCAGGGCAGCCTGCACGAGGAGATCTGGCTGCGCCGCTCACCTGGCTTCACTGAGTCTTTTCCTGCAGGAACCCAGTAGAGCCTTCGGCGGCCATTCTACGGTCTCTGCCAGGCGCCTCGCGAGTGGCACAACACACTGAGGACTACACTTGCGGCTCTTGGGTTTGCTCCTGCTACTACTGACCCGTCGTTGTTTCTACGCACCGACACCTCGCTGCCGCCGTTCTACGTCCTCGTCTACGTCAACCACCACGTACGGCTGCACCCGCGGCACTTGCATCTGCGACTCCATTCTTCCGCCTTTCCAAAAGAATCTCTCGTACAAGGGTCCTCACAAACAAGTGCACCTCGACAAAAAGACCGAGTGCGCGTGGAATGAAGGACTGACGAAGACATGGGAGGCTCACGCTGCCTTTACGGACCCGACTGCCTAACAAAGCATCGAACACCGCTGCGAACAGGCTTTACGAGCAACGCATTTTCGCCAGAATGACTAGCTGATGTCAAGAGAATGAACGAGAATGAATGAACTATGAAACAGTTGGGTACCCCACTATAGCCTACACAAATGTAAGCACTATAACATTCTGACACACCCCCATAGGCAAAGTGGGGGAGAACAAGGGGTCACAAGACCAGTCAAGCAAAGCAAAGCAAGCTCAGGGTGGATCACAAAGTCACCACACATTCCAAGCACAAGTTCAAGGCCACAAGGCCAGTTCACATGCAGGATTACATATATATATAAGGCTAGACAAGCAAGAGCAGGTGTATATATATATATGCAACAGTACAAACAAGGTCAAGGGGTGAGCAAGTGAGGAAAGGTAGGCACAAGACCCAGCTGAGTACAGAAGCGCTGATGATCACAAGGCGCAAGTGCCTTGGTGAAGATATCAGCAGTGTTGGCCTCAGAGGCCACGTACGCAAGCCGCAGCTGACCACGCTGCTGTAGCTCACGAGCAAGGAAGTAGCGGAGAGCAATGTGCTTCGTTCTGTGCTCCAGTCTCTGCTCTCGACACAAGGCCAGCATGGCCTTGTTGTCTACGTACAGCACTGGAGGAGAACGAGGCGGCTCTCCGAGGTCAGTCAGCAGGTAGGTGAGCCAGCGAAGCTCCTGTGCAGCCAAGGCCCCGGCGTAGATCTCAGCCTCACAACTGGAGCCGAGAACAGAAGACGAGCGGGTAGCCCGCCACGAAACAGAGCCGGAACCAAGGCTGAAGGTGTAACCCTGTGACGACCGCTGCGTAGCCTGGTCGTCAGCCCAAGAAGCGTCTGCGTGCCCAGTGAGGACCACTGGACTCTGCCCTCCAAGCACAAGCCCCATGCCCGACGTACTGCACAAGTAGCGCAACACCCTCTTCGCTACAGCCATGTGCTCCGGTCTGTGTCTCCCAGGAGCAACATAGCGTGCAAGAATGCTAAGAGGGTATGCAAGGTCAGGTCGTGTGCAGGTCATCAGGTACATGAGGCAGCCAACAAGCTCTGGGTACGGGCCACTCGACTCTACGGACTCATCCGAAGGCAGAGCTGAGAGTGAGTGGCGAGTAGGCAGAGGAGTGGCCTGAGGCGAGGAGTACGTGAAGCCGAAGCGCTGAAGGACCTGCTGCACCATGTGTGACTGAGTCAGGGTAATGGTGCGGCGTGCTCTGTCCCGGGTGATCTGCAAGCCAAGGTAGCTGCGCAGTTCACCCAGGTCTGTGCACGTGTGTCTCTTCTGCAGCTCGGACTTCACGTGGGCGAGTCCAGCAGTGTCAGCTGTGGCGAAGACCAAGTCGTCGACGTACACGAGGATGTAGAACGGCGGCAAAGAAGTGTCGGTGCGCAGAAACAGCGACGGGTCGGCAGTAGAAGGAGCAAACCCAAGAGCCGCAAGTGTAGTCCTCAGTGTGTCGTGCCACTCACGCGGTGCTTGGCGGAGACCGTAGACTGGCCGCCGGAGGCTCCACTGGGTGCCAGGAGGAAAAGACCCAGTGAAGCCAGGTGGGCGACGCAGCCAGATCTCCTCGTGCAGGCTGCCCTGCAAGAAAGCAGTGCTGAAGTCAAGAGAGTGCAGCTCGTAGTCGCGGTGAGCAGCTATGTGCAGCAGTACCCGAAGAGTGGTCATCTTCGGGGTGGGAGAGAAGGTCTGAAAGTAGTCAACTCCCTGCCGCTGACTGAAGCCACGAGCCACGTAACGCGCCTTGAAGACAGGCGGAGAACCCGGCGGCCGCTTCACCCTGAAAATCCACATGCCACTGACGATGTTCGCCCCAGGCGGGGGAACCTCGTCTACGTAGGTGCCTGTGGACTTCCAGGAAGCCATCTCTGCGTCCATAGCTGCCTGCCACTGAGAGGAGTAGGGACCCTCTATCGCCTCCGCGTAAGAGCGCGGAGTCGGGATGTCAAGTGCATCCGGGTCTCCCTCAGGGGTAAGCAGTACGGACACGAGATGAGGTGAAGCAGCAGCCAAACACTGGAACTCCTCCTGCCTGTCCTCAAGGACGTCCGTGCCAAGGGCACACTCACCCCCGACGGACGGAGGACAGACAGACTCAGACTCAGCAACAAGGCTAGCAGCGTAGTCTAGGCGACAGCGAGCAGCAAAGTCGACGAGCTCTGTAACTAGGGCAGACGCAGCAGTGGACTCAAAGGAAGGGTCAGTGACAACAGTAGCAAGGAGACGCGTGACAGTAGGACTGGCAGCACGAAGAGAGTCCGACTCCGGGTCAGGAAGAGCAGGAAGAGAGGACTCAGGAGGAGAAGGTAAAGGGGCACGTAGAGGAGCAGTGGACGGACGCAGAGACATCCGATGCGTGCCAGGGACAGGAGGAGGACGCTGTCGCGAACCACGACCACTAGTGCGAACAGCACGGACAGGCGACGCAGGGCGAGACGCAGGGTCACGACGCTCAGCAAGACCTCCAGTAGGACCAGTGTAGGGCGAAGGAGCGGGCAGTGGGGAGGCCGGCTGTAACTGTAACTGTGACGGGACAGGCTGTGGACACTCTAAGGGAGGAGGAGGACCAGTAGAAGGCAGGAGACCAAGAACCTGCTGAAGGAGCGGAACGAAGTACGGCCTAGGCCGCGCGGCGACTCCAGACACAGCAGGGACAGCACCAGTACCCCCAGCGGCAGCACCAGCGCCAGCAGCACCTCCAGCTCCAGTACCTCCAGCAGCACCAGTAGCACCCCCAGCTGGACCGCCTCCAGGACCGACAGCAGTAGCCTCAGCGCCAACACCCTCAGAAGCTCCAGCTCCAGTCGTACCCGCAGGCCCAGCAGCTCCAGTACTCCCAGTTAGAGCACCTCCGGGACCCGCGGCACCAGCACTCTCAGTAGCCGAAGAACCTCCAGCTCCAGCAGCACGCCTCCAGCGCCGGGCAAACCACTCGCGCAGCTCCTGTGGAGAGAGTGGCTCCCGCCGAGACGAAGCACCCGGAGAACCTCCAGGCTCAGCACCGCCAGACGCCACACGAGCAGGCCCAGCTCCCTCAGGCTCCGCACCCCCAAGCTCAGCACCTCCAGGCGTGGCACCTCCAGGCTCAGCACCCCCAGGCGTAGCACCCCCAGGCTCAGCACCCCCAGGCTCAGGACCCCCAGTAGTAGCACCCTCAGGCTCAGCACCCCCAGGCGTAGCACCCACACGCTCAGCACCCCCAGAGTCAGCACCCCCAGGCTCAGCACCCTCAGCAGCACCAGAGTCACCAGCGACCTCGACAGGCTCAACAGCGTCTACCTGGGACACACCTGAAGGGGCAGGACCCTGAGGGGGGAGGGGGTCTACCGGGGGGGGACCTGGCACAAGGAAGAGCGGTGGCGGGGGGAGGGACGGAGTGCGGTAGGGGAAGAGGCGGTAGTAGGGGACCGACTCGTCGAACGTGACGTCCTGGGAGGACAGGACACGGCGAGAGGTGGGGTGGTAGAACTGCCACCCTGGGGCGTCAGGGGGGAAACCCAGGAAGACGCAAGGAGCAGCACGAGGGGACAGCTTGTCCGCAGACAAGTCGCGGACAAACGCCCGAGATCCCCAGACACGGAACGCAGACGCATCGCCAACCTTCCCCGTCCACAGCAAAGCTGGGGAGGTCTCCGGCATTTAGACCCTGGGCTGAAGGTTGATCTGATGCGCCGCGTACCGAACCGCAAACGGCCACAGAAAATGGGGGGCAGCCGCATGCATCATGGACGTACGGGCGACGTTCATGACCATGCCAATGCGGCGCTCAGCAATCCCATTTTGCTGTGGAGAGTACGGAAGCGTGAAGGTCTGGCGGATGCCTCGTGCACGACAGTAGGCTCGCAGAAGGCCAGAGGAGAACTCTCCGCCTCTGTCAGAGTGCAGACGCAGAACAGGAAAGTCCGAGCCGAAGCTCCGCCTGAGCTGGAGACGAGCTGCGCGGATCCAGTCGATCAACACCTCAGTGACATCACCCTTGCTGCGCAAGGGGAAGACTGTGGTGTAACGCGAGTAGTCGTCAACCACCAGCAGGAAGTAGCGCTCGTGACCCTGTCCACGGACGCGGGCCGGGCCCCACACGTCCATGTGAAGCGTCTGCAGCGGGGCCTCTGTCGGAGGAAACTGGGAGGAGTGAGGGGCAGCCCGCTGCCGCCCCTCGACACAGGGGACGCAGGTAGGGCCAGGCCCCGGAGGAAGGGGAGGGAGGGACCGGGGAAGACCAGAGACAAGGACATGGGAGGCCATGCCTCGGAGACGAAGCAGGGAGGGGTGACCAAGGCGGTGGTGCCAGAGGAGAGTCTCGTGAGACAGGAGGCGACACGAACAGGGGGCAGACTCAGGACCAGACCTGGACGCTGCAGCAAACACCTGACCCGACGCAGCTACCTGACCAGACGCAGTGACTGGAGGAGACGCAGTGGTCAGGGTGTACAGGCTCGACCCCGGCCGACGTGTAAACGTGGCTAGGTGTCGGCCAGTCCGAGCGTCCGTGCAGTGGGTCACCCGCTGACTCGCAGGAGTGAACTGGTGAACCCCCGCATCCTGTAGGTCAGCACCACTCACCAAGTTCGTAGAGAACGAGGGGAGGTAAAGACCAGACAGGGTGCCAGAGGGGGCCGCCGGACACGGGAGGACAGTGGAGAAGTGAGCAAGGACCGGACCCCGAGAGGGGTCTGCCAGAGAGACTGCAACTGGCCGGCCAAGCGGCGTGAGTGTGGTGCGGTCTCGAAAGAACGAGCGAGAAGCCCCCGAGTCAAGGGTGAAGGTGTGGGAGGCCGGAGCCGACGCAGAACCTGAGAGAGCAGACTCACCAGCACCTGAGGGAGCAGACGCACCTAGAGCAGCAGCCTCGCTAGCACCTAGAGCAGCAGCCTCACCAGTACCTAGAGCAGCAGTCTCAATGCCCGGGTCGGGCGGAAAACACCGGTAACAGTCACCCTCATCACTAATAGTCACAGTATACATGGCAGCAAGAATGGCATCAAAGTCAAGGTCAAAGACAGCTACACCCGCCCTAGACAGCTCACCCCAGCGGGGGATCTCAGTGGCCTCAGGGAACTGGTGACGCCAAGCGTCCGTCAGGCGGCCAAAGCAGCGCTGGGTGGAGTGCGCACCCCCGCACTGCTCACCCGCGCGGTCGCCGGTGCGTAGGACGTAGGTGCACGGACCAGTACCCCCACCCCGCTGGCGTGCAGCGTACCACTCACGGAGCTGCTGAGGGGGGGGGATGTCACGAGTGCGCTGCTGCTGCTGCTGCTGCTGCTGGCGCTGACCACCACCGGAGCCGACCCTCTGCGCAGCGCCACCCCGACCAGCTCCACCTCCTCCGCCGCCTCCTCCTCCACCGCCGCCACCTCCGCTCCCACCGCCACCGCCGCCGCCGCCTCCGCCTCCACTGCCGCCACCGACACCTCCACCCCCGCCACCACCCCCACCGCCACCCCCACCCCCTCCACCGCCTCCACCGCCGCCTCCACCGCCCCCGCTAGCTCCTCCAGTGCCCCTGCCCCCCTTGCCCTTGCCAGGGCGGCGTCTCCCGCTAGGGGTAGACGCCGCACCGACCGACTCAAGCCCAACGAGGTCGGCCGCAGCAGCAGAGGCAACAGAGGGCAAAAGGGGGGAGGGGGAACACCCCTCAAAGATGGGGGTGCGAGGGTCACCACGAGAGGCTCCTACAGCTACTATGCTCTTCTCTGCTGCTAGGAGGGACTTCTCGAGGAGGTCAACGGTGAGAGTGGTGGGGCAAACTGAGAGGAAGTGGTCCCTGACTACGCGAAGGGAGTCAGGGAGCCGGGTGACTATGTAGTAGAGGGTGATGTACATGGGGGGGGGGTTCTTGGCGCAGAACTCAGCAGGAAGCGCAGCGCGGTAGCGAGTGTCACTAGTGCGGAGGTGCGTAATGAGGTCAGCGACTGTGGGAAAGGCAGCAAGGTCAGGGAAGAGGTACAGTAGCATGAGGCGAGGACACTAGGGGTAGCCATGACAGCAGTAGACTAGCAGCGCAAACAGTAGGGTGAGGGCAGTGCTGTGAAAGGGGCGCTGCTCTTACCGGACAGGGCGGCTCGGGTGGCTCGGCTGTAGGGCGGCTCGGCGGCTCGGCTGCTGGGCGGCTCGGCGGCTCGGCTGCTCGGCGGCTCGGCGGCTCGGCTGCTGGGCGGCTCGGCTGCTGGGCGGCTCGGCGGCTGGGCGGCTCGGCTGCTGGGCGGCTCGGCGGGGCCGCTGAGAGGGCGGCGTCCGGGGCCGCTGGGAGGAGGCGGCGGGGCCGCTGAGAGGAGGCGGCGGGGCCGCAAAGGTAGGTGGCGGGGCCGCAGGTAGGTGGCGGGGCCGCTAGTAGGTGGCGGGGCCGCATGTAGGTGGCGGGGCCGCTGGTAGGTGGCGGGGCCGCACAGGTAGGTGGCGGGGCCGCGGAGGTAGGTGGCGGGGCCACACAGGTAGGTGGCGGGGCCGCGGAGGTAGGTGGCGGGGCCGCTGGTAGGTGGCGGGGCCGCACAGGTAGGTGGCGGGGCCGCACAGGTAGGTGGCGGGGCCGCGGAGGTAGGTGGCGGGGCCGCACAGGTAGGTGGCGGGGCCGCAAAGGTAGGTGGCGGGGCCGCGGAGGGTGGCGACGGGCCGTAGGGGGGGGGGGCGTGAGGGGCCGCGGGAGGGGCCGTTAGGGACAGCTCGAGGGGCCGGAAGGGGCCGTTAAGGGCGGCACAAGGGGCCGTTAGGGCGGCGCGACGGGCGCGACGGGCCGTAAGGGCGGCGCGAAGGGCCGTAGGGGCGGCGCGACAAGCCGTGAGGGCGGCGCTAGGGAGCCGTGAGAGGGCCGCGAAGGGCGACGCGATGGGGCCGTGAGGGGCCTAGCGAGGGCGCGACTGTAGGGAGAGCACACAGGGCGCGACTCGGGCCGGAGCGAAACGCGCTCCGGGCAGGGGGAAAAAATTCATGGTGGTGGGCCCTAGGAATCGTTCCCACTAGGGAACCTGCTCGATACCATGAGAAGAAACGAGGAATGGAATGACTAAGGGAAAGTTGGGTACAAAAGCAAACCCTAGAAAACTGTACCCCATATGTGCTACCCCACTATAGCCTACAGTAGCTATGTCATATAACTCTGACAGCAGCAGCCAGAGCAGGAGCAGCCACAGCAGCAGCCGCAGCAGCAGCAGCAGCCACCTCCTCCTCCTGTCTCTGGTCTTCGAACCCTCGGTCTCCCCTCTCCTTCTTCTCCCTCCCCCCCCTCTCCTCCCATCTCTGGTCCTCCGCTTCCTCCTCCTGACCCCTCCCCAACTGTTTTCCCTCCTCCTCTGCCCCCGTTGTCCCCTCCTCTTTCTCACACTTAGCCTTCGCGTCGCTCTCCTCGTGCTCTTCCCTTGTCCCCTGTTCCCTTCACTGACCTTCGTACTGCCCTTTTTGTTCTAGTCCGCCTTGTTTGTCTCCTGTATTTCCTTCTCCTATTGAGTCAGCTCTCACTGCTTCCCTCTCTACTCCTGTCAAAGACTACTACCGCACGTACCATCCTGTTCTCTCTCGTGTTCTCGCCTCTCTTGTTACTGACCCACGTGCTTCTCTGTCCTCTGACTCTGCTCCTACTGCTGCAGTCACTGAGTTTGCCTCTACTTGCTGCCTTGAATACGCCACCAGTCTTGTGGAAGCTCCTCCTACCAGTCCTTTGGCCATCAGGGGTGAGTCTGCCCTTGGCTGTGACGCCCTAGAGGACAGGCATTTTGAGCTGGAGTTCCTGGCAGCCGCTTCCCCTCATCTCTGTGCCATGCTGCTCGCCCCTGAGGGAGACCCCGACGCCCTTGACATACCGACTCCTCGCACTTACGCTGAGGAAGTTTCAGGGCCTTGGGCCTCTCAATGGAGAGCTGCCATGGACTCACAGATGGCCTCCTACAGATCCACAGGCACCTACGTTGACGAGGTTCCCCCCCTTGGGGCAAACGTAGTCGATGGCATGTGGATCTTCAGGGTGAAGCGGCCACCGGGATCTCCTCCGGTCTTCAAGGCGCGCTATGTGGCCAAAGGTTTCAGTCAGCGCGAGGGAGTTGACTTCTTTCAGACCTTCGCGCCTACCCCGAAGATGACCACTCTTCGGGTATTACTGCACATAGCAGCACAAAGAGACTACGAGTTACACTCTCTTGACTTCTCCACTGCTTTCCTTCAGGGTAGCCTACACGAGGAGGTCTGGTTACGTCGTCACTCTGCCTTTACTGGCACTTTCCCTCTTGGGACCCAGTGGAGGCTTAGGCGACCAGTCTACGGTCTCCGTCAAGCTCCTCGTGAGTGGCACGACACCCTTCGCTCTACCCTTTCTGACCTTGGTTTCCAGCCTTCTTCTGCCGACCCGTCGCTGTTCGTTCGTCGTGGCTCCACACCGTTCTTTGTACTGGTCTACGTCGATGACCTGGTTTTTGCCACTGCTGACAGGTTTGCTTTGGCTGATGTGAATCTCGAACTGCAGAAGAGATACACTTGCACTAACCTTGGTGAGCTGCGCCACTACCTTGGCCTGCAGATCACTAGGGACAGAGCTGCTCGCACCATTACACTCTCACAGTCACATTTGGTGCAGCAGGTCCTTCAGCGGTTCGAGCTTCAGCACTCTACTGTACAGCGCACACCTCTTGCCGTTGACCACAGACTCACCGGACCCTTTCGTGACGAGCCGTTCGAGCCTAGTGGTCCTTACGCAGAGCTTGTGAGCTGCCTCATGTACCTGATGACTTGTACTCGCCCGGACCTCGCCTTCCCTCTCAGCATCCTTGCTCGCTTTGTTGCGCCAAGGAGACACCGTCCAGTTCACAGGACAGCTGCTGTGAGGGTGGCGAAGTACCTAGCGACGACATCAGGCGTGGGGCTGGTTCTTGGAGGGAGACAGGACGTCGTGCGCACTGGTCACTGTGACTCTTCTTACGCTGACGATGCCGAGACGCACAAGTTTACTCAGGGGTACTGTTTCAGCCTGGGCTCTGGAGCTGTTTCGTGGAGGTCCACACGTTCCTCCTCGATCTCGACCTCTACTGCTGAGGTCGAGATCTACGCTAGAGCTATGGCTATACAGGAGCTACGCTGGCTGACGTTCTTGCTCACTGACCTTAGTGAGCGGCCGAGCTCTGCGCCGACCTTGTTTACTGATAACAAGGCGACGATTCTCCTCTGTCGAGAGCCGTGACTAGAGAGCAGAGTGAAGCATATTAACGTCAGGCACTTTTTTCTGCGAGAGTTGCAGAAGCATGGACAGGCTCGTTTCGACTTTGTTGAGTCCGATGCCAACGCTGCAAACTGTCAAACATATGTTTATAAGTTGTAGTTTAGATAGGCTTTAGTGGGGTACTCACTGTGGGGTACAACCCCTTAGGTTTCATTTTTTGTACCAACACTCTCGACATTCAATACTAACTTTGCCTAGGATTCTAACATGGTATCAGAGCATAGGTCCTTAGGACCTAGGATTAGGGCCCACCGTACCTGCCTGCCTTGTCTAGTGCCCGCGCGCGCCTCGGACGGTCCTTTTTTTTTTCGTTCACCACTGCTGAGGACTTAGTTTCTCACCTGCGCGCTACTGACTCTCGCTTTCGTGCCGCCCTTTCAGCCGAGTTCTGCGCTGCAAATCCCCCCCCGATGTACTTCACTCTCTATTTCCTTGTCACCCACCTCCCTGACACTCTTAGCTCTGTCAGGGACCACTTCCTAGCGCTAGACCCCACCACTCTCACTGTCGATGACTTCGAGAAGCACCTCCTCGCAGCAGAGAAGAACATCCTCGCTGTAGGTGCTGCTCGTGGCACTCCTCGCTCTCCCCTCTTTGAGGGGTGCTCCCCCTCCCCTCTCACCCCCTCCTACGCCTCCGCAGCTGCTGCTCACGACTACCTTGGTGCTGAGGGGGTCGGAGCTGCTTCCGCTCCCAGTGGGAAGCGTCGCAGCGGCAGGGGCGGCAGGGGTGGCAGGGGCGGTGGGGGTGGCGGTGGAGGTGGCAGTGGCGCAGGCGGCGGGGGAGGTGGAGGTGGTGGGGGTGGTCGTGGGGGTGGAGGCAGTGGAGGCGGTGGTGGGGGCGGCGGAGGCACTGGGAGCGGTGGAGGCGGCAGCAGCGGCGGTGGGGGAGGAGGGAGCGGTAGTGGCATTGGTGGTCAGGGCCAGCAGCAGCCGCAGCAGCAGCAGCACCAGCACCAGCAGCAGCAGCATCAGCGGCAGCGCCAGACCCCCACTTCCCAGCAGCTTCTTGACTGGTATGCCGGGCGTGGGGCTTCTGGGGGTCCTGGTCGCTGCCCCTATATCCCCCTTGCTGTAGTACTTCTTCCACATCTGCTGCCTCCCCTTCAGCACCTCCCAAGTCATGTGACACCTCTGCCGTCCCCGCGCTGGTCGCTAGTGCACTGGTTTTCACACTGAGCAGCGCTGCTTCGCTCGGCTTAGCGACGCCTGGCGCGCCAAGTTTCCTGATGCTCCTGAGTTCCCCAACTGGGCAGACTTGCTTAGGCGTGATGTACCTATCTTTGATCTTGACTATGAGGATATTCTTGCTGCTATGTATGTATTGTCTGTTAGTGCTGAGGGTGACTGCTACTTGTGTGTGCCGCCGGATCCTGGTATAACCCCTGGTATAGCCCCTGCAGCACTAGGTTCTTGTGAGTCTGCTCCCCCTGGTCCTCCGCCTGCACAGGCCTTGCACACCTTTACACTTGACTCTGGTGCTTCCCGCTGTTTCTTTCGCGACAGTACCACAGTCACTCCCCTCCCTGCACCTGTTCCTGTCTCACTGGCTGACCCCTCTGGGGGCCCAGTGCTTGCACGGACTTCCACTGTGCTTCTGTGTCCGGCGGTCCCGTCTGGTGAGCTGTCTGGTCTCCACCTCCCCTCGTTCTCTACGAACTTGGTGAGTAACGCTGTCCTCCAGGATGCGGGGGTTGACACCTTCACCCCTGGCCGGCAGCGTGTGGCGATTTGCACATGCTCCCAGACTGGTCGCCACCTGGCCACGTTCGCTCGTGCGCCAGGGTCCAGCCTGTACACCCTCACCACTGCGTCGCGCTCCGCCCCTTTGTCTCCCCAGTTGCACGCGTCTGCTCAGGTAGCTACACAGTGTGAGTGTCTTCGACTGTCGCACGACACTCTCCTGTGGCACCACCGCCTTGGTCACCCCTCCCTGCCTCGCCTGCGCAGCATGCACTTCCGCTTCCTGGTTTCTGGTCTTCCCAGGTCTCTGCCTCCCCTCCCTCCCTCGCCTGCGCCGCCCTGCATTCCTTGCGTCGAGGGGCGGCAGCGCGCCGCTCCTCACTCCTCCTCGTTCCCTCCCACAGAGGCTCCACTGCAGACTCTCCACCTGGACGTGTGGGGCCCAGCCTGCGTCCGTGGACAGGGCCACGAGCGGTACTTCCTGCTGGTTGTCGACGACTACACGCGTTACACCACGGTTTTCCCCTTGCAGCGCAAGGGGGATGTCCCTGATGTTTTGATCCCCTGGATCCGCGCTACTCGTCTCCAGCTCCGCGAGCGGTTCCAGTCGGACTTTCTTGTCCTGCGCCTGCACTCTGACAGAGGTGGTGAGTTCTCCTCAGACCTCTTGGCAGCCTTCTGTGCGGAGCACGGCATCCGCCAGACTTTCACGCTTCCGGCCTCTCCGCAGCAGAATGGGGTTGCTGAGCACCGCATTGGCTTAGTCATGGAGGTCGCTCGTACCTCCATGATCCATGCGGCTGCCCCCCATTTTCTGTGGCCATTTGCGGTCCGGTACGCCGCGCATCAGCTCAACCTTTGGCCCCGTGTCTCCTTGCCGGAGACCTCGCCCACACTGCTGTGGACGGGGAAGGTTGGCGACGCGTCGCGTTTCCGGGTCTGGGGTGCTCGTGCCTTTGTCCGCGATACCACCGCGGACAAGCTCTCCCCTCGCGCCATTCCCTGTGTCTTCCTTGGCTTTGTCCCTGACGCGCCTGGCTGGCAGTTTTACGACCCCGCCTCGCGCCGTGTCTTTGCGTCTCAGGACGTCACCTTTGACGAGTCGGTCCCCTTTTACCGCCTCTTCCCCTACCGCACTGCTCCTCCCCCCCCCCCCCCCCCGCCGCTCTTTCTCGCCCCAGGTCCTCCCCAGGTAGACCCCCTCCCCGCGCCAGGTCCTGCTCCTTCAGGTGTCTCTCAGGTAGACCCCCCCGCGCCTGCGCCTGTTGAGGTCACTGGTGACTCCGGTCCTGCTGGGAGTGGTGCTGTCCCTGGGGGTGCGGAGCTTTGGGGTGCTGAGTCTGGGGGCGCTGAGCGTGTGGAGCCTGGAGGTGCTGCGTCTGGGGGTGCTGCGTCTGGAGGTGCTGCGTTTGGAGGTGCTGCGTCTGGGGGTGCTAAGCCTGCGTGTGCGGAGCCTGGAGGTGCTGAGTCTGGGGGTGAGTCACCTGAGGGTTCTGAGACTGCTGTTACGCAGTCTCCTTGGAGTAGCCGTCTTCGTCCGCGTGTGCCCCTCACCTCCCAGCAGCTGCACGACTGGTACGGTCGCCGTCAGCGTCCCACTTCTGCACCTCAGGGCTCTACTGCTGGGGGTTCTTCTACTGGTGTCACTGGTCCCGGAGGTGCTCGTACTGGGGGTTCTGGAGCTGCTGGGGCTGGCGGTGTTGCTGCTGGAGGTACTGGAGCTGCTGGAGGTGCTGGAGGTTCTGGCCCTGCTGAGGGTACTGGGGCTGCTGGCGGTGCTGGACCTATTGAGGGTGCTGGAGCTACTGGTGGTGCTGGTGCTGCTGAGGGTACTGGAGCTGCTGGAGGTGTTGGAGCTGCTGGAGGTTCTGGCGCTGCTGGAGGTACTGGAGATGCTGGTGCTGGTGGCACTGCTCAGCCGCGTCTGTTCTTCACTCCGCCGTCTCCGTCGTCTCAGCCACCACCTGACTCTGCACTTCGCCAGGTTCTCAGTCTTCCCTCGTCTACTGGTCTTCCGTTACAGCCTGGCTCACCGCTGCCTGCTCCTTCTCCGTACACAGAGCAGACTGGGGGCCTTGCAGAGCGTCGTGAGCCTGCGTCGCGTCCTGTCTCACCTGTCCGTTCCAGCCGTCGTGTTCCTCGTCTGAGCCAGCCGGCTGTCTCCGGCCCTCACCTTGTTGTTGGTCGTCCTTCCTCTCCTCCGTCGCGTGTTCCTCTACCGTCTCCCCCTGCGTCCTCTCTGCCTGTCGTTGCTGACCCTGCGTCTGACCAGTTTCGTGCTGAGCACTCTACTGCCACGTGTCTGCTTGCCACTGTTGTCACTGACCCGTCGTTTGAGTCTGCTGCTGCGTCTGCCTTAGTCGCTGAGCTTGTTGACTTTGCTGCTCACTGTCGTTTAGACTACCCCGCCAGTCTTGTTGCTCAGTCTGAGTCTGTCTGTCCTCCGTTCGTCGGGGGTGAGTGTGCTCTTGGCACGGACGTCCTTGAGGACAGCCAGGAGGACCTTGAGTGTCTTGCAGTCGCTGCGCCTCATCTCGTGTCCATGCTACTTGCCCCTGAGGGAGACCCGGATGCACCAGACATCTTTACCCCGCGCTCTTACGCTGAGGCGATCGCGGGTGAGTACTCCTCTCAGTGGCAGACAGCCATGGATGCAGAGATGGCATCCTGGAAGTCCACAAGCACCTACGTCGACGAGGTTCCCCCTCCTGGGGCGAACATTGTCAGTGGCATGTGGATTTTCAGGGTGAAGCGGCCTCCAGGTTCTCCGCCTGTCTTCAAGGCTCGTTACGTGGCTCGAGGCTTCAGTCACCGAGAGGGATTTGACTTCTTCCAGACCTTCTCCCCCACCCCGAAGATGACCACTCTTCGGGTGCTGCTGCATGTTGCCGCTCAGCGTGACTACGAGCTTCACTCTCTTGACTTTAGCACAGCCTTCTTACAGGGCAGCTTGCACGAGGAGATCTGGCTGCGCCGCCCTCCAGGCTTCACTGGGTCGTTCCCTCCTGGTACCCAGTGGAGCCTCCGGCGGCCGGTCTACGGTCTCCGCCAGGCGCCACGTGAGTGGCACGACACACTGAGGACGACACTTGCGGCTCTTGGGTTTGCTCTGTCGACTGCTGACCCGTCACTGTTTCTGCGCACCGACACTTCGCTGCCGACGTTCTACGTCCTCGTGTACGTCGACGACTTGGTCTTTGCCACTGCTGACACTGAGGCTCTCGCCCTGGTGAAGTCGGAGCTGCAGAAGAGACACACGTGCACAGACCTGGGTGAACTGCACAGCTATCTTGGCTTGCAGATCACCCGGGACAGAGCACGCCGCACCATCACACTGACTCAGTCACACATGGTGCAGCAGGTCCTTCAGCGCTTCGGCTTCACCTGGTCCTCAGCACAGGCCACTCCTCTGGCTACAGGTCACTCGCTCTCAGCTCCACCTTCGGACGAGTCCGTAGAGCCGAGTGGTCCTTACCCAGAGCTAGTGGGCTGCCTCATGTACCTGATGACCTGCACTCGTCCTAACCTTGCATACCCTCTTGGCCTTCTGGCTCGCTACGTGGCTCCTGGTCGGCACCGAAAGGTGCACATGGATGCTGCTAAGAGGGTACTACGCTACTTGTGCAGTACATCGGGCATGGGGCTCGTGCTTAGAGGACGGGGTGACGTTGTCCTCACTGGTCACTCGGACACCTCTTGGGTTGACGACCAGGCTACGCAGCGGTCGTCACAGGGTTACACCTTCAGCCTTGGTTCTGGTTCAGTTTCCTGGCGTTCTACACGTTCGTCTTCAGTTCTCGGCTCCAGCTGTGAGGCCGAGATCTACGCCACAGCCATGGCTGCGCAGGAGCTACGCTGGCTCACCTACCTGCTGACCGACTTGGGAGAGCGGCCTCGTTCTCCTCCGGTTCTGTACGTCGACAACAAGGCCGCCATTGCCTTGTGTCAGGAGCACAGACTGGAGCACAGAACAAAGCACATCGCTCTCCGTTACTTCCTTGCTCGAGAGCTGCAGCAGCGTGGCCAGCTTCGTCTTACTTACGTGGCCACTCGGGCCAACACTGCTGATATATTCACCAAGGCGCTTCCGCCTGGTGATCATCAGCGTTTCTGCACTTTGTTAGGCCTTGTGCCTACGCTTTCTCACTTGCTGTAGGCTTTGTTTGTACTGTGAACTATATATACCTGCATGCTTGCTCTTTTAGGTAGATATCACTGTGCTGTTGTTGTTACATATATATCTCTGCATGTGAACTGGCCTTGTGGCCTTTTGCTTGTGCTCAGACTTCGTGGTGACGTTGTGATCCACCCTGAGCTTGCTTTGCACTTCTTACCTGGCCTTGTGACCCTCTGTTCTCCCCCACTTTGCCTATGGGGGTGTGTCAAACATATGTTTATATGTTGTAGTTTAGATAGGCTTTAGTGGGGTACTCACTGTGGGGTACAACCCCTTAGGTTTCATTTTTTGTACCAACACTCTCGACATTCAATACTAACTTTGCCTAGGATTCTAACACAAACATCTTCACCAAGGCCCTGCCGCCTTGTGACCACCAGAGGTGTTGTGTGCAGTTAGGTCTCGTTGACACAGGTTCTCGCTTTGCATAGTCTTGAGTTCTCTCCTTGCTTTGCTTATACACTTTACATATACCTCAGTGAACTCTTGAACTAGCCTTGTGGCTCTTTTGCTTGTGCTCGGAGTGTGTGGTGATGTTGTGATCCACTCTGAGCTTTGTTTCTTTGTGACTGGTCTTGTGACCGTACACTTTTGGTTTTGCTTGACACCCCTCACTTAGACTATGGGGGTGTGTCAAATGTTGTAGTCTTAGTGATGTGTGTTATAGGGGGTACAATTGTTAGGGTTAGGTTGATGTACCCCAACCAACCTTAGTGAAACCAACACTTTCATTCTTGACAGAATGACGTTATGTACAATGGGTAGATCCATTGCATCTGGTGCATTGTCCATATTAGCCGGTTTTTCTTGGTTTCCAGCATTCATGGAAGCAGAGGCCACATCACCCGACTCGAATCCTCCAAATTCTGTTGACCTCAACGGGTTACCGTACTTGTCTCCAGTTAGTTTTCGCCAGAGTCGCCGTCACCCCCTGGTTCGATCGCTGCCCTTCGCGCAGGACAACAGTTCCGAGAAGACAGCCAATAGGAGAGGGAGGAGGGAGATGTGCGATGAGGGAGGGCAACTAGCCAGCCAAGCAACCAAATCAGCAGGACACACTTCTCCACGGAAAACCGCAGTACCGCATCACACCTCGGATAGCTGCAATGGATCGAGCTGCACCGAAAGGCAGAACCGCAGATTGGAACTACAACCTCTCCCGCCAAAGCTCCACAAGTTCCACAGCTAGATAACTAGCTGACCAAGATGCTTCTTTATCTCAGTGTTCTGAAAGAATTCGAGACACAGAACCATTAGGTGTGTGATTCGCCTGGTATAACATTTCTCGCTGCTCCGTCTGTGTCATCAGTGGAGAGATTCTGATCCGTGCACCTCGCCTGATTTCCCGTTCCCAATCGTCGCACATTCTACGTTTCCGAGTCTGCTTCCATGGCCACCTCTCTTTCTTCGCGCTGCCTTACGGCGGCATCAGGCGTCGCGAATGTCGAATTGAGGAGCTCGTTTGCCGGTTCCCGGGTTTCGCTCGCTCAGGCGAACCCGTGTGTGGTAACCGCGTTTCGCGACACCAGTGTCAGATGCGAGGCAGGTTCTGCTCGGCAGCGGGGGCACAACGTGTCGGCGAACGCTCAAGCGGTCGAAGCAGAGGGAGCGACGCAGACGCTGAACATCGCAGAGGATGTTACACAGGTTACCATTCGTGTCCTTCAACGAATGTTTTGTATTTTTAGCCATTGACGCATTCTTCGCGCCGTTCCCTGTTTCTCAGGAATTCGTTTTTTAGACGCCGACGACAGTGATTTGTGCTTTTATATTTCTGTTAGGCCCAATTAATCCTTACATACCCCTAGTCTTTAACATTGTCAATGGTGCCTCACCCATAACCCGCTATCCTGTGTTTTCTAGATATGTTTTAAAGATATTTTTTTGCAGCACCCATATGGTGTATTTCAACTAGTCGTTCATGACGTCTCGTATGTCACCCGCTATCCCCATAATTTTCATTTTTACATTGATCATTGACCCAGCTGATCGGCAGCACCCCCAAGGTGTATCTCAACAGTCGTCCATGTTGCCTTATCCGTCCCTCTGTCCTATGCCTTTCCTGTTTTCATTGATCATCGTCTTACCAGCTCATCGGCAGCACCCCCATGGTGTATCTCAACAAGGTCGTTGATGGTGCCTCACCTGTCGACCGCTGACCCTGTGCCTTTCCTTTTCACCCTTCCCCTTCCTCATTGATCGTCTTACCAGCTGATCGGCAGCACGCCCATGGTGTATCTCAACAAGGTTGTTGATGGCGCCTCACCTTTCACCCTCTGTCCATGTGCGGCTGTGCCTCTCCCTTTTTCCCTTCCTCATTGATCGTCTCACCAGCTGATCGGCAGCACGCCCATGGTGTATCTCAACAGTCGTCCATGTTCCCTCATCTGTCACCCCCTGTCTGTCCCCGTGCCTTCCCTTTTGTATCATTGACTTTCGTCCCAGCTGATCGGCAGCACCCCCATGGTGTTTCTCAACAAGGTTGTGGATGGCGCCGTGGCAACCATCGCAGGAAAGCTCGAAATCATGGAGCCCTGCTGCAGCGTCAAGGACAGGTGCGCTGCTTGAATTGCTGTCTTGATTAGAGCTCTCAGCACGTATGAGAGCTATACGAATCATGGAGCCCTGCTGCAGCGTCAAGGACAGGTACGCCACTCTGATCCATTCATTCGCTCGTTTAGAGCTATAACGTTGCTGCAGTGAATCCGTGCTGCATTTAGAGCGCTGTTCGTTTTCCAACTTCTGAGATCTCCTGCACTCGACTTCCACATTTTATTTGAAGAAGTCGTGTGTTCCTTCCCTTCCTCACGCTCTTTCTTTCACATTACAGAATCGCGTACAGCATGATCAACGATGCGGAGGAGCGAGGTGTCATTGCTCCTGGCAAGGTCAGCATTTGCTCGTGAAGGCTGGCCTGTGCTCTTGCAGGCCGGCATGGTTCTTTACCAGGCTTCACTGCGTTCTGTTCATTTGTGGAACATCGTCCTGGTCTGGTCATCTGGTCGACCACTTGCAGCATTCTCAGTGTCGCATGCTGTCATCTGTTCGTCCCCTCTCAGAATTCCCCCTTGTCTTCAGATTGCTCCCTTTCACTCACCTGTTATGGCGTGCTGGGCCGACGATATGTCTCTGTGTTTCGCATCGTCGTGAAGCCCATGTTCTCGCTCATGGCGGCTTGAACAGGGTCATGTGTCCCACTGTTATCCTGTGTCTCCCTGGTCCCTTCCCTTCCCCCATTCCCCTTCGACTAGAGCGTGCTGGTGGAGCCGGAATCAGGCAACACGAGAATCAGAGGTGCCATTTTCCTGGTTACAGAACTCCTTGTCCTGATTGCCCTCCCCATCCACTCAGAGTGTGCTGGTGGAGCCGACGTCGGGCAACACGGGAATCGGCTTGGCGTTCATAGCAGCGGCGAGGGGCTACAAGCTCGTCCTCACCATGCCCGCCTCCATGAGCCTCGAGCGCCGCGTGCTGCTCAAGGCCTTCGGGGCCGACCTCGTGCTCACAGACCCCGCCAAGGGCATGAAGGGCGCTGTTGCTAAAGCTGAGGAGATTGTGAAGAGCACCAAGAACGCGTACATGCTGCAGCAGTTCGAGAACCCTGCGAACCCCAAGGTAGCTTTCACAGCACGTCTCTTCTTTCCCTAGAGGGTTGGGGTTACAAAGGGAACGGCCTTGTTGTGGGGCCACATGCTGCTCAAGGTATAGCGGTTAGAGAATCCCGCCAAACCCAAGGCAGGATTCCCAGACCTTTTTGCTTTCCAATGTATGTGCGGTTTTAAAAGGGCTGGGCTTGTTTTGACTCGTTTCAGGCATGTCACTCGTTTCAGGCATGTCACTCGTTTCAGGCATGTCACTCGTTTCAGGCATGTCACTCGTTTCAGGCATGTCACTCGTTTCAGGCATGTCACTCGTTTCAGGCATGTCACTCGTTTTGGGATGCTTCGATAGCTTTGGAAGTCATTCGGGGCGGACCTAGTGATACCTAAGGGCAGACGCCACCAAGCTCCCAGACCTGGGGCTCCCAGACCTGGGGCTCCCAGACCTGGGGCTCCCAGACCTGGGGCTCCAAGACCTGGAGCTCCCAGACCTGGAGCCCACAGACGTGATACTACCGAACCTGGTGCTATCGAAGGGAAGGGCAGGCCCCACCAAGGGCTTGAAGGACGAATCGTGCTGCCAGTTTCATCTGGTTGATATTCTTTGTGGCGTTTTTGTGTGGTGCAGGTGCACTTTGAGACGACGGGGCCTGAGATCTGGGAGGACACTAACGGGCAGGTGGATATCCTTATAGCAGGGATAGGCACGGGCGGCACCGTCACTGGCGTGGGGCGCTACCTGCGCAGCAAGAAGCCCGGCGTCAAGGTGGGTGTGACTGTAATGAAGAGAGGGAGGGAGGAGGGAGGGGGGGGAGGAAAGGGAAGGTGAGGGTTTGCTAGCACTAGTATGCGTCAATGTCAGCACTAGTATGGGCGTTTGAAGAGCAACCTGTTTCTGTCTGCTTTTCCTACTAGCCTCCCTCTTTCCTTCTTCCCCGTCCCGCTTCCTGCCTCTCCCCTTCCCACCCATTCTTCCGCGTTCTCAAAAATGTGGCAGAACTCAATCATTGTAGAACTCAAGCAAAGCGCCATTCTTCCCCCGTCCCCGACGCCCCTCTCGCCCGCATCTCCCCTCTCTTCTCCCCTCCCCCTCTCCCCCCCGCCCTCCCTTCCGCCCTCCCCCAACCCTTCCCCCCACACCCCCCGCCATGTGCTGCAGATCATCGGTGTGGAGCCCAAGGAGAGTGCCATTCTGTCCGGTGGCAAGCCAGGTATGGGACGAAGGAGGTACGGGCTGACAGAGGAAGTACGAGCTGAGGCAGGTAGGGGTGAGGCAGGTAGGGGTCAAGGTGACATTCCCACACCAACCTCTACTGTACATGTTCATGCCCGTGAAGCATGGTCACTGTACATGGCACGTAGCACATGATGACTGTGCACATGACGTGGCTTTGTGTCCCCGCATCACTTGGTTTCTCTCTCTCACTTTCCTTGTGCAGGCCCGCACAAGATCCAGAACATTGGATCCGGATTCGTGCCAAGTGCGGGTGCATACTTTTGTGTATACACGTACTAACACCTACCTACCCGCATATTCCTGCATTCGCCTTGTGCAGGCCCACACAAGATCCAAGGCATTGGAGCCGGGTTCGTGCCGGGCATTCTGGACGTGGGGCTGCTGGACGAGGTCATTCCGGTGCGTAGTGTGCCTGCTTGCGTGCTTGCATACCATCAGCACAGCTGTGAAAGAACAGCCATCCATGCATTTAAGTGCTTGTAACAGCCATCCATGCATTTAAGTGCTCGTAACAGCCATCCATGCATTTAAGTGCTCATAACAGCCATCCATGCATTTAAGTTCTCGTAACAGCCATCCATGCATTTAAGTGCTCGTAACAGCCGTCTTGCCGCGCCAGGAATTCTGTACATGGGACTCTTACACGAGGTCATTCCGGTGCGAAGTGTGCATGCTTGCCGTTTCATGAATAGCACATCATGCCATCATGATTTGTGAAACCGTCATCATGTCCTGCAGCCTTGTGAGCATCCATGCTCCAGGGCATGCTGGATGTTGGCGTCCAGGAGCGCCGACAAGGTCTGGAGGCACACCTTAGGCCTGGAGGAAGTCCACCTTTGTGCTCCTAAGAGTGCCGTTCATAGAGTTCTAAGAATCCATGCCCTCTGTTTTGGGGTATGTGATCTCGCCTCCCGTCTCTCTGCAAGTCAGCAGTGATGACTCTGTGGCCATGGCCAAGGGCCTTGCAGTGTTTGACACGCTTCACAATCCTGTGCCTTCCTCTTCCTCGTCCCCTCACGTTCCATTGTCTTCCCCTCCACCTCGTCCTCTCTGCAGGTGAGCAGTGATGACTCGGTGGCCATGGCCAAGGACCTTGCAGTCAAGGAGGGACTCCTGGTACGTTCGCTCCACCTGCTTTCCGCCTTCGAATGCCCCTCTTTCTGAGCCCATCTCTCTCTCTTTCCTCCCTTGCCGAACATCTCACGAGTCGCCCCAGAGAAACCTTGCAGTCAAGGAGGGGCTCCTGGTGCGCTCTCTCCACCTGCCTTTCCCTCTCCCCCTTTCCTCTACTTGAGTATCTCTTCCTCGTCCCCTCCTTTTCTCTAGCATCTTTCTGTCAGGGCAGAAGTTGACTGTTGAGTCAACTCCCTCATCTCGTAGAGCAGCTGCCTCTTCTTCCCCCATTGTCAATCCTCAGAATCGTCCCTACCACGTGTCAAGTACGCCACCATCCTACCTCTGGTCCCTCTTGCAAGCCTTCTCTCTTTCCCATCTTAAATGAGTTAGAACGAAGAAATCACATCTCTCTGTCGTTTGCTCTCTGTGCAGGTGGGAATCTCGTCAGGAGCGGCGGTGGTGGCGGCGCTTCAAGTGGCCAAGCGTCCTGAGAACGCCGGCAAGCTTATTGTTGTGAGTGCCTCTCTGGATCCCCCTCTTGACAAGCCTGACTCGTTCCTGAGTATCCTCAAGAACGACTTGATCTCCTGAGTATGCTGACTAGTCTGACTCGCTTATGAGAATGCCGGCAAGCTTATTGTTGTGAGTGCCTCTCTGTATCCTCTTTTTGACAAGTCTGACTAGCTTCTCAGTATCCTCCAGAGCGAATGGTCATCGTGAGTAACCCTTGGTAACCTTCCTGCTCGCAAGTCTTGCAAAACCACCATACATCATGTTGAGTGTGTTTTTGTCACTCTCCTACGCTCTTGCGGGTAGCCCACTCACACTTCTCTCCACTCCGCTCTTCGCACCGCATAATTTCGAAATTCTCTCCGCTTGCATCTCTTTTCTCTTCTTTCACCCTTCCTCTGAGGAATTTATGTTGTGCCTTCAACCTTGGAGGTCACCACCACCACTCCCCGGTGCTCTCGCCCTTTCTCACTCACACTCCCTCCCTCCCGCTCCATCCTCCCTCTCCCCCTCTCTGGCACACCTAGATTGTTCTGGCCTGCTTTGGTGAGTGCTACCTGTCGTCAGTGCTCTCGGTTTACCTCACTCACATGCTTCCCTCATCCGATTCATTCCTTCACCCCTCCTTCCCTTCCCCCTGTCTCTTTTGACAGGTGGTGCTGCCCAGCTTTGGTGAGCGCTACGTGTCGTCGGTGCTCTTGTTGTTTTCCCACTCACAATCCTCCCTCACCCTGTTCCATTCCTCCCAAACCCCCCTCTCTTTTTTGTGTGTGACAGGTGGTGCTGCCCAGCTTTGGCGAGCGCTACCTGTCATCAGTGCTCTTCTCGGCCCTGCGGACAGAGGCAGAGCAGATGACACCCTCTGTCTGAGATGAAATGACATGACACCTTGGCCTGATATGGAACACGCCTTTTGGTTCGAGATGAAACATCCGGAGTCTGATATAATGAGCATCGAATATGTTTTCGTTCGATGTGTTTCCTTCTTTCTCTCAAACTGGCTCATGCCAGCTTCTGTAATGCGCTTCGGGGGTTTATTTTTCAGTTACCAATACGACCGACAACTGTGAGTTCATAAGATTGGTTAAGGTACATACGTACAAGCTTTGAACAGGCGAAAGTTTGCCCTTCGCACACCAGTATGAGGCTGAGATCTTATCTGCTCTGCTATTCCTGATGTGTACTTGGATGGCTCTTTATATTTGCTGCCGAGTTTCCTCAGCACTCATCCGCACTCTGGACTACGCAGTAATTTTAGCGAAGCAACAGAAACGAAATGTCTGTTTTTTCAAATGTTCAAAAGAGTTGCTGCACCCTTCCTGTCAGGCGAGGCCCTCATCTGAGCCGCTTGTTTCTGTGAGAGTCATACACTGGCCGTCGATCGCCAGTCAGCACAATCTCGCCAACGGCTGTTTACGATGTGAGCAGCGAACGCGACACCTCGCAAGTTGTCATGAGAGCCAGGGGTGCGGCTTCTTATTTATTTGGTTTTCGCCTCTCCATGACGTAGAGTTCGTGTTTCTCTTGGGTTCAACGTGACTGTCCGTGTGCTTGCTGGCAAAAAAATCCTTGCGTTTCACCTCTCCTCGCTCGCGTGCACATCACCTTGCCGCGTGAGAATGGTGGACGGCCGCGCATCGCGCGGCGCGTCAATTCCTCCTTCGATGCGCAGCAGCGCCTACCTCCGCTAGATCTCGAAACACTCTGCCAGTAGGTTCTGTTTGATCCGTTACTGTGTAGACATACCGCTCCTTTAATTTGCTAAAGGACCGCTTCTTCAATTAGGTGAAGAAACACCGACTGCTAGCTGACTGCCAACCTATTATTGCCGATCGACTGGTAACCGCTCGCTGTTACTGACAGCTAACCGACTGCTAACCAATTGCGAACGGACTTCTGACCGTCAATGGAGAGCGAGCGCGAGAAGCGGAAGCGGGAATGGGCGGCGAAGTCGCTAGCGGAGGCGGAGGAGCGGCGAGTGCGGAAGGCGGTGCGCGCAGCGCTGGGTAAGGCGCAGAGCGCGAGGAGCGACGAGGAGAGCCGCTTGCTGTAAGCAAACGGTCAAATCGCACGCGAGGTGAGAAGGTCGCATGGCATCGCATGGCGTCGCACGTCGTGTCACACCCTTTCACGGTTTCCCACCTCCTGAAAGCCCGTCAAATGGCCCGTGGTCCGCATGCTGCTCTCTCGTTGCCATCAGAGTGCATATGGGTGGTGCGCATGCGACGTTGATAGTTGCCCATAGCCTCGCCTTTCTCCTGGTGGCCGTTGTCCTCTCAGTGACCGTTACCCTCCCAGTGACCGTTACCCTCCCAGTGACCGTTGCCCTCCCAGTGACCGTTGCCCTCCCAGTGACCGTTGCCCTCCCAGTGACCGTTGCCCTCCCAGTGACCGTTGCTGTATGTACTTCGTTTCACTTGAACCAGGGCCTCGTGCCACGTGTCATGAGCAATGTGAAGAGCATTTGACATGTGTCACCATCAATGCGGGGGTGCTGTTTCATGGGTGGGTGGTGGGTAAGAGGGAGGCGACCTCTCTTTGCAAAATCTCTCTCAGGCATTGGATTGGAGAGAATGTTGAGAGCCGACCCGAAAGCGAAAGAATAACAACCTTCTTGTTTGTGCTTTGCAGATTTCTCAGTCATTGGAGAAAGCAAAGGAACGGCTTCAGCAGAAGAAAGAGCGGATGCAGGAGGTTAGTTTTTTTTTAGGTCTGCATGAAAAATGTCACAGCTGATACCTTGACAAGTGAATATGTATCATCTTTTACCAGCTAGGGTGCTTGTGGTAGCGCTGACCCAAACGGAGTTGGGGGGGATTGATGGAGCGTTGTGGTTGTGCAATCAGTGGGGAAGAGCTATAGGATGCGCGTGGGTGGTAGGTAACTTGCTCTAGGCCATTTTAACGCATGCATGTATACTCACGACGAATATGGGTTCACACAGCTCCCTTGTCCGCCGCACTCTCCCCCGACAGCTCCCTCTCTTTCCCTCCACTCCTCTCTCCCGCCCGTCATGCTCTCCCCCATCCGGGCCATCCCAGTTACCCCATCCCCACAGGATAGGAGGAAGAGGACCCCCCGGAGCAGGTAGACCCTAGAGTCAAAGTTTCAACTTCCCCTCAACGAGAGGGGTTCTTTTGAAGCGCCTCACCTCCTCCCCCTCAACCCCATCGCATCCTCCCTCCCTGCCTTTCCCGTCTCACCTTTCTCCCCCGCTGCCCCGTCACCCCACAGGAGGAGGACAACCCCCCCTCCCCCCCCCCCCCCCCCCCCCCCGAGAGCAAGTAAAGGCGAAGATTCAGCTTTGCTTTGAGGCGCCTCAAAGCCACTCCCGCACTCCCCCACCTTCCCACTTGCGCCCGTGCTCTGCCCCTTCGCCCTCTCACCTTCCTCCCCTGTTGCTGCATCCGCACAGGAGGAGGACCCACCGGAGCAAGTAGAGGCGAAGCTTCAGCAGCTGCTGCGGCTGGTGCTGGAGTGCCAGCAATTCGGGAAAGCGAGGGACAACAGCCAAACAGCAGCAGCGGCCGCAGCAGGAGCAGCAGCAGCCGCAGAAGCAGCAGCAGCGGCGGCAGGGGCGATAAAAATGAGAGGGGGGGTGGTGGTTCACAGCGGGGCAGGGCTTAGCACAGCAGCAGGCATTCCGGACTTTAGAGGGCCCAAGGGCGTGTGGACGCTGCAGGGGGAGGGACGGTGGGAGGAAGCTGCGGCGGCCATGGGGAGAAAGTACGAGGAAGCTTCGCCCACGGTGGGGCACATGGCTGTGGCAGCGCTGGTGCGGGCTGGAATAGTGCAGCACGTAGTTACACAGAATGGTGGGTGCAGGCAGATAGATAAGATCGGGTTGTTGCAACACTGAACAGGTGGTTACGGTGGCAGTGTTGGTGGGAGCTGGGATAGTGCAGCACGTGGTGACTCAAAACGGTGGGCGCAGCAGAAGGGTGGGGTCAGCATAATGGGTAGGTTGGGGGTGTTGCAGGTGCGTGGCAGCGATGGTGGGAGCTGGGATAGTGCAGCACGTGGTGACTCAGAACGGTGGGTACAGCAGAAGGGTGGGTACAGCAGAAGGGTGGGTACAGCAGAAGGGTGGGTGCAAGCAGATAGATACGAAGGGGTCGTGAAAGATGGTTAAGGTGGCAGCGCTGGTGGGGGGTAGGGTAGAGCAACATGTGGTGACTCAGAACGGTGGGTGCAGCCGAATGGGGAGTTGGGTTGGGTTGGCGTACGAATGGTGGGTGTGGATAGGTAACGATGTGCTGTTACAGGGTGGTTGCATTGCTAGGGTGGCGATGGTGGGGGTTGGGATAACACAACACGTGGTGACTCGTAACTGTGGGTTGGGTTGGGTTAAAGAGTAAGGCTTTCGGGTGTGGATAGGTAACGATGTGCTGTTACAGGGTGGTTCCAGGGGCAGCGTTTCTGCAGGCTGGGATGGGACCTGATCCGAGCAACTCGTGGTGACTTTTGAGTCAACTCAAAAGTCAACTCAAAAGTCAACTCGGTTGCAGGGGCAGCGTCTGTGCAAACTAAAACCTCATCCGAGCAACACGTGGTGCCTCGGAACGGTTGTTTGAGAATGTGGGCCACAGAGAACAGATGCATGCAGATCAGAATTGTGGGTTGAGGGGGGAGATAAAGCGCGTGGAGATGGTTACTTGCAGGAACAGTGATGGTGCTCATTGAGACATGTGCTTTAAGCTCATTGAGACATGTGCTTTAAGCTCATTGAGACATGTGCTTTAAGCTCATTGAGACATGTGCTTTAAGCTCATTGAGACATGTGCTTTAAGCTCATTGAGACATGTGCTTTAAGCTCATTGAGACATGTGCTTTAAGCTCATTGAGACATGTGCTTTAAGCTCATTGAGACATGTGCTTTAAGCTCATTGAGACTTGTGCTTTCCCTCTCACCTCCCTCTCACTTCCCATCTACCCATACTCCCTCCCGTCCACCTTCCCTCCTCACCAGTGGACGTCCTTCTCTCTACAAGCAGCATCCCATCAGACCGGCTATTGGAGCTGCACGGGTCGGTGTACCGGGAGAGGTGCAAAGAGTGTGGGGCCAAGTACCTTCTCCTTTTCTTTTCAAATTACTTTCTCTGATTCTCCTTCCGCTTTTGATTCCCATGCTCCCTCCCCATTCCCTCCTCACCAGTGGATGGCCTTCACTCCAGAAGCAGAATCCCCTCAAGCTGTTTATCTGAGCTGCATGGGTCGGTGTACCGGGAGAGGTGCAAAGAGTGTGGGGCCAAGTACCTGCGTCCATTTGATGTCACCGCGGCTAGAGGCTCCTCCTACCACCGCCACAAGACCGGACGGCTGTGCACTGCCGTGGCTGCTGCTGGCGCTGGTGCTGCTGCATGTGCCAGTGGTGCTGGTGTTGCTGCTAAATCAGCTCACGCTGCTGTTGATGCATCAGCCAGGTGTAACGAGAGGGAGGGGAAGGAGGTGGAAGAGGAGGAAGAGGAGGATAAGCAGCAGAGGGTGCCACGTGTTCAGAATTCCGTTCAAGATTCTGTTAAGAATCCTGTTCGGAAGCCTAGAAGTTCTGCAAAAGTGCGAGCTCAGGTGTCAACAGGAGGAGGGCGCGGTGTGAAGGAGGAGAAGCAGGAGGTGGTGGTGGTTGCGGGGAGGAAGTGGCATGAACCTGGACCGACGGACTTAGATAATTTTGACGAAAGTCCTGGAGTGGTGCTTAGAAGGGGGGGGCATGAGGAGGATAAAGAGCGCCATGCAATGATGAAGGAGGAGGGTGGTGCGAGGATGTGTTACAGTGGAGCGACTGGCAAGGGATGGGATGAGGGGGAGGAAAATCATAGAAGGGAAGAGGAGGATAGGAAGCAACAGAAGAGGCGAGAGGAGGTGAAGGATGAAGTAACAAGAGAGTGCGTGGGCAGGGGAGAGCAGGAAGAGGAGAAAGGAGAGAAGGGAGGAGGGGAGGAGGAGGAAGAGGAGGAAGAGGAGGAGGGAGGGGAGGAGAGGCGTGAGGATGGGGCCGTATGCAGGGGCGAGTTGGTGGATTCGATAATGCACTTTGGAGAGAGGATAGATGATGAGGAGTTGAGTAAGGCGAGAGAAGCGAGCATGGGCGCACATGTGGCGCTCTGCCTTGGCTCCTCCTTTAAAGTGCGTTCTGTTTGTGCTCAACTGCTTGGAAGCTTCCCGTATTACTTGAACGTTCTCCGTGTAGCAAGCACGGATCACGAGCATGCATGGGCGCACACGTGGCGCTCTGCCTTGGCTCCTCCTTTTGAGACGTCTCAAAAGTCACACGTAGTGAGGTGTATTTTGAGGCGTATTTTGAGGCGCCTAAAAAATCGCCTCAAAAAACGTCTCAAAAGTCACACGTAGCGCTCTGCCTACACGTGGCGCTCTGCCTTGGCTCCTCCTTCAAGGTTCGGTTGAGTGATGGAAGTCTGTTTGTGTTCACTTGCCAGTGTAACTTGATTGAGGCAAGAATGGATTCTTATGACTTTTGAGGCGCCCATGTGTGCATTATGACTTTTGAGGCGCCCATGTGTGCATTATGACTTTTGAGGCGCCCATGTGTGCATTATGACTTTTGAGGCGCCCATGTGTGCATTATGACTTTTGAGGCGCCCATGTGTGCATTATGACTTTTGAGGCGCCCATGTGTGCATTATGACTTTTGAGGCGCCCATGTGTGCATTATGACTTTTGAGGCGCCCATGTGTGCATTATGACTTTTGAGGCGCCCATGTGTGCATTATGTCTTTTGAGGCGCCCATGTGTGCATTATGACTTTTGAGGCGCCCATGTGTGCATTATGACTTTTGAGGCGCCCATGTGTGCATTATGACTTTTGAGGCGCCCATGTGTGCATTATGACTTTTGAGGCGCCCATGTGTGCATTATGACTTTTGAGGCGCCCATGTGTGCATTATGACTTTTGAGGCGCCCATGTGTGCATTATGACTTTTGAGGCGCCCATGTGTGCATTATGACTTTTGAGGCGCCCATGTGTGCATTATGACTTTTGAGGCGCCCATGTGTGCATTATGACTTTTGAGGTGCCCATGTGTGCATTATGACTTTTGAGGCGCCCATGTGTGCATTATGACTTTTGAGGCGCCCATGTGTGCATTATGACTTTTGAGGCGCCCATGTGTGCATTATGACTTTTGAGGCGCCCATGTGTGCATTTTGACTTTTGAGGCGCCCATGTGTGCATTATGACTTTTGAGGCGCCCATGTGTGCATTATGACTTTTGAGGCGCCCATGTGTGCATGGATTGAGGCGCCCATGTGTGCATGGATTGAGGCGCCCATGTGTGCATGGATTGAGGCGCCCATGTGTGCATGGATTGAGGCGCCCATGTGTGCATGGATTGAGGCGCCCATGTGTGCATGGATTGAGGCGCCCATGTGTGCATGGATTGAGGCGCCCATGTGTGCATGGATTGAGGCGCCCATGTGTGCATGGATTGAGGCGCCCATGTGTGCATGGATTGAGGCGCCCATGTGTGCCCATGATCATCAACCTCCAATGCACCCCTCTCGACCGCCATGCTTCCATCACCATCCGAGCTCGCATCGACGCCGTTCTGCCCCGCCTCACTCTCTTCCTCCCTCCCCTGACTCCCACTATGTGCCGCCAGCCAGCAAACTCTCCCACACTTAGCGACTCGTGTGGTGATCATCAACCTTCAACAGACGCCCCTCAACTGCCACGCATGATTACCCTCCACCTTCCTCTCCTCCCCTCCTACCAGGTGCCTCCAGCCAGCAAGCTCCCGCGTTTAGCAACCCACCTGGTGATCATCAACCTTCAGCGCACCCCTCTCGACTGCCATGCATCCATCACCATCAGAGCTCGCATCGACACTGTTCTCTCCCGCCTGCTGCACCTGCTGCACCTCCCCCTGCCCGCTTACCACCGCCACTCTGATCCCCTCCTCTCCCTCCCCAGCACCCCCCTTCTATCCTCCCTCTCACACGGCCCTCACCTCTCCCTTTCTCCATCTCTGAAGCTGAAGCTTTCTAAGCCCACCGCTGGATCTGTTCCGAGCAAAGAAACTGGAGAGGAGCATGAAAACGAAGGGACTTGTGAACCGCCTCACAAGGTGCGTTTCTCCCTGCTCGCAGCCACTCCAACCCTCTCGTATCCCTCCCCAGCGTTCCTCTCCTCTCCTCCCTCTCACACGCTCCTCACCTTTCCCTTTCTCTGTCACTGGAGCTGAAGCTGTCTAAGCCCGCCGCCGGTTCTGTTCTGAGCAAGGAAACTGGAGAGGAGCATGAGAAATAAGTGATCTGTGCATTGCCTCCAAAGGTGCGTTTCTCCCCTGCACCACCATCAGAGGCGGCGAGGGGGCCGCGTAGGGGATGAGGCGGCGACGGGGCCGCTAGGGGCGGCGACGGGGCCGCGTAGGGGCGGCGACAGGGCCGCCAGGGGCGGCGACGGGGCCGCGTAGGGGCGGTGACAGGGCCGCTAGGGGAGGCTACGGGGCCGCGTAGGTAGGGAGGCGGCGACAGGGCCGCTAGGGGCGGCGACGGGGCCGCTAGGGGCGGCGACGGGGCCGCGTAGGGGCGGCGACGGGGCCGCCAGGGGCGGCGACGGGGCCGCGTAGGGGCGGCGACAGGGCCGCGCAGGGGCAGCGACGGGGCCGCGTAGGGAGTGAGGCGGCGACGGGGCCGCTAGGGGCGGCGACGGGGCCGCGTAGGGGCGGCGACGGGGCCGCCAGGGGCGGCGACGGGGCCGCGTAGGGGCGGCGACAGGGCCGCTAGGGGCGGCGACGGGGCCGCGTAGGTAGGGAGGCGGCGACGGGGCCGCTAGGGGCGGCGACGAGGCCTCGTAGGGGCTGCGACGGGGCCGCTAGGGGCGACGACGGAGCCGCTAGGAGCGGCGACGGGGCCGCTAGGGGCGGCGACGGGGCCGCGTAGGGGCAGCGACGGAGCCACTAGGGGCCGCGAGAGGCCTGGAAAGGCGGCGACGGGGCCTCTAGGGGCGGCACAAGGGGCCGTGAGAGGAGCCTCTAAGGCGCGCAAAACGCGCCTCGGGCAGAAGCGACCGGTGCTCCGGGCAGAAAAAAATTTTTAGTGGTGGGCCCAAGGAAGCGTTCCCACTAGGGAACCTGCTCTATACCATGTGAAGAAATGAGGAATGAATGAACTAGAAAGCAGGTGGGTACAAGTAGGAAAACCTAAAAGTGTTGTACCCCATATAGTCTAACCCACTACAGCCTACAAAGACTATAGCAGATAAGTTCGACAGTACTATGAGGGGTACATTCCCTTTTTCTAACTGTTTTACAGGCAGTTCTACAGTGACTCTGACTATTGCTCTTCTTCTTGTTACCGAGTCACTGCATGTAACCGTACAGACGGTTACGCCTGTTGCCATTCCTAGATGGTGAGTCAATCGGTCCAGATGGTCAACAGTCGCGACAGTTGACCCTTGCGACTGTTGACCTTCCTGCCCTTGTTACGGGCTGATCCGATACTGCTGCAGGTGTTGCGTCGATAGTGACGGGTGCAGTACAGCTGCACCTACGGGAATGCTAAACGCAATTCCCTTTATACTCCAACACTCCCCTTCATTCATGGAGGTGCACCACGTGGCTCTTTCGGACGACTCCGCACAGGTCAGCGCAGTACTGGAACTTCTGACGTAGTAGCTTCTTCGTCAGGAAATCTGCTGCCATTTCGCGAGTTGGGCAATAGATGAGCTGGACATTCCCTTTGTCGATTTCGTCCTTGACGAAAAAGTAACGCAGGGCGACGTGTTTCGTACGGTTGACGAAGCTGGGTTTGTTCGCGATCTTGATCGCGCTCTGGTTGTCGCAGTGTAACTTGAATGACCCGTTCATCGCCATCTTCGTTTCCTGTAGGAGCTCCGTGAGGTAGAGTCCTTCGCGAACTGCTGCGCTTGCTGCGATGAATTCTGCTTCTGCCGACGAAAGGGCGATGAGCTCCTGCTTCTGTGAGTTCCAGGAGATGGTTCTTGCAGGCTCAAGCTTTAAGATAAAGCCTGTGCGGGACCTTTTGTTGTCTGCGTCTCCAGCGTGATCAGCATCCACGTAACCGGTGAGCTGTAGAGTAGCCGTTAAATTCACCTTGTAGGTAAGGCCGACGTCGGGCGTAGAGATGTAAGGGCGTGTCGTAGGTCCGCCATGTTCTCCCCTTCAGGTCGGCGCAGATACTGGGCGAGCTAGCTGGCGATGTAAGACAGGTCCGGGCGGCATGTGACGGCGGCAAATATCAGCCACCCGAGCTGCTGCTTGTAGAGGCGATGTGGTCAGCCGGAGATAGCGATGTGGTGTCGGGCTCGTGATTAGGCGGAGGGATGCGAAATGGAGTGGTGATCCCGACGGGAGCGATGCCGAACTTCTTAGCAAGGGTCTTGACGTATTTCACGGCGGAGAGGTGGATCGTGTCGGCGGTCTGAGTGACGATGAGGCCGAGGAATTGAGTGACATCGTGATCGATTGTCACCTCTAGCTTCTCTTGGATGTCCCTTTCGAAGTGATCGAGCAGTTCCGCGTTATTGCCGGTGTAGAGGAGGTCGTCCACGTAGGCGACGAGCAGGATGAAGTTACCGTGGGATTCGAGGCGGTACATTCTTGATCGTGGGGAAGCTGCTGGAAGTCGAGCTCGATCAGCACGGTATGGAGGTACTGCTGCCACAGGCGTGGCACCTGCTTGATCCCGTACAGGGACTTATGGAGAAGGCAGATGGCGTCACCGTCTTCCTCAAATGCATGTGGTTGCTCGACGTAGATGATTGCGTCGAAGATCGCGTAAAGGAAGGCGTTAGACACATCGATCTTGTGGAGGGGGCGCTGCTTCACGGCTGCGACGCAGAGGAGGATGCGGACAGAGGTGTGTCGTCGAACGGGAGCAAATGTCTTGTCGTAGTCTACGAACTGGGTTTGTTTGAAGTCGCGGACAACCCATCGTGCCTTGTATTTGTCAATAGTCCCATCCGCGAGTGTTTTGATTATGAAAACTCACTTCCTTGTGAGAATCTTTCTCCCCTTTGCGTGTCGTTGTGGTACCAGCTTCCAGGTGCCACGCCGCTGTAGTGCAACGACTTCTGCGGCAATGGCTGCTCTCCACTTCTCAGCATCGGTCCCGCCGAGAGCCTGGCGAACGGTGGTGGGCTCGATCAGCTGCTGGTTACCTCGTACGGCGACGGCGAGGCCGAGGATGCGAAGTCCTGTGAGGTTGGATTCAGCTACGTTGGTACTTCAACCACGTCGTCATCATCGCCGGGGATGTCGCGAATGGTGTCGCGAGAAGAGTTACGAGCCGGTTATTCTTCCATGAGTGAGTGCATTTCTGCACTTGCGTATTCGTGTTGTGCCTGTACTGCTTCTTGTTGATCAATTTCCGTTGGGAAGAATGTTGCTGTGCCGAACTCCTCCGTAATGGGTACGAAGGGTGCCTCGTCCCCAGTTGCCTCGTCTGGCTGTTCTCTTGCCACGTCAACGCCATCCTCGTCGTTGGAGTGGCTGTGCTGTCCCTAGAAAATGTTGTCCAATGCGTTTTGTCGGTACAGTGGCAGGGTCAGTCTTTCGTAGAAGATTCAGTCACGTTATCGCGTGAGCTGGTGGGTGGCGAAGTCCAGAATTGTCCAGGACTGGTGTTCAGATTCGATTCCGAGGTGGATGCCCCAACGGGCACAGTCCTCAAACTATCCGGTCCGGGCAATGTGGGGGCGGTACTGTACCATGCACCCAAGAACCCCCAGCATGCGTGTGTCGGGGTGTTTGCCGGTCCACTCCTTGAACGGCGAGGTGTTGTTGGGTAGAGCTTTCGAAGACAACATGTTGTGCAGGCGAACTGCATGCGCCATCGCGAAGGGCCAATACTTGGTCGGCACAGCTGACTGCTTTATGAGGGCTCGCATCTTTGTCACGAGGCTCCAATTGGTTCGCTCCGCCAGTCCCTGTTGTTCGTGAGCGTAGGGGAGGGAAATCATTCTGTGGATCCCCTTCTGTGTGCAGAGGGTTTTGAACTCCTCTGTCTGATACTCCAGAGTTCCGTCTGTTTGAAACGCATTTAGTTTCTTTCCTTCGCTCTAGGTCTCCGCCATGCTAAGCCAAACTTCGAAGCAGTGATAGGTGAGGTAGCAATTGCTGATGTTCACAGCCCAGGCGAAGCGCGTGCCGGCGTTGATGAAGGTAAGCGTGTACTGCTCTCCTCCAACTCCTTTTGCCGTGAGCACCAGGAAGTCACTGTAGACCTTCTCGAGCGGTTTGTAGCGTTTGGCTCCGGGTATCTTCTCGGCGAAGGGCGTGTGACGCAGCGCGGCTATTGGACAGACAGTGCAGCTGGGTAAGGCAGTTCTTGGTTTGAGCAGCTTTCCATCTGGCAGCAACAGTGCGCCTGCCGCAAAAACGTTTGCGTTGATGCAGTTGTTGAGCACTTCGAACGATGAGTGCCCAAATCGTTGGTGCCAGATGTCGGGGTCGAGGCCATATCCTCTTGTGCGTGCGTAGATCTCTTTCTCCCGTGCTAATATTCGTTCTGTGGTTTCTTTTCCAACTTGTTCCGCAGGTTCGTTTGGCATAGCGACGTGGACAGCTGCTGCTTGGAGTGTCGTGTCGTGATACGCCCCACTGATGTCTCCGATGGTGGAGGTGTCGATCGTCACGGGAAGCTCCAGCGGTCCTTCAGGAGGTGTCGGTATGATTCGCTGACGTCAATCCTCTAGTTGCACGACTTCCCCTTCTTCGAAGTCAGTATTGCCAATTGATGCTCCCCTTGTCTCGACGCGAAGGTAGTCCCTTCCATCTATTGTGATGGGGATGAGGTGAGGCCCGTACTCCGTCAGCGATTCTTCTTCTTCTGCTTCCGGTGTCTCCTCAGTGACTTCTGGTTATTCTGCTTCCTCTACTTCTTCTTGTCAGAAGAATGAATGAGAATGAATGAACTATGAAATAGTTGGGTACAAGTACTAACCCTAATTGGGTTGTACCCCTTATGGGCTACCCCACTATAGCCTACACAAAGTAAGCAATACAACATTCTGACACACCCCCATAGGCAAAGTGGGGGAGAACAAGTGGTCACAAGACAAGTCAAGAAAAGCAAAGCAAGCTTACGGTGGATCACAAAGTCACCACACATTCCGAGCACAACCAAAGGGTCACAAGGCCAATTCACATGCAGTGTTATATAAAGAGCACAAGCAATATAGTGATCATAGCCTAGCAAGAGTAAGCATGCAGGTATATATATACATCACAGTACAAGTAAAGTCACGCTGTGAGCAAGTGAGGCAAAGTAGGCACAAGGCCTAAAACAGTACAGAAACGCTGTTGATCACCAGACTGAAGTGCCTTGGTGAATATATCAGCAGTGTTGGCCCTAGTGGCCACATAAACAAGACGAAGCTGACCACGTTGCTGCAACTCTCGAGCAAGGAAGTATCGCAGAGCGATGTGCTTCATTCTGTGCTCCAGTCAGTGCTCCTGACGCAAGGCGATCATGGCCTTGTTGTCTACATACAGAACTGGAGGAGAACGAGGCCGCTCTCCCAAGTGGGTCAGCAGGTAGGTGAGCCAGCGTAACTCATGTATAGCCATGGCCCCTGCGTAGATCTCAGCCTCACAACTGGAACCGAGAACAGAAGACGAGCGGGTAGACCGCCAAGAAACAGAGCCGGAGCCAAGGCTCAAGGTGTAACCCTGTGACGACCGCTGCGTAGCCAAGTCGTCAACCCAAGAAGCGTCTGCGTGACCAGTGAGGACAACTGGAACCCGTTCTCCAAGCACGAGCCCCATGCCCAAAGTACTGCACAAGTAGCGCAACACCCTCTTAGCGGCCTCCTAGTGCTCTGGTCGGTGTCTCCCCGGCGCAACGTAGCGTGCCAGGATGCTAAGAGGGTAGGAAAGGCCTGGTCGAGTGCAGGTCATCAAGTACATGAGGCAGCCCACAAGCTCTGGATACGAGCCACTCGGCTCTACGGACTCGTCCAAAGGTGGAGCTGAAAGCGAGTGACCGGTAGGCAGAGGAGTGGACTGTGGCGAGGAGTACCGGAAGCCGAAGCGCTGAAGGACCTCGCGCACCATGTGTGACTGAGCCAGGGTGATGGTGCGCCGTGCTCTGTCCCGGGTGATCTGCAAGCCAAGATAGCTGTACGGCTCACCCAGGTCAGTGCAGGTGTGTCTCTTCTGCAGCTCCAACTTCACAAGGGCCAGTGCCTCAGTGTTAGCAGTGGCAAAGACGAGGTCGTCGACGTACACGAGGACGTAGAACAGCGGCAGCGAAGTGTCGGTGCGTAGAAATAGTGACGGGTCAGAAGTCGAAGGAGCAAACCCAAGAGCCGCAAGTGTCGTCCTCAGTGTGTCGAGCCACTCGTGAGGTGCCTGACGGAGACCGGACTGAAGTGCCTTGGTGAATATATCAGCAGTGTTGGCCCTAGTGGCCACGTACGCAAGATGAAGCTAGCCACGCTGCTGCAAATCTCGAGCAAAAAGGAATCGCAGAGCGATGTGCTTCGTTCTGTGCTCCAGTCTGTGCTCCTGACATAAGGCAATAATGGCCTTGTTGCGGCCGCACAGTGCCTCCAGCACCAGTACCGCGAGACACAACACCCCCAGCTCCAGCACCTCCAGCTCCAGGGTCAACAGCTCCAGTGTCTCCAGCTCCAGCTCCTCCAGCTCCAGCGCCACCAGCGCTAGTGCCTCCAGCTCCAGCGCCAACAGCTCCAGTGTCTCCAGCTCTAGCTCCTCCAGCTCAAGCGCCACCAGCGCCAGTGCCTCCAGCTCCAGCGCCTCCACCCCCAGCACCTCCAGGCTCCGCAGGGTCCCCAGCTCCAGCTCCTCCAGCTCCAGTGCCCCCAACACTACCAGTCCCGGCAGCTCCAGTACCCCTGGTACGAGCACCTCCAGGACCAGCAGCTGCAGCACCTCCGATACCACCAGCTCCAGCAGTAACTCCAGCACCTCCAAGATGAGTAGCTCCAACACCTCCAGCTCCAGTGTCTCCAGCGGCAGAGTCTCCAGCTCCGGCAGCTCCACTCCGAAGGCGTGTGCGCTGAGCAAACCACTCACGCAGCTGCTGCGGGGAGACAGTCGTGGCGAAGCACCCGCAAGACCTCCTGAAGAAGCAGTACCCCGAGGCTCAGCACCCGTAGACTCCGCACCCTCAGACTCAGCACCCCCAGGCTCCACACCCTCAGGACCAGCACCCCCAGGCTCCACACCCGCAAGCTCAGCACCCCCAGGCTCCGCACCCCCAGGCTCAGCACCCCCACACCCGGCACCCTCAGACTCAGCACCCCCAGGCTCCGCACCCCGAGACGCAGCACCCCCGGACGCATCTCCTCGAGCAGCACCTGAGGCGACAGCTACCTCAACAGGCACAGTACCAGGGAGAAGGTCTACCTGAGACACACCAGAGGGAGCAGGACCTTGGGGGGGAAGGGGGTCTACCGGAGGGGGACGTGGAGCAAGGAAGAGCGACAGGGGTAGGGGAGGGGCAGAGCGGTAGGGGAAGAGACGGTAAAAGGGAACCGACTCGTCAAATGTGACGTACTGAGAGGGGAAGACACGACGCGAGGTGGGGTGGTAAAACTGCCAGCCAGGCGCGTCAGGGGGAAAGCCAAGGAAGACGCAGGGAATAGCGCGGTCGGAGAGCTTGTCCTCGGATGTATTGCGAACAAAAGCACGACAGCCCCAGACCCGGAACACCGACGCATCGCCGACCTCCCCCGTCCAACGCAGTGTCGGTGAGGTCTCCGGCAAGGAGACTCGAGGCCAGAGGTTGAGCTGATGCGCAGCGTACCGGACCGCAAACGGCCACAGAAAATGGGGAGCAGCCGCATGGATCATGGAGGTACGAGCGACCTCCATGACTAAGCCAATGCAGTGCTCATCGATCCCATTTTTTTTAGGGGAGTCCGGAAGCGTGAACGACTGGAGACTGCCCTCCCCACGACAAAAGTCCCATAAGAGGTCAGAGGAGAACTCCCCACCTCTGTCAGAGTGCAGACGCAGGACAGGAAGGTCTTGGCGGAACCGCTTGCATAGCTGAGGACGGACTGCGCAGATCCAAGGGATCAAGACATCAGGGACCTCACCCTTGCTGCGCAAGGGGAAGACCGTGGTGTAACGCGTGCAGTCGTCAACAACCAGCAGAAAGTAGTGCTCGCGGCTCTGTCCACTGACGCGGGCTGGGCCCTACACGTTCAGGTGGAGAGTCTGCAGGGGAGCAGTCGACGGGGGAAACGAGGAGGAGTGAGGAGCGGCGCGCTGCCGCCCCTCGACGCAAGGAAGGCAGGGCGGGGCAGGCGAGGGCAGGAGGGGAGGCAGAGACCTGGGAAGACCAAAGACAAGGAGGCGGGAGTGCATGCCACGAAGGCGTGGCAGGGAGGGGTGACCAAGGCGGTGGTGCGATAGAAGAGTTTGGTGCGCCAGGAGGCAACACGAGCAAGGGGGTGCTACCGGACCTGACGCGGACACCTGGGCGGATGCAGCTACCTGAGAAGGCTCGGTAGTCAGTGTGTACAGACTCGACCCCGGCCGACGAGTGAACGTGGCCAGGTGACGGCCCGTCCGTGTACACGTGCAGATCGACACACGCTGACCTCCAGGAGTGGTGGTAGTGACCATCCTGGAGGGCAGTGGTACTCACCAAGTTCGTAGAGAACGAGGGGAGGTGAAGACCTGACAGTGAGCCAAACGGAACCGCCGGACACAGGAGAACTGTAGAGGAATGGGAAAGGACGGGGCCCCCTGAGGGGTCAGCCAGTCTGACCGGTACGGGTGCAGAGAGAGGAGTGAGGGTGGTGCTGTCGCGAAAGAAACAGCGTGAAGCACCTGAGTCAAGTGTCAAGGTGTGCAAGGCCTGAGCAGGCACAGTACCAGGGAGAGCAGACTCACTAGCACCTAGAGCAGCAGCCTCTATACCTGGGTCAGGCGGCACACACAGGTAACAGTCACCCTCAGCACTAACAGACAAAGCATACATAGCAGCAAGGACAGCATCATAGTCTAGGTCAAAGGTAGGAACCCCAGATCTAAGCAGCTCTGACAAGCGGGGGCGCTCGACCCCGTCACCAAACTCTGCACGCCAAGCGTCGTCGAGGCGGGAGAAGCAGCGGTGCTGATAGTGAGGCTTCCCGCATGTCTGACCAGCACGGTCACCCGTGCAAATGACATACGGGCAGCTACCACTACCCCTAGACACCCCACGCTGAGAAAACCACTCACGAAGCTGCTGGGTCGACGGGGTCTCGTTTTGACGCTGCTGCTGCTGCCTCTGGCCACCGCCAGAACCTCCCCGCTAAGTAGCTTTAGCCCTACCGCCACCATTGCCACTGCCGCCACTACCGCCACCCCCACCGCTGCCACCACCACCGCCGCCAAAGCCCCCACTCCCGCCACCACCCCTACCACCGTTACCACCTCCACTGCCACCACCACCTTCACTGCTGCCCCCACCACCACCCCCGCTGCCACCGCCACCACCCCTGCCACCCTTGCCCTTGCTGCTGCGGCGCTTCCCACTAGCAGAAGCAGCCCCGACATCCTTAGCACCAAGGACGTTAACAGCAGCAGCAGAGGCGTAGGAGGGGGCAAGGGGGGAGGGGGAACACCCCTCAAAGAAGGGCGTGTGAGGAGTGCCACGAGCGGCACCTACAGTGACTACACTAGTCTTAGCTGCAAGGAGGTGCTGCTCGAGTAGGTCAACAGTGAGGGCTGTGGGGTCAAGTGCAAGAAAGTGGTCCCTAACAGCGCGAAGAGAGTCAGGGAGGCGGGTGACTATAAAGTAGAGAGTGATGTACATCGGGGGCGGGTTCGTGTCAAGGAACTCGGCTGGGAGGGCAGCATGGTAGCGAGCATCGCTAGTGCGAAGGTGGGTAACTAGGTCCTCCACTGTGGCAAAGGCAGACAGCTCAGGAAACATGTAGGGCAGTAGAAGACGGCCTAGAGCAGCAGTGGCAAGCGAGGAGTAACGGGCGACTACAGCATCGTACAGTGCCTGTGCAGTCTTGTGCTGTCCGAAGTGAGCACATTTCCTCTAATGGAAGGTGGTTGCGAATGGCTAAGCAAGCAGCAGTGTCACGAGTAAGCCACTGTGAGCGAGTCGCATTGTCAGCTGTGGCGGGAAGGGTGGGAGAGGCTCCAGGCGTGTGGTCAAACAACGAAACGCTGTCTCTAGAGTCGCTCAGTAGGTAGAGCTGTAAGTCCTCTAGAGTCGCTCAGTAGGTAGAGCTGTAAGTCCTCGAGCCACGTGTCGAACTGGATCGGACAGCCCTCATGATCGAACGCGAGTACGCGGAGAGAAGCCATAGCAGCGCAGCACATAGGGCGGGCAGGAGCCGGACAGCGCATGGAACAGGGCAGGCAGCAGCAAGGGGCGGCAAGCGGGCTGCAAGGGGTGGCACGCAGGCTGCAAGAGGGGCGGCTCGCGGGCCTAGGGGCAGCTGACGGGCCTTGGGGCGGCGGGCGGGCCGCAAGGGGCGGCGCGCGGGGCTGCAGGGGTGGAGAGAGGACCGCAAGGGGCAGCGCGCGGGGCTGCAGGGGTGGCTCGCGGGCTGCAAGAGCGAAGGGCGGGCTGCAAGGGGCATTGCGCGGGGTTGCAGGGGCGACGAGCAGGGCAGCTGGGGCGGCTCGCGGGGCCTAGGGGTGACGGGCGGGCCGCAAGGGGCAGCGCGAGGGGCAGCAGTGGCTGCGGGCGGGCCGCATGAGGCGGCGCGCGGGGCTGCAGGGGCGGCGAGAGGGCCGCAAGGGGCAGCGTGCGGGGCTGCAAGGGCGGCTCGCGGGCTGCAGGGGCAAAGGGCGGGCCGCAAGGGGCGACGCGCGGGGCTGCAGGGGCGGCAAGCAGGGCAGCAGGGGCGGCGTGCGGGGCCTAGGGGCGACGGGCGGGCCGCAAGGGGCAGTGAGGAGGGCAGCAGGGGCGGCGCGCGGGGCCTAGGGCTACCCCACTATAGCCTACACAAAGTAAGCAATATAACATTCTGACACTTCTACTGCAGGTACTCTGGTGACGCTTCTCCATCCAGTTTCGGTTGCCACGGCTTCTCCCAGCTTGGTATTCTCCATGACCCAGCGAACGTCCACCGCGTCCCAGCCGGTAGGTTGTTCAACGCGGGGCCAGATTGCTCACGCAAATCCTCCAACTTCCGCAGTTGCCGCTTCTGATGTGATTTCTTCACCTTCCTCCACTACCTGTGGTCCTGTGTCCGCAGGGTTTGTGGTCGAGGCGACGGGTACGGTGAGTGCGTGAAAGGTTCCATCGAGGCCGGGTCGTTGATAATCGGTCTCTTCTTGGTGACTCCAGGTTGGTGGCGACGGATGACCGCGAAGGTCAAGCACGATGATGTGTTGGTTGTCGCCAGACGTCTTGGGTGATTCAAAGTTGAGCACGAATACTCCTTCCTCGCTTGTTGCTTTTCCGATAAAGGTCTTGTCGTACATTGATTGAAGCCCGTTCTCTGTTGTTTGCAGCTCGACACCACACTTCATCAGCTGGTCGAGGGACAAGAGGTTGTATTGGAGTTCTGGCACAACAAGGACATCGCTGATGTGGATGCAATAACCGGTGTCGTGTGACTCCAGCTGGATCTGTCAGCGGCTCCAGGCGAAGATCATCTGGCTACTGGCGACGGTGATTTCCACTTCGTTGAAGAGTTTTTCACTGTTGAGGATGAAGATGTTCGATGACACCATGTGTTGGCCACAGCAGCTGTCCAGGTACCAGTCGTTGACCTCTTTCTTTGTCTTGGCAAGGTTCGCGAGCTTCGGAGTTATGTGATGCTCCATGTCATGTTTGTCAAACTTATATCTGCTATGGTCTATTTAGGCTGTAGTGGGATAGCTCTTAGAGGGTACAACACTTATGTGTTTCCTATTTGTACCCATCTCATTTTTCTAGTTCATCATTTCTTTCGTCAATCCTTCTCACATGGTATAGAGCTAGTTTCGAGAATTCGTCACTGCCTGCTCGACGCGCGCGTCGCGCCTTCCCTTCGAGGCCCGTCGCGGCCCCTGCGCCTGTCCTTAGAGCCAGCGCCCGCCCCGTAAGGCCCCGTAAGGCCCCCCTTTTCCGGCCCCGTAAGGCCCCTTAAGGCCCCGTTTACGGCCCCGTAAGGCCCGGTTAGGCCCCGTAAGGCCCCTTAAGGCCCCGTTTACGGCCCCGTAAGGCCCCGTTTACGGCCCCGTAAGGCCCCGTTAGGCCCCGTAAGGCCCCGTAAGGCCCCGTAAGGCCCCGTAAGGCCCCGTTAGGCCCCGTAAGGCCTCATTTACGGCCCCTTTTAAGGCCCCGTAAGGCCCCGTAAGGCCCCGTCAGGCCCCGTAAGGCCTCGTTTACGGCCCCGTTTAAGGCCCCGTAAGGCCCCGTAAGGCCCCGTCAGGCCCCGTTTAAGGCCCCGTAAGGCCCCGTCAGGCCCCGTTTAAGGCCCCGTTTAGCCCCGTTAGAGGCCCCGTACGGCCCCGTAAGGCCCCGTCAGGCCCCGTAAGGCCCCGTTTAAGGCCCCGTAAGGCCCCGTAAGGCCCCGTCAGGCCCCGTTTAAGGCCCCGTCAGGCCCCGTAAGGCCCTGTCAGGCCCCGTTAGAGGCCCCGTACGGCCCCGTCGGGCCCAGTTCTCGGCCCCGTCAGGCCCCGTCAGGCCCTGCGCCGGCCCTGCTGCAGCCCTGTCGCAGCTCTGCTCCGGCCCTGCTCCTGCACTGCCGCGGCCCGGCCCCGGCCCTGCCCCGGACCTGTCGCGGCCTCGCCCCGGCCCTGTCCCGGCCCTGCTCCGACCCTGCCCCAGCCCTGCCCAGGCCCTGCCCCGGCCCTGCCCCGGCCCTGCCCCGGCCCTGCACCCTGCCCCGGCTCTGCCCCGGCCCTGCCCCGGCCCTGCTCCTGAACTGCCCCGGCCCTGCTCCTGACCTGCCCCGGCCCTGCTCCTGAACTGCCCCGGCCCTGCCCCGGCCCTGCCCCTGAACTACCCCGGCCCTGGCCCGGCTCTGCCCCGGCCCTGCCCCGGTTCTGCCCCGGCCCTGCCCCGGCCCTGCCCCGGCCCTGCTCCTTAACTGCCCCGGCCCTGCCCCGGCCCTGCCCCTGAACTGCCCCGGCCCTGGCCCGGCTCTGCCCCGGCCCTGCCCCGGCCCTGCCCCGGCTCTGCCCTGGCCCTGCCCCGGCCCTGCCCCGGCCCTGCTCCTGAACTGCCCCGGCCCTGCCCCGGCCCTGCTCCTGAACTGCCCCGGCCCTACCCCGGCCCTGCCCCAAACTCTCCCCTGGTAAGAGCGTCGCGCTGCCGAGCCACACCGCCCTGCCGAGCTGCGCCGCCCTGCCTAGCCTGCTTAGCCGAGTTGCACTGCTGCTGCTGCTAGCCTGCTGCTTCTCCTGTCATGGCTAGTCTCAAAGTTCTTACCTTTGATGCTGAGGGTCGAGCTGTTGACTTGGAGGTCTGGCTAGATGATCTGCAGCTTTTCCTACAGTGCGATAGCAAGGATGGTCTCTCACTGTTCGATCTCACGTCTGGCGCCTCTACTGCCCCTACTGCTGATGCTGACAGTACTGTTCGCTCGCAGTGGCTCACGCGCGATGCTGCTGCTCGTCTTGCTGTGCGCAATCACCTGCCGTCTACTGAGCGCGCGCACTTTAGTCAGTACAAGAGTGCTAGGGCTCTGTACGACGCTGTAGTTGCACGCTACTCCTCCCCTACCACTGCTGCCCTCAGCCGCCTCATGCTGCCGTACCTTTTTCCTGATCTTGCCGCCTTTGCCACAGTTGCTGACCTAGTTGCTCACCTCCGCACTAGTGACGCTCGCTACCGCGCTGCCCTTCCCACTGAGTTTCTTCCCACGAACTCCCCCCCCATGTACATCACCCTTTACTACCTAGTCACCCGCCTCCCTGACTCTCTCTCCTCAGTCAGGGATCACTTTCTCTCCCTTTGCCCTACCGAGCTGACTGTTGACTTGCTAGAGGAGCGCCTTGCTGCAGCTGAGAAGAGTATCTTAGCTGTTGGGGCTTCTCGCGGCGACCGTCGCACCCCCTTTTTTGAGGGGTGTTCCCCTGTCCCCCTTCTCCCCTCTGTTGCCTCTGCTGCTGCTGTCGACCTCGTTGGCACTGAGGAGGTCGGCGCTGCGTCTGCCCCTAGTGGGCGACGCCGCACTGACAAGGGCAAGGGAAGCAAGGGTGGTGGAGGGGGCGGTGGAGGAAGCGGTGGAGGAGGTGGAGGTGGTGGTGGGGGTGGTCCCGGGGGTGGGGGCGTCGGTGGCGGCAGTGGAGGCCGTGGAGGCGGTGGCGGAGGCGGTGGAAGCGGCGGCAGCGGTGGTGGAGGTAGCGGAGGAGGTGCTGCTGGTCGTGGTGCAGCCACGTAGCGTGGAGGCCTTGGTGGCGGCCAGCGTCAGCAGCAGCTGCGCACCCGTGAGACCTTGTCTGTTCAGCAGCTTCGTGAGTGGTACGCTGGGCGTGGGAGGTCTGGGGGTGCAGGTCCCTGCACGTACGTTCTTCGCATAGGCACTCGTAGTGGGGAGGTGTGTGGTCTCCCACACACCACGCAGCGCTGCTTCGGCCGCCTGACTGACACTTGGCGTACCCAGTTTCCTGACGCTGTTGAGCTTCCTCGTTGGCATGATCTGCTTCTGCAGAATGTGCCTATCTTTGATCTCGACTTTGATGCTATCCTTGCTGCCATGTATGCTCTTGCTGATATTACTGAGGGTGACTGTTACCTGCGTGTCCCGCCCGACCCGGGCACTGTGGCTGCTGCTCTAGGTGCTAGTGCGGCTGCTGCACTAGGTGCTAGTGCGTCTGCTGCTCCAGGTGCTGGTACGTCTCATCTCTCAGGTACTGCACCTACTGAGTCCTTGCACACCTTCACACTTGACTCTGGTGCTTCGCGCTCTTTCTTTAGAGACAGCACCACGCTCACGCCGCTCCGTCGGCCTGTTGCGGTCTCCCTTGCTGACCCCTCAGGGGGCCCAGTACTTGCACACTCCTCCACTGTCCTACCGTGTCCTGCGGCCCCGTCGGGCTTGCTGTCGGGACTCCACCTCCCCTCGTTCTCTATGAACCTGGTAAGTGGAGCTGACCTCCAGGACGCGTGGGTTGACCAGTTCACACCTGGAGGTCAGCGTGTGACCCACTGCACTTGCTCTCGGACGGGCCGCCACCTGGCCACGTACACCCGTCGGCCAGGGTCGAGTCTGTACACACTGACTACTGCGCCTCCTCCGGTCTCTGCGTCTGGTCAGGTAGCTTCGTCCAGTCAGGTGTTTGCTGCTGCGTCCAGGTCTAGTCCTCCGTCTGCCCCCTGCTCGTGTCGTCCTTTGACACACGAGACTCTCCTTTGGCACCACCGCCTTGGTCACCCCTCCCTACCTCGTCTTCGGGGTATGGCCTCCCGTGCCCTTGTCTCGGGTCTACCCAGGTCCCTCCCTCCCCTTCCTCCGGGGCCTGCCCCCACCTGTGTTCCTTGTGTCGAGGGCCGGCAGCGCGCCGCCCCTCACTCCTCCTTGTTTCCTCCGACTGAGGCCCCTCTGCAGACTCTTCACATGGACGTGTGGGGCCCAGCCCGCGTCCGTGGACAGGGTCACGAGCGCTACTTCCTCCTGGTCGTTGACGACTACTCGCGTTACACCACAGTCTTCCCCTTGCGCAGCAAGGGTGAGGTCACTGAGGTGTTGATCGACTGGATCCGCGGTGCTCGTCGCCAGCTCAGTGAGAGTTTCGGCTCAGACCTTCCTGTTCTGCGCCTGCACTCGGACAGAGGCGGGGAGTTTTCCTCCAACCTCCTGAGGGCCTCCTTTCGTTCGGAGGGCATCCGCCAGACGTTCACGCTTCCGGCCTCCCCGCAGCAAAATGGGATTGCTGAGCGCCGCATTGGCATGGTCATGGACGTCGCTCGTACGTCCATGATCCATGCGGCTGCTCCCCATTTTCTGTGGCCGTTCGCGGTTCAGTACGCGGCGCATCAGATCAATCTTCAGCCTCGTGTCTCCTTGCCGGAGACCACACCTACTCTGCGGTGGACGGGGAAGGTTGGCGATGCGTCCGCGTTTCGTGTCTGGGGATCTCGAGCTTTTGTCCGCGATACTACTGCGGACAAGTTGTCCTCCCGTGCCGTTCCCTGTGTCTTCCTTGGCTTCCCTCCTGACGCACCCGGGTGACAGTTCTACCACCCCACCTCGCTTCGTGTTCAGTCCTCTCAGGACGTCACGTTCGACGAGTCGGTGTCGTACTACCGTCTCTTTCCCTACCGCACTGCCTCTCCCCCACCCCCGCCGCTCTTCCTCGCACCATGTACTCCCCTGGTAGACCCCCTCCCCCCCAAGGGTCCTGCCCCCTCAGGTGTGTCCCAGGTAGACCCTGCCGAGCCGATCGAGGTAGCTGTCGACTCAGGTGCTGCTAGGGGTGCTGAGACTGGGGGTGCTGAGACTGGGGGTGCTGAGTCTGGAGGTGCTCTGGGTGTCCCGTCGCGGCGGGAGCCCCTCTCTCCACAGCGGCTTCGTGAGTGGTACTCTCGGCGCTGTCGAGGTGCTGCTGGTGCTGGAGCTGCTGGAGGTGCTGGAGGTGCGACAGGGGCTACTGGAGGTGCTAGCGCTGCTGGAGGTGGTGCTGGTGCTGGAGCTGCTTGAGGTGCTGCTGGTACTGGAGCTGCTGGAGGTGCTGCTGGTGCTGTAGGTGCTTGAGGTGCTCCTAGAACTACTGGCGGTGCTACTGGTGCTGGAGCTGCTGGAGGTGCTGCTGGTGCTGTAGGTGCTGGAGGTGGTGCTGGTGCTGCTGGAGGTGCTGCTGGTGCTGGAGCTGCTGGTGCTGTAGGTGCTGGAGGTGGTGCTGGTGCTGCTGGAGGTGGTGCTGGTGCTGGAGCTGCTGGAGGTGCTGCTGGTGCTGGTGCTGGAGCTGCTGGAGGTGCTGCTGGTGCTGGTGCTGGAGCGGCTCGAGGTGCTGCTGGGACTGGAGACCTTGGGGCTGAGGGTACCGGTTCTGTCTCTGCTGTTTCTCGCGGCGCAGCGCGGCCGCGGCCGTACTACGTTCCCCTCGTTCAGCAGGTTCTTGGCTCCTCGCCTTCTCCTGGTCCTCCTCCTCCTTTCCTGAGTCCACCGCCTGTCCAGTCTCAGTCGCAGTTGCAGCCGGCCCCTCCCCTGCCTGGTCCTTCTCCTTACTCTGGTCCGACTAGAGGTCTTACGGAGCGTCGTGAGCCTGAGTCGCGTCCTGTGTCGCCTGCGTCTCGTTCTGCGTCGCCTGTCCGCACTGTTCGCGCTGGTCGTGTTTCGCGTCCACGTCTTCCACCTGTCCCAGGCACTCACTCTATGACCCTGCGTCCTTCTACTGCTTCACAGCGTGTCCCTCTGCCCTCTCCTCGTGCGTCCTCTCTTCCTGACGGTCCGGACCCTGAGTCTGACTCCCTTCGTGCTGCTAGTCCTACTGTCACACGCTTTCTTGCCACTGCTGTCACTGACCCTCTGTTTGAGTCCTCTGCTGCGTCTGCTCTTGTTGCTGAGCTTGTTGACTTTGCTGCAGCCTGTCGCCTAGATTACGCCACTAGTCTTGTTGCTGCGTCTGCGTTTGTCTGTCCTCCGTCCGTCGGGGGTGAGTGTGCTCTTGGCATGGACGTTCTTGAGGACAGACAGGAGGACCTTGAGTGCTTTGCCGCTGCTTCACCTCATCTCGTGTCGATGCTGCTTGCCCCTAAGGGAGACCCGGATGCACTAGACATCCCGACCCCGCGCTCTTACGCAGAGGCAATAGAGGGTCCCTACTCCTCTCAGTGGCAGGCAGCCATGGACGCAGAGATGGCTTCCTGGAAGTCCACAGGCACCTACGTCGACGAGGTTCCCCCACCTGGGGCGAACATCGTCAGTGGCATGTGGATCTTCAGGGTGAAGTGGCCGCCGGGTTCTCCGCCTGCCTTCAAGGCGCGTTACGTTGCACGTGGCTTCAGTCAGCGACAGGGAGTTGACTTCTTTCAGACCTTCTCCCCTACCCCGAAGATGACCACTCTTCGGGTACTGCTGCACGTTGCTGCTCAGCGTGACTACGAGCTCCACTCGCTTGACTTCAGCACAGCCTTCCTACAGGGCAGCCTGCACGAGGAGATCTGGCTGCGCCGCCCACCTGGCTTCACTGGGTCGTTTCCTCCTGGTACCCAGTGGAGCCTCCGGCGGCCAGTCTACGGTCTCCGCCAGGCGCCCCGTGAGTGGCACGACACGCTCAGGACGACTCTTGCTGCTCTTGGTTTTGCTCCTTCCACTGCTGACCCTTCTCTGTTTCTACGCACTGACGCTACTCTGCCGCCGTTCTACGTTCTTGTGTACGTAGACGACCTTGTCTTTGCTACTGCTGACACGGAGGCACTCGCCCACGTGAAGTCCGAGCTGCAGAAGAGACACACGTGCACAGACCTGGGTGAGCTCACAAGCTATCTTGGCTTGCGGATCACCCGGGACAGAGCACAGCGCACCATTACCTTGACTCAGTCACACATGGTGCAGCAGGTCCTTCAGCGCTTCGGCTTCACCTACTCCTCGCCACAGCCCACTCCTCTGCCTACCGGTCACTCGCTCTCAGCTCCACCTTCGGACGAGTCCGTAGAGCCGAGTGGCCCGTATCCAGAGCTTGTGGGCTGCCTCATGTACCTGATGACTTGCACACGACCTGACCTCGCATACCCTCTCAGCCTTCTGGCTCGCTACGTGGCTCCCGGCAGGCACCGAAAGGTGCACTGGGATGTTGCGAAGAGGGTGTTGCGATACTTGTGCAGTACATCGGGCATGGGGCTCGTGCTTGGAGGACGGGCTCGAGTTGTCCTCACTGGTCACGCTGACGCCTCCTGGGTTGACGACTTGGCTACGCAGCGGTCGTCACAGGGTTACACCTTCAGCCTTGGCTCCGGTTCTGTCTCCTGGCGGTCTACCCGCTCTTCTTCTGTTCTCAGCTCCAGTTGTGAGGCTGAGATCTACGCTGGGGCCATGGCTGCACAGGAGCTTCGCTGGCTCACCTACCTGCTGACCGACTTGGGAGAGGCGCCTCGTTCTCCTCCAGTTCTGTACGTCGACAACAAGGCCATGCTGGCCTTGTGTCAAGAGCACAGACTGGAGCACAGAACGAAGCACATTGCTCTGCGCTACTTCTTTGCTCGAGAGTTGCAGCAGCGTGGCCAGCTTCGTCTTGCTTACGTGGCCTCTCAGGCCAACACTGCTGATGTTTTCACCAAGGCACTTCAGCCTTGTGATCATCAGCGTTTCTGTACTGTGTTAGGCCTTGTACCTACTGTGCCTCACTTGTTGACTTCTTGACTCTGCTTGTACTGTACTCTATATACTTATACCTGCATGCTTACACTTGCTAGGTTGTGTTCACTGTACTGTTTGCTTTCCTTTATATAACTCTGCATGCGAACTGGCCTTATGGCCCTTTGCTTGTGCTCAGACTGTGTGGTGACTTTGTGATCCACCCTGAGCTTGCTTTGCTTTTCTTGACTGGTCTTGTGACCTCTTGTTCTCCCCCACTTTGCCTATGGGGGTGTGTCAAACTTATATCTGCTATGGTCTATTTAGGCTGTAGTGGGGTAGCTCTTAGAGGGTACAACACTTATGTGTTTCCTATTTGTACCCATCTCATTTTTCTAGTTCATCATTTCTTTCGTCAATCCTTCTCACAATGTTCGTCTTCGTAAACATAATTATAACCTTCTTCGTCGTATGCGATGCGTGCAGGTGGCGACTCCTGGATCCAGTTCGGTGCTTCCCAATCGAAGTGCATTCTGCCGACTGTAAGCTCGTCGTATGTAGGGTCGTTCTCCTCCTCGTCTTCAACCGATCCTTCGGGCCGCTCCTGTGGTGGATCTGCGAACATGTCCTCCCAGTTGCGGAAGAAGCGATAGTGCTGGTTTGGTCGAGGTGGTCCCCGACGCACCATGCAAGTTAATACCTTGCTCTTTCCTTTATCGTTTGTGTTCCCAAGGATGCGCGCTGGAGCTTGAGAGCTACTGGCGACGGCCAGTGGTGACACTGTCTGGTTGCGCGCTGGAGCTCCAACGGCTTGCTGGTGAGTTGCTCCACCTTTCTGGCTGTGATTTTTGTTGCCGTTAAGCTTCCAACATTCTTGAATCGTATGTCATGTCTTCTTGCATTACTTGCAGAACAGTATTTTCTTGTTCGGTGGCGCTTGCGCGTAAAACGCAATCTTCTCCTTCTTGTTGCCTCTCTCGTTGTACAGGTCAATCTCCTGTTGTTCGGCAAGCAGTGAGGCGCAGAGGGAAGTTTTGCTGAACGTTCCTTGCCTGCGAAGGAGTGACTTGCAGTGGCGTCATTCCGGGCTCAAGCCAGCAAGGATGATGGTGATGAACATGCCGTTAGGGAAGTTGCCGCCGCTTTTCCTGAATTAATCTCTTAGATTTCAGTAGCGGTTGATGTATGGTCCGGCTTTCTCGTTGGGGAACATCTTTACGTTGTTTAGCTGGTTGAGCAGGCGACTGAGCGTTACCGAGTCTGTTGCCATGTGGCAGGTGCGCAGGTGCTCCCAGGATTGTTGTGCGGGCGCCCACTCGTTCTTGAAAGGGCGAATGCTCAGTTTTTCTTCGTGTGCCAGGTTCCTGATTAGGACGGTGAAAGCCATCAGCGACTCATTATAGTACTGCGCCTTCTCTTGAGGTGAGCCGTTGGCCGGAAATGCGTAGGATCCATCGTAGTACATCCAGATGTGTGCACCTTGTGCCAGGAGTTCAAACTCGAAACTCCAGGTGTAAAAGTCCTTCCCGTTGAACGGCTTGGTTGTCCTTAATTTTGATGTCGTGAGAAAATTCCTCTACATTGACGCCATTGCCTCAAAATGCGTTTGCTGTGCTTGTGCAGATCCTTGAGCTCGGCGATTGTCGAAGGTAAAGGATCCCTCGGACCCAGCTCCTTGAGGATCAGGAGGTCTTCGGGCGTAGCTAGAGCCGTCGATGCTCATCAGCTGGTGGCTCTCTAGTGCGCTGATGCGGGAGATGAGCTGCTCGAGGAGCGCTGAATCCACGGTCGTTGTTATAGAAGAGACATTGGTGGAGGGAAGTACTGGATTTTCTCCAGCCTCTCCGTAGTCTGCGCCTGGCATGATTTGTGCCCTTGATGTAAAGATAAGTTATGATAAAGCTTGCCTTGAAGCCCTTTTTAGCAGTTCCTATAATCCAAACGGGCTCTCATACCATGCTAGAGTGGATATCTTGGATAGGATAGGAATGCCTTAGAGAGTTTTGGTAGCGGAAGTCTTTGTGGCAGGAACCTTGTGCATAGTAGATGTAAATGACAAAGTTGATTAAAGCATGGATTACACACAAATAAATAGTTATATCTAGCCATGTACTCTAAGGGGTACATTCCCTTATTCTAACTGTTTTACAGGCAGTTCTACAGTGACTCTGACTATTGCTCTTCTTCTTGTTACCGAGTCGCTGCGTGTAACTGTACAGGCGGTTACGCCTGTTGCCATTCCTCGATGGTGAGTCAATCAGTCCAGATGGTCAACAGTCACAACAATTGATCCTTGCGACTGTTGACCTTCCTGCCCTTGTTACTGGCTGATCCGATACCACTGCAGGTGCTGCTTCGATAGTGACGGGTGCAGTATAGCTGCACCTACGGGAATGCTAAACTCAATCCCCTCTATACAAGGGTTTATATAGGAATACAGTGGGATACGAAAGGTCCTAGCTAGCCATGTACTCTGAGGGGGTACATTCCCCTTAGGGCTAGTCTAGCTCGGGAAACCAACCGTGCGCTTCGGTAACAATATGCGCCACGGTAACTGTTTGAAAAGTTTTCCCATGCTTTGCACTTCAAATTCTTCTTGCTTGTAACTGTCTTCGATAACTGTTTGCGTTGCTCGGTCTTCGTCCTCGCTGCAGTCATCTTCGTGTTAAGAGTTTGTTTCCATAGGAATGTTATTTGACAATTCTGTATTGTAATAGTAGCAAGGATTGCACTAAAGTGGCAAACGAGTACAAGATGTGAGCGAAGGCATGAGCGAACATAAATAGCAAAGCATGCAAACAATAACGAGGTGCGTGCGAGCTAGCTAGTGCGAAGCTGGCGTCACAGGTCAGCGATGGTCGTCAGCGTTCCTTTTAGCGATGGCGTTGGCCTTTTATATTGCTTCTGGTGCTCGCGTCCGGGCAGCTTGCAGAATTTCGGCGAATTGTTGTGCGCGTGGTGTTGGGTTGTCCGGGTTCGGCATCATGGGCACTGTGGGGTTCTGACTGTAGTTCAGGTAAAATGGTGACAGTTGTGTCGTCGCTGACGTGGCATTGTTGTAGGTGAACTCGATAAGCAGCAAATGCTGCTCCCAGGTTGTTGGGTCGTCGCACGTGGCAGGAATCAGCTGCTCCATAGTCTGGTTGGTTCTCTCTGTTTGACCGTCCGTCTCGGGGTGGTATGACAAACTGAACTGTAGCCGGGTCCCGAACTACTCCCACAAGTTCTTCCAGAAGTTGCTTGTAAACTTCGTGTCGCGGTCACTGATGATCGCGGCTGGTCTCTCTCTCTCTCTCTCTCTCTCTCTCTCTCTCTCTCTCTCTCTCTCTCTCTCTCTCTCTCTCTCTCTCTCTCTGCCACTGATGCTGCTGTGGGGGGGAGGTTCAAGGGTTGTGGGTGGTGAATGATCCAACTGCAGCAACTGCCGCCACACCTCCTCCTCTTTCTCCTCTCTGCCGCTGCTGCTGCTATGGGGGGGAGGTTGAAGATGTGGTGTGAGTTCAGCTGCAGCATCAGCCGCCTCCTCCTCCTCTCATCCCAATCCCGTTCCCCCGGTGCTGCCCATGTCATCCCGTGTCATCCCGTGTCCCGCCCGTGTTTGTTCCACCCCGTGCTCCCATGCCGCCCGTTCCCGTACTTCCCGTGCTCTCGTGTGTCTCATGTTGCGTGCTCCCGTGCTCCCCGTGCTGCCCATGTGCTCCCGTGCTCCTGTGCGTCCCGTGCTGCCCCGTGCTCCCATGCGTCCTGTGCTGCCCCGTGCTCCCGTGCTCCCATGCGTCCCCTGCTGCCCCGTGCTCCCGTGCGTCCCTTGCTCCCGTGCGTCCCGTGCCTCTCGTGCTACCCGTACTCGCCCCGTGGTCTCTTCCGTGCCGCCTGTGTCCATTCGTGCCTCATCCCGTACGTTACTGCCCGTACTTGTTTGTGCGTCCCGTTGCTGCCCGTATCCGTTCGTGCCCCACCCGTGGTATGCCAGTATGGTTGAGGCAAATCCAGCGAGAGTGGTAAAAAGTGCCGAGACAGACGACATAGGTGCAGTCGGGTGCGTGACCAACGCGAACAATACACGGGAGACAACAGGACGAGAGGCACGGAGGTAGTTGAACGACGGGTCGTGAAACACAGCGAGGGACGACTCAGGAGGCTGTGGAAGGACAGGAGGAGGTGGAACACGAGAGCGAAGAACACGTTGAAACGGGCCGTCGGCACGGTAACGGGACCGGCGAGGCTCTGGGGACACAGCACGACTGAGGGGAGAACGACGAGTCCACTAGGACAAGGAAAGGGACTCGATAGGGGGAACAGGAGGGGACGGCAGGGGACGACGAAAAAAGCATGCAGGTGCTAAGTTGGGCAGGTCTCTAAGTCGCTGCTGCTCCGCCTCCTCTGGCGACTGCTGCTGCGGCACCTGCCCCCCATGCTGCTCCTCTGGCTCCTCCTCTACTCTGTCCTGCTGTGGCTGCAACAACACCTGCTGCTGCGGCCGGGACTCGTGCTCTACCCTCTCCCGCTGTGGCTACAACTGCACCTGCTTCTGCAGTCGTGAGTCCTCCTCTACTCTCTCCTGCTGTGGGTGTGACTCCTCCGCTACTCTCTCCTGACGCTCCGACTGAGCCTGCTACTGCTGCTGGTGCTGCTGCTGCTGCTGTGACTCCTCCTCTACTCTCTCATGATGCTCCGAATGAGACTGCTGCTACTGCTGCTGCTGCCATGACTCCTCCTCTACTCTCTCCTGACGCTCCGACTGAGACTGCTACTGCTGCTGATGCCGTGAATCCTCCTCTACTCTCTCCTGACGCTCCGACTGAGACTGCTGATGCTGCTGCTGCTGCCGTGACTCCTCTACTCTCTCCTGACGCTCCGACTGCGACTGCTACTGCTGCTGCTGTGACTCCTCCTCTACTCTCTCGTGACGCTCCAACTGAGACTGCTGCTGCTGCTGACGGGCCCTCTCAAACCACTCCTGCTCCTCCCTCTCCAACCTGTCTAAACGCTGCACTCGGGTCAGGAAACGTACTGTGCATGGCATAGGCGTCGCAGTGCTCGTGTCTCTGGCTCCAGCACCCCCAGAACCAGAACCTCCACCAACAACACCCCCATGGACTCTAGTGCCTCCTGCAGGAATACCCCCAGGCTCCACAGCGACCGGCCGCCGAGGCGAACGAGGAGGGAACTGCGGAACAGACAGGAAGCCAGGGGGTGAGGCGGGGCGAGGCCGCTGAGTCGAGACAGCCGTGTCGTCCTCAGGAGTGGTCTCCACACTCACACCCCCTGCACCCCCAGAGCTAGCACGACGGGCTCCAGCAGCCCCAGTACCCTCACCCTCCGCAACTGCACCTCCTGCACCCCCAGACATGACAGGGACTGGACGCCGCGGAGGGGAAGACTGCGGAGTGACGTGCGACACACCTGACGGGGCAGAACGCGAAGGGGTTGGGGCTACCGGGGCGACTGGGGGGGGCTCAAGGGTGAGGAACAGCGGGGGGGAAAAGGCCTCAGAACCTCGGTGGGGGCGACTCCTGTAGTAACTGACCGACTCCTTGAAAGTGACGTCTTGAGAGGCAAAGAACTGGTGGGTGACTGGGTCGTAGAACACCCAGCCTGAGGTGTCGAGTGGGAAGCCAAGAAAGACGTAGGCACGGGTGCGCGCAGACAACTTGTTCGCGCCAGGGGCGCGAACGTGAGCCAGACAACCCCACACGCGGTAGTCAACTGCTACGCCCGGAAAACCTGTCCAAAGGAAGATCGGCGTCACTCGTGGCCGTGCGTCACTACGCCACAGGTTCAGCTGGTGTGCGGCGTAGCGGACTGCCTGAGGCCACAGGAACTGGGGGGCACCGGCATGGCACATGGAGGTCCGGGCAACCTCCATGACAAGGCCGATGCGTCGCTCGGCTACCCCGTTCTGCCGCGGCGAGTCTGGTATCGTGCAAGATTGGATGATCCCCCGACCCTGACAGAACATCTCCAGGTGAGTGGAAGAAAACTCACCACCACGGTCTGAGTGTAGGCGGAGCTTACACAGGCCCTTGGCGCCACTCCTCGCTAGTAGCCACGGCTCAATGACGGTAGGCACGTTGGCCTTCCGTCGCAAGGGGAAAACCGTGGTGTAGCGGGAGTAGTCGTCCACTAGTGGGAGTGGTGGCGGCGGTGGGGGTGGGGGTGGCGGTGATGGCAGCGGTGGGAGTGGTGGCAGCGGCAGTGGTGGCGGTCGGGGTGGAGCAGTTCAGAGGGAGGGTTCTGGCGGTGGCCAGAGGCAGCAGGAGCGGGGTCGGAGCGAGACCCCTACGCCTCAGCATCTTCGTGAGTGGTTTGCTTAGCGTGGGGCGTCTGGGGGTAGTGTTCGCAGCCCGTATGTCATTTGCACAGGTGACCGCGCTGGTCCAACATGTAGGAAGCTTCACACTCCGCACCGCTGCTTCTCCCGCCTTGACGACACTTGGCGCGCAGAGTTTGGAGACGAGGCTGAGCGCCCCCGCTGGGCAGAGCTGCTTCGGTCTGGATTTGATATCTTTGATCTTGACGATGATGCTATCCTTGCTGCCATGTATGCCTTGTCTGTTAGTGCTGAGGGCGACTGTTACCTATGTGTGCCGCCTGACCCAGGTATAGAGCCTGCTGCTCTAGGTGCTAGTGAGTCTGCTCTCCCTAGTACTGCGCCTGATGAGGTCTTGCACACCTTTACGCTTGACTCAGGTGCTTCCCGCTGTTTCTTTCGCAACAGTACCACCCTCACTCCACTCCCTGCACCTGTTCCAGTCCGATTGGCTGACCCTTCGGGGGTGTCAGAGGTCCACTGGTGATCCCCGATTGATCCTAGGGAAGGGTTACAGGCTCGTTGTCCTGGGGGGTTATGGGCGCACTGACCCGCTACTTAACAAGCCCTTTTATCCCAATGGTCCAGTGGTTGGGATTCTGACATGGTATCAGAGCGGTCTCGGGTTCGATTCCCAGTGTGTGCACTTCGGGCATCCTAGTGTGGGGGGTGTCAGACGTCCACTGGTGATCCCCGATTGATCCTAGGGAAGGGTTACAGGCTCGTTGTCCTGGGGGGTTACGGGCGCACTGACTCGCTACTTAGCAAGCCCTTTTATCCCAATGGTCTAGTGGTTGGGATTCTGACAGGGGGGCCCAGTTCTTGCCCGTTCCTCCACTGTTCTCCCGTGTCCGGCGGTTCCGTCCGGCTCACTGTCAGGTCTTCACCTCCCCTCGTTCTCTACGAACTTGGTGAGTACCGCTGCCCTCCAGGATGGGATGGTCACTACCACCACTCCTGGGGGTCAGCGTGTGTCGATCTGCACGTGTACACGGACGGGCCGTCACCTGGCCACGTTCACCCGTTGGCATGGGTCGAGTCTGTACACACTGACTACCGAGCCTCCTCAGGTAGCTGCATCTGCTCAGGTCGCGTCAGATCCGGTAGCAGCCCCCTACTCGTGTCGCCTCCTGTCGCACCAGACTCTCCTTTGGCACCACCGCCTTGGTCACCCCTCCCTGCCACGCCTTGCCTTCCTTGCGTCGAGGGGCGGCAGCGCGCCGCTCCTCACTTTTTGGAGACTAAGGACGGAGTCTAAGAAGATTAAGGGCCGAAATATCTCAAAATCGTCAACTATAATTCTGGACAGAAACGTCCTCGTCACAAGAAACGTCGTCGACAAAATCCACTCTGTCACAATTCTCTCAAACTTGATTATGTTGTAGCCCTTGACCGTGGCTATCTTTCCCAATTTGAATAGTATCAAAATATGGAGTATAGCTTGAGTTATGAATTTCGGCGCACTAGGGGGTATGCTTCCATAGAAACTTAACTCAATCACAAAGTTGTCTCACAAGTTCACACAAGAAAGTTGGAGTAGCAATTGAACCAGGTAGAAGGGGATGAGGAGGACGAGAGAGAAGGTCCCAAGGGAGTCCCCAACCAAGGAAACCCCATACCACACAATTCCCCTTTCTATAGGCACCCCAACTTTGACATTTGTCCGTTTCCCAACTCATGCCATCCACCTCACCCAACTTGGCCACACTTGCCAACCTGGTTTGGCTTCTCCCAACCACTTGGCATCATCTACAGTGATGGTGACGAATTTCCCAACCCCAAAAGTCTGTACCCCATATTGAGTCAACCCGCAAATTCCCTTAGTCGCCGCACCTCAATAAAAAACTTCGATCATATCTTTCTCGTTCTTGCTCCGATCGCGGCGATTCTCGGTTCGTCGGAAAGCTCTCAAGCAGAGGGAGTCACTTCAGATATCTGCTCAAGGCAAATAACACTCACACACACTCAGAAAATCCAAACAACACCAAAACACACAAATTCTTGCACACGCTCACACCACGCATGCAACACACGAACATATGATGGGAGGCAGACAGACGTGAATGCAAATGATAGCATCACATAAAATCACTCCTCCTCGTTTCCCCCAACGACTGCTCCACTGCACACTCTCCACATGGACGTGTGGGGCCCAGCCCGCGTCAGTGGACAGGGCCACGAGCGCTACTTCCTGCTGGTTGTTGACGACTACACGCGTTACACCACGGTCTTCCCCTTGTGCAGCAAGGGTGAGGTCCCTGATGTCTTGATCCCGTGGATCCATGCAGTGCGTCGCCAGCTCCGCGAGCGGTTCCGTCAGGACCTTCCGATCCTGCGTTTGCACTCTAACAGAGGTGATGAGTTCTCCTCCGACCTCTTGCGGGACTTTTGTCGTGGGGAGGACATTCTCCAGACGTTCGCGCTTCCGCCCTCCCCGCAGAAAAATGGGATTGTTGAGCGCCGCATTGGCTTAGTCATGGAGGTGGCTCATACCTCCCTGATCCATGCGGCTGCTCCCCATTTTCTGTGGCCGTTTGCGGTCCGGTGTGCTGCGCATCAGCTCAACCTTTGGCCTCGTGTCTCCTTGCCGGAGACCTCGCCTACACTGCGTTGGACAGGGAAGGTTGGTGATGCGTCGGTGTTCCGAGTCTGGGGCTCTCGTACCTTTGTTCGCGATACTTCCGCGGACAAGCTCTTCCCCTACCGCACTGCCCCTCTCCCCCCCCCCACCGCTCTTCCTTGCTCCAGGTCCCCCTCCGGTAGACCCCCTCCCCCCTCAAGGTCCTGCTCCCTCAGGTGTGTCTTAGGTAGACCCACTCCCCGGGACTGTGCCTTTCAAGGTCGCTGTAGACTCAGGTGCTGCTAGAGGTGCTGCGTCTGGGGGTGCTGAGCCTGCGCATACGGAGCCTGGGGGTGCTGAGCCTGAGGGTGCGGAGCCTGGGTATGCTGAGTTTGAGGGTGCGGAGTGTGGGGGTGCTGAGCCTGGGGGTGCAGAGCCTGGGGGTACTGAGCCTAAAGGTGCAGAGCCTGGGGGTGCTGAGTCTGAGGGTGCGGTGTCTGGGGGTGCTGAGCCTCGGGGTACTGCGTTTGCCGGAGGTCCTGCGTGTGCCTAGCCGCGACTGTCTCCTCGACGGGAGCCTCTCTCACCACAGCAGCTGCGCGAGTGGTTTGCTCAGCGCACATGCCTTAGGAGTGGAGCTGAAGGAGCTGGAGGCTCTACCGCTGGAGGCACTGGAGCTGGAGGTACTGGAGCTACCAGTCTTGGAGGTGCTAGAGTCACTACTGGAGCTAGAGGTACCGGAGGTGCTGGAGCTGCTGGTCCAGGAGGTGCTCGTACTAGAGGTACTGGAGCTGCCGGAGCTGGTGGTGTTGGAGGCACTGGAGCTAGAGACCCTGGAGCTGGAGGCATTGGAGCTGCGAGGAGCTGGAGCTGGAGGCGCTGGAGCTGGAGACACTGGCGCTGGAGGCGCTGGAGCTGGAGGAGCTGGAGCTGGAGGCACTGGAGCTGGAGGCGCTGGAGCTGGAGGCACTGGAGCTGGAGGCACTGGAGCTGGAGACCTTGGAGCTGGAGGTGCTGGCGCTGGGGGTTCTGGAGCTGGCGGTACTGGTGCTGGAGGCTCTGTGCAGTGGCGACCGTTATTTGTTCCGCCGCAGCCGTCGTCTCTGCCTCTACTTGACTCGGTCCTTTGCCAGGTTCTTAGTCTCCCATCTTCGATTGGCCTTACTCCTCCCTTACTGTGTCCACCACCTGACTAGTCGCAGCTACAGTTACAGCGAGACTCCCCACTGCCTGCTCCTTCTCCTTACGCTGAGCAGACAGACTCTCCTTCAGAGCGTCGTGAGCCTGCATCTCGTCTTGCCTTGCCTGTTTGCGATGTTCGCACTGTTCATCGTGTTCCTCGTCCACGTCCTCCTCTTGTGCCTGGCACTCACGTTATGGCACTTCGTCCTTCCTGTGTTCCACTACGAGTTCCCCTGCCGTCTCCTCCCGCGTCCTCTCTTCCTGATGTTCTTGACCCTGAGTCTGACTTAGCTCATGCTGCCAGTCCTACTGTCCCTCGTCTTCTAGCCACTGTTGTCACTGAGCCTTTGTTTGAGTCCACTGCTACGTCTGCCCTAGTTGCTGAGCTTGTTGAATTTGTTGCCGCCTGTCGTTTCGACTATGCCACTCGTCTTGTTGCTGAGTCTGAGTCTGACTATCCTCCGTCCGTTGGGGGTGAGGGTGCTCTTGGCACGGACGTCCTTGAGGACAGGCAGGAGGACTTTGAGTGTCTTCCACCTGCTGTACTTCATCTCGTGGCCATGCTGCTTGCACCTGAGGGAAACCCGGATGCACCAGACATCCCGACCTCGCCCTCTTGTGTAGAGGCGATTACGGGTCCCTACTCCTCTCAGTGGCAGACAGTCATGGACGCAGAGATGGCATCCTGGAAGTCCACAGGCACCTACGTCGATGCAGTTCCCCCTTCTGGGGCGAACATAGTCAATGGCATGTGGATTTTCAGGGTGAAGCGACAACCGGGTTCTCCGCCTGTCTTCAAGGCTCATTAAGTTGCACGAGGCTTCAGTCAGTGACAAGGGGTTGACTTCTACCAGACCTTCTCCCGTACCCCAAAGATGACCACTCTTCGGGTTCTGCTGCACGTCGCCACTCAGCGTGACTACGAGCTGCACTCTCTTGACTTCAGCACAGCTTTCTTGCAGGGCAGCCCACACGAGGAGATCTGGTTGCGCCGCCCACCTGGCTTCACTGGGTCGTTTCCTACAGGTACCCAGTGGAGCCTCCGGCGGCCAGTCTACGGTCTATGTCAGGCACCTCACGAGTGGCACGACACACTAAGGACGACACTTGCGGCTCTTGGGTTTGCTCCTTCGACTTCTTACCCGTCACTGTTTCTACGCACCGACACTTCGCTGCCGCTGTTTTACGTCCTCGTGTACGTGGACGACTTGGTCTTTGCCACTACTAACACTGAGGCACTGGCCCTTGTGAAGTTGGAGCTGCAGAAGAGACACACCTGCATTGACCTGGGTGAGCTGCGCAGCTATCTTGGCTTGCAGATCACCCGGGAAAAAGCACGGCGCACCATCACCCTGACTCAGTCACACATGGTGCGCGAGATCCTTCAGCGCTTCGGCTTCCGGTACTCCTCGCCACAGTCCACTCCTCTGCCTACCGGTCACTCGCTCTCAGCTCCACCTTTGGACGAGTCCGTAAAGCCGAGTGGCCCGTATCCAGAGCTTGTGGGCTGCCTCATGTACTTGATGACCTGCACTCGACCAGGCCTTTCCTACCCTCTTAGCATCCTGGCACGCTACGTTGCGCCCGAGAGACACCGACCAGAGCACTAGGAGGCCGCTAAGAGGGTGTTGCGCTACTTGTGCAGTACTTTGGGCATGGGGCTCGTGCTTGGAGAACGGGTTCCAGTTGTCCTCACTGGTCACGCAGACGCTTCTTGGGTTGACGACTTGGCTACGCAGCGGTCGTCACAGGGTTACACCTTGAGCCTTGGCTCCGGCTCTGTTTCTTGGCGGTCTACCCGCTCGTCTTCTGTTCTCAGTTCCAGTTGTGAGGCTGAGATCTACACAGGGGCCATGGCTATACATGAGTTACGCTGGCTCACCTACCTGCTGACTGACTTGGGAGAGCGGCCTCGTTCTCCTCCAGTTATGTACGTAGACAACAAGGCCATGATTGCCTTGTGTCAGGAGCACGGACTGGAGCACAAAACGAAGCACATCGCTCTGCGATACTTCCTTGCTCGAGAGTTGCAGCAACGTGGTCAGCTTCGTCTTGCTTACGTGGCCACTAGGGCCAACACTGCTGATATATTCACCAAGGCACTTCAGTCTGGTGATCATCAGCGTTTCTGTACTGTTTTAGGCCTTGTGCCTACTTTGCCTCACTTGCTCACTGCGTGACTTTGCTTGTACTGTGATCTATATATATACCTGCATGCTTACACTTGCTAGGGTATGATCACAGTACTGTTTGTTCTCTTTTATATAAATCTGCATGTGAACTGGCCCTGTGGCCATTTGCTTGTGCTCGGAATGTGTGGTGACTTCGTGATCCACCCTGAGCTTGCTTTGCTTTTCTTAACTGGTCTTGTTACCACTTGTTCTCCCCCACTTTTCCTATGGGGTTGTGTCAAACTTATATAGTGCTCACATTGTGTAGACTATAGTGGGGTAGCCCATAAGGGGTACAACCCAATAAGGGTTAGTACTTGTACCCAACTTTCTGTTCAATCCAATCATTCTCGTTCAGTTGTTTCAACATCTAGTGGTGGCTGCAACTCCCACACTAAGAACCTCAGAGGTGCTTGGACCGGAAACTACTCACGCACCAAGACTGGAAACACAAGGCTCAAGCGGTCAGACTCAGGGTCAGGGATGGCAAGAAGAGAGGACTCAGGAGGAGCAGGCAGAGGAACACGCAGTGGAACAGAGGAAGGACGGAGTGCCATAGCGTGCGCGCCGGGGACAGGAGGAGGACGCGAACGAGGAACGCGACGAGCAGTGCAAACAGGCAAGACAGGACGAGACGCAGGCTCACGACGCTCTGTAAGACCGCCGGACTGCCTAATGTAAGGAGAGGGAGAAGGCAATGGAGAGGTCGGCTGCAACGGCAGCTGCGACTCGTCAGGCGGTGGACACAGGAGGGGAGGAGTAAGGCCAGTAGAAGACGGGACACCAAGAACCTGGTGAAGCAGGGGAACAAAGTACGGTCGCGGTCGCACAGTGTCTCCAGCACCTCCAGCTCCAGGGTCAACAGCTCCAGCTCTTGCAGCTCCAGCGCCTCCAGCTCCAGCGCCACCAGCGCCAGTGCCTCTTGCTTTAGCAGCTCCAGGCTCCGTAGGGTCTCCAGCTCTAGCGCCCTCAACACCACCAGTCCCGGCAGCTCCAGTACCCCTGGTACGAGCACCTCCAGGACCAGTAGCCGCAGTAACTCCAGCACCTCCAGCTCCAGCGTCTCCAGCGCCTCCAGCTCCGGAATCTCCACTCCAAAGGCATGCGCGCCGAACAAACCACTCACGCAGCTACTGCGGAGATAGTCGCGGCGACGCACCAGTAGGACCTCCAGACGAAGTAGAACCCCGAGGTTCAGCACCCCCAGACTCGGCACCCTCCGACTCAGCACCCCCAGGCTTAGCACCCTCAGGCTCCAAACCCACAGGCTCAGCACCCACACGCTCCTCACCCCCAGGCTCAGCACCCCCAGACCCAGCACCCTCAGACTCCGCAACCCCCGGCTCCGCACCCCCAGACGCAGCACCTCGAGCAGCACATGAGCCGACAGCTACCTGAACAGACGCAGGACCAGGGAGAGGGTCTACTTGAGACACACCTGAGGGAGCAGGACCCTGGGGCGGGAGGGGGTCTACCGGAGGGGGACCGGGAGCAAGGAAGAGCGGAGGGGGCGGGGGAGGGGCAGAGCGGTAGGGGAAGAGACGGTAAAAGGGAACCGACTCATCAAAGTGACGTCCTGAGAAGGGAAGACACGGCGCGAGGTGGGGTGGTAAAACTGCCAGCCAGGCGCGTCAGGGACAAGGCCAAGGAAGACGCAGGGGATAGCACGGGGGGAGAGCTTGTCCGCGGACGTATCGCGAACAAAGGCACGAGATCCCCAGACCCGGAACACCGACGCATCGCCAACCTCCCCCGTCCAACGCAGTGTGGGCGACGTCTCCGGCAAGGAGACACGAGGCCACAGGTTGAGCTGATGCGCAGCGTACCGGACCGCAAACAGCCACAGAACACGGGGAGCAGCCGTATGGATCATGGAGGTACGAGCGACCTCCATGACTAAGCCAATGTGGCGCTCAGCAATCCCATTTTTCTGAGGGGAGTACAGAAGCGCGAACGATTGGAGAATGCCCTCCCCACGATAAAAGTCCCGCAAGAGGTTGGAGGAGAACTCGCCACCTCTGTCAGAGTGCAGACGCAGGACCGGAAAGTCCTGGCCGAACCCTTCGCGGAGTAGGAGACGAACTGTGCGGATCCAAGGGATCAAGACATCAACGACCTGACCCTTGCTGCGCAAGGGGAAGACCGTGGTGTACCGCATGTAGACGTCAACTACCACCAGAAAGTAGCGCCCGCGGCTCTGTCCACTAACGCAGGCTGGGCCCCACACGTCCATGTGGAGGGTCTGCAGGGGAGCAATCGTCGGGGGAAACGAGGAGGAGTGAGGAGCGGTGCGCTGCCGCCCCTCGACGCAAGGAAGGTGGGGCAGGGCAGGCGAGGGCGGCAGGGGAGGCAGGGACCTGGGAAGACCAGAGACAAGAAGACGAGAGTGCATGCCACGAAGGCGTGGTAGGGAGGGGTGACCCAGGCGGTGGTGCCACAGAAGATTCTGGTGCGACAGGAGGCGACACGAGCAAGAGGCGGCTACCTCACCTGACGCGGACACCTGAGTAGACGCAGCTACCTGAGGAGGCTCGGTAGCGAGTGTGTACAGACTCGACCCTGGCCAACGAGTGAACGTGGCCAGGTGATGCCCCGTCCATGTGCACGTGCAGATCGACACACGCTGACCCCCAGGAGTGGTGGTAGTGACCATCGCATCCTGGAGGGCAGCGGCACTCACCAAGTTCGTAGAGAACGAGGGGAGGTGAGGACCTGACAGTGAGCCGGATGGAACTGCTGGACACGGGAGGACAGTGGAGGAACGGGCCACGACCGGGCCCCCAGAGGGGTCAGCCAGTCGGACCGGGACAGGTGCAGAGAGAGGAGTGAGAGTGGTGGTGTCACGAAAGAAACAAGCAGAGGCGCCTGAGTCCAGTGTGAAGGTGTGCAAGGCCTGAGAAGGCGCAGTACCAGGGAGAGTACCAAACTCACTAGCACCTAGAGCAGCAGCAGCTATACCTGGGTCAGGCGGCACACTCCGGTAATAGTCACCGTCAGCACTAACAGACAAAGCATACATAGCAGAAAGACTAGCATCAAAGTCTAGGTCAAAGATAGCAATCCTAGACCTAAGCAGATCTGCCCAGCGAGAGAGCTTGACGTCGTCACCAAACTCAGCACGCCAAGCGTCGTCGAGGCGGGAGAAGCAGCGGTGCTGAGTGTGGAGCCACCCGCAAGTCTGACCAGCACGGTCACCCGTGCGAATGACATACGGGCAACTACCCCCAGACGCCCCACGCAAAAACCACTCACGAAGCTGCTGGGGCGACTGGGTCTCGCCCCGACGCTGCTGCTGCTGACACTGGCCACCTCCAGAACCAACACGCCGAGCGCCAGTCCCACCGCCACCAGTCCCACTGCCGCCACTGCCGCCACTCCCACCGTTGCCTCCACCACCGCCTCCAGAGCCCCCACTCCCTCCACCAGTCCCACCGCCGCCACCACCTCCACTGCTGCCCCCACCACTACTCCCGTTGCCACCTCCACCACCACCGCTGCCACCTCCACCACCCTTGCCACCCTTTCCCTTGCTGCTGCGGCGCTTCGCACTAGCAGAAGCAGCCCCGATGTCCTCAGCAACAGAGACGTCTGCAGCAGCAGCAGAGGCGTAGGAGGGGGCAAGGGGGGAGGGGGAGCACCCCTCAAAGAAGGGCGGGCGCGGAGTGCCACGAGCAGCACCTATAGCAATCGCACTAGTCTCAGCGGCGAGGAGATGCTGCTCGAGGAGGTCAACAGTGAGGGAGGTGGGGTCAAGAGAGAGAAAGTGGTCCCTGACAGAGCGAAGAGAGTCAGGGAGGCGAGTGACTATGAAGTAGAGGGTGATGAACATCGGGGGCTGGTTCTTGTCAAGGAACTCAACAGGGACGGTAGCGCGATAGCGAGCGTCGCTAGTGCGCAGGTGGGAAACCAGGTCCTCGACTGTGGCAAAAGCTGACACTACGGGGAACAGGTAGGGCAGTAGCAGTCGGCCTAGAGCAGTAGTGGCAGGCGAGGAGTAGCGAGCTACGACTGCGGCGTACAGTGCCTGTGCTGTCTTGTGCTGTCCGAAGTGAGCGCATTCAGTTAACGGCAGGTGGTTGCGAATGGCTAAGCGGGCAGCAGCGTCGCGAGTAAGCCACTGTGAGCGAGTCGCACTGTCAGCTGTGGCGGGAGGGGCAGTAGCAGCGCCTGACGCTAGGTCAAACAGCGAAACACTGTCCTTAGAATCGCTCAGTACGTACAGCTGCATATCATCAAGCCACGTGTCAAAATGAAGCGGTCTGCCCTCATGATCAAACGCTAGAAATCGAAGCGAAGCCATCGGGGCACAGTACGTAGGAGCAGCAGCAGCAGCTGGGGCCGAGGGGCCAAACATGTAGGGGGGGGGTGGCCTAGGGGCCTAGGGGCCAAGGGGCCAAGGGGCAGAGGGGCCGAGGGGCCTGGGGCCTATGGGCGTCGGGGCCGCGGGGCCAGGGGGGGACGGGGCCGAGGGGCCGGGGGCCTAGGTCGACGGGGCCTCGGGGCCAGGAACGACGGGGCCGAGGGGGGGGGGGGGGGCGGGGGGGGGGCCTAGGTCGACGGGGTCACGAGGGGGTCGGGGGCCTAGGTCGACGGAGCCGCGGGGCCAGGAGCGACGGGGCCGAGCGGGGGCCGGGGACCTAGGTCGACGGGGCCGGGGGCCTAGGTCGACGGGGCCGCGGGGCCTAGATCGACGGGGTCGCGGGGGCCGGGGGGGCCTAGGTCGACGGGGTCGAGGGGGCCAGGGGGGGCCTAGGTCGGCGGGGTCGTGGGGGCCAGGGGCCTAGGTCGACGGGGCCGCGGGGCCAGGAGCGACTGGGCCGAGGGGGGGGGGGGGGGGCCTAGGTCGACGGGGCCGCGGGGCCTAGGTCGACGGGGTCGCGGGGGGCCGGGGGCCTTGGTTGACGGGGCCGCGGGGCGAGGGCCGAGGGGCCGGGGGCCTAGGTCGACGAGGCGAGGGCTGAGGGGCCGCGGGACGAGGGCCGGGGGCCTAGGTCGACGGGGCCGTGAGGGGCGACTGGCGATGAGGGTCGCTACGGGCCTAGGGCGACGGGGTTCACGATGGGCCGGGGCCTAGGGGCGACGGGTGCGAGGTGAGGCTAGCAGGGCAGTAGGTGGTGGGTCCAAAAAACGGTCCTAGGAACGGACCTGCTCTGAAACCATGTCAAAGTTACGAATGAGAATGGATGAATTAGCAAAAAGTTGGGTACTAGTACTAACCCTAATTGGGTTGTACCCCTTATGGGCTACGCCACTATTGCCTACACAATATAAGCTATATAACATTTTGACATTCGGCAGTAGCCTTTGCCCACCGCATGACAGGCGAAGCCTCCCCTACTGTCGGACCATTCACCCTGCAAGTGCGGGAGTTCGCCAAGAGACATGGTCCCCGACATGCAAGGACCAAAGAACCCATATCTCTCCATCAAGTGCACGACATGGCCCGTCCCTTCCTCGAATCATCGATTCATGCGGAATACCAGAAATGATTAATTCCTCTTCTCATGTTTTCGGCATTCTTGCGCTACTATGACCTCGTATCGCTCCAATGGAATGATGTACAGTCCGAGGAGAAGGCAATGTGGCCGGAACGACAAATCGCCATCCTACGTCACGATCAGAGACTGGTGTCTCGCGGCGGGCAGGCAGGCTGGACTAGATGTCGTGCACATCGGAACCCACTCATTCCGCAAAGGTGCAGCCACTGCGGCGGCAAGCCTCGGAGTTCCTGGCCGGCTCTTCAAACGCATGGGCCGATGGCGCAACGACAGCACGAAGGAGATGTATGTTACAATCGCGCAGGATCAGCTCATCTCCCTCTCCACGCAGTTGCTGGATCCTTCGACGGCTCCCTCACCCGCCACGCATCAGCTATCAATCGAACGGCACCGCCAGCCCCGACTGCACTTGCCTCAGAAGACCCACGTGAAATGATAACGCTGCCTTTGCAAGTCAGCCTAAGTAAAATTTCACTAAGATAAATTTTGAAAGTGTAATGAAATGTAACACTTTTTTAAATTTTGTATTGTGCAAAGGGGTACGTGGCCAGCACAGCAAAGTTAGCGCCAAAGCGCTACTCACCCTCTTTTGCCTACAAAAGAGGGACGTGGGGACATTCGCCCCCACCCACGTTTTCATTCCCGAATTTGTTCTAATTTCCCACCCGCCCACCCATTTGTGTATGCTGTTATGTAGACCATATAAGACGAGAACGATGTACTACAACCCATATGAAATGATAACGTTGCCTTTGCAAGTCAGCCTAAGTAAACTTTCACAATCTGTACGCCTACATGTGTTTCGATCAGATACCATGTAAAACTGTGCGGTACAAAACTTTGCTCTAAACATTGATACTCCAAAAAATATAAAAGTCACTTCTTCCCTGACCCGCAGAGTGCGTAGTTATTCTTTGGATGTGCCACTGAGGCAAGACCTATACCTTCCAAGAAGACCTGAATCTGCTTTATGACCGCTGCCTTCGAACCCTTGTTCACCAACGACGTCACAAAGCTGTAGCGCTTAAGTCTACCACCATACTTAGTTGTCATGTTTTTCCATGAATATAATGCGGCGTTCTCTGCCGAATATACGCCATCAAGGCACGATTGACCAGCCGATAGAGCAATGATCAAAGGAATAGCCCCCCCCGATCGGATATTGTCCACACGCATCTTATGCACGAAGTAGAAGGTTGTTTTGGAGGCCCTGCCAACCAGAAAGGGGAAAATAAGTAGGCACTGCCAAGCAACAGGATTCGTCATGGTTAGGAATACTACCATGGCACACCCAGAGCAGAGAAATATGCATGAGACTGTCATGGCGCGCCCACACTACTAATGAAATATGTATGCTGCAGTGTAGCATCAACTTACTTGACTCCCTTAAGCCACAGCTTCCCGGATGCTCCTCGGTCTCCCACAACTTTTCCGTTGCTACGTGTGGGATGGAACCTCACAGTGTGGACCTCTACAATGAAAGGGCAGGCACGATGATGTGTATGTGTGTGTGTGTGTGTGTGTGTGAGAGAGAGAGAGAGAGAGAGAGAGAGAGAGAGAGAGAGAGAGAGAGAGAGAGAGAGAGAGAGAGAGAGAGAGAGAGAGAGAGAGAGTTGAGCCAGGATACTCTTCCGAGTGGTTCTGGACCGTCCGACTGTATGCACAAGTTCAAGAAAGTACTATTACTAATACTACTAGTATTACTTGATGCAGCGGCGTCACACAAGTGGGTGATCATCAAATGCCGGCGCACTACTACCACCAGTACGAGACATGATGGTATCGGACCACTACTAAGGCTTGTAGTCGGAGTAGTACAGTTGAATATACTTCATGGGCTGGAAACCCTTTCCACTCACCGAAAACCTTCCCTTTCACCACAGGCACGGTTTTCCGTCGAAGTGACACCGCGAGGGGCGCTAGGGACGGAGGGGAGGACGATTGGAGCAACGCTGCAGACGCCGAACCCATGGAGAGCAATAGTACACCTGAGGGTGAAAATCACCGTGGTACTAGCAGGGCACATGTTTATGACATGATGTCATAGGGCGATACTAACTACTAGTAACAGGTTTTGAAGGCATCACTCACAGATGAAAACGTTGAAAAACGGCGCCGTTTGTTCCATGTTTTGAGGATGAATAGCCGCGTTCTGGGAGGCTTGCGAAGTGAAAGACGAGGCGCAGTATCAAGATTTCGACAAATCCAGCAAGAATGGACCACAGCGGTTTGGGATGAGTTGTGAAGGGGCTGTACCAGCCTGAAGTCAGCATGGAAAAACTGGAAATACTGTATCTGGAACTCCAGAGAGTTCTGGCGAAAGCTGAAATACTGAAACTTCGAGAATCTGGGCGGAGCGAAAGCGAAAATTGAGGGCGACGAAAACGGATCTCGTCACGCAGCTCTGCGACACCTGATTCCGAGAATCTTGGTTGGGGCGAACATGTGTCAATGTGCGACTGAACACGTGCTCGCCCCGCACATCAACACTCTTTGTGAACAAAACCCCCAGAAATCCCTTGCATGATTCAACCACCGTAGCGAGGACAGAATATGAACACAAGTCCTTGTAATTTGTTATTGTTAAAGAGTGCAATTGAGCAAGCAGGCGAGAATTGCACTATCGAAGCAAAACATTACAATGAGCGAAGGCATGAGCGAAGAATATATAGCGAACTAGAGTGGTAATGGTAACGCGAGAAATTGGGGTGCGCTACGGGCCTAACGCCGAGGTTGGGATATGTTGAGGCGGAGGTCCGAAGCGCGGGTTACCAACTGAACCGTGAGGTTGGGTCGCATTATGAACAGTGGCGGGAGTCGTAGTAGAGGCGAGTGCCGCGAGCGGGTAACGTTTCACTGTTGGATGCCGATGGCGGGAATGGTCTTGTACTCGGTAAGTAGGGGCGCTAAGTAAGGAAAATGAAAATTCCTTACAGTTATAAACAAGTTTGATTGCTAAACTCATATCAACACAATACGATTTATGATATTTGAAGACGAAAAACAGCACACTGAACTAGTAGAATTACATTATATACTCAACAAAAAGGCATATCAATAGTAATACATGTAGAGAAGTCATCATTCTCAAACTTCGGTTTTGAAGTGTGTAAACGGAGACATGGAAAAACAGGGTTTTGGGTAAACGAGCACGTTGCGCAGCAGGATTTGGGCCATGCACTGATGTTGCTGCAGCTGCCCTGCACGTTCTGGGAGGTCCGGCGCGGAGCAGAGCAAACTGCTCAGGGTGGATCACGAAGTGGTCAAGTGGGAGAGAACAAGTGGTCACAAGACCAGTCAAGAAAAGCAAAGCAAGCTCAAGGAAGATCACGAAGTCACCACACATTCCGAGCACAAGCAAATGGCAACAAGGCCAGTTCACATGCAGAGTTATATAAAAGAGAACAAACAGTACAGTGATCATACCCTAGCAAATGTAAGCATGCAGGTATATACATAAATCACAATACAAGCAAAGTCACGCAGTGAGCAAGTGAGGCAAAGTAGGCACAAGGCCTAAAACAGTACAGAAACGCTGATGATCACCAAGCTCAAGTGCTTTGGTGAACATATCAGCAGTGTTGGCCCGAGTGGCCACGTAAGCAACACGAAGCTGACCACACTGCTGAAACTCTCGAGCAAGGAAGTAACGCAGAGTGATGTGCTTCGTTCTGTGCTCATGTCTGTGCTCCTGACACAAGGCAATCATGGCCTTGTTGTCTACGTACACAACTGGAGAAGAACAAGGCCGCTCTCCCAAGTCGGTCAGCACGTAGGTGAGCCAGTGTAACTCCTGTGCAGCCATGGCCCCTGAGTAGATCTCAGCCTCACAACTGGAACTGAGAACAGAAGACGAGCGGGTAGACCACCAAGAAACAAAGCCGGAGCCAAGGCTGAAAGTGTAACCCTGTGACGACCGCTGCGTAGCTGAATCGTCAACCCAAGAAGCGTCTGCGTGTCCAGTAAGGACAACTGGACCCCGTCCTCCAAGCACGAGCACCATGCCCGATGTACTACAGAAGTAGCGCAACACCCTCTTAGCAGCCTCCCAGTGCTCTAGTCGGTGTCTCCCGGCCGCAGCGTAGCGTGCCAGGATGCTAAGAGGGTAGGCAAGGCCAGGTCGAGTGCAGGTCATCAGGTACATGAGCCAGCACACAAGCTCTGGATACGGGCCACTTGGCTCTACGGACTCATCCGAAGGTGGAGCTGAGAGCGAGTGACCAGTACGCAGAGGAGTGGACTGTGGCGAGGAGTACCGGAAGCCGAAGCGCTGAAGGACCTGGTGCACCATGCGTGACTGAGTCAGAGTGATGGTGCGCCGTGCTCTGTCCCGGGTGATCTGCAAGACAAGATAGCTGCGCAACTCACCCAGGTCAGTGTAGGAGTGTCTCTTGTGCAGCTCCGACTTCACAAGGGCCAGTGCCTCAGTGTCAGCATTGGCAAAGACGAGGTCGTCGACGTAGACGAGGACGTAGAACGGCGGCAGTGAGATGTCGGTGCGTAGAAACAGCGATGGGTCAGCAGTAGAAGGAGCAAACCCAAGAGCCGCAAGTGTAGTCCTCAGTGTGTCGTGCCACTCGCGAGGCGCCAGGCGGAGACCGTAGACTGGCCGCTGGAGGCTCCAATGAGTACCTGTAGGAAACGACCTAGTGAAGCCAGATGGGCGGCGCAGCCAGATCTCCTCGTGCTGGCTGCCCTGTAAGAAAGCTGTGTTGAAGACAAGAGAGCGCAGCTCGTAGTCACGCTGAGCAGCAACGTGTAGCAGAACCCGAAGATGTCAAACTAACGAACGAGAATGAATGCATTGAGCGGAAGTTGGGTACATGTACTAACCCCAATTGGGTTGTACCCCTTATGGGCTACCCCACTACAGCCTACACAAATGTAAGCACTATAACATTCTAACACACTCCCATCGGCAAAGTGGTGGTCACAAGACCAGTCAAGAAAAGCAAAGCAAGCTCAAGGTGGATCACAAAGTCACCACACAGTCTGAGCACAAGCAAAGGGCAACAGGGCGAGTTCACATGCAGAGTTATATAAAAGAGAACAAACAATACAGTGATCATACCCTAGCAAGTGTAAGCATGCAGGTATATATATAGATCACAGTACAAGGAAAGTCACGCAGAGAGCAAGTGAGGCAAAGTAGGCACAAGGCCTAACACAGTAGAGAAGCGCTGATGATCACCAGGCGGAAGTGCCTTGGTGAATATATCAGCAGTGTTGGCCCTAGTGGCCACGTATGCAAGACGAAGCTGGTTACGCTGCTGCAACTCTCGAGCAAGGAAGTATTGCAGAGCGATGTGCTTCGTTTGGTGCTCCAGTCTGTGCTCCTGATACAAGGCACCATGGCCTTGTTTTCTACGTACAGAACTGGAGGCGAACGAGGTTGCTCGCCCAAGTCAGTCAGCAGGTACGTGAGCCAGCGTAGCTCTTGTGCAGCCATGGCCCCGGCGTAGATCTCAGCCTCACAACTGGAGCTGAGAACCAAAGACGAGCGGGTAGACCGCCAGGAAACAGAGCCGGAACCAAGGATGAAGGTGTAACCCTGTAACGACCGCTGCGTAGCTGAGTCGTCAACCCAAGAAGCGTCTGCATGACCAGTGAGGACAACTGGACCCCGTCCTCCAAGCACGAGCCCCATGCCCGACGTACTGCACAAGTAGCACAGTACCCTCTTCGCAGCATCCCAGTGCACCTTTCGGTGCCTACCGGGAGCCACGTAGCGAGCCAGGAGGCTGAGAGGGAACGCGAGGTTTTGTCGTGTGCACGTCATCAGGTACATGAGGCAACCCACAAGCTCTGGGTTCGGACCACTCGGCTCTACGGACTCGTCCAAAGGTGGAGCTGAGAGCGAGTGGCCGGTAGACAGAGGAGTGGGCTGTGGCGAGGAGTACTGGAAGCCGAAGCGCTGAAGGACCTGGTGCACCATGTGTGACTGAATCAATGTGATGGTGCACCGTGCAATGTCCCGGGTGATCTGCAAGCCAAGATAGCTACGTAGCTCACCTAGGTCAGTGCAGGTGTATCTCTTCTGCAGCTCCGTCTTCACAAGGGTCAGTGCCTCAGTGTCAGCAGTGGCAAAGACGAGGTCGTCGACGTAGACGAGGACGTAGAACGGCGGCAGCGAGGTGTCGGTGCGTAGAAACAGCGACGGGTCATTAGTAGAAGGAGTAAACCCGCAAGTGTAGTCCTCAGTGTGTCGCATGTGTAGTCCTCAGTGTGTCATGCCACTCGCGAGGCGCCTGGCGGAGACCGTAGACATGCCGCCGGAGGCTCCACTGGGTACCTGCAGGAAACGACCCAGTGAAGCCAGGTGGGCGGCGCAGCCAGATCTCCTCGTGCAGGCTACCGTGCAAGAAAGCTGTGCTGAATTCCAGAGAGTGCAACTCGTAGTCACGCTGAGCAGCGATGTGCAGCAACACCCGAAGAGTAGTCATCTTTGGGGTGGGGGAGAAGGTCTGGAAGTAGTCGACCCCCTGTCGCTGTCAGAAGCCTCTAGCAACGTAACGCGCCTTGAAGGCAGGCGGAGAACCCGGCGGCCACTTCACCCTGAAAATCCACATGCCATCGACTATGTTCGGCCCACACGGGGGAGCTGCGTCAACGTAAGTGCCTGTGGACTTCCACGATGCCATCTCGGCATCCATGGCTGCCTGCCACTAAGAGGAGTAAGGACCCTTACTCGCCTCTGCGTAAGAGCGCGGGGCTGAGATGGCTGGTGCATCCGGGTCTCCCTTAGGGGCAAGCAGCATGGAAGCGAAACGAGGAACAGCAACTGCAAGACACTCAAAGTCCTCCTGCCTGTCCTCAAGGACGTCCGTGCCAAGAGAACACTCACCCCCGACGGACGGAGGACTGGCAGACTCAGACCCGGCAACAAGAGCAGTGGCGTAGTCTAGACGACAGGCAACAGTAAAGTCAACCAGCTCAGCAACTAGGGCAGACGCAGCAGAGGACTCAAAAGAAGGGCCAGTGACAACAGTGGCGGGGAGACGAGAGATAGTGGGATTGGCTGCACGAGCGCGGTCAGACTCAGGGTCAGGGACGGCAGGAAGACAGGACTAAGGAGAAGGCTGCAGAGGAACATGCAGTGGAACAGAGGAAGGACGAAGTGCCATAGCGTGTGTGCCGGGGACAGGAGGAGGACGCGGACAAGGAACGCGACGACCAGTGCGAACAGGGGAGGCAGGACAAGACGATGGCTCACGACGCTCTGTAAGACCACCGGCCTGCTCAGTGTAAGGAGAAGGAGCAGGCAGTGCGGAGGCTGGCTGTAACAGCGGCTGCGACTGGTCAGGCGGTGGACACAGTAAGGGAGGAGTAAGGCCAGTAGAAGACAGGACACCAAGAACCTGCTGAAGCAGGGGAACGAAGTACGGTTGCGGCCGCACAGTGCCTCCAGCACCAGTACCACCAGACACAGCACCCCCAGCTCCAGCACCTCCAACTCGAGGGTCAACAGCTCCAGCTCCTCCAGCTCCAGCGCCTCCCGCGCCGCTGCCTCCAGCTCCAGCGCCAACAGCTCCAGCCCCTCCAGCTCCAGCGCCACCAGCGCAAGGGCTTCCAGCTCCAGTGCCTCCAGCCTCAGCAGCTCCAGGCTCCGTAGAGTCTCCAGCTCCAGTGACCCCAACACTACCAGTCCCGGCAGCTCCAGTACCCCTGGTACAAGCACCTCCAGGACCAGCAGCTGCAGCACCTTCGGTACCACCAGCTCCAGTAGTAACTCCAGCACCTCCAACTCCAGTGTCTCCAGCGGCAGAGTGTCCAGCGCCGGTTGCTCCACTTCGAAGGCGTGTGCGCTGAGTAAACCACTCGCGCAGTTGCTGCAGGGAGAGAGTCTCCGGCCGGGGAGACAGTCGTGGCGAAGCACCCGCAGGACCTCCAGAAGAAGCAGTACCCCGAGGCTCAGCACCCCCAGACTCAGTACCCCCAGGCTCCACACCCTCAGGCTCAGCACCCCCAGACTCCCCACCCCCAGGCTCAGCACCCCCAGACTCGGCACCCTCAGACTCAGCACCCCCAGGCTCCGCACCCCCAGGCTCCGCACCCCCAGACGCAGCACCCCCAGACGCAGTACCTCGAGCAGCACCTGAGTCAACATCTACCCCAACAGGCACAGTACCAGGGAGAGGGTCAACCTGAGACACACCTGAGGGAGCAGGACCCTGGGGGGGGAGGGGGTCTACTAGAGGGGGACCTGGAGTAAGGAAGAGCGGCGGGGGTGGGGGAGGGGCAGAGTGGTAGGGGAAGAGCCGGTAAAAGGGAACCGACTCGTCAAACGTGACGTCCCGAGAGGGGAAGACACGGCACCAGGTGGGGTGGTAAAACTGCCAGCCAAGCGCGTCAGGGGAAAGGCCAAGAAATACGCAGGGAATAGGGAGGGAGGAGAGCTTTTCCTAGCGAAGGACCTGCTCTGATACCATGTCAAACTAATGAACGAGAATGAATGCATTGAGCAGAAGTTGGGTACAAGTACTAACCCTAATTGGGTTGTACCCCTTATGGGCTACCCCACCATAGCCTACACAAATGTAAGCACTATAACATTCTGTCAGAAGAGTGGTCATCTTCGGGGTAGGGGAGAAGGTCTGGAGAAGTCAACTCCCTGTCGCTGATTGAAGCCTCGTGCAACGTAACGTGCCTTGAAGTTAGGCGGAGAACCCGGCGGCTGCTTCATCCTGAAAATTCACATGCCATCGACTATGTTCGCCCCAGAAGGGGGAACTGCGTCGACATAGGTGCCTGTGGACTTCTAGGATGCCATCTCTGCGTCCATGGCTGTCTCCCACTGAAAGGAGCACTGACCCGTGATCACCTCTGCGTAAGAGCGCGGGGTCGGGATGTCTGGTGCATCCGGGTCTCCCTCAGGTGCAAGCAGCATGGCCACGAGATGAGGTACAGCAGCTGCAAGACACTCAAAGTCCTCCTGCCTGTCCTCAAGGACGTCCGTGCCAAGAGCACCCTCACCCCCGACGAACGAAGGATAGTCAGACTCAGACTCAGCAACAAGACTAGTGGCGTAGTCGAGACGACAGGCGGCAGCAAAGTCAACAAGCTCAGCAACTAGGGCAGACGCAGCAGTGAACTCAAACAAAGGGTCAGTGACAAAAGTGGCTAGAAGATGAGGGACAGAGGACTGGCAGCACGAGCTAAGTCAGACTCAGGGTCCGGACTGCTAGCAAGAGAGGACGCAGGAGGAGGCACCAGGGGAACTCGCAGTGGAATAGAGGAAGGACGAAGTGACATAATGTGAGTGCCTGGGACAGGAGGAGGACGCGGACGAGGAACTCGACGACCAGTGCGAACAGCGCGAACAGGCAGTGGAGAGTCCGGCTCACGATGCTATGTAAAAGAGTCTGTCTACTCAGCGTAAGGAGAAGGAGCAGGCAGTGGAGAGTCTGGCTATGACTGTGGCTGCGACTGGTGAGGCGGTGGACTAAGTAATCTAGGAGGAAGGCCAGTGGAAGACGGGAGACTAAGAACCTGGCGAAGGACCGAGTCAGGTGGTGGCAGAGACGACGTCAGTGGCGGAACGAAAAACGGTCGCCGCTGCACAGTGCCTCCAGCACCAGTACCCCCAGCGCCAGCACCTCCAGCTCCAAGGTCTCCTGCTCTAGCGCCTCCAGCTCCAGTGCCTCCAGCGCCAGCACCTCCAGCGCCGGGGTCTCCAGCTCCAGGGCCTCCAGCTCCAGCGCCAGTGTCTCCAGCTCCAGCGCCTCCAGCGCTAGTGCCTCCAGCACCAGTACCGCCAGCTCCAGCACCCCCAGCGCCTTCACCTCCAGCTCCAGGGTCTCCAGCTCCAACGCCTCCAGCGCCAGTGTCTCTAGCTCCAGCGCCTCCAGCTCGAGCTCCTCCAGCGCTAGTGCCACCAACACCACCAGCTCCGGCAGCTACAGTACCCCTAGTACGAGCACCTCAAGGACCAGCAGCTCCAGCACCTCCGGTACCTCTAGCTCCAGCAGTAACTCCAGCAGCTCCAGGACTAGAAGCTCCAGCGCCTCCAGCTCCAGTGCCTCCAGCAAGAGAGCCTCCAGCTCCTCCAGCGCCCCTCCTAAGGCGTGTGCGCTGAGCAAACCACTCGCGCAGCTGCTGCGGTGAGAGAGGCTCCCGCCTGGGAGACAGTGGTGGCAAGGCACCCGCAGGACCTCCAGCAGACGCAGTATCCCGAGGCTCAGCACCCCCAGACTCCACACCACCCCCAGGCTCTGCACCCTCAGGCTCAGTACCCCCAGGCTTCGCACCCCCAGGCTCAGCACCCCCAGACTCTGCACCCCCATGCTCAACACCCCCAAACTCCGCACCCTCAGACTCAGCACCCCCCGGCTCCACACCCGCAGGCTCAGCACCCCCAGGCTCCACACTCGCATGCTCAGCACCCCCAGATGCAGCATCCCCAGACGCAGTACCTCTAGCAGCACCTGAGTCTACAGCGACCTCCACAGGCACAGTCCCAGGGAGTGAGTCTACCTGAGACACACCTGAGGGAGCAGGACCCTGAGGGGGGAGGGGGTCTACCGGAGGGGACCTGGGGCAAGAAAGAGCGGCGGCGGGGGGGAGAGGGGCAGTGCGGAAGGGGAAGAGACGGTAAAAGGGAACCGACTCGTCAAACATGACGTCCTGAGAGGGGAGGACACGGCTCAAGGTGGGGTGGTAAAACTGCCAGCCAGGCGTGTCAGGGGGAAAGCCAAGGAAGACGCAGGGAATAGTGCGGGAGGAGAGCTTGTCCGCAGGAAGTATCGCGGACAAAGGCACGAGAGCCCCCGACCCGTTTAGTTGTTTCAACATCTAGTGGTGGCTGCAACTCCCACACTAAGAACCTCAGAGGTGCTTGGACCGGAAACTACTCACGCACCAAGACTGGAAACACAAGGCTCAAGCGGTCAGACTCAGGGTCAGGGATGGCAAGAAGAGAGGACTCAGGAGGAGCAGGCAGAGGAACATGCAGTGGAACAGAGGAAGGACGGAGTGCCATAGCGTGCGCGCCGGGGACAGGAGGAGGACGCGAACGAGGAACGCGACGAGCAGTGCAAACAGGCAAGACAGGACGAGACGCAGGCTCACGACGCTCTGTAAGACCGCCGGACTGCCTAATGTAAGGAGAGGGAGAAGGCAATGGAGAGGTCGGCTGCAACGGCAGCTGCGACTCGTCAGGCGGTGGACACAGGAGGGGAGGAGTAAGGCCAGTAGAAGACGGGACACCAAGAACCTGGTGAAGCAGGGGAACAAAGTACGGTCGCGGTCGCACAGTGTCTCCAGCACCTCCAGCTCCAGGGTCAACAGCTCCAGCTCTTGCAGCTCCAGCGCCCCCAGCTCCAGCGCCACCAGCGCCAGTGCCTCTTGCTTTAGCAGCTCCAGGCTCCGTAGGGTCTCCAGCTCTAGCGCCCTCAACACCACCAGTCCCGGCAGCTCCAGTACCCCTGGTACGAGCACCTCCAGGACCAGTAGCCGCAGTAACTCCAGCACCTCCAGCTCCAGCGTCTCCAGCGCCTCCAGCTCCGGAATCTCCACTCCAAAGGCATGCGCGCCGAACAAACCACTCACGCAGCTACTGCGGAGATAGTCGCGGCGACGCACCAGCAGGACCTCCAGACGAAGTAGAACCCCGAGGTTCAGCACCCCCAGACTCGGCACCCTCCGACTCAGCACCCCCAGGCTTAGCACCCTCAGGCTCCAAACCCACAGGCTCAGCACCCACAGGCTCCTCACCCCCAGGCTCAGCACCCCCAGACCCAGCACCCTCAGACTCCGCAACCCCCGGCTCCGCACCCCCAGACGCAACACCCCCAGACGCAGCACCTCGAGCAGCACCTGAGCCGACAGCTACCTGAACAGACGCAGGACCAGGGAGAGGGTCTACTTGAGACACACCTGAGGGAGCAGGACCCTGGGGCGGGAGGGGGTCTACCGGAGGGGGACCGGGAGCAAGGAAGAGCGGAGGGGGCGGGGGAGGGGCAGAGCGGTAGGGGAAGAGACGGTAAAAGGGAACCGACTCATCAAAGTGACGTCCTGAGAAGGGAAGACACGGCGCGAGGTGGGGTGGTAAAACTGCCAGCCAGGCGCGTCAGGGACAAGGCCAAGGAAGACGCAGGGGATAGCACGGGGGGAGAGCTTGTCCGCGGACGTATCGCGAACAAAGGCACGAGATCCCCAGACCCGGAACACCGACGCATCGCCAACCTCCCCCGTCCAACGCAGTGTGGGCGACGTCTCCGGCAAGGAGACACGAGGCCAGAGGTTGAGCTGATGCGCAGCGTACCGGACCGCAAACGGCCACAGAACACGGGGAGCAGCCGTATGGATCATGGAGGTACGAGCGACCTCCATGACTAAGCCAATGTGGCGCTCAGCAATCCCATTTTTCTGAGGGGAGTACAGAAGCGCGAACGATTGGAGAATGCCCTCCCCACGATAAAAGTCCCGCAAGAGGTTGGAGGAGAACTCGCCACCTCTCTCAGAGTGCAGACGCAGGACCGGAAAGTCCTGGCCGAACCCTTCGCGGAGCAGGAGACGAACTGTGCGGATCCAAGGGATCAAGACATCAACGACCTGACCCTTGCTGCGCAAGGGGAAGACCGTGGTGTACCGCATGTAGACGTCAACTACCACCAGAAAGTAGCGCCCGCGGCTCTGTCCACTAACGCAGGCTGGGCCCCACACGTCCATGTGGAGGGTCTGCAGGGGAGCAATCGTCGGGGGAAACGAGGAGGAGTGAGGAGCGGTGCGCTGCCGCCCCTCGACGCAAGGAAGGCGGGGCAGGGCAGGCGAGGGCGGCAGGGGAGGCAGGGACCTGGGAAGACCAGAGACAAGAAGACGAGAGTGCATGCCACGAAGGCGTGGTAGGGAGGGGTGACCCAGGCGGTGGTGCCACAGAAGAGTCTGGTGCGACAGGAGGCGACACGAGCAAGAGGCGGCTACCTCACCTAACGCGGACACCTGAGCAGACGCAGCTACCTGAGGAGGCTCGGTAGCGAGTGTGTACAGACTCGACCCTGGCCAACGAGTGAACGTGGCCAGGTGATGCCCCGTCCATGTGCACGTGCAGATCGACACACGCTGACCCCCAGGAGTGGTGGTAGTGACCATCGCATCCTGGAGGGCAGCGGCACTCACCAAGTTCGTAGAGAACGAGGGGAGGTGAGGACCTGACAGTGAGCCGGATGGAACTGCTGGACACGGGAGGACAGTGGAGGAACGGGCCACGACCGGGCCCCCAGAGGGGTCAGCCAGTCGGACCGGGACAGGTGCAGAGAGAGGAGTGAGAGTGGTGGTGTCACGAAAGAAACAAGCAGAGGCGCCTCAGTCCAGTGTGAAGGTGTGCAAGGCCTGAGAAGGCGCAGTACCAGGGAGAGTACCAAACTCACTAGCACCTAGAGCAGCAGCAGCTATACCTGGGTCAGGCGGCACACTCCGGTAATAGTCACCGTCAGCACTAACAGACAAAGCATACATAGCAGAAAGACTAGCATCAAAGTCTAGGTCAAAGATAGCAATCCTAGACCTAAGCAGATCTGCCCAGCGAGAGAGCTTGACGTCGTCACCAAACTCAGCACGCCAAGCGTCGTCGAGGCGGGAGAAGCAGCGGTGCTGAGTGTGGAGCCACCCGCAAGTCTGACCAGCACGGTCACCCGTGCGAATGACATACGGGCAACTACCCCCAGACGCCCCACGCAAAAACCACTCACGAAGCTGCTGGGGCGACTGGGTCTCGCCCCGACGCTGCTGCTGCTGACACTGGCCACCTCCAGAACCAACACGCCGAGCGCCAGTCCCACCGCCACCAGTCCCACTGCCGCCACTGCCGCCACTCCCACCGTTGCCTCCACCACCGCCTCCAGAGCCCCCACTCCCTCCACCAGTCCCACCGCCGCCACCACCTCCACTGCTGCCCCCACCACTACTCCCGTTGCCACCTCCACCACCACCGCTGCCACCTCCACCACCCTTGCCACCCTTTCCCTTGCTGCTGCGGCGCTTCGCACTAGCAGAAGCAGCCCCGATGTCCTCAGCAACAGAGACGTCTGCAGCAGCAGCAGAGGCGTAGGAGGGGGCAAGGGGGGAGGGGGAGCACCCCTCAAAGAAGGGCGGGCGCGGAGTGCCACGAGCAGCACCTATAGCAATCGCACTAGTCTCAGCGGCGAGGAGATGCTGCTCGAGGAGGTCAACAGTGAGGGAGGTGGGGTCAAGAGAGAGAAAGTGGTCCCTGACAGAGCGAAGAGAGTCAGGGAGGCGAGTGACTATGAAGTAGAGGGTGATGAACATCGGGGGCTGGTTCTTGTCAAGGAACTCAACAGGGACGGTAGCGCGATAGCGAGCGTCGCTAGTGCGCAGGTGGGAAACCAGGTCCTCGACTGTGGCAAAAGCTGACACTACGGGGAACAGGTAGGGCAGTAGCAGTCGGCCTAGAGCAGTAGTGGCAGGCGAGGAGTAGCGAGCTACGACTGCGGCGTACAGTGCCTGTGCTGTCTTGTGCTGTCCGAAGTGAGCGCATTCAGTTAACGGCAGGTGGTTGCGAATGGCTAAGCGGGCAGCAGCGTCGCGAGTAAGCCACTGTGAGCGAGTCGCACTGTCAGCTGTGGCGGGAGGGGCAGTAGCAGCGCCTGACGCTAGGTCAAACAGCGAAACACTGTCCTTAGAATCGCTCAGTACGTACAGCTGCATATCATCAAGCCACGTGTCAAACTGAAGCGGTCTGCCCTCATGATCAAACGCTAAAAATCGAAGCGAAGCCATCGGGGCACAGTACGTAGGAGCAGCAGCAGCAGCTGGGGCCGAGGGGCCAAACATGTAGAGGGGGGGGGGGGGGGGGGGGGGGGGGGGGGGGGGGGGGTGGGAAGGGGAGAGGGGCAGTGCGGAAGGGGAAGAGACGGTAAAAGGGAACCGACTCGTCAAACATGACGTCCTGAGAGGGGAGGACACGGCTCAAGGTAGGGTGGTAAAACTGCCAGCCAGGCGTGTCAGGGGGAAAGCCAAGGAAGACGCAGGGAATAGTGCGGGAGGAGAGCTTGTCCGCAGGAAGTATCGCGGACAAAGGCACGAGAGCCCCCGACCCGGAACCCTGTTGCATCGCCAACCTTCCCCGTCCAACGCAGTGTAGGCGAGGTCTCCGGCAAGGAGACATGGGGCCAGAGGTTGAGCTAATGCGCAGCGTACTGGACCGCAAACGACCACAGAAAATGGGGAGCAGCCCCATGGATCATGGAGGTATGAGCCACCTCCATGACTAAGCTAATGTTGCGCTCAGCAACCCCAATTTGCTGCGGGGAGGCCAGAAGCATGAAAAACTGGAGGATGCCCTCCCCATGACAAAAGTCCCACAAGAGGTTGGAGGAGAACTCACCACCTCTTTCAGAGTGCAGACGCAGGATAGGAAGGTCCTCTTGGAACCGCTCGCGGAGCTGGAGACGGACTGCGCGGATCCAAGGGATCAAGACATCAGGGACCTCACCCTTGCTGCGCAAGGGGAAGACCGTGGTGTAACACGTGTAGTCGTCAACAACCAGCAGGAATTAGCGCTCGTGGTCCTTGTCAAACATATATTTACTATAGTCTGTTTAGGCTGTAGTGGGGTAGTCCTTAGAGGGTACAACACTTATGTGTTTCCTACTTGTACCCTTCTCATTTCCTAATTCAATCATTCTTTCGTCAAATCCTTCTCACATGGTATAGAGCTAGTTTCGAGAATTCTTTTAAAAGGGCCAACCACTGAAATTTGTCACTGCCTACTCGACGCGCGCTTCGCACCTTCCCCTTCGAGGCCCGTCACGGCCCCTGCGCCCGTCCTTCGAGCCTGCGCCCGCCCCGTAAGGCCCCTTAAGGCCTCGTTAGGCCCCGTAAGGCCCCTTTCGGCCCCGTTTAGGGCGCGGATTAAGGCCCCGTAAGGCCTCGTTATGCCCCGTAAGGCCCCGTAAGGCCCCGTCCGGCCCCGTTCGGCCCCGTTTAAGGCCCCGTTAGGCCCCGACAGGCCCCGTTAGAGGCCCCGTACGGCCCCGTCAGGCCCCATTTGGCCCCATTTAGGGCGCGGATTACGGCCCCGTAAGGCCCCGTTAGCCCCGTAAGGCCCCGTCAGGCCCCGTTCGGCCCCGTTTAAGGCCCCGTTAGGCCCCGACAGGCCCCGTTAGAGGCCCCGTACGGCCCCGTCAGGCCCCGTTAGAGGCCCAGTACGGCCCCGTCAGGCCCCATTTGGCCCCGTTTAAGGCCCCGTAAGGCCCGTCAGGCCCCGCAAGGCCCCGTTCTCGGCCCCGTACGGCCCCGTTATAGGCCCCGTCAGGCCCCGTTATAGGCCTCGTACGGCCCCGTACGGCCCCGTTATAGGCCCCGTCAAGCCCCGTTATCGGCCCCGCACGGCCCCGTTATAGGCCCCGTACGGCCCCGTTATAGGCCCCGTCAGGCCCCGTTATAGGCCCCGTTCGGCCCCGTTATAGGCCTCGTCAAGCCCCGTTACAGGCCTCGTTCGGCCCTGGCCTGGCTCTGCCCTGGCCCTGCCCCGGCCCTGCTCCTGACCTGCCCCTGAACTGCCCCGGCCCTGGCCCGGCTCTGCCCAGGCCCTGCCCCGGCCCTGCCCCTGAACTGCCCCGGCCCGGGCCCGGCTCTGCCCTGGCCCTACTCCGGCCCTGCTCCTGAACTGCCCCGGCCCTGCTCCGGCCCTGCCCCTGAACTGCCCCGGCCCTGGCCCGGCTCTGCCCTGGTAAGAGCGCCGCGCTGCCAAGCCACACCGCCCTGCCGAGCTGCGCCGCCCTACCTAGCCTGCTTAGCCGAGTTCTACTGCTGCTACTGCTAGCCTGCTGCTTCTCCTGTCATGGCTAGTCTCAATGTTCTTACCTTTGATGCTGAGGGTCGGGCTGTTGACTTTGAGGTCTGGCTAGATGATCTGCAGCTTTTCCTACAGTGCGATAGCAAGGATGGTCTCTCCATGTTCGATCTCACTTCTGGCGCCTCTCCTGCCCCTACTGCTGATGCTGACAGTACTGTTCGCTCGCAGTGGCTCACGCGCGATGCTGCTGCTCGTCTTGCTGTGCGCAACCACCTGCCGTCTACTGAGCGCGCGCACTTTAGTCAGTACAAGAGTGCTAGGGCTCTGTACGACGCTGTAGTTGCACGCTACTCCTCCCCTGCCACTGCTGCCCTCAGCCGCCTCATGCTACCGTACCTTTTCCCTGACCTTGCTGCCTTTGCCACTGTCGCTGACCTAGTTGCTCACCTTCGCACTAGTGACACCCGCTACCGCGCTGCCCTTCCCACTGAGTTCTGTGCCAAGAACCCCCCCCCCATGTACATCACCCTTTACTACCTAGTCACCCGCCTCCCTGACTCTCTTTCTTCAGTCAGGGACCACTTTCTCTCCCTTTGCCCCACCGAGCTGACTGTCGACTTACTAGAGGAGCGCCTTGCTGCAGCTGAGAAGAGTATCTTAGCTGTTGGTGCTTCTCGCGGTGACCGTCGCACCCCCTTCTTTGAGGGGTGTTCCCCTGTCCCCCTTCTCCCCTCTGTTGCCTCTGCTGCTGCTGTCGACCTCGTTGGCACTGAGGAGGTCGGCGCTGCGTCTGCCGCTAGTGGGCGACGCCGCACTGGCAAGGGCAAGGGAAGCAGGGGTGGTGGTGGGGGCGGTGGAGGCAGTGGTGGAGGAGGTGGAGGAGGTGGAGGTGGTGGTGGGGGTGGTGGCGGGAGTGGGGGCGTAGGTGGCGGCAGTGGCGGCCGTGGCGGCGGTGGTGGAGGAGGTGGCGGCGGCGGCGGCGGTGGTGGAGGTAGCGGAGGAGGTGGTGCTGGTCGCGGTGCGGCCACGCAGCGTGGAGGCCTTGGTGGCAGCCAGCGTCCGCAGCAGCTGCGCACCCGTGAGACCCCATCTGTTCAGCAGCTTCGTGAGTGGTACGCTGGACGTGGGAGGTCTGGGGGTGCAGGTCCCTGCGCGTACGTTCTTCGCACCGGCACTCGTAGTGGGGAGGTGTGTGGTCTCCCACACACCACGCAGCGCTGCTTTGGCCGCTTGACTGACGCTTGGCGTACCCAGTTTCCTGACGCTGTTGATCTTCCTCGTTGGCATGATCTGCTTCTGCAGAATGTGCCTATCTTTGATCTAGATTTTGATGCTATCCTTGCTGCCATGTATGCTCTTGCTGATATTACTGAGGGTGACTGTTACCTGCGTGTCCCGCCCGACCCGGGCACTGTGGCTGCTGCTCTAGGTGCTAGTGCGGCTGCTGCTCTAGGTGCTAGTGCGTCTGCTGCTCCAGGTGCTGGTACGTCTCCTCCCTCTGGTACTGCACCTACTGAGTCCTTTCACACCTTCACACTTGACTCTGGTGCTTCGCGTTCTTTCTTTAGAGACAGCACCACGCTCACGCCGCTCCGTCGGCCTGTTGCGGTCTCCCTTGCTGACCCCTCCGGGGGACCAGTCCTTGCACACTCCTCCACGGTCCTACCGTGTCCTGCGGCCCCGTCGGGCTTGCTGTCGCGACTCCACCTCCCCTCGTTCTCTACGAACTTGGTGAGTGGAGCTGACCTCCAGGACGCGTGGGTTGACCAGTTCACCCCTGGAGGTCAGCGTGTGACCCACTGCACTTGCTCTCGGACGGGCCGCCACCTGGCCACGTTCACCCGTCGGCCAGGGTCGAGTCTGTACACACTGACTACTGCGCCTCCTCCGGTCCCTGTGTCTGGTCAGGTAGCTGCGTCCAGTCAGGTGTTTGCTGCTGCGTCCAGGTCTAGTCCTGCGTCTGCCCCCTGCTCGTGTCGTCCTCTGGCGCACGAGACTCTCCTCTGGCACCACCGCCTTGGTCACCCCTCCCTGCCTCGTCTTCGAGGTATGGCCTCCCGTGCTCTTGTCTCTGGACTCCCCAGGTCCCTCCCTCCCCTTCCTCCGGGGCCTGCCCCCACCTGTGTTCCTTGTGTCGAGGGCCGGCAGCGCGCCGCTCCTCACTCCTCCTCGTTTCCTCCGACTGAGGCCCCTCTGCAGACTCTTCACATGGACGTGTGGGGCCCAGCCCGCGTTCATGGACAGGGTCACGAGCGTTACTTCCTGCTGGTCGTTGACGACTACTCGCGTTACACCACAGTCTTCCCATTGTGAAGCAAGGGTGAGGTCACTGAGGTGTTGATCGACTGGATCCGCAGTGCTCGTCGCCAGCTTAGTGAGAGTTTCGGCTCCGACCTTCCTGTTTTGCGTCTGCACTCAGACAGAGGCGGGGAGTTTTCCTCCGACCTTCTGAGAGCCTTCTGTCATTTGGAGGGCATCCGCCAGACGTTCACGCTTCCGGCCTCCCCGCAGCAAAATGGGATTGCTGAGCGCCGCATTGGCATGGTCATGGATGTCGCTCGAACGTCCATGATCCATGCGGCTGCTCCCCACTTTCTGTGGCCGTTCGCGGTTCAGTACGCTGCGCATCAGATCAACCTTCAGCCTCGTGTCTCCTTGCCGGAGACCACACCTACCTTGCGGTGGACGGGGAAGGTTGGCGATGCGTCCGCGTTCCGTGTCTGGGGATCTCGAGCTTTTGTCCGCGATACTACAGCGGATAAGCTGTCCTCCCGTGCCGTTCCCTGTGTCTTCCTTGGCTTCCCTCCTGACGCACCCGGGTGGCAGTTCTACCACCCCAGCTCGCGTCGTGTTCTGTCCTCGCAGGACGTCACGTTTGACGAGTCGGTGTCGTACTACCGTCTCTTTCCCTACCGCACTGCCTCTCCCCCTCCCCCGCCGCTCTTCCTTGCCCCAGGTACTCCTCCGGTAGTCCCCCTTCCCCCCCAGGGTCCTGCCCCCTCAGGTGTGTCCCAGGTAGACCCTGCCGAGCCGGTCGAGGTAGCTGTCGACTCAGGTGCTGCTAGGGGTGCTGACCCTGCGGGTGCTGAGATTGGGGGTGCTGAGTCTGACGGTGCTGAGACTGGGCGTGCTGAGCCTTGGGGTGTGGCGCCTGAGGGTACTGTGTCTGGAGGTGCTGAGCCTGCGCGTGTTGAGTCTGGAGGTGCTCTGGGTGTCCCGTCGCGGCGGGAGCCCCTCTCTCCACAGCGGCTTCGTGAGTGGTACTCTCGGCGCTGTCGGGTTGCTACTGGAGGTACTGCTGGTGCGGGTGCTGCTGGAGGTGCTGGAACTGCTGGAGGTGCTGCTGGTGCTGGAGCTGCTGGAGGTGCTGCTGGTGCTGGAGGTGCTACTGGAGCTACTGGAGGTGCTGACACTGCTGGAGGTGGTGCTGGTGCTGGAGGTGCTGGTGCTGCTGGAGGTGGTGCTGGTACTGGAGCTGCTGGAGGTGATGCTGGTGCTGGAGCTGCTGGAGGTGCTGCTAGGACTGGAGACCCTGAGACTGAGGGTACCGGTTCTGTCTCTGCTGTTTCTCGAGGCGCTGCGCGGCCGCGGCCGTACTACGTTCCGCTTCTTCAGCAGGTTCTTGGCTCCCCACCTTCTCCTGGTCCTCCTCCTCCTTCCCTGAGTCCACCGCCTGTCCCGTCTCAGTCGCAGTTTCAGCCGGCCTCTCCGCTACCTGGTCCTTCTCCTTACTCTGGTCCGACTAGAGGTCTTACGGAGCGTCGTGAGCCTGAGTCGCGTCCTGTGTCGCCTGCGTCTCGTTCTACGTCGCCTGTCCGTTCTGTTCGCACTGGTCGTGTTTCGCGTCCACGTCTTCCTCCTGTCCCTGGCACTCACTCTATGACTCTGCGTCCTTCCACTGCTCCACAGCGTGTCCCTCTGCCCTCTCCTCCTGCGTCCTCTCTTCCTGACGGTCCGGACCCGGAGTCTGACTCCCTTCGTGCTGCTAGTCCTACTGTCATGCGCTTTCTGGCCACTGCTGTCACTGACCCCCTGTTTGAGTTCTCTGCTGCGTCTGCTCTTGTTGCTGAGCTTGTTGACTTTGCTGCAGCCTGTCGCCTAGACTACGCCGCTAGTCTTGTTGCTGAGTCTGCGTCTGTGTCTGTCTGTCCTCCGTCCGTCGGGGGTGAGTGTGCTCTTGGCACGGACGTCCTTGAGGACAGGCAGGAGGACCTTGAGTGCTTTGCAGCTGCTTCACCTCATCTCGTGTCCATGCTGCTTGCCCCTGAGGGAGACCCGGATGCACTAGACATCCCGACCCCGCGCTCTTACGCAGAGGCGATAGAGGGTCCCTACTCCTCCCAGTGGCAGGCAGCCATGGACGCAGAGATGGCTTCCTGGAAGTCCACAGGCACCTACGTAGACGAGGTTCCCCCACCTGGGGCGAACATCGTCAGTGGCATGTGGATCTTCAGGATGAAGCGGCCGCCGGGTTCTCCACCTGCCTTCAAGGCGCGTTACGTTGCACGTGGCTTCAGTCAGCGACAGGGAGTTGACTTCTTTCAGACCTTCTCCCCTACCCCGAAGATGACCACTCTTCGGGTACTGCTGCACGTTGCTGCTCAGCGTGACTACGAGCTCCACTCGCTTGACTTCAGCACAGCCTTCCTACAGGGCAGCCTGCACGAGGAGATCTGGCTGCGCCGCCCACCTGGCTTCACTGGGTCGTTTCCTCCTGGTACCCAGTGGAGCCTCCGGCGGCCAGTCTACGGTCTCCGCCAGGCGCCCCGTGAGTGGCACGACACGCTCAGGACGACTCTTGCTGCTCTTGGTTTTGCTCCTTCCACTGCTGACCCTTCTCTGTTTCTACGCACTGACGCTACTCTGCCGCCGTTCTACGTTCTTGTGTACGTAGACGACCTTGTCTTTGCTACTGCTGACACGGAGGCACTCGCCCACGTGAAGTCCGAGCTGCAGAAGAGACACACGTGCACAGACCTGGGTGAGCTCACAAGCTATCTTGGCTTGCGGATCACCCGGGACAGAGCACAGCGCACCATTACCTTGACTCAGTCACACATGGTGCAGCAGGTCCTTCAGCGCTTCGGCTTCACGTACTCCTCGCCACAGTCCACTCCTCTGCCTACCGGTCACTCGCTCTCAGCTCCACCTTCGGACGAGTCCGTAGAGCCGAGTGGCCCGTATCCAGAGCTTGTGGGCTGCCTCATGTACCTGAAGACTTGCACACGACCTGACCTCGCATACCCTCTCAGCCTTCTGGCTCGCTACGTGGCTCCCGGCAGGCACCGAAAGGTGCACTGGGATGCTGCGAAGAGGGTGTTGCGATACTTGTGCAGTACATCGGGCATGGGGCTCGTGCTTGGAGGACGGGCTCGAGTTGTCCTCACTGGTCACGCTGATGCCTCCTGGGTTGACGACTTGGCTACGCAGCGGTCGTCACAGGGTTACACCTTCAGCCTTGGCTCCGGTTCTGTCTCCTGGCGGTCTACCCGCTCTTCTTCTGTTCTCAGCTCCAGTTGCGAGGCTGAGATCTACGCTGGGGCCATGGCTGCACAGGAGCTTCGCTGGCTCACCTACCTGCTGACAGACTTGGGAGAGGCGCCTCGTTCTCCTCCAGTTCTGTACGTCGACAACAAGGCCATGCTGGCCTTGTGTCAGGAGCACAGACTGGAGCACAGAACGAAGCATATTGCTCTGCGCTACTTCCTTGCTCGAGAGTTGCAGCAGCGTGGCCAGCTTCGTCTTGCTTACGTGGCCTCTGAGGCCAACACTGCTGATGTTTTCACCAAGGCACTTCAGCCTTGTGATCATCAGCGTTTCTGTACTGTGTTAGGCCTTGTACCTACTGTGCCTCACTTGTTGAATTCTTGACTCTGCTTGTACTGTACTCTATATACTTATACCTGCATGCTTACACTTGCTAGGTTGTGTTCACTGTATTGTTTACTTTCCTTTATATAACTCTGCATGTGAACTGGCCTTCTGGCCCTTTGCTTGTGCTCAGACTGTGTGGTGACTTTGTGATCCACCCTGAGTTTGCTTTGTCTTTCTTGACTGGTCTTGTGACCCCTTGTTCTCCCCCACTTTGCCTATGGGGGTGTGTCAAACATATATTTACAATAGTCTGTTTAGGCTGTAGTGGGGTAGTCCTTAGAGGGTACAACACTTATGTGTTTCCTACTTGTACCCTTCTCATTTCCTAATTCAATCATTCTTTCGTCAAATCCTTCTCACAGTCCTGTCCACTGACGCGGGCTGGGCCCCACACGTCCATGTGGAGAGTCTGCAGGGGAGCAGTCGTCGGGGGAAACGAGGAGGAGTGAGGAGCGGAGCGTTGCCGCCCCTTGACGCAAGGAAGGCAGGGCGGGGCAGGAGAGGGCGGGAGGGGAGGCAGAGACCTGAGAAGACCAGAAACAAGGAGGCGGGAGTGCATGCCACGAAGGCGTGGCAGGGAGGGGTGACCAAGGCGGTGGTGCCAAAGGATAGTCTGGTGCGACAAGAGGCGACACGAGCAGGGGGGCGCTACCGGACCTGACCCGGACACCTAAGCAGACGCAGCTACCTGAGGAGGCTCGGTAGTCAATGTGTACAGACTCGACCCAGGCCGACGGGTGAACGTGGCCAGGTGACGGCCCGTCCGTGTACACGTGCAGATCGACACACGCTGACCCCCAGGAGTGGTGGTAGTGACCATCGCATCCTGGAGGGCAGCGGTACTCACCAATTTCGTAGAGAACGAGGGGAGGTGAAGACCTGAGAGTGAGCCGGACGGAACCGCCAGACACGGGAAAACAGTGGAGGAACGGGCAAGAACTGGGCCCCCTGAGGGGTCAGCCAGTCTGATCAGAACAGGTGCAGGGAGTGGAGTGAGGGTGGTACAATCGTGAAAAAAAAAGCGGTAATAACCTGAGTCAAGCGTAAATGTGTGCAAGGCCTCAGCAGGTGCAGTACCAGAGAGAGCAGACTCACTAGCACCTAGAGTAGCAGCCTCTATACCTGGGTCGGGGGGCACACACAGGTAAAATACCTGAGGCTGTACAAGTGTGAAAGAGAGCAGTAAAGATTGAACCATGATGCATGGTGCAAGCAAACAATACAATAAAAGCAACACAATTGCGAAGGTTGGGAGAAGAGAGGCAGGGTGGGTACTTGGCTGTGCGGGTGTTGGGTGGAGAGTAGCTGCTGCCTGTGTACTCCATGTCCCCCACCATTGCCTCTCCCATGTGAGCTACCTGAAGGGATGAGAGGGAGAAGACCAGGACAGAGAGAAGGGAGGAGTGGGAGGAGGGGGCGAAGGTGTAAAGTGCGGAAGCAATGACAAGTGAGTAAAGTTAGAACGAAGAGTGGAGAAAGTGCAGGAATGATGCGTGCATGAAAGGACTGCTGCAGTGGCACACTCAGGAGACTTCTTACCAGCTGAACCAGATTGAAAATAATACCTAAGGCTGTACCAAAGTTTTGAACCTGCTACCTTTAAAAAGGGAGGTGTCTTAAGTGTAACAAAGAGCAGTGACGCAATACATGAAAGCAGCATACGTGCGACAGTTATGAGGAACAGGGTACTTAGCAATGGTTGGGTTGGTTTGAGAACAGTTGCTGCCTGTGCACTCCATGTCCTTCCATTAGTTGACATCGCTGACATTAGAGTGGTGGGTTGGACTAAGCAGCGTTTTGCAGGAGGCACAGCCACAGCAGATGTTGCCTTCTGTTGCACTCACCCACAGCACCATGTCACGCGATGTTTCCTGAGTAAGGAAAATGCAAATCGAGAGAGAGCTAAGGAAGGCTCAAGGAAATATAAAATGGCAGCCCAAAGAAATACGCAATACACTGACTAGATATCACTGATGGAAGCTTCACGGCAAAACATACCGGCAAGGATAATCGACGGCCACGGATAGCTACGCGAGACGGAAGTTGAAGCGGTGGCGATGGCTTAATCGAAACGGACGGCAGAAGTCGTTGCTGCCGGAAAAAACGTAACTACTGATCGCACAAAAGTCGTTGGTAGTGGCGGAAATCACGGCTGACTGTGGAAATTGCTACTGCAGCAAAAATCTTTGCTGACAGCGAAAATCGCTATTAGCGATGAAATCAGCTAGCGCCGCAAATCGCCGGCCAACTGATATCGTCGTTGGGTTACTATCATTGAAATTTCTCAACAAGTCCTCCATGTATTTAGACCCATTGTCTCCACAATACGGATCCTCATTCCTCAACCCAAAAAGCACCTCACGCACAACCGTGTATGATACGTCACCCGCAAAACCTCCAAAACGCGTTCAACAATGCACGCGGCTTCACATCACCATGCTTTTTCATCTCACGCGCAACATCTTTCACCTCATCCCTCCGAACCCTTGCAGCAGCTGTAGTACACATATCGGCGTGATCCAAACTAGCCACCGTGACCCGCAGGTTACTTTTATGTGGTCCTTGAATGACAACATGGAAAGGGCACATCCCTTCTCCGATGTGCACCTCCGTACCGGGCCATACCTTGCACTGTATAGACTTGCACCACACCTCAATGAGCTGCTGACGTCTATAGTGGAAATATGGTGCAAGCATATGATGCCGACAATACAACTGCACCTCTTCCCTTGCTGGGCGAGCACTTGCGTAGACCTTCCCCTTGTAGATGGCGACATCATCATCTTCCTGCACACCAAAATTGCTACATAACCAAAAGAAAAAAAGACGAGAGATATGAAACTAAGTTTCCAAACTCTCGTAGACAGTTAAGGTTTGCGTATGAAGAAGGATGAAATTAACCATGAGCTTTAGCTTGTTCGATGGATAACATGAACATGCCGAAATAAACTCTCACCATGAACGTAGAAGGCGAAACATGTGTGAAAGTAACGAACGAGAATGGATAAACTAGCAAACAGTTGGATACAAGTATGAACCCTAATTGGGTTGTACCCCTTCTGGGCTACCCCACTATAGCCTACACAAATGTAAAAGCTATAATATTCTGACACACCCCCATAGGCAAAGTGGGGGAGAACAAGTGGTCACAAGACCAGTCAAGAAAAGCAAAGCAAGCTCATGATAGATCACAAAGTCACCACACAGTCCGAGCACAAGCAAAGGGCCACAAGGCCAGTTCACATGCAAAGTTATATAAAGGGAACAAACAATACAGTGATCATACCCTAGCAAGTGCAAGCATGCAGGTATATATATAGATCACAGTACAAGCAGAGTCAAGCAGTAAGTAAGTGAGGCAAAGTGGGCACAAGGCCTAACAGAGTAGCAAAGCGCTGATGATAAACAGACGGAAGTGCCTTGGTGAAGACATCAGCAGTGTTGGCCTGAGTGGCCACGTACGCGAGACGAAGCTGGCCATGCTGCTGCAAATCTCGAGCAAGGATGTATCGCAGAGCGATGTGCTTCGTTCTGTGCTCCAGTCTATGCTCCTGACACAAGGCAATCATGGCCTTGTTGTCTATGTACAGAACTGGAGGCGAACAAGGCTGCTCTCCCAAGTCAGTCAGCAAGTAGGTCAGCCAGCGGAGCTCCTGAGCAGCCATAGCCCCGGCGTAGATCTCAGCCTCACAACTGGAGCTGAGAAACAAAGACGAGCGGGTAGATCGCCACGACACAGAGCCGGAACCAAGACTGAAGGTGTAACCCTGTGTCGACCGCTGCGTAGCTGAGTCGTCAACCCAGGAGGCGTCTGCGTGACCGGTGAGAACAACTGGACCCCGTCCTCCAAGCACGAGGCCCATGCCCGAGGTACTGCACAGGTAACGCAGCACCCTCTTTGCAGCATCCCAGTGCACCTTTCGGTGCCTACCGGGAGCCACGTAGCGAGCCAGAAGGCTGAGAGGGTACGCGAGGTCAGGTCGTGTGCACGTCATCAGGTACATGAGGCAACCAACAAGCTCTGGGTACGGACCACTCGGCTCTATGGACTCGTCCGAAGGTGGAGCAGAGAGTGAGTGGCTGGTAGACAGAGGAGTGGGCTGTGGCAAGGAGAACGGGAAGCCAAAGCGCTGAAGGACCTGGTGCACCATGTGTGACTGAGTCAGTGTGATGGTGCGCCGTGCTCTGTCCTGGGTGATCTGCAGGCCAAGATAGCTGCGCAGTTCACCCAGATCAGTGCAGGTGTGTCTCTTCTGCAGCTTGGACTTCACTAGGGTCAGTGCCTCAGTGTCAGCAGTGGCAAATACGAGGTCGTCAACGTACACGAGGACGTAGAACGGCGGCAGAGAGGTGTCGGTGCGTAGAAACAGCGACGGGTCCGCAGTAGAAGGAGCAAACCCAAGAGCCGCAAGTGTAGTCCTCAGCGTGTCGTGCCACTCGTGAGGCACCTGGCGGAGACCGTAGACTGGCCGGCGGAGGCTCCACTGGGTACCTGCAGGAAACGTCCCAGTGAAACCAGGTGGTCGGCGCAGCCAGATCTCCTCATGCAAGCTGCCCTGCAAGAAAGCTGTGCTGAAGTCCAGAGAGTGCAACTCGTAGTCACGCTGAGCAGCGACGTGCAGCAACACCCGAAGAGTAGTCATCTTTGGGGTGGGGGAGAAGGTCTGGAAGTAGTCAACTCCCTGTCGCTGACTGAAGCCTCGAGCAACGTAACGCACCTTGAAGGCAGGCGGAGAACCCGGCGGCCGCTTCACCCTAAAAATCCACATGCCATCGACTATGTTCGCCCCAGGTGGGGGAACCTCGTCGACGTAGGTGCCTGTGGACTTCCAGGATGCCATCTCGGCATCCATGGCTGCCTGCCACTAAGAGGAGTAAGGACCCGTAATCGCCTCTGCGTAAGAGCGCGGGGTCGGGATTTCTGGAGCATCCGGGTCTCCCTTAGGGGCAAGTAGCAGGGAAGCAAAACGAGGTACAACAGCTGCAAGACACTCAAAGTCCTCCTGCGTGTCCTCAAGGAAGTCCGTGCCAAGAGCACACTCACCCCCGATGGACGGAGGACTGGCAGAAGCAGACTCAGCAACAAGAGCAGTGGCGTAGTCGAGGCGACAGGAAGCAACAAAGTCAAGCAGCTCAGCAACGAGAGCAGACGCAGCAGCAGACTCAAAAGAGGGGTCTGTGACAGCTGTGGTGAGAAGACGAGAGACAGCAGGACTAACAGCACGAGCGCGGTCAAACTCAGGGTCAGGGACCTCAGGAAGAGAGGACTCAGGAGGAGCAGGCAGAGGAACACGCAGTGGAACAGAGGAAGGACGGAGTGCCATAGCGTGCGTGCCGGGGACAGGAGGAGGACGCAAACGAGGAGCGCAACGAGCAGTGCGAGCAGGCTCACGGCGCTCTGTAAGACCGCCGGACTGCTCAGTGTAAGGAGAGGGAGCAGGCAGTGGGGAGGCGGGCTGTAACGGTGGCTGCGACTGGTCAGGCGGAGGACACAGGAGAGGAGGAGTAAGGCCGGGAGAAGACGGGGTACCAAGAACCTGCTGAAACAGGGGAACGAAGTACGGTCGCGGCCGCACAGTGCCTCCAGCACCTCAAGGGCAAGGGTCAACAGCTCTAGTGCCTCCAGCTCCAGTGCCTCCAACTCCAGCTCCGGCAGCTCCAGCGCCTCCTGCACCAGGGCTTACAACTCCAGCACCCTCAACACCACCAGTCCCGGCAGCTCCGGTACCCCGGATACGAGCACCTCCAGGATCAGTGGCCGCAGCACCTCCAGCATCGCTAGCTGCAGCAGCAACTCCAGCACCTCCAGCTCCAGCAGCTCCAGCACCTCCAGCCCCGGTGGCTCCACTCCGAAGGCGTGCGCGTCGAACAAACCACTCACGCAGCTGCTGCAGAGACAGACTGGGCGAAGCACCAGCAGAACCTCCAGACGAAGCAGCACCCTTAGGCTCAGCACCCCTAGACTCCGCACCCTCCGACGCAGCACCCCCAGGCTCAACACCGTCAGGCTCAGCACCCCCAGGTTCAGCACCCCCAGTCCCAAAACCACCAGGCTCAGCACCCCCAGTCTCAGCACCCTCAGACCCTGTACCCCCAGGCTCCGCACCCCCAGACACAGCACCCCCAGACGCAGCACCTCGAGCAGCACCTGAGCCGACAGCTACCTGAACAGGCGCAGGACCAGGGAGAGGGTCTACCTAGGACACACCTGAGGGAGCCAGACCCTGGGGCGGGAGGGGGTCTACCGGAGGGGGGCCAGGAGCAAGGAAGAGCGGCGGGGGCGGGGGAGGGGTAGAGCGGTAGGGGAAGAGACGGTAGAAGGGAATCGACTCGTCGAACGTGACGTCCTGAGACGGGAGGACACGGCGCGAGGTGGGGTGGTAAAACTGCCAGCCAGGCACGTCGAGGACAAAGCCAAGGAAGACGCAGGGGAAAGCACGGGGGGAGAGCTTGTCCGAAGACGTGTCTCGAACGAAGGCACGAGATCCCCAGACCCGGAACACCGACGCATCACCAACCTTCCCCGTCCAACGCAGTGTGGGCGAGGTCTCCGGCAAGGAGACACGGGGCCAAAGGTTGAGCTGATGCGCAGCGTACTGGACCGCAAACGGCCACAGAAAATGGGGAGCAGCCGCATGGATCATGGAGGTACGAGCGACCTCCATGACTAAGCCAATGCGGCACTCAGCAATCCCATTTTGCTGAGGGGAGTCCGGAAGCGTGAACGACTGGAGAATGCCCTCCCCACGACAAAACTCCCTCAAGAGGTTGGAGGAGAACTCACCACCTCTGTCAGAGTGCAGACGCAGGATAGGAAGGTCCTGGCTGAAGCGCTCGCGGAGTTGAAGACGGACAGTGCGGATCCAAGGGATCAAGACATCAACGACCTGACCCTTGTTGCGCAAGGGGAAGACCGTGGTGTACCGCGTGTAGTCGTCAACAACCAACAGAAAGTAGCGCTCGCAGCTCTGACCACTGACGCGGGCTGCGCCCCACACGTCCATGTGGAGTGTCTGCAGGGGAGCAGTCGTCGGGGGAAACGAGGAGGAGTGAGGAGCGGCGCGCTGCCGCCCCTCGACGCAAGGGAGGCAAGGCGGGGCAGGCGAGGGCGGCAGGGGAGGCAGAGACCTGGGGAGACCAGAGACAAGAAGACAAGAGTGCATGCCACGAAGACGTGGCAGGGAGGGGTGACCCAGGCGGTGGTGCCACAGAAGAGTCTAGTGCGACAGGAGGCGACACGAGCAAGAGGCGGCTACCTCACCTGACGCGGACACGTGAGCAGACGCAGCAACCTGAGGAGGCTCGGTAGCCAGCGTGTACAGACTCGACCCTGGCTGACGAGTGAACGTAGCCAGGTGACGCCCCGTCCGTGTGCACGTGCAGATTGACACGCTGACCCCCAGGAGTGGTGGTAGTGACCATCGCATCCTGAAGGGCAGCGGTACTCACCAAGTTCGTAGAGAACGAGGGGAGGTGAAGACCCGAGAGTGAGCCGGACGGAACCGCCGGACACGGGAGGACAGTGGAGGAACGGGCCACGACCGGTCCCCCGGAGGGGTCAGCCAGCCGGACCGGCACAGGTGCAGGAAGAGGAGTGAGGGTGGTGCTGTCACGAAAGAAACAGCGCGAGGCGCTTGAGTCCAATGTGAAGGTGTGCAAGGCCTCAGCAGGCATAGTACCAGACTCACTAGCACCTAGAGCAGCAGCGGCTATACCTGGGTCAGGCGGCACACACCGGTAACAGTCACCCTCAGCACTAACAGACAAAGCATACATAGCAGAAAGAATAGCATCAAAGTCTAGGTCAAAGATAGCAATCCTAGACTTAAGCAGATCTGCCCAGCGGGGGAGTTCGACGTCGTCACCAAACTCAGCACGCCAAGCGTCGTCGAGGTGGGAGAAGCAGCGGTGCTGAGTGTGGAGCCGCCCGCAAGTCTGACTAGCACGGTCACCCGTGCAAATGACATACGGGCAACTGCCCCTAGACGGCCCACGCAGAAACCACTCACGAAGCTGCTGGGGAGACACGGTCTCGCTCCGACGCTGCTGCTGCTGACGCTGGCCACCCCCAGAACCGACACGCCGAGCGCCAGTCCCACCGCCACCAGTCCCACCGCCTCCGCTGCCGCCACTCCCACCGCTGCCTCCACTACCGCCACCAGAGCCCCCACTCCCGCAACCACTCCCACCGCCGCCACCACCTCCACTGCTGCCCCCTCCACCACTCCCGCTGCCACCTCCACCACCGCCGCTGCCACCACCACCACCCCGGCCACCCTTGCCCTTGCTGCTGCGGCGCTTCGCACTAGCAGAAGCAGCCCCGACGTCCTCAGCAACAGAGACGTCTGCAGCAGCAGCAGAGGCGTAGGAGGGGGCAAGGGGGGAGGGGGAACACCCCTCAAAGAAGGGCGGGCGCGGAGTGCCACGAGCAGCACCCACAGCAACTGCACTAGTCTCAGCTGCGAGGAGATGCTGCTTGAGGAGGTCAACAGTGAGGGAGGAGGGGTCAAGAGAGAGGAAGTGGTCCCTGACAGAGCGAAGAGAGTCAGGGAGGCGGGTGACTATGAAGTAGTGAGTGATGTACATCGGGGGCGGGTTCCTGTCAAGGAACTCAGCAGGAACGGCAGCGCGGTAGCGAGCGTCACTAGCGCGAAGGTGGGAAACCAGGTCCTCGACTGTGGCAAAGGCGGACAGCTCGGGGAACAGGTAGGGCAGAAGGAGGCGGCCTAGAGCAGCAGTGGCAGGGGAGGAGTAGTGAGTGACTACAGCGTCGTACAGTGCCTGCGCTGTCCTGTGCTATCCAAAGTGAGCGCATTTAGCTAATGGCAGGTGGTTGCGAATGGCTAAGCGGGCAGCAGCGTCACGAGTAAGCCACTGTGAGCGCGTCGAACTGTCAGCTGTGGCGGGAGGGGCAGTAGCGGCGCCTGACGCTAGGTCAAACAGCGAAACACTGTCCTTAGAATTGCTCAGTAGGTACAGCTGCAGGTCGTCTAGCCACGTGTCAAACTGAACTGGTCTGCCCTCATGATCAAACGCGAGAACCCGAAGCGAAGCCATAGCTGTGCAGCACGCAGGATAGCAGTAGTAGCAGCAGTAGCAGCTATAGCAGTAGCAGCAGTGACAGTACCGGGCCGTAGCAGTAGTTGTAGCTGTAGCTAGGTACCGGGCCGGGCGTTGGGCTAGTTACGTGGGGCCGGGCGTGGCTAGGGACCGGGCCGGGCGTCGGGCTAGGTACGGGGCCGGGCGTCGGGCTAGGTACGGGGCCGGGCGCTGGGCAAGGGTCGGGGCCGGGCGCTGGGCGAGGAGCGGGGCCGGGCGCTGGCTAGGGTCGGGGCCGGGCGCTGGGCCTGGTACGGGGCCGGGCGGGGCTAGGTAGGGGGCCGGGCGGGGCTAGGTACGGGGCCGGGTGGGGCTAGGTACGGGGCCGGGCGGGGCTAGGTACGGGGCCGGGCGGGGCTAGGTACTGGGCTGGGCGCTGGGTGAGTGACGGGGCCGGGCGCTGGGCGAGGGGCGGGGCCGGGCGCGGGCTAGGGTCGGGGCCGGGCGCTGGGCTAGGTACGGGGCCGGGCGGGGCTAGGTATTGGGCCGGGCGCTGGGCGAATGACGGGGCCGGGCGCTGGGCGAGGGGCGGGGCCGGGCGTAGGCTAGGGTCGGGGCCGGGCGCTGGGCTCGGTACGGGGCCAGGCGGGGCTAGGGACCGGGCCGGGCGCGGGTTAGGTACGGGGCCGGGCTCTGGCTAGGGTACGGGGCCACGCGGGGCTAGGGACCAGGCCGGGCGCGGGCGTGAGATGGGGCCGGGCGCAGGGTGGGTACGGGCCGGGCGCGGGCTAGATACGGGCCGGTCGCGGGCTAGGTACAGGCCGGGCGCGGGCGAGAGACGGGGCCGGGCGCGGGCTAGGTACGGGCGGGTCGCGGGCTAGGTACGGGCCGATCGCGGGCTAGGTACGGGCCGGGCGTGGGCGTGAGACGGGGCCGGGCACTGGCTAGGTACGGGCCGATCGCGGGCTAGGTACGGGCCGGTCGCGATTTAGGTACGGGCCGGGCGCGAGCGAAAGACGGGCCGGGCGCGGGGCTAGGAACTGGCCGATCGCGGGCAAGGTACGGGCCGGGCGCGGGTGAGAGACGGGGCCGGGCGCGGGCTAGGTACGGGCCGGTCGCGGGCTAGGTACGGGCCGATCGCGGGCTAGGTATGGGCCGGGCGTGGCGGTAGGAACGAGGCCGGGCGCGGGGCTAGGGGCCGATGGGCCGCGAAGGCTAGGAGCGACGGGCCTAGGGAGGTATTCCCAGCGTAGCAGGTGGTGGGCCCAAGTAACCTGCTCTGATTCCATGTGAAAGTAACGAACAAGAATGGATGAACTTGCAAACAGTTGGGTACAAGTATGAACCCTAATTGGGTTGTACCCCTTATGGGCTACCCCACTATAGCCTACACAAATGTAAAAGCTATAATGTTCTGAAAACATGATGTTCCTTTCAACCTTCACAAGCTCAGTTGGATAATGAGTGCAGGCGGATAGAGAGTGCAATGGAGCATATGGGAGAGTACATAATGGGGCAACGATAGCGCCTGGCGTTAATTAGAGGGCAAGCAAGGAGACGGCAGAGAAAGAGATGAGATGCAAGGAATGAGTGTGGAATAGAGGGAAGCGGGGGGAACGGGTTGAGGATGGGATGAGATGCGAGGATGAGAGGCCCTTGGAGGCGAAAACAGGAGGGGGGAAGAGAAAGAATGAAAGGGATGTGAGGGAATGGCTGGAGAAAAGATGGCAGGAGAGGGGGTGAGAAAGTATGAAAGGAGAAGAGAGGGAATGAGAGGGGAAAAGAAGGCAAGGGACGGAACAAGGTTGAAAGGGGATGAGAGGGAATGACAAGATTTAAGAGGGCAATAGAGGGGAAAAGAAAGGATGAATCGGGAGGAGAGGGAATGACTGGAGAGAAGATGGCAGGAGAGGGGATGAGAAACTATTGAAGGGGATGACAAGGACTGAGAGGGAAAAAGAGGACAGGGGAGGGGACAGGAAAGGATGAAAGGGGATGAGAGGGAATGAGAGGGGAAAAGAGGGAGGGGGAGGGGACAATGGAGGATCAACGGGGAAGATAGGGAATGAGAGGGATGACTATGAAAATGGGAGGATGGAAGAGTTTGAAAGAGGGTGACAGTATAAGAATGAAAGTGGAGGAGAGGGAAAGAGATGGAAAGAGAGGGAATGAGAGGGAAAGAGAGGGAATGAGAGGGAATGAGAGGGGATGAGAGGGACTGTGTAGGTATGAGGGAGGAATATATGGGATGATAGGGGACGAGGGGATGTGAGAGGATGGAAAGGGAGGAGAGGGATTGAGGGGAGAGGAGAGAATGAGGGGGTTGGGCAGGTGAGGGGATGAGAGAGGAAGTTAGAGTATAAGGGGAATGAGAGGGGAATAGAGGACAGGAGAGGGGATGAGAGAGGAAGTTAGAGTATAAGGGGAATGAGAGCGGAATAGAGGACAGGAGAGGGGATGAGAGAGGATGAAGGGGGATTAGTAGGAATGAGAGGAGAATAGAGGGCAGGAACGGGGGCGAAAGAAGATGAGAGGGAATGAGAGGGGATGAGAGGGGATGAGAGGGGATGAGAGCGGATGAGAGGGGATGATTGGGGATGAGAGAGGATGAGAGGGGATGAGAGAGGATGATTGGGGATGAGAGAGAATGAGAGGGGATGAGAGAGGATGAGTGAGAATAAGAGAGAATGAGAGGGGAGGGCAGGAGAGGGGGTTGAGAGACGATGAAGGGGGATAAGAGAGAACGAGAGGGGAATAGAATGCCGGGGAGGGGACGAGAGAAGATGAGAGGGATGAGAGGGGGTGAGATTGGATGAGAGAAGATGAGAGGCGAGAGGAGGGAATGAGAGGGGAGGGCAGGAGAGGGGATGTGAGAGGATGAAGGGGGGTAAGAGGGAATGCGAAGGGATTAGAGGGTAACGAAGGGAGGGGAAATGAGTGATGGGGATGGGAGGGTTCAGAGATGATGCAAGAGGATGAGAGAGAATGAGAGAGAATGAGAGATAACAAGAGGGAATGAGATAGAATGAGAGTGAATGAGAGATAATGAGAGAGAATGAGAGGGAATGAGATAGAATGAGAGTGAATGAGAGAGAACGAGAGGGAATGAGATAGAATGAGAGTGAATGAGAGATAATGAGAGAGAATGAGAGGGAATGAGAGTGAATGAGAGTGAATGAGAGAGAATGAGAGAGAATGAGGTAAACACGTGCAGGAGAGGGGGTGAGAGAGGATGCAAGGGGATTATAGGGAATGAGAGGGGAATAGAGGCCAGGAGTGTTGGAATCATAGGAGCCATGGCTAGGGTGTGAGCTAGCCAAGGAGTGTCGAGAGAGTTGAGAACAAGAAAAGGTTGGTTTCACTATAGAGAGTGAAGTACAAATAGGGTAGGAAAGGGGGGTACACCACCAAGCAGGAAGTTAGGATAACTACACTAAGGCTAGAACTACATGCAGTTATTATAATATAATTATGACATCCCCCCTTAACTGCATGCAGGAAGAGCCAAGTGCTAGACACAACCTGCAGGGGTACACCAAGCAGAACAAAGCAGCAGCACGCAAGAGCAGTGACAACCAGTGCAATAGTGGTAGATACAGTTGCAGTAACCCCTCAGCCAAGGTAGAAGCAGCAGAAGCAGGAGCGTGCGGCGGCAAGGGCGGCGGCACAGCAGGGCTCAACGGCAGCACCTGCCGCTCAACAGCAGTAGAGAGTCAAGACAAACAAGGGTGGCGACAGGGGCTGCAGCTGGAGGTACCACGGTAGCAGAGGGCGGCAGTCGCAGATGTGTGGCTGTTTCGTCCCTCATCTCCCCCAACCCCCCCCCCCCCCCCCCCCCCCCCCCCCAGCAGCATGTGCAGCAGTGGGAGAGAGAGGAGGAGAGGCGGCAGCAGTTCACTCACACCCGCCACCCCCATACCCTCCCCCCACTGCTGCACCCGCAGCAGGGGGATGGAGGAGAAGGGGGGGGGGGGGGGGGGGGGGGGGGGCTGGTGCTGCAGATCCCCTCCCCCCACTGCTGCACCCGCAGCAGAGGGATGGAGGAGAAGTGGGGGGCGGGGGGGGGGGGGGGGGGGGGGGCTGGTGCTGCAGATCCCCTCCCCCCCACTGCTGCACCCGCAGCAGGGGGATGGAGGAGAAGGGGGGGGGCGGGGGGGGGCTGGTGCTGCAGATCCCCTCCCCCCCACTGCTGCACTCGCAGCAGTGGAATGGAGGAGAAGGGGGGGGGAGGGAGAGAGAGAGGAGGAGGTGGTGGGTGGCTGGCGTTGCAGAAACCCCTCCTGCCACTCCGTAGGTCAGCCACCCCCAGGAACCGCACCCCTCTTGCCACCCCCTCACCCTCCATTATCCGCGCCCCCAACACCCTTCCCTCCCCCCCCTCCCCCCTACTACCATGTTGGAATCATAGGAGCCATGGCTAAGGTGTGAGCTATCCAAGGAGTGTCGAGAGAGTTGAGAACAAGAAAACGTTGGTTTCACTATAGAGAGTGAAGTACAAATAGGGTAGGAAAGGGGGGTACACCACCAAGCAGGAAGTTAGGATAACTACACTAAGGCTAGAACTACATGCAGTTATAATAATATAATTCTGACAAGGAGCAGGGAAGAGGGAAGATGAGAGGGGAGTAGAGAAGATGAGAGGGGAGAGGAAGGAATGAGAGGGGTGGGCAGGTGAGGGGATGAGAGAGGAAGATAGGGGATAAGAGGAATGAGAGGGGAATTTAGTGCAAGAGAGGGGATGAATGACGATAAGAGAGGATGAGAGGGGATGAGAGGATGAGTGAGGATAATAGGGAATGAGAGGGGATGGCAGGAGAGGGGGATGAGAGAGGATGTAGGGGATAATAGGGAATGAGAGGGGATTAGAGGGCAGGAAAGGAGAGGCAAAAGGAGCAAAGGGGATGGGACAATTCAGAGTTGATGCAAGAGGATGAAATGAGATGAGATTGGATGAGAGGGAATGAGCTGAAAATAAAGGGCAGGAGAGGGGACTAGTGAGGATAAACGGGGAGGAGAGGGAATTAGAGGGGAATAGACGGCAGGAGGGGGGACGGGAATCGATGGAAGGGGATGAGAGGGGATGAGAGGGGATGGGAAGGGATAAGAGGAGATGGGAAGGGATGAGAGGGGATGGGAGGGGATGAGGGGATGGGAGGGGATGAGAGTGGATGGGAGGGGATGAGAGTGGATGAGAGGGGATGAGAGTGGATGATGTTAGAGACTAAGGACGGAGTCTATGAAGATTAGAGGACGAAATATCTCAAAATCGTTAACTATAATTCTTGACAGAAATGGCGTCGTCACAAGAAACGTCGTCGACCAAACAAGCACTTTTAGAATAATCTCAAACTTGAGTATGTTGTAGCCCTTGATCGTGTCTATCTTTCCCAATTTGAATAGTATCAAAATATGTATTATAGCTTGAGTTATGAATTCGGCGCACTAGGGGGTATGCTGCCATAGAAACTTAACTCAATCACAATTTACTCACAAGTTCCACAAGAAAGTTAGAGTAGCAATTAAACCAGGTAGGAGGGGATGAGGAGGACGAGAGGGAAGGTCCCAAGGGATTCCCCAACCAAGGAAACCCCATACCACACAATTCCCCTCTCTATAGGCACCCCAACTTTGACATTTGTCACTTTCCCAACTCATGCCATCCATGTGAGAGTACGCCGACGTTCGACATATTTCTCATTTCCATATTTTTGCTCCATCTTATTCTCCTTATTTTCCTCTTTCATTTGCACTTTATTTCACCTCAATCGGACTACTATTCTATTTTCTAGAGCTTTCTGATTATTTCACTTATTTGGTATTTTCGGCACCGACATTTACATTATACGGCACCGACAGCACCGACAGTGGTGTACAAGGCGTAATCTCGCCATAATCCAAAGTGCCAATGGGCTTGCGTGCTTATGCGCACTTGTGACTTCTATGTTAGAATAGTATGAAGGTGTGTGAAAGGTTAGGGCAAGGAGGGGGATACAAAGAAGTGTCGAGCAAAATTCTGTACCCCCTAAGACTAAACCCACTACAGCCTAGATGACATTAAACATATAATTTGACACACCCCCATAGGCGAAGTGGGGGATAGCCAACACAAGAAACGGTCACAAGACCAGTCAAGAGAAGAAAAAAAACAAAACAAGCTCAGGGTGGATCACAACGTCACCACGCATTCTGAGCACAGGCACAAGGCCACAAGGCCAGTTCACAAACAGAGTTATATATCAAGGTGAACAAGCAAGGCAGTGATCTCAACCTAGCAAGGGTAAGCATGCAGATGCAGGTATATATAGATCACAGTATAAGCAAAGTCCAGAAGTGAGCAAGTGAGGCCAAGTAGGCACAAGACCTAGTATCGTACAAAAGCGCTGATGATCACAAGGCTGAAGTGCCTTGGTGAAGATATCAGCGGTGTTGGCCCGACAGGCGACGTAAGCAAGGCGCAGCTGACCACGCTGCTGCAGCTCACGAGCAAGGAAGTAGCGAAGAGCAATGTGCTTCGTTCTGTGCTCCAGTCTGTGCTTCCGACACAAGGCCAGCATGGCCTTGTTGTCTACATACAGAACTGGAGGAGAACGAGGCGGCTCTCCCAAGTCTGTCAGCAGGTAGGTGAGCCAGCGTAGCTCCTGTGCAGCCATGGCTCCAGCGTAGATCTCAGCCTCACAACTGGAGCTGAGAACAGAAGAAGAGCGGGTAGACCGCCAAGAGACAGAACCGGAGCCAAGACTGAAGGTGTAACCCTGTGACGACCGCTGCGTAGCCAAGTCGTCAACCCAGGAGGCGTCAGCGTGACCAGTGAGGACAACTCGAGACCGTCCTCCAAGCACGAGCCCCATGCCCGATGTACTGCACAAGTATCACAACACCCTCTTCGCAGCATCCCAGTGCACCTTTCGGTGCCTGCCGGGAGCCACGTAGCGAGCCAGAAGGCTGAGAGGGTATGCGAGGTCAGGTCGTGTGCAAGTCATCAGGTACATGAGGCAGCCCACAAGCTCTGGATACGGGCCACTCGGCTCTACGGACTCGTCCGGAGGTGGAGCTGAGAGCAAGTGACCGGTAGGCAGAGGAGTGGACTGTGGCGAGGAGTACGTGAAGCCGAAGCGCTGAAGGACCTGCTGCACCATGTGTGACTGAGTCAAGGTAATGGTGCGCTGTGCTCTGTCCCGGGTGATCCGCAAGCCAAGATAGCTTGTCAGCTCACCCAGGTCTGTGCACGTGTGTCTCTTCTGCAGCTCGGACTTCACATGGGCGAGTGCCTCAGTGTCAGCAGTAGCAAAGACGAGGTCGTCTACGTACACGAGAACGTAGAACGGCGGAAGACTAGTGTCAGTGCGTAAGAACAGAGAAGGGTCAGAAGTGGAAGGAGCAAAACCAAGAGCAGCAACAGTCGTACATTTACATTATACGGCACTGACAGCACCGACAGTGGTGTACAAGGCATAATCTCGCCATAATCCGAAGTGCCAATGGGCTTGCGTGCTTATGCGCACTTGTGATTAACTATTCTAGAAGAGCGCGTTCCCGGAGGTTCGGATTATCTGTTGTTTCTATGTATTTCTGAGTATAAATACGCCTTGTACTCACCTTTAGTGCAACATTCTCGAGTGGAAATTCGATCCTGTGACACTTGGTAATCAGAGCCGTTTTCACTCGCGGAGTTTCAGCTAAGCAGCGCGCTCAAGAAATTCCTGCTTCGAAAAACCGCCGGGGGCGACGAATTCGGCGCCGACGCTGGTAAGCACCAGATTCCGCGTTTTTTAAATAACCCCCCTCGCGCGTTTTTTGAACAGGATCGTGAGTTCGATTGTTGGCGAAAACGTTTGCGATACAGGGACGACAATTGCGAATTGTCGGGACCTGTATCGAGCGGTGCAGAAATAGCGAGACCAACGCGCGACGGATCGAACGACTTCGGGTGAAAGCGCGCGTCATGGCGAAAATTGCGACAGAAGCCGAATCGATCGTGACTTCGCAGCAGTCGCGAAATTTTCCCAAGGCCCAAGAAATTCGAGCCCCCAACACCTTTGATGGGGAAATTGACGCTAGTCGCTGGCTTTTGGCGATCGAAATTTATTTCGCCGCCATTGGATGGACAGCACCAGCACTCGACAGAAACAGAATTAATTTTGCAGCAACACTACTGCGCAGACCAGCAATTGAATGGATAAGCGGAAGCGGTTTATTAAACCAAGGTGAAGCGACGTGGCAGCAGTTCCGAGAACGATTACTACAACGTTTTGAGCCGATTAATGCAGCGTTTATCGCCCGCGACAAAATACATCGTCATCGACAAATCGGGAGTGTCGCGAACTACACGCAACAAATGGAGGAGTTGTTCAACCGCATACCCGACGTCACGGAAGGCGAAAAAATTAGAGCATTTATCGCGGGGCTGAAAAAAGAAACACGACAACATGTTGCGGCCGCAAATTGGAGCAGCTACAACGACGTCGTTTCGGCAGCGGAACGTTTCGACGTAACCACGATCGGAACACGACGACTTCATAGACGAGCTAGACGACATGGAGGACGCTTGGCTAACCCCACGTACGCCGACCCGATGGAACTCGATCGAATCGACGCGAAGGCAAGACCAAAGAAGAACAAATCTAAGCGTTCTTTCTGCGGCAAGCCCGGACATCGACTCATTGATTGTGACGAAATGAAAATTGCACGTTCAGCGCTTAGGGACCGCAGCAGTGGAGCAGATTTAATGCGAATATTGGAGGATCGTGGAGTGAAATTTTCAAACCACGAACGGACTCTACCAGGGAAAATCGCCGAGGGAAATAAAATCTCCGCGACATAAGACCCTGCTGGACCCGGACAACTCCAAAAAGGCCCTGTAAAAAGTAAGCACCCCTTCAAAATATCATACAAGGATGCTTTACTTGGAAAAAATTCCCTTGGGTCTACGGCCTTTGTGAAATCACGAGAGAGGCTCCAGAAGAAAAAGAATGTACCGGTACGAAAACTACAGCAGCTGCGCATGGGGAACCAACAACGGAGCATGGAAGATCGACCTTCCAACGACGACATCGTCCTCTCTCTGAAAAAACAGCCCACGTCGACCAACCGGTCCCCACGGAAGAAGTCGGTGGCGCTGAAGCAGCTCAAGAGGGAGCTGGAGGTCAACATGAAGCTGCGACGACCTCAAACCTCCTCTACAGATGCATCTGCAACATCTGAAACATCTACGATATCTACCCCATCTATGAATTCTACTACGAGCTCGAGAACCACGTCGTCGACGACAACGAAAAATCATGGCAATAGGGAACGGCAGGACCGGCCATCTGCCACCCCAGGAGAAAACACAGAGCTATGGGAAATACCCTATGATCCAATCAACGAGACGATCAACGGGTACAACGAGCAACGCCAACCACTTTTGCTCGAGGTGATCTGCAATGGACGACGCCTCCAAGCACTCATGGACAGCGGAGCATCCCATTCAGTATGCGACAAAGCAACCCTCGAACGCATCAATGAGAAGTACACGCCTTCAAACTTCACAGCTACGATGGTTGACGGAAGCAAATTACAAGTCTACGGCGAAGCAGCGTTACACCTGCAGATGGGTCCTCTTCGCTGAAAACCGACCCTACCCGTCACCAACATCAAAGGGCTAGACTTGATTCTTGGGAGAGATTTTCTGAAGAAGTTCAACCCCGAGATCAACTGGGTCACCCGCATGGCAAGTATTTACAATCAAGACAGAAGAGTTCCTCTTCCGAATTGGAGCAACACGGGAGATATTCCGGAGGAGACTCTTGCACGCTTCGAGAAGGACGTGAAGTGAACCATGGCAGGGTTTGTTGCACTGGTTACCAACGAGGACGAAGGAGAGAGAAAAACGCTCGAGCTTCCACCAGCAATCCAGAAACTTCTAGAAGAGTTCGAAGACGTTCTCCCTGACGACCTTCCAGACCAGTTGCCGCCATACCGAACCCACCAGCACGAGATCATCGAAGAACCTGGTTCAAAACCGACCTTCCGAGCACCATATCGACTCAGCCCTACCGAGTTGGCCGACATGAAGAAGCAGATCGAGTACCTTCTGGACAAAGGACTCATTCGACCATCAACATCACCATACGGTGCACCAGTGCTTTTCACACCAAAACCTGACGGAAGCTTACGCATGTGCATCGACTACCGAGCCCTCAACAAGCAGACGATCAAGAACAAGTATCCGATTCCACAGATCGACGATCTACTTGACCAGCTTCGTGGAGCCACAGTATTCTCAAAACTCGATTTGAGATCGGGATATTGGCAGATCCGGATGGCGGATAACTCCATCCATAAGTCAGCGTTTCGGACACGATACGGATCCTACGAGTACCTCGTCATGCCGTTCGGACTCACCAACGCACCCGCTACATTCCAGGCGGAAATGAACCATATTCTTAGGCCTCTACTCGACGAATGCGTGGTGGTGTACCTGGACGACATCCTGATCTACTCGAGGGACATGAAGCAGCACATCGAACACCTATGACGTGTCTTCGAGATACTTCGACGGGAGAAGTTCTACGTTATGCTATCCAAGAGCGAGTTTGCCTTGAAGAAAGTTCAGTTCCTTGGACACATGGTGAGCGCTCAAGGAGTCCATGTCGACCCAAAGAAGATCGAAGCCGTACGTACGTGGAAGACACCGGAGAACGTGAAGGAACTTCAGCAATTCCTTGGCTTTGCGAACTACTATAATCGGTTCGTGCCACAGTATGCGAAGATTGCAACACCTCTCACCAATCTACTGAAGAAGAATACACCGTTCAAGTGGGAGGATGTGCACCAGCAAGCCATGGAGCAGTTGAAGACCGCACTCACGTCCGCACCCGTCCTGATCCTGCCAGATCCAGAAAAAGACTACGTCATCGAAGCTGACGCTAGCGACCAAGCAGTTGGAGCAGTCTTGATGCAAGACCAAGGGAAAGGACTACAACCAATCGCTTACCTCAGCAAGAAATTGTCAGATTTAGCAGTAGAAAGTAAGAATGAAGAAAGGAGGGGGTTCACTAGCAAGCAGTTGAGTACATATAGGAAACCCTAGATTGGGCTGTACTCGCTATAGAGTACCCCACTGCAGGCTAGACAAATACAACATTCTGACACACCCCCATAGCCAAAGTGGGGTGTAATCAGCACAATGAGCAGGTATAGCAGGAGTTCACAATAAGAAGCAAAGCTAGAGGTAATCACAGCGGGCAAGTGAGGAGGAGGAGGGACTGTGAGAGGAGAGAAGATGAGAGACGACGGCTGAAGCTGCAGACACACGGGCAACAGGAGCTGCTGGCACAGTGGCTACCGGGACAATGCGCCCCGGACTACTGGAGTAACTGGCTCACGGGCTACGACAAGCTACAGGAGCAACGGACCCTCGGGCGACAGGCGCAGCAGACACTCTGGGCTACCAGGACAGTGCGCCCCGGACTACAGGTGCTGCGGACGACAAGACAGCAGCCTCCGCTCAACCTCCTCCAACTGTCCCACTCACCCCCCACACACCCACAGCTTCACTCCTAACTCCACTTGCATGTCACCCCCTTAGTACCACTCCTTCGGCTCCCACACACCCACCCCCCTCAGCGGCAGCTGCAGCACTGGGAGACGGAGGAGGAGGAGGAGTAGGGGACGACGCACAGAAACTGCACCCCCATACCCCCCACCCCCAAACCCTAATTCAGGAGAACGGGCAGCAGCAAGGGTGGGGCGCCGTCAGAAGCACGGGGGACAGTGGGCAGCGCAGGGGCAGAGAAAACAGGGCGCCCACGGGCCTGGCGCAGCCCGTACGAACCGCGTGCAGGCGGCCCGAGGCGCGCCCTGGCCTGGCGCAGTCCGTACGGGCCGCGCGCAGGCCTGGCGCTGCCCGTACGGGCCGCGCGCGGGCCTGGCGCAGCCCGGACGGGCCGCGCGCGGGCCTGGCGCAGCCCGTACGGGCCGCGCGCAGGCTGTACGGGCCGCGCGCGGGCCCTACGCAGGTCGCGCAGGCCGCGACGGGCGACGGGGGGCGACGCGCGGGTCCCCGTCGCCTGTCGTAGCGCCTCCCGGGAGCGACGCGCGGAGTGACGGGGCAGAAAGCCGCCGCGCGCCTCGGGGCGCACGGCGGGCAGAAAACCGCCGCGCGCCTCGGGGCGCACGGCGGGCAGAAAACCGCCGCGCGCCTCGGGGCGCACGGCGGGCAGAAAACCGCCGCACGCTCCGAGCGCGCGGCGGGATGAAAAATCCGTCGCACGCCACGGGGCGTGCAACACACAGAGTAGCAGTAGCAGCGGAAGCAGTGAGGTGGTGGGCCCACCCACAGGATCGACCCAAGGGGATCGACCTGCTCTGATAGCATGTCAGAATCCCAACCACTAGACCATTGGGATAAAAGGGCTTGTTAAGTAGCGGGTCAGTGCGCCCATAACCCCCCAGGACAACGAGCCTGTAACCCTTCCCTATGATCAATCGGGGATCACCAGTGGACCTCTGACACCCCCCCGCACTGGGATGCCCGAAGTGCACACACTGGGATTCGAACCCGAGACCTTCGCTCTGATAACATGTCAGAACTAGCAGTAGAAAGTAAGAATGAAGAAAGGAGGGGGTTCACTAGCAAGCAGTTGAGTACATATAGGAAACCCTAGATTGGGCTGTACTCGCTATAGAGTACCCCACTGCAGGCTAGACAAATACAACATTCTGACAGAAATTGCACGGGGCAGAACTCAACTACCTGATTCACGACAAAGAGGCCTTAGCGATCATCACCGCATTCAAGACATGGCGATGCTACCTCAAAGGGAGAAAGACCACGGTCTACACTGACCATTGCAGCCTAAAGTACCTGAAAACGCAGCCGACCCTCTCCAGACGACAAGTCAGGTGGATTGACTTCCTCGAGACGCACTTCGACTACGACATCGTGTACAAGCCGGGACACAAGAATAAGGCAGACCCACTGAGCCGGCCTGGACACGTTGCTGCCATACAGATGGAGGGGATGAATCCGCTACTCAAGGGACTCTTCACGCACGGGTATACCATCGACCCCGAGATTCCCTTAGCAGAGAAAAAGAAATTGTTGTAGTGGGACCACGACGTCGCACTACGCAAAGGATCAACAAAGATATGGGTACCCAACTACCCGCCTCTTCGGCAGTTGCTTCTCAAAGAATTCCATGACGTGCTCTACGCTGGACACTTCGGGAGTAACAAGACTCTTGCCGGGATTGCGAAAGTCTACTACTGGCCTCACATGGCAAACGACGTGCAAAAGTTTGCCACTTCGTGCGACACGTGCCAGCGGATGAAAAGCAGTAAGCAGAAGAAAGCAGGACTTCTTCAGCCTTTACCCGTCCCGGAACAGCCTTGGCAAGTGGTCAGCTTGGATTTCATCACCGGTTTACAGCACGGGATCCCAACAACCCTCATATCCGACAGGGACCCCAAGTTTACTAGCAAGTTCTGGAAAGAGCTCATATCGCTCATGGGGACACGCCTCGCAATGTCATCTGCATATCATCCCCAGACCGATGGGCAGACAGAGCGCTTGAACCAAATTGTGGAACAACTCTTGCGCGCAGCGTGCAAGGACGACATTAACAAGTGGGACTTGCACTTGCCGGTGTTGGAGTTCGCCTACAATAATGCGAAGCATGCCGCAACAGGAGAGACCCCATTTTTCCTCTATTACGGACGACATCCACTAACTCCACAACAGCCGACAGTACCTGCAACTGTCCAACCCGCGCACGACTTCGTTACCACAATGCAGCAGCTTTGGGATCGAACACACAAGCGTCTACAGGACATACAGTCTTCACAGAAACGCTTGGCCGATCGCCATCGACGTGATCATACCATTGCAGTTGGTGACCATGTGCTTCTCGACACATGCAACCTCAACCTCGGTCACCTTCCATCCAAGTTACGACCTCGCTTCTGCGGACCTTTCCTCGTAGAAGAGCAGGTCACTCCAGTCACATTCCGCTTGCGCCTACTAGCTTCTTGGAAGATTCATAACGCCTTCCACGTGCAGCTTCTTAAACCCTATCAAGATCCAAATAAGCTGTACACAGGACGCCAACCTCCGCCGTCGCCTCCAGACCTCGTGAATGATGAACTTGAGTACGTAGTTGAATCTGTGCTTGCACATCGTCGTCCTCGGCATGGCGCCCTGGAGTTTCTCGTACGCTGGAAAGGCTATGATCCTTCTGAGGACAGCTGGGTCTCTGAAGAAGACATGAGTAACGCCCGACGTTCTCTCCGTGACTACCACCCGGCTTTGAGGGGGGGAAGTGTGAGAGTACGCCGACGTTCGACATATTTCTCATTTCCATATTTTTACTCCATCTTATTCTCCTTATTTTCCTCTTTCATTTGCACTTTATTTCACCTCAATCGGACTACTATTCTATTTTCTAGAGCTTTCTGATTATTTCACTTATTTGGTATTTTCGGCACCGACATTTACATTATACGGCACCGACAGCACCGACAGTGGTGTACAAGGCGTAATCTCGCCATAATCCGAAGTGCCAATGGGCTTGCGTGCTTATGCGCACTTGTGATTATCTATTCTAGAAGAGCGCGTTCCCGAAGGTTCGGATTATCTGTTGTTTCTATGTATTTCTGAGTATAAATACGCCTTGTACTCACCTTTAGTGCAACATTCTCGAGTGGAAATTCGATCCTGTGACAATCCACCTCACCCAACTTGGCCACCATTGCCAACCTGGTTTGTCTTCTCCCAACCACTTGGCATCATCTACAGTGATGGTGAAGAATTTCCCAACCCCCAAAAGTATGTACCCCATATTGAGTCAACCAGCAAATTCCCATAGTCGGTGCATCACAATAAAAAAACTTCGAACGATCATATCTTTCTTGTTCTTGCTTCGATCGCGATGATTCTTGGTTCGTCAGAAATCTCTTGAGCAGAGAAGTCACTTCAGATATCTGCCCAAGCCAAATAACATTCACATACACACATACACACTCAGAAAATCCAAACCACACCAAACACAGATTCTTGCTCACACCACGCATGCAACGCACGAACATATGATGGGAGGCAGACAGACGTGAATGCAAATGATAGTATCACATAACAGATGAGAGGGGAAGTGAGGGGAAAAGAGGGTAAGATAGGGGATGAGAGGGGATGGAAGTGGATGACAGGGTTAGGAGAGGGAATCAGAGGGAAAATGAGGGGAATAGAGGGCAGGAGAGGGGACGAGAGAGGATGAAACTGAGTGACAGAGGATGAGAGGGGAAGAGAGGGAAGGTGAGGGAAACCCTGAACAGAGTGCAAAGGGGTTGAAAGGGGGTGAAAGGGGAGGACATGGTATGAGAGGGATTAGAGGCCAGGAGAGAAGACACGAAATGATTGAAGGGGAAGAGATGGGAAGAAAGAGGATGAGAGGGAACGAGAGGGGAATAGAGGGCAGGAGAGCGGATGAGAGAGCATGAGACATCTGATAGGGGATAGGAGGGCAGGAGAGGGAACGAGAGAGGATGAACAGGGATGAGAGGGAATGAGAGGGGAATGGGGCGTGGAGAGGGGACGGGAGAGGATGAGAGAGGATGAGATGGAACGAGAGGGGAATAGGATGAGAGAGCAGGGCAGGGACGAGAGGGGATGAGAGGGAAATAGAGGGGAGGCAGGGGGAAGGGAAAGGAGTAAGGGGGATGGGAAGGGTTGAGAGTTGTTGAAAGAGGGTGAATGAGGATGGGAGTGCATAGGAGGAAATGAGAGAGGAATGACAGCACCAGAGGGGAATGAGAGCATGAAAGGGGATGAGAGGGCATGAGAGGGGAGGAGGGGGAATGATAGAGGAGTAGAGAGCTGGGGTGGGTTTGAATTTAACAAAGCGGGATTGATTGGGGAGGAGAGAGCACGAGAGGGGAAAAGAGGGGATGATGGGAAAATAGGGGGATAAGGGGGAAATAGAGGGGATTTCAGGGGATATGCGGGAAGGATAACGGATGAATATGAGAATGAGTGGATGAAAGGGTTTGAAAAGAGGGTGCCAGTTTGAGAATGAAAGGGGAGGAGAGGGGATGAGAGGGATTGTGCGAAGATGAGAGGGGAATAGAGGGAATGGGCGGGATTAAGAGGGGACGAGTTGAGGAATGGAGGGTATGAAAGGAGGTGAGAGAGGATGAAAGGGGATAAGAGAGGATGAAAGGGGATGAGAGAGTATGAGAGGGGTGGAGGGGGAATGAGAGAAAGCTAGAGGGGAATAGAGAGCAGGAGAGGGGATGAGAAATAATGAAAGGGGATGAGAAGGAAGAAACAGAGGAAGAAAGAGTTTGAAAGAAGGTGACAGTCTGACAATGAAATAGGAGGAGATGGAAGGAGAGGGACTGTAAGGACGTGGTAAAAGTGTCCTCTTTCCGTGTCCTTACAGTACCTCTCCTTCCAGTGCGAATATCGCAGGATCGTGCCCGTATATCGAGTCACACGATCGATTTAGCAGGTCGATTGGCGAAACGATGCGCAAACGCCATTGTAACGATTGCCACTACATTTGGGGTTCATCTCCAGCAATCAATGATCAGTCACATTCCCTTACTGTGCACTATTTATTGACAGAAACGTTACTGTAGCATGGATACACGTCAGTAAATCGGGTAACAGAAGATCGGTCGTCTGCTCTTACCGCGTCCTAAGGGAAATAGAGGGGAACATAGGGATGAGCGGACGAGAGAGGATGAAAAGGGAGCATTGCGGCGGCGGCCTGATCGGCGTTATGCGCCCACCGACGGGCTAGCCGCTTGGAGCATTTCGACGATGGCGGCCTGATCGACACAATGCGCGGAGAAGCGGGGTGGCCGCATTGTGCAACGTAACAGCGGGAAGATCGTCTCAATGCATCCATCGGCGAAGTGGCCGCATTGCTCATCATGACGATCAAGCCAGAGAGCAGGATGCGCGGAGCAGAGTGTTGGCCGCTGGGTGCATCATGACAACGGTCAGATTGATATATTTTTTTAACTAACAAGTGACTGGAAGTTAATGGTTGGGAAAGGGGCTTTGAAATAAGGCGCACACCGCTGATTAATATCAGCTACTGCTAATCAACGCTGTGGATTTGTGCCAGATGGTGAGATATAGCCAATGGTGTGAGCTATAGCTGATGGCATGAGCTAGAGAGGAAGAATGGCGGGGAGGAAGTTGGAGAGGTAGTATGGCGGGGAAGAAAGGGGGTGGAGAGGTGTGCTATATGCAGAGAATCACTCGATAATGGGAGTAGCTACGAGGTGATCGAAGCATTGCTAGCACTTATGCATCTTATGTTTACGGGGGAAATGGGCAAGAGTTTCACTAAGAAATTGGATTGAATAATAGAGAACAATGAGGCATGCATGTCCATGTAGAAAGGAAGGCATTGCAACACCTAGCAAACATTCTGCAGAGTGACTTGCCAACTTAGCAGAAGAGCGGCTTGCCAACACTACACCAGGGTGGTCTGCCATTGTTGCACCCAAATTGGTCTGCAAGCACTGCATTTGCATGTGAACATGTGCGCACATGTGCGTCACCTGCCCGGTAGGTGCAGGTGGGACTGCTGCACATTGCGTAGGTGCCAGGTAGAACACGTGTTGATGGTTTTTACAGGTGCTCACCGTCGAGCAGGTGATGCCATTCCGCAATTCGACTCTACCAAAACCTCCTGGGCGAAGTTCGCGCACATGCTGTGTTTCATAGTCGAGCAGCTTCGATCGACCAATTCGACGCCAATGTGTGCTAGTCGAGCATGGCCGGCGAAACGCGCACGACGGAACACATCTCCCGCAGCCGGCACAAGCATGTCAAGAATGAATGTGTTGGTTTCACTAAGGTTGGTTGGGGTACATAAACTTAACCCTAACAGTTGTACCCCCTATAACACACATCACTAAGGCTACAACATTTGACACACCCCCATAGTCAAAGAAAGGGGTGTCAAGCAAAACCAAAAGTGTACGGTCACAAGACCAGTCACAAAGAAACAAAGCTTAGGGTGGATCACAACGTCACCACACAATCCGAGCACAAGCAAAAGAGCCACAAGGCTAGTGCAAGAGTTCACTGAGGTATATGTAAAGTGTATAAACAAAGCAAGGAGAGAACTCAAGACTATGCAAGGCGAGAACCTGTGTCAACAAGACCTAACTGCACACAACACCTCTCGTGGTCACAAGGCGGCAGGGCCTTGGTGAAGATGTCTGCAATGTTGGCATCGGACTCAACAAAGTCGAAACGAGCCTGTCCATGCCTCTGCAACTCTCGCAGAAGAAAGTGCCTGACGTTAATATGCTTCACTCTGCTCTCCAGTCGCGGCTCTCGACAGAGGAGAATCGTCGCCTTGTTATCAGTAAACAAGGTCGGCGCAGAGCTCGGCCGCTCACTAAGGTCAGTGAGCAAGAACGTCAGCCAGCGTAGCTCCTGTGTAGCCATAGCTCTAGCGTAGATCTCGACCTCAGCAGTAGAGGTCAAGACCAATGAGGAACATGTGGACCTCCACGAAACAGCTCCAGAGCCCAGGCTGAAACAGTACCCCTGAGTAAACTTGTGCGTCTCGGCATTGTCAGTGTAAGAAGAGTCACAGTGACTAGTAAGCACGACGTCCTGTCTCCCTCCAAGAACCAGCCCCACGCCTGATGTCGTCGCTAGGTACTTCGCCACCCTCACAGCAGCTGTGCAGTGAACTGGACGGTGTCTCCCTGGCGCAACAAAGCGAGCAAGAATGCTGAGAGGAAAGGCGAGGTCCGGACGAGTACAAGTCATCAGGTACATGAGGCAGCCCACAAGCTCTGCGTAAGGACCACTAGGCTCGAACAGCTCGTCAGGAAAGGGTCTGGTGAGACTGTGGTCAATGGCAAGAGATGTGCGCTGTACAGTAGAGTGCTAAAGCTCGAACCGCTGAAGGACCTACTGCACCATGTGTGACTGTGAGAGTGTAATGGTGCGAGCAGCTCTGTCCCTGGTGATCTGCAGGCCAAGGTAGTGGCGCAGCTCACCAAGTTCAGTGCAAGTGTGTCCCTTCTGCGGTTCGAGCTTCACGTCAGCCAAAGCAACCCTGTCAGCAGTGGCAAAAACCAGGTCGTCGACGTAGACCAGTACAAAGAACGGTGTGGAGCCACGACGAACGAACAGCGATGGGTCGGCAGAAGAAGGCTGGAAACCAAGGTCAGAAAGGGTAGAGCAAAGGGTGTCGTGCCACTCACGAGGAGCCTGACGGAGACCGTAGACCAGTCGCCTAAGCCTCCACTGGGTCCCAGGAAAGAAAGTGCCAGTGAAGGCAGAGGGACGACGTAACCAAACCTCCTCGTGTAGGCTACCCTGAAGGAAAGCAGTGGAGAAGTCAAGAGAGTGTAACTCGTAGTCTCTCTGTGCTGCTACGTGCAGTAACACCCGAAGAGTGGTCATCTTCGGGGTAGGCGCGAAGGTATGAAAGAAGTCAACTCCCTCGCGCTGACTGAAACCTTTAGCCACATAGCGCGCCTTGAAGACCGGAGGAGATCCCGGTGGCCGCTTCACCCTGAAGATCCACATGCCATCGAGTACGTTCGCCCCAAGGGGGGGAACCTCGTCGACGTAGGTGCCTGTGGATCTGTAGGAGGCCATCTCTGAGTCCATGGCAGCTCTCCACTGGGATGTTGGTGCAACCCTACGGTTTACATTCGGCTTGTTGTCCGTATGCGTGCATGCGTGTGTGCATGGAATGGTATGAGTGCATGAGATAATATATATTTCATGCTTACAATAGTGTGTGAATGATGAGGCATGATTTTGAATGTGTGTGTCGAGTCAATAGCGAGTTATCGCTAGTCGCGTGTCACGTCGTCGTTTGCGTGTTGTGTGCGGTTCTCTATTTTGTCGTGTGTGGAACGTTCCGCGTGTCGCAGGTGTGCGCAGCAGACTTCCAAGAACTCAAGGAAGAATTTACCTTGAAGAACCAGAGCCTTGGTTTCAAGATTCAAGTGATTTTGAAGCTATCCAAAAGGGTAAACTTCAAGATAGTGAGAATAGTTACATTACCTTGTGTAGTGTAACATTTCCCTTGGTGTAGGCCCTTGTGGAGGGTAGTTTCGAGACCCTTCGTGGTTGGGGACAGTGTGGCACTATTCCACATCACTGTACCTTGGATCTTGGGGTTTGTAGGAGCTGGGAGTCATTCCCAACTCGTAACTCTTTCTATCTTGTGTTCTAAGACTATAGTGGCTGCCATAGTACCGTTCGTTCAAACCAACGCTGTGTCCTCAGTTCTTAATGAAATCGTGCAATCTAAAAGTTTTAGTGTAGGCGACGTTAAGACGCTCCAGATCCAAGTTGGATCAGGTCATTTGAAGCTGTGACCAGAACGCTATCATCGTTTGAAGGCGCTGTGCAGAAATCCGACTGTGCAATCCATCTTTCGTTTTAAGCACATTCAAGCCTATTGTGACTGTAACAAGTGGTCTCAGAGCGAGTTTGGAGCAATTTCGACAATGGCTGGACCTGAGGAAAGGGGTGGCAGAGGTGCTGGTGGCAGTGGAGGAGTCCAAGCTCAAGGCCAACCCCGTGATTCAGCCATAGCGCCCGTGCAACCAAGTCTTGGCCCACCTAGGGATGAGCCTAGGGTGTTTGGGCTTGACACGTTCAATGGCGACAACTTTGCTGAATGGTCCTTTAGAATGGAGAATGTATTTGACCACTATGACCTGCTGGAGGTGATGGAAGGAACAGAGAAACGCCCCGAGAACGACCCGGAGAAGAGCCCGTGGGTGCGGAAGAGCGCACAAGGCTATCTCATACTTGGGCAAGCGTTGAGGAGCAGCCAGATCCGTCACATCAAGCCATTCCAGCGTGAACCAGAGAAGGGACCAAAGGCATGGGCTGCTCTCAAGGGTGTACATGGTCCTACAACAGCGGCGGTGGCGGTGGTGTTGGAACGGCAAATGGCGGCACTACGAATTGAAAAAGACGAAGCGGTTGAAGAAGGGGTGCAGAAATTCTTCGACTTGTTGACGCGGCTTAAGGGAGCTGATTTGAACTACAGTCAGCTCCAAAAGAAAACCAAGTTGCTGGCCTTACTCCCAGAGTCATGGTCCTCGCTCATCATCAACCTCAATCGTGACTTGCCCCGCCTCTCGCTTGAAGACGTGAAGCGAGCGATCCTTCAAGAGGACTTCCGCCGCCGTGAGTTGGCGAGTGCGGATGGCGCCGGGGCAGCAAGCATCGGCTGTGGATATGGCCGTGGAAGGGGCAGAGGACAAGGAGGAGGAAGGTTTGGAGGCAGCAACTTCAATGGAGGCCGCGGGAGTGGCGGATACGGCAGCGACAACAAGAGCTACGGACGCGGTCGCGGACATATGGCTGCTCGTTGGCCGATTCGACGGCGAGTGCCACTATTGTCACAAGAGCGGACATATGTGGCGCGATTGCTACAAGCTCCTTGATGGATGGACTCCTGCTCAAGGCCAAGAGGGTAGAGGAGCAGGAGGAGGGAGAGGAAGAGGCCGTAGAGGCCGTGGCAGTCGCGGAGGTGGTGCTGCAAGTATGAAGAGTCCGGCAACGAGAGCGAGTCGAGGGACGATCGCTTTCCGGGTCAATTATTCTTTGTGTCGACGCAAGCACCGGCTGCACCAGAAAAGGATGAAAGCTTTGAGGAGCCTGCTGCTGTGGGGAAGATGAACCTACACTCCCTGGACTATTGGGTGATCGATAGCGGCGCTACCTACAGCATGACACCTCGTGCGGACTTGCTCACCGAACTCGAACCGTCACTGGTGAAGCATGTCACATCGGCTTTGGGGCAGCGAGCAGAGGTGAAAGGCATGGGCAAGGCCATGTTCAAGGGTGCTGATGGGAAGATGGTGGGCCTCAAGAACGTGCTTTGGGTGCCCAACCTTGCTGCCAACCTGATTTCCGTGTGGCGGTTGCAAAAGGCCGGCATGGACACGAGCTCGAAGGGAGCTAAGACCTACACCGCGAGGCTTGGCGAGCAGATTCTTTGGGACCTTCACGAGGATAGGGATGTCTACAACGAGATGTGGCAGATCCTTGTGGTCTCCATGCCTAAGGAGAGGCAAGTGGCAGCAAGCATCAGCACCAAGGGTGAAGCGGTTGGTAGCGGCGATGGCGCGAACGGTCGTGCTAAGGAGATTAAGTCCAAGAAGTGCAATCTTGGAGGGACCAGCAAGCTCGGTGAACACGAGGAGAGTGGTGCAGCAGCCAAGGAGCAGCACAAGGGTGAGGAGAACCCCAAGGCAGCAGCGGAGGAGGAGTATGGAGAGAGCATGTGGGGCACTATTGCGAGTGCGGCATTCTCCAATCCGACTTCGGCTATGGGGGAGTTTGATTGGCTCACCTTGCATCGGCGCATGGGGCATGTGGCCCTGCCCATCTTGCAGCAGCTTATGAAGAATGAGATGGTTGCTGGCAAACGTATGAAGGGGGAGCCCGATGAGATACTTGGGTGCCCGACGTGCATGCAAGCCAAGTTCACCTGTTACCCGTTCTCTAGTTCGGTGGCAATGGCTAAGGCACCACTTGATGAGGTGGTGATGGACGTGGTGGGCCCCTTGAAGTTTGGAGCTACTGGAGCAGAGTACTTCCTCACCATTGTGGACGTCTACACCCGCATGACCTGGGTGTACGTGTACGTGGAGCAGCAACAAGACCGGCTAGTCAAGTTAATCCGCACCGATCGAGGGGGAGAGTTCTTGAGCAAGGAGTTTGGATTGTGGCTCAAGAAGAATGGCATAAGGCACTCCCTTACCATGCCATACTCCCCTGCAATGAACGGCATTGCCGAGCGAGCGAACCGCACAATCACGGAGACGGCACGCGGGTTGCTCATTGAAGCTGGGCTACCCGACTACTTCTGGTTTGATGCGGTGCGGAGTGTGTGTGTGGCCAAGAACAGAGCTTTGACTCATGTGGGAGCAGACAAATGGGTGCCCTATGTGGAGTGGATTGGAAGGAAGCCAAAGGTGGATAGGCTTCGGGTGTTCGGGTGCATGTGCATGGCGCTCGTGCCTAAGCATCTTCGGCACAACAAGCTCGGTGCTAAGGCGATATGGGCTGTGCACTCAGGAATGGCTCAAAACAACAAGGGGTGGCTTCTTTGGGACCCATTCACCAAGAAATTCTTGGTGAGCAGGGACTGCAAATTCATGAAGAACCTGATGTATTATGATTGGAAGGCGGAGAATGAGGCGAAGATAGGCATGCGGTTTGGGGAGGTGAAGATTTCCGGTTTGGAGCATGTGGAGCTGCCCTTGAAGCTGAGCAGCGGCAGCACCACCACAAGGCAATCTTCCCTTGTGAATGGGGGAGAAGAGGCCAAGGATGCAGAGGAAGAAGAGGAGGAGGTGCAGCAAGTGAGCGAGTGTGCACCGACACTTCCTACTCGCACTACGAGTGCTCCACGAATCCGAGTCACCCCGCAGCAACGCCAAGGCCTTCATGTCCCTGCAGCTGAGGAGGAAGGAAGGGGGAAGAGGAGAATCCAAGCCCCTAATAGGCTGACCTATGATGCATTGGGAAAGCCAGCCAAGTCAGCTCTGGCCGGAGCGGCACTTATGGTTGGAGATGACGAGGAGAGTGACTACGAGGAGTGTGCCTTCGCGTTCTTCTCTCCGGTGGAGATGCCGGGGGAACCAGCAAATCTCAAGGAGGCCTTGGAGAGTAGTGATGCTGAGGAGTGGAAGAAGGCAATAGAGAGTGAGTTGAAGAGCATTGAGGAGAACAACACGTGGGAATTGGTGGAGCTACCGGAGGGGCGTAAAGCGATTACGTCCAAGTGGCTCTTCAAGATCAAGTCCGACGCCGACGACAAGATCAAGCGCTACAAGTCTAGGCTTGTGGCCAAGGGGTACCAGCAGAAGGAGAAGGTGGACTATAAGGAGTTGTTTGCTTCTATGATGAAGCCGACTACGCTGAGAACCCTACTCGCGGGTGCTGCCATCAAAGGATGGGTGGTGAAACAGATGGACGTGACAACCGCTTTCCTCAACGGCATTCTCGAAGAGGAGATCTTCATGGCGCAGCCAGAGGGGTTTGATGATGGTAGTGGCAGAGTGTGGAAGCTGAAGAAGGCGCTCTATGGGCTCAAGCAAGCCCCTAGGCAGTGGTACTTGAAGCTGCGAGGAGTTTTGGAGGAGATCGGCTTCACTCCCTCAACGACCGATCACTCATTGTTCATGCTTGGCAAGGGGGAGCAGAGGAGCTTCATGGTGGTTTATGTGGATGACATTCTCATTTTCTCACCCTCCTCTGACCTTGTGAAGGAGGTGATGCTGAAGCTTCAAGACAAGTTCAAGTGCAAGGCCCTTGGTGACGTGAGCTTCTACCTCGGGCTCCACATCGAACGAGATGTGAAGAAGCGGTACATGCGGGTGCATCAACGGAAGTACCTGGAGGCATTGGCTGCCAACTTTGGGCAGAGTGAAGGCCATGTGGCTACACCCTTTCCCTCTGGGTTCAACTGTGTGAAGGGACTAGAGGAGGAGAGCGTTGGTGAAGAGGAGAGGCGCCGTTTTCACTCGTTGGTGGGCAGCCTCATGTATGCGGCAGTAAACACCCGACCGGACGTCGCCTTTGCAACTGGACAGTTGGCTAGGGTTGTTCAATGCCCTAATGAGGAGCAGGTAGCTGCTGGAATGAGGTTGGCCAAGTATCTTGGCCAAACACCGACCGTTGGGCTGCAATACTCGGCGGCGGCGCAAAGGCGCCAAAAGGGCGCGGATGGTGTTGAACCCGGGCGTTTGTTCCTCACCGCATTCTCGGATGCTTCTTATGCATCAGAACCAGAGGACATGACAAGTGTTGGAGGGTTCATTTGCTATGTTGGTGGAGGCCCAACTGCTTGGGAGAGCAAGAAGCATGTGGATCAAGCATTGAGCTCGGTGGAGTTCGAGTACATGGCACTCTTCCGTGCCGTACGGGAGATTGTGTGGTAGCGGCGTTTGTTGGCTGAATTGGGGAAGGAGCAGCAAGGACCTACCCCACTCTACTGTGACAGCCAGGTTGCCATTGCTCTTGCTAAGAACCCTGTGTTGCATGGCCTCACAAAACACATGAGGGTGAAGTGGCATTGGACGAGGAGCATGGTGGCCGCGGGTGAAGTTGAGTTGCGCTACGTGAAGACAACGGGGCAGCCAGCTGACATGATGACCAAGAAGCTGGTGGAGCAGCAGCATTGAAAGTGTTGCAAGCTGGCTGGGATGGCTCTGAACTGAGAGAGCAAGATCCTAAGGCCAACAATCCGAGGGGAAATTTGTTGGTGCAACCCTACGGTTTACATTCGGCTTGTTGTCCGTATGCGTGCATGCGTGTGTGCATGGAATGGTATGAGGGCATGAGATCATATATATTTCATGCTTAAAATAGTGTGTGAATGATTAGGCATGATTTTGAATGTGTGTGTCGAGTCAATAGCGAGTTATCGCTAGTCGCGTGTCACGTCGTCGTTTGCGTGTCGTGTGCGGTTTTCTATTTTGTCGTGTGTGGAACGTTCGGCGTGTCGCAGGTGTGCGCAGCAGACTTCCAAGAACTCAAGGAAGAATTTACCTTGAAGAACCAGAGCCTTGGTTTCAATATTCAAGTGATTTCGAAGCTATCCAAAAGGGTAAACATCAAGATAGTGAGAATAGTTACATTACCTTGTGTAGTGTAACATTTCCCTTGGTGTAGGCCCTTGTGGAGGGTAGTTTCGAGACCCTTCGTGGTTGGGGACAGTGTGGCACTGTTCCACATCATTGTACCTCGGATCTTGGGGTTTGTAGGAGCTGGGAGTCATTCCCAACTCGTAACTCTTCCTATCTTGTGTTCTAAGACTGCCATAGTACCGTTCGTTTAAACCAACGCTGTGTCCTCAATTCTTAATGAAATCGTGCAATCTAAATTTCTTATTGTAGGCGACATTAATATGCTCCAGATCCAAGTTGAATCAGGTCATTTGAAGCTGTGACCAGAACGCTATCACCGTTTGAAGGCACTGTGCAGAAATCCGACTGTGCACTCTATCTTTCGTTTTAGGCACATTCAAGCCTATTGTGACTATAACATGAGAGGCCCAAGGCCGTGACACTGCCTCAGCGTAAGTGCGAGGAGTCGGTATGTCAAGTGCGTCGGGGTCTCCCTCAGGGGCGAGCAGCATGGCACAGAGATGAGGGGAAGCGGCTGCGAGGAACTCCAGCTCAAACTGCCTGTCCTCTAGGGCGTCACAGCCAAGGGCAGACTCACCCCTGATGGCCAGAGGACTGGTAGGAGGAGCAGCCACAAGACTGGTAGCGTAGTCAAGGCAGCGAGTAGAGGCAAACTCAGTGACTGCGGCAGTAAGAGCGGAGACAGAGGACAGAGAATCGCGTGGGTCGGTAACAAGAGAGGCGAGAACACGAGAGAGAACAGGACGGTATGTGCGGTAGTAGTCTGTGACTGGAGTAGAGAGCCGACTCACGAGGAGAAGGAAGTACAGAATGAGACAAACGAGGCAGACTAGAACGAAACAGGGCAGTACGAAGGTCAGTGAAGGGAACAGGGGACGAGGGACAAGCACGAGGAGAGCGACGCGAAGGCCAAGTGTGAAAAAGAGGAGGAGACAATGGGGGCAGAGGAGGAGGGAAAACAGCTGGGGAGGGGTCAGGAGGAGGAAGCGGAGGACCAGAGATGGGAGGAGAGGGGGGGGAGGGAGGAGAAGGAGAGGGGAGACTGAGGGTCCAAAGACAAGAGACAAGAGGAGGAGGTGGCTGCTGTTGCTGCTACGGCTGCTGCTGCGGCTGCTGCTGCGGCTGCTCTTGCTCCGGCTGCTGCTGTTGCTACTGCTGCTGCTGCTCCTCCTCCAGCCGCTGTAGCTCCAGCTGCTGCCGCTCCAACTCTCTCTCCTCTCGCTCGAACTGCATCAGCTCCTCACGGGCACGGCGAACACGGGCCTGGTGCCGGGTCGGGTAGGGGTGGGGGGGAGGAGTAGTGTCCGGAGCGGTGGTAGCCCCAGGACCGCTCTCCAAAGAACCAGTCGCACCACCCCCAGAGCCAGCACCACCAGAAGTAACAGGGTCCGTCCCAGGCTCTCCAGGTCTAGCAGAGGGCGCACCCCCAGTCGTAGCACCCTCAGGGACAGCTCCACTAACACCAGCTCCCCGAAGAGTAGAGTCTCCTGCAGTCACGGGCTCAGCTCCAACTCCAGCACCCCCAGAACTAGGACCTCGCACAGGTACGCTCTCTGCTCCAACTCCAGCACCTCTAGAGCTAGCACCTCCAGGGTCCTCACCACAAAAACCGGCTCCCGCAGGATCTGCTGTAGGCTGGGAGGAGGACTGCAGGGAAGGAGGCTGCACCTGAGGGGCTACCGAGGGGGGAGGGGTAGCGTAGGACACACCTGATGGGACAGGACCAGGGGGGGGAGGCTGTACCGGGGGAGCAAGAGGGGGAGCTGAAGTCAGGAAGACAGGGGCAGGAGGAACTGGGAGACCTCGACAGGGGTACATGACGTTGTAGGGGACGGACTCGTCGAAACGGACGTCACGAGAGTCAAAGAACCGGTGAAGGGGAGGGTGGTAAAAGGTGTAGTCAGACGAGTCCTCATGGAAACCAGGGAACACGCAGGAAACAGCACGAGGCGAGATCTTGTCTGCGGAGGTGTCGCGAACAAGTGCCAAGCGACCCCAGACACGAAAACGCGACGCAGCACCAGGGCACTCGGTCCGAAGACTGGTCGGTGAAACCTCTGGCCGAGAGACATGTGGCCAAAGGTTCAGCTGGTGAGCGGCGTACCGAACCGCGTAGGGCCACAGAAAATGGGGGGCACAGGCGTGAGTCATGGAGGTGCGGGCGATCTCCATGACCAAGCCTATGCGGCGCTCAGCAACCCCATTCTGCTGTGGGAACGCTGGAAGCGTCCAGGACTGACGGATTCCATGCTCGCGACAGAATCCAGCGAGAATGCCAGAGCGAGACTCACCCCTGCGATCGGAGTGAAGACAGTTGACACGACAACCACGAGTGTCCGCAGTGGTAAGAAACCACCGGATCAGCGTAGAAGTCACGTCGGACTTCTTCGCCAGGGGGGACACTGTGGTATAGCGGGAGTAGTCGTCAACGACCACGAGAAAGAAACTCTCTTGCTCAGGGCCAGGGTGCGAGGCGGGGCCCCAAACGTCCAAGTGGGGAGTCTCGAAGGGCTCGGTGGCCGGACAAAGGGAGGAGGAGTGAGGGGTGGCCCGCAGCCGACCCTCGACGCAGGGACCGCAGGGTGGCGCAAACGAAGGCGGCAACGACGGCAAGACACGCGGGAGGCCTAAGACAAGACGCTGACTAGACATAGCACGCAGGCAAGAAATGGACGGGTGCCCCATCTGGTGGTGCCTCAAAACAGTGGGGTGGGCAAGTGACCGGCAGGAGCACGACGCAACAACTTGACCAGACACTGGAACCTGACCAGACACAGCTACCTGGGGAGACGCGGCAACCTGGTGAGACGCGGGAACCTGACAGGGGACAGTGACAGGGGTCGGGGGCAGTAACTGCTGCTGTTGCTGCTGTCCTGACCCCTGCCCCGAAACCTGCTGCTGCCGCTGTTGCTGCTGTGGCTGCTGCGAGGGGAGGGGCTGCTGCTACTGCTGCTGCTGCTGCTGCTATCGTCGAGTCAGGTACCACGCCGCTGCTCCACCCCCTGCGGCTGGCAGACCAGTAGGTGGCTGACGAACCCGGGCGTCACCTCCACCAGCAGGGGAGTCACCGGCCGATGCACGAGGCGCTCCTCCAGCGCCTGCACTCCCGCCGCCGCCACTCGCCACGTCACCCCCACCGCCTCCGCCGCCTCCGCCCGCACCCTGGCCGCCCCTCCTGCCACTCCTACCCCGAGACCGCGAAGAATTCGTAACAGCAGCTGCGGTCACGTCAGTAGCGGCAGTGGCATGGGAGGCAGTAAAGGTGGGCAGCTGAGGGACAGTGCACCCGTGGAACAGTGGAGGGGCCACAACACCAGAGGCAGAGGCTACCGAGCGGAGGTTGCTCTTGACGTCCTTGAGGGCCAACTCAAGGACCTCGATAGTGAGCTCGCTAGGGTGCTTCAGAAGAAGCGCGTCACGAACCGAGGCAAGGCGGTGAGGGAGGCTAGTGGCGATGAAATAGATAGTAATCGCCATGGGGGGAGGGAGCAGTGCAAGCTGTGCATCAGTGCAAGCAGCACGGTAGCTAGAATCGAGCGAGTGCATATGAGTGATCAAGTCAGCAGTGCGCTCAAACGAGGCAAGGTCATGAAACAGGAACGGAAGGAACAGGCAACCAAGAGAGACAGTGGTGGGAGTAGCGTAGCAGGCCTTGATCGCAGTCAGGAACTCACTAGCCGTGCAAACTTGAGTGAAGTGGATCTCCTCAGACTCAGGGAGGAAGCTGCTGAGGGCGATGTAGGCCGCAGCGTCACGTGACTTCCACGATGTCACGTCAGCGCGCTCGCGTGCATAACGGTCACTGTCTGCAGGTGTGGGGTCGGCTGCTAAGGGTGCAGGGTCAGCTGGTTCAGGTAGGTCACCGGAAGAGTGCGCCCACAGAGTCTCGTGTGCCTGAACCTGGCTCTCTAGGAGGCGGCGCGCACGCAGGAGCCAGACCGAGAACTCGAGCGGCCTATCGTCCTGCAATTTCACGCCGATGTCCTTCACTTGGCCGGCCGACAGCAGGTTTGCCTGCACACCTGGGACGTACAACACGTCGAGAACGAGGACCTTCTTCACGGCCTCCCCCTGCAGCACGACAGTGCCACGGCCTTCGACGACTTGAAACACCCCAATGAAGCAGCGCACATGACTAACGTTGCCTCCCAACTCCATGTCGACGAAGGCCTCTCACATTCCCATCAGGTGATGGGAGCAGTCGCTGTCGAGGAGCATCATGGTCAGGTTCACCTGCACGGCGGCAGCTACCGCCGGATTTCGGCACCAGAGAAATGGAGGGTTCGACCACCCCAACAGTCAAACACAAAGCAGCAACACCGCACGAAGCACCGGCATCCGTCGTCGAAGACGTTTTCGACGAAGGCTTCTCCTTGCGTGGGCTGGTTGTCTCGACAATGAGGTCTGGCGTCGCTCGTCCCACGGCCGGCTTCGTGGTCGTCATCGAACTCCTTGCAGTCAGGGTAGTCATACGAAAGGTGGTTGGGGTCTCGACAGTCGTAGTGGTGACTCCTCCTTCGCCGACTTCCCGCGGTCGGCGCCCTCCGTCGACTTGGTGCTCGACGACTTGATGCCTTTGCCAAACTTCCCACGCTAACCCTGCTGACGTCCCTGCTGCATCAGGGCGACGTAGTTGGCATGGGGAATGAGCTATATGGGCCGCGCAGACTCCTGCATGAACTCGTCCTGGATGATGTGACTCGACAGGGTGTCCTCGTTGAGTTGTGAGCGCACACCAAGGAGAGCCTGCATCGGCGCATTAGATTGTAGCCCATCGAAAGCCCCTTCATAATGTGTGTGACGGACGACACTACTGAGTAGTCGACGCCGGCCATCCGCAAGTCGGCTAGAATATGTTGAGCATGTTTGCAGTACTCCGTCGCGACCATCTTGATATTGGCCTATGCAGAGGTCATTGGTCGCCTTGTACGTCCTCATGATGAACTGCCAAGCCTGGAAGCTGGCGTCCACGCGAAGTCGAAAAGGTTTCAGTGCCACCTGCACCATCGGCGAGTAGCACCTCGAGATGACCATGAATGTCAGCAGGTGAGTGGCGCGAATCTCCGCCCTAAGGTCAAGCTCGTCCTCATACGGCGCCGCTGCCGCCATCAATGAACTTCTCTAGTCCTGCAATCTCCTGCTGCGACTCAATTAGCTCTGCCCGCGGGATGAGGTCATGTCGACCTTCTCGAATCTTGGGCACGGCGATATTGTCCGGTGAAAACTTGAAGTATTCGTACGTCAAAGTGATTCCGCCATCTCGACCGGCCGAGGTCGACACCCACGTCGACCAGTCATGAGCTCGACAAGGAGATTGGCGTCGATCATCGACGTTGCCTTGCAAGCTGCTTGCAGCAGTGGAATGCAACACTTGCAACTGAGTTCCACCAACGCCAGCGACGCCGGCCCTGCTAGGTCCTCAAATCACTCTGCGCGTCACCCTCGTGTCTCCGTCGAGAAGGTTGGCGCTGCCTTTGTCGATTCCAGGCCGGGGTGAGGCGGACACACCGTCCGCTTTGACACAGGGAGGGGGGTGCTCGCGTGCCCACTCCGTACGAGTTCCTAGGAGGAGCACCTCCAAGTCCGCCCCACCGGACTCACCATTCTGATGGCGTGCCCGAACAACAGCCTCTCGTGCCTACAGGGTATCCTCTACCCCTGCAGCGTCTCCTTGGTCGCCCATGGCGGTCTAGTCAGCTGCCGGCCTAATTGACGACTTAGCTAACGTGAGAAAAAACGCTCTAGATTGAAGGTCTATCACGTGTTCGTTTGATGCTCACCGCACCATGCAGAGAATCACTCAACAATGGGAGCAGCTACGAGGTGATCGGAGCGTTGCTAGCACTTGTGCAAGTTCGTGTGTTCACGGGGAAAACTAGCAAGAGTTTCACTAAGAAATTGGATTGAACAATAGAGTATAATGAGGCATGCATGTCGATATAGCAAGGAAGGCATTGCATCACCTAGCAAGCATTTTCTAAAGCGGCCTGCCAGCTCAGCAGAAGAGCAGCTAACCAAAGATGCAGCAAGGTGGCCGCCTGCCAGCGTTGCACCCAAAGTGATATGCCAGCACTACAGTCGCAGATAAACATGTGCACACATGTGCGTCACCTGCCCGGTAGGTGCAGGTGGGACTGTTGCACATTGTGTAGGTGCTAGGTACAACACGTGTCGACGGTTTTGAGAGATGTTCACCGTCGAGCACGTGATGCCATTCTGCAGGTTGACTCTGCCAAAACCTCCTGGGCGAAGTTCACGCACATGCTGGGTTTCGTAGTCAAACAGCTTGGTCGACCAATTCCACGCTGCCCTGTCGAACAACGTTCGCCGAGGCGAAGCTCGTCGAACGATGCTTGTCGACCAATGTATCTCGATGAACTTGTCAACCATTGCTCGTGACTGAGCTCATCAACGACAACCGAATCCCGTTGAGCAGGGTTTGCTCCACTACCACCTCCACTACCACCTCCGTCTACCAGCGTAAGCCCACTCAAAGGCCACTTTGTCGAGTCCTTCTCGTCGACGATGAGATTGCTGTCAGAAGAATGAACGAGAATGAAAGAATTATGAAAGGGTTGGGTACAAGTACTAACCCTAATTGGGTTGTACCCCTTATCGGCTACCCCACTATAGCCTACACAATGTAAACAATATAACCTTCTGACAAACCCCCATAGGCAAAGTGGGGGAGAACAAGCGGTCACAAGACCAGTCAAGAAAAGCAAGACAAGCTCAGGGTGGATCACAAAGTCACCACATAGTCCGAGCACAAGCAAAGGGCCATAAGGCCAGTTCACATGGTAGAGTTCTATAAAGAACACAAACAATCCAGTGATCATACCCTAGCAAGTGGAAGCATGCAGGTACATATATAGATCACAGTACAAGCAAAGTCACGCAGTGAAAAAGTGAGGCAAAGTAGGCACAAGGCCTAACACAGTAGAGAAGCGCTGATGATCACCAGGCGGAAGTGCCTTGGTGAATATATCAGCAGTGTTGGCCTTAGTGGCCACGTAAACAAGACGAAGCTGGCCACGCTGTCAAACTTATATCTGCTATAGTCTATTTAGGCTGTAGTGGGGTAGTTCCTAGAGGGTACAACACTTATGTGTTGTATATTTGTACCCACCTCATTCCTAGTTCAATCATTCTTTCGTCAATTATTCTCACATGGTATAGAGCTAGTTTCGAGTTTTTTTTTAGAAGGGCCCACCACTGAAATTTTTCACTGCCTGCTCGACGCGCGCGTCGCGCCTTCCCTTCGAGGCCCGTCGCGGCCCCTGCGCCTGCCTTTAGAGCCAGCGCCGGCCCCGTAAGGCCCCCTTTTCCGGCCACGTAAGGCCCCGTAAGGCCCCGTAAGGCCCCTTAAGGCCCCGTTTACGGCCCCGTTTAAGGCCCCATAAGGCCCCGTAAGGCCCCGTAAGGCCCCGTTTACGGCCCCGTTTAATGCCCCGTAAGGCCCCGTAAGGCCCCGTAAGGCCCCGTAAGGCTCCGTAAGGCCCCGTCAGGCCCCATTTACGGCCCCGTTTAAGGCCCCGTAAGGCCCCGTAAGGCCCCGTAAGGCCCCGTCAGGCCCCGTAAGGCCCCGTTTACGGCCCCGTAAGGCCCCGTAAGGCCCCGTCAGGCCCCGTTTAAGGCCCCGTAAGGCCCCGTCAGGCCCCGTTTAAGGCCCCGTAAGGCCCCGTAAGGCCCCATAAGGCCCCGTAAGGCCCTGTCAGGCCCCGTCAGGCCCCGTTTGCGGCCCCGTCAGGCCCCGTAAGGCCCTGTCAGGCCCAGTTAGAGGCCCCGTACGGCCCCGTCAGGCCCCGTTATCGGCCCCGTCAGGCCCCGTCAGGCCCAATAAGGCCCCGTCCGGCCCTGCCCCGGCCCTACCCAACCTGTCGCGGCCCTGCGCCGGCCCTGCTGCGGCCCTGTTGTAGCTCTGCCCCGGCCCTGCTCCTGAACTGCCGCGGCCCGGCCGCGGCCCTGCCCCGGACCTGTCGCGGCCTCGCCCCGGCCCTGTCCCGGCCCTGTTCCGACCCTGCCCCGGCCCTGCCCAGGCCCTGCCCAGGCCCTGCCCCGGCCCTGCCCCCTGCCCCGGCCCTGCTCCGACACTGCCCCGGCCCTGCCCCGGCCCTGCCCCGGCACTGCCCCGGCCCTGCCCCCTGCCCCGGCCCTGCTCCGGCCCTGCCCCGGCCCTGCCCCGGCACTGCCCCGGCCCTGCCCCCCTGCCTCGGCCCTGCTCCGACCCTGCCCCGGCTCTGCCCCGGCCCTGCCCCGGCCCTGCCCCGGCCCTGCCCCGGCTCTGCCCCGGCCCTGCCCCGGCCCTGCCCCGGCCCTGCTCCTGAACTGTCGCGGCCCTGCCCTAACCCGGCCCCGGATCCTTTGCGGCCCGGCCCCGGCCCTACCCCGGCCCTGCCCCAGCCTCTCCCCTGGTAAGAGCGCTGCGCTGCCAAGCCACACCGCCCTGCCGAGCCGCGCCGCCCTGCCTAGCCTGCTTAGCCGAGTTGCACTGCTGCTGCTGCTAGCATGCTGCTTCTCCTGTCATGGCTAGTCTCAATGTTCTTACCTTTGATGCTGAGGGTCGAGCTGTTGACTTTGAGGTCTGGCTAGATGATCTGCAGCTTTTCCTACAGTGCGATAGCAAGGATGGTCTCTCACTGTTCGATCTCACGTCTGGTGCCTCTACTGCCCCTACTGCTGATGCTGACAGTACTGTTCGCTCGCAGTGGCTCACGCGCGATGCTGCTGCTCGTCTTGCTGTGCGTAATCACCTGCCGTCTACTGAGCGCGCGCACCCGCCTCCCTGACTCTCTCTCCTCAGTCAGGGATCACTTTCTCTCCCTTTGCCCCACCGAGCTGACTGTCGACTTGCTAGAGGACCGCCTTGCTGTAGCTGAGAAGAGTATCTTAGCTGTCGGTGCTTCTCGCGGCGACCGTCGCACCCCCTTCTTTGAGGGGTGTTCCCCTGTCCCCCTTCTCCCCTCTGTTGCCTCTGCTGCTGCTGTCGACCTCGTTGGCACTGAGGAGGTCGGTGCTGCGTCTGCCCCTAGTGGGCGACGCCGCACTGGCAAGGGCAAGGGAAGCAAGGGTGGTGGAGGGGGCGGTGGAGGAAGCGGTGGAGGAGGTGGAGGAGGTGGAGGTGGTGGCGGGGGTGGTCCCGGGAGTGGGGGCGTCGGTGGCGGCAGTGGAGGCCGTGGAGGCGGTGGCGGAGGCGGTGGAGGCGGCGGCAGCGGTGGTGGAGTTAGCGGAGGAGGTGGTGCTGGTCGCGGTGCAGCCACGCAGCGTGGAGGCCTTAGTGGCAGCCAGCGTCAGCAGCAGCTGCGCACCCGTGAGACCCCGTCTGTTCAGCAGCTTCGTGAGTGGTACGCTGGGCGTGGGAGGTCTGGGGGTGCAGGTCCCTGCACGTATGTTCTTCGCACAGGCACTCGTTGCGGGGAGGTGTGTGGTCTCCCACACACCACGCAGCGCTGCTTCGGCCGCTTGACTGACGCTTGGTGTACCCAGTTTCCTGACGCTGTTGAGCTTCCTCGTTGGCATGATCTGCTTCTGCAGAATGTGCCTATCTTTGATCTAGACTTTGATGCTATCCTTGCTGCCATGTATGCTCTTGCTGATATTACTGAGGGTGACTGTTACCTGCGTGTCCCGCCCGACCCGGGCACTGTGGCTGCTGCTCTAGGTGCTAGTGCGGCTGCTGCTCTAGGTGCTAGTGCGTCTGCTGCTCCAGGTGCTGGTCCGTCTCCTCTCTCAGGTACTGCACCTACTGAGTCCTTTCACACTTTCACACTTGACTCTGGTGCTTCGCGCTCTTTCTTTAGAGACAGCACCACGCTCACGCCGCTCAGTCGGCCTGTTGCGGTCTCCCTTGCTGACCCCTCAGGGGGCCCAGTACTTGCACACTCCTCCACTGTCCTACCGTGTCCTGCGGCCCCGTCGGGCTTGCTGTCGGGACTCCACCTCCCCTCGTTCTCTACGAACCTGGTGAGTGGAGCTGACCTCCAAGACGCGTGGGTTGACCAGTTCACCCCTGGAGGTCAGCGTGTGACCCACTGCACTTGCTCTCGGACGGGCCGTCACCTGGCCACGTTTACCCGTCGGCCAGGGTCGAGTCTGTACACACTGACTACTGCGCCTCCTCCGGTCTCTGCGTCTGGTCAGGTAGCTGCGTCCAGTCAGGTGTTTGCTGCCGCGTCCAGGTCTAGTCCTGCGTCCCCCCCCTGCTCGTGTCGTCCTTTGGCACCACCGCCTTGGTCACCCCTCCCTGCCTCGTCTTCGAGGTATGGCCTCCCGTGCCCTTGTCTCGGGTCTACCCAGGTCCCTCCCTCCCCTTCCTCCGGGGCCTGCCCCCACCTGTGTTCCTTGTGTCGAGGGCCGGCAGCGCGCCGCCCCTCACTCCTCGTTTCCTCCGACTGAGGCCCCTCTACAGACTCTTCACATGGACGTGTGGGGCCCAGCCCGCGTCCGTGGACAGGGTCACGAGCGCTACTTCCTCCTGGTCGTTGACGACTACTCGCGTTACACCACAGTCTTCCCCTTGCGCAGCAAGGGTGAGGTCCCTGAGGTGTTGATCGACTGGATTCGCGGTGCTCGTCGCCAGCTCAGTGAGAGTTTCGGCTCAGACCTTCCTGTTCTGCGTCTGCACTTGGACAGAGGCGGGGAGTTTTCCTCCGACCTCCTGAGGGCCATCTGTCGTTCGGAGGGCATTCGCCAGACGTTCACGCTTCCGGCCTCCCCGCAGCAAAATGGGATTGGTGAGCGCCGCATTGGCATGGTCATGGACGTCGCTCGTACGTCCATGATCCATGCGGATGCTCCCCATTTTCTGTGGCCGTTCGCGGTTCAGTACGCCGCGCATCAGATCAACCTTCAGCCTCGTGTCTCCTTGCCGGAGACCACACCTACTCTGCGGTGGACGGGGAAGGTTGGCGATGCGTCCGCGTTTCGTGTCTGGGGATCTCGAGCTTTTGTCCGCGATACTACTGCGGACAAGCTGTCCTCCCGTGCCGTTCCCTGTGTCTTCCTTGGCTTCCCTCCTCACGCACCCGGGTGGCAGTTCTACCACCCCACCTTGCGTCGTGTTCTGTCCTCTCAGGACGTCACGTTCGACGAGTCGGTGTCGTACTACCGTCTCTTTCCCTACCGCACTGCCTCTCCCCCCCCCCCACGCCGCTCTTCCTCGCACCAAGTACTCCCCTGGGAGACCCCCTCCCCCCCCAGGGTCCTGCCCCCTCAGGTGTGTCCCAGGTAGATCCTGCCGAGCCGGTCGAGGTAGCTGTCGACTCAGGTGCTGCTAGGGGTGCTTACCCTGCGGGTGCGGGGCTTGGGGGTGCTGAGACTGGGGGTGCTGAGACTGGGGGTGCTGAGACTGGGGGTGCTGAGTCTGGAGGTGCTCTGGGTGTCCCGTCGCGGCGGGAGCCCCTCTCTCCACAGCGGCTTCGTAAGTGGTACTCTCGGCGCTGTCGAGGTGCTGCTGGTGCTAGAGCTGCTGGAGGTGCTGGAGGTGCGCCTGGAGCTACTGGAGGTGCTGGCGCTACTGGAGGTGGTGCTGGTGCTGGAGCTACTGGAGGTGCTGCTGGTGCTGGAGCTGCTGGAGGTGCTGCTGGTGCTGTACGTGCTGGAGGTGCTACTGGAGCTACTGGAGGTGCTGGTGCTGCTGGAGGTGGTGCTGGTGCTGGAGCTGCTGGAGGTGCTGCTGGTGCTGGAGCTCCTGGGGGTGCTGGCGCTGCTGGAGGTGGTGCTGGTGCTGGAGCTGCGGGAGGTGCTGCTGGGACTGGAGACCCTGGGGCTGAGGGTACCGGTTCTGTCTCTGCTGTTTCTCGAGGCGCTGCGCGGCCGCGGCCGTACTACGTTCCGCTCCTTCAGCAGGTTCTTGGCTCCCCGCCTTCTCCTGGTCCTCCTCCTCCTTTCCTGAGTCCACCGCCTGTCCAGTCTCAGTCGCAGTTGCAGCCGGCCCCTCCCCTGCCTGGTCCTTCTCCTTACTCTGGTCCGACTAGAGGTCTTACGGAGCGTCGTGAGCCTGAGTCGCGTCGTGTGTCGCCTGCGTCTCGTTCTGCGTCGCCTGTCCGCACTGTTCGCGCTGGTTGTGTTTCGCGTCCACGTCTTCCTCCTGTCCCAGGCACTCACTCTATGACACTGCGTCCTTCTACTTCTTCACAGCGTGTCCCTCTGCCCTCTCCTCCTGCGTCCTCTCTTCCTGACGGTCCGGACCCGGAGTCTGACTCCCTTCGTGCTGCTAGTCCTACTGTCACGCGCTTTCTGGCCACTGCTGTCACTGACCCTCTGTTTGAGTCCTCTGCTGCGTCTGCTCTTATTGCTGAGCTTGTTAACTTTGCTGCAGCCTGTCGCCTAGATTATGCCACTAGTCTTGTTGCTGCGTCTGCGTCTGTCTGTCCTCCGTCCGTCGGGGGTGAGTGTGCTCTTGGCACAGACGTCCTTGAGGACAGGCAGGAGGACCTTGAGTGCTTTGCCGCTGCTTCACCTCATCTCGTGTCCATGCTGCTTGCCCCTGAGGGAGACCCGGATGCACTAGACATCCCGACCCCGCGCTCTTACGCAGAGGCGATAGAGGGTCCCTACTCCTCTCAGTGGCAGGCAGCCATGGACGCAGAGATGGCTTCCTGGAAGTCCACAGGCACCTACGTAGACGAGGTTCCCCCACCTGGGGCGAACATCGTCAGTGGCATGTGGATCTTCAGGGTGAAGCGGCCGCCGGGTTCTCCACCTGCCTTCAAGGCGCGTTACGTTGCACGTGGCTTCAGTCAGCAACAGGGAGTTGACTTCTTTCAGACCTTCTCCCCTACCCCGAAGATGACCACTCTTTGGGTACTGCTGCACGTTGCTGCTCAGCGTGACTACGAGCTCCACTCGCTTGACTTCAGCACAGCCTTCCTACAGGGCAGCCTGCACGAGGAGATCTGGCTGCGCCGCCCACCTGGCTTCACTCGGTCGTTTCCTGCTGGTACCCAGTGGAGCCTCCGGCGGCCAGTCTACGGTTTCCGCCAGGCGCCCCGTGAGTGGCACGACACGCTCAGGACGACTCTTGCTGCTCTTGGTTTTGCTCCTTCCACTGCTGACCTTTCTCTGTTTCTACGCACTGACGCTACTCTGCCGCCGTTCTACGTTCTTGTGTACGTAGACGACCTTGTCTTTGCTACTGCTGACACGGAGGCACTCGCCCACGTGAAGTCGGAGCTGCAGAAGGGACACACGTGCACAGACCTGGGTGAGGTCACAAGCTATCTTGGCTTGCGGATCACCCGGGACAGAGCACAGCGCACCATTACCTTGACTGAGTCACACATGGTGCAGCAGGTCCTTCAGCGCTTCGGCTTCACCTACTCCTCGCCACAGCCCACTCCTCTGCCTACCGGTCACTCGCTCTCAGCTCCACCTTCGGACGAGTCCGTAGAGCCGAGTGGCCCGTATCCAGAGCTTGTGGGCTGCCTCATGTACCTGATGACTTGCACACGACCTGACCTCGCATACCCTCTCAGCCTTCTGGCTCGCTACGTGGCTCCCGGCAGGCACCGAAAGGTGCACTGGGATGCTGCGAAGAGGGTGTTGCGATACTTGTGCAGTACATCGGGCATGGGGCTCGTGCTTGGAGGACGGGCTTGAGTTGTCCTCACTGGTCACGCTGACGCCTCCTGGGTTGACGACTTGGCTACGTAGTGGTCGTCACAGGGTTACACCTTCAGCCTTGGCTCCGGTTCTGTCTCCTGGCGGTCTACCCGCTCTTCTTCTGTTCTCAGCTCCAGTTGTGAGGCTGAGATCTACGCTGGGGCCATGGCTGCACAGGAGCTTCGCTGGCTCACCTATCTGCTGACCGACTTGGGAGAGGCGCCTCGTTCTCCTCCAGTTCTGTACGTCGACAACAAGGCCATGCTGGCCTTGTGTCAGGAGCACAGACTGGAGCACAGAACGAAGCACATCGCTCTGCGCTACTTCCTTGCTCGAGAGTTGCATCAGCGTGGCCAGCTTCGTCTTGCTTACGTGGCCTCTCAGGCCAACACTGCTGATGTTTTCACCAAGGCACTTCAGCCTTGTGATCATCAGCGTTTCTGTACTGTGTTAGGCCTTGTACCTACTGTGCCTCACTTGTTGACTTCTTGAATCTGCTTGTACTGTACTCTATATACTTATACCTGCATGCTTACACTTGCTAGGTTATGTTCACTGTACTGTTTGCTTTCCTTTATATAACTCTGCATGTGAACTGGCCTTATGGCCCTTTGCTTGTGCTCAGACTGTGTGGTGACTTTGTGATCCACCCTGAGCTTGCTTTGCTTTTCTTGACTGGTCTTGTGACCTCTTGTTCTCCCCCACTTTGCCTATGGGGGTGTGTCAAACTTATATATGCTATAGTCTATTTAGGCTGTAGTGGGGTAGTTCCTAGAGGGTACAACACTTATGTGTTGTATATTTGTACCCACCTCATTCCTAGTTCAATCATTCTTTCGTCAATTATTCTCACACACGCTGCTGCAACTCTCGAGCAAGGAAGTATCGCAGAGCGATGTGCTTCGTTCGGTGCTCCTGTCTGTGCTCCTGGCACAAGGCAATCATGGCCTTGTTGTCTACGTACAGAACTAGAGGCGAACGAGGCTGCTCTCCCAAGTCAGTCAGCATGTAGGTGAGCCAGCGTAGCTCCTGTGTAGCCATGGCCCCGGCGTAGATCTCAGCCTCACAACTGGAGCTGAGAACTGAAGACGAGCGGGTAGACCGCCACGAAACAGAGCGAAAATCGAGGCTGAAGGTGTAACCCTGTGACGACCGCTGCGTAGCTGAGTCGTCAACCCAAGAAGCGTCTGCGTGACCAGTGAGGACAACTGGACCCCGTCCTCCAAGCACGAGCCCCATGCCCGACGTACTGCACAAGTAGCGCAGTACCCTCGTTGCAGCATCCTAGTGCACCTTTTGGTGCCTACCGGGAGCCACGTAGCGAGCCAGAAGGCTGAGAGGGTACGCGAGGTCAGGTCGTATGCACGTCATCAGGTACATGAGGTAACCCACAAGCTCTGGGTACGGACCACTCGGCTCTACGGACTTGTCCGAAGGTGGAGCTGAGAGCGAGTGGCCGGTAGACAGAGGAGTGGGTTGTGGCGAGGAGAACTGGAAGCCGAAACGCTGAAGGACCTGGTGCACCATGTGTGACTGAGTCAATGTGATGGTGCGCCGTGCTCAGTCCCGGGTGATCTGCAAGCCAAGATAGCTGCGCACCTCACCCAGGTCAGTGCAGGTGTGTCTCTTCTGCACCTCCGACTTCACAAGGGCCAGTGCCTCAGTGTCAGCAATGGCAAAGATGATGTCGTGGACGTTGACGAGGACGTAGAACGGCGGCAGTGAGGTGTCAGTACGTAGAAATAGCGACGGGTCAGCAGTAGAAGGAGCAAACCCAAGAGCCGCAAGTGCAGTCCTCAGTGTGTCGTGCCACTCGCGAGGCGCCTGGCGGAGACCGTAGACTGGACGCCAGAGGCTCCACTGGGTACCTGCGGGAAACGACCGAGTGAAGCCAGGTGGGCGGCGCAGCCAGATCTCCTCGTGCAGGCTGCCCCGCAAGAAAACTATGCTGAAGTCAAGAGAGTGCAGCTCGTAGTCTTGCTGAGCAGTGACGTGCAGCAACACCGGAAGAGTGGTCATCTTCGGGGTGGGGGAGAAGGTCTGGAAGTAGTCAACCCCCTGTCGCTAACTAAAGCCTCGAGCAACGTAACGCGCCTTGAAGGCAGGCGGTGAACCTGGCGGCCGCTTCACCCTGAAAATCCACATGCCATCAACTATGTTCGCCCCAGGTGGGGAAACCTCGTCGATGTAAGTGCCTGTGGACTTCCAGGATGCCATCTCGGCATCCATGGCTGCCTGCCACTGAGAGTAGTAAGGACCCGTAATCGCCTCTGCGTAAGAGCGCGGGGTCGGGATGTCTGGTGCATCCAGGTCTCCCTCTGGGGCAAGCAGCATGGAAGCGAAACGAGGTACAGCAGCTGCAAGACACTCAAAGTCCTCCTGCCTGTCCTTCGGGACGTCCGTGCCAAGAGCACACTCACCCCCGACGGACGGAGAACTGGCAGACACAGACTCAGCAACAAGAGCAGTGGCGTAGTCTAGACGACAGGCAGCAGCAAAGTCAACTAGCTCAGCAACAAGGGCAGACGCAGCAGTGGACTCAAAACAAGGATCAGTGACAACAGTGGCGAGGAAACAAGATACAGTGGGACTGGCAGCAGGAGCGCCGTCAGACTCAGGGTCAGGGACGGCAGGAAGAGAAGACGCAGGAGGAGCAGGCAGAGGAACACGCAGTGGAACAGAGGAAGGACGAAGTGCCATAGCGTGTGTGCCGGGGACAGGAGGAGGACGAGGACGAGGAACGCGACGACCATTGTGAACAGGGGAGGCAGGACTAGACTCAGGCTCACGACGCTCTATAAGACTGCCGGTCTGCTCAGTGTAAGGTGAAGGAGCAGGGATTGGGGAGGCAAGATGTAATAGCGGTTGTGATTGGTTAGGCGGTGGACACAGTAAGGGAGGAGGAAGGCCAGTAGAAGGCGGGACAACAATAACATGCTGAAGCAGGGGAACGAAGTACGGTCGCGGCCGCACAGTGCCTTTACCACGTCCAGCTCCAGGGTCAACAGCTCCAGCTCCTCCAGCTCCAGCGCCTCCAGCGCCAGTGCCTCCAGCTCCAGCTCCTCAAGCCCCAGCAGCTCCAGGCTCCGTAGGGTCTCCAGCTCCAGCTCCCCCAACACCACCAGTCCTAGCAGCTCTAGTACCCCTGGTACGAGCACCTCCAGGACCAGCAGCTGCAGCACCTCCGGTACCACCAGCTCCGATAGTAACTCCAGCTCCTCCAGCTCGAGTGTCTCCAGCTGCAGAGTCTCCAGCTCTGGCAGCTCCACTCCAAAGGCGGGTGCGCTGGGCAAACCACTCGCGCAGCTGCTGCGGGGAGAGAGGCTCCCCCCGGAGAGACAATCGTGGCAAAGCACCCACAGGACCTCCAGAAGAAGCAGTACCCCTCAACTCAGCACCCCCAGACTCCGCACCCTCAGATGCAGCACCCCCAGGCTCCACACCTCCAGGCTCAGCACCCCCAGGCTCCACACCCCCAGGCTCAGCACCCCCACGCTCCGCACCCCCAGGCTCCACACCCCTTGACTCATTACCCCCAGACGCGGCACCTGAAGCAGCACCTGAGCCGACAGCTACCTCAACAGGCGCAGTACTAGGGAGAGGGTCTATCTGAGACACACCTGAGGGAGCAGGACCCTGGGGGGGGAGGGGGTCTGCTGGAGGGGGACCTGGAGCAAGGAAGAGCGGCGAGGGTGGGGGAGGAGCAGAGCGGTAGGGGAAGAGACGGTAAAAGGGAACCGACTCGTCAAACGTGACATCCTGAGAGGGGAGGACACGGCGCAAGGTGGGGTGGTAAAGCTGCCAGCCAGGCGCGTCAGGGGAAAAGCCAAGGAAGACGAAAGGAATAGCGCGGGCGGAGAGCTTGTCCGCAGACGTATCGCGAACAAATGCACGAGAACCCCAGACCCGGAACACCGACGCATCACCATCCTCCCCCGTCCAACGCAGTGTGGGCGAGGTCTCCGGCAAGGAGACACGGGGCCAAAGGTTGAGCTGATGCGCAGCGTACCGGACCGCAAACGGCCACAGAAAATGGGGAGCAGCCGCATGGATCATGGAGGTACGAGCGACCTCCATGACTAAGCCAATGCGGCGCTCAGCAATCCCATTATGTTGAGGGGAGTCCGGAAGCGTGAATGACTAGAGAATGCCCTCCCCACGACAAAATTCCGGCAAGAGGTCGGAGGAGAACTCACCACCTCTGTCAGAGTGCAGACGCAGGACAGGAAGGTCCGTACGGAACCGCTCGCGGAGCTGGAGACGGACTGCGCGGATCCAAGGGATCAAGACATCAACGACCTGACCCTTGCTGCGCAAGGGGAAGACCGTGGTGTACCACGTGTAGACGTCAACAACCAGCATAAAGTAGTGCTTGCGGCCCTGTCCACTGACGCGGGCTGGGCCCCACACGTCCATGTGGAGAGTCTGCAGGGGAGCAGTCGTCGGGGGAAACGAGGAGGAGTGAGGAGCGGCGCGCTCCCACCCCTCGACACAAGGAAGGCAGGGTGGGGTAGGCGAGGGTGGGAGGGGATGCAGAGACCTGGGAAGACCAAAGACAAGGAGGCGGGAGTGCATGCCACAAAGGCATGGCCGGGAGGGGTGACCCAGGCGGTGGTGCCACAGAAGGGTCTTGTGCGACAGGAGGCGACAAGAGCAAGGGGGTGCTACCTGACCTAACGCTGACACCTGAGCAGACGAAGCTACCTGAGGAGGCTTGGTAGCTAGTGTGTACAGACTCGACCCAGGCCGACGAGTGAACATGGCCAGGTGACGGCCCGTCCGTGTACATGTGCAGATTGACACACGCTGACCCCCGGGAGTGGTGGTAGTGACCATCGCGTCCTGGAGGGCAGCGGTACTCACCAAGTTCGTAGAGAACGACGGGAGGTGAAGGCTTGACAGTGAGCCGGACGGATCCGCCGGACATGGGAGCACAGTGGAGGAACGGGCGAGGACTGGGCCCTCGGAGGGGTCAGCCAGCCTGACCGGTACAGGTGCAGAGAGAGGAGTGAGGGTGGTGCATTCGCGAAAGAAACAGCTTGAGGCACCTAAGTCTAGTGTGAAGGTGTGCAAGGCCTCAACAGGCGTAGTACCAGGGAGAACAGACTCACTAGCACCTAGAGCAGCAGCCTCTATACCTGGGTCAGGCGGCACACAGAGGTAACAGTCACCCTCAGCACTAACAGACAAAGCATACATAGTAGCAAGGATAGCATCATAGTCTAGGTCAAAGATAGCAACTCCAGACCTAAGCAGCTCTGCCCAGCGGGGGTCCTCGGCCTCGTCACCAAACTCTGCGCACCAAGCGTCGTCGAGGCGGGAGAAGCAGCGGTGCTGAGTGTGAAACTTCCCGCATGTCTGACCAGCACGGTCACCTGTGCGAATGACATACGGGCAGCTTACACTACCCCCAGACGCCCCACACTGAGCAAACCACTCACGAAGCTGCTGGGGCGACGGGGTCTCGCTCCGACGATGCTGCTGCTGCCTCTGGCCTCCTCCCGAACCTCCACGCTGAGCTCCAGTCCGACCGCCACCACTCCCACCGCTGCCACTACCGCCACTCCCACCGCTGCCTCCATCGCCGCCACCAAAGCCCCCACTCCCGCCACCACTCCCACCGCTGCCACCACCTCCACTACCTCCAGCACCTCCACTGCTGCCCCCACCACCACCCCCGCTGCCACCGCCACCACCCCTGCCACCCTTGCCCTTGCTGTTGCGGCGCTTTGCACTAGCAGAAGCAGCCCCGACGTCCTCAACATCAGGGACGTCAGCAGCAGCAGCAGAGGCTTAGGAGGGAGCAAGTGGGGAGGGGGAGCACCCCTCAAAGAAGGGCGTGCGCGGAGTACCACGAGTAGCACCTACAACGACTACACTAGTCTCAGCTGCAAGGAGGTGCTGCTCGAGTAGGTCAACAGTGAGGGCTGTGGGATCAAGTGCAAGAAAGTAGTCCCTGTCAGCGCAAAGAGAGTCAGGGAGGCGGGTGGCGATAAAGTAAAGAGCTATGTACATCGGGGGTGGGTTCCTGTTAAGGAACTGTGCTGGGAGGGCAGCGCGTTATTGTTGTTGGAATAAATCCTCTAATATAAAATGAACGATCGTAACACTCTTGGATTGTGTAGACTTGTATGTGTACCAAAAGTTGTAATAAAATGATTGATTCATAAAAATTGTAGCATTCCAATAGATTTATAACTAGGCAAAAATACATGTTCGCCAGGGCTTATTTTATCAATGTAAATTACCTTGTCACACTGATGATCAGTGTAAAAATTGTATATCATACTAATGCCTCTGGTTGATTTTTTTCTAGAATAAATTGTCCCTGATTTCAAAGGGTAATGTTTTAGGCCACACTGATGGTCATGTGTAATGTTTACCCTAGCGAGTATTACCGTGAACAGTGTACAAGGTTGCTTGACTACCCCTATTTGTCAGGATATATTTTATATCTCTGTTGTATAACTGCTTGCGGTTAGATCGTAGTGTAGTCATTCTGCCTATTGTTGGTGGTGCACCCTTACTATGCTTTCGCTATATCTTGAATCTCATGCTATAGAAAGCCCCTCTTTCTTGGCCAATATTTCTCTCACTACTTCCCTAGCTCACCTTTCCATAAACCTAAGTCATAGCCTACTAAGGCTATAACAACATGTTATCAAAGTGAGGTTCTACCTCGGACCTATTTTCATGGGCCCACCAAATCCACCAACATACATGGCGGCTTATTCTGCTGTTGGCGCGGAATTTCCGGCTGGCGCGTTTTCTGCTGCTTTTGCTGAACCCGTGGCGCTGCCCTGCCCGCATGGGCGTCGCGCTGCCCTGCCCGCCCGCGCGTCGCGCTGCACTGCCCGCCCGTGCATCTCGCTGCCCTGCCCGCCTGCGCGTCGCGCTGCCCTGCCCGCCCGCGCGTCGCGCTGCCCTGCCCGCCCGCGTGTCGCGCTGCCCTGCCCGCCCGCGCGTCTCGCTGCCCTGCCCACCCTCGCATCGCGCTGCCCTGCCCGCCCGCGCGTCGCGCTGCCCTGCCCGCCCGCACGTCGCGCTGCCCTGCCCGCCCGCACGTCGCGCTGCCCTGCCCGCCCGCGCGTCGCGCTGCCCTGCCCGCCCGCGCGCCGCGCTGCCCTGCCCGCCCGTGCGTCACGCTGCCCTGCCCGCTAGTGCGCCCTGCTGCCCACGTGCCTTGCTGCCCCGTGCGCCCCGCGCGCCCTGCGGCCATACTCGCCATGTGCGCCCTGCTGCCCGCGCGCCCCACGTGCCGCTGTGGGGGGGGGGAAGGGTGTGGGGGAGACGAGGGAGTGGCGGTAGGGATGCCGCGCCTGCTTGTGTGGGGGGGAGTGTGAAGGGCTGGCGGGCGTGATTCTGCATCAGCCGCCTCCTCCTCCTATTTGTTTTCCTTCCGCTGCTGCTGGGGGGGAGGGGGGGTGGGGTGAAGGGGTGGCAAGAGTGAAGTTTCAGCACCAGCCGCCCTCCTCCTCCTCTCTCTCCCCTCTTGTTTCGTTCTTTTTCTGCTGCTGTGGGGGGAGGTTTGGGGAGAAGGGGGGAGGTTGAAGGGGGGTGGCCGCCGTGAAGCTAGCATCTCCAGTCGCCCGTGAGCCCGTTGCTATAGTCGCCCGTGAGTCAGTTGCTCCAGCCCCTCGTCTACCCGCAGAGCCAGTTACTCCAGTTGCACGTGTGCCATTTGCTCCAGTTGCATGTGTGCCAGTTGCTCCAGTAGCCAGTGTGCCAGCAGCTTTAGCTGCCGCCCACCACCTCTTCTCCTCTCATGGTCCCTCCTCCTCACTTGCCCTCTGCTTCGTCCGATGCACTCTGCATGGTGTACCCCCTCAGGGGGCGTTGCTACACTACCTGCAAACACTTATGGGGGCGTGTCAATATATATTCTATATCTCTGTTGTATAACAGCTTGCGGTTAGATTGTAGTGTAGTCATTCTGCATATTGTTGGTGGTGCACCCTTGCTATGCTTTCGCTATATCTTGTATCTCATGCTATAGTGAGCCCCTCTTTCTTGGCCAAGATTTCTCTTGCTACTTCCCTAGCCCACCTTTCTCCTAACCTAAGTCATAGCCTACTAAGGCTAGTACAACATTGTTCCCCTTCCCCTCCTTTCCGAAGCGAAGTGTGGTGATTTGCCCAGGCATCTGCAGAAACATTATTTAAATGGTAGTGTATCATCTGATCAGTAACGTTGCGAAGTGGCCTAGCGGTTAACACAGGTCCTTGGGGGAATTAAGATTTGTGTTCAACTCCCTGTGTCGGCGTGCAACCACATTCATTTTGTGTATTTCGAAATAACATGTCCCGTTAAACACTGACACTGTAGTATCAAGGTAAAGAAATTACCTTCACTGTAGGTTGGTAAAAAAAATAAAAATCAACAGTTACATTGACGGTTAAAAGTAACCTCTATAACCTACTCTGATTATCAGGGTTTAAAAAAAACTGCATTGATAATCAGAGTTCCGAAAATCCAAAAATATGCACTGATTTTTGCTAATATACATGTTCAATGCTATAAATAGATTCTACCCTTTCGCTACAGTAAAGCACTATTCGTTGACATCATCATCTCTAGTGATGCGATACTCACTAAAACCTGACTCGCTAATGTAGCTAATCGCTTGGTAATTTCTTGAAATGTACAGCTCTAATTTATCTCCAACAACTGTTTTAGAAGAAGCGTGCTCTTCCCTCGGAATCTCGTTTCCCTTATGCTACTGATTGAGGGGTATGCTCACTCTGCCCTACTGCTCCCACTAAGAGCGTATTCCTACGGCCTCATATCAGGCCACCTCGTATCAAGATTGTACCTTTTGCCTGGTAAAACTAGCAAGAGGTTTTGAGTTTAGGGGAATTTTCAGTGTGAGCCTGATATGAGGTTCGCTTGATACGAGGTTAGGAATACGCTCTAAGACTATTTTCCACATCTTCTACGAATGTGGGATGGCTCCTGCGGTGATTTCCGCCCTCTCCTCCGTCGCTCACCACCACCTCCACTGCTCTCCTCATCCTGAGCTCTTGCTCTTCCTGCTCGCCTCGAGAGCTGGCCAGGTGGCTCCTTGGAGCCTTCTGGTAGGTGCCTCTGCAAAAGCCATTTGGAATGCGCGCTGTGAACATAAATTCCACAACTCACCCTCCTGGCACAGTTCCTCCTAGCCTCCTATCCTATTCTGGCAGAGGAAGAAACAATCAGTGAACAAACAGCATCGTTCGGCCTCTCGTATCAAGCTAGCAGCCCGACTACGCTTCCTTGTTTTTTATCCTGATGAGAACCCTTCAATCTACCCAGATGTTCGCTCCTCATGGCTACTTGGAGACCTCGTTCGTCCTCCCTAGGCCCTTCTCATTTTTTAGCATAGAGCGCTCTCTAGCCTTGCTAGAGGTTATCAGTTGGATAAGAAAATTGTCAGAGGTCCACTGGTGATCCCCGATTGATCCTAGGGAAGGGTTACAGGCTCGTTGTCCTGGGGGGTTATGGGCGCACTGACCCGCTACTTAACAAGCCCTTTTATCCCAATGGTCTAGTGGTTGGGATTCTGACATGGTATCAGAGCGAAGGTCTCGGGTTCGAATCCCAGTATGTGCACTTCGGGCATTCCAGTGCGGGGGGGTATCAGAGGTCCACTGGTGATCCCCGATTGATTCTAGGGAAGGGTTACAGGCTCGTTGTCCTGGGGAGTTATGGGCACACTGACCCACTACTTAAAAATCTCTTTTATCCCAATGGTCTACTGGTTGGGATTCTGACAGAAATAACGTGTTTCCTACGTACGCCTTTGGGCTGTTGGTTTGTGTATACCATATTTCCAGCTGCTCTATGCTTTGTTTGTTGTACATGGTTAAGTGTTACGAGTGCAATTGAGTGAGCGAGCGAGGATTGCACTATTGAAGCAAAACAATACAATGAGCGAAGGCATGAGCGAAGAATATATAGCGAAGCTACAGTGGTAACGGGAATGCATGAAAATGGGGTGCGCGACGGGCCTAGTGACGAGGTTGGGAATTGTCGAGGCGGAGGTCCGGAGCGTGGATTACCAACCGAACCGTGAGGTTGGGTCGCGTCGCGAACAGTGGTGAGAACAGTAGTCGAGGCGAGTGTCGCGAGTGGTAACGGTTGGGTGCTGTTGGCGGGAACAGTGGTGAACGCGCTGAGCAGGGACGCGAAGTAAGGAAAAATGAATTTTCCTTACACTACCCCCCACCCCCTAAGTGTCAAAATAGTAGCTAGAGGGTGAGACTAGGAACCATCCTAGGTTTTAGGCTAGGCATGACTATCGAGAGTAACGAGAACCATGGCGAGGGAGTTTTGGAGAAAGAGGGTTTGACTATAGAAAAAAACAAGAACATATATGGGGAAGGAGGGTTTCACTATTGAGCAAGGTACAAGATATAGCAAGGAGAAAGCCACATGGTCCACCACCTACAGCAAGTGAGATACACTACAGTCTACACTACAAACAGTTCTAAAGAATATATTAGTATATTCTAACACACCCCCTAACTGCCTGTAGTGAAGAACCTTGTGCACAACACCCCCTGAAGGGGTACACCACGCGCAGCGGAGGAAGAGGGCAAGTGAAGAGGAGGAGGGACCATGAGAGGAGAGGAGGTGGTGGGTGGCGGCTGAAGCTGCTGGCACATGAGCAACTGGAGCAACTGGCACACTGGCAATTGGAGCAACTGGCACACGGGCAACTGGAGTAACTGGCTCCGCGGCTAAGCGAGCGGCTGGAGCAACTGACTCACGGGCGACAGGAGCAATGGGCTCACGGGCGACTGGCACAACGGTCTCACGGGCGACTGGGGCTGCTGGCTTCACGGCGTCCACCCCCCTGCAACCTCCCCCATTTTCCCAACCCTTTCACTCCCCTCAGCACCCCTACCGCCACTCCCTCATCTCCCCCACACTCTCCCCCCCCACAGCGGCATGTGCAGTAGTGGGAAAGAGAGGGGGGGAGGAGGCGGCTGTTGCTGCAGATCCCTTCCTGCCACCCCCTTAACCTCCAAGCTCCCCTCCTCTCCCAACACAACAACAGGTGCGGCAGGGAGAGAGAGGAGGAGGTGGTGGGCGGCTGGCTACTCACACACGCCACCCCCATGCCCTCCCCCCCCCCCACAGCGACATGTGCAGCAGTGGGAGAGAGAGGAGGAGAGGCGGCAGCTGATTACTCACACCCGCCACCCCCATACCCTCCCCCCCACTGCTGCACGCGCAACAGGGGGGTGGGGGGGCGGTGTAGGAGCTGCGCGAGCGACAGCGGGGTGCGCTACGGGCAGGAAACCGTCGTGCGCCCGGGGCGCGCGACGGGCACGAAAGCGACGCACGCTCGGGGCGCGCGACGGGCTGAAAATCGACGTGCGCCCGGGGCGCACGACGGGCAGAAAACCAACGCGCGCCCAGGGCGCACAACGGGCAGCAGAGTGGCACATTAGCGGAAGTGAAGGGTGGGCCCAATGAGGCAGGTCCTAGGAGGAACCTGGCTTTGATAGCATGTCAAAATAGTAGCTAGATGGTGAGACTAGGAACCATCCTAGGTTTTAGGCTAGGCATGACTATCGAGAGTAACGAGAACCATGGCTAGGGAGTTTTGGAGAAAGAGGGTTTGACTAAAGAAAAAAACAAGAATATATATGGGGAAGGAGGGTTTCACTATTGAGTAAGGTACAAGATATAGCAAGGAGAAAGCCACATGGTACACCACCTACAGCAAGTGAGATACACTACAGTCTACACTACAGACAGTCATAAAGAATATATAAGTATATTCTAACACTAAGGAGGCCCTCCTTATGAAAGCACGTGTACATCTCATAAATTTTGGCTGCATAGATACTCAGTGAGGACGGGTTGGTTTTCCATTCTGTCCAGAGGAACCCAGTTGTCGTCGGTGGGCGTGGGATCTTTCCAGCGGATCAGAAATTCGATCCTGTGAGCTCCCCGTGGGTCACGAACTCGATGGCTCAAGATTTTCTCGGGCGTGATGATTGGCTCCGTTGGCGGTCGTGTCATGCTGGCGGGGTGGTTGCGAGGCAGTTGGCTGGTGGATGGTATGTACGGGTGAAGCAGGCTGACGTGGAATGACGGGCTGACGTACCAGACAGCAGGGAGGAGGAGGTGGGCGGTAACGGGAGTGATTATGTGGCTGATGCGGAATGGCCTACAATATCGAGGGCGGAGTTTTGGGGTAATGGGTAGGCGGAGGTTTTGGGTGTCGAGTAGGACAAGGTCGTCGGGCTGATAAGTGACGGGTCGGCGGTGACGGTCGGTGTTGCGCTTAGCGATGATGTTTGATTTCTTTATTGTGTCTGCTGCTCGGGTCCGTGCTGCTTGTAAAATCTTTGCGAACTGTTGCGCACGTGGCACCGGGTTGTCGGGATTCAGAGTCATGGATACTGTGGGGTCTTGTCCGTAGTTCAGGTAAAACGGTGACTATTGGGTCGTGGCGGATGGTGAGTTGTTGTACGCGAATTCGATGAGTGGCAGTTGTTGTTCCCACGTGGTCGGGTCGTCGCACGTGGCTCGGATGAGTTGCTCCATGGTCTGATTTGTTCATTCTGTTTCTCCGTCGGTCTTGGGGTGGTACGAAGAACTGAACTGTAGTCGCGTGCCGAACTGCTGCCACAGGTTCCACCAGAAGTTGCTGGTGAATTTCGTGTTGCGGTCGCTGATGATCGATGGTAGTATCCCGTGCAGTCGAACAATGGTGGAGATGAAGAGGCGAGCTGTTTCTGCGGCTGTGATTGATTTCTTGCAGGCTGCGAAATGTGCCATTTTCATCAGCCGAACGACGACGACCAGGATCGCGTCATTCCCACTCGATCCAGCAGGTAACCCTGTGACGAAGTCCATCGTCACCTGCTGCCAAGCACGCTCTGGGGGTGGTATCGGCTGCAACTGTCCGGCCGGCCGCTTCTGTGACGATTTCATGAGTTGGCATGTGGGACACGATGCCACGTGTCGTTGCACGTCGGTCAGCATTTCCGGCCAGTAGTAAAACCGCTGCAGCTACTGCCGTGTTCTCTCTACTCCGAAATGTCCCGAGGTAACCCCGTCGTGTGCCTCCTGTGGTAACAGCTCCCTTAGTAAAGTGTAGCCCGGTACCCAGATGCGATTGGTGCTGGCTTTTACGTAATAAACCCCCTTTGCTGCTGCGAACTGCTGCGAATTTCCACTTGTGAAGAACGGGTCAGTTTGATAGCCGTGGGTAAATAGTCTTGTTAATAGCGGGCTGGTCTGGGCGAGTAGTATGGCGTGGATTCGGGCAGTGGGGCGGGTCAGTGCACCGGCAATGTTTGATGCCCCTTTTTTGTAGGTGACCGTGTTGTGGAAGTTTGACTCGAGGAAATCGAGCCAGCGGATCTGTCGTGGGTTGAGGTGGGGCTGTGCGCGTAGGTACTGTAGTGATTTGTGGTCTGTTCGTACTGTCACGTCTGCGCCTGTCAAGTAACAGCGCCACACTTTGAACACGTGCACGATCGCGAGCATTTCGCGGTCGTGTATCGGGTAATTCTTCTCGGGCGGATGCAGTTTTCGTGACTCATGTGCGATGGGCTGTAGGCCGTTGCCAAAATCCTGTAGCAGTACAGCTCCGATGGCCATGTCGTTTGCGTCTGTAAACACTTCGAATGGGCGGTGTGGGTCGGCGATGCACAGTACTGGCGGTAAACAGAGAACTGTTTTTAGGGCAGAGAAGGCAGCATGCTCTTTCTCCCCCCACGTAAAAACGACCCCCTTCCGCAGCAGATCCGTTAGTGGGGCTGTTAACTGTGCCATGTCGGGGACAAACCGACGTACGTAATTAACGAACCCTAAAAAACTTTGCAGCTCCGTGATATTTGTCGGGGGGTGCCATGCTTTGACCGTGTCCAGCTTCTTTGGGTCAATCTGAACCCCAGCCTCCGAAATAACTTGCCCTAAAAATTCTAACCTATCTTGAAAAAACTTGCACTTGGAACCCTTAGTCAGACATCGGTGCTCATCTAAAACTTCAAAATCTGCTTCTAGATCTTCTGCTTATCGCGACTGTAAACGAGGATGTCGTCGAGGTAAACTATCACGCACTTATCTAAAAGCGGCCGAAATGCCTCATTCATGGTCATCTGAAATGTCGCCGGTGCGTTGGTCAGCCCGAATGGCATCACCATGTACTCGAAGGACCCGTACCTAGTTCTAAATGTTGTCTTGGCGCACTTCGATGGTTCGACTCGAATCTGGTGGTAACCGCCCCGTAAATCTATTTAAAAAAAAAACCGTGCTGTTCGCAGTTGATCTATCAGATCGTCGGCGTGGGGAATGGGATATCGCGACTTGACTGTTACCCTGTTCCATGCCTTGTAATTGATGCACATGCAAAACCCTCCGTCTTTTTTCGGTGTGAACAGTATTGGTGCGGCGAACGGTGATGAACTCGGTCGGATGATTTTTTTCTCTAACATGTAATCTAACTGCTTCCTCAGTTCGTCGAGCTTGGGCTGTGTCGGTTGGAACTGTCGCTGTACAGTTGGCTATGCCCCCGGTTCTAGTTCTATGCGGTGGTCGTGTGCTCGCTGAGGTGGCAGCCCCTCCGGTAAGTCGTCCGGAAAAATCCCCGGGTACCATTTCAACAGTTCCTGTAGTTTGGGTGGTACTGCTGCCAGCAGTTTCTGAAAATCACTCGGCTGCTTTGCTTCTCCTACCAATGCTATATCCGACGCGTACACGTCAGCTCCAGCGGCAATAGCTCATTTCATCGTGATGGCGTTGACGTGGACCGTTGAAGACTCGGGCGACTGCTAGCGAGGTAGCCCAACCAGTAACATGTAATCTAACTGCTTCCTCAGTTCGTCGAGCTTGGGCTGTGTCGGTTGGAACTGTCGCTGTACAGTTGGCTATGCCCCCGGTTCTAGTTCTATGCGGTGGTCGTGTGCTCGCTGAGGTGGCATCCTCTCCGGTAAGTCGTCCGGAAAAATCCCCGGGTACCATTTCAATAGTTCCTGTAGTTTGGGCGGTACTGCTGCCAGCAGTTTCTGAAAATCACTCGGCTGCTTTGCTTCTCCTACCAATGCTATATCCGACGCGTACACGTCAGCTCCAGCGGCAATAGCTCGTTTCATCGTGATGGCGTTGACGTGGACCGTTGAAGACTCGGGCGACTGCTAGCGAGGTAGCTCAACCCAGTTACCGCTACTTCGCACAGTGCAGCTACCCGTCGTCCAGTCGATTCGCGGGTTATACCGTCGCAGCCAGTCACATCACAGTAAAATGTGGTGCCCATCCAGTGTCGTCGCGAGCATTTCCTGTGTAAACCCGAAGTTCCCTCCGCAACGGACTTTTACTCTCTCTACTTTCTCCCGTATTGCCAGTGGCGTGCCTGTCCGAATCCCAGCCACTAGACCACTGGGATAAAAGGGCTTGGTTAAGTAGCGTGCGCCCATAACTCCCCAGGACAACGAGCATGTAACCCTTCCCTATGATCAATCGGGGATCACCAGTGGACCTCTGACACTCCCCCACACTGGGATGCCCGAAGTGCACACACTGGGATTCGAAACCGAGACCTTTGCTCTGATACCATGTCAGAATCCCAGTCAATAGACCACTGGGATAAAAGGGCTTCCTAAGTAGCGGGTCAGTGCACCCATAACCCCCCAGGACAACGAGCCTGTAACCCTTCCCTAGGATCAATCGGGGATCACCAATGGACCTCTGACAATTTCCTTATCTAAGCGTGCATCTATCTCCGGTAAACACCGACTAAGTGTAAGTTGCAGCTTCCGTGCGGTTGCGGTATTAACTAAGCTGTGACTTGCTCCTCCGTCTATAAAAATCTTCACTGTTGCTCCCTGTATTTTCCCGTGAATTAGTACTGGGCAATCTGTTGCTGTACCCTCCTTATTCATTCGAGCCCGATCGATAGCGTGAATCGGTACTGTGACTCGGTGAGGGTCGGTGAGGTTGGGTGAGCAGGTTGTCTTGTCAGTAGTTGGCCCGATTTCTACTGACTGCTGGCGTTTCCCTGCTTCTGAGACTCCCTCCCCTGCTCTGCTCCGCGGCGCCTTAGCTCCTCTGGGCATTCGCTCTTGTGATGTCCTGGCCTATTGCAAGCAAAGCAGCGCCCCTTGAATGGCGCAGCAGTTGTGTTCGCCGCAATGATGTGTACGGTGGCGTGCTCGGTCGGTCCCCGAGGACGATGTCCGTAGTAGGACCGCGGTCTAGGTCGGCGTAGGATGTCGATTTTCTCTGCTAGCGGAAGAATCTCGTTGAAATTTGATAGCCCGCGAAGCATTATCTCATGCGAAATGTGTCAGAGGTCCACTGGTGATCCCCGATTGATCCTAGGGAAGGGATACAGGCTCGTTGTCCTGGGGGGGTTATGGGCGCACTGACCCGCTACTTAACAAGCCCTTTTATCCCAGTGGTCTAGTGACTGGGATTCTGACATGTTATCAGAGCGAAGGTCTCGGGTTCGAATCCCTGTGTGTGCACTTCGGGCATCCCAGTGCGGGGGGGTGTCAGAGGTCCACTGGTGATCCCCGATTGATCCTAGGGAAGGGATACAGGCTCGTTGTCCTGGGGGGTTATGGGCGCACTGACCCGCTACTTAACAAGCCCTTTTATCCCAGTGGTCTAGTGACTGGGATTCTGACAAAATGTCCGACTTTAGCCCGTCGACGTAACGGTCCACCCGCTCCACTTCGTGCATGTAGCCGACATGTTCGCACAGAGAGAGAAAGCCGTTGGTGTAGTCTTGAACCGCCCCGAGCTGCCGCTAAGTGCGCAGTTTCTGACGCGCCAAAATAGATGCCGTGATCGGCTCGAAGCGCGCCCAAAGCCTTGCGCACCACACGTCCGACACGCTGTACTGGGCTATTTCGCAAAATGAACTCCAGGTGACGGCTGGACCCGCAGGCCCGTCCTCTTGCGACGGTGGCTCGTAGGCGCGTGGCGACGTCACGATGACTCGCCACCAATCCATGGCGGGGCCCCGTAACAACGAAACCACGTATCTGATCTTTGCTGCGTCTGACATGACGTGATTGGCGTCAAAAAATACGTTCATCGTGAAGACCCACGATTGAACCGTCGGACCTCCGCGTTGGCTAGGATCGAAGCAGGGCGAGCGCTGCGGCTTGAGTGGCATTGGTGCGCCGATGTCGTTGTTGCCGACCGTTGTCGCAAATTCGACGTGCCGACGGGCTTCGCGAGGCCCATTCGTGCTTGGTGCGGCCCTGTTTCTCTCCATGCATGGCATTGACTGGGCGGCGCCATCACTGGTTGCGCCTGAGCGTTGTCCCACGCTGTCGTGCTGTGATAGGGTGCCGGATGCAATAACAATCGGCTCATCCGATTGCGCAGGTGCGTGTGTTGGTGCTGGTGCGTTCACCGTCGATTGCTGGCGAGCGGAGTCGCGTTCCTCCGTGAGTGTCGCAATTTCGAGCGCCGAATCTTCAAGTTGGCGCACAAGACGGTCGAGCTGCTCCTGCGTCTGTGTCGCGACATTGAGTTCAGCCACGGTGGGGGTGTCGGGCAAGCTCAGCGAGAGCCTTTGTCGTGGCAGTGCGTGCTTACGAGAGAGCATTTCGAGCGGCGGTGCTTGTTCGCTGAGAGACGTCTACCCCCTCCAAAAAGGTGAGATTGTGGGGAAGCGAAGGTGTGGGTGCAGTCCGAGAGGAGATCGTAGGCTCTGAATACCAAGTGTTATGAGTGCAATTGAGTGAGCGAGCGAGGATTGCACTATCGAAGCAAAACAATACAATGAGTGAAGGCATGAGCGAAGAATATATAGCGAAGCTACATTGGTAACGGTAATGCAAGAAAATGGGGTGCGCGACGGGCATAGCGCCGAGGTTGGGAATTGTCGAGGCGGAGGTCCGGATCGTGGGTTACCAACCCAACCGTGAGGTTGGGTCGCGTCGTGAACATTGGCGCGAACAGTAGTCGAGGCGAGTGTCGCGAGTGGTAACGGTTGGGTGCTGTTGGCGGGAACAGTGGTATACGCGCTGAGCAGGGACGCGAAGTAAGGAAAAAAGAATTTTCCTTACATTAAGACTTTATATAAACCTTAACCTTAAACCTGATTCTTACTACGTGGCATATTTTCCCTGTGATTCGTGTTGAGAAAGAGGAGGGAAGGGGGGTTCAAATTCTCTGACACCCGCATTGCAACATCCAGCAAGTTATGAAAAGTGTCAGACTGTCGCCCATCTGCCGGCGAAGCAACAAGGATCCATTCATCGAACAGAACCATGGAACAATTCATGACTGGTAATGAGTGTGGTTCAGAGTGGTGCAAATATCTAACCTCTCTAAAACAGACAACATTGCTGTCAACCGTTCTAGTTGAACGAGATGTGTACCGAGCGCGATGTGGTTCTCTGCTGGTAGTGATTCACCCCACCATCGCCTAACACCTTTCCGAAGCGCATTGCTGATCTCTGATTCCTTGATTGCCTCGCTTTTTGAATCAGCTAACTCCACATCACCATCTTCAGGATTCCCTAGATTTCCCTACATCATCAGCATCATCGGCACCATCATGCTAGAGCCTTTTTAAGCACTTGCTTCTCGCGTTGACAATGGTCTCGTGAGAAACACGTTAGCTTAGATCAGGAAACCGTTCTCAATCCGCGCGTCATCACGTTCGATTCCTTGACTGCCGCGTCGATTCATAACTTTTCGTGTTTGGAGGAACTGTAACTCGCGTGGAGAACGGTAACGCGGGTGACGCCATGGATTTCGTTGACAGTCAGCAAGCAGTCGGCATGAACAATAATTTTGAAGCTAAGAATGAGAGCAGAGAGGAGGAAGAACGCGAAGCGCGTTTCGAGCGAGAGCTGGAGGAGCTGATGAAGGCTCTGGAAGAAGTGGTATTGTCGAAAACGACTGACGAAAACTCTGGCGACGAGTTACCGCGTAACGAAGGTGACAGCGACGAATTTCCACCCATGCAAACCCCACCTCCAGCAGCAGCAGCAGCACAGAGACCCAGCAGATATCAGAAGCAGGGACGTACGGAAACGGAAAAGAGTAATGACAATACACAAGGCAGCAGTCCGGCTAGTGTACTGGTAGGTGTAGCTAACTCGCCTTCGCCTTCTACTGAATCTCCTGTTGACGAAAGTCCTTCGGACTCCTGTCGCCCGCCTTACACTGCAACGGGTCACGCGCCGACTTCAGGGGATGTTATCTCCGGGTCGAGCGGAAGGGCTCCGAAGTCCCAGGCTTTGTTACCCGAGGCGGCGCGAGTCGCGCGCGCGAAGCAGCGCGAGAAAGCGGTGGTGAAGAACCAATCGCTGGGACACGCAGATGCGGGACGTGCCAGCTGGCACGCGTTCATTGGACGGAATAACCCGGTGTCAGAAAATGTCGCTTTTGCCTCGGGAACGTCGCCCGCCTTGCCGTCCGGCGAGGATGACGGTTTTGCCAGCAATCTGCCGGCTAACCGTTCAGAATGTGTGGACGGTTCTCCGGGCAAAGGCAATCTGAACGGTGGTTCGCGAGGAGGAATCTTTGGGAAGAAGATTTCGTTTGGATTGAAGAAACCTGCTCGGGCCAGTGTTGTTGGTGGTGGCAGCGGCGGTGCTGGTGGTGGTGGTGGTAGCGGTGGTATGGGGGTCGCTGCTGCTGCTGGTGGTGCTGCTGGTACGGCTCCCCGTCGCCACACGGCGATTTCGTCGCTGGAGATGCAGAAGCGGATAACGGAGCAGCTCTTTGGCGGAGATGACGAGGACTCGGAGCCTGAAGAGTCGTCCGGATCCAACGGTGGTTACCCGCCTCGTTACAACAACAATTTCGCGCCTAGAATTTTAGGATCTCCTGCGAAAAGCGGAAGTGGAAGCCACGTCAGCGGCAGCGGGAGCTGCACCAGCAGCAGCGCCACCTCAGCAGCACCACGAGTAGCCCACTCAGCAGCATTATCTCAATCAAGAGCAGCAGTGGCAGCCGGAGCAGCAGCTTCATCTGCAGCAGCCGCCGCATCTGCTGCAGCAGCGGAGGCAAGGCTAGGGCGCTCGATCAGCAAGCTATGTTCCAACACAAACGCTGCTGCTGGTCCTGCTGCTACCTCTGCTGTTACGTCTGCCGTTACATCTGCCGTTACATCTGCTGTTACATCTGCTTTTGCTACGTCCACTGCTGCAGTGCCTCCCACAGCTCCGGCTCAGAACCAAGCAATCCCCCCTACTTCCCCTCCTCCCCCGCCCCCGTTAGCTGAAGATGCAGCCGCGTTCTCTCCGCTTCCTCCGCTTCCCCCAGGCCCCCCTCCGGAGACTCCCCTTCCGCCTCCCCCTCCGCCTGCATCTCCCCTCTCCAGCCTTCCCGCCTATGGGGGGAACAATCTCCGCCCATTCCCCTTTGAGGCTGCTCCCCATGGAGCACTTCCGCAGGGCCCAGCCCCGCTTAACGCAAAACCTCTTTGCGTAACTTCCCTTGGCGCAGCTCCCCCCCTTCCGCCTGGTCCTCCGCCCATGACGCCTCCGCCCCCTCCCCCGATCGGAGTGTCCTTCGAGGAGCGATTAGCATCTGGGGGGAGCCAGAATGCGCTTGCACCACTGCTCCCAGTTCCCCCAGTTCTCCTGGTTCCCCCGCCACCCTCAGGTCCCCCTCCCGCCACTCCCCCTCCCCCAGCTGCACCTCCCCCGGACCCAGCCTCATCCTCGCTTTGTGCCCCTCCCATTCCATTTATTCCACCCCTTCCACCACTTCTCTCCGCCCCTGCATCCAATGCTGCTGCATCCGCTATTGCTGTTACTACTGCTGCTGTCGCTGCTGGTGCTGCTACTGCTACAGCTTCCAGCGATGCATCTGGCTGCAACAGCTACAGCCACAGCAGCGTCTCCGGCTCTGACGGTTTGACCTGCTTGTGGAATGAGGGGTCCTCGAGTGCTGGTGATGATGACTTCACGGATAGTGCCAATAGCGGGAGTATGAGCCAGGGGCGGGCTGAGAATTGCAGTTATCCTGCAAGTGGAGAGGTACAGCTGGAGGGGAGGCAGACACAGTATGAGTGGCAGGATCAACAGCAAACGAATCAGCCGCACTTGCAGCAGCAGCAGCAGCAGCAAGTTCAGCAATATCACGAGCAGCAACAGCAGCACCAGCACTATCACCAACAGCAGCAGCATCTGCAGCAGCAAGAGCACTGTCACGAGCACAGCCAGTTTCAGGGAGTTGAGGAGCAGAAGAGGGACGGGTACAGTTACCATGAAGGCAGTTGTCAGGAGTACGAGCAGAGCGAGGAGTACAGAAAATGGCTGGCTTACCACCAACAGCGCCAGCAGGAACGGCAGCAGCAACAGCAGCAACCGCTGCTGCAGCAGCAACAGCAGCACTGTGAAAGCGTGGAAGAGCAGAGGTACTATGAGTACGAGCAGAGCGAGGAGTATCGGAAGTGGTTGGCTTACCACCAACAGCTTCAGGCGTACCTGCAGCAGCAGCAGGCATACCCGCAGGAGCTACAGCAGAAGCAGCAGGTGGACGATCAGGGGCAGCAGCAGCAGCAGCAACATCAGCAGCCGCAGCCGTACCAGCAGCAACACCAGCAGTCATATCAGCAGCATCAACAGCAGTCGTACCAGCACCAGCAGCAGCAGTCGTACCCGCAGCAATCAGCCACACATCACCCTCACACTGTATCCGCAATATCCCATCCACATGCTACCCACGCACCTTACAGTGCACAAAACACTGGTCCTAACACCCTACCTGTGGTTACCAGCGCAACCCACACTGTACCCACGGTTACAAGCGCCTCCCACGTGGTAACCACGTGGTACCTGGTGGTAGACACGAACGTGTTCCTGGACGTGGCTGAGGTGGCAGCGCTCTATAGGCTCATTGCGTGGGGGCTCAGGAACACAGAGAGAGCGGTTGGGCAGACAGAAGCACAGAGTGGAGGTCTGGCTGTTGGTTCTGCTCCTGCGCTTCTTCCAACCCCTGCTCCTACTGTCGTTTGTTCTTCTGCTGCTGCTGCTGCTGCTGGTAGTGCTGCCCCTGGTGCCACTGTTGCTGCCGCTGCTGCTGCAGTTGCTGCATCCATGCAAGCTGCTGCGGCTGTGGCTGCTGCAGGCAGCAACTGGGCTGGGCTTCTGGGGATTGTGGCGGACAGCTTTCCACGGAATGAGAGGGTGGTGGTGGTGCTTCCTCACGCAGGTGAGTGAGAGGAATTTGTAAAGAGAAAGGGAACAGGAGCGCAGGTAATAAGGTACACCGTCCGAAGGGCTTCTCATTATTCCCCTGTGCCTTCCCCCCTGCTTTCCACCCTGCTCTGAATTTCCTCCACATCCCCCCCCCTCCTCCCTGCCAAGTGGTGCGTGAGCTGGACAGCATAAGAAGGGACAAGGAGAGGGCGAGGGGCGTGTACACTCTTTGAGGTGCCTTAAACTTCTTCTCCCCTGCCTTCCTTTCGTCTCCCCACTACATCTCCCCCCCCTCTTCCTCTCCCCCCCCTCCCAGTGGTGCGAGATCTGGACGGGATAAAGGAGGACAAGGAGAGAGCGAGGGGCGTGTGCACTGCTTGAGGCGCCTAAAGCTTTGTTTCCCCGTCTCACCTCCCCTCTCCCACTGTCCTGCAGTGGTGCGTGAGCTGGACTGCATCAAGGAGGACACGGAGAGGGCGAGGGGAGTGTATGCTGTTCCAGGAGCCTCAAATTCTTCTTATTGGTCTTTCCCTTGCTTTTCCCCCCTCCCCCCCTCTCCACCCTGCAGTGGTGCGTGAGCAGGATGGCATGAAGGAGGACAAGGAGAGAGCGGGGGACGTGTACACTGTTTGAGGTGCCTCCATGCCTTTCCCTGTACCTTCCTCTCTCCCCACTCCCCCACACACCCCCCACCCTGCAGTGGTGCGTGAGCTGGACGGCATAAAGGAGGACAAGGAGAGGGCAAGGGGAGTGTACGCCCGGCGGGCCCTGCGGCTGCTGAGGGACGCCCTGGCCAGCAGAGCCTCGTGGCTCCGAGCCCAGGGCGCCCACGAGAAGGCCGATGTGACTGGGAGTATTATTAGCATTGGCAGCAGCAATGGGGGTAGCGGTGGGAGCGGCCAGAGGCTTTCGGCTGATGATGCGGTGTTGTCTTGCTGTCTCTACTACCACCAGTTTGTTGCTCCTGGCGCTGTGGTGCTGCTTACTGGGGATATTGCACTGCAAGTCAAGGTGAGGATACGAATCAAAGCAATAAAATTTCCCTTTTTTTTTCTCCTTCAATATATTCTATGGGATGTTTGGATAAATTATTCTCCCCTATTTCCCTTCACAGGCACTTATGGAAGGAGTGACCATGGTTCAGAAAGCGTCTGCTTTTGTAGCTGAGCGTGTGGGATTTGCTTTAGCTGCTGCAAGGTGATAATGAAGCTTGAAGATCAGAACTTATTTTCCAAAAACTCGAAGCTATGCCATGACTAGGTGTTTAAATGGTAATTTGTCGTGTTTCACGAAAAACAATGGTACCAGTCACTTAATTGGGGATTTTTTTTTTTTTTTTTGAGATAGGCACCCAGAAAACCCTAGTTAGTGAAGTGGTACTGTATGGAATTAAGATGGAAATGCGTCTGATGTTTATAAGCATAACGTGGATACATGTGGAAATGGCAGCCATTTTCGTAACGTGTACGCCTGGCACGCAATCCCCTGACCATCGCATGAGATGATCTTCCACTCCACATCCACACACCCAGCAGTTCCAGTTCGAATTTCGCATTCCTCCTGGTGCACTGATCCCATACCTATTAGCTGTCTCTAAAGGATTGTTCGCTTTCGCTGCATTCGCTTTCCATCATCCCCTACCCTCGTTAGGGATTTTATGCAGCTTGCAGATGGTGAAGCGAAGGCGTGGAGGTGGATGGGGAGGTCTAGAACGCGTGAGCTCGTTGAAAGATGTACGTACCACTTGAATCCTCCACCCTGTTTTTGTCTCGGAGCGAGGTTTCTGTATTAACTTTTCCAATGTGAGCAGAAATTGCCGCTTCCTCGTCAAGGGCCCATACGGAGCTTTATCACCTCGCGGCATGTCACTGGAGTAGTCAAGCCCTCGTACAATGTGGATGATGCGAACAAGACAGTTGAACAAGGCACCACGTTCCGATTTCAGAAGCGTAGCTTGGAGAAGCACACACCATTGCGAATGCCAAAGCCAGCAGGTGTGGAATAATCAATCAATGCACATATTTTACCAGCAGTTGCGATAGAGGTTTCTCTTCTCTTATTGACTGTTGTATAGATACGTCGCGCGAGGGATGTTCTTCATTGTACGTCAGGCGCGAGAACAACCAGAACGAAAATAGGTTAGGAGGCCGCGCTTCTGATCAATCTCAGATACACTCCTAATACTAATGATGTAATGGATGCAGGGTGCATTCGAGACAGAACCAGTGTATCACACCTCGTAAGCTACCTTCTTCTTATCTGTATCCTCCTGCATCTGATGTTTCTGACCATCTTCTGTGTTACATACAGAAGTCGTCATCACCATGAAGAACCGCACTGCTCCTCCCAGCTCCAAACTTCGTTGTTCTGAGAAGCAGCGTAAGCTTCTTTGTTGTTTTCTGCTGTCTGTTTACATTGTTTGTTATTTTTAACTGAGCTTCATGCCAAAGGTCCAAAAGAGGAGGACGAGTGGGACTGGCACTTCGGTTGTGAGAAACCAAAAACACCTGCTGCGGTCGAATCTGGAGATGCAGAGGGAGACGCGATACTGCTGGGTATGTCCTTAGATGATCGCATATGGCTTGGTTTGAAACCACCGAACACATAATGATGGCACATTTTCCATCTGATTTCAGGTCACCCTCGCGACTCCAAGTCTTTCTCCCTTTTCCCGATCAAAGAGAGTTTGAAGGCCGTTGTGAAAGGAGTCATGGATCTGGACGCCATCTCAGTTCAAAAGGGTGAAAGGTATGTCAGCGCTTATTTATCCAAATTGAGTTTCTGCTATTTGCTCATTGAGCATGATTTGTTGCAGTAAAACAGCAGCTGATGAGCTCTTGAGCAAGCTTAATATCGCACCGTCTCCAGAACTCATTGCGATGCTTCCATCAGGCGGAAAGGTGAGGCTGCTCATGTTAATGTTTTTGCAGGATCTTGACTGACAGATGGTGGTGGTTGTAGGTTAATAGGGATCTGATTTCAAGCCCAGAACAAGCCTTTTGGAATGAACAACCGAGACCTACGGTCCCCCTCGTGAATGTAGACATGGAGGATTTCGGGGTATATGACTGGCTCTTTGGATCTGAAGAAGCACACCGGGATGTCTCTGAAGTCATGTTTGGCAGTGTCCGAAGCATTCCTGAAGCAAAAGGCTCCCTTGGTGCTGCTTCATTTCTTGGAGGGGAGAGTTTGTCTAAGTGTGGGACGCCAATGTTTACTGAAGGCTTTGAAGCTAGAGGCTGTTTTGATGGAGATCCACTTGAAGTGCTTGCCGGAAGCAGATTTTCCCCAGAAACAACGGCACTGTCCCCAGAACCTTTTGTATCAAGGGCCCTCTCTCCAGAACCATTTTTTCCAGGAGCAGGCTCATTAGCCCCCTTCTGGGACTGCAGCCCTTCAGCTACAGACATTGATGTACAATTTCATACGCACAACAGTCCATCTGCAAGTGGCCTTTTCGACGATGCTGCTCCTACTAGAGGAAACCCTTTTGAGAGTGCTGACACAAATTGGAAGGGCGATAGAGCTGAGGCAGATGATATAATTTGTGGAAGCTACTTTAGAGGCCCCAGTTACAGCCCCTCTGCTAGCCTATTTGATACACCGTACTTCATGTCATAAAGTGTTTCTTGTATGATTTCATAAATTAGACTAATAAGGCAGATAACCTTACCGGTATGTGTGTACCTAAGTTATCGCGTTCTCTGCACAAAACGCGCCAAGCATAGGACGACAAAATCCATTCCCGATGGAGCCTCCCTCCCTCCCATTGCCACTCTAGTTCACTTCTCTTCCAGCTTGTCACCTCACTTGGTTACCATATCCCCTACTCACGTCCATCATGGCTGCACAGGGAGAGGTTTGCCGACACGTGGTAGCGTCAAACTGGCCCTTCTCGCGCATGGCGTGCACGAGCAGCCAATTGCAGCCTGGACCACGTTCCACCAGAACGTACAACCCATCCACCCATCAACCCCCGCGCCGCCTTATCGCGAATTTTCGCGCCGCCGTAGTTTCGGACACCGCACCGCTCCTCACCCTGGGAGCGATGAGTAAAATTCCGTCTCCAAACACGAGCCGCAGTGGACTCGCGCAGTATTGTAAATTCACTTCGTTCATGTGATCGTTGATCAGATTGGGTCGAAGTTCCTCCAGCCAGATCACGTGACTTCTCGTCTCACACGTTATCGTAACTCTCTCGAGCAAGAATCATCGTCTTCGGATCCACTTTTCGTTTGAGCCAACATGTCTCAGGAGCAGCCGAGGCGGGAGGAGATGGAGGGGCAGGCCAAGGTACGCTAGACTACACGTCTCTTCACCGCCTGAACAAACGCATATCAGCCTGATTTTACCTTCCTCTTCAACACGCGTCCATAGCGAACCCATATACCATACGCCTCTCCCCCCGCTGTCGCTTACCTTTCTCCTCTCCCTTTCTGCTCTTTGTGCAGGAGCAGTTTTCAACGGAGCCCACGCAGGCAGCAGCAACTGGCGCTCCCGGCTACGCAGCAGGAGGAACAGCTGTCTCTGCACCCGGTTACGCCGGCGGTGGTTACGTGGCAACGGCGACAGGCCCAGGCTTCACCTGCACGGCCCAGGAATTCCCCACTGCGGGGGGAGGCGCGACGGGAGTGGCTGCTGTGACTGATACCGAGGGAAGGACGATTTACTACTCTACCACTATGCAGCCCATGGGTGTGACAGGGCCGGGTGTGACTGAAACGGGGGTGACTGCAACGGGTGTACCTGCAATGGGGGGTGCTGCTATGGGTGGAGGTATGGGTGGTGGTACTGCTACTGGTGTGCCTGCTGCAGGAGGTGGTGGGATGGGGGAGATGGGGAAAGGGACGGATATGAGTGGTATGGAGGCTGGGATGGGGGGGGAGAGCCTGGGAACCACTGGGATGGGGGGAGGGGGAACGGCTGGGGGGGAAGCGGGGGGGATGGGGGGAGGAATAGGCGCAACGGGGGGAGGAGATACTGAGATGATGGTCGGAGATGTGGGGGGAGAGAGCATTGGCGCAAGGGGCAGTGCTGAACCTGCTGGTGGGGAGAAAAAGCTTTCAACTGGTGCTGCCCCTGAGGGGGGAATGGGGAGGACTGCTGAGAGTGACTTGACTTCAGGGGGTGATATTGCTGAGGCGAAGGAGGCTGGTGCTGCTGCTGCTGGAGGGGAGACAGGAGGGGTTGAGACCGGTGGAGAGGGATTCATGGGGCGAGAGTCCGAGGCCAAGGCTCTTGAAGGGGAAGGAGGAATTGGTTCAGCCTAAATGCAGAATGTGGAGATCAATTTGATGCAACCCAATGAGGATTGGGTAGAGGGAAGGGGGTGTGCAGTATTGATTGAAGCTCATTGGCTCTTTACCTGCATTAGAATAACCTGTTCCTTCTGCTTGCTTTTGTACATTTCCCTTTCTTTTGTTCTTTTTCTCTGAAACGCTTTGTTCTTTTTCTCTTGGTGAATTCACATTTCTTGTTTACAGTACATGCCATCTTACTCTGTAACACAGCCTTGTAACACAACCTAACTGCGTTGGCCTTCGTTCACAGTTTCTATCTGCAATCGTGGGTGTGATCAGGCAGAACCATGAACAATAATTTTCACCCACCGGTACAACAAATCTCATTAGAGTAAAATTGGGGAAAAAAAAATAAATTCTGCGTACAGTGTCTATTGACTACTATAAAAGATACCAGTACAGGTACACTAGTCACCTAACCAATCATGTAATGCCACATCATCATCGTGCAGCTGCACATGCCTTGATCAGGGCCTCTGCACTCGACACCTGTCACAGATGATGGATGGGTGGAGAATGGATGGGGGATGCATAGGGAATGACATAAGGGGATTCTACTAAAACCATTCTTTTACAACGTTTCTCAGCACAAGGAGAGTGGAGACGAGTGCAGAAGAGTGGAAGGGGATGGAGTGGACAGGGAGAGGACAGCAATTTGCCGACAGCAACAATGTGCCGACAGCAGCAATGTGCCGACAGCAGCAATATGCCGACAACAGCAATGTGCCGACAGCAACAATGTGCTGACAACAGCAATGTGCTGACAGCAACAATGTGCCGACAGCAGCAATGTGCTGATAGCAGCAATGTGCTGATAGCGAGACTACCCAAGTAGCAGCCCATCTGGGTTGGTATGCCAGTGATCTCCATAACACAATCTTGTCACTGGTCCTGGCTTCGATTCTAACTTCACCACTAGACTTCTCACATGTAGTTTTGAGACGTCTCGCTATGAATTTATCGTAGTTTCAGCCTACCCGAGTAGCAGCCTACCTGCGTTGGGGTGCCGGAAATCTCGACGATCCTGACCGTGGTGCCTTCTGCCGATGGCTGGATCTGCCATCGAGCAGATAGAAAAGAAAAGAAAAGAAAGTAAAGAAAAGAAAAGAAAAGAAAAGATAATAAAAACGGTTAGTACGAGGATGAAGAAGCTTTCAACAGTTGGCATGATGTCATTCAGCAGAATCTCCCACCCTGAATTCAGGGAAGCCAACAGTCAACCCTGAATTCAGCTATACCAGCCTCAACTTCTCCTCTCACACGCTTTCTTTGACGCTAGCACCAGACATCTGCCGAATGTTCTTGATCGGTTGTGACACCTCCCTCCCCCCCTTCCCCAACCCCCTTCCCCAGCCCCCATCCCCTTCCTCAACATGCATCATGCATGCAAAGAAACAGAATCTTATGGCCTCACCTTGATGTTAGCACCAGACATCTGCCGAATGTTCTTGATCGTGTTCCCACCCTTCCCCAGCACCGACCCTATCGCTTGCCCCGGCAACTGAAGCTCAATCCGAGCCTGCCCCTGGCCCTGGCCGTGACCATCAGGCTCGGATGCCTCTGTTTTGACAAAGGGACGATCCTGCACCTTCCTGCGCTCTGAATGGAGTGAATGAAGGGACATGACATGACATGACATGACATGACATGACATAGACTTGAAATGGGGGAGATTCTGATGAAATCGTGTTGTCCGCAGCAATGTGAAAACGGAGACGGCAACACGGGACTAGGATCATCCTGCCTGCACCCTCCTGCGCTCTGAACGGAGTGAATGGAGTGAATGAAGTGAATGAAGTGAATGAAGTGAATGGAGTGAATGAAGGGACATGACAAGAAATCTGGGAATAATGAATGAACTCGCGCTGTCCTCAGCAATGTGAAAACGGAGATGGCACAATGACACTGGGACGGCCCTGTCCTGCACCATTCTCTGCTTAAAATGGAGAGAGGCGGAATGGTGGTACCGGAGGGAGCGGTGTGCTTTGAGACTTGTCGGAGGGTGGTAACGCAATGAACGCACATATGGGAAATGCCAAGGTGGGGAAACAAAACCAGAAGCAAAAGCAAAACCAGGGACAGCGGCAGCGGCAGCAGCAGCGGCAGGGGCAGCGGCAGTGGCAGGGGCAGTGGCAGGGGAACTCACTAGAAGGATCGTCAAAACCAGCACCAGGCGAAGGCTGGTAACCAGACGAAGTAGGGTAACCAGACGGAGGGTGGTAACCAGACGCATCAACGTAACCAGCAGCACCGGAAGCAGAAGAATAGGTAGCATGGCCCATTGGGGATGAAGAGAAACCAGTCAGAGAGGCACCAGCAGCAGCGCCACTCCCCATTCCCCCTATCCCCCCTCCCCCTGCTCCCCCTCCTGCTCCTCCTGCTCCTTGATAACTGGCCAGTACCGCACCTAACCCCCCTCCAATCCCCCCAATGCCTCCCCCTCCCACACCACCCTGGTACCCCATCCCCAGGCCCCAACTCAGGTATCCTCCTGTTGCTGCTGCTGCCCCTCCCCCTCCCCCTCCCCCCAAACCTCCTCCCCCATAGCTACTGCCCAGATCCATCCCCAAACCCCCCCCCAAGCCTGCACCCATGTATCCCGAACCTAGCGCTCCCGAGCCTAACCCGCTCCCTCCCATCCTCAGCCCAGCATCATACAACCCCGGACCTCCTGCCGAACCATACGCAGGGGGAATTCCCAAGCCTCCCACCGGACCTCCTAGCGAGCCATAACCTCCTGCCAAACCAGATCCCAAACCTGCAATCCCCGAACCTGAGTACCCCCCGGCTCCCGAACCTTCCCACCCCCCTCCACCCCTCCCACCTCCTCCTCTCCCCCCTCCTCCTCTTCTCCCCCCAGGACTCTGGAAACCTATTCCGGCTGCCGCTGCTGCTTGCTGCGCTGCTGCTGCTGCAGCGGCGGCAGCATAGGGGGTAATGGTGGCGCGTGCTGCTGCTACTGATCCTGCTGTCTCCATTTCTTCTAACGGCTCTTGAGGGGGGTTGGCTCTGACATGAGACAGAGAGAGAGACAGAACGACAGGCAGAAACGCAAAAAGGCAAAATGCAGAAGCACGGATGGATTTTGAGGCGGATATGGCACGAACTGCGGCAGCACAGGGGGTGATGGTGGAGCGTGCTGCTGCCACGGACCCTGCTGTTTCCATCTCCTCTAGTGGCTCCTGTGGTGGGTTGGCCCTGGGGATGGACAGAGAGGGACAGAGAGACAGAGAGGCAGTCGCAATGCAGGTAGGTAGATAGGCAAAAAGCACATTTGATGTCAGGATAAGTGTTGGACTGCTGCTGCAGCGGCGGGAGGGAGGGAGGTGAACGTATGCAAGGATAAGCTATGTGTAAGGACAAGCGTTGGACATGCTATATGAGCACATTCGGCATTGCTTTCAATGCCTTCACAAGGAGCATAAGGGAAACTCACTTGAGCACGTTCGCAAACCCATTGGGTCAAATAAGAAGTCTGCTTTCAAGGCCTTCACGAATAGCACAAGCGAGACTCACTTGAGTACATTCGCAATCGCCTTGAGTGCTGCCTCCAGCTTGGGGGCTGTTGCAGTGATCTGATGCGGTGGAGTGGGGTGGAACGGGATGGGAAGGAGTGGGGTGGAGAGGGAGGGGTTGGAGTAGGGTGGAGTGGGGTGAGGTGAGGGAAAGGGGTCTGCAATATTGGCAATCGCCTTGAGTGCTGCCTCCAGCTTGTGCGCTGTTGCGGTGATCTGATGCGGTGGAGTGGGGTGGGGCGGGGCCGGATGGGGTGGGGCGGGGTGGGGGTAAGGTGCACCGTGCAGCAGCAGGGCGACGGGGCACGCACGCCCCTGTGCAATGCGCACAAACGCCCTGCTGGACTCGCGAATGTCCTTCATCCCCCTTACCCTCCCCTCCCTCCCCTTCCAACCGCACTCCACTCCACACCACGTCAACCCTTTCACACCTGTACTAGCCTGTCTGTTGGCAGGGCCAAGGGAGATGCAGGCCCCTCTGTGATGCGCACAAATGCCCCGCTGGACTCCCTTATAATCATTCTGCCCCACCCCACCCCATCCCACAGCACCTGCACGAGTCAATCCGTTGGCAGGGCGAAGGGAGATGCAGGCCCCTCTGTGATGCGCACAAATGCCCCGCTGGACTCGCGGATGTCTTTGATTCCCCGGCCTTCCCCACCCACGACACCTGGTGCTCCCAGTCAGAACCATTCCTCACCCGTACTTCCAGTCATCCCTCTTCTCACCTGCACAAGCCGATCTGCTGGAAGGGCGAACGGAGACGGAGGCCCCTCAGTGATGCGCACAAACGCCCCACTGGACTCGCGGATGTCTTTAATCACCCGGCCCCCTTTTCCGATCAGAGCACCCGATTGTGATGCTGGCACCAACAGGTTTAAGACCGACCGGCTCGACTCGTCTGCCCTCTGCTGCTGCTGCTGCTGGCGGTTCTGGTTGGGGTGAGGACAGTCCTGCTTGGGGCGAAAGGGAGACGAGAAGTCACATCACAGGTTAGAGAGAGAGAAAGTGAGAGGCACAAACACACACACACACACACGCAAAAAATAAAAAACAAGTATGAATGTAGACAGAGCTGAGTGACAGCCCCTACCTGTGCCCGTTGCGCAGCAGACATGTTGATATCACGTTTGAGAATTCTCAAAAGTGATAAGGAGGCAGCTGCAGCTGGCGAGGCAAGGATGCGACAGAAAATGACGACCTGTTGTTCCTACTCTCTGCAGCTATGCTTTGTTCCTACTCTCTGCAGCTATGCTTTGTTCCTACTCTCTGCAGCTATGTTTTGTTCCTACTCTTTTTCCTACTCTCTGCAGCTATGCTTTGTTCCTACTCTCTGCAGCTATGTTTTGTTCCTACTCTTGTTCCTCACATATGAAAACAAAACATACCTGCTTTCCTATGGTCTTAACAAAAAGTAACTGGGGCAGCAGAGCTGCAGGGAACATGGCGAAGAGAGCTGCCTCTGCTGGTGAGGGAGGGGTCTGATGAGGAGGAGGGCGGTGAGGTGATAACGATGGCGAGTTGTTGTTTTTACTGACTCACTATTGCTCTGTTCAATAAACACGCTCCTGTGGCAGCAGTGCAGCAGGGAACATGGCAAAGAGAGCCGCCTCTGCTGGTGAGGGAACAGAGATGAAAAGGCGACCTGTCGTTATTATTCTTGTTTTTCCCTCTTCCTATTCAAAACGTACCTGGGGCAGCAGTGCAGCAGGGAACATGGCGAAGAGAGCCGCCTCTGCTGGTGAGGGGTCAGACGAGGAGGAGGAGGGCGAGGAGATGACGAGCAGGCGCTCCTCTGATGGCTGGTGGGGGGGGGAAAGAAGGGGAGGGTGAGGGGAAGAGGGGAGGGAGGGAAGGGAAGGGTAGGAGAAAGGATCGGACCAAGAAGAGGAAGTGTGCCCTTACAGTGCATTCAAAATGAGGAGGGCGGCGAGGAGATGACGAGCAGCCGCTCCTCTGTTTTTTGTTGCCGGGAGGGAGGGGGAAGGGGAGGGGGACGGGGAGGAAGAGGGGGAGGGGGAGGGGGAGGAAGAGGGGGAGGGGGAGGGGGAGGGGGAGGGGGAGGGGGAGGGGGAGGGGGAGGGGGAGGGGAGGGGGAGGGGGAGGGGGAGGGGCAGGGGGAGGGGGAGGGGGAGGGGGAGGGGGAGGGGGAGGGGGAGGAGTGAAAGGATCGGGGCCGGAGGGAGAGTGATGAGGGATGGAAACAAAGGGAGAGAGGAGGAATGGGGAGGAGGGCGCGTAGGAGAAATGGCACTGCGATACCAATCGAGTTTTAAGATGTCGGAGAACGCTGCTGGGATGTCCAGACCGGATTCATCACATAGAAGGTTGTACCTTCAAGGTACTTTGCAGAAAGTGAATCCAACCATCACAATCATCAGATGGACAGTGCATGCTTACAATGGTAGGAGGCATGGAGCACATTCGAATCCTTGCCCCTGTGCTCTCCCTCATCTGCTTTATCTTGCTGCCTTGCTTGCTTGTGAGTCGACCTCAACAGTGCATGCGACTTGACTCATCAGTACGTGCGACTCATCGCAACAGCGTGTGGTGCTCACAATGGTAGGAGGCACGGAGCACATTCGAATCCTCGCCCCCGTGCTCTCCCGCATCTGCTTGATCTTGCTGCCTTGCTTCCCGATCACCCCGCCGGCCCGGCTCTCATGCACCAGCAGACGAAATACCACTGGAGAGAGGAGGAGACGGGCGCGATAAGGGGGAAGAGACATGGGATCGGGTGAGGATGCAGGCAGTGGGTCTCCTCCAATGCCCCCTCCTGCTTGCCAATCACCCCTCCGGCGCAGCTCTCATGCACCAGTAGATGGAACACCAATAGGGAGAGGAGAGGGGAGGGGAGCGATAAGGGGAAAGCGAACAGGGGGACGAGACAGGGGACTGTGTGAAGGTGCTGGTGGGGCTCCGATGCCCCCTGCTTGCCCCTTGTTGAGAGGGAGAGAGAGAGAGGAAGCGAGGAAGAGGGAGAGGGACGAGAGGCGAATGGGAAGTAGGGGCGGAGATAGGTGAAGGAGGGAGGAATGTTATTCCCTTATCATTATTCTCTGTTTTTATTTCTGTTTTACTGAACACGGTGGGACCGTGGGGGGCGGCATTATAGATCAAAGCGCGATGTATGAATGGTGTAGGGGGAAGAGGAGAACTGGGGAAACGAGTTGAGAAATGAAGAAGGGGGGGTAGGAGGAGGAGTTTTGAGGCGCCTCAAAACATGTCTCAATTCACGCGGAGGCAAGGCAGCGATGCACGAAGGGGAACAGCGGAATATCGGGCAACGAGGTGACTTTTGAGTCGACTCAAAAGTCACAAAGGGGAACGGAGGAAAAACGGGCAAACGCCTCAAATGGGAAACCAGGAAAACAATGAGGGCTGGGAAGCGGGAGGGAAGGGGGGAAGGGGGGAGCGACAAGCTAAAAACATAAAAAACTCAGACAAGGGGGAAAGGGGGGAAAGTGGGTGAAAAAAGGGGGAGGAAGGGGGGAGGAGACCGGGCGGAGGGGGTAAATAGGGGGGCCAAAAGAAGGGAGGTTGAGATCATAAGCGGCGGAGATTTGCAGAGGGGATGGCAGCGGAGGGGGGGGGGGGGGGGGGGAAGGGGAAGGAGCTAGAGCAAGCGATAAGGGAAGGCTACCTGGTGAGTGTGGCTTCTTCCCCCAAACACCCGCAAATACCTCCACCCTTCTCTCTCACACACACACCCAATTACTCACACACCCACATTCACTCTCTCACACACACGCACATATACGAATGCACACACACGCACGCGCTCGCGCACACTCACAAGCCGCACTCACACATGCTTTCTTACTCATGCACACACACACACACACACTCAAACCACACTCACACATACTTTCTCACTTACGCACACACACACACACTCAAACCACACTCACACATACTTTCTTACTCACGCACACACACACACTCAAACCACTCACGCATACTTTCTCACTTACGCACACACACACACACACACACACCCGCACTCACAAGCACACACTCTCCCACCCAAACACACCAGTATTCTGCGAGCCACTGAACTCCTGTGTGGGTGCAAGCAACGGCGCGGATCCGGGGAGACACGGGGGAAAGCGGGGCGGGGGCATGGGGCGGGGAGGGGGAAGCGGGGCGGGGGCATGGGGCGGGCAGGAGGGCGGGGCAGGCCACGGGGCGGGGCGTGGGTTGGGGTGTGGGGCGTGGGGTGTGGGGAGGAGCGAAAGGCGTGGGCGCCGAGGGGCCCGTCACAAGGAGCACGGCGGAAGGAAGGGAGGGGCAGCAGCAGAGCTTGCCGGAGCGAGGAGCAAGGGCGTTTGGCCGCGTGACGGCCGGGAGAGGAAGTGGGAGGGGGAGGAGGTGGGGGGGGGGGAGGGGGAAGGGGAGGGGGAAGGGGGAGCGGGGATCGTAGAGGGGAAGGGAAGAGGGGGATTCCCGGGGCAAAGGACATGCGGGTGGGTGGGTGGGGACAAGAAGGGGTAGGGTATTGGGGGGGAGGGAAGAAACGGGAACACAGGGAGCGGGGGAAAGGTGAGCGGTGAAAGGGGGGGTGGTGGGTGGGGGGAAAAGGGGAGGGAGAACGAGGATGTAAATTGGGGATGGTGGATGGAAATCGGGGATGGGGACAACAAATGGGGATCGGGGATTGGGGGAGGGGACAGGGGACAGGAGAAGGGAACTGAGAGCTGGGGCTTAAAATAACGAATGGGAAACGAGGAGTGAGGATTAACCTTTACGAGTACCGCAATAGGGGGGATCGCGAGAGGGAAGAGGACTGTGCGCGTAGTTTAGGAAGGTTGGGGGGATCTTGGTGGAAATCCAACGGACGGGGAAAAACCACCGACTTTCTGTAGCTACGATTGCGACTGCGACTGCGACTGCTATTGCGACTGCGACTGCGACTGCGACTGCGACTGAGACTGCAACCGCGGCTGCGAGTGCGAGCGTACCTCCATGTGCCGCTTTCGGTGATGGTGGTCGTCGCTTGAACCCGCCATGTTAGGGTTTGGCGACGGTTTTAAAGCAGTAGGAAAAGAATCGACCAAACCGAAACGCTAACCAGGTGCCGTCTTCCAAAATGCTGAGCAATGTGAGGAAGGAAGTGCGAAGCGACGCTTGGAGGAATGTTTGGGGCGAAGGATGTTGCGGGATTGGCGTAGAAATGCTGGAGGCTCAACAAAACAGCAGGAAAGAGACAGCAGGCTTTTGGATCTCCCTTGTTTTTGTCACGGTGCAGAACGGTCAGATTCTCTGTTGCTTGTTAGTCTAAGTCGACAATGATCTTAAGAAACTTCTTACAAAAAACGTCATAGTAGTTTGGTTGATATCAGATATAAGACATTATGATTGATTGTTCAAATGAATCCTTACCTTGATTTTGTCGCGTAACGACGTGAGAACTAGAGCATAGATGCTTCATTAGTAACAAGCAAACAACTCTGTACTCTTTTCTGTAAAATCGTTACTGTACTTATAGCCTATTGCATCGCCAACCAGAACAGCATTTTCCCAGGGTTTCGTTTCGTCAAGCAGACGCTGTGCATCGCGCGGAAAGCTCACAACTGCGGAAGCGGAAACGCCAACAGAAGCGCACCTGACTGGGGCATTGTGGCTTGTGTGATGCGCCGATGGCTCGGCGCGGAAAAGTAGGCGCAGCCGACTTCAGTTGGCGGTCCCATAGGTTTGGCGGAGGCTCCCCTTGAAAAACGAATGTGAACCAGCGGAGGCGGAGGGTCGTGATTACTGTAGCGCGCGAGGAGTTGGATGGATCTGGTGTCGTCAGAAAGACGCAACGAGGGTTTCAAGCGAGAGGCAGTTAGCTACTTTCTTGACAGCAGCCATGGCTGATGGGTAATACGAACTCGAATTCTTTTATCTCGCATTACTCGAGGTTCTCTTGAGTGTGATTCGGAGAATGGAAAATTGGCTGTCTAGTTTTTCCTTCTCTCGGCCTTTTCCGCCGTTTGTTTTGCTTAAATAGACCCGTTAAACTGGGCCTAATGCTCCGTCGGTTATATATTATTTCGACTTATTCCTCGCGTTTTTGTCTCCAGTACACAGATTCAGTTGGTTTCGTTAAGAAGTGTAAATGGGATCCTCACAGCCTTTTTTCGATTGGGCCGGATTCCCAGCTGGGGTGCGTTTCGAGCCGACCGATGTACAGTTATTGGATCACCTCTTGGCGAAGCTTGACGAGGAGCACGCTAGCATAGACGACGATGAACAGACTCTAAAGCACGGCGTTAAGAGGCAAGCCAGCCGAGGGAAAGAGAATATCGCAGGGGGGGTTGCTGGCAAGCCACGTGTCCAGAAGTCGCGCCGGCAGCAGCACCCGCGCGTGGGGGAGTTTATTCCAACGCTGGGTTTCGAAGACGGGATCTGCAGCGTTTATCCAGAGGATTTGCCTGGTAGGTCGGTCGGTCTGCAGCCTCGGCTCCTCCTGATTTCGCATGGCACTTGTGCCATGCGCCGTCCTTGCCAGATTCCGTCAAGAGCTTTCCTTGCTCGGGCATGGTTTCGTTAGAGTCTCTGGACACGGTTTACATCGTGACGTGGCAGCAAAATATTGCGTACGTCGGGTTAAGGTTTCCGCTCTTCACAATTTCGACCAGCATGAAGCCAAATCCTCATTCGTCCTTTTTCTCTCCTCCATAACTACGAGCATTCTCTAACTTTTTTTTCGTCACGCGTCGCCTCTATTCGTCTCGTCACCAGCACACCCTCTCGTCGTCGCGTCACCAACGCATTCCCTTCCTTCCGTCCCTTCCCTGCTCTCTCCTCGTGCTGACATTGTCACGGACAGCACCGCTTGGCACTAATTACCAGGGATGGCTTTTCAGTCGATCAAACATCAATCACATCACATTTCCTTCCCTTCCCTGCTCTCTCGTGCAGGCATTGTGACGGACGGCGCCACTCGGGACTACTTCCAGGAATTGCTTGTCAGTCAATCAAACATCAATCACATCACATTTCCTTCCCTTCCGCGCTCTCTCGTCGTGCAGGCATTGTGACGGACGGCGCCACTCGGGACTACTTCCAGGAATGGCTTTTCAGTCGACCAAACATCAATCACGACGCATTCCCTTGCCCCCTTCTCTCCTCTTCTCTCCTTATACACACTGAGGGACGGCACCAAGCGACACTGCTCCACCGCGTTTCTCACGCCCCTGCTGTGCAAGCGAGGCAAACTGCGCACATTCCTTTCCCCTCTCTCCTCCTGCAGGCATTGTAATGGGCGGCACCACGCGGCACTACTTCCACCGCTTCTCGCGCGCTTATGCCATGGGTCCACGCAAGCGAGGCAACACATTCCCTTCCCTCCCTTCCCTTCCCTCCCTTCCCTTCCCTCCCTTCCCTCCCTTCCCTTCCCTCCCTTCCCTTCCCTCCCTTCCCTTCCCTCCCTTCCCTTCCCTCCCTTCCCTCCCTTCCCTTCTGCTCCCCCCTCTCCTCCTGCAGGCATTGTGACTGACGGCACCGCACCACACGGCATTACCTCCACCGCCCATCTTGAGCCAATGTCATGGGGCTGCGCAAGCGAGACATCGATCGTTGCGAGTCAGCTTAAATCACCACAACGCATTCCTTTTTCCACTTTCTCTCCTCCTGCAGGGATCGTGACAGACGGCACCACTCGGCACTACTTCCACCGCCCAACGTACACTTAGGCCATCGGGCTGCACAAGAGGGACAAACCGCACTGCGAGTGGACTCAAACCACCAGTCATTCCGTTCCCTTCTCTCTCCTCCTGCAGGGATCGTGACGGATGGCACCACTCGGCACTACTTCCACCGCCCGTCGCGTGCCTATGCCATGGGGCTGCGCAAGAGACGAAAGATCTTCTCAGATCGCCCCTCCGCTGCCGCTTTGCCACCCGGCACTGTGGGGGGGACGGATGCGGGTGGAGGACGGGAGGAGTGCGGGTACAGATGGCACAAGACAGGGAAGACTCGCCCCGTTTTTGCTCGGAACAGAAAGCAGGTACGTGACTCCCCCTCTCCACCCACTCTCTCCTCTGTGCCAGTTCTTCTGGGCCTGCTCTGTCACCCTGGTGCCTGCTAGTGGGGGAAGGAGGGGAAAAGGGGGAGGGAAGGCGGATGTGGGTGCAGGGCGCGGGTACAAGTGGCACAAGGCGGGGAAGACTCGCCCCTTGTTTGCTCGTAACTGAAAGCAGGTGGGCTTGAGGCAGGTGTATGGGACCCATCCCACCCCCCACCCCTCCCTCCCTCACATGCTGAATCGATCGATTCGAATCTAAGGCCACTCCAAACGACTCTCGCTGTTGCTACCTCCTTCAAACGACTCTTCTATGCTGCCGTCCTCACCCCCTTGAACGTGCGTCTCAGATCAGTTGGAAGAAGATCTAGGTGCTGTATGAGATGCGGGCGCAGAGGGGCAAGAGGGTTTTCAGCCGCCTCATAGCACTCACCCTGCTTGCGTCTCCCCCACCCGCCCCAACCCCCCCTCTTGTTAGATCTTGTGGAAGAAAAACCTGGTGCTGTACGAGACGTGCGCAGGCAGGGGCAAGAGGAAGATTGTTTTGTTGAGCTGCCTCATATGACCAACCTTGATCCTTCCTTCCTTCCTCCACCCATAACCTCTCAGATTGGGTGGAAGAAGTTCCTGGTGCTGTATGAGATGCGGGCGCAGAGAGGCAAGAGGGTTCCCCTCCCAGCCGCCTTAAAGGACCCCCTCTGCTTGCTTTTTCCCCTGATTCCCCAAACCCCTCCTGATTAGATCGGTTGGAAGAAGATTCTGGTGCTGTATGAGACGCGGGCGCAGAGGGGCAAGAAACGGGGGGCAGAGGAGAAGGGGAGCCCTGCAGGGGGCAGCGGGAAGGACAGGAAGACGAACTGGATCATGCACCAGTACCACGTGGGGGAGCAGGGCGAGGAGAAGGAGGGCGAATGGGTGGTTTCGAAGGTGTTTTACCAGGTAAGGGGGTTTGCCAGGTTGCCATTACAGTGTTGCTTGAAAAGCGGTGCGGGGGGCTGGATGGTTGGATGGTGGTATGGGAAGGATCGGAAGGCCAACTGGATCATGCACCAGTACCACGTGGGCGAGCAGGGCGAGGAGAAGGAGGGCGAGTGGTGTTAAGATAGTAAGCAGTATAGTTAGGAGCCATACCTAGGTAAGTCCTAGCTAGGCAAGAGAGAATAAGCAAAGGAGGGTGTTCACTAGAAAGCAGCAAGATACATATAGGAAACCCTAAGGGGTTGTACTCGCTATAGAGTACCCCACTGCAGGCTAGAGAACAATAACATTCTGACACACCCCCATAGTCAAAGTGGGGTATAATCAGCAGAGCAGGTTCACATGCACAAGTAAAGCTAGAGGCAGTCGCAGAGGGCAAGTGAGGAGGAGGAGGAACTGTGGATGGAGAGAAGATGGGAGGCAACGACTGAAGCTGCAGAGGCACGGGCACAGGAGCGGCTGACTCAGTGGCAACCGAAGCAAGGGCGACGGACTACTGGAGTAACTGGCTCCGCGGCTATAGACGAGCGGCAGGAGCAACGGACCCACTGGCGACTGGTGCAACAGGCTCACTGGCTACCGAAGCAAGGGCGACGGACTACAGGCGCTGCAGGCGACACGACCGCTACCTCCACACAACCTCCTCCAGCTGCCCCACGCCCCTCTCACACACCCCCTGCTCAAGCCCTAGCTCCACTCCCACGGTACCCCCCTTAAACCCTAAACCCTAGGCTCCCACACACCCACCCCTCTCAGCGGCAGCTGCAGCAGTGGGAGACCAGGGAGGAGGAGGAGCAAGGGGAGTAACACACAACCGCCACCCCCACACTCCTCACCCCCAAACCCTAATTCAGGAGAACGGGCAGCAACAGGGGTGGGGCATCGTCAGAAGCACGGGGGACAGCGAGCAGCTCAGGGACAGAGAGGAACGGGCCGCCCACGGGCCTGGCACAGCCCGACGAACCGCGCGCAGGCGGCCCGAGCCGCGCGCGGGCCTGGCGCAGCCCGTACGGGCCGCGCGCGGGCCTGGCGCAGCCCGTACGGGCCGCGCGCGGGCCTGGCGCAGCCCGTACGGGCCGCGCGCGGGCCGGGCGCAGCCCGTACGGGCCGCGCTCGGGGCTAGCGCAGCCCGCGCTGGCCAGGATGGGCGACGGGGGACGACGGGCTGGTCCCCGTCGCCCGTCGAAGCGCCCCCCGGGGGCGACGCGCGGACCGACGGGGCAGAAGGCCGCCGCGCGCCTCGGGGCGCACGGCGGGCAGAGAACCGCCGCACGCCCTGGGGCGCACAGCGGGCAGAAAACCGCCGCGCGCCTCGGGGCGCACGGCGGGCAGAAAACCGCCGCACACTCCGAGCGCGCGGCGGGAAGAGAAATCCGTCGCACGCCACGGGGCGTGCAACACACAGAGTAGCAGCGGAAGCAGCAGTAGGGCCCACAGGCCAAGAGCGTGAGTGCTCTAATACCATGTTAAGATAGTAAGCAGTATAGTTAGGAGCCATAGCTAGGTAAGTCCTAGCTAGGCAAGAGAGAATAAGCAAAGGAGGGTGTTCACTAGAAAGCAGCAGGATACATATAGGAAACCCTAAGGGGTTGTACTCGCTATAGAGTACCCCACTGCAGGCTAGAGAACAATAACATTCTGACAAGTGGGTGGTCTCGAAGGTGTTTTACCAGGTAAGGGGCTCTGACAGGGTGCTTTTAAAGACCACAGTGTTACTTGGAAAGCTTTGCTGCATTGGGGTGCATTGTGGGAAGGACAGGAAGGCCAACTGGATCATGCACCAATACCACGTGGGGGAACAGGGCGAGGAGAAGGAGGGCGAATGGGTGGTTTCGAAGGTGTTTTACCAGGTAAGGGGGTTTGCCAGGTTGCCATTACAGTGTTGCTTGAAAAGCGGTGCGGGGGGCTGGATGGTTGGATGGTGGGATGGGAAGGACCAGAAGGCCAACTGGATCATGCACCAGTACCACGTGGGGGAGCAGGGCGAGGAGAAGGAGGGCGAGTGGGTGGTGTCGAAAGTCTTTTACCAGGTAAGGGGTTCTGGCAGGGTGCTTTTACAGTCTACAGTGTTACTTGCTGCATTGTGGGAAGGACAGGAAGGCGAACTGGATCTCGCACCAGTACCACCACATGGGGGAACAGCGCGAGGAGAAGTAGGGCGAGTGGGTGGTTGCAAAGGTGCCCTAGCAGGTGAGTGTTTTTGTCAGGGCGCTGTTACATTGGTGCTTGGATGGAAAGCTGTGCAGGAGTGTGCGAGCAGGCAGCAGGGAGGGGTCTCTGCCCCCTTGCTTGACATCGTGTGTTGTGCCTCCTCTCTTCTCCTCTCATCTCCTCTCCTCTCCTCTCTTCCCCCTCTCCCCACCTGCAGATCCAGCAAGGAGGCAGAGTTCAGGCACGCAAGGAGGCAGCAGGGAGGGGTCACTGCCGCCTGCATGATTTTGTCTGCTGTGTCTTCACTCCTTCCACTACCCTCCACTCCTCTCCCCTCTCCCCATCCTTGCCCCACCCGCAGATCCAGCAGAGGCAGAGTTCAGGCACGCGGGCAGGCAGCAGAGAGGGTTCACTGCCCCCCCTTGGTCAAGGGGCAGACGAGGAGTGTGGGGGCGAGGGGAGAGAGGACATTGAAGCAGTAGGGGAAGGGGAGGGTGGAGGGGCAGAGGAGGAGGAAGGGGAGGAGGAGGAGGCAGTGGATGATATCGAGGATGTTAATGACGAGGATGGGGATGGGGGTGGGAGTATGGCAGGGACGCCTAGAGCAGCAGTGGCAGGAAGAGGAGGGGGGTTGGTACCAGGGGCAGGAGGAGGTGTGTTTGTAGCTGCAGGAGGATCGGCTTTAGCAGCAGTGGGTTCGGTTGTAGCAGCTGTAGCAACAGGAAGGAGAGGAAGGGGAGGGCGTGGAGGTAGGGGAGTAAGCCAGGGTGGTCGGGGGGGATCTAGAGGGGGTAGGGCAGCTAAGGGGGGAGTGCTGACAACGAGGGGTGCATTTCAAGCATCGCAACCATCACCCATGTCAGCCGCCGCTGCCTCGTTTGGTGCGGCGTTTTTGCCACCAGGGCACCACTCACCACCCTTACTCCCTGCAGCTTCTCCTGTTTCCACAGCAGCAGGTGCTGCCTCAGGTGCTATTTCAGGTGCTTTCTCAGGTGCTGATCTGATAACCGCAGCAGAAGCAGCGCCAGCAGGTGCAGCAGGCGCATTTGCAGGGCCTGCTCGACTGCTCTCCTTCCACAACCAAGCACTCCCCTGTGGGGTCCAGGAGGGGGCTTTATTAGGCACAGCAGGACCACCAAACACTGGCGTTCCTGGTATAGGATTTACTCCTTTCAGTAGGAAAGGTGGTGCTGCTGGTGCTGGTGGTGGTGGTGGTTCTCTTCGTGCCAGTACTGGTGGTGTGACAGCAGGTGAAACTACCAGCATCACCAGCAACAGCAGCGGCAGTGGGCATGGCAGTGGCAGCGCTGGGGCAATGTTCCTTTCTCCTCCTCCTAACACACAGAGACGGGTGGGGCTCGGCGGTTTCAAACCCCTAGACACTGGTGCTGCTGGTGCTGGCGCTTCTGCTGCTGCTGGTGGTGGCGGTGCTGCTGAGCCTGTCACTCCAAGTAGCACTGCCATGCCTGTTCCCATCACTCCCCCTTCCGCGCACTCTGCCTCAGGTCTTGCGGCGTTGAAACCGCCTGGCTGGGGTGGAGAAGCAGGGCGGCTGGTCCCATGCCAACTGCAGCAACAGCAGCAGGAGCAGCAGCAGCAGCAGCAACAGCAGGGTAACCATGTCGCTACAACTACCCCCAGAACTGAAGCTGCTACAGCTGCTACTGCTGCAGAGTTAGTGGGCAGTGCAGGAGTGAGCGACCTGAGGGCGTATGAGCAGTCGCTGGGAGACAGTGCCTCGGACATTGGCTCATACTCACACTCACAGGAGGTGAGCGTTGGTCTGAAACACACATACACACACTTACACGCACGCACACGCGCACACGTACACACACACGCACGCACGCACGCACGCACGCACGCACGCACGCACGCACCCACACGCACCCACACGCACCCACACGCACCCACACGCACATGCACGTGCACGAACAGGCACACATACATGCGAGCTTGTTCTCACTCGTCTTTGAATGTCGCCCTCTTTCTTCTCTCTCCTTTTCTCCCACCATCCTCTTTCTCCCCCACAACAGGCATCGATACAAGCAGCTCCCCTTGCCATGCGACCCGCTGCTGCTGCCAGCCTGCCTGCCACTGCTCTAAGGCAATACTTGGCTCAGAAGCAGCAGCAGGGGGGAGGGTACCAACAGGCTAATGAGACAGGGGATTACCCACAGCAGCAGCCACAGCAACAGCAATATCATCATCAGCAGCAGCCGCCACTGTTGCAGCAACCGCAACAGCAGGCGCAGCAGCCGCAAGAGGCAGGGAAATACAGGGAGAACAGTATGCTGAACGAGTCTGGGGAAAGGGAGATTGGGGGACATTTGGGGGAGGTGGATGCAGGGCAGGTGCATGGGATGGGGTTGCACGTCATGGGGTCTCAGGATGAGAATGGGGCGGCAGGGAAGTGGGAGACAGGCAGCGAGGCAATGACTCTGGAGGAAGCGACACAGAGGCACAGAGTGGGGCTGCAGGAGGGGGAGGCCCAGCGGCAGCAACTGCTGCATCGGGAGAATCACCAGCAGCAGCAGCAGCAGCAGCAACAGCAGCAGGAGAATTACCAGCAGGAGCAGCGTTTTCATCAACAGCAGCACGAAAACCAGCAGCAGCAGCAAGCATCAGTTGAAACTGCAGCAGCAGCAGCAGCAGCAGCAGCAGCAGCAGCAGCAGCAGCAGCAGCAGCAGCAGCAGCAGCAGCAGCAGCAGCAGCAGCAGCAACAAAGCCACAGGAGCAGCAGGGAGAGGGGAGGGACGAGGGCCACAAAGGGCATGGTTCCCTGCAGGATGGGATGGAGGGGCTGCCTGTTCTCTCCCAGAACGCTCTCTTTTCGCAAGGAGTCCTTTTTTCCCAGGGTACCCCGGATGAATACCCGTTCCGGTTCCTCTCCACGCCCACAGACGAGCACACTGATGGCTCTCCTAAGAAAACAGAGTGTGATGCAGCAGCAGGAGGGGCTGTAGCAGGAACGGCTGTAGCAGCAGGGAATGTAGCCGCCAGTGTGGCTGTATCTGATGCAACTACAGCCGATGCAGCAGCTGTAGCAGCGCCAGCAACGCCCCGAGTGCCCTCATCTGCTGACGTGGCAGCCAGTGCTGCCAGCTCAGGGAACATGGAGGCGGGCTGTGCAGAGGGAGGTACACCTGGTGTAGGCTGTACTGGTGTGGGCGGTGGTAGAGGCACACACACCGGTGCAGGGAGCAGTGATGGGGATAGGAGAGTAGGAGAGGTGGTGGAGAGTACAGGGGTGGAAGGCAAAAGCCTGTGGAAGCCCGCTCCTAGGAGATTCTCCCCTCCTGCTGCTGCCAGGGGTGATGCCAGGGGTGGTGGTTCTAAGGGCGCCCCTGCTGCTGTGGCTGGTGCTGCCATCTCTGCTGGTGGTGCTGGTGGTACAATCACTGCTGCTGCTGTGAGCGATGCGCTAAAGGAGTCGCTTAGAGAGCCGTTAAGAGACTCGCTTAAGGAACCGTGGTCGATCCCCGCAAGCCAGGAGCTGCCTCTTCCGTCCACTCCCATCTTTCTAAGTCAGGAGCTCCCCCCTATAGAGCACCTGCCCTCCTCTCTGCCTTCCCTGCCCCCGTCACAAGAGCATGTGGTGTGCTTTGAGGCAACTCAACCAGTGGATTTGGGAGAAGGGGAGGGGGACGAGCGGATAGGCGGAATTGGGCAAATGCGGGTGATTGGGGCAATGGGGGGGATGGAGGAGAATGGAAGGGAGCAGAATGGGGGGGATTCAGAGGAGGCGATTCAGGAGACACAAGTAGAGTCTGAGGAGGTGGGTGGTCGGGGGGGGGATGTGGGACACGAGGAGCGACAGCGGGAGCTGCAGCAACGGTTGCAAGAACAGCAACAGCAGGGGTTTCAGCAGCAGCAGCAGCACCAGCAGCAGCTGCAACAGCAGGGGCAGCTGCAGGAGGTGCCACAGCAGCAAGGGGTTTCTGCGGGGCACAGGGGAGCAGCGACAGAGTCAGTACAGCTGAATGGAGGTGGGAAGTGTGGCAAGGAGAACAACAACGACGGTGGTGACAGAGGTATTGGCAGTGGTAGTTGCAGTGAGGGGAAGGACTCTTCACCCTTGGATCTTCTTATGCTTGCGCTGTCAGGCGAACAGGGTGGGGATGGGCAGAAGGAGTGTGTGGGACAGCAGGGGACGATGGAACGGGGGGACGATAGGGAGGGAGAAAGAGGGGGAGATAGAGGGGAGAATCGAGAGGCGAATGGACTGCAGGGTGAGGGATGTCAAGCATTGCCTTTAAGTTATCCTTCTGCTGTTCCCACCACTACAGGCACTGTTGCCAACAGCACACCACCCCTGGCGTCTGCCAATATTGCTGTTCCAGCTGAAGGAGGGGATACGAGCAGAGAAGGGCCAGCCACAGCGTGTGGGAGTGAAGCAGGCATGGGCGGGCGTAGGGAAGGGGAAGGGGAAGGGGAAGATGTGGTTGTAGGCAGTTGTGCGGATGTAGCTGGGGCTATGGCTGGTGCTGCATTTCGGATCGGCAGCAGTGGCCCGGGCATGAGCAACGGCACGTGGGGCGAGTGGATGGGGCCTGCTAGGTCCGGCGAAACGGAGATAGTTGGGGGGCTAGGTTCGGAAGGCCACGCTGGCATAGGTTCGGAATGTCAGGGTCGGGAGCAAGCTTATCTGAACGGGGAGGGGACTGGGGCGTCGGAGGAGCATGCAAGTGGGAGGGGAGGTTCGAAGAGAGGGAGTGAGAAGGAAGAGGAGGTAGGGGGAAGAGAGGAACAAGGAGAGGGAAGTGGAGGGAGAGGAACGGAAACGAGCGAGAGGGACGAACAAGGAGGACGAGGAGGGATAGGAGGGAGAGGGAGTGGGAGAGGAGGAGGGGGGTTGGAAGTGTCTTCCCTGGGTTCAGACAAGCCGGCAATGACAATTCCACGCATGTTCCTAAGGAGCTCCAACCACGAGCAGAGCGAAGGGGATTCCCCTCAGAGCGGCAGTGCAAGTGGTTCGAGCAAGGGAACGGCGGTAGGGGCGGCAGGTGGAAGGAAGGGGAAGCGGGGAGTGACGAGTGGAGGGAGAGGGAGGAGGAAAGGAGTTGGCGGTGGGGAGGGAGGGGTAGGGAAACGGCAGGTGGGAGGCTGGAGGAACTGGACGATTGATACCTGAGGAATAATGACGGTTCATCAAAATGTGTGACTGCCGACGAGTAGGTAGATTTGGTTTGTTTTTGCATTGGCCTGCAAATCGGCCATTGCTATATAGTCTGGCTTGGTAGAGTTCACATGGCCGAATTTCCAGCTTTCATGTACCACATACGAAACTCTTGGTTTGAGATGTACCATATTGGCTTGTGTGGAAAGCCATGACTGTTTGTCTAGTTCAATGTTTGCAGTCATTCATAGCAGTTTCGTGGACGTGATTCCCCTCGTATCGGGTATTGACAGTAACGGAATTATCTTTCAGAGCTTGTCACATCTCCTCCCTTCCAACTTCCCCGCCGAGCTTCCCTTTGAGATTGCCGTCGCACCAAGTTCGCACGCATCGCGAGCCATCGCCGTGACTTCGCCAGCATCCCTTTCCTCACACCGCTTCGTTCGCTTGAGAAACCTTTCCTCACACGGCTCACCTGCTTCCTGCTTCCTCCCCTCCACCATTGATCTCGCGGATTCAGCCCAACTCTGCTCTGCACGGCACAAAACAGCACCCACTCATCAGCACACTAATCCATGGATCGGACCGCGCTGCGGGAAATTAGCTCACGATTGCTCCATACGCAGTCTCCCACGCCGTTTTTTTCTTCTTGATCGTATAAAGTATTTGGGTATGGCTATTTCATCGGCATCAAACAGTGATACTTTGCTGGCTCTAATCGTAAACACTTCAGGCTTCACAATTATATTAGGCCTTTACCGCTTACATTTCGTAAGTTCCTGTTCCACGGAAATTATCTACCACTGGAAGCATTCTGAGCACCGAGCATCCTGAAACAAGCCGTATCGTCTCGCTCGAATCGTTTTAAACTTGGGTGCGTTTGCAACTATGGCGAGCATGCACTCCGACGCTTATCCCGGCCATTATCCCGCGGCGCCTCAAGCGGGAGCGTCTTATCACCAGCAGCCGTATCACGGTGCTGCTCCTCCACCTCCTTACGTTGCACCTCAAGCACAAGTTCCGTCACAACCGTATGCGGTCGTGGGGTCGCAGTACTGCTTACCGTACGAGACTGTGCTTGTAATGAAGGAGAAGATGTTCTCGTTAAGCGAAGCGAAGAAGGTCCAAGATACAAACGGGAATCTGCACTTCAAAGTCGCAAACAGGTGAGGCCTCAATTCATTTCACGGAACCCTCTTTGATTAACGAGTCCTTAATGAAGTTGTAAACAGGTCTTTCCGTCAGGCTTTTTGCGTTCCCTTTCCTGAATTTGCCTTGCCTCTGCCACTGTTAAATATAATTATTTTACTAGACTAGCTATACATACTCTTTAACTTTTTTCCCATCTTAACCGATTTGATTGTCCCGAACCAGGCTGCTATCCATTCCCAACAAGACGGAAATTCAGGACGCCACAGGAGCACCCGTGTGCATGCTAGTAGGGAAGGTGTTAACTTTGCACAACACCACCTACCTCTGCCAGGGGAGCAGCACAGAAACCGAGGGTCACTTGCTTAGAGCCAGGAGGCCTTACATCACCTTTCGACCCGTTATTGAGGTGCGCATGCTGCTACAGGGTCCCAAATATCGATCTGCCATTTTCTCTTTCCCATTTTTATTTGTTACTTTCCCATTTTTATTTGTTACCTTATCTTTTCTATTTACTCTTCCTATCACTCACTCCGCTGTCCATTCTCCATTTCTTGGGTGCCTTCTGTCCAGTCTATTCTCCACCTAGATTTTTTCTCATCAACCTTATTCAACCTCTTGCTTCCTTCCTCTCTGCTTGTAGGTGTTTTTACGGGGCAATGTAACAAAAAACCCGGACATTTACCTTACTGGCTCCATTCTCCAGCATAACTTCAAGGTACCAGCTTCTCACCCTTTTCCCAGACCCCTCCCTGGCACATCTATTTTTCCCCATCTTAGAGTGTGACAGATTGAACTGCTGCATCTGTTTGTAAAATTTCATTATTCAATGCTTCATGTATCCACTTTCACCCTCCCCTGCCATCCTTATGACAGATCATCACCTGCAACAACATGCTATTGGCCGAAGTGAACCGTGACATGTGCACTGCACGCGACCTTGTCTTCGGTGCCCAAACATACTTCGTGAGAATTTTGCCGAATGTGGACATGGCGTTAGTTCTGGCTCTGGTTACTCTTGCAGACACCATGTATGTTAATAGAGATGGGTCTCGCATTCCAAGCATTGAGTTAGTTTGAATATGGTACGTGAAACTTCTGTGTCGGATACCCTCTTTTTCTGTTGAAAACATTTCAAGACCCTCATAATTCAGAGTTGTCAAATTCTGAACTGAGTTACAGGCCTCTGGATATGATTTTATGCTCTCTATTGTGAAAGCTTGCTTTCTGCAACTTGTAAAGGCATCGTGCTTCATTTCATATGGGTATGAGTACATCAATCTCGTCCAATGATAACTACGATTACAGCAAGAATCTTAGAGACAATGACTACCTGGGTGGGTGGGTGGGAAACTCAAACTTCGAAATTGAAAAGAAGAACGTGGGTGAGGCCGAATGGCCTCAACCCCCTCTTTTGTAGCCAAAAGAGGGCGAGTAGCGATGCGACGCTGCCTTTGCTGCGTTGGCAATCGCTACACTTTCACAATACACAATTTTGAAAAGTGTTACACACTTTTTAAAATTTACATGTTGTGAAAGCTTGCTTTCTGCAACTTGTAAAGGCATTGTGCTTCATTTCATATGGGCCTTCTGAGACAAGCGAGTGGTCGGTCGGCGATGCCGCTGGATAGACAATTGGTGCTGGTTCCGGGAGGGAGCCCGTGTAGGATCCTGAATCACCTGGGAGGCAGCCACAAGCTGGTCGTGTGCGATGGTGACGTAGAGGTCTTTTGCGTTGTCGCTGCACCAACTGTTAGAATATATCTGTAACTGCCTGTAGCTGTAGTTAGTGTAGTTATTATAAACTTATTGGTGGTGCACCTTCTTTGCATGCTTTGTTTACTATTTGTACCTCGCTCAATAGTGAACTCAAACTTTTTGGCTAAACTCTCTCGACTCCCTTTGGCCTAGGCTACTAAGCCTAGGCCCTACTCTTACTGTTCAACATGGTATTCAGAGCAGGCACCTTCCTGCTGCCTTCCTTAACGGGCCCACCAAGTCTTCCGCTGCTGTCCTGCCTATCGCGCGCTATGGGCGCGCGGCGGTTTTCTGCCTGTCGCGCCGCCCTGCTGAACGCGCGACGCCCTGCCTGCCCGTCGTGCGCCCCGAGGTGCGCGACGGTGCCCTGCCTGCCTGCCCGTCGTGCGCCCCGTGGCGCGCGACGGTGCCCTGCCCGTCGTGCGCCCCGAGGCGTGCGGCGGTTTCGTCGCCTGTCGGGCGCACCGGGGGCCCGCGCACCCCCCCCCACCCCCCTGCCTTTTCCCGTCGCCTGTCGAGGCGACCCGGGGGGGCCGCACGCTGGGGGGGGGCCGCGCGTCGCCCCTTCTGTCGCCCGTCACGGCGCCCTGGGGGGGCCGCGCGTCGGCCCCTCCCGTCTTCGTCGCGGCCCTGCCCTGCCCTGTCGTCCTGCCCCGGCCCTGTCCCGTCCCTGCCCTGCTGCCGCCCCTGCTACGGCCCTGCCCTGTGTTGGGGTTTGGGGGTGGTGAGGGTGGTGTGTTTCCCTTCCCCTCCTCCTTTCGTTCCCACTGTTGCAGCTGCCGCTGGGGGGGAGGGTGTGAGGGTGTGGGGGAGCCAGGGGAGTGGCATTGGGGCGGCGGGTGTGAGACCAACCAGCCCCCCCCCAGTGTGATGCTGTTTTCTCTGTTCGTGGTGTACCCATCCAGGATGTGTTGCTGCACAGACTCTTGCTGCAGGCAGTTATGGGGGAGTGTTAGAATATATCTGTAACTGCCTGTAGCTGTAGTTAGTGTAGTTATTATAAACTTATTGGTGGTGCACCTTCTTTGCATGCTTTGTTTACTATTTGTACCTCGCTCAATAGTGAACTCAAACTTTTTGGCTATACTCTCTCGACTCCCTTTGGCCTAGGCTACTAAGCCTAGGCCCTACTCTTACTGTTCAACACCAACGGCCCAACCGCTTGAACATCCTATCTGAGACTCCGATGCCTGCCGCCGTTGTTGCTGCTCCTTTGCGGAAGGAGTGCGTGCCAAGGTGGTTGGCGTTGAGGCCAACCTTTTTGAATGCTTCCAAGCACCAATTGCGAACAGTTGGGTACGAAGGCGCGTGGTCGTGCGGAGTTGCTTTGGAGTCACGTGTGAACACCCGTATCAGTGGTCCTTTGGTCGAGGCGTCATAGCCGGCAAGCGAGATGAACTGTCTGGTGATATTTACTGGGCAATATGGTCCGGGTGTAGTCGCGATTGGGACCCATATTCCCTTGCCTTCTTGGTCCGTTTTGGAGTGGGGAATCAATAGCCACATCGCCGCCTCCTCGAACTGGATGTCTTGCCACTGAATTGCGACGAGGTCCGAGAAGCGGAGAAAGCCCGTGTACATGAGCAGTGGGATGAGGCCTTTCTGGAATACGGAGGGAATGTCGGATGCGATGAACTCGTGTGTCATCTGGTGAACCTGGTGAAGAGACACGGGTTTTTTAGTCCTGTTTGGGTGCGGGGAGTGGCGCTTGGCGAATTCTCGGACCTGGGAATTGAAGGGGCCGTTCGTGGGACAGGTAAGGCCAGTCATCTTGTGTGCGAATGCGACTGCCGAACAGGTCAGCGTGATGGCGGACAGGGTGGCGTGCTTGTTGAGGGCGTATACCAGGTACATCGCGAGTGTCAAGTCTGTGGCGGGTAGGTAGCTCAGTGATAGCTTGTTACAGAATGATCGGAATTTTCCCCAGTAGGGGTCGTAGGTGCGGATTGTTGAAGGAGCTCGTACTTGGCTGATTACCGAGAGGAGTTGCTTTTGAAGGCTGGATAATATATCTGCCATACATGGAATGTATATGAGTTACATTGTAAAGTCAATGGACAATGCAATCATCGGGCTATTGGGAAATCCAGTGCCTGAGAATGCAGTAGTGTGTGTGCCTGGTTGGAGGCACTGACTCCCGCTTGCGAGGCGAAGGTGGCTAGTAATTCCTATGGCCCATGTTTGAGGGGCCGGTTGCACTAGGGGCCACCAGGCTGCCCCTAACCACTCAGGGATCACCAGGGTTAGCTTTGCCCGTGTGCGACGCGCGTGATGGAGAGTTGCAGGGACGAGGTGGGGGGGCGGAAATGCGAAGCCCCGTTCCCCGTGCCAATCCTTGGAGAATGCGTTGATGGCCTCGGCTCGCGGGTGAGGGACTTTAGAGAAGAAACGAGGCAGCAATTCGTTCTGTGCATTTGCGAACAGGTCGACGGAGTGAGGCCCCCACCGACGGTCCAAGAGACGAAACCAAGGTTGTTTCAACGTGTAGTCATCGTGGTCTTGCAGCTTTGAGAGCTCGTCCGCGCAAGTGTTCTGATCTCTGGGAATCCATTCGATGGCTAGTCGCACCGCGTTGTCCGTGCATAGAGTGATGATCTCTTTGCAAGTGAGCGTGAGCTCATTATTGCGCGAGCCGCCTTTTCGTAGGATGAACATGACCCCTTGGTTGTCCACGCGAACCAACGTGTGGCCGTGTCGAAGACGGTCCATGAAGGTGCGTAGCGCCCAGAGCACGCCTTCCAACTCGCGTCGTGTACTTGAGGTTGGCCAGAGGTTGTCGGGCATGCCAGCGCTTGCGTTGCTCGGTGTTCCGTGAAAAGTAGAGAGGGTGGCACCCCAGCTATGCGCGCTGGCATCCACCTGGATGATGGCGTCGTAGTGATGCGGATGATGGAATGGTGCACCGTTGAAACGGTCGAACTGTTCCACCCAGAAGTGCAGTTCGTGGATGGCCTCAGTTGACAACGACACCTTCGAGTGCCATGAGGGCGCGTTGTTGATAGGTTGCAATAGCTCGTGGCTGAAGGCTCGCGCGGTTGCGCCCAAAGCGAGGCTCATGGAAGCAAGCATTCCAGTCACTCGAGCGATTTGACGAACGTTCACGTGGTGACCAGCGCGTCCGGAATCGATGAGACTTGTGATTGTCGCTCGTAACAGGGAGCGCCGTTCTTCTCCGACCGAGAATTTGCCGACTTGTGTGTTCAACTCGAGTCCGAGGAAGCGAAGCTCCTGTGTGGGGACCAGACGCGACTTTTTCTCGTTGATTACAATGCCGGCGTCCCTCAGGTCCCTGACGATCTGTGCGCATGCGGCTCCCGCTTGTTGTGCGGTCTCTGCCAGGATCAGTATATCATCCACATACGGGATAACCCGCCACCCGAGAGATCGCCATCGTCGGGCCTGCTGTTTGATGAGTTGCGTGAAGATGAAAGGGGCCGTGGCCAGACCGAATGGCAGGGATTGGAAGAAGTAGTAGTTGCCTTCGAACTGGAATCCTAAGTACTTCCAGCAGGTGGGATGGATGTCCACGTGATGATACCCTGACTTGAGATCAACCGATAGCATCCAATCGTTCGGTTGGATCAACTCCTCTACCCGGGCGAGGCCTTCGTACTTGAATTTCGGAATGCACAAGTGCTCGTTGACCTTCCGCAGGTCGAGGATGAGCCGACATTTTTCTCGTTGTTCGACCACGTTGAGTGGGCTAATGCATAGTAGTGTTGATCGGTCAGGAGCTTTTGCCGCTGCTCCTGTTCGCAGGAGGTCCTGAATGGCATCGCGTGTGAAATCCGAATGCGTCTGGGCGCCTGCGTGGTTTTTCCTTTCGAAAGGTGTCGGGGGCCCATCCTTCCATGGGAACCAATATCCGTGTGAGATAATAGTCAGGATGAGGCTACTATCGCACCAGGAGCGCCACCAGTGTAGTGCTTGGTGGAGCCGTCCTCGCATTATAAACACTGTCTTGTCGGTTATCGCGTATTCGTATGTTGAGAGCGTCGTCCCGATCCAACGGTTGTCAATTTCTGCATGGGGTTTTCTTGCACAATCGGCTATCCCACAACATTAGCGCGTGCATGAGCAGTTGAGTAACAGCGGACCGCGCTCTTGGGCGTCGTGCCTTTGCACGAGTGCAACCACGTGTGTAGATGTGCGTGTGCCATGTGTTATGTGTGTTGGTGTGTGTGTGCCTGTGTGTGTGTATGTGTGTGTATGTGCGTGTGGGAGTATGTGTGTGTGTACGGGTGTGTGGGTGGGTGTGCATGTGGGTGCGTATGTGTGTGCATGTGAGTGTGTGTGTGTGTCTCTCTCTCTCTCTCTCTCTCTCTCTCTCTCTCTCTCTCTCTCTCTCTCTCTCTCTCTCTCTCTCTTTCTCTCTACCTTTATGGGCGTGACATGCCCTTGTGCTCCGTGAACTGCCTCGAGACCGACCGTCGTGTGGTCTGGCCTTCGTGGTGGGTTTGAAAGACTTGCCCCGTGGACACTCGCACGTATCCACGCACGTGGGCGAGTTGTGGTTGCATGATTCCTACCTTGAGTTTTTTTTTTTTTTTTTTTTTTTTTTTTTTTTTTTTTTTTGCATTGCATGGCTCGGCTTGCACCTAGTGGGGTGCGGTTCAGGAGCCAAATGTTCTATGCAATGTGGAGCCCGAGAAAAAACAAGAGAGGGAGACAACGCTTTTTCTCTTGCTCTCTTGCTCTCCTCTCTCTCTCTCTTTCCCTTTCTCTCTCTCTCTCTCTCTCTTTTTGTTTTTAAGACGTGTGTGTTAACAACCACACAGTGCACTGTGAGAAGGATTGACGAAAGAATGAGAAAGGATGATTGCACTAGAAAGCATTGGGATACATATAGCAAACCCTAACAGGGTTGTACTCACTACAGAGTACCCCACTGCAGACTAGAGAAACATAATATTCTGACATGCACAACCCTCCATGTTGTTTCTTGGGTCCTCCTGGACCTTGATGGGTCTCTTGATGCGTGATGCGGCTCGCGCGTCCTTTGATTTCGTATTAAGGTGTATGAACATTGGCTCGATTTTTCTCACTTTTTTTTTTTTTTTTTTTTTTTTTCCTTCTTTCCTTTGCACTGGTTGTTTGCTGGTTGCCCACATCAAAGTGCAGCCCATCCTTGAGCCCAAGGTACCAAATTGGACTAAAAACAACAAACACTTCCGTAGGCAACTTATCATCCCATAATAATCATTTCTTGCAAAAGTACACAATGCACCAATAGCTAATGGCCCCTAGGGCTCCTCCTTGGGCCCCCTGGCCCTTAGTTCCTTAGGCTGCTCCTCAGCCTTGCACCCCCTGGTGCAGCCCCGTTATGTCCCTTTGACATAAGGGGCAAGGGCTCCGCCCTTTGGTCCCTCACACCACGGGTGTGGGACCTTGGCCTCCACGCCCCCCCATGGGGCAGGCGTTCGCCATGTGGCCTGGCTGGCCGCAGCAAAAACATGTGCCCTTGAAGGTCCTTTCCTGGCAAGAGCCTTGCCCGGAGCCTTTGTTGCCGAGTTCGCCGGCGTTGAGGCCACCCCCGCGGGTGGCACGGTTGTAGGTCATACGAGCGCGCTTCGACGCGGCCACGTCGGCCATGGCTAGCTTGTACGAACGGGAGGTCAGCACACTCTTGGATGTGGAAAGGAGAACGCGAATGAATGAACTATGAATGAAGTGAGTACATATAGGAAACCCTAATTAGGTTGTACCCCCTATGGGATACCCCACTATAGCCTACACAACAGCATAAGCTATATAATGTTCTGACACACCCCCATAGGCAAAGTGGGGGAGAACAAGGGGTCACAAGACCAGTCACGCAAAGCACAGCAAGCTCAGGGTGGATCACAAAGTCACCACACAGTCCGAGCACAACGACAAGGCCACAAGGCCAGTTCACATGCAGGAGGACACATATATATATATAGAGCTAGACAAGCAGGAGCAGGTATATATATGTGACAGTACAAGCAAGGTTAAGAGGAGAGCAAGTGAGGCAAGACAGGTACAAGACCCAACTGAGTGCAGAAGCGCTGATGGTCACAAGGCGCAAGTGCCTTGGTGAACACATCAGCAGTGTTGGCCTCAGAGGCCACGTACGCAAGTCGCAACTGACCACGCTGCTGCAGCTCACGAGCAAGAAAGTAACGGAGAGCAATGTGCTTCGTTCTGTGCTCCAAGCGCTGCTCTCGACACAAGGCCAGCATGGCCTTGTTGTCTACGTACAGCACTGGAGGAGAACGAGGCTGCTCTCCAAGGTCAGTCAGCAGGTAGGTGAGCCAGCGAAGCTCCTGTGCAGCCATGGCCCCGGCGTAGATCTCAGCCTCACAACTGGAGCCGAGAACAGAGGACGAGCGAGTAGCCCGCCACGAGACAGAGCCGGAACCAAGACTGAAGGTGTAACCCTGCGACGACCGCTGCGTAGCCTGGTCGTCAGCCCAAGAAGCGTCCGCGTGCCCAGTGAGGACCACTGGACTCCGCCCTCCAAGCACTAGCCCCATGCCCGACGTACTGCACAAGTAGCGCAACACCCTCTTCGCTGCAGCCATGTGCTCTGGTCGGTGTCTCCCAGGAGCAACATAGCGTGCAAGAATGCTAAGAGGGTATGCAAGGTCAGGTCGTGTGCAGGTCATCAGGTACATGAGACAGCCAACAAGCTCTGGGTACGGGCCACTCGACTCTACGGACTCATCCGAAGGCAGAGCTGAGAGCGAGTGGCGAGTAGACAGAGGAGTGGCCTGAGGCGAGGAGTACGTGAAGCCGAAGCGCTGAAGGACCTGCTGCACCATGTGTGACTGAGTCAAGGTAATGGTGCGGCGTGCTCTGTCCCGAGTGATCTGCAAGCCAAGGTAGCTGCGCAGTTCACCCAGGTCTGTGCACGTGTGTCTCTTCTGCAGCTCGGACTTCACGTAGGCTAGTCCAGCAGTGTCAGCTGTGGCAAAGACCAAGTCGTCGACGTACACGAGGATGTAGAACGGCGGCAAAGAAGTGTCGGTGCGCAGAAACAACGACGGGTCAGCAGTAGAGGGAGCAAACCCAAGAGCCGCAAGCGTAGTCCTCAGTGTGTCGTGCCACTCACGCGGTGCCTGGCGGAGACCGTAGACTGGCCGTCGGAGGCTCCACTGGGTGCCAGGAGGGAAAGTCCCAGTGAAGCCAGGTGGACGGCGCAGCCAGATCTCCTCGTGCAGGCTACCCTGCAAGAAAGCAGTGCTGAAGTCAAGAGAGTGGAGCTCGTAGTCGCGCTGAGCGGCTATGTGCAGCAGCACCCGAAGAGTGGTCATCTTCGGGGTGGGAGAGAAGGTCTGAAAGTAGTCAACTCCCTGCCGCTGACTGAAGCCACGAGCGACGTACCGCGCCTTGAAGACAGGTGGAGAGCCCGGCGGCCGCTTCACCCTGAAGATCCACATGCCACTGACGATGTTCGCCCCAGGAGGGGGCACCGCGTCAACGTAGGTGCCTATGGACTTCCAGGACGCCATCTCTGCATCCATAGCTGCCTGCCACTGAGAGGAGTAGGGACCCTCTACGGCCTCCGCGTAAGAGCGCGGAGTCGGGATGTCTAGTGCATCCGGGTCTCCCTCAGGGGCAAGTAGTACGGACGCGAGATGAGGTGAAGCAGCAGCCAGACACTGGAACTCCTCCTGCCTGTCCTCAAGGACGTCCGTGCCAAGAGCACACTCACCCCCGACGGACGGAGGACAGACAGACGCAGACTCAGCAACAAGACCGGCAGCGTAGTCGAGACGACAGCGAGCAGCAAAGTCGACGAGCTCAGCAACAAGCGCAGACGCAGCAGTGGACTCAAAAGAGGGGTCAGTGACGACAGTAGCAAGGAGACGTGTGACAGTAGGACTAGCAGCACGAAGAGAGTCGGACTCTGGGTCGGTAAGTGCAGGAAGGGAGGACTCAGGAGGAGAAGGCAAAGGGGCACGCAGAGGAGCAGTGGACGGACGTAAAGTCATCCGGTGCGTGCCAGGGACAGGAGGAGGACGCTGACGCGAACCGCGACCACTAGCGCGAGCAGCACGAACAGGCGACGCAGGACGAGACGCAGGCTCACGACGCTCAGCAAGACCTCCAGTGGGACCAGTGTAAGGAGAGGGAGCAGGAAGTGGGGAGGCGTGCTCTAACTGGGACTGTGACTGAACAGGCGGTGGACACGCTGCAGGAGGAGAAAGACCAAGAACTTGCTGTAGGAGTGGAACGAAGTACGGCCGAGGCCGCGCGGCGACTCCAGACACAGCAGGGACAGCACCCTCAGCAGCAGCACCAGCGCCAACAGCACCTCCAGCGGCAGGACCTCCAGCAGCACCAGCAGCACCCGCAGCAGGACCACCGCCAGGAAGGACAGCAGCAGTCTCAGCACCAACACCCGCAGCAGCTCCAGCTCCAGGCGGACCCGAGGGCCCAGCAGCTCCGGGACCAGCGGCACAAGTACCCTCAGCAGCCGAAGGAGCTCCAGCTCCAGCAGTACGTCTCCAGCGGCGAGCAAACCACTCGCGCAGCTCCTGTGGAGAGAGGGGCTCCCGCCGAGGCGAAGCACCCGGAGAACCACCAGGTCCCGCACCGCCAGACGCCACAAGGGGAGGTCCAGTGGCCGCAGGCTCCGCAGCTCCAGGCTCAGCAGCTCCAGACGCAGCACCCCCTGGCTCAGCACCCCCAGTCGCAGCACCCCCAGGCTCAGCACCCCCAGACTCCGCACCCCCAGGCTCAGCACCCCCAGTCGCAGTACCCCCAGACTCAGCACCCCCAGACTCAGCACCCCCAGGCTCAGCACCCCCAGGCTCAGCACCCACGCGCGTAGCACCCCCAGATTCAGCACCCCCAGGCTCAGCACCCTCAGCAGGACCAGAGTCACCAGCAACCTCGACCGGCTCGACTGCGTCTACCTGGGACACACCTGAAGGGGCAGGACCCTGAGGGGGAAGGGGGTCTACCGGGGGGGGACCTGGCACAAGGAAGTGCGGTGGCGGGGGGAGGGAAGGAGTGCGGTAGGGGAAGAGGCGGTAGAAGGGGACTGACTCGTCGAACGTGACGTCCTGGGAGGACAGAACACGACGAGAGGAGGGGTGGTAGAACTGCCACCCTGGGGCGTCAGGGGGGAAGCCGAGGAAGACACAGGGAGCAGCACGAGGGGACAGCTTGTCCGCAGACAAGTCGCGGACAAACGCCCGAGATCCCCAGACACGGAACGCAGACGCATCGCCGACCTTCCCCGTCCACAGCAGAGCTGGGGAGGTCTCCGGCCGGGAGACCCTGGGGTGAAGGTTGATCTGATGCGCCGCGTACCGAACCGCAAACAGCCACATAAAATGGGGGGCAGCCGCATGCATCATGGACGTACGAGCGACGTCCATGACCATGCCAATGCGGCGCTCAGCAATCCCATTTTGCTGTGGAGAGTCCGGAAGCGTAAAGGTCTGGCGGATGCCTCGTGCACGACAGTAGGCTCGCAGAAGGCCAGAGGAGAACTCTCCACCTCGGTCAGAGTGCAGACGCAGAACAGGAAAGTCCGAGCCGAAGCTCCTCCTGAGCTGGAGACGAGCTGCGCGGATCCAGTCGATCAACACCTCAGTGACATCACCCTTGCTGCGCAAGGGGAAGACTGTGGTGTAACGCGAGTAGTCGTCAACCACCAGCAGGAAGTAGCGCTCGTGACCCTGCCCACGGACGCGGGCCGGGCCCCACACGTCCATGTGAAGCGTCTGCAGAGGAGCCTCTGTCGGGGGAAACTGGGAGGAGTGAGGGGCAGCCCGGAGCCGCCCCTCGACACAGGGGACACAGGAAGGTCCGGGTCCCGAAGGAAGGGGAGGGAGAGACCGGGGAAGACCAGAGACAAGGACACGGGAAGCCATGCCCCGAAGACGAGGCAAGGAGGGGTGGCCAAGACGGTGGTGCCACAGGAGAGTCTCCTGAGACAGGCGGCGACACGAGCAGGGGGCAGACTCAGGACCAGACCTGGACGCAGCAGCAAACACCTGACCCGACGCAGCTACCTGGCCAGACGCAGGGACAGGAGGAGACTCAGTGGTCAGGGTGTAGAGACTCGACCCCGGCCGACGCGAAAACGTGGCCAGGTGTCGGCCTGTGCGGGCGTCCGAGCAGTGGGTCACCCGCTGACTCGCAGGAGTAAACTGGTGAACCCCCGCATCCTGCAGGTCAGCACCACTCACCAAGTTCGTCGAGAACGAGGGGAGGTACAGACCAGACAAGGTGCCCGAGGGGGCAGCCGGACACGGGAGGACAGTGGAGAAGTGAGAGAGGACAGGACCCCCAGAGGGGTCAGCCAGGGAGACTGCAACCGGCCGGCCAAGCGGCGTGAGTGTGGTGCGGTCACGAAAGAAGGAGCGAGAAGCCCTTGAGTCAAGCGTGAAGGTGAGGGAGGCCGAAGCCGACGCAGTACCTGAGAGCGCAGCCTCACCAGTACCTGAGAGTGCAGACGCACTGGCACCTAGAGCAGCAGCCGCAGAAGTACCTAGCGCAGCAGTACCAATGCCCGGGTCGGGCGGGAAACACCGGTAACAGTCACCCTCCTCACTAATAGTCACAGCATACATGGCAGCAAGGATAGCATCAAAGTCAAGATCAAAGATAGCTACGCCAGCCCTAGACAGCTCTCCCCAACGGGGAATCTCACTAGCCTCGGGGAACTGCTGACGCCAAGCGTCCGTCAGGCGGCCAAAGCAGCGCTGGGTGGGGTGGGCACCCCCACACTGCTCACCCGCGCGGTTGCCGGAACGAAGGACGTAGGTGCACGGACCAAAACCCCCACCCCGCTGACGTTGCGTGTACCACTCACGGAGCTGCTGGGGCGGGGGGATGTCCCGCGAACGCTGCTGCTGCTGCTGCTGCTGCTGACGCTGGCCACCACCAGAGCCGCTACGCTGCGGGGCACCACCCCGACCAGCTCCACCCCCTCCGCCACCGCCGCCTCCACCTCCACCACCACCGCTGCCTCCGCTCCCACCGCTGCCGCCACCACCGCCTCCTCCTCCGCTGCTGCCACCGCCACCACCGCCCCCGCCACCACTCCCACCGCCACCCCCACTCCCTCCGCCGCCTCCACCGCCACCTCCACCGCCCCCGCCAGTTCCACCCGCGCCCTTGCCCCCCTTGCCCCTGCCAGGGCGGCGTCTCCCGCTAGGGGCAGACGCCGCGCAGACCGACTCAAGACCAAGCAGGTCGACAGCAGCAGCAGAGGCAACAGAGGGCAGCAGGGGGGAAGGAGAACACCCCTCAAAGATGGGGGTGCGAGGGTCACCACGAGAGGCTCCTACAGCGACGATGCTCTTCTCCGCCGCCAGGAGGGACTTCTCGAGGAGGTCGACAGTGAGAGTGGTGGGACAGACTGAGAGGAAGTGGTCCCTGACTACGCGAAGGGAGTCAGGGAGGCGTGTGACTATGTAATAGAGAGTGATGTACATGGGGGGGGGGTTCTTGGCGCAGAACTCAGCAGGAAGGGCGGCGCGGTAGCGAGTGTCACTAGTGCGGAGGTGCGTAATGAGGTCAGCGACAGTGGGAAAGGCAGCAAGGTCAGGAAAGAGGTACGGTAGCATGAGGCGGCTCAGGGCAGCAGTGGCAGGGGAAGAGTAGCGCGCAACTACAGCGTCGTACAAGGTCTGAGCACTCTTGTACTGACTAAAGTGCGCGCGCTCAGTGGTAGGCAGGTGGCGACGCACAGCAAGACGTGCAGCAGCATCGCGGGTGGCCCACTGAGAGCGAACAGTGGGGTCAGCATCAGCAGCAGGGGCAGGAGAGGCGCCAGAGGTGAGGTCAAAGAGGGAAAGACCGTCCGCCCTATCGCACTGTAAGAACAGCTGCAGGTCGTCGACCCAGACCTCAAAGTCAATGGCTCGACCCTCAGCGTCAAAAGCGAGGACACTAGGGGTAGCCATGACGACGACAGTGTAGTAGTGCAAGCAGTAGGGGAAGGGCACGCAGTAACAGTGGTGCTGTGCTCACCAGGCAGGGCAGGTCGGGCGGCTCGGCAGTAGGGCGGCCCGGCGGCTGGGCGGCTCGGCGGCTCGGCTGCTGGGCGGCTCGGCTCCCGGGCGGCTCGGCGGCAGGGCGGCTCGGCGGCAGGGCGGCTCGGCGGCTCGGCTGCTGGGCGGCTGGGCGGCTCGGCGGCAGGGCGGCTCGGCGGTCGTAGGCGGCGGGGCCGGAGCCGTAGGCGGCGGGGCCGCGAAGGTGAGGGCGGCGGGGCCGCGTAGGCAAGGGCGGCGAGGCCGCGACGTGAGGGCGGCGGGGCCGCGACGTGAGGGCGGCGGGGCCGCGTAGGTGAGGGCGGCGGGGCCGCGTAGGCAAGGGCGGTGGGGCCGCGACGTGAGGGCGGCGGGGCCGCAACGTGAGGGCGGCGGGGCCGCGACTTAAGGGCGGCGAGGCCGCGTAGGTGAGGGCGGCGGGGCCGCGACGTGAGGGCGGCGGGGTCGCGACGTGAGGGCGGCGGGGCCGCGTAGGCAAGGGCGACGGGGCCGCGACGTGAGGGCGGCGGGGCCGCGACGTGAGGGCGGCGGGGCCGCGACTTAAGGGCGGCGGGGCCGCGTAGGTGAGGGCGGCGGGGCCGCGACGTGAGGGCGGCTGGGCCGCGACGTAAGGGCGGCGGGCTCGCGTAGGTAAGGGCGGCGCAACGGGCCGCTAGGGGCGACACGGAGGGTCGCTAAAAAAAAAGGAAAGCGCGCCTCGGGGCGCGCTTCGGTGGGCCCTAGAAACAGTCCCTAGGAGGGGACCTGCTCTGATTCCATGTGGAAAGGAGAACGCGAATGAATGAACTATGAATGAAGTGAGTACATATAGGAAACCCTAATTGGGTTGTACCCCCTATGGGATACCCCACTATAGCCTACACAACAGCATAAGCTATATAATGTTCTGACATTGGACTGGTAGAGCTGGAAGCGATCGGCCGCCTCGAAGCCCGTCTCGTCCGCCACCAAGAGCACCTCAAATCGCTTGTTAATGAGCGACTCGATTTGAGAAATGTTGGTGCGAGCGCCATTCGCGTCGCCTTGCTGGATAGCACAGAAAACCTCTGCCTGGTCACGTACGCCCTTGCGGTTGAACGTGGAGTTTGTGGTTGCGGGGTTGAGGGGGGGAAGCGTAGAGCAAGAAGCATGAGTGAAAATTGGGTTGTGACGGCGAGGGGAGGCCTCACCATCAGCGTCGTCTGACTCGTCGCTGTCATCTTCGACGGGAGCGGGGGCCGGGTCCTTCTCGATGCGGGCAGTCTTGGGAGGGCGCGGTGCGACGGCAGGAGCTTCTTCTTTCTTATCATATTTTGCAGAAGTTGTAGCGTCCTCATTTTTTGAAGTCCCCGCCGTAACAGGCGCGTGCTGCTGTAACAGCGCTAGTAGTGCTTGGAGTTGCGCCGGGTTGAACGGGGGGTTGGGCTCGGTCGTGGCTGGCGTGTGGCTCGAGGGTGCTGGCGAGTGCTGCTTGACACACACGCCTGAGGGGCTCGAGGTGGTGGTCAAGACAGCCGCGTCAGCGGTTGTCATTTTCGCGACCTCGCGCGGCTGTCTGGAAGCCGCGCGAGGGGCGGAAGGCTCCTCGGAAGGCGCCCGGGAGCCTCCGCCCAGCAGGACCTCGACGCCAGTGGCGAGGTCCTCGCGTGACTCCTCGGCAGCCCGTTTCGGGCGACGGGCGGTTGTCCCGGGCAGAATGTTGGCGTTCGCGGCGACGGGAGTGTCTGTCGCCTTGTTGCCCTCGCGATTAGCAGTGTTGTTCGCCGGCGCCATGGCTCCGATGTTGTACTTCAAAATGTCCGCAAGTAGAGTCGTCGGGGCGGTGAAGCGAGGGAGGGACAGCGTCTTCGCCAGACTGGACGAGATTGAAAAACTCAAACTTTGAAATTAAAAAGAAGAACGTGGGTGAGGCCGAATGGCCTCAACCCCCTCTTTTGTAGCCAAAAGAGGGCGAGTAGCGATGCGACGCTGCCTTTGCTGCGTTGGCAATCGCTACACTTTCACAATACAAAATTTTGAAAAGTGTTACACACTTTTAAAATTTTACATTTTAAGGAAGGCTAGTTACATACAACTTTTCCCTTGTGTACCTCAAGGCTAGTTTTTTGGGTTGCGAAGCAACCCTTAACAATCGATTTTGCCAAATTTTATTTTCATATAAATTAATTTTAAATAAAATATGAAAATAAAATTCATAAACTACAGTACCCTTCCCATAATACGCATATTGAGTAGTTGTCAATCTTGTTTACAGTACATCAAACCATATGATTTTTCTATCAGGTGTTTTGGGCAGATATGTTGTATTGTTTGCATTATATGTTTCACTATTAACTGATGTTGTAGTAATAATAAATTTGGTTATGCATAAAATAATGCTATAGGATGCATAATGTTTAATATGATATGTCATGTATCATGATGCACATGCAAGCACATAATAAAATGCGTGACAGTTAACGACCTAAAAACTAAACTACCGCCATCTACTGCCAAGCATGGGGGGGAGGCCAATAGCATAGATTTTGAATAATCAACTATCACATGAAACAACACAATCTGTAAATCCTAAAAAAATTGTCAACCCTATCAAATCCAGTTCGAAGTGGCAACACACGAGTCACTTTGTGCGCCAATGAACCTTTTGTGAAATTCACAGACATGCATTGTTGATGCAATGATGAACATAAAAAAGTACACATGCATGCACACAATGACACACACAATGACACACACAATGACACACACACACACACACACACACACACACACACACACACACACACACACACACACACACACACACACACACACACACACACACACACACACACACACACACACACACACACACACACACACACACACACACACACACACACACACACACACACACACACACACACACACACACACACACACACACACACACACACACACACACACACACACACACACACACACACACACACACACACACACACACACACACACACACACACACACACACACACACACACACACACACACACACACACACACACACACACACACACACACACACACACACACACACACACACACACACACACACACACACACACACACACACACACACACACACACACACACACACACACACACACACACACACACACACACACACACACACACACACACACACACACACACACACATACACACACACACACACACACACACAGACACACACACAGACACACACACAGACACACACACAGACACACACACACACACACACACACACACAGACACACACACACACACACAGACACACACACACACACACAGACACACACACACACACACACACAACACACACACACACACACACACACACACACACACACACACACACACACACACAACACACACACACACACACACACACACACACACACACACACACACACACACACACACACACACACACACACACACACACACACACACACACACACACACACACACACACACACACACACACACACACACACACACACACACACACACACACACACACACACACACACACACACACACACACACACACACACACACACACACACACACACACACACACACACACACACACACACACACACACACACACACACACACACACACACACACACACACACACACACATACACACACACACACACACACACACACACACACACACACACACACACACACACACACACACACACACACACACACATACACACACACACACAGACACACACACACACACACACAGACACACACAGACACACAGACACAGACACAGACACAGACACACACAGACACAGACATACACACACACACACACACACACACACACACACACACACACACACACACACACACACACACACACACACACACACACACACACACACACACACACACACACACACACACACACACACACACACACACACACACACACACACACACACACACACACACACACACACACACACACACACACACACACACACACACACACACACACACACACACACACACACACACACACACACACACACACACACACACACACACACACACACACACACACACACACACACACACACACACACACACACACACACACACACACACACACACACACACACACACACACACACAGACACACAGACACACACACACACACACACACACACACACACACACACACACACACACACACACACACACACACACACACACACACACACACACACACACACACAGCAACGAGAGCAGACGCAGCAGTGGACTCAAACAAAGGGTCAGTGACAGCAGTGGCCAGAAAGCGCATGACAGCAGGACTAGCAGCACGAAGGGAGTCAGACTCAGAGTCCGGACCGTCAGGAAGAGAGGACGTAGGAGGAGACGGCAGAGGGACACGCTGTGGAGCAGTGGAAGGACGCTGTGTCATAGAGTGAGTGCCAGGGACAGGAGGAGGACGCAGACGCGAAACACGACGACCAGCGCGAACAGTGCAGACAGGCAATGCAGAACGAGACTCAGGTGTCGCAGGACGAGAATCAGGCGAAACAGGACGCGACTCAGGCTCACGACGCTCCGTAAGACCTCTAGTCGGTCTAGAGTAAGGAGAAGGACCAGGCAGTGGAGAGGCCGGCTGTAACTGCGACTGTGACTAGACGGGCGGTGGACTCATTAAAGGAGGAGTAGGACCAGGAGAAGGCGGGAGACCAAGAACCTGCTGAAGGAGCGGAACGTAGTACAGCCGCGGCCGCGCAGCGCCTCCAGAAGAGGCAGAGAAAGCACCGGCACCTTCAGCCCCAGGTTCTCCAGCTACAACTCCTGCAGCACCACCAGTCTTAGCAGCTCCAGTACCTCCAGTACGAGTACCTCTAGGACCAGCTGCTCCAGCACCTCTAGCAGCTCCAGAACCACCAGGACCTCCAACAGCACCAGCACCACCACTAGCTCCAGCAGCTTTAGCACCAGCAGCACCTCTAGCAGCTCCAACACCAGCAGCAGCTCCAGTAGCTCCAGCAGCTCCAGCACCAGTAGCACCTCCAGCAAGTCCAGCACCAGTAGCACCTCCAGCAACTCCAGCAACACCTCCAGCAGCTCCAGCAGCACCTCCAGCAGCTCCAGTAGCACCTCCAGCACCAGCAGCACCGCGATAGTGCTGAGCGTACCACTCACGAAGTTGTTGCGGAGAGAGGGGCTCCCGCCGCGACGGGACACCCGGAGAACCTCCAGACTCAGCACGCGCAGGCTCAGCACCCCCAGACGCAGTACCCCTAGGCTCCTCACGCTCAGGCTCAGCACCCCCAGGCACAGCACGCCCAGACTCAGCACCCCCAGACTCAGCACCCCCAGGCTCCACACGCTCAGGCTCAGCACCCCCAGGCTCCGCACCCCCAGGCCCCGCACCCGCAGGCTCAGCACCCCTAGCAGCACCTGAGTCGACAGCTACCTCGACCGGCTCGGCAGGGTCTACCTGGGACACACCTGAGGGGGCAGGACCCTGAGGGGGGAGGGGGTCTACCGGAGGAGTTTCTGGTGCTAGGAAGAGTGGCGGGGGGGGGAGAGAGGCAGTGCGGTACGGAAAGAGACAGTAGTAAGACACCGACTTGTCAAACGTGACGTCCTGAGAGGACAGAACACGACGCGAGGTGGGGTGGTAGAACTGCCACCCATGTGCGTCAGGGGGGAAGCAAAGGAAGACGCAGGGAACGGCACGGGAGGACAGCTTGTCTGCTGAAGTATCGCGGACAAAAGCTCGAGATCCCCAGACACGGTACACAGACGCATCGCCAACCTTCCCCGTCCACCGCAGAGTAGGTGTGGTCTCCGGCAAGGAGACACGAGGCTGAAGGTTGATCTGATGCGCAGCGTACTGAACCGCGAACGGCCACAGAAAATGGGGAGCAGCCGCATGGATCATGGACGTATGAGCGACGTCCATGACCATGCCAATGCGGCGCTCAGCAATCCCATTTTGTTGTGGGGAGGCCGGAAGCGTGAACGTCTGGCGGATGCCCTCCGCACGACAGAAGGCCCTCAGAAGGTCGGAGGAAAACTCACCACCTCTGTCTGAGTGCAGACGGGAAACAGGAAGGTCCAAGCCGAAACTCTCGCTGAGCTGGTGACGGGCACCGCGGATCCAGTCGATCAACACCTCAGTGACGTCACCCTTGCTGCGCAAGGGGAAGACTGTGGTGTAACGCGAGCAGTCGTCAACGACCAGCAGGAAGTAACGCTCGTGACCCTGTCCACGGACGCGGGCTGGGCCCCACACGTCCATGTGAAGAGTCTGCAGAGGAGCCTCTTTCGGAGGGAACGTGGAGGAGTGAGGAGCGGCGCGCTGCCGACCCTCGACACAAGGAACACAGGTAGGGGCAGGCCCCGGAGGAAGGGGAGGGAGGCACCGGGGGAGACCCGAGACAAGGGTACGGGAGGCCATACCTCGAAGACGAGGCAGGGAGGGGTGACCAAGGCGGTTGTGCCAAAGGAGAGTCTCGTGCGACAGAGGACGACATCAGCAGGGGGCAGACGCTGGACTGGACGTGGACGCGGCAGCAAACACGTGACTAGACGTGGCTACCTAACCAGACGCCGTGACCGGAGGAGACGCAGTAGTCAGTGTGTACCGACTCGACCCAGGCCGACGGGTGAACGTGGCCAGGTGTAGGCCCGTCTGAGAGCAAGTGCAGTGGGTCACACGCTGACCTCCAGGGGTGAACTGGTCAACCCACGCATCCTGGAGGTCAGCTCCACTCACCAAGTTCGTAGAGAACGAGGGGAGGTGGAGTCGCGACAGCAAGCCCGACGGGGCCGCAGGACACGGTAGAACCGTGGAAGAGTGCGCAAGGACTGGGCCCCCAGAGGGGTCAGCCAGGGAGACTACGACAGGCCGGCTGAGCGGCGTGAGTGTGGTGCTGTCGCGAAAGAAAAAGCGCGAAGCACCAGAGTCAAGTGTGAAAGTGTGCAAGGCCTCAGTAGGTGCAGTACCAGAGAGAGCAGACTCACCAGCACTTGGAGCAGCAGACTCACTAGTACCTGGAGCAACAAACACACCAGTACCTGGAGCAGTAGACGCACCAGCACCTAGAGCAGCAGCCGCAATGCCCGGGTCGGGCAGGACACTCAGGTAACAGTCACCCTCAGCACTATCAATCACAGCATACACGGCAGCAAGGATAGCATCGAAATCAAGATCAAAGATAGCAACATTCTGCCTAAGCAGATCACCCCAGCGAGGGAGCTCAACAGCGTCAGGAAACTGGGCGCGCCAGGCGTCAGTCAGGCGACTGAAGCAGCGCTGCGCAGTGTGTGGTAGCCCGCATGTCTCCCCACGGTGCCCGCCGGTGCGAAGAACGTAAGTACAGGGACCAGCACCCCCAGACCTCCAACGCCCAGCGTACCACTCACGACGCTGCTGGGCCAACGGGGTCTCACGGGAACGCGGCTGCTGCTGGCGCTGGCTACCACCAAAGCCTCCACGATGTGCGGCTACACCTCGACCAGCACCACCGCCGCCGCCACCTCCACCACCACTGCCGCTGCCTCCACCACCGCTGCCGCTGCCTCCACTACCTCCGCCGCTGCCTCCACCACCTCCACCACCGCCACTGAAGCCCCCACTCCCAGCACCACCCCCACCTCCACCGCCACCCCCTCCGCCTCCTCCACCGCCTCCGTCGCCGCCCCTGCCGTCCCCTCCACCACCCTTGCTCCCCTTGCCCTTGCTCTTGCGGTGCCTCCCACTGGGAGCAGACGCAGCCCCGACCTCCTAAGTGCCAACGAGGTCGACAGCAGCAGCAGAAGCAACAGAGGGGAGAAGGGGGACAGGGGAACACCCCTCAAAGACAGGGGCGTGACGGTCGCCGCGAGAAGCACCTACAGCTAAGATACTCTTCTCAGCTGCAGCGAGGCGCTCCTCTAGCAGGTCGACAGTGAGCTCGGTGGGGCAAAGGGAGAGAAAGTGGTCCCTGACTGAAGCAAGGGAGTCAGGGAGGCGGATGACTAGGTAGTAAAGGGTGATGTACATGGGGGGGGGGTTCTTGGCACAGAACTCAGTGGGAAGGGCAGCGCGGTAGCGGGCGTCACTAGTGCGGAGGTGAGTAATGAGGTCAGCAACTGTGGCAAAGGCGGCAAGGTCAGGGAAAAGGTACGGCAGCATGAGGCGGCTGAGGGCAGCAGTGGAAGGGGAGGAGTAGCGCGCTACTACAGCGTCATACAAAGACTGAGCAGTCTTGTACTGGCCAAAGTGCGCGCGCTCAGCAGACGGCAGGTGACTACGAACAGCAAGGCGAGCAACAGCGTCATGAGTGGTCCACTGTGTGTGAACCGTACTGTCAGCAGTGGCAGCAGGTGCAGTAGAGACAATGGACGTGTGATCGAAAAGGGATACCCTGTCCCTAGAGTCACACTGAAGAAAGAGCTGCAGGTCGTCAACCCACACGTCAAAGTCAACTGCACGCCCCTCAGCATCAAAGGTAAGAACAGTAGGGCTAGCCATAGCGGCAGTAGCAGCAGGAGCAGCAGTAGCAGCAGTGGCAGCAGAAGCAGCAGTAGCAGCAGGAGCAGTGCAGGCAGGGCAGTGCGGCTCAGTAGGGCAGCGCGGCTCGGTAGGGCGGCGCGGCTCGGTAGGGCGGCGCGGTTCGACAGGCGGCGCGGCTCGGCTGGGCGGCGCGGCTAGGCTGGGCGGCGCGGCTCGGCTGGGCGGCGCGGCTCAGCTCCTGGTGGCGCGACGCGGCAGGGCAGTGTGGGTGCTTACCAGGGACGGGTGAAGGGCAGGGCCGCGACAGTAGGGGGGAGGCCTCGACAGCAGGGGCCGCGACTGCAGGGGCCGCGACAGAAAAGGGGCCGCGACGGCAGGGGCCGCGTCTGCAGGGGCCGCGACGGCAGGGGCCGCGTCTGCAGGGGCCGCGACTGCAGGGGCCGCGACAGCAGGGGCCTCGACGGCTGGGGCTGCGATGGCAGCAGGGGCCGCGACGGCAGCAGGGGCCGCAACGGCAGCAGGAGCTGCGACGGCAGCAGGGGCCGCGACGGCAGCAGGGGCCGCGACGGCAGCGACGGCAGGGCCGCGACAGCAGGGGCTGCAACGGCAGGGGCCACGACAGCAGCAGGGGCTGCGTCGGCAGTAGGGGCTGCGACGGCAGTTGGGGTCGCGACGGCAGTAGGGGCCGCGACGGGCGGTAGGGGACCGCGACGGCAGCAGGGGCCGCGACGGCAGCAGGGGCCGCGACGGCAGCAGGGGCCGCGACGGCAGTAGGGGCCGCGACGGCAGCAGGGGCCGCGACGGCAGCAGGGGCCGCGACGGCAGCAGGGGCCGCGACGGGCCAGCAAAGGCAGGGCCGCAACGGGCCGTACTAGGGTAGGGCGCGAGGCGCGCTTTGGGCAGGGCGCGAGGCACGCTTCGGGCAGGGCAGAAAAAATCGTGGTGGGCCCTAAAAAAAAACGTTCCCACTAGGGAACCTACTCAGAATACCATGTCAGAATAGTGAAGGAAGGAATGACTAAATTAGCAAGCAGGTGGGTACAAGTAGGAAACCTAAAAGTGTTGTACCCTATATGAACTACCCCACTACAGCCTAGATAGACTATAGCATATATGTTTGACACACCACCATAGGCAAAGTGGGGGAGAACAAGAGGTCACAAGACCAGTCAAGAAAGGCAAAGCAAGCTCAGGGTGGATCACGATATCACCATGCATTCTGAGCACAAGCAAATGGCCACAAGGCTAGTTCACATGCAGAGTTATATAAAGGAGAACAAGCAATACAGTGAACACAACCTAACAAGTGTAAGCATGCAGGTATATGTATAAAGATCACACTACAAGCAGAGTCAAGAAGTGAGCAAGTGAGGCCAAGTAGGCACAAGGCCTAGCATAGTACAAAAGCGCTGATGATCACAAGGCTGAAGTGCCTTGGTAAAGATATCAGCAGTGTTGGCCCGAGTGGCCACGTAAGCAAGACGAAGCTGACCACGCTGCTGCAACTCTCGAGCAAGGAAGTAGCGCAGAGCAATGTGCTTCGTTGTGTGCTCCAGTCTGTGCTACTGACACAAGGCAAGCATGGCCTTGTTGTCGACGTACAGAACTGGAGGAGAACGAGGCGCCTCTCCCAAGTCGGTCAGCAGGTAGGTGAGCAAGCGTAACTCCTGTGCAGCCATGGCCCCAGCGTAGATCTCAGCCTCACAACTGGAGCTGAGAACAGAAGACGAGCGGGTAGACCGCCAAGAGACAGAGCCGGAGCCAAGGCTGAAGGTGTAACCCTGTGACGACCGCTGCGTAGCCAAGTCGTCAACCCAGGAAGCGTCTGCGTGACCAATGAGGACAACTCGAGCCCGTCCTCCAAGCGCGAGCCCCATGCCCAACGTACTGCACAAATAGCGCAACACCCTCTTAGCAGCATCCATGTGCTCCTTCCTGTGTCTGCCAGGAGCGACATAGCGTGCTAGAATGCTAAGAGGGTAGGCAAGGTCAGGTCAAATGCAGGTCATCATGTACATGAGGCAGCCCACAAGCTCTGGATACGGGCCACTCGGCTCTACGGACTCGTCCGAAGGTGGAGCTGAGAGCGAGTGACCGGTAGGCAGAGGAGTGGACTGTGGCGAGGAGTACGTGAAGCCGAAGCGCTGAAGGACCTGCTGCACCATGTGTGACTGAGTCAAGGTAATGGTGCGCTGTGCTCTGTCCCGGGTGATCCGCAAGTCAAGATAGCTTGTCAGCTCACCCAGGTCTGTGCACGTGTGTCTCTTCTGCAGCTCCGACTTCACCTGGGCGAGTGCCTCAGTGTCAGCAGTAGCAAGAACATAGAACGGCAACAGAGTGGTGTCAGTGCGAAGAAACAGCGACGGGTCAGCAGTGGAAGGAGCAAACCCAAGAGGAGCAAGAGTCGTCCTCAGTGTGTCGTGCCACTCACGAGGTGCCTGGCGGAGATCGTAGACTGGCTGCCGGAGGCTCCACTGGGTACCAGGAGGAAACGACCCAGTGAAGCCAGATGGGCGGCGCAGCCAGATCTCCTCGTGCAGGCTGCCCTGTAGGAAGGCTGTGCTGAAGTCAAGAGAGTGTAGCTCGTAGTCACGCTGAGCGGCGACGTGCAGCAGCACCCGAAGAGTGGTCATCTTCGGGGTAGGGGAGAAGGTCTGGAAGAAGTCAACTTTCAGTCGCTGGCTGAAGCCTCGTGCAATCTAACGCGCCTTGAAGACAGGCGGAGAACCCGGCGGCCGCTTCACCCTGAAAATCCACATGCCACTGACGATGTTCGCCCCAGGCGGGGGAACCTCGTTGACGTAGGTGCCTGTGGACTTCCAGGAAGCCATCTCTGTGTCCATGGTTGTCTGCCACTGAGAGGAGTAGGGACCCTCTATCGCCTCTGCGTAAGAGCGCGGGGTCAGGATGTCTGGTGCATCCGGGTCTCCCTCAGGGGCAAGCAGCATGGACACGAGATGAGGTAAAGCAGCGGCAAAGCACACAAACTCCTCTTGTTTGTCCTCAAGGACATCCGTGCCAAGAGCACACTCACCCCCGACGGACGGAGGACAAACAGACGCAAACTCAGACTCAGCAACAAGACTAGCGGCGTAGTCTAGACGACAGGCGGCAGCAAAGTCAACAAGCTCAGCAACGAGAGCAGACGCAGCAGTGGACTCAAACGAAGGGTCAGTGAAAGCAGTGGCCAGAAAACGCATGACAGTAGGACTAGCAGCACGAAGGGAGTCAGACTCCGGGTCCGGACCGTCAAGAAGAGAGGACGCAAGAGGAGACGGCAGAGGGACACGCTGTGGAGCAGTGGAAGGACGCAGAGTCATAGAGTGAGTGCCGGGGACAGGAGGAGGACGCTGACGCGGAACACGACTACCAGTGCGAACAGCGCGAACAGGCGACTCAGGACGAGACTCAGGTGACGCAGGACGAGACTCAGGCGACGCAGGACGAGACGCAGGCTCACGACGCTCCGTAAGACCTCTAGTTGGTCCAGAGTAAGGAGAAGGACCAGGCAGTGGAGAGGCTGGCTGTAACTGCGACTGTGACTGGACAGGCGGTGGACTCAGTAAGGGAGGAGTAGGACCAGTAGAAGGCGGGAGACCAAGAACCTGCTGAAGGAGCGGAACGTAGTACGGCCGCGGCCGCGCAGCGCCTCCAGAAACAGCAGAGACAGCACCAGTACCCTCAGCTCCAGGGTCTCCAGCTACAACTCCCGCAGCACCACCAGCTCCAGTACCTCCAGCAGCTCCAGCTCCAGCAGCACCTCTAGTAGTAACAGCTCCAGCACCTACAGCTCCAACTCCCGCAGCACCACCAGCCCCAGCAGCTCCAGTACCTCCAGTAGGAGCTCCTCCGGGACCAGCTGCTCCAGCACCTCCAGCAGCTACAACACCAGCAGGACCTCCAACAGCGCCAGTACCTCCAGCACGAGCACCTCCAGGACCAGCGGCTGCAGCAGCTCCAGCACCAGCAGCACCTCCAGCAGCTCCGGCTCCAGAAGCACCTCCAGCAGCAGGCCCCGTAGCTCCAGCAGCATAGCTACAGCGCCGAGCGTACCACTCACGTAGCCGCTGCGGAGAGAGTGGCTCCCACCGTGACGGGACACCGGGAGGACCTCCAGACTCAGCATCCCCAGACACAGCACCCCCAGGCTCAGCACTCCCAGGCTCCACACGCTCAGGCTCAGCACCCCCAGGCTCCGCACCCTCAGACTCAGCAACCCCAGGCACAGCACCCCCAGGCCCCGCACCCGCAGGCTCAGCACCCCTAGAAGCACCAGAGTCGACAGCTACCTCGACAGGCTCGATTGCGTCTACCTGGGACACACCTATGGGGGCAGGACCCTGAGGGGGGAGGGGGTCGACCGGAGGAGCACCTGGTGCTAGGAAGAGGGGCGGGGGGGGGAGAGAGGCAGTGCGGTAGGGAAAGAGACGGTAGTAGGATACCGACTCGTCAAACGTGACGTCCTAAGAGGACAGAACACGGCGCGAAGTAGGGTGGTAAAACTGCCACCCAGATGCATCAGGGGGGAAGCCAAGGAAGACACAGGGAACGGCACGCGAGGACAGCTTGTCCGCGGAAGTATCGCAGACAAAAGCTCGAGATCCCCAGACACAGAACACAGACGCATCGCCAACCTTCCCCGTCCACCGCAGAGTAGGTGTGGTATCCGGCAAGGAGACACGAGGCTGAAGGTTGATCTGATGCGCAGCGTACTGAACCGCGAACGGCCACAAAAAATGGGGAGCAGCCGCATAGATCATGGACGTACGAGCGACGTCCATGACCATGCCAATGCGGCGCTCAGCAATCCCATTTTGCCGTGGAGAGGCCGGAAGCGTGAACGTCTAGCGGATGCCCTCCGCACGAGAGAAAGCCCTCAGAAGGTCGGAGGAAAACTCACCACCTCTGTCTGAGTGCAGACGCAGAACAGGAAGGTCCGAGCCGAAACTCTCGCTGAGCTGGCGACGGGCACCGCGGATCCAGTCGATCAACACCTCTGTGACCTCACCCTTGCGGCGCAAGGGGAAGACTGTGGTGTAATGCGAGTAGTCGTCAACGACCAACAGGAAGTAACGCTCATGACCCTGTCCACTGACGCGGGCTGGGCCCCACACGTCCATGTGGAGAGTCTGCAGTGGAGCCTCTGTCGGAGGGAACTCGGAGGAGTGAGGAGCGGCACACTGCCGGCCCTCGACACATCGAACACAGGTAGGGGGAGGCACCGGAGGAAGGGGAGGGAGGGACCGGGGGCGACCAGAGACAAGGGTATGGGAGGCCATACCTCGAAGACGAGGCAGGGAGGGGTGACCAAGGCGGTGGTGCCAAAGGAGAGTCTCGTGTGACAGAAGACGACACGAGCAGGGGGCAGACACTGGACTAGACCTGGACGCGGCAGCAAACACCTGACCAGACGTGGCTACCTGACCAGACGAAGTAACCTAGGCGCAGTAGTAAGTGTGTACAGACTCGACCCTGGCCGACGGGTAAACGTGGCCAGGTGGCGGCCCGTCCGAGAGCAAGTGCAGTGGGTCACAGGCTGACCTCCAAGGGCGAACTGGTCAACCCACGCATCCTGGAGGTCAGCTCCACTCACCAGGTTCGTAGAGAATGAGGGGAGGTGGAGTCCCGACAGCAAGCCCGACGGGGCCGCAGTGTTGGTGCAACCCTACGGTTTGCACTCGGCTTGTTGTCCGTGTGCGTGAATGTGTGTGTGTATGGAATGGTATGAGGGCATGGGATAATATATATTTCATGCTTATAATTGTGTGTGAATGTTGAGTCATGATGTCGAGTGTGTGTGTCGAGTCAATAGCGAGTTATTGCTAGACGCGTGTTACGCGGTCGTTTGTGTCTCGCGCGCGGTTTCTATTTTGTCGTGCGCGGTTTCTATTTTGTCCTGTGTCGAACGTTCGGCGTGTCGCAGGTGTGTGCAGCAGACCCATCAAGAACTCAAGGATGAGTTTGTGATGAAGAGCCCGAGCCTTGGTGTCAAGCCTCAAGTGATTTCGAAGCTTGCCAAAAGGGTACACCTCAAGATATTGAAGATAGTTACATTACTTTGTGTAGTGTAACATTTCACTTGGTGTAGGCCCTAGTGAAGGGTAGTTTCGAGACCCTTCGTGGTTGGGGACAGTGTGGCACTGTTCCACATCACTGTACCTCGGCTCTTGGGGTTTGTAGGAGCTGGGAGTCATTCCCAACTCGTAACTCTTCCTATCTTGTGTTCTAAGACTATAGTGGCTGCCATAGTACCGTTCGTTCAAACCGACGCTGTGTCGTCAATTCTTTATCAAATCGTGCAATCTAAATTGCTAATTGTAGACGACGTGAAGACGCTCCAGATCCAATTTGAATCAAGTCATTTGCAGCTGTGAGCAGAACGCTATCAACGTTTGAAGCCGCTGTGCAGAAATCCGTCTGTGCTCTCTATCTTTCGTTTTAAGCACATTCAAGCCTATTGTGACTATAACAAGTGGTATCAGAGCCCCTTGGAGCAGTTTCGACAATGTCTGGACCTGAGGAAAGGGGTGGCAGAGGTGCTGGTGGCAGTGGAGAAGCTCAAGCTCAAGGCCAACCCCGTGATTCAGCCATGGCGCCCATGCAACCAAGTCTTGGCCCACCTAGGGATGAGCCTAGGGTGTTTGGGCTTGACAAGTTCAACGGTGACAACTTTGCTGAATGGTCCTTCAAGATGGAGAACATTTTTGACCACTATGACCTGCTGGAGGTGATGGAAGGAACGGAGAAGCGCCCCGAGAACGACCCGGAGAAGAGCCCGTGGGTGCGGAAGAGCGCACAAGGCTATCTCTTACTTGGGCAAGCGTTGGGGAGCAGTCAGATCCGTCACATCAAGCCATTCCAGCGTGAACCAGAGAAAAGACCAAAGGCATGGGCTGCTCTCAAGGATGTACATGCTCCTGCAACAGCGGCGGTAGCGGTGGTGTTGGAACGGCAAATGGCGGCACTACGAATTGAAGAAGACGAAGCGGTTGAAGAAGGGGTGCAGAAATTCTTCGACTTGTTGACGCGGCTTGAGGGAGCTGATTTGAACTACAGTGAGCTCCAAAAGAAGACCAAGTTGCTGGCCTTACTCCCAGAGTCATGGTCCTCGCTCATCATCAACCTTAATCGCGACTTGCCCCGCCTCTCGCTTGAAGACGTGAAGCGAGCTATCCTTCAAGAGGATTTCCGCCGCCGTGAGTTGGCGAGTGCGGATGGCGCTGGGGCAGCGAGCATCGGCCGTGGATATGGTCGAGGAAGAGGCAGAGGACGAGGGGGAGGAAGGTTTGGTGGCAGAAACTTCGGCGGAGGCCGCAGGAGTGGCGGTTACGGCAGCGACGACAAGAGCTATGGACGCGGTCGCGGCCGATTCGACGGCGAGTGTCACTATTGCCACAAGAGCGGACACATGTGGCGCGACTGCTACAAACTCCCTGATGGTTGGACCCCTGCTCAAGGCCAAGAGGGTGGAGGAGCAGGAGGAGGGAGAGGACGAGGCCGTGGAGGCCGTGGCGGTCGCGGTGGCGGAGCTGCAAACATGAAGAGCGGAGACAACGACAAGGACCCGAGCGACGATCGATACCCGGGTCTATTCTACTTCGTGTCGACGCAAGTACCGGCTGGTCCAGAGAAGGATGAAGGCTTTGAGGAGCCAGCAGCTGTGGGGAAGGTGACCCTACACCCCCTGGACTATTGGGTGATTGATAGTGGCGCTACCTATAGCATGACACCTCGCCCGGACTTGCTCACCGAACTCGAGCCGTCACCGGTGAAGCATGTCACATCGGCCTTGGGGCAGCGAGCACAGGTGAAAGGCATGGGCAAGGCCATGTTCAAGGGTGCTGATGGGAAGATGGTGGGCCTCAAGAACGTGCTTTGGGTGCCCAGCCTTGCTGCAAACCTGATTTCCGTGCGGCGGTTGGCAAAGGCCGGCATGGACACGAACTCGAAGGGAGCCAAGACCTACACCGCAAGGCTTGACGATCGAATTCTTTGGGACCTTCATGAGGACAGGGATGTCTACAACGAGATGTGGCAGATCCCAGTGGTCCCTATGCCTAAGGAGAGGCAAGTGGCAGCAAGCATCAGCACCAAGGATGGAGCGGTCGGTAGCGACGATGGCGCGAACGGTCGCGCTAAGGAGAATGAGCTCAAGAAGAGCAAACCTGGAGGGACCAGCAAGTTCAGTGAACCTAAGGAGAGTGGTGCAGCAACCAAGGAGCAGCAAAAGGGTGAGGAGAACCCAGAGGCAGCAGCGGAGGAGGACTACGGAGAGAGTATGTGGGGCGCTATTGCGAGCGCGGCATTCTCCAATCCAACTTCGGCTACGGGGGAGTGTGATTGGCTCACCTTGCATCGGCGCATGGGGCATGTGGCCCTGCCCATCTTGCAGCAGCTAGTGAAGAATGAGATGGTTGCTGGCATACGTGTGAAGGGGGAGCCCGATGAGGTGCTTGGCTGCCCGACGTGCATTCAAGCCAAGTTCACCCGGTTTCCGTTCCCTAGTTCGGAGGCAACGGCAAAGGCACCGCTTGATGAGGTGGTGATGGACGTGGTGGGCCCCCTGAAGCTTGGAGCTGCTGGAGCTGAGTATTTTCTCACCATTGTCGACGTCTACACCCGCATGACTTGGGTGTACGTGCTGGCCAAGAAGAGCGACGTGGCTGAAACGTTGAAGACGGATTGGTTCCCGATAGTGGAGCGGCAACAAGACCGTCTAGTCAAGTCAATCCGCACCGATCGAGGGGGAGAGTTCCTGAGCAAGGAGTTTGGGTTGTGGCTGAAGAAGAATGGTATTCGGCACTCCCTCACCATGCCATACTCCCCTGCAATGAACGGCATCGCCGAGCGAGCGAACCGCACAATCACGGAGGCGGCACGCGGGTTGCTCATTGAAGCCGGGCTACCCGACTATTTCTGGCCTGATGCGGTGCGGAGCGCGTGTGTGGCCAAGAACAGAGCCTTGACTCATGTGGGAGCAGACAAATGGGTGCCCTATGTGGAGTGGCTAGGAAGGAAGCCAAAGGTGGATATGCTTCGGGTGTTCGGGTGCATGTGCATGGCGCTCGTGCCTAAGCATCTTCGGCACAACAAGCTTGGTGCCAAGGCGGTGTGGGCCGTGCACTTGGGCATGGCTCAAAACAGCAAGGGATGGCTTCTTTGGGACCCATTCACCAAGAAGTTCTTGGTGAGCAGGGACTGCAAGTTCATGGAGAACTTCATGTACAAGGATTGGAAGGCGGAGAATGAGGCGAAGATAGGCGTGCGGTTTGGGGAGGTGAAGAGTTCCGGTTTGGAGCATGTGGAGCTGCCTTTGGAGCTGAGCAGCGGCAGCACAACCACAAGGCAATCCTCCCTTGTGAATGGGGGAGAGGAGGCCAATGATGCAGAGGAAGAAGAGGAGGAGGTGCAGCAAGTGAGCGAGCGTGCACCGTCACTCCCTTCCCGTACTACGAGTGCTCCACGGATTCGAGCCACACCGCAGCAACGCCAAGGCCTTCAAGTCCCTGCAGCTGAGGAGGAAGGAAGGGGGAAGAGGAGAGTTCAACCCCCTAATAGGCTGACCTATGATGCGCCGGGAAAGCAGGGCAAGACAGCCCTGGCCGGAGCGGCAATGATGGTCGGAGACGACGAGGAGAGTGACTACGAGGAGTGTGCCTTCGCGTTCTTCTCTCCGGTGGAGATGCCGGGAGAACCAGCAACTCTCAAGGAGGCTTTGGAGAGTAGTGATGCTGAGGAGTGGAAGAAGGCCATGGAGAGTGAGCTGAAGAGCATCGAGGAGAATGACACGTTTGAATTGGTGGAGCTACCGGAGGGGCGTACGGCGATAACGTCCAAGTGGCTCTTCAAAATCAAGTCGGATGCCGACGGCAAGATCGAGCGCTACAAGTCTAGGCTTGTAGCCAAGGGGTACCAGCAGAAGGAGAAGGTGGACTTCAAGGAGCTGTTTGCCCCTGTGGTGAAGCCGACGACGCTGCGAACCCTACTCGCGGGTGCTGCCATCAAAGGATGGGTGGTGAAGCAAATGGACATCGTAACGGCATTCCTTAACGGCATCCTTGAGGAGGAGATTTTTATGGCGCAGCCAGAGGGGTTTGATGATGGTAGTGGCAGAGTGTGGAAGCTGAAGAAGGCCCTCTATGGGCTGAAGCAGGCCCCTAGGCAATGGTACATGAAGCTGCGCGAAGTGTTGGAGGGGATCGGCTTCACTCCCTCAACGGCCGATCACTCCTTGTTCATGCTTGGCGAGGGGGAGCAGAGGAGTTTCATGGTGGTTTATGTGGATGACATCCTCATTTTCTCACCCTCTTCTGACCTTGTGAAGGAGGTGATGCTGAAGCTTCAAGACAAGTTCAAGTGCAAGGCCCTTGGTGACGTGAGCTTCTACCTTGGGCTCCACATCGAACGAGATGTGGAGAAGCGGTGCATGCGGGTGCATCAACGAAAGTACCTGGAGGCATTGGCTGCCAACTTTGGGCAGAGTGAAGGCCATGTGGCTACACCCTTTCCCTCTGGGTTCAAGTGTGTGAAGGGACCAGAGGAGGAGAGCGTTGGTGAAGAGGAGAGGCGCCGATTTCACTCGTTGGCGGGCAGCCTCATGTATGCGGCGGTAAACACCCGACCGGACGTCGCGTTTGCTACGGGGCAGCTGGCTAGGGTTGTGCAATGCCCTAATGAGGAGCAGGTAGCAGCTGGAATGAGGGTGGCCAAGTATCTTGGCCAAACACCGACCGTTGGGCTGCAATACTCGGCGGCGGCACAAAGGCGCCAAAAGGGCGCGGATGGTGTTGAACCCGGGCGTTTGTTCCTCACCGCCTACTCGGATGCTTCATATGCATCAGAACCAGAGGACATGACAAGTGTGGGAGGCTTCATATGCTGTGTTGGTGGAGGCCCAACTGCTTGGGAGAGCAAGAAGCAGGTTGACCAAGCTTTGAGCTCGGTGGAGTCCGAGTACATGGCACTCTTCCGTGCCGTACGGGAGATTGTGTGGCAGCGGCGTTTGTTGGCTGAATTGGGGGAGGAGCAGCAAGGACCTACCCCACTGTACTGTGACAGCCAGGGTGCCATTGCTCTTGCTAAGAACCCTGTGTTGCATGGACTCACGAAGCACATGAGGGTGAAGTGGCATTGGACGAGGAGCATGGTAACCGCGGGTGAAGTTGAGTTGCGCTACGTGAAGACCACGGGGCAGCCGGCTGACATGATGACCAAGAGGCTGGTGGAGCAGCAGCATTGGAAGTGTTGCAAGCTGGCTGGGATGGCTCTGAACTGAGAGAGCAACATATCCTAAGGTCAACAATCCGAGGGGGAGTTTGTTGGTGCAACCCTACGGTTTGCACTCGGCTTGTTGTCCGTGTGCGTGAATATGTGTGTGTATGGAATGGTATGAGGGCATGGGATAATATATATTTCATGCTTATAATTGTGTGTGAATGTTGAGTCATGATGTCGAGTGTGTGTGTCGAGTCAATAGCGAGTTATTGCTAGACGCGTGTTACGCGGTCGTTTGTGTCTCGCGCGCGGTTTCTATTTTGTCGTGCGCGGTTTCTATTTTGTCCTGTGTCGAACGTTCGGCGTGTCGCAGGTGTGTGCAGCAGACCCATCAAGAACTCAAGGATGAGTTTGTGATGAAGAGCCCGAGCCTTGGTGTCAAGCCTCAAGTGATTTCGAAGCTTGCCAAAAGGGTACACCTCAAGATATTGAAGATAGTTACATTACTTTGTGTAGTGTAACATTTCACTTGGTGTAGGCCCTAGTGAAGGGTAGTTTCGAGACCCTTCGTGGTTGGGGACAGTGTGGCACTGTTCCACATCACTGTAACTCGGCTCTTGGGGTTTGTAGGAGCTGGGAGTCATTCCCAACTCGTAACTCTTCCTATCTTGTGTTCTAAGACTATAGTGGCTGCCATAGTACCATTCGTTCAAACCGACGCTGTGTCGTCAATTCTTTATCAAATCGTGCAATCTAAATTGATAATTGTAGACGACGTGAAGACGCTCCAGATCCAATTTGAATCAAGTCATTTGCAGCTGTGAGCAGAACGCTATCAACGTTTGAAGCCGCTGTGCAGAAATCCGTCTGTGCTCTCTATCTTTCGTTTTAAGCACATTCAAGCCTATTGTGACTATAACACGCAGGACACGGTAGAACCGTGGAAGAGTGCGCAAGGACTGGGCCCTCAGAGGGGTCAGCCAGGGAGACTGCGACAGGCCGACTGAGCGGCGTGAATGTGGTGCTGTCGCGAAAGAAGGAGCGCGAAGCACCAGAGTCAAGTGTGAAGGTGTGCATGGCCTCAGTAGGTGCAGTACCAGAGAGAGCAGACTCACCAGCACCTGGAGCAGCAGACTCACTAGTACCTGGAGCAGCAGACTCACTAGTACCTGGAGAAGCAGACGCAATAGCACCTAGAGTAGCAGCCTCAATGCCCGGGTCGGGCGGAACACACAGGTAACAGTCACCCTCAGCGCTATTAGTCACAACATACATGGCAGCAAGGATAGCATCGAAATCAAGATCAAAGATAGCAACATTCTGCCTAAGCAGATCACCCCAGCGAGGGAGCTCAACAGCGTCAGGAAACTGGGCGCGCCAGGCGTCAGTCAGGCGACCGAAGCAGCGCTGCGCAGTGTGTGGCAGCTCGCACGTCTCCCCACGGCGCCCACCGGTGCAAAGAACGTAAGTGCAGGGACCAACACCCCCAGACCTCCCACGCCCAGCGTACCACTCACGAAGCTGCTGGGCCGACGGGGTCTCACGGGAACGCGGCTGCTGCTGGCGCTGGCTACCACCAAAGCCTCCACGCTGCGCCGCTCCACCTCGATCAGCATCACCGCCGCCGCCACCTCCACCACCGCTGCCGCTGCCTCCACCGCCGCTGCCGCCACCTCCACCACCGCCACCGAAGCCCCCACTCCCGCCACCACCCCCACCTCCACCGCCACCCCCTCCGCCTCCTCTACCGCCTCCACCGCCGCCCCCACCGTCCCCTCCACCACCCTTGCCCCCCTTTCCCTTGCTGTTGCGGCGCCTCCCACTAGGAGCAGACGCAGCCCCGACCTCCGCGCCAACGAGGTGGACAGCAGCAGCAGATGCAACAAAGGGGAGTAGGGGGACAGGGGAACACCCCTCAAAGAAAGGGGCACGAGGGTCGCCGCGAGAAGCACCTACAGCAACAATACTCTTCTCAGCTGCAGTGAGGCGCTCCTCTAGCAGGTCGACGGTGAGCTCGGTGGGGCAAAGGGAGAGAAAGTGGTCCCTGACTGAAGCAAGAGAGTCAGGAAGGCGGGTGACTAGGTAGTAAAGGGTGATGTACATGGGGGAGGGTTCTTGGCACAGAAATCAGTGGGAAGCGTAGAGCGGTAGCGGGCGTCACTAGTGCGGAGGTGAGTAATGAGGTCAGCGACTATGGCAAAGGCGGCAAGGTCAGGGAACAGGTACGGCAGCATGAGGCGGCTGAGGGCAGCAGTGGCAGGGGAGGAGTAGCGTGCTACTACAGCGTCATACAAAGACTTAGCAATCTTGTATTGGCCAAAGTGCACGCGCTCAGAAGACGGCAGGTGACTACGAACAGCAAGGCGAGCAACAGCGTCACGAGTGGTCCACTGTGAGCGAACCGTACTGTCAGCAATGGCAGCAGGTGCAGGAGAGACACCGGACGTGTGATCGAAAAGGGACACTCCGTCCTTAGAGTCACACTGAAGAAAGAGCTGCAGGTCGTCAACCCACACGTCAAAGTCAACCGCACGCCCCTCAGCATCAAAGGTAAGAACAGTAGGGCTAGCCATAGCAGCAATAGCAGCAGTAGCAGCAGTAGCAGCAGTGGCAGCAGAAACAGCTGTAGCAGCAGGGGCAGCGCGGGCAGGGCAGTGCGGCTCAGTAGGGCAGCGCGGCTCGGCAGGGCGGCGCGGCTCGGTAGGGCGGCGCAGCTCGGCTGGGCGGCGCGGCTTGGCTGGGCGGCGCAGGTGCTTACCAGGGGCGGGTGCAGGGCAGGGCCGCAGCTTGCGGTTAGGTCAGGGCCGCGACTGGGCGGCAGCAGGGCAGGGTCACGGCTGCAGGGGCCTCGACAGCACGGGGGGGGGGGGGGGGGGGGGGGGGGGGGGGGGGGGGGGAGGGCGCGACGGCAGGGGCCGCGACGACAGGTGCCGCGACGGCAGGGGCCGCGGCTGCAGGGGCCACGACAGCAGGGGCTGCGACGGCAGGGGCCGCGACTGCAGGGGCCGCGACAGCAGGGGCCGCGACGGCAGGTGCCGCGACGGCAGGGGCCGCGACTGCGGGGGCCACAGCAGCAGGGGCCGCGACGGCAGGGGCCACGACGGCAGGGTCCGCGACCGCAGAGGCTGCAACGGCAGGGGCCGCGACGGCTGGGGCCGCGACGGTAGGGGCTGCAACGGGCCGTTAGGGCAGGGCCGCGACTGGCCGAGAAGGCAAGGCCGCGACGGGCGGCTTTAGGGCAGGGCGCGCGACGGCGCAGGTGAGGCAGGCGCGAAGCGCGCTTCGGGCAGGGCAGGAAAAAAAAATTGATCGTGGTGGGCCCTAAAAAAAAAACGTTCCCACGAGGGAACCTGCTCAGAATACCATGTCAGAATAGTGAAGGAAGGAATGACTGAACTAGCAAGCAGGTGGGTACAAGTAGGAAACCTAAAAGTGTTGTACCCTATATGAACTACCCCACTACAGCTTAGAAAGACTATAGCATATATGTTTGACAGTGGAGGCTTTGGTTTTGTGCGTACTGCACACCGGCGGCAGCAGAGTAAGTAGGAGACCTTCTCCCCGCAGCTGCTTAGTGAGTAGTTTTCTCAGCGATGTGTCCCTGGTTCTGTAGAGGATGCTGCTCTACATGCTAGTGAGTCTGCTGCCGCACTAGGTGCTAGTGAGTCTGCTGCAGCTTTAGGTGCTCGTGCGTCTACTACCACAGGTCCTGCCTCAGCCGAGGCCTTGCACACTTTCACACTTGACTCAAGCGCGTCACGTTGCTTCTTTCGTGACAGCACCACACTCACACCACTTGCTGCACCGGTACCAGTCTCACTGGCTGACCCCACTGGGGGCCCAGTAGTCGCACGAGCCTCCACTGTCCTCCCTTGTCCAGCAGTCCCCTCCGGGTCTCTTTCAGGTCTCCACCTCCCCGATTTCTCGACAAACTTGTTGAGCAACACAGTTCTCCAGGATGCATGGGTTGACACCTTCATTCTTGGAGGACAGCGTGTGGCGATCTGCAAGTACTCACGGACTGGCCGCCACCCCGCTACGTTCACTCGTCAGCCTGGGTCCGGACATTACACACTGACCACTGCGTGTGCACAGGTGGCTGAGTCAGGTCAAGTGGCTGTGTCGAGTCGGGTGTCTGCGTCTGGTCAGCTTGCAGCGTCTTGCTCGTGTCAAGTACTCTCTCACCAGACTCTTCTCTGGCACCACCGCCTAGGTCACCCCTCGCTGCCGCGTCTCCGCAGCATGCACTCCCGTCTCCTTGTCTCTGGCCTTCCCAGGTCCCTGCCCTCCCTCCCGCGATCGCCTGCACCGCCGTGCCTTCCATGCGTCGAGGGGCGGCAGCGCGCCACTCCTCACTCCTCCGAGTTTCCTCCGACCACTGCTCCTCTGCAGACTCTCCACATGGACGTGTGGGGCCCGGCCCCCGTCGGTGGAACGGACCAGGAGCGCTACTTCCTGCTGGTTGTTGACGACTACACACGCTACATCTCTGGCTTCCCCTTGCGGCGCAACGCAGACGTCACCAATGTTTTGATCCCCTGGATCCGTGCTACTCGTCGCCAGCTGCGCGAGCGGTTTTGTCGGGACTTGCTAGTCCTGCGCCTGCACTCTGACAGGGGCGGTGAGTTCTCTTCTTGCCTCCTTGAAGGCATCCGCCAGAAGTTCATGCTTCCGGCCTCTCCTCAGTAGAATGGGATTGCTGAGCATTGCATTGGCTTGATCATGGAGGTTGCTCGTACCTCCATGATCCATGCGGCTGCTCCCCATTTTCTGTGGCCGTTTGCGGTCCGATACGCTGCGCATCAGCTCAACTTCTCGCCCCGTGTCTCTGAGCCAGAGACCTCGCCCACACTTTGGTGGACGGGGAAGGTTGGCGATGCGTCGGTGTTTCGGGTCAGGGGCGCGCTCTCCCTTGTTCGCAATACCACTGCAAGCAAGCTCTCCTCTCGCACTCTCCGCTGCGTCTTCCTTGGCTTCCCCACCGACGCCCCGCCGTGGCAGTTCTACCACCCGAGCTCGTGTCGAGTCTTCTCCTCCTATGAGGTCACGTTTGACGAGTCTGTCTGTTACTACAGGCTTCACCCGCATGCGTCCCACCCGGTCCCCCTTGCGCCTCTTTTCTTGGTACCAGTCACCCCCCGGTAAACCCCCTCCCCCCACAGGGTCCTGCTCCCTCAGGTGTGTCTCAGGTATACCCACCCCCCTTGGTCGAGCCTTTGGAGATATCTTTTGACTCCTCTGGCCAAGCTGAGGGGGGTGACCCCGCCGCTGACAACACGACGGCCACTCGCCGCTCTCCACGCTTGGAGACCCCCCCTGGTTTTCCGCCTCGGCCGTCTTCGCCGCCTCCGCAGCCTGCTGCTGTGGACTCTGGAGCTCGGACTGCTGGTGCTGAGCCTGGGGGTGCTGAGATAGAGGGTGAGAATTCTGGGGGAGCTGCGACTGTGGGTGCTGGTTCTGGGGGTGCTACGACTGGGGGTGTTGCGACTGGGGGTGCTGACTCTCGGGGTGCTGCGAGTCCTAGTGGCAGTGGAGCTGTGGGTTACCCTGCTGGAGGTCTTGGAGCTGGACAGCCACCGCAGACTGATCTATTTGAGACGCTCTCGCCACAGGTGATTCGTGCGTGGATCATTCGGCGAGGCAGTCCTGGTGGTGGAGGGTACGGTTCTGCTGGTGCTGGAGCTACTAGTCCTGGAGGTACTGCTGGTGCGGGAGGTGCTGGAGGTACTGCTGGAGGTGCTGCTGGTGCTGGAGGTACTAGAGGTGCTGCTGGTGCTGGAGGTACTAGAGCTGCTAGTCCTAGAGGTGCTGGAGGTGCTGCTCGTGCTGGAGATGCCGGAGCTACTAGTCCTGGAGGTGCTACTGGTGCTGGAGGTGCTGGAGCTGCTAGTACTCGAGGTCCAGCTGGTGCTGGAGGTGCTGGAGCTACTGGCACTGGAGGTGCTGGTGCTGCTGGTGTTGGAGGTGCTGGAGGTGCTGCCGGTGCTGGAGGCGCTGGAGCTGGAGGTACTGGAGCCGCTAGTCCCGGAGGTGCTCGTACTGGAGGTACTGGAGCTGCCAGAGCTGGTGGTGCTAGAGGTGCTGGAGGTGCTAGTGGAGGTACTGGAGGAGCTGGAGGTGCTGGAGGTGCTGGTCCTGGAGGTGCGCGTACTAGAGGTGCTAGAGCTGCCGGAGCAGGTGGTGGTGCTTGTGCTGGAGGTGCTCGAGGTGCTGCTGGAGCTGCTAGCGCTGGAGGTGCTGGAGGTACTGCTGGTGCTAGAGGTGATGGCACTGCCAGAGCTCGTGGTGCTGTTGGTGCTGGAGGTGCTACTGGAGCTGCTGGTGCTGGAGGTGCTGGAGCTGCTGGTCCTAGAGTGTGAGAATGATAGACGAAAAAATGATTGAATCAGGAAATGAGGAGGGTACAAGTAGGAAACACATAAGTGTTGTACCCTCTAAGGACTACCCCACTACAGCCTAGACCCACTATAGTAAATATATGTTTGACACACCCCCATAGGCAAAGTGGGGGAGAACAAGGGGTCACAAGACCAGTCAAGAAAGACAAAGCAAACTCAGGGTGGATCACAAAGTCACCACACAGTCTGAGCACAACCAAAGGGCCAGAAGGCCAGTTCACATGCAGAGTTATATAAAGGAAAGCAAACAATACAGTGAACACAACCTAGCAAGTGTCAGCATGCAGGTATAAGTATATAGAGTACAGTACAAGCAGAGTCAAGAAGTCAACAAGTGAGGCACAGTAGGTACAAGGCCTAACACAGTACAGAAACGCTGATGATCACAAGGCTGAAGTGCCTTGGTGAAGACATCAGCAGTGTTGGCCTGAGAGGCCACGTAAGCAAGACGAAGCTGGCCACGCTGCTTCAACTCTCGAGCAAGGAAGTAGCGCAGAGCAATGTGCTTCGTTCAGTGCTCCAGTCTGTGCTCCTGACACAAGGCCAGCATGGCCTTGTTGTCGACGTACAGAACTGGAGGAGAACGAGGCGCCTCTCCCAAGTCGGTCAGCAGGTAGGTGAGCCAGCGAAGCTCCTGTGCAGCCATGGCCCCAGCGTAGATCTCAGCCTCACAACTGGAGCTGAGAACAGAAGAAGAGCGGGTAGACCGCCAGGAGACAGAACCGGAGCCAAGGCTGAAGGTGTAACCCTGTGACGACCGCTGCGTAGCCAAGTCGTCAACCCAGGAGGCGTCAGCGTGACCAGTGAGGACAACTCGAGCCCGTCCTCCAAGCACGAGCCCCATGCCCGATGTACTGCACAAGTATCGCAACACCCTCTTCGCAGCATCCCAGTGCACCTTTCGGTGCCTGCCGGGAGCCACGTAGCGAGCCAAAAGGCTGAGAGGGTATGCGAGGTCAGGTCGTGTGCAAGTCATCAGGTACATGAGGCAGCCCACAAGCTCTGGATACGGGCCACTCGGCTCTACGGACTCGTCCGAAGGTGGAGCTGAGAGCGAGTGACCGGTAGGCAGAGGAGTGGACTGTGGCGAGGAGTAGGTGAAGCCGAAGCGCTGAAGGACCTGCTGCACCATGTGTGACTGAGTCAAGGTAATGGTGCGCTGTGCTCTGTCCCGGGTGATCCGCAAGCCAAGATAGCTTGTGAGCTCACCCAGGTCTGTGCACGTGTGTCTCTTCTGTAGCTCGGACTTCACGTGGGCGAGTGCCTCCGTGTCAGCAGTAGCAAGGACAAGGTCGTCTACGTACACAAGAACGTAGAACGGCGGCAGAGTAGCGTCAGTGCGTAGAAACAGAGAAGGGTCAGCAGTGGAAGGAGCAAAACCAAGAGCAGCAAGAGTCGTCCTGAGCGTGTCGTGCCACTCACGGGGCGCTTGGCGGAGACCGTAGACTGGCCACCGGAGGCTCCACTGGGTACCAGCAGGAAACGACCCAGTGAAGCCAGGTGGGCGGCGAAGCCAGATCTCCTCGTGCAGGCTGCCCTGTAGGAAGGCTGTGCTGAAGTCAAGCGAGTGGAGCTCGTAGTCACGCTGAGCAGCAACGTGCAGCAGTACCCGAAGAGTGGTCATCTTCGGGGTAGGGGAGAAGGTCTGAAAGAAGTCAACTCCCTGTCGCTGACTGAAGCCACGTGCAACGTAACGCGCCTTGAAGGCAGGCGGAGAACCCGGCGGCCGCTTCACCCTGAAGATCCACATGCCACTGACGATGTTCGCCCCAGGTGGGGGAACCTCGTCTACGTAGGTGCCTGTGGACTTCCAGGAAGCTATCTCTGCGTCCATGGCTGCCTGCCACTGGGAGGAGTAGGGACCCTCTATCGCCTCTGCATAAGAGCGCAGGATCGGGATGTCTAGTGCATCCGGGTCTCCCTCAGGGGCAAGCAGCATGGACACGAGATGAGGTGAAGCAGCAGCAAAGCACTCAAGGTCCTCCTGCCTGTCCTCAAGGACGTCCGTGCCAAGAGCACACTCACCCCCGACGGACGGAGGACAGACAGACACAGACGCAGACTCAGCAACAAGACTAGCAGCGTAGTCTAGGCGACAGGCTGCAGCAAAGTCAACAAGCTCAGCAACAAGAGCAGACGCAGCAGAGAACTCAAACAGGGGGTCAGTGACAGCAGTGGCCAGAAAGCGCGTGACAGTAGGACTAGCAGCACGAAGGGAGTCAGACTCCGGGTCCTGACCGTCAGGAAGAGAGGACACAGGAGGAGAGGGCAGTGGGACACGCTGTGGAGCAGTGGAAGGACGCAGAGTCATAGAGTGAGTGCCAGGGACAGGAGGAAGACACGGACGCGAAACACGACCAGCGCGAACAGAACGGACAGGCGACGTAGAACGAGACGCAGGCAACACAGGACGCGACTCAGGCTCATGACGCTCCGTAAGACCTCTAGTCGGACCAGAGTAAGGAGAAGGACCAGGCAGCGGAGAGGCCGGCTGTAACTGCGACTGAGACGGGACAGGCGGTGGACTCAGGGAAGGAGGAGGAGGACCAGGAGAAGGTGGGGAGCCAAGAACCTGCTGAAGAAGCGGAACGTAGTACGGCCGCGGCCGCGCAGCGCCTCGAGAAACAGCAGAGACAGAACCGGTACCCTCAGCCTCAGGGTCTCCAGTCCTAGCAGCACCTCCAGCAGCTCCAGCACCAGCAGCACCTCCTGTAGCTCCAGCACCAGCACCACCTCCAGCAGCACCAGCACCTCCAGCAGCTCCAGCAGCTCCAGCACCAGCACCACCTCCAGCAGTGCCAGCACCTCCAGTAGCTCCAGTAGCACCTCCAGCACCAGCAGCACCTCCAGCAGCTCCAGCACCAGCAGCACCTCCAGCAGCTCCAGCACCAGCACCACCTCCAGTAGCGCCAGCACCTCCAGCAGCACCCGCACCAGCAGCACCTCCAGCAGCAACCCGACAGCGCCGAGAGTACCACTCACGAAGCCGCTGTGGAGAGAGGGGCTCCCGCCGCGACGGGACACCCAGAGCACCTCCAGACTCAACACGCGCAGGCTCAGCACCTCCAAACACAGTACCCTCAGGCGCCACACCCCCAGGCTCAGCACGCCCAGTCTCAGCACCCCCAGACTCAGCACCCCCAGTCTCAGCACCCCCAGTCCCCGCACCCGCAGGGTCAGCACCCCTAGCAGCACCTGAGTTGACAGCTACCTCGACCGGCTCGGCAGGGTCTACCTGGGACACACCTGAGGGGGCAGGACCCTGGGGGGGGAGGGGGTCTACCGGAGGAGTACCTGGGGCAAGGAAGAGCGGCGGGGGAGGGGGAGAGGCAGTGCGGTAGGGAAAGAGACGGTAGTACGACACCGACTCGTCAAACGTGACGTCCTAAGAGGACAGAACACGACGCGAGCTGGGGTGGTAGAACTGCCACCCGGGTGCGTCAGGAGGGAAGCCAAGGAAGACACAGGGAACGGCACGGGAGGACAGCTTGTCCGCTGTAGTATCGCGGACAAAAGCTCGAGATCCCCAGACACGGAACGCGGACGCATCGCCAACCTTCCCCGTCCACCGCAGAGTAGGTGTGGTCTCCGGCAAGGAGACACGAGGCTGAAGGTTGTTCTGATGCGCAGCGTACTGAACCGCGAACGGCCACAGAAAGTGGGGAGCAGCTGCATGGATCATGGACGTACGAGCGACATCCATGACCATGCCAATGCGGCGCTCAGCAATCCCATTTTGCTGCGGTTAGGCCGGAAGCGTGAACATCTGGCAAATGCCCTCCAAACGACAGAAGGCTCTCAGAAGGTCGGAGGAAAACTCCCCGCCTCTGTCTGAGTGCAGACGCAAAACAGGAAGGTCGGAGCCGAAACTCTCACTAAGCTGGCGACGAGCACCGCGGATCCAGTCGATCAACACCTTAGTGACCTCACCCTTGCTGCGCAAGGGGAAGACTGTGGTGTAACGCGAGTAGTCGTCAACGACCAGCAGGAAGTAACGCTCGTGACCCTGTCCACGAACGCGGGCTGGGCCCCACACGTCCATGTGAAGAGTCTGCAGAGGGGCCTCAGTCGGAGGAAACGAGGAGGAGTGAGGAGCGGCGCGCTGCCGGCCCTCGACACAAGGAACACAGGTGGGGGCAGGCCCCGGAGGAAGGGGAGGGAGGGACCTGGGGAGTCCAGAGACAAGAGCACGGGAGGCCATACCTCGAAGACGAGGCAGGGAGGGGTGACCAAGGCGGTGGTGCCAGAGGAGAGTCTCGTGCGCCAGAGGACGACACGAGCAGGGGGCAGACGCAGGACTAGACCTGGACGCAACAGCAAACACCTGACTGGACGCAGCTACCTGACCAGACGCAGGGACCGGAGGAGGCGCAGTAGTCAGTGTGTACAGACTCGACCCTGGCCGACGGGTGAACGTGGCCAGGTGGCGGCCCGTCCGAGAGCAAGTGCAGTGGGTCACACGCTGACCTCCAGGGGTGAACTGGTCGACCCACGCGTCCTGGAGGGCAGCTCCACTCACCAAGTTCGTAGAGAACGAGGGGAGGTGGAGTCCCGACAGCAAGCCCGACGGGGCCGCAGGACACGGTAGAACCGTGGAGGAGTGTGCAAGGACTGGTCCCCCGGAGGGGTCAGCAAGGGAGACTGCAACAGGCCGACGGAGCGGCGTGAGCGTGGTGCTGTCTCTAAAGAAAGAGCGCGAAGCACCAGAGTCAAGTGTGAAGGTGTGAAAGGACTCAGTAGGTGCAGTACCAGAGGGAGGAGACGTACCAGCACCTGGAGCAGCAGACGCACTAGCACCTAGAGCAGCAGCCGCACTAGCACCTAGAGCAGCAGCCACAGTGCCCGGGTCGGGCGGGACACGCAGGTAACAGTCACCCTCAGTAATATCAGCAAGAGCATACATGGCAGCAAGGATAGCATCAAAATCTAGATCAAAGATAGGCACATTCTGCAGAAGCAGATCATGCCAACGAGGAAGCTCAACAGCGTCAGGAAACTGGGTACGCCAAGCGTCAGTCAAGCGGCCAAAGCAGCGCTGCGTGGTGTGTGGGAGACCACACACCTCCCCACTACGAGTGCCGGTGCGAAGAACGTACGCGCAGGGACCTGCACCCCCAGACCTCCCACGTCCAGCGTACCACTCACGAAGCTGCTGAACAGACGGGGTCTCACGGGTGCGCAGCTGCTGCGGACGCTGGCTGCCACCAAGGCCTCCACGCTGCGTGGCCGCACCGCGACCAGCACCACCTCCTCCGCTACCTCCACCACCGCCGCCGCCGCCGCCACCTCCTCCACCACCGCCGCCGCCGCCACCTCCTCCACCACCGCCGCCACGGCCGCTACTGCCGCCACCTACGCCCCCACTCCCGGAACCACCCCCACCACCACCTCCACCTCCTTCACCTCCTCCACCGCTGCCTCCACCGCCCCCACCACCACCCCTGCTTCCCTTGCCCTTGCCAGTGCGGCGTCGCCCACTAGGGGCAGACGCAGCGCCGACCTCCTCAGTGCCAACGAGGTCGACAGCAGCAGCAGAGGCAACAGAGGGGAGAAGGGGGACAGGGGAACACCCCTCAAAGAAGGGGGTGCGATGGTCACCGCGAGAAGCACCAACAGCTAAGATACTCTTCTCAGCTGCAGCAAGGCGCTCCTCTAGCAAGTCGACAGTCAGCTCGGTGGGGCAAAGGGAGAGAAAGTGGTCCCTGACTGAAGAAAGAGAGTCAGGGAGGCGGGTGACTAGGTAGTAAAGGGTGATGTACATGGGGGGGGGGTTCTTGGCACAGAACTCAGTGGGAAGGGCAGCACGGTAGCGGGCGTCACTAGTGCGAAGGTGAGCAACTAGGTCAGCGACAGTGGCAAAGGCAGCAAGGTCAGGGAAAAGGTACGGTAGCATGAGGCGGCTGAGGGCAGCAGTGGCAGGGGAGGAGTAGCGTGCAACTACAGCGTCGTACAGAGCCCTAGCACTCTTGTACTGACTAAAGTGCGCGCGCTCAGTAGACGGCAGGTGGTTGCGCACAGCAAGACGAGCAGCAGCATCGCGCGTGAGCCACTGCGAGTGAACAGTACTGTCAGCATCAGCAGTAGGGGCAGTAGAGGCGCCAGAAGTGAGATCGAACAGTGAGAGACCATCCTTGCTATCGCACTGTAGGAAAAGCTGCAGATCATCTAGCCAGACCTCAAAGTCAACAGCCCGACCCTCAGCATCAAAGGTAAGAACATTGAGACTAGCCATGACAGGAGAAGCAGCAGGCTAGCAGTAGCAGCAGTGGAACTCGGCTAAGCAGGCTAGGTAGGGCGGCGCAGCTCGGCAAGGCGGTGTGGCTCGGCAGCGCGGCGCTCTTACCAGGGGAGAGGCTGGGGCAGGGCCGGGGTAGGGCCGGGGCAGTCCAGGAGCAGGGCCGGGGCAGGGCCGGGGCAGTTCAGGAGCAGGGCCGGGGCAAGGCCGGGGCAGTTCAGGAGCAGGGCCGGGGCAGGGCCAGGGCAGAGCCGGGCCAGGGCCGGGGCAGTTCAGGGGCAGGGCCGGGGCAGTGCCGGGGCAGGGCCGGGGCAGAGCCGGGGCAGTTCAGGATCAGGGCCGGGGCAGTGCAGAAGCAGGGCCGGGGCAGGGCCGGGGCAGTTCAGGAGCAGGGCCGGGGCAGGGCCAGGGCAGAGCCGGGCCAGGGCCGGGGCAGTTCAGGGGCAGGGCCGGGGCAGGGCCGGGGCAGGGCCGGGGCAGAGCCGGGGCAGTGCAGAAGCAGGGCCGGGGTAGTTCAGGGGCAGGGCCGGGGCAGAGCCAGGGCAGGGCCGGGGCAGGGCCTGGGCAGAGCCGGGCCAGGGCCGGGGCAGTTCAGGGGCAGGTCAGGAGCAGGGCCGGGGCAGTGCAGAAGCAGGGCCGGGGCAGTTCAGGAGCAGGGCCGGGGCAGCGTCGGGGAAGAGCTGCGACAGGGCCGCAGCAGGGCCGGCCGGGCCTGAAGGGGCCTCTAGAGGGGCATGACTGGGCCGAACGGGGCCCATAATGGGGCCTGACGAGGCCTATAACGGGGCCGAACGGGGCCTATAACGGGGCCTGACGGGGCCTATAACGGGGCCGTACGGGGCCTATAACGGGGCCGTGCGGGGCCTATAACGGGGCCTGACGGGGCCTATAACGGGGCCGTACGGGGCCGTACGGGGCCTATAACGGAGCCTGACGGGCCTTACGGGGCCTGAAACGGGGCCAGATGGGGATTGACGGGGCCGAATGGGGCCTATAACGGGGCCTGACGGGGCCTATAACGGGGCCGTACGGGGCCGATAACGGGGCCTTGCGGGGCCTATAACGGGGCCTGACGGGCCTTACGGGGCCTTAAACGGGGCCAAATGGGGCCTGACGGGGCCGTACTGGGCCTCTAACGGGGCCTGACGGGACCGTACGGGGCCTCTAACGGGGCCTGTCTGTTGGTGCAACCCTACGGTTTGCATTCGGCTTGTTGTCCGTGCGCGTGCATGCGTGTGTGCATGGAATGGTATGAGGGCATGAAATAATATATATTTCATGTTTACAATAGTGTGTGTATGATGAAGCATGATTTTGAATGTGTGCGTCGAGTCAATAGCGAGTTATCGCTAGTCGCGTGTCACGTCGTCGTTTGCGTGTCGTGTGCGGTTTTCTATTTTGTCGTGTGTGGAACGTTCGGCGTGTCGCAGGTGTGCGCAGCAGACTTCCAAGAACTCAAGGAAGAATTTACCTTGAAGAACCAGAGCCTTGGTTTCAAGATTCAAGTTATTTCGAAGCTCTCCAAAAGGGTAAACTTTAAGATAGTGAGAATAGTTGCATTACTTTGTGTAGTGTAACATTTCTCTTGGTGTAGGCCCTTGTGGAGGGTAGTTTCGAGACCCTTCGTGGTTGGGGACAGTGTGGCACTGTTCCACATCACTGTACCTCGGCTCTTGGGGTTTGTAGGAGCTGGGAGTCATTCCCAACTCGTAACTCTTCCTATCTTGTGTTCTAAGACTATAGTGGCTGCCATAGTACCGTTCGTTCAAACCGACGCTGTGTCGTCAATACTTTATGAAATCGTGCAATCTAAATTGCTTATTGTAGGCGACGTCAAGACGCTCCAGATCCATCTTGAATCAAGTCATTTGCAGCTGTCTATCAACGTTTGAAGCCGCTGTGCAGAAATCCGTCTGTGCACTCTATCTTTCGTTTTAGGCACATTCAAGGCTATTGTGACTATAACAAGTGGTATCAGAGCCCCTTGGAGCAGTTTCGACAATGGATGGACCTGAGGAAAGGGGTGGCAGAGTTGCTGGTGGCAGTGGAGAAGCCCAAGCTCAAGGCCAACCCCGTGATTCAGCCATGGCGCCCATGCAACCAAGTCTTGGCCCACCTAGGGATGAGCCTAGGGTGTTTGGGCTTGACAAGTTCAACGGTGACAACTTTGCTGAATGGTCCTTCAAGATGGAGAACATCTTTGACCACTATGACCTGCTGGAGGTGATGGAAGGAACGGAGAAGCGCCCCGAGAACGACCCGGAGAAGAGCCCGTGGGTGCGGAAGAGCGCACAAGGCTATCTCCTACTTGGGCAAGCGTTGGGGAGCAGCCAGATCCGTCACATCAAACCATTCCAGCGTGAACCAGAGAAGGGACCAAAGGCATGGCTGCTCTCAAGGGTGTACATGCTCCTGCAACAGCGGCGGTAGCGGTGGTGTTGGAACGGCAAATGGCGGCACTACGAATTGAAGAAGACGAAGCGGTTGAAGAAGGGGTGCAGAAATTCTTCGACTTGTTGACGCGGCTTGAGGGAGCTGATTTGAACTACAGTGAGCTCCAAAAGAAGACCAAGTTGCTGGCCTTACTCCCAGAGTCATGGTCCTCTCTCATCATCAACCTCAATCGTGACTTGCCCCACCTCTCGCTCGAAGACGTGAAGCGAGCGATCCTTCATGAGGATTTCCGTCGCCGTGAGTTGGCGAGTGCGGATGGCGCCGGGGCAGCAAGCATCGGCCGTGGATATGGCCGTGGAAAGGGCAGAGGACGAGGAGGAGGAAGGTTTGGAGGCAGCAACTTCAACGGAGGCCGCGGGAGTAGCGGATACGGCAATGACAACAAGAACAACGGACGCGGTCGCGGACGGTTCGACGGCGAGTGTCATTTTTGCCACAAGAGCGGACACATGTGGCGCGATTGCTACAAACTCCCTGATGGATGGACTCCTGCTCAAGGCCAAGAGGGTAGAGGAGCAGGAGGAGGGAGAGGAAGAGGCCGTGGAGGCCGTGGCGGTCGCGGAGGTGGTGCTGCAAGTATGAAGAGTGCCGGCAACGAGAGCGAGTCGAGGGACGATCGCTTCCCGGGTCAATTCTTCTTCGTGTCCACGCAAGCACCGGCTGGTCCAGAGAATGATGAAAGCTTTGAGGAGCCAGCAGCTGTGGGGAAGGTCACCCTACACTCCCTGGACTATTGGGTGATCGATAGCGGCGCTACCTATAGCATGACACCTCGTGCGGACTTGCTCACCGAACTTGAGCCGTCACCGGTGAAGCATGTGACGGCTTTGGGGCAGCGAGCAGAGGTGAAAGGCATGGGCAAGGCCATGTTCAAGGGTGCTGATGGGAAGATGGTGGGCCTCAAGAACGTGCTTTGGGTGCCCAACCTTGCTGCCAACCTGATTTCCGTGCGGCGGTTGCAAAAGGCCGGCATGGACACGAGCTCGAAGGGAGCTAAGACCTACACCGCGAGGCTTGGCGAGCGGATTCTTTGGGACCTTCACGAGGATAGGGATGTCTACAACGAGATGTGGCAAATCCCTGTGGTCCCCATGCCTAAGGAGAGGCAAGTGGCAGCAAGCATCAGCACCAAGGGTGAAGCGGTTGGTAGCGGCGATGGCGCGAACGGTCGCGCTAAGGAGATAAAGTCCAAGAAGTGCAATCTTGGAGGGACCAGCAAGCTCGGTGAACATGAGGAGAGTGGTGCAGCAGCTCAGAAGCAGCACAAGGGTGAGGAGAACCCCAAGGCAGCAGCGGAGGAGGAGTACGGAGAGAACATGTGGGGCACTATTGCGAGTGCGGCATTCTCCAATCCGACTTCGGCTACGGGGGAGTGTGATTGGCTCACCTTGCATCGGCGAATGGGGCATGTGGCCCTGCCCATCTTGCAGCAGCTAGTGAAGAATGAGATGGTTACTGGCATACGTGTGAAGGGGGAGCCCGATGAGGTACTTGGCTGCCCGACGTGCATGCAAGCCAAGTTCACCCGTTTCCCGTTCTCTAGTTCGGAGGCAACGGCTAAGGCACCACTTGATGAGGTGGTGATGGACGTGGTGGGCCCCCTGAAGCTTGGAGCTGCTGGAGCTGAGTACTTTCTCACCATTGTGGACGTCTACACTCGCATGACTTGGGTGTACGTGCTGTCCAAGAAGAGTGACGTGGCTGAAACGGTGAAGACCGATTGGTTGCCGATGGTGGAGCGGCAACAAGACCGGCTAGTGAAGGCAATCCGCACCGATCGAGGGGGAGAGTTCTTGAGCAAGGAGTTTGGATTGTGGCTGAAGAAGAATGGCATAAGGCACTCCCTTACCATGCCATACTCCCCTGCAATGAACGGCATCGCCGAGCGAGCGAACCGGACAATCACGGAGACGGCGCGCGGGTTGCTCATTGAAGCCGGGCTACCCGAATATTTCTGGCCTGATGCGGTGCGGAGTGCATGTGTGGCCAAGAACAGAGCTTTGACTCATGTGGGAGCAGACAAATGGGTGCCCTATGTGGAGTGGATTGGAAGGAAGCCAAAGGTGGATATGCTTCGGGTGTTCGGGTGCATGTGCATGGCGCTCGTGCCTAAGCATCTTCGGCACAACAAGCTCGGTGCCAAGGCGATATGGGCTGTGCACTTGGGCATGGCTAAAAACAGCAAGGGGTGGCTTCTTTGGGACCCATTCACCAAGAAGTTCTTGGTGAGCAGGGACTGCAAATTCATGGAGAATCTGATGTACAAGGATTGGAAGGCGGAGAATGAGGCGAAGATAGGCGTGCGGTTGGGGGACGTGAAGAGTTCCGGTTTGGAGCATGTGGAGCTGCCCTTGGAGCTGAGCAGCGGCAGCACCACCACAAGGCAATCTTCCCTTGTGAATGGGGGAGAGGAGGCCAAGGATGCAGAGGAAGAAGAGGAGGAGGTTCAGCAAGTGAGCGAGCGTGCACCGACACTTCCTTCTCGCACTACGAGTGCTCCACGGATCCGAGTCACCCCGCAGCAACGCCAAGGCCTTCATGTCCCTGCAGCTGAGGAGGAAGGAAGGGGCAAGAGGAGAATCCAAGCCCCAAATAGGCTGACCTATGAGGCACTGGGAAAGCCAGCCAAGTCAGCCTTGGCCGGAGCGGCACTTATAGTTGGAGAAGACGAGGAGAGTGACTATGAGGAGTGTGCCTTCGCGTTCTTCTCTCCGGTGGAGATGCCGGGGGAACCAGCAACTCTCAAGGAGGCCTTGGAGAGTAGTGATGCTGAGGAGTGGAAGAAGGCAATGGAGAGTGAGCTGAAGAGCATTGAGGAGAACGGCACATGGGAATTGGTGGAGCTACCGGAGGGGCGTAAGGCGATTACGTCCAAGTGGCTCTTCAAGATCAAGTCCGACGCCGATGGCAAGATCGAGCGCTACAAGTCTAGGCTTGTGGCGAAGGGGTACCAGCAGAAGGAGAAGGTGGACTATAAGGAGTTGTTTGCTCCTGTGGTGAAGCCGACGACGCTGCGAACCCTACTCGCGGGAGCTGCCATCAAAGGATGGGTGGTGAAACAAATGGATGTCACAACGGCATTCCTCAATGGCGTCCTTGAGGAAGAGATTTTCATGGCGCAGCCAGAGGGGTTTGATGATGGTAGTGGCAGAGTTTTGAGGCTGAAGAAGGCCCTTTATGGACTGAAGCAGGCCCCTAGGCAGTGGTACTTGAAGCTGCGAGGAGTTTTGGAGAAGATCGGCTTCACTCCCTCAACGGCCGATCACTCATTGTTCATGCTTGGCGAGGGGGAGCAGAGGAGCTTCATGGTGGTGTACGTGGATGACATCCTCATCTTTTCACCCTCATCTGACCTTGTGAAGGAGGTGATGCTGAAGCTTCAGGACAAGTTTAAGTGTAAGGCCCTTGGTGACGTCAACTTCTACCTTGGACTTCACATTGAACGTGATGTGGAGAAGCGGTGCATGCGGGTGCATCAACGGAAGTACCTGGAGGCATTGGCTGCCAACTTTGGGCAGAGTGAAGGCCATGTGGCTACACCCTTTCCCTCTGGTTTCAAGTGTGTGAAGGGACCAGAGGAGGAGAGCGTTGGTGAAGAGGAGAGGCGCCGTTTTCACTCGTTGGTGGGCAGCCTCATGTACGCGGCGGTAAACACCCGACCGGACGTCGCGTTTGCTACCGGACAGTTGGCTAGGGTTGTTCAATGCCCTAATGAGGAGCAGGTAGCAGCTGGAATGAGAGTGGCCAAGTATCTTGGCCAAACACCGACCGTTGGGCTGCAATATTCGGCGGCGGCGCAAAGGCGCCAAAAGGGCGCGGATGGTGTTGAACCCGGGCGTTTGTTCCTCACCGCCTTCTCGGATGCTTCTTTTGCATCAGAACCAGAGGACATGACAAGTGTTGGAGGGTTCATTTGCTGTGTTGGTGGAGGCCCAACTGCTTGGGAGAGCAAGAAGCAGGTGGATCAAGCATTGAGCTCGGTGGAGTCCGAGTATATGGCACTCTTCCATGCCGTACGAGAGATTGTGTGGCAGCGGCGTTTGTTGGCTGAATTGGGGGAGGAGCAGCAAGGACCTACCCCACTCTACTGTGACAGCCATGGTGCCATTGCTCTTGCTAAGAACCCTGTATTGCATGGCCTCACCAAGCACATGAGGGTGAAGTGGCATTGGACGAGGAGCATGGTGGCCGCGGGTGAAGTTGAGTTGCACTATCTGAAAACGACAAGGCAGCCAGCTGACATGATGACCAAGAGGCTGGTGGAGCAGCAGCATTGGAGGTGTTGCAAGCTGGCTGGGATGGCTCTGAACTGAGAGAGCAAGATCCTAAGGCCAACAATCCGAGGGGGAGTTTGTTGGTGCAACCCTACGGTTTGCATTCGGCTTGTTGTCCGTGTGCGTGCATGCGTGTGTGCATGGAATGGTATGAGGGCATGAAATAATATATATTTCATGTTTACAATAGTGTGTGTATGATGAAGCATGATTTTGAATGTGTGCGTCGAGTCAATAGCGAGTTATCGCTAGTCGCGTGTCACGTCGTCGTTTGCGTGTCGTGTGCGGTTTTCTATTTTGTCGTGTGTGGAACGTTCGGCGTGTCGCAGGTGTGCGCAGCAGACTT